>LR991107.1:19725000-21222500 GCA_905163515.2 Lymantria monacha | reverse complement strand
TGGTGCGACCGCCTCCACAGTCCCCCGCCCTGCTACGGGGGACTCCAGATCCTCTCTCCACCGCCGGATGACTCCTCTTCGGGCCACTTCAAAATCTCTGCCCAGCCTCCTTGCGGAGACTTGCTCGCCACCGGCCCGCGCCGCAGCGCGCAGCCGATAGGTCTCTGCCAAAGCCTTAGCCGCGAGCGGCCAAGGCGGGTCGCCCGCCAGCAGTGTCGCTGCAGTCCAGGACACTTTACGGTAGCCCCTAATGATCCTCACCGCCATGGCCCTCTGCGGACGTCGCAGGAGGGCCCTATTGCGTGTAGTGAGGGACTCCGACCAGATAGGGGCACCATACAGTGCCATGGACCGCACGACTCCGGCGTACAACCGCCGGCAGGACGACCCTGGACCGCCAGTATTTGGCAGAAGCCTACCCAAGGCCGCGGCCGTCTTCACAAGCCGCGGGACGAGCTGGGCAAAGTGTGGCCCGAAATTCCATTTAGGATCTAGGTGCAGACCCAGATATTTCATCCGGGCCCGCACCGGTACGGCAACCCCAGACACACTGATTTGTGCTCCTCGGGGGGGACCTCGACGTGGGCCATGAAATAGGAGGGCCTCGGTTTTCTCCACCGAGACCCTCAGGCCCAACATGCCGATCCGGTCCACGACGAGCGCGACTCCTTCCTGTGCCAATCGGGCAGCCCCGCGGAAGTCGGGCCTTCTCATCGTGATGAGGGTATCATCCGCATAGCAGATGACCCCCATCCCGGAGAGAAGCCGACCCCGTAGGAGCCAGTCGAATCCGACGTTCCACAAGACCGGACCGAGGACCGATCCCCGTGGAACGCCGCACTCCACCCGATGGCGATGTATGCGCCCATCGCCCCCCTCCCAGAGCACGTACCTTCCCTCGAGGTACGCCTCCAACAGCCTCCGGAGATACGGAGGCACTTCATGAAAGCGAAGCGCCTCCTTCAACGTCTCGTGCGGGAGACTGTTGAAGGCGTTCTTGATGTCAAGCGAGACCGCCAGAAGTACTTCCTTATGGGCCACCGCTGCGGTGGCCAGGGACTTCAAGACGGCCAGTGCGTCAATTGTTGACCGGCCGCGCCTGAACCCGTATTGACTTTCTGACAGTCCCGGCCCGATCTCCTCGAGGTGCTGGACGAGACGGTCGGCGAGCACTTTCTCGAAAAGCTTGGCCGTCTCGTCCAGCAGCACCAGTGGTCTGTACGCGGAAGGGGAATCGACCGGGCGACCCTCCTTCCGCAGCAGGCATAATTTGCCCCATCTCCGCTCCGGGAACTGCCCGGACCTCAAACATGTGTTGAGCAGTTCTAATTTATCCTGCCTGAAGCCGGTATAAATTATATGGAACATACATAAAACGCACACACAATATCCTTCTATGCAAACAAATAATAACGAAATACACGTATCATAAAATAACAAGCAACCCAACTTAAGCAGTAGACAATCACCTCATACAACCTCAATACACAAGCACAAACAATACACACGAAACACAAATGTACTTCCAGATACACCTTAACTACGTAAAATAAAACGAAACAATTGTATACACAAATCAACCCACACAAAAAACTCAGATAAACACACATAACATTAATCAGTACACAAAACATACAATAATACCATCTAAAACAAAACACAATACAAACTCGCCGACCATCCAAATGATCAAACGTAATTTGCCGTTAAACATGTTTTACCAAAACTTAATTCCTAAATTAAATTGCAAAATATAGTTAAGTATAGAAAATCACAAATTAAATATAGAAAATCAATATAAAATACAAACTAGTTACCCAAAAGGTAACTCGTGCAATAATGATAAAATATATAAATTAAACGCGATAATTATTGTATCTAAATTATAACTAATTCAGCATCAATAGGATAGTCTAAATATTGAAAACTTTTCTTTTTTGACGTAAAAATTTCCCTAAGCTGTCACTATATTCGAGTCATGAAATCCCTGATTATGTTAGGGGCCTCGCGGGCTGGGTCTGAGACCCGGACAAAACTTAAAAAAAAAAAAAAAAAGAAAAAAAAAAAAAAAAAAACCTAACCTAACCTAACATTTTAATCGCATACAAAAAACTAAAATTTAATTTCTAAAATTATAATTAACACATTCAATCATTGTATTCCAATGTTTTAATTATTGATAAAACTCATACAAACGTGATGAAATCTATGAGATTAGTTTCATTTGATATGATAAGTTTGATATTCGAAATATATTAAAAATCTATATATTAACGCTGGCTGTACACTACCTGGATTGGGACTGACCATTGGGCCTTTCGAGTACCATCTCCGATGACGCCCCAGGCCATCGGGCTCCACCCTCACGTGGTCAGCCTCTCCGCGGGTGACGGACTATTCCCCGTTCCAGTTACCCGCGGCTTCGGCTAAGGCAAGTAGACGCAGGTAATCGCGCCTGCGCTGCCCCACCGCCTCTTACAAATGAAGCGGAAACACATTGCCACTATTCAGACGTTGCTTTTCTGCAAGACTGGGTACTAGGCCCGACTGGGGGTCGGACCGGCCCGTGGCTGTAGAAAGAATACTATCAACTGTGGCTTTACCACTATTTGTGTTTTTATTAAGGATTGCTGTCTAATCGTTTGCGTTGATTGAACAATGATAAATAAAAAAAATCGTAGAGGCCGTAGATCGAGCACTACGAGATCGTAATGAAAAGTCAATGATGCTTTTCTTTGGAGATTTTCGGCAAATCCTTCCTGTTAAAACTCGAGGAAAGAGAACTGATGAGATCAATGCTTCACTGAAGTATCCTTATCTGTGGCCCCAAGTAGGCAAGCTGACCCTAACCATCAAGATGCAAGCAAAGCCAAGGTCACCATTCACTAGCAATGCAAGACCAAGATTTGCTGCAAGAGTTTTGAAGTGCTCCCTTAGACATGATTTTACGATTTTCTTAGCAAAGAAAAGATTGTCAACATTTCGTATTCTTACGAGCAATACCAGTACACGGCAGAATAATAGCCCCACTTCCGTTTAGTGGTATGTACCTAATTATTGATAGTTGTACAGTTACTGCCACTAGATGAATAGATTTTTAATGTCTATGGGGATTTTTTTTATTTCTATCAAAACAAGTGACTTTGTGTTATTCTAAAAGCAAAAGTTGCAAGATTTGCGAGCCTCGCAAGAGTCTTGCATTTATGCAACACTAATTCACATGCTTAAGAATTTGCCGATGTTTTAAAGAAAATTGGAGAAAGCGTCCTCCTTGATGAAAATGGTCAAGTGGCTGCCGGAAATACTTGGTCGAGTTTGAATTTATAAGTTTCAAATAGGGATGCGTATTATAGTAAAACTGAACGTCACGTGGACGAAGTCGCGGGCATCAGCTAGTTATATAATAAATATTATTAAACGTCATACAATACAATGACAATACAATATTATAACAAAATAAAAATAAATATAAAACATTGTACGTATAGTTATCGCCGTTTGCGCGTCTGTTCGTCCGTCACTAGAGACGCGCGTCAGTGACGTCCGCCCGCCTGTTACTGTACTGCGGCACAGCGTTACGAGACGGAGGGGACCGAGCAGGTGGAGAAGGAGGAGACGGAGCAGGTAGAGACGGTGCAGACGGGGGTGACGGAGGAGACTGAGCAGGTGGAAAAGGAGGAAGCGGTGGAGACGCGTGCGACGCCAGCATACATGCGTATATAGACGCGCGCCCGGCGACCGCGCCGCAGTACGAGCGAACAGCGCGCCGCACACATATACACACGTGGCCGAGGGCGGCCCCTAAAGTATTGTACGATACCCTTTAGTCTCTACCTGCCGAGTGCGACATGTCGCCAGCACTGCGCGCGGCGCTGCTGCTGCTGTGTGCGCTGGTGTGGGCGGGGAGCGCGCGCCGCCCCTGCCGGCTCGAGGACAGCGCGTGCCTCACAGCGGGCGCGCGCCGCGGGTGCCCCGCCCGCGACTACATGGAGCCGCTGCGCGTGGGCGCGATGGTGGGGCACCTGGCAGGGTTCGACTACGAGCTGTGGAACACCACCGTGTCGGGCTTCGGCGACTGCACCCCGGAGCTGTTCGCGTGAGTACACGGCACAGGACTCGCCGAGGCATTCGACTTTTTAACGATTTAACGCTACGATATGACGACAGACTCCACGGACGAGGGACGCTGTCCTGCGAGTACCACCTCGCGTGCCCGCAGATCACCATGCAAGGCGAGTACCACAGTAAGGGGACGCTGGGCCCGCACCGAGTGGACGACGTGGGACGTTACCGGGTAGAGTTCAGTGAGTGAGACATTCGTTTGTTTACTGTTCTGTTGTTACTGTTCGTTGTTTAATACTGCCTGGAATGCGTTGTTGCATGCTTAGTCTCGTTGTTCTGACAAGAAACCAGGTAAACGCGATCGGATTATAAAGTTACAGTGAGCATGGCGATAAAGCAACCTACCCAAACCTGTCAAATAAAGTACCCCCTTTGTTATTTTTTTTTTTTTTTGCGGTGGGCCATGGACGTCGCACCCCGCCAAGTCGGTCCGGGGTGACGGAAGAGGCGGCGCGCAACCCCATTGACCCACCCTGCAAGCACCTCTTCTTCGCCGTGCGAGCGGGCCACCGGTACCCGATTTTTGTCTTCGGTGGCCCGCTCGGCGGTATGCCCTCTCGGGCTCCTCTCCTGTCAACGCCCCGACAGCTTTCGCCGTCAAGGCGTCGTCCTCACGCGGTGGCCTCACGTCGGGTGACCGGACAATTCCCCGGTCCGATCACCCGAAGCCTCGGTTAGGGCGGCATCAGGCGCAGGTATTCGCGCCTGCGCCGCCCCGGCCGCTGACGGCGGCCCGGGTCACGGGAATCCTCCCGGACTCGTTCCGCCGTCTCCTTCTGCGAGATGACAGTCTCGCAGAAGGCGGCGACCGCGTCCCAGTTCCTGACGCTGTCGACCATCGCCCTCGCGACAGCCGGCAGCGTCAGGTCGGCACCAATAACAGCGACGAGGTCACGGCGCTGCCCGTCCCAACTCGGACACACCTCCAGTGTGTGTCTCGCCGTGTCCTCGTCACTGCTGCAATGGTGGCAGGCCGGAGTCCACTCCCTATACGCGACCGTGTGTAGGTACAAACCGAAACACCCGTGCCCCGACAATACCTGCACCAGCCGAAAGAGAGGACTCCGTGCCGCCGCTCCATCCATTCCATCAGTACGGGCCGGAGGGCCTCGACGGTAACGACACCGTGTCTTGGCCTCTCCAGCCGCGTAACCCAACGGGCGATGACGTCTCGGCGGGCGTCCTCACGCCAGGTGGCTATCTCGCTCAACGATGGGGAGCCACCTTCGTCGCGCACTGAGGTAACCCGCCGGTAGAGGTCGGAGAGCATCTCCGCCTCTAGGTCCCACGGGGGTGTCCCGGCCAATAGGCACGCCGCCTCTGTCGACACCGTGCGGTACCCGCGAATGGCTCTGACCGCCATGGCTCGCTGAGGCCTCCACAGCACCGCCCTGAGCTGGGCGTTCAGAGCCCTCGCCCACACGGGTGCGCCGTACATGGCCATTGAGCGGATCAAACCCGCATACAGCCGTCGGCCCTCGAAACTGAGTCCGCCCACATTCGGCATGAGCCGAGAAAGGGCGGACGCCGCGCCGACCAGCCGGGGAGCAATTTGGCGAAAATGCTCCCGGAACCACCATCGCCTGTGCCGTCGAGCACCAGACCCAAGTACCTCATATGGGCCTGGATACTGATGTGGATGGAGTTGACGACTAACGAGGCGCCGATGGGCAGCCTCACACGGGGCCCATGGAATAGTAGGGCCTCCGTCTTGTTTAGGGCCACCCTGAGCCCCAGCGCCTCGATTCGCCTGACCATCTCCTCGGTGCCGAGAGTGGCCAGGCTCGCCGCCTCTTCGAATGTCCTGCCCCGGGCTGTGACGAGCGTGTCGTCAGCATAGCAAATAACGCTCAGCCCGCGGGGGAGACTCCCTCTCAACGCCCAGTCGTACCCGATGTCCCACAGAGTCGACCCCAGAACCGACCCCTGCGGAATACCGCGCGACATGGGCGTCCACACAGTGTCCCCTGCGGGGCTCGCGTAGAGAACACTGCGCCCCTCCAAATAGTTTGCCACCAGCCGCCTGAGGTACAGGGGCACTCCATGGAACCGGAGCGCCTCCCTGATGCAGCTGAATGGCAGACTATTGAAGGCGTTGGCGATGTCCAACGACACCGCCAACAACACTCCTTTGCCGGCGACAGCCTCCGCGGCCGTCTGCCTCAGGCGTAGCAGGGCCCCGATGGTCGAACGCCCCCTCCGAAACCTTGAGCGTCCGACAGATCGGGCCCCACCTCCTCCAGGTGCTGGACGATGCGGGAAGCGAGGACACGCTCCAGCAGCTTACCCACATCGTCCAGAAGCACAATGGGCCTGTAGGCCGACGGCGAATCCGGGGGCCGTCGCGGCTTTGGCAGGAGAACCAACCTCCCTTCCTTCCAGCACTCAGGGAACTGTCCAGACGTCAGACAGGCGTTGAACAGTCGCCTGAGGCGAGGTTCGAGATGCTCGAGGAGCAACGTCAACACCCGGACTGGGATTCCGTCCGGGCCGGGGGCCGTGGTGGCGGAACGAATCTTCGCCCCGGCTGCCCCCACTTCCGACTCCGTCACAGGCGGAACACTCTCGACTGCCTCCCGGTCGTGATCTGGCGAAGCCATGACCGGGGGCGTGTGCTCCGACTGCCGCGGGAACAGCTCCTCGACCACTCTACGAAGGAGGTCGAGCTAGAGGGTCTCGGTGAGGGGCGGGGGGGGCCTGCGCGTGAAGCTTATTCAGCGACGCGCGATACGGGCGACCCCAGGGGTCACGGTCGAGACCGTCCAGCATCTCCTGCCAACTTGCGTCCTTGGCGGATCGGATGGCCAGCCGAAAGGCGGTACACGCACTGCGGTACGCCTCGTACAGCTGGCCCTTCCGCTCAACATCGCGGCGACGCCGCCGACTGCGGGTGTAGGACCTTCGGGCACTAATGCACGCCGCACGAAGGTCCGCTAGTGTTGGGGACCACCAGTAGACCCCCTGCCTCGGAGGTAGAAGCCGCGCAACAACAATAAACGCATTACTACTAAATGTGCATTAGAAATAAATACCGAATTTTATTGTATTTTTAATTATTTATTTTAACGATTTTTATTATTAGTAGGACCACGCTGTTGACAGTTTTCTGTCTACAGCCGCGGGCCAGTCTACAGAGTCGGTCTACCCCGGACGGGGTAGTACCACACTGAGCAGAAGATCGACGTCTGAGTTATGGCGATTTATTATTGCGCTTCGTTCGGTGAGTGAGAGAGCCGGAAGTCCAAGTGGGTGGGTACGGGGTTTATATTAGTAGGCAGTGGCCTAGCTATACCTTTGGTATTGTAAAAGTCTATGGGCGGCAGTGACACTTACCATCAGGTGTGCTGCTTGTTCGTTTGCCACCATAAACAATAAATAATGGCTTACACGTAAAAAATAGATATATGCTGTTGCGGACTATTTTGTAGAATTATTTAGGAGGTACAATTCTGCTATACATAATATACGTCTGATCTTTAAGATCTTTGCCGCGCATGCAAGAATAGCTCGCAGACGGAAGATATTTTTCTGTCTTGAGTGACATTTATCGTTATATTTTAGCCAATATACAAAATATCTTTATAGATTAATAAGCCTATGTGTAATTCTGGCATGTATGCTATATTATTTGCATGAAAATCCATTGAGTAGTTTTTGCGTGATAGAACACATACATTACATTCTTACAAACTTACGTGTTTATAATATTAGTAGGATCTATATTATTGGATTTACAGGCAATATAAAGTTGCATATCGTTTGCATACATACATAGGACATACTTTACATACATACATAGGACATACTTTACAACGTCAGCAGTGTATAATACTATTTAGTATTGGTCCCAAAATGGACCCTTGAGGTACCATCAGAGTGATCAATCCTTACGCAATGCGAACTTTCACTAAGATAATTATCAAACTACTCGTATTGAATAGCTGCAGAGTCTAACCCGTAGTAACAAAGCTTGGACAAGAGAAAGTTGATGTTTATACAATCGAATACTCGTGAAAAATTTAATAGCACTAAAACTGTACACAAGCCTTTGTCTTGGGCATTGAGAAAATCGTCAATGACATTCAATACAGCAGTTTCAGTACTACGACACTTTCGAAATACCGATTGAATTTTGGGTAGAATATTATTCTTTTTAAGAAAATCAGGCAGTTGTATGCATATGGAACTTTTCAGAATTTTGGAGAGACAGGATAATAAACCGATAGGCCTGAGATCCTTCAATTCTACCGGAGTGGGAAGTTTCGGCAAAGGACGGACTATTGCTGTTTTCCATATGTTGAGATATGCTTTAGCGGTAATGAAGGTATTGATCATAGTATGTATTGCGTCTATCGTATTCGGGAATGTCATTCACAACATATCCACCATAATGCCATCACAGCCCACGGCATTTGATTTTAAGTTTCTGTTAATCTTAATCAGATGTTTGTAATTAACTTGCTCTATATGAAATACCGCATTGCTAAAACGATTAAGATGGTAGTTCATAGCTTGTGTCGGGCAATAAGGTTTGTTTAATGTTTTTCTATAGACGTTTAGGGTCACGCATCCTATTGTTTATAAATATTAAATTTGAAGTATGCGGTTTTCTCATGATAAAGAGCTTCACTGATTGTGGATTTTAATAACTTGTAATATATATTGTATTTTTAGAATCGGATTTAGTTTTATGATTGTTTGTGCGATCTCGTCGTTAACGGTAACCCTAGCTGTTATTATATTGTTGTCGCTAAATATATTTACATCAAACCGCTATGGAGTTAATAAAGTTTATTGTTAGCGCTGCGTTAGGTATCTGAGTCGCAACTTTCGTAACGGTAATTGGTCAATACTATGCACGATTGTGGGTCGCGGAACGATTACTTACGACTGCTTTATATTAATTAGGTCGCTGTACTTATAGTGCAGTACACGTAAGCCAGAGTCACTGTCTGAGCCATGTTGGCTCGCACAATGATACTCCACTGCTGCCTTATCACGTAAACTCATCATAAGTTTTATAGTGCGTGTTATCCATGGGTAAGATTGACCCCTAACTACTAATGACTTATACGTGGCGTCATAAAGTGTAGTAACATGGTAATTGCAAAATTTCACCGTGTCATTGACATCGGAATAATGCGGAATGACATCTCACCGAATACGTTGCAAATTATCACGAAAATCGCCCATAGAAATATCTTTCGTGGGTCTATAAGTAACTAGCCGAGGACCGACTTATCCTTCTTGATATTAGACTCTCATAGTAAAAGGCGGAGACCATAGAGTGTTCCTACTAACACTCTTGGGTGTGTGCCGGCAGGTGCAGGCGATGTGATATGGCGCTTCTGTTGCAGGTGACTACGTGTTCCTGTTGCGCGGCGAATGTGAGGTGCGCTCCGGCGAGGGTGGACTACGTCACTTGCACGTCAACTCGTTCGCCGCGGACGTAGAGCTGCGCGGGAGCGTATACTACAACTTTGAAAACCTTCGCAATGTGGACAGCGCCTTTAGTATGTCACATTACTGGATTTCACATTAAATACTTGCCTTGGGGTTCGACCCGGGGGCCGGAGTCGGGGTCGAGGGTGGAAAGTAAGAGCAGTCCGCCACCAACATACGGAATGAGGCAGACCGCGCGAAGTAAACGTCTTCTTACCGAAGTCAAGCTCAATCAGCGGTCCACTCAACGGGCGGTAAGCTATAGGCACTAATGTATAATCAAGTACATTGTGCCAGCTGATGCAGAGTGTGGATCGATTCACTCTACGTATACACTGCGACAGTCACAGGTCGGGGCCAGGCTGTGATGTGGACACACCTCGCCCGTTCCCTACGAAGCGACGACAGAGCGGTGCGCGGCTCCGTAGCCTATACTATTACGGCCTTATTGCCATCGGACTGACGACTGGGGCAGATACTTTGACCTCCACGGGCAGACCCACCGGCAGGTGCAACCTCTACGGTCGAGCCCATCCATTATAGCAAAATATTCAGTTCAATATATTTACAAACTTTTTTAGGTGCCGAAGTAAATAAATATTTGAACGGCAACTGGAGGGCAGTGCATGAGCTCTACAACCAGCCGGTCGTCGACGAGCTGATGCCTACATAGAAGTTAAGAACGAGTGCATGGAGCGAACACCCATGGACGACGTATTCTATGACGAGGAGTGACTCGACACTGGACGCTCGTCTACACACAAATATGTATATACACAGTTATAGCATTACCGTATATCATTACCGGAGACGGCCGCCGGGTAGCGGGTAGCGTTCTTCAGTACTTCATTTTTTATAGCACATATTTTTGTTTCCATTAGTGGTTATGGCGGCAAACGAGCAAGCAGCACACCTCATCTGATATTAAGTGTGACTGCCACTCATAGATCTTTGTAATATCGGGGGCACTACGTACGTACTAGCTATCTCTCACATTCGACAGATAACTTACATTACCGTTGTGAGCGCACGGCGTTCTGTGAAGAACCTTCCCGGCACACAATGTACTGTGAGTGATCAGTGACCAACGGTGTCAACTCGAATGTGGTCCTAGTAAAGGTGTACCCCCCTAGCTACGTCGTACGTGGACTATCGATTACACGGACGCAACAAGTCATATGTCGCGTCCGCCGGCGACGGACACGAATGAAACAACAAAGTGCTCAAGTTTTATTTATTTATATGAAAACAATTTTACAATGTTCAGTTTTAAACAATACATATAATTGTCTATATATACACAACTATATACAACTAGCGGATGTCACGCTACATACATACATGTAGGTATAAAAAACTTATTTGCAAATACTATTTTGGAGTACGGAATTAATACTTTGTACTTATATATATATATATATATATATATATATATATATATATATATATATATATATATATATATACACACCAGAACGAACACTAATCAATTGAATATTTAAAAATATGAAATCGTTCACAACATGTGGAACTTACAAACTAACCACAATGTATTATGCGCTTAACAAAGCAAAATGTGCGCTGACGACGTGTGACGCGTCCGTACAGCACAGCGTGTAAGCGCTCCGTACTGCACACACGCGTGTACAGCTCAGTATGTGAGCGCTCCGTACTGCACACGCGCCCGTACAGCACAGTGTGTGAGCGCTCCGTACTGTACACCGTACTCTGCACACACGCGTGTACAGCTCAGTATGTGAGCGCTCCGTACTGCACACGCGCCCGTACAGCACAGTGTGTGAGCGCTCCGTACTGTACACCGTACTGCACACGCGCGCGTACAGCACAGCGTGTGAGCGCTCAGTACTGCACACGCGTCCGTACAGCACAGCCTGTGAGCGCTCCGTACTGCACACGCGCCCGTACAGCACAGCGTGTGAGAGCTCACTACTGCACACACGCCCGTACAGCACAGTGTATGAGCGCTCCGTACTGTACACCGTACTGCACACGCGCGCGTACAGCACAGCATGTGAGCGCTCCGTACTGCACACGTGCGCGTACAGCACAGCATGTGAGCGCTCCGTACTGCATACGCGCGCGTACAGCACAGTGTGTGAGCGCTCCGTACTGCACACGCGCGCGTACAGCACAGTGTGTGAGCGCTCCGTACTGCACACGCGCGCGTGGAGCATAGAGTGTGAATGCTCCGGAACTAAAGCACTACACAGCGGGAGTGACTCTGGAGGTACGCACTGTGCGTCGTGCCGGTCGCTCGCGCGCGGGGTACGCGACGCACGTCACCACACGTCACCTGTCTTTTTGTAATAATATGTCAATAGTTATCAGTCTGTATTTAGTACGTGTACGAGAGCTAACGTCGAGTACAGCGCTATACTTACACTTGCATGTAAATATAAACTCGATAATACATAAAACACAATTAAAAGTGGCGCTCGTATGTACCATACACTACACGGACACGAGACAGACAGCGGTTCCGAGCGCACTAACTTAAGTATACTGTGTTCCCGCACTAAGCTCGCACGTTACACTATATCGAGTGAAAACACAAGTAGACACGACACGACACTAACACTAACGATGTGAGATCGACGCGGATATAAAACGACCTAAGGGGATATAAAATTTATTAAAATTTCAAAGGTGTGCCTAATGTAATATTGTACAGTTACTGAAACGATGAATATCAGACTTTCATCTAAGGTTCTACAACAAGTGGACCCGCGGGCGGTGCGCCACCTCGTCAGCTAAACTACTGAAAATTGTATTTCCCTTTGCAAAAGGTCAGACTATTACAATAAAGTCTTCGCGATGCTGTATTGTCACTGATGTGAAGTGATACATGTCGTCAAAGTGTCGTCGAACCGTTCATGACGCTCCACCGTGCAACACTGAGACCCGACGCGCTGCACATTGGTCGGCCCACAACCCGCCACAGTGTGACTGTTGTCTGACTATCGCAACAGCTGTACCAACTGACACACACTCGGCCGTTGGTCGTACGTTGAGCTGATCGGAGCGGGTCTAATGTTGTACTGGCGCTGTTACGTGAAATAGCGGCGACTGGAGAAGGCACTCGAACCGACACATTTGAACAACCAGACCCTTCGCAGTGAAGTATGAACTACAATTGTGTTTGCAAGTCCTGTGTGATCCAACATGTGTACTGACACAGTAGTGACTGCAGTACTGACTACTGAGCGTATGGCTCCTGTGTGATCCAACATGTGTCAGTACTGCACACACAGTGGTTACATGTCGGACGGTGATGAGACGATTGTCTCCAGGGTGATGTGTAGGTATTTGGGTCTTGTTAAAAATGCGATTTGTGTTACAGTTGTGTTGGCTGCGGGTCCGGCTGCTTGTAGCTTATATCGTGTCGGTCCCTGAGCGCGGTCGTTGCGTCGAGTGACGTCACGAGGCGATCTATTACCTACTTTTCATTTATATAACTACTGGCGGTACCGACGGCCCGACTTCGCAACGTCAATAAGTATAAATACATCCTATCTTTTAAGTTGGATCAAATTACACAGTATCGTAAGTCATTAAAATTTAGTAGTTTTTCTTTTGATCCCGGACAGAGATCATAATTAACAACTAGCTGTGCCGGCGCAGCTTCGTTCACGTGTGTTGTGTTACTGGATGTCGTACTTTGATACTGATATTAATATCAACACTAACAATACAATCAATATTGTTATTATCACAGCGGTTGTCATGTAACGACGACGGCGGACGACACTCCATGTTGGTAATTAACTTTGCTGATGAAATAAATGGCCAAGTTTCTATTTATTTCAATTATCATTCTGTACCGGTATACAACCGGTCTCAAAAATTCTGTACCGGTTGTATGACTTCAATATCAACAGTCGACGATATCTAAAAACAATTGTGTTTTATATATATATTTATATGTACATAAAGTTATTGTACTCAGAGAGATTCAGCACAGCCTTTGTATAATGCTTGAGCACCTAAATCAAAATTATATTATTTGTAGTTTCTATTCAAAAATGAAGGCAGCGATGATGTAGCACGCACTGACTGCGCCCGTGGGGCGGGCTCGCTCCCCCAGCGGAGCGGTAGCGGCGGAACGGGATCCGAGCACAAAGTACGCAGGATACTATGAGTACCCGTTTTAGCAATCAGATAGCAAGGGAGACGGGAACACGTCGCGCCTGACTTTGCGTTTGGTCTACAACAAGTGGACATGGAGAGAGTGGGAAAGCTGATAAAAATAGTTCGAGCCTTCGAG
The DNA here is from genome assembly GCA_905163515.2 of Lymantria monacha. Lineage (NCBI taxonomy): Eukaryota > Metazoa > Arthropoda > Insecta > Lepidoptera > Erebidae > Lymantria > Lymantria monacha. The sequence goes on along the minus strand of LR991107.1, from coordinate 21,208,651 downwards.
GCAATATATTTTTGTATAGTTTGGGACATCAACAATACAAAAGTACTAATCTCAAATCTTTAATTTAGGAATCCAGAGAAATAATGACGAGTGCTAGTGATCGGCCGGCGCCTGTCGCCGTCCCGCCCCGTCCGCCGTTTGCCCAAACTTTCGCCGACCCGCTCGGCTGGGACCAGCTTCACAACGTACAAACACAAATATTTCAATCTATAAAATGTCCCTTTAATTGTGTTAGAGTTAATTACATTTTGTTTATAACTGGGGTTTATTTTTAAAAGTTTTGTATGTGCTTACGAATTTGGCAAACTTGTATATTTAAAAACATATTTTCAACTAAGAGGAATAATTCTCGGCCACCTGTCGACATCGTCCCATCGAACACTTGCACGTCCATTCACTGGCACACTTAAGTAAACATACTAGTCACCCCGCGAGTGCCCCGCAGCGACACTCGCCTCACACTCGACTCGCTGACGGCGGCTCCTATATATATATATTTATATCGTGATTGTAAAATTAGCTTCTCTCTCTTTTAGAATACAAACGATTACATTTGTAATTTAAGGATTTAAAAGAGCCAATATCGATCGATATCGGCGATGAGACAAAACACATGTTATACCTATGTAGCACTATTCACAACAGTTTGTCGGGTGGTGCGCCCCTGGGGGGACGGGGGCCTGGCGGTGTCAGTGGGCGCGCGCGGCCGGCGGGCGCCAGGCGGCGCGCGGCGGCGGCGGGCCGCGACTACACGAGCACGGGGCGGCGGCGGGGCGCGCGCGGAATGGGGCGCGCCGGCTCGGCGCCGTCGCCGGCCGCTATAAGCGCGGCGCGTCCGCCTGCAACGCAAGCGTCGCCCTGTGCGTTCGTTATTAGCTACGGCGGCGGGACTGCGGCGCGAGCGCGCTTCTACTCACCGCTTGAGCTTGTTGCGTTTGAGCTTGCTTTAAGTTTTTCTCGTTGACCATCAGCTGGTGCGCGGCCCTGGGGAGGTGTTACAATATCAGAATCACGACGCGTCGTACATAACATATGTCAGAGTTAGTTCGTGTGACAAGAGCGTAGCTCACCTGTCCATCTGCTCCTGTGTCAAGTCGAGCGCTTCCTGCATCTCGCGCGATGTGTTGCGCACGAACTCGCGGTCGCAGTACGCACCGAGGCCCTGCTCCTGCAGCACCTGAAAGTATTGATGGTTTATAACTATTAAGCTTGATTTTACATACTTTTTATATTATTTTGGTGACAATTTCTTTTTAGATACCTACCAGTAACCTACCGTCATGTCACGACTACTTTGATAATTCTCTATCGTTTTAAATGTTTTGTAATATATATTACAAGCCACGTACTTCAAAATATAGAAATCAGCATATTATTTGTAAACTTATTACTATCTAAATTAAACAATCAACATACTTATTTTCCTTTTTATTTCAATGAATCGCATCGGTTGGCTTCTTACCCACCAAGAGACACTTCACGTCCAACATTTATGAGTGAATACAAATATAAAGCTTGCATCAATGCTGGTAAACCGGCGCGAGTTGCGCGACACTTCTCAGCCACTAGTAATGTGTTGATCAGTTGTTTACTTGTAGTCCCAAGTAAAGGTTATTAACAAGTAAAGATGTTTAAATAAATTAACTTACTCTGGTGACTAAACTTTCCGCGGAGCCCACCACGGGTAAGGACGAGTTGTTTCCTCTGGGGCTTCCAGGCAGTGACACTACGCCGCGGCCGATGCTATCGTTCCCTGAAATATTATTGTCAAAATATTGTTTATTTAGATGACGCTGTAGCGAAAAATTATAATGGTCTTGTGTTATTTCTCACATTAGCCAATGAACCAACACATACGAAACCTCTTAACTTATCCCTACTAATATATAAATGTGAATGTAAGTTTGTTTGTTACGCTTTAACGCTAAAACTACTCAACCGATCATCATGAAACATTGTACACATATTCTTGGAGGTATTAAAAGTAACATAGGATACTTTTTATTAAAAAAAAAATCAATTTTTTTATATCAAAAATAAAAAAAATGTTTGTCAAAAAATCTCAAAATCTAGCTTCTTCAACGCCATCTAGCAGTCCAGTAATGAAGTTCCAACCCTGAGTATTGTAATACCGTTGCACTATATACCAACGGACAAAAATAAAAATAGGGGATCAAAAACTTTAGGAAAGTAACCTTTTACGCGGGCGAAGCCACAGGCAGAAGCTAGTATTTTATAAAATAATCATGGAAATAAAACATACACCTCAGTATTCCGAAACAAAGCACATATAGTTAAATTATTCCCGGTTCTATCTTTTAGTGTCGCGGTATTTGTTTTGGCGATCGCAGCCTTAAACGAGACAGTTACATCATGAAAGGAGACGGTGGAGCAGATTAGAGTGTATAATGCTCACGTTGACCATTGCTCCATTGTAGACGCGTGGTGTGCCATGCATGCAAATAACGTCACCCTAGCCATCCATGGCTGTGAATGGCAGGATCTGCAATTAGTGTACCACCCGTAGGGAGTCCCACTGCGCGTGAACGAAGTCCCTGTGCTTTATTATTGGAGCGGTAGGTACTTGCCATAGTTTACCCATTGGGCGAACCACATTAATTAAAGCATCGCCAGACGACGGATATTAAAATGTTTTTGCTTAAACTCAATTGTGGCTCACTAACAAGTAAGGTTTTCTAAATTAATTTAGTAATGATAGACAATATATCAGTAATAATGAAATCAACAAAATCCAAATAAATTTAGAATGACAGTTCCAACAAACACATTTGAATGAAGGAAAGACTCCAATGGTTACATTTGCATAAACTGTTCATGTGTTTAGTTATTGCATCGATGGTGGAAACGAATATTTATCGTTATCGTACCTGAATATAACCTAAAAAAAAATACGAATAATTGTTAAAAGTCTCTTTTAGTATAAAGCAATTTAAATTAAATGTAAACCTCATTGACAATTAATAATATTTTTGTTGGTTCTTGGAGTTCTCGCATTTTCTTTTCTTAAATATAAAAATATCAAGTAGATAAACAATATTCACTTAAATCCAAACATATCGTTCGGACTAACGCCGGTGTCACCATCGACCCCTAAATGTTAGGTAACAGTTAAGGTAATATAAACGACATTTAACATTGACGTTTTATGTCATTCGTACTACCTAAGGCGCTACAAAACATTTAGTGCTCGTTGTTGAACGCGGCCATGAGACTAAACACTAAAACTATGAATTTTCTAATTTTTGAAAAGCCTATAAGCTAGCCTATGATGAGACCCTTTAAGCGATGAATGTCAATCATTTACTATACATTAAACTAAATCTTAGCGTTCTCGTGGATGTTTAAGATTTTGTAAATATTCGTGCATATCATACAAAACAAAACACGTTTCATTGTCTAAAAGCTGTTCTAAGTGTTCACATACTAACGAATGGGCAACACAATCAGCGCACCATCAGCGTGTGTGTGTGTGTGTTATTGTGTGTGTTAGTTACGTGACATGCCAGAGTGTCAGCCGTGGTGACATGCCAGAGTGTCAGCCGTGGTGCCGGTGTTACATACACTTCATGGATACTCTTTGTTAGGTCAGCGATATTGTATCAGTTCAAGTGCAAGACAATAAATATTTGTGAACTTACAAAATATGAGTTACGCTCAAGCAAAGTGTTAATGTTAGATGACATATGGATACCATCATATTGCGGATTGCCTGCGACGGTCGCCCTTAACGTTCGAAGTTTCATCGCCCAGTATCATGGAGATCTATAGGAGGCTTCCTTCAAATGTGAAGCCAGTAGACAAGACTCTTTGTGAGTGCGAACCGTCAGATCGGAACGTCTACGAGACCTATTAATTTACTGCAAAAAATCTATACTTTGAGTCAGAAGTACAAGCGGCGCCGAACCGAAATGGGACAAGATTCTAAATATAGAGACGGGCGTCGCGTCCGTGCATGGTGCGGACCTGGCTGTGGCGAGTGATGCGAGCGTGCAGGGCGCGCGGGCGGCGCATGCGAGCCCGCCGCCCCCGACGAGGCGCTGCGCACCATCCGACCTGGGCGAGGCGCGCGCGCCGCTCGCAGACTCCGGCGCTGCCCGCCGCCCGTCATGGCGGCCGCACTCGCGCCGTGCGAGAACGCGAAGGGCAGTCGCGCCGCCGCGTTGTACCCATATAGCGTCATCGTGCGCGCCTCCGCCGCGGGCGTGCACTCGTGCGCCAGCAACGCCGAGATCTTGGGCCGGATGGTGCCCTCGGGCGCGTGCGGTGACGGGCTCTTGTCCTCGGTGCTCGCCTTCCGCGGCACCGCCAGCTTCTCCCGCGACGAGCTCGACTCCTCGGGATGGACCCGCTGACGCGATACGGACGCGCCCGGCTTGCTCGCCGCTGCGCCCTCGCTCGGCGTCGTCAAATAATTAACACAGCCGAACGCCAGACCGATCTGACCGAGCATCTCGGGGTAGTTAGACTTCTGGTTGCTGTCGGTTACGTACCATGGTCCACAAGGAAGCGAGTGAGAGAGGGTGAACACGTTAGAACGATTAGTCAAGCGTCGTCGTGCATTACACTAGTTAGTATAAAGTCAACCACAAAGTAACACTTTTGACTACCTTTATAAATAGAATTCTTTAGGTCATTTGTGGTTCTTCTGCAATGTAAGTATTTACGATAATTGTATTAGATATTAATGTCATTGGTATTGATATTTATTACAATGGCAACTGTAACTAATTATTATTTGATATTATTTAAAACAACAAAATCATACTCACTCGAGTACTTGATATATTTTTTCAGATTCACCGTTAAAGATGAGAGGCCTCAGTGGTATTTGTTCTTTTGGTTGGCCGTTTGCTCTGCAATTTGTTAGTTTATGTTGACAAGGTTAAAGTATATAATGTTATGATGGCCGTTATGTTTGTCCGATACTTACAAGTTAGGTGTGAGAGGTAGCGGCCCCACTCCGTACTCCCGCTGCATCATTGAACTCAAGTGATTGCCAACACCCTCTATGAAAACGATTTAATATACCAATAAAAAAGAAATAATTTATTTGGAACACGTATTGTTGTTTCTGTTGTTGGTTGCATTGAGTGATGTTTGTTCACTACAACAGTCACTACAACATCAACACTAACATTAGGATAGAGCTATATACATAATCAGAGAGTAGCCTCAATGCCATCCACCTGTCGAGTGCTGAGTACAGCGGTCTATACGACACACGTCTAGTAACTGTACTTATGATTTTTTGTAGTAAGTTAAGTAAAGTAAGTAAGTTTTTCGTAGTAAGAATAGAATTCATCATGCTTTCACCCCTCAGCGATTAAGGAATAAAATTATTATGAGATAAAAAAAATAATATAATATATTGTGAATTAAGAAAATTTGTGAATTGGGAACATTGTTTTAGAATGTCGGTTATTGTTATATACAAATACAGAATCCGCCATGTTTACAATAACTGTTGATGTTCACGCAGGTATTGCAATACATTTGACATAACACTATTACGAATACTTCCCGGCGTTGATCAGGCCTCCCATCACCATAAACACTGCAAAGTGTTCGAAATGTCGGAAAATTAAAATTGATATACAAACGCAATAAAATCTGTAAAAATAGTTTAGTCTTAAATATTGCATTTATTTTTTTCTTCTGTATGTGTGTGAGTTTTATGTTAAATTTTATTTGCCGTTAGTTGTAAATGTTCATCGTTCGTTCATCTGCTGAACTTACCTGTAGGTGGTTCACCATGTTTCCTGTGCCTATGGAAGTTTCTGTTGGGACCGTGCCTTCGTATACTCGACCAAACACCACCAAATAATGAATGATTTCTCTGCAAAATAAAATATTATTTGAAATTTTCACCTTTTCGTAATTGACCGTCACTGAAAATTTTTAATTGGGAGAGTAAATCCGTATTCGTCGAATTCGTACCAGTTTTAGTACTTAAATTACCTCTACTTCTGGTCTAGTTGCGTCATTAGATAGTTTCATGCACTATTTAAGGTTTTTTTTTAATTTCACTTGCAAATATTTTCTATATATATAATATTTTTATACTAATTGCGTACCGTTACCGTTCATAGATTTTAAAGAAAAAAAATATAGTACCATTTGTACTTCAAAAAATACGGTACTTTATTTTGCTGATGCTGAAGCTGATGGTGGCGAAACTATTTCTAGAAGTGGGCAAATTTCATAAGCACATTGAATTTAATAACATTATACTACATAAAGCCTTGCCTTCTGATATTAGTGGTGAACTTTATGAACATCATGTTCTAACCGATGAGACTGGGTCGCAAAGAAATGAGTCTGAATTCACCTTTGATATTAAAACCAAATTGAAAGAGCCATTAGTTCAAAAAGCATTCGATGACTACTCAGGTGCCTAGGCAGAACTTTCTGGTCAGAGGTTACATATACAGACATACAAAAATCATAGAAACGCAATCCAGGTTCCACAGACACTAAAACAAACGTAGAGGTGAAAACATATCTCACCTTACGCTACCTAGCACATACTGAAATAGCGAATGCAGCATTCACTTAACGTATACTAGAGCAAAGGTATGCATTATAGGAAAGTGTAAGTACGTAATTTACTCTTCTGGGCTAAAAGTATTCCTATTAAAATCAATGACTTCTTGAAAGGTAAGGTTGAGCATTTATTCTTAAAAGGCAGCTTACATAAACTTTCTTCAGTTTTTACGGCTGCAATAGAAAATACTGGTTGTATCTGGTAAGCTTTTTGACCACCAAAGTTCAAAAATCTCAGTCCAACAAACGGCCTCTCACGAGGACAATGCATTTGTAAACAGTTTCTTCGTGTGGAACTATGTGTACCTCTCGTAAACCTGTCACGTGCATGTACTGACATAGCAGTAGTAATCCACTCTCGTAGGGTGGATACCAATATCCAGACTGTGAAGATAATCCAGACTGTAAAGGATAAGATCTGAGACGCACAGTGCAAAACAATATTATGTAAGTATTAACTAAAATTACTGAAATGTTTTCTTTGGTACTATTACACTTGTAAATTAATAAATGAGTGACGATACTAGACGATACAAACAGATCTCAATTAAGTTACCAGTGAAGGTCAATTATTTTAATAGAAGCGTTTCACTTAAATTAGAGCGCATGTAGACGAATCAACTATCATTTTGATTGTTGCGATTCAAAGAAAGAAGAATACACTACTTCCTTCTAATCATTATCCTGCGGTTATCTCGTGACATTCGGCGACTGGTGTCTAATATTTAATGCGCACATCACAACCATTTGCACACAAAGTTTCAAATCACTTGACTTTGTGATGAGACAGCCGACTCAGTCTCAGAATAGGAGTACTATTATGCTATACTTTTCCCTTATTCGCAGTATTTTGGAATACAACTCCATAGTGTGATGATAGAAAGTGTTCAACATAAATATTGTAGATTTTTGTACAAAACCTTTATGGTTACTATCCTTACTTATATCCCGTCATCATAGGTCTCGATACTCTTGCGCTCCGACGCAAGTATACCCTATTGTTATATTATTATTTAACAATAAAATTGATAATCCTAATGTATTATCGCGCTGTTCTCTATCAGGTGCGTACATATACCGCACAGTACGCACCTACCAGTCAGGCTGTTGCACTGCTAATTCACTGATCGCTCACTATCCAGAAGTTAATATATCCTTCACTAAATTTGATGTATTTTTAAAATTATGTTATACTTTTTATCCTATAATTATACTCTTAAATTAAGCAATTATAATGGCTCACTACACGCACTGGGACACCGTAAGCACTACACGCACTGGGACACTGTAAGTATCACACTTACAGCAGTTGAATAAAATAAAAATAAAATCTCAATTACTTGTAGTCGTCGCAATACGGATTCTTCGTCCACAGTACATGTTGAAAATAATTTTGGCAATAATTTGATGGCTACATCAACATTACTTAGAAATGTAACTGTTGACCCGACGACATAAGATGAGTTAGCGACTCCCGAGCAATGCAAGGGTTTGTAATCTTAGTTACCGCCACCATACAGCAAAGACTGGACTACTTATTACTCATGATATTATAGTGCAAGATAGTTGGCTTTTAAAAGCGAATAAAATATAACAATGGACTTAACTAATTTAATTTAGTAGACCAAAGAACCTTTCAACGCTGGCTAATATATCAAAGCCTTTATTTAAATGTGTATTACATGTTCTTAGTGTATCTGTGTATCTTAGTGTATCTTAAATGTGTATTACATGTTCTTAGTGTATCTGTGTATCTTAGTGTATCTTAAATGTGTATTACATGTTCTTAGTGTATCTGTCATAGCCACCTTACCCTATGCATGGGCATGTCACACTCAGCAGAAACCTCGTCCAAGTTGCCAGATATGGCCCGCTTCAATTCGGGGCCCGCCTCGTGCAAAGTCCTCAGACCCGCCTGCAACGTCATCTGATGATTTTGGTCATCGGTCTGCTTCATTTCTTGCTCTTTTCTCTTTTTGAACCTTGGGATTTATATATTTATGTGAATAAATATCCGTCTTAAATCAATTTAATTACGATTTTTTTTATGTGCAGCTATGCTATATATATAAATGTGTACAATGTCTGCTAATTTTCCAAGAGATAAAATAACTGATATATAATCAAATTATCTAAATAACTGTAAAAATATTATCTACAATAGAATATGTATGACTATTGATTATGATCTAAATAATGCCAAAACTGTCCAAGACGAGACAATATACAGCTCTAGGCACGTACCTAATAATCTAAAAGGAACATGTCAACTTTATGAAAATATTTAATTTATATATCACTTTCACGAACCAAACTAACTAAGATTATATTGATAACGCACATGTGATACAAACACAACAACAATTTAACAACAGGGAGTGGGACGGGGTAGAATATTATTGGATTCGTAATAATGGTTATCAGAGTGGGTGATGTGCATGCTCTTGCATCGAACAGTAAATGTAGCGATTTAAACGACTCTCTAAACTTTAGCAAAATATTATGTACTATATAGGAAAGTAGTCGAGCGACATGCGGGATCACACCGACGGCCCGCCCGCCTGAGAGCTACGGTACGCTGCGGCTGCAGGCGCTCGCACGCTATAAGGGACAACTCTTTCCTACTCAAACACATACGTATTGTCGTGTCGTTACTCACGCGTGATTCCTATGAAACAAAAATGTCTAAGTCAGTGTTCGCCGCACACTAAGGGTAACATATAGTAAAATAAACACAAAGAAAACGGCAGAACGTCGCGACGGCTCGCGCTATACAACATGATCGGGGCGGCACACACTCGCTCTACAGTGACACGCGAACGGGCGCGTACGTCACGCGCAGCGCCGCCGTCGCAATTACACTATGAGCTGTACACGAGAGAACGCGAAGTGGGCCGTAGCCAGTTACGAATAGTTATTACACAGAACACGCGGCTGACCTTCGGAAATAGTCCTGTATGAGGAAGGTGGCGTAGAACTTGCCAACGGTGATCTCGTTGGGGTCGCCGGGGGGCGGCACCACCTGGTCCAGCAGCTTAGGCGATGTTCGCTTCCAGATCTTCCTGATAACGGCTCGCAGTTCCGTGTTGCAGTCGTCGATGTTGCCTGCGGTGCGACGGCCCTTGAGTCGGAGCGCTACGCTCGCGCGTTACGCTCCAGGACTCGGTTAATTGGAATATATCTTATGGCACTGTGTTACTAAGTGCCATTACTGCACCGTCGAAGATAGTTAAAGGTAGTTTACATAACTATATTGTTGATGTCTGGACTTGGAGAATGATCTGAAGTTTGAATAATGCATTTACTTGAAGTCCATGTGCCAACAAATTATTGTATCCATAAATACCCGATACGAAACGAAAAATGATGTCACAAGCGGGGTTCGAACCCGCACCTATTGGGAATCCGGCCCAACCGTGCTGCCACTTACACCATCGTGAACTATTTTAGGACATGCAAATTTCGAATCATATTATATCTTACGTCTTCAAGGTGACGTATGCCATCTATCGGACAATGTTTACACATTGTATAGACTTAATACTTCAAACTTTACAGTTAGAATTGTATTAAACGATGACACAACCTTGTTATTCAAATTACTGAAATTTTTAGCATTTAATATGCTTAATTATTTATAAATACCCGATACGAAACGAAAAATGATGTCACAAGCGGGGTTCGAACCCGCACCTATTGGGAATCCGGCCCAACCGTGCTGCCACTTACACCATCGTGAACTATTTTAGGACATGCAAATTTCGAATCATATTATATCTTACGTCTTCAAGGTGACTTATGCCATCTATCGGACAATGTTTACACATTGTATAGACTTAATACTTCAAACTTTACAGTTAGAATTGTATTAAACGATGACACAACCTTGTTATTCAAATTACTGAAATTTTTAGCATTTAATATGCTTAATTATTTATAAATACCCGATACGAAACGAAAAATGAGCAGCACGGTTGGGCCGGATTCCCAATAGGTGCGGGTTCGAACCCCGCTTGTGACATCATTTTTCGTTTCGTATCGGGTATTTATAAATAATTAAGCATATTAAATGCTAAAAATTTCAGTAATATTGTATCCATTTTTTTATTTTAGTCTCAATTGTGTTAGTTCTCATTTAGCAGTGCTTGAGTGCGTGCATATAGGTGGTAGAAAGAAATAAGTGAAATTGATCTGACAATATTTATAAAAAATGTGAAAAATAATGGAGATGAAATACTAACCTGAGGTACACCCACAGATGTGGTATACTATGAAGATTAAGTATTGTCAACACGAATATGTTGTTAGCGACCATAAGGGTAACTACAGAACCAAGCAATTATTATTTGAAATACGTCAAGAGAACGCAGGATACTAAATAAAATGTCATAGTTTACAGGATTGAAAGCTTTACTAAAGTTTAATATAGAGAATAGCTAGACTTTTATTATTCATCACTGATCTAATATATTTAGTAACATTAATCAAAGCGGTAACTATGTTACATATATATGTCGTATTTATAGTAACAACATTGCTGTAATGGCATTGTCGTTTATTGTTTAGGTGGTTTAGACATGTTGAAGAAAATGGAAAAAACAAACAGATGTATAAAATAAAGTCAAATAAAGTAGTTACAAAGGGTAGAACTCCGTTAAATGTCTTTATATTGTTTCTATCCCTGCTATTACATCTGCGCTGTTCGTAGCTAATGTTGTTAACAGTAGCAGCAACATAGCGGACAATGAGACGAATGTGAATGCAGTGAGAGGCAGTTAATGACAGAAGGAAAGTTAATAGAACAACACAGTGTATAGTGAGTGTGATGCGAGAGCTGCGCGGATACCGTCAGTCTTGATCTTGAGCGAGGTGCGCACGACGGCGAACAGTGTCGCGTTGAACAGCACCGTGCCGTCGGAGTTGAGTGGCATGTTCATGGAGACGAGCCTCTTGCACGCCACGCGGTGCGGGCACAGCTTGCCGAAACCTGCGCGCACGCGACACCACATCAAGCGTTCACTCAATATATGTACATATATAAACTATTTGAACATAACATTTGCAAGTGCACTAGGAGCTCACCTAAGGGGGGACTGATTTTTCTTAATAAAGTAACTACATCTAAATGTTTAATTCTACCCTTCGCGTCTGGATCGTATTCGCTCCACAGCCTGCAACAACATTTATCACGTGAACAAAGGTATCCGACGGCATACGGCCACTGGGTGTGCACTACGCTACTGTGACGTCACCTTATAAATTCGTCCAAGTGGTGCGGCCCCAATATCGACCAGTCGCGTGTTAAATAATCAAAGTTGTCCATGATGACCGCCACGAACAAGTTAATGATCTGCAACAACGAGAGCACGGTGAGCACGTGGCGGCGGGGGCGACGGCGCGCCTGCAGGGCGACGGCACTCACCAGGAACGAGCAGAGCACGTAGAAGGAGATGAAGTAGGGGAAGGCGAGCACGGAGCCGCACGAGCCGGCCGCGGCGTCCAGCGGCGCGCCGTCCTCCTCGCGGTAGTTATCGTCGCATCGCACATCCGGCTCCGGCGACACGCCCATCATGATGTCCTGCCACGCCTCGCCTGCGCACACACAAACGTCACGCGCACGTCACGCACTCGGCACACGCCTGCCGATGGACGACCGGTGGCCTCTACTCACCAGTGGCCGAACGGAACAGCACCAGTAGCGCTTGCGGAAACGTTTGGAAGTGATTGTTCCTCGTGATGGGTGTGTCATCGTCTATTGCTATCTTACCGAACACCTGTAATGTCACATAACAATATAAGACAATGTGTGGTGACAGATGCTCGTCACCGCAGTGGCACCACCCCCGGACGGAGCTTCGCTTCGTGGAAGTTTTCAAAATGTATTAACTGAGCACCTCTTGTGCGGCCGGATGGATATAGTGACAGCGAGCCACCGATCACTGACACAATACACACATAGGTCTCGAACCTGACACGCTCTTAGTTTGTGACTCCTAAAGCAGTAAGCTCAGTTCACGACGTATATCGGTAGTGGGGGGAGGTGCGCGGGGGGAGGTGCGCTAGTGCTACATGCCCAATGTTATCTGTTATTTTTAATTCGTACAAGTTCGTACAAAAATGATATTGTTTAGGTTTTTATTGTTTCTGTATCAAGTGGATCAATACAATAAAACAGTCTCGGTCGCTACAATTATTTGGATACGAACTTGAATCAGTCGAAGTAATAACATCAAAATGGAAGTCATTTAAATTAGAGATTATAACAAACAGTTGTGTACGTACTGTTGGAGACAATATTGAAAGATTTTGCTCCTCCATTAGACGCATGTTCAAGTCATTTAAGCTGAGCGGAACGTTCAATGAACATATTCGAGGACGCTCCTCACGTCTCTCACTAGCGACTATGTGATTAAAGTCGTAGAGTGACCGACGACGTAGTCCCCAGCTACAGGGTTAACTTAGGCACCAAACAGTGCTCCGCCTCGAAGGATCACTGTTTGGTGCCTAACTTAAGTACCAACTTGTTTGATGTACATGCCGTGCCCTTCATACCGCGCTCTTCATCCCGCTGATGCGTATGCGGAGCATGTTGTCGCGCAAATAATTCCCAAGGAGGGTTAAGGTCAGGCAGGTGGTCAGTCATAAAACTATTGTCAGTAACTTTTACAATATACACGGGGGAGGCAGACTACATATTGCGTCGACCACAAGTAATTGGGATGGGAGTAGGAGAATGATGATGATGATATTTACTTCATATTGATTTGTTAGATGAGATAGGTAACTGAACGGGTACAGGTGTAAAGCACGGTACGAGTACAGGTCTACAGTACGTAGAGCGAATGGTGTGCGGGATACGAACCTGCATCCCTACGACGGCGTATATGAAAAACAGCATGAGTATGAGTAGTGCGACGTAGGGCAGCGCCTGGAACGACTTGATGAAGGTCCACAGCAGCGTGCGGATACCCTCGCCGCGGGACAGCAGCTTCACCAGCCTCATCACACGAAAGAGACGAAAGAAGTTTATAGACGGTATAGAGCTCTCCTGTAACATTCACACGTGCTAGGTGCCGGTGCGGCGCGGTACACAATAGTACACAATAGTACACAACACACAGTAATACATTAGTTATAACATTGGAGTTGTGGGTACGAGGTAACACTGTGTCACTGGGACACACTTGAAAACAAAACGTTGCGGACAATCGGCTTCGAGGAAACATTGTCTCACAAAGAGCTGCCTCTGGCGGCGCTTACGTTATATGCATGGACCAATAGACTCTCTAGTTGCGTTGCGTTACATTGCGTTGCGTTGCGCAACAAGTGTGTCGTTATGTAACTGTGCATGTTAGTAGCGCAAGATACGTACAAGTTACTACATACAGGTGCTCGACGCCGACGTGTGCGAGTGGCGCTACAAGCGGTGCACACTGCACTCTACATGTATCATTGTTAGTATTGTGTTTAACTATATATATGTACATTTTATTAATTTATTACGTACGGCGCATGTCACTTGTGCACACAGTGTCCAACAACAACTTGATAACTTACCCGAAATATATTTATTGCAGATAAATGACAGGCATGTCGCCTGTAGAGTTACATCATCGCAAATTATGTAAGGTTCATTTAGTTAGGTAAATATAAAACGCACAGACGTACGTGTGTGCGAGAGCCGGTGTGTGTGCCACTGTGTCGACAGCGCGAGTGACGTGCGCCGGACGTGTGTTAGAGCGAGCGCGCAAGCGTGCCTTACCTTGACAATGTGGGCCCTTGGCATGCCACTGCCCTGAAACCAACGGTATCGTTCAGTTCAGCGCCGGATGGTGCTCCTTCATGTGAGAGCGTTAGCGTTCAATGTTATTACGACATCGACGTAGTCCATGCTCCGTGTGCGACGACACTGGGCCACCGGGCCACTAGGCCACTGGACCGCCTCGCACACGGGATTACTTGTACATACTAGTTCATAACTACATACATACATATAAACACGTATTTGTAATATTGTACCAATTGTACGCTCTACGCTGTGAGTTACTCTATACAACACAAACCCCTTACAATCTTCTATATTAAATATATATATATATATAAGAGATTTCCACCTATGTATTGACTCATTACGATATCTCTGGAACCATAAGCCGTACAGACTTAAAATTTGGTAGGAATATTCCTTTCTTTCGCCGAGTAGAGGTCAGGTAAGAACGGACTTTACAAAATTTCACCAGCAAGGGTATAAAAATCACAATTTTTAAATATAGCTCCTACAGACTTGAAATTTAGTATCAACATTTTTTCTACCCTGTAGTGGTCAGATAATTACAGATTTTACAAAATTCCGTTCCCAAAAGGAAATGAGGAGGTGTTAACCTAAAAAAAATCCTCAATTTTTTAAAAAGCTGCTACAGACCTGAATTTCGGTAGACATATCTGTGTTATGATGCAAAGGTAAACTATAAACAGCTTTTTAAAATCCCTACTCTAAAGGGGATTGCGTAGGTGTTAAACCAAAAAATTCCCATTAGCAAACACTGCCCCTATAGGCTTGGAATTTGGTGTGAACTTTGTTTCTGCCCTGTAAAGTTCAGATGGAGTAGGATTTTAAGAAATGCCTCCTCTGAAAGGAATTCTATGTAGCGAAAGTAAACTACAAAACTGAAGTGACGTAACCGAAGCGAAGCGAGGGCGGGTCGCTAGTCTATAATAACTGAATGAAATACTTTTATTCACGTCGGTCACTCATTACATTATAAAACGGTATTACGGCTCTGAGGTCTGCAGTGCCGGCTGTAGTTGGAGCGTGATCCGGCTGGTGTTTCCACATACTACGGTGCACTTGATATTTAAACGATAAATATTCTTTAACCAAATATCGTTAACGTCTTTATTTTATTCTAACTACTTTAAGGCTTTATTATTTAATTTCTACATGAAAATAAGTGCTGATATAAAATGTATATATTTCAATAATTCCAATGTTAGACAGCAAGACAAATATAACAAGTGTGTGTGTGTGTCTATCTAATGTGTTGTTGTGCGGGGCGAGGTGTCTGTGTGTGCGTGCGTGCGCGGCTCTCGGCTCACCTGGTTCTTGAGCTCGTTCACCTGGGACACGACGATGTCAATGATGCTGCCCAACACGATTATGAAGTCGAACGTGTTCCAAGCGTCGCCGAAGTAATTCTGAACAGAAAAGCAATACATTTGCTATTTCATAACATGCAATTTAGAAATTGAATTTAGAAGATTTCAATGATTTTAATAAATTGCTTGAAATGTGAGTACGCCTGTCGCTCGAGTCGATATCGTTCGCAACGAGTACTGCAAACTGTTTCATCGAACAGATCACAACATCCTGAATCATTATCATCGTAAATTAAAAACGAACAATAATGATACTAGAAGCACCACTAGAGCCTAACAGAATACGGCCGAGGATATATTTTGACACTTATACTAGAAGCACCACTAGAGCCTAACAGAATACGGCCGAGGCATCACTAGAAGCACCACTAGAGCCTAACAGAATACGGCCGAGGCATCACTAGAAGCACCACTAGAGCCTAACAGAATACGGCCGAGGATATATTTTGACACTATTGAATATAATATGAATGTATAAATGTATGTATATATTTCTTCGTGTGTTGAAGGTATGGCATATCTGTATGTTTCTGTGTGAACTAACGCGTCTGATTGAATATTTTCTACATAACATTCCTCAATAGACCTTAATCTTTTGCAGGAATGTATCCATACTACACGTGACCAGTTACTATTCTTCAAAATACTATACTTGCACAAAATCGAATATTTTCCTACACTAGGAGTGGTCACCACTGATATAGAGCGAAGAGTGAATGCGGGAAATAGAGTGAACGGAGCGTTGGGGCAACTTCTCGGCAGCCACCACCTCAGCCAGAAGGCACGTGTAGCAATACATAACGCAGTGCTTGTCCCAACATTACTGTATGGAAGCGAGAGTTGGGTATGCAGAAAAGAGTATGATAGTAAAATTAATGCGGTCGAAATGCGATCTCTGCGGAAAATCTGTGGAGTTAGGCTGACCGACCGCATTCGTAACGACGACGTAAGAGAGCGAGTAGGTATGAAAGAGAGTATTGGTGTAAAGATGCGAAAGGGAATGCTCCGATGGTTCGGACATGTGGAAAGAATGCCGAACGAACGCCTGGTTAAGAAGATATACAATGCGAAAGTGGAAGGATGTAGGTACCGAGGGAGACCGAGACTAACCTACCTAGACCAGATCGGTCATGTACTGAAGGAAGGTGGAGTCAAGAGTCTCCGAAACCGGCGAGCGTGTATGAAGAGAATTATGAATGTTGAGGAAGCGAGTGAAGTATGCAGAGATAGAGTTCTCTGGCACTCTGTTCTCTCTGCCTACCCTGCAAGGGATATGGCGTGATGATATGTATGTATGTGTAGGAGTGGTCACGTCATTATGCCCCAGCTCCAAAGGGGTACAAAATGGCAAAAAAATGGGTTACGTAGTATGTGTATGTTCCCTATTACTCTGTTGTACCATACAATCGCAAAGGTATCTATATAAATAAATAAATAAACATTTACCGTGAGGTTTTCCAACAGCTTCAAACAAACCGAATACTGAAAATGCTGTAGAATAATAATAATAATAACATGGCTCCTTAAGTTCTTTTGATATAAAAAAAAATGTATCACAAGATTTACAGGAAAGGCAATAAACCGCAGGGCAGCTTGTGGCGAGCTGAATGTGAGTGGCGACACTGCGGTCCTGAATACTCCAGAGAGTCGATCAGCGACTCGTCTCCAGCTGGCCTTCATTGGCTGGCTAGAATGGAAACCGAAGAGTGCCCGAAGGACTCTCAGCTCTGGCTTGCCTTAAACAGCTGGTCAGAGAGGGGTCGCCAGAGCTATATGCTCGGGGGTGGAAGTGTCATTTTCAAGGGCATAATTACGGGGAAACTAAGGGTCTGTTTATCGCAGACTCAATGGTGAAACCGGCGCCGCACCGCTCGACACCCCTAGCCACTTACACCAATGTTGCCCTCTGTTGCCCGTATGACTTGTGTGTCTCTGGCGACTATTTAGCGGGCCCATTCAGTGAGTTGGCGAGTCACCGTCTGCCACCGTTCATCTCTTAACATGGGTTTGAAGGCAGACGACAGTTTATAATTTCATAGATATAAGATGAACCAGTCCACTAAGCACCCACTCCCATATTCATATATTAGATACCATCATCACACAATAGTTTTACACTTAGTGCTGGCATTCCACGTATGTTATGTGCAAACGTGGAATGTCATCGGTAGGTGTCCCATCCCAATATTTAGATTAAATTTCTCTAAAGGCCTCTGTGTGTTGGATCCATATCCCCATGTAAGCCTACCAAAGGACCGGGTATCTTCCCTACGGAATATCCCGTGAATAAATGGAGATACAATAATAATAAAAAACCGGAGGTGTCAAGGGACACCCGGATGGAACGAAGTTCTATTTTAATTATATAATTTTTTCTGCCTTAAGCGATTTTTATCGTTATATTTTAGCCAATTTGCAAAATATCTTTATAAATTATAGCCTATGTGTTATTCTGATGTGCAAGCTATATTACTATAAATTTCATCAAAATCCATTCAGTTCAGTAGTTTTTACGTGAAAGAGCAACAAACATGTTCACATCCACACATTATTACAAACTTTCACGTTTATAATATTAATAATAGGATATACAATTCCACTAGACTACCAAAACTTTTCGGCCCCGAGCTCGAACGCGAGCCGGCCACGCGGCCCGGTCACGGGCGAAAATAATTTCGTTGCGCATTATTTTGATTTTGCTATATCTCTTAAGGTATTAATTTAATTTGCATGGTCTGAAGGAAAAAAAATATCTTCATGAAATGCTCAAGCCAACTAATGTATTTAAAATGATAAGGATTAATACAGTATTTGTGTAAATAGCTTTTCAATTACCGTTTTATAATAGAACATTTTTTAAAGTATTAAAATGGATATAGTATGTTATCCTTAAGAGATAGATATATATCATCGCGGACTTTTTTGTAGGCCTTTTTAAGTTGTATAATACTGTAGTACTTTATTTTGATCTATTTCGTAGGGTTCAGCCAGCGTTTGCAATGTAAGCGCAAAATAATGTGTTTATTTACGACATCACATTAGAAACCTCTAAAATTATCAGTGTTTCTCTAGTACATTATGCATATATTATACATATAAACCTTCCTCTTGAATCACTCTATCTATAAAAAAAATCGTCGCGACACCACACTGTTCAATGCGAAATAGAAATGAAAATATCTGGCTTGCTTTCTATAAGAGAGCCGACGAGCGACGCCGCACAGCTTACAATAGCTTACTATAGCAAAAAGTGTCGTGACAACTTTTCGTAAGAATTTTTTCCGTCTAGCCCCCTTTCACAACGCGCGATAAGGAACTTCGTTCCAATAACTGAATACTGATATAAGTGTTTGTCAATAGCATATATTACAAAAATATTTTTAATTATTTTATTGAGTTTATAAGACATCTAATTTGTACTAAAAATACCTATAACATTTTTATTCATGAAATTTAAAGCAATATCTTAATAATACCTCATAAACATTAAAATATCTAAAGAAGAAAATATAATGATGTTTGACATACATTTCAAAATGAAAATTTTACTGTAAACTAATATGAAGGACTTTTCACGGGAATTTGAAAACGTCATGTGGTGCTCTTGTATTATATTCTATATATTAGTGTTTTAACGTGTTATATTAGATAATTTTGATGGCATTTTATGTAATGTGATGCGCGGAACTACTGGGATGTCGTGAATATCATATAAAAGTGTTTTACAACGTTTTCATTTTCCATCAAAATTCCAACGAGACACCATTAACAGTGTGGCCATAGCACTGTTGATGGCGACAACTTGACTTAGACTATGACTAACCTGAAAGACTGAAGATATTTATAACTAGTTATTGGCGAAATCTTGTAAACGCCATTAAAAAAAAAAAAAGAAGAAGAAGAAGAACTAATATGAACAAATATATAATATCAAAATGTTGACAAGATCACAAGCAAAAGTAGCACGACCACCACCCCCGGGCTCGTCACAAAGCTCCGCTTCTCAACCAGCAGATACTGTACCAGCAGCGTCAGTCACGACAGAGGCGTCGAGCACAAGTTCAAGTGACGAGTATTTCTCACTCCCACCGACGTCACCAACACCTGCGCCGCGACTAGAGAGAGGCTGGCCACCGACTTGCTTGGTACCCAGAGGCCCACCGGCCTCACACAGGGCCCCCGCTGCCGGTGGTAATGTGCAGCGCATGAGATGGACGCAACAATTAATGAAAACATCATGCGCGCATATTTTGAGGCAACAGAGGGGGAAATCAAACTCACCGCGTACCGTGACCGTATGCTGCTTCTGTTTCAGGACCTCGAAGCAACTGTCAACGTTACAGCTCAACGACTGTCGTGTCAGGTGCGAGCCATCCAGCGCTGACGTTTGTTGGATGTTGCTACACTTGATCGGCTACGCTTAATGTTCATACAAACAAGCCGTGTTACCCCTATTTCTACAGTTTCCGCAATTAATATTACACAATCTGTTCCACCAACAAATGCGGTAGGTGACGACGCGACTGTTTCTATGGACACCCAGAACAATGAGGAGGTAAGAAATGCTCTAGAATGTGCGATTCGTGAATATAGGTTCATACCTCATAACATTAGGCCACGCCTGCCACGATTGCCCATGCATAGAAAAAACTAGCGTCTAGTGAGCACCCTTGACTCACTTTTAAATAGCTATTTAAGTACTAGTGATAACATGAGTGGTACACATTCAATCCTGTACTGTGTGGCTGTTGCGGCATGTCGTATAGCAGAACTAAACTTGTTAAAAAACGACTCCACTATATGACAAAAAGAAGCCAAACCCGCTTGGCAGTGCAGGATTGAATATCGTATCTGTGAGGCGAGGGTGCTCATTGGCAAACTTATCTACTTCAGAACGGGCAATAATCGACCAAGGGTGTTGCGCTACGTGAGGCGGACCTTCTTGGGAACTGACATCAAACCCGAAGAATATAACGCCCGTGTTACGGAGCGCATTGAGTTACTGAAGCAGAAGGTCTAGGGTGGGGAAATCGAATTCGCAGGTACAAAAAACGTATGAATCGTTATTCTGTGAATCGCATGTTTGAGAGTGATCAGAAGTCAGTTTATAGAAATTGGGAACGTCCTTGTCTAATTGTGAATGATGAGCAACTACCGGATGCTGAAGCCAAAAATACATTTTGGCGCAGTATTTGGTCGGTGCCCGTCGTTCACTCCGAGGGCGATTGGATGAGGGATGTTAAACGAGCATGTGAGAATATTCCACAAATGGAAAATATTTTGATAGACCAAGAAGATGTAACCTGTGCAGTCCGTTCATTATCAAATTGGAAATCCAGGACCGGATGGACTGCCCAATTTCTGGCTAAAATGGTTACATAGTGCTCATGCTCGTTTGGCATCTCACTTTCAGTCGGCTTTAGCGTCTGGGACGTTACCGGAATTTATGACGACTGGCATTACTCACTTGCTCCATAAAACAGGTAGTACCACCGAACCATGTAACTATAGACCGATAACGTGTTTGCCATCGGTCTATAAGCTTCTTACATCTATTCTGAGCAACAAAATTGCAAAACATATTCAATTAAATTCGGTTATATCTATCTCTCAGAATGGATGTAGGAATGGGGGACGTGGTACTAAGGAGCTCCTCCTAATAGACACGGCCATTAGTCAACAAGTTCGTCACAACCGAAAAGAGCTGTCGGTATGTTGGATAGATTATAGGAAAGCGTTTGACTCCGTGCCGCATACGTGGCTCTTGAGAGTGCTGGAGTTGTACAAAATTAATTCAACTCTATGCACTTTCTTGAAGTCATGTATGGGGCAATGGAAAACGTTTCTTAAATATCCAATGCACCGACTGAATCGAGGGAGTAGCGAACCGATATACATCAGGCGGGGGATATTTCAGGGTGACATTCTGAGTCCTCTTTGGTTCTGCCTAGCACTGAATGCTTTTAGTATGTTACTAGAGCATTCAGGACTAGACTGTAGATTACCTAGAGGTGGTCAAATAATATCTCACCTGCTTTACATGGATGACCTGAAATTATTTGCGCCAAATAACCCACAATTGGTGAAATTACTAAAGGTTACTGAGACCTTTAGTAATTCTATCAAAATGGAGTTTGGTGTAGATAAATGTGCTGTCATGTATGTAAAGCATGGTGGAATAGTGATGGTTGATAGAGGTCAACTTATCAACACTCTATAATTTAGGCCGCTTCACGTAACTGATACATTTAAGTACTTGGGTATGTCACAGGCTTTGAACATCAATGAAGCGGACATGAAACAAGCGTTGCGGGAACGATTCTTTGGCCGTCTGAAGAAGGTTTTAAACAGTCTTTTATCGGGCGGCAATAAGGTGCGTGCCTGCAACGCGTGGGTCATGCTGATTCTGATTTACTCCTTTGGCATACTCAAGTGGACTCAAACCGAATTGGACACCCTGGACAGAAAAGTCCGTACTCTGTTGACATTGCACAGGATGCATCATCCTCGTTCATCAATAATGAGGTTGTATATTCCGCGAAAATGTGGGGGTCGAGGCTTTCTAAATGCTAAGGCCCTCCATAATCGCCAAATATGCAAACTCAGGGATTATTTCCTTAAGATGACGAGTAGTGTGCATCTTGATGTGGTGGCAATGGATAACGGGCTTACGCCGCTTGGGTTGGCTAAAGAGAACTGGCGTAAATCTGTAGTACTAAGCACCAAAGATCGCGAGAGTGTATGGCAAAGCAACGAGCTGCATGGCAGGTTCTACGGGGCCCTACATGCCTCGGAAGTAGACTTTTCCGCCTCTGTGACCTAGTTACAATTCGGTAATCTCTTTGGAGAAACCGAAGGTTTTGTCTGTGCAATTGCTGACGAAGTTATCAAGACGAATAACTACCGGAAATATATCTTTAGGGATGGCACGGCTGATATTTGTCGGTTGTGTCACCTACCAGGCGAGTCCCTCAGGCATATCGTTTCCGGTTGTTCTCGTCTTGCTAACGGCGAGTACTTGCATAGACATAACCAAGTAGCCAGGATCATTCACCAGCAACTTGCTTTGTTATACAAACTTGTAAGCGTAGAAGTGCCGTACTACAAGTATATACCTGAGCCGGTTCTCGAAAATGGTCGTGCCACATTGTACTGGGACCGATCTATTATCACTGATAGAACTGTCGTGGCTAATAAACCCGACATCGTGGTGATAGATCGGCTACAGCGCCGTGCAATGATTGTCGATGTTACTGTTCCTCATGACGGGAATCTCGTGAAAGCTGAGAAAATAAACAAATAAAATATCAAGACTTAGCTCACGAGATTGTCGACATGTGGGATGTAGACACGGCAATTGTGGTACCGATATTTATTCCGACCAATGGTCTAATCGCCAAGAGCCTCGCTCAAAACCTAAAGAGGCTCGCGTTAGGTAGTTGGATCGGGGGTCTGATGCAGAAAGCGGTGTTGCTCGACACGGCACGCATCGTGAGAAAGTTCCCCTCTTTGGAGCCCTAACCACCGGCGGCTTGGTCTATTCGCTGCCGGTGGGTTAACACGCTTTTTATATTTTTAAATATATTATTTTTTATATTCTATATTTAGAAATGTATTAAGTAGTTATAAGTTTTAATAAAGAGAATAATAATAATAATTTATTTAGTCAAAACATTACACATTTTACAATATTTTACTTAAAATATTTCCAGTATGTGTAGCACTATTATAACAAGCCTGTATCATACGAGACGGGGTTAATAAATTTATATTTAAAATGAAAAAAGTCAATAGTATACTGAAGAAAAGTGAATAAAAATTAAAAAGAAAAATGTGAATGTTATATTTAGTTAATAATAATGAAATAGAAATTGAGAGTGCGTATATAAGCAGTGAGTGCACGGAGTATGTGCATCCTGTGCGTGTGTGTATGTCTGTGCGTGCGTGTGTGTGTGTGTGTGTGTGTGTGTGTGTGTGTGTGTGTGTATGGGTGTGTATTGTGTGATCAAAGGTTGTATGTTTATGTTACACAGTGTATGTGAGTAATGATTCCGTATTTGAGTAATCCTGTTTTAGAAGCCAATCAGTTACTTTACTTTTTAGGTTGTGTTTGTTTACATTAAGTATATGCAGTTCTTTGAGAATTTTTTGGTAGATATGAATTGATATAACGTAATACTGATGTCTGGCAAAACATGTCTTATGTATAATACCTCGCGGATAAATTTTACGTTTGTTGGGATCGGCAAGTGGCATAGAACCATGTATTCTAAGCACTGAACGGAGTACGTACAACTGTCGAACGGTTAAGACCTTGCAGTCATTGTATAGCTGAGCTGTAGGATATCGGAATGATTTATGGGTCATAACCTATAAAACCGCCCCATGAGCTCTTTCTAAATAGAATCATAGCTAATTTAGATTTAATTATTAAATTAATTAATTTCGATTTTAATTATTATTATAAAATGACTAAAATAACAAAAAAAATAAAAAAGGATTAGAAGTTAGTTCATTTGTGAATTGAAAATACATTAGCACATGCAAGAGTTGAAATTAAAATTATTAGAGGTTCATTTAAACTGCATTATTGATTAAACTTGGTGTTGTGATCAATGTAACGGGCGACGCGCCGTCAGTGCCGCCATTACTAGCACTGTTCATATATTTATACTAAACGATGTGACGACACAAACATTTACCTTAAACTTAAAAGCGGCCAGTTTAAATATAAACTCCAAGGCGAACACGGCGGTGAACAGCATGTTGAGCAGGTCAAGCGCCTTACTGTACTCGTACGGCTGGTTGTGGTACTTCATGGCGAGCGTGATGGTGTTGATCATGATCAGCACGAAGATTGCGTACTCAAACGGCTGTGAAGTCACGAACCACCACACTTTGTATTGTATCCTATGCTTTGGGATGTACCTGCAACGTTCGTACAATAGAATTCTTTCTAAGTCCTTTAGAACACACGTGTTTGTCGCGCATTATGGCATAATTTGGGTAAAATAATATAAAGATAATCTTCTGGCTACAAGAGCTGGGTCTGGAAGCTAAGCCTTGCACATACGAGCTTCTGTTTCCAGAATAGAAAGAACCTTCTGAGGAAGAAAAGAAATTGATACATGAGAGGAATCATAAAATATGTACTTCTTGTTTTTTTTTTGGGGGGGTGGGCTACGGTCGGCGCACTCCTCGCACCACGCCGTCCGGGGCGACAGAGGGGCGTAAGCACGCACACCCATAACCCACCCGCGAACTTCGGCTTCATCGTGGACTGGCCACCGGAGCAGCGTGAACTTGTCGTCAGTGGCCGGCCCGACGGAATAGCTCGTGAGGGGTACCCTCTCCCTGAGCGACGTGCCCCCCAAAGGAGAGAACGTCGGTCTTTCCTCGTGCGGTCAGCCTCTCGGCGGGTGACGGACTAATTGCCCGGTCCAGTCACCTGCGGTCTCGGCTAGGGCGCCGACAGGCGCAGGTAATCGCCCCTACGCCGCCCCAGTCGTTGGCAGCGGCTCGCGTCCTCGAGGAGACGCTCCTCGCGCACGCACTCCTCTGCCTCCTTCCGCGAGACTACTGCCTCGTAAGAGGCTGCAACCGCGTCCCAGTTCCTGACGCTGTCGAGCATCACCCTGGCGATGATCGGCAGCGTCAGGTCGGCACCGATGATTGCGACGAATTCACGGCGCTGCTCTGCCCAGGTGGCACAAGCCTCGAGCGTATGCTGCACCGTATCCTCGTCGCAATCGCAGTGGTGGCAGGACGGTGTACTCTCCCTTCTGACGACCGTGTGCAGGTACTTGGCGAAGCAACCATGCCCCGTCAAAAGCTGCACCAGTCGGAAAGAGAGCACCCCGTGCCGCCGTTCCAACCACTGACCCCCGCGTACAGCTGTCGGCACGTAGCGCTCGGTCCGCCCACATTCGGCATAAGCCACGAAAGGGCGGACGCCGCGTTGACGAGCCGCGGAGCAAGCCTGCGGAAATGCTCCCGAAACCACCAATGCCCGTCGAACACCAGGCCTAAATACTTCATATGGGCCCGGATGCTGATGTCAACCGAATTGACGGTGATCGAAACGCCGATGGGAAGCCCCATGCGGGGCCCATAGAACAAGAGGGCTTCCGTCTTGTCCAGGGCCACCCTCAACCCCAGCGCTTCGATCCACCTGACGATCTCTTCGTGGCAGACTATTGAATGTGTTGGCGATGTCCAGGGACACCACCAACAGCACTCCTCCGCCGGCAACGGCCTCAGTTGCCACGGGCCTCAGGCGCAACAGAGCCGCGATCGTCGAACGACCCCTCCTGAACCCCAAACTGGGCGTCCGATAGATCGGGCCCCGTGCCGACGAGGTGCCGCTCGATGCGGGCAGCCAGCACCCTCTCCAGTAGCTTGCCCGCATCATCGAGCAGCACGATGGGCCTGTAGGCCGAGGCCGACTCTAGAGACCGTCCCGGCTTCGGCAGGAGTACCAGCCTCCCCTCTTTCCAGCGCCCAGGGAACCGCCCGGACGCTAAACATGCGTCGAACAGCCCCCTGAGGCGAGAACCCAGGTGGTCGAACACGGTTGGGAATACCGTCGGGCCCGGGGGCGGTGGATTTGCTGCGCATGCGCGCCACCGCCACCCCGAACTCGGGTTCCGTGATGGTTCCACCCATCGCCGGGCTCCCGGTCAGTGTCTGGCGAAGCCATGACCGGGGGCGTGTGCTGCGCCTGTTGCATCGCAGATCTACGTCAACGCACTGCGGATGTGACCAGCCTCGGCGTCCACCCTGTCCAACTGGTGGGCAGAGGACATCCACGAGTGAACGATGGCTGCCTCCGCCAGCAGTTCTCGGTCTAAACGACCCACACCCCATCGCGGGAACGCGGAACGTCCGTCCGCCCCGTGACCCCTGCCGGGCATCGGGAGGGTCCGGGAGACCTCCATCCGGATATACCGGTGGTCCGATAGGGTCTTAACCTCCTCCGCGACGCACCAGCTCGCGTGCGGCAACAATGGGGCTAGCGAACGACAAGTCCACTATCGACCCGCCCCGCTGCCGGACGCACGTATGCACCGAGCCTCTGCTGAACAAACAGAGGCCCAGTGCCGCCGCCCACTCCTCGACCGCCCGTCCTCAGTCGTCCGTCCCGGAGGACCCCCACGCCATGGACTTGGCGTTGAAATCCCCCAGAACGAAGACTTGGCGCGGTGCCAGTCGCCGTAACGAGGCCCCCAATATGGTGAGGGAGGCCCCAAAATCAGACACACTCTTGTAAGGGGAGAGATAGACTCCGAAGAGCGTAATCTCTCCCCAGTCCGCCGCGACGTATCCAACGCCCCTGTCCCTAAGGGTCAGAGATGTCGAAGGCCACGACGTGGAGGCGACGATTGCCACAGTGCCATCGGTGCTACCCAGCCAGTTAGGCCGGTCGAGCACCACGTACGGCTCCGCAGCTACGGCTACTCCTATCAACCACTCCGCCATGGCTTGCAAGAAAACGTCCTGCGCACCGGTGGAGTGGTTGAGATTGGCTTGGAGGAGACGGATTGATTCGTGATCCATTAACGGGCCGTATCCATCGTCTCCTCCTCCGTGCTAACGGGTGATCGGGTCGCGTTCAGAGCGGGAGCGGGCCCGGTCGATGAGCCGCCTCGCCCCTTTGGGGCCGATGCCGAGGGTCTGCAGTCCCCAGAGCCCATGCACACGCAGGGCAGTGGGGCACCGCAGAGCACGATGCCGCCTGGTGTCCAGCCTGACCGCAGCGGAAGCATAGCCCGCCGCAGTCAAAGCAGTTGCGACATGTCGGTCGGGTATGCCCGACCGCAATGCACTTGTAACACCTCGCGGACCGAGGCTCCAACGCGGTTACCCGCGCCGAGCTTCAGCCCACGAGGAGCCTGCCTGAGTCGGCCAATTTCTTGACAGACTCCACTGGGCACTGTACCCAGACAGCACCGACGCCGCCCGGACACGAGCGGATGGTGCCAATGCGGACGGTGTCCAAGCACATCCGCTACGCGCCATAATGGCCTCCCGGACGTCCTCCACCGTCACGGAATCGTCCAGACCCGTGAGGCGCATCTCTGTGCACTTGACGGGTCTGGCAATTCAGACTCTATCCCCCGGCCCGAATAGCTTCAAGGCCACACTATCGGCCACTGCGCGACCTCTTTCTCCCTCTGCCGGCTCCCGCCTGGGGATCAGCGGCCACAGCGGCACTCTTGGCCGCCGCTCTCCGCTTCTGGCCACGTGCCTTCCTACTTCGCTCAGCCATCTGCCAGCCCTGTTCAAGCCTGGCAGCAGCGCTGGGCGCAGCAGGCACAGTCGCGGGTACGCTGACCGGAGCCAGCAGGTGCAACCGCTGGCTCCGGTCCTGGCGCCGGCTGTTGCCCGACCTTGGCGGGAGCCGGCACCATGCCGACCTTCTTCTTGGTCCCTTTAGACCCACCTACGGCCACGGCGTAGCTCACCACGCGACTACCCTGACAGGGCAGCGGGGTGGGAGCTGACGCTTGCGGCCGCTTCACCTTGTCCGTGGCGAGCGGGGACCGGAGGGGTGGCTCGGGCGGAAGACGTGCCGCCACGGCCTGGATGCACGCATCCATCATCAGTTCAAGCCTGGCGAAGATGACGCGCATCGCCTCCTCCGGCACACCATGCACCGCAGGGAGCGGCTCTTCCCCTTTGTTGGGCCATCCGCGTTTCTTGGCGACACCTGGCGCACCTGGTGCAACTGGCGTAGAAGACACCCCGGGCGCAGGCGGCGCCACGGACGCAGAGGACGGGCCCGCCCTCCCCGGTGCAGCCCGCTTTGGCGGCGAGGCCGGTGTCGATGGCGCGGCTGCCACTAAAAGTGCGAATTGAGACCGCAGGTCAGCCACGTCCTTGGCCAACCCGCGGTTCTCCCCTCACACCGCCGACAACTCCGACTCGAGTCTCCGGTTGCGCTCTCGCAGGCCGAAAACTGCCCTACTGAGGCGGGCGTTCGCGGCTTGCAGGGCCATCACCTCACCGCTATGACTGGCCGGACCCGGAGTCACCGGCCTCGCCGCCACCGCCGATCCACGAACCCTACGCCCATGGCGTGCGGTCGGGACCTTGGGAGGAGGTATGATGACACTCCCCTTTGAGTCGGAGCTGCCGCCCTTATGCAGCTACCGCTTCCGGACACTCGGGGGGAGGGCGTTTTCCCTCTCCCTGACATTTAAGGCTACCGGCAGAGCCATCGCCGCAGAGTGCGACTCAGACTCCTCCGCGGCCTCAGCAGCCAAGCTGCCCTCCTCCGTACTGGACGGCCCTGCGGCATTGCCGCCCTCGTCCAGGCTTCGGCCGAACTCCTCGTCAGACGGCTCTGCGGCCTTCCCGACCTCGTCCAACGGCTTCTCCGAGGCCGTGTCGGAGCTTTCAAAGCTCTCCGACGACGGCCCTGCGGTGTTACTGCCGCCCTCACTCCGCGACGGCTCTGCGGTGGATCCGCCCTCATCACTCGACAGCTCTGTTGGGCTGCCACTCCTCCTACCCTCCTTGGACGGCCCTGCGATATCGTCGCCCTCGTCCCGGGACACACCATGCGATGGCTCTGCGGCAACTGTGTCGCCCTCGTCACTGGGAACGCTGGTCTCGCGACATGCCGCGGCCTCCAGCGCCTCCCTTTCCCTCTTGAGCCGGTTGGCGCGCCGTTTAGCGCGCTCGCCGGCTAGAGTGATGATACGCCTGAGCTTCTTCCTTTTTGGGGCCTCTTTAGATGGTGCCGGGCCCTCGGCGGACGCCTTCAGTCCCAAAGACGATGCGTCGTTTGTGCCAGTTTTATGTTGGCTTGGCAAGGCCGTAGGGTGGGAATCCGTAGGATCCCCGTCTTGAAGTTTTAAAGAAAATGTATCCACTTTGGTTTCCACGAGAATGGGAGAATTGATGGTCGACCCGAGCAGAGGTCCCTGTACTCGGGCAAGCCTACACTTACCAACCAGGGGGGCAGCCGGTACCCTGGCTGGAGCGTGCTAAGAACTGAATACTCATCAGCCATGCATCCTCTCGCCGCGCGCCAGAACTTAGGATTCTGGGTAATTTCCGAATTCGAATTCTTTATAGAGGTTGTCTTCCTCGCGGTCTAGACGGTTAAGCCAAGACCCTCGCTCCTGAAACTACGCCTCACGACAAGATGTCTTGAAGCAAGATATCAGGTTTACGATATGTCGGCGGTGGCATAAGCCTGCCCAGCCCTCAAATTAATGAGTGACCGGGCCCGTCTGAAATTTCGCGTCCTGTGCCCTCTACAACTAGAGGGTCAGGAGCGAATTGGGGCTCAACCCATTGCTGGGGACCTCCCCCTCCCCTCGCGCCAGATATTCGCTACGAGCGACAATTCAACAGAAGGATCTGGAGGACTGTCGCTCGCACCCAGGGTACACCACGCTGAGGTTTCTGGCATCGTAGCCCATAAAATATGTACCTGAAAAGATGTTGAACTAAAAATATAGAAAATAATTAAAACTGTAAACAGCCTAACAGAGTATAATTCTGTGATAAACGGTTTGATTTTCCCAATTATTGTTATAAATTTCCCAAAGAGTGCTCCTGCCTAAACTGCTGGTGATCTCTTAGCTGGTTTTTTAGAACTTCGCGGAAAAACAATATTTCATAGAATAGCCGAAGATTAACTTTTTCCTTAGTGAAATTCATTCAATACTATCTCTTACCTCCTAATAGGTTTTGCTTTTAAAGCAAACTCTATACAATTTCTTTGGTTCTTATCTAGCTCACAGTTTTTGTATTCTTGCTCTCCCTCATTTTGGAATGTCACTATGACGAAACCGACGAATATATTTACCTGAAACATTGATCACTTATGTAGTCATTTGTTGTAAAATATCGTCATTATTGTTTCGCTGGTGCTCAATCACTCGAGCTCAGTATGAATTAAAGTAGCACTTTCTCCTATCATTCTTTTCCATCGTAGCACCATATTTGACATGGTCTATCTCCCCATTGATCACATTTTAAGTCTAAATGTTTATCTTTAAAACATTCCAACTAATACGAGCTTCCCTCTCGTCCGTCGCCGTCATCACACAGACGCATCACACTATCACTTCCACCACTCTCCCTTTTCCCCTGCACATAATGTTTAACTATTGTAATTGTTGAAAATAAATATTGATCATCAACTACTTGTGGTCGACGCAATATATACTCCTAAATATTGCAAAGGTCAGTGGCAATAGTTTTATGACCGGTCATCTGCCTGACGTCAAGCCTCTGCAGGAATGTAATTGTTGACCAAGCAGCATCAGGTAGGATCGGCCCAGCTATTTTCGCGGCTCGCAGTTTTCGCGAAAAATCTAGTACTCTCACTGCGGCTGTTGA
This sequence comes from Lymantria monacha, assembly GCA_905163515.2. Taxonomy (NCBI): domain Eukaryota; kingdom Metazoa; phylum Arthropoda; class Insecta; order Lepidoptera; family Erebidae; genus Lymantria; species Lymantria monacha. Next base: position 21,177,574 of record LR991107.1, on the reverse strand, counting down.
CTTAGTTACAAAAATTAAGACTCATATTGATCAGAAAAATATTGTATTAGGCATTTTCATTTATCTAAAAAAGGCTTTTGATACCGTCAGTCATCAAAAGTTACTAGAGAAACTAAATAACATAGGAATCATAGGCACAGCGTATAGCATGCTCTCATCATATTTACTAAATAGATCTCAAGTGGTAAACATAGAAAATAACATCAGTTCTGCCCAAAATGTATCTTTTGGTATAGCTCAGGGGTCAATAATGGGCACGTTAATGTTTCTAATCTATATTAATAATATAGATAAAATAGGTCTATTAGGACACTTAACTCTGTATGCTAACGACACCTGTCTTTTCTATTTTGATACGTGTATTCACTCGATAATTACCGATGCTCTAAAAGATTTAAATCGGTTGAACGTATGGTTAAAATATAATTTACTTACTGTTAACATATCAAAAACCTCTTTCATGATATTTTCTCCAAAAAATAAACAAATACTCCAGCATCCACTTACCCACTCACACACACACACACTCTTACCATAGATAACAAGGCGATACATCGTTCCGAACAAGAAAAGACCTCGGTCTTTGGTTAGATGAGAAACTAACGTGGAAGCTACATATTGATAGCTTAAAAACAAAACTTACGTCAGTACTAGGGGCTGTACGAAACATATCAAATTGTATCCCTAAGAGGGTGAGTAGTATTATTTACAATTCCTTAGTGAAATCGCATCTAGAATACTTATTTGAAATATGGGGTTCAGCTGCTTCAACGCACTTAAACTCATTACAAAGAATACAAAATAAAATAATTAAAGTGCTATTTCATTATAATTACTTAACTCCAACAACCGAATTATTTCACAAAACAGAAATACTAAACATAAAAAACCTATACATATACTACACTTGCATCTGAGTTAAAAAAATGATCACTGGTTCTATTCAAACAAATATACAAGTAACTAAGAAGACAGCTAGTTATAACTTTAGAAATAAAAATAAGTTGCAATTAATTCACCCGCGAACTAACTATGGTGTGAGGACGATATTGTTCGAGGGAGCACAGCTGTACAACCAACTGCCTAACAATATAAAAGAGTGTGATAGTATGTATATCTACAAAAAAAGATTAAAGGAATATTTAAGAAATATGTAATTTATAGATGATCCAGAGCCGGCAGAATAAAAATAATATTGCACCTAAGTTTATTTTGTATCTCATTATAAGTGAACTATCATTAAGTTTGTATGAGAAATAAAGATCTTTAAACACAAGTTATAGAGAAATTGATTGATTTAACAATATGTAGGATTTTTGTTTAATTTTGAAATTAAAGACATTTTTAGGTGCCAATGGGGGGTGGCAAACTTAAAACAATCTCTGAAAGCTGCTGTCCTGTATAACGGTATGGCAAGTTGTGGCGCACGTCGCCTATTTTCAACTTAACAATTATAATTAATTGGCACTAATTTATTATACAAGTAAGATGGGCACTTGATCATCGTCAACCAATTAGAAGGCAAGCTAGTTATAGCTTACTACGGAATCTAAAAACATAATATGGTTATTTAGAAAGGGGGTTACGTATATCGTAGATGGTATATGGAAGCAAAACCTTGTAAAAGCATTTTGCACTCGTTGGAATAATTTTCCAGCACGTGTTAGTAACCTAGGTCCAAAGACTGTAATTGTGTAAATTAATGCATGGTGATTAAATTTTAAAAGTACTCACCATAAAGAAGGCAATTATTATAATATAAATAATATAGTAGGCTGCAACAATTGGACGGAAGTTAGTTATGGGACCGCGATCCTCAGCGTTAGAATCTATCGACACGTACAATAACCTGAAACAAACCAAACCATTCCATTATAGAGTATCACAGCGGTCCACGCCTCGACCATGACTCGCTCTCGTCCAACTAGCTCATGCAAGTTCTAGTCATCGGACCAGCGGGCGCTTAGCAACTCTATTACATATTATGTCTGACTACGGTCACTAAGCAACACTCACAACCTCGTCGAATGTTATTATATTTTTTTGTGAAAAAAATAGAATATTTATATATTTACCCAGGCCATCCCTCGAACGTGGAGACGGTGAACAAAGTAAGCATTCCTTTCATCACATTGTCAAAATGAAAATCATTTCTCTTCCAAACTCTGTCTCTGACTACATATTTACTATTCTCAAATACTAAGTATGTCCCTCTGAAAAATATTAAATATATGTTTTTAATATTTATATTAAGTGAACACTAATTTATCTCAATATAACAAATAAGTATATGTATATATAATAATACTCACTGACAATCATCCTTCGTCATCTTAGAGATATCATTACACCTAAAAAATTTACCCTGTAACAATGTCTCATTGATTAAATGTATGCAACATATGGTTAGGTATGAATGTTACTATTGTCATGCGACTACACTCAAACACATCGAACACAGCGGCCGCCCGGTCGGTTGCCGCAGGGCACCGCGCTCGCACCGCGCCCTCGCTCACCGCGGACCAGCGCGACGCATTTGATTCAATCGAGCTCGCGGCCGGTGAGCGGGGACGCGGCACACTGATACTACGAAGCCGGCCGTACCGATCGCGCATTGTCTCGTTATATATAAGCAATTTTTTTAACAATTCTACAAAATGAAGATGCTTTAAAATATTTGAAAACACTTATTTCATTACTAATATACAAATATAATTTTCTATTTAATGAAGTTTTTGATGAGATGCCAAAGCCTAGTCCTGTGTAGAAGGGCAGCAGCAAGTGAGGCGTTAGCTAGTTGCACGGGGCTCACCTTAAACAACTGCACGCCGACCACGGCGAACATGAATTGTAACAAATACGTAACTAGCATTATATTGCCTATCGTCTTAATGGCTACTATCACACACTTGACCACGTACTGTTGTCGGATGGACAGCGTCAGTCGTCGGCCGGCATACGTTACCGTGCACACACACACCCCGACCGCCCGGTGGTGACCGCGCAGCGACGGGACATAGGGGGACAAGCAAACTCAATTTTAATCACATAGGGTATCTTACAAGGTCTCGGGCACTACATCGCTCGCTAAGGTTACACAGTTCCTCTCGGGAAGCGCCAAGGTACGGGGGGGAGGGGTTGTCACTCCTGATGCGTGGGGCTCATTAGTCAACTATATGATAGGACTCGTATACTTTACACCTTTGGGTTGTGTTTGAGACAGCATGCTCAAACTGTTTGTGGGGCATGATGTATGTAATGTCACTTGTATCGTTCGCGATGTGTGTTGCAATATGTTTATATTTACATCAATGAGTGTACAATAGTCTTAAATTACAACTGTAACTTTTTCCAAGTAAATTAACCTCTCTGACAAATATTTAGTGTTATTATATAAAATTACAAATAATTTAGTTGATTCTTCGTATTTCTTAAGCCAAATAGTATTGCATTGTAAAAGGTTAACATATCGTTTGTCTCTTTTTAATATTCCTTAACAAAGAGCTTGTTATGAGCACAATAGGTTTGTAAAACGATTTTTTGTGGCTGTTCATCATCATCATCTCAGCTCATATATAGCCCACTGTTGGGCTCGAGCCTCCTCCGTAATGGGAGGGATATTGACCTACTATATACCACGCTGATCAAACATGTCAGGTATATATGTATATGCGTTTTTATATTCCTTAGTCGTCTCTTACGATCATTCACGGGTAAGTTATGGGGTTGGTGAATTGTATTATTACTCCGTCACCACACGGAAAGTACAAGCTGCAATGTAGCTGTTACAATATTAATGATGATAATATTGAAATCTTTAATTAAAGTCATAATATTTTTGTGATCTCAACTTCCCAAATTTGCGGCATAACTGTACTTTTTTGTGTTTCTTTTCAATTTTATTTCTTATATAAAATCTATTAATTATTATTTTCTTAATATTGTTGAAATTTTATTGCTGACCGCGCTAATATTTTATTGTTGATCGCGTTAATATTTTTCTTCTTGTGAATGGATTTTAATCTTGTGTGTTTCTTTGGACTCAATAAAAGGAATCATAACTTAAAATGTTAAACTTTTATTGTGAAGCTCTCAATATTCATTGATAATAAAAGTTTGCGAATATAATAAAATAGTAAAGTTAAAGTTTGTAGCAAGCTTAGTCAGTATGTAGTAACGCGTGACGCGTGACCATGTCTGCGTATAGACAAGTTCAAGACACTATGAGTGATACAGTAAGACAATGATACGAGTAAAAGTCGCGGGGCGGGCGGTGAACCCAAAGGTGTATCGACGAACAATGATCGAGTGGTGCGTTTTACAGACATGTGTCGTGTGAGAGAGAACACTCGGGCGAGGTGCTTCAGGCCCCATACCTTGAACATCTGGACGCCCATGACGGCGAACATGAACTGCAGTAAGGACGTTACCAGCAGTATGTTGCCGATAGTTTTGATGGCAACGATCACGCATTGTACAACGTGCTATAACCACGAAACAACGTCTCAGCTTACATATACATAAATCATACCTATACATAAATCATACCTATACATAAATCATGAATTTTAAATCAATTATTGATCGAGATAAATACGACTTTATTACGTTGTAGCTGTTTATTTCAGAAGTTCTCCTCTTTTTTCAGTATGAGCTAGAAGACGTGCAGTAGGTACAGAAAACAATTTTAGACTTCGTACTGTTGAGAAATTCATTACGGTAAACTCTGATAACACTTTTTTTTAACTGGAGATTGAAGCCCTGAGCCTCACTATCGGCAGACACATTCTTATGCTAGTATACCAACGAGGCAGACTTTTACATCTAACATATTAATAAAGTTTGGTGTTTCATGTTAATACTAATACTGACCTTAAGGCCTTTGGCCCTGTTGATGGCCCTGAGAGGTCTCAGCACCCTGAACACTCGCAATATCTTCACTACTGATATACTACCTTGCCTGCAAATGTTAACATCTATGTTAGTTTTGATATTGCGCGTGTTATGAGCATGAGCGTGTCATTTGTATAGCAAGCGTACATATAGACACGTGGTAGCGTATCAAACTAGGTTCAAGAGAGAGCTGGCGAGCCGCGCATCATGTAGTGCACGAACCATCTGCCCAACCAACACTTGACACTTCCATAATTCCAAAACTATCGAAGTAGTCAAATTTGGTGTGTTTATATACCTAATTTGTTAGTTTTCAAATACTAGTGATCTTATACTTCTTTCTTTAGCAATTAGATCGTAAGTTGTTTGCTATGTGTAAATAAAGCCACTACTGGAATTTAAAAAGTCAAATTGATAAAGTGGGCAACATTTTGTAGTGGAAAAACAAACAAGAAATTGTGTTTTAAATTGAAATGAGAATGTTATATGTTCTCCTAAAAAATAAATTTCAAGGTTTTTTCCGAAGTTATCATAATATTGGATTTGGCTTACATTTTCACATTTATGATATTGGTGGTATATCATGCAGTAGAACTCGTTGTGTGAATAGATTTAATTATTGATAAAAGACACCAGGTGTGTGCGGCACTAGACGCCCTGGTGGTCGGTGTAGCGCTCAAACATACGAGTGACGTACTTGAAACTCATGGAGATGAGGGAGACGCAGACGACGAGCATGTCCAACACGTTGAAGGCAGACCGCAAGAAGGCGCCCTGATGCAGGATCAGTCCGTATGTCACCAACTTTAGGAATAACTCCAACGTGAAGATCCCAGTGAAAAATACGTCGAATTGGCTGAGCAACTGGAAATTGTTATTATTTACCAATTAGATACTTTATTTATTAGTAAATTTTACCCTTTTTTTTTTTTTTTTTTTTTTTCGGTGGGCCATGGACGTCGCACCCCGCCAAGTCGGTCCGGGGTGACGGAAGAGGCGGCGCGCAACCCCATTGACCCACCCTCCAAGCACCTCTTCTTCGCCGTGCGAGCGGGCCACCGGTACCCGATTTTTGTCTTCGGTGGCCCGATCGGCGGTATGCCCTCTCGGGCTTCTCTCCTGTCGATACCCCGACAGCTTTCGCCGTCGAGGCGTCGTCCTCATGCGGTGGCCTCACGTCGGGTGACCGGACAATTCCCCGGTCCGATCACCCGAAGCCTCGGTTAGGGTGGCATCAGGCGCAGGTATTCGCGCCTGCGCCGCCCCGGCCGCTGACGGCGGCCCGGGTCACGGGAATCCTCCCGGACTCGTTCCGCCGTCTCCTTCTGCGAGATGACAGCCTCGCAGAAGGCGGCGACTGCGTCCCAGTTCCTGACGCTGTCGACCATCGCCCTCGCGATAGCCGGCAGCGTCAGGTCGGCACCGATAACAGCGACGAGGTCACGGCGCTGCCCGTCCCAACTCGGACACACCTCCAGCGTGTGTTGCGCCGTGTCCTCGTCACTGCTGCAATGGTGGCAGGCCGGAGTCCACTCCCTATACGCGACCGTGTGCAGGTACAAACCGAAACACCCGTGCCCCGATAATACCTGCACCAGCCGAAAGGAGAGGACTCCGTGCCGCCGCTCCATCCATTCCATCAGTACGGGCCGGAGGGCCTCGACGGTAACGACACCGTGTCTTGGCCTCTCCAGCCGCGTAACCCAACGGGCGATGACGTCTCGGCGGGCGTCCTCGCGCCAGGTGGCTATCTCGCTCAACGATGGGGAGCCACCTTCGTCGCGCAGTGAGGTAACCCGCCGGTAGAGGTCGGAGAGCATCTCCGCCTCTAGGTCCCACGGGGGTGTCCCGGCCAATAGCCATGCCGCCTCGGTAGACACCGTGCGGTACCCGCGAATGGCTCTGACCGCCATGGCTCGCTGTGGTCTCCACAGCACCACCCTGAGCTGGGCGTTCAGAGCCCTCGCCCACACGGGTGCGCTGTACATGGCCATTGAGCGGATCACCCCCGCATACAGCCGTCGGCCCTCGAAACTGGGTCCGCCCACATTCGGCATGAGCCGAGAAAGGGCGGACGCCGCGCCGACCAGCCGGGGAGCAATTTGACAAAAATGCTCCCGAAACCACCATCGCCCGTCGAGCACCAGACCCAAGTACCTCATATGGGCCTGGATACTGATGTGGATGGAGTTGACGACTAATGAGGCGCCGATGGGCAGCCTCACATGGGGTCCATGGAATAGTAGGGCCTCCGTCTTGTTTAGGGCCACCCTGAGCCCCAGCGCCTCAATTCGCCTGACCATCTCCTCGGTGCCGAGAGTGGCCAGGCTCGCCGCCTCTTCGAATGTCCTGCCCCGGGCTGTGACGAGCGTGTCGTCAGCATAGCAAATAACCCTCAGCCCGGTGGGGAGACTCCCTCTCAACGCCCAGTCGTACCCGATGTCCCACAGAGTCGGCCCCAGAACCGACCCCTGCGGAACACCGCACGACATGGGTGTCCGCACAATGTCCCCTGCGGGGCTCGCGTAGAGAACACTGCGCCCCTCCAAATAGTCTGCCACCAGCCGCCTGAGGTACAGGAGCACTCCATGGAACCGGAGCGCCTCCCTGATGCAGCTGAATGGCAGACTATTGAAGGCGTTGGCGATGTCCAACGACACCGCCAACAGCACTCCTTTGCCGGCGACAGCCTCCGCAGCCGTCTGCCTCAGGCGTAGCAGGGCCCCGATGGTCGAACGCCCCCTCCGAAACCCAAATTGAGCGTCCGACAGATCGGGCCCCACCTCCTCCAGGTGCCGGACGATGCGGGCAGCGAGGACACGCTCCAGCAGCTTACCCACATCGTCCAGAAGCACAATGGGCCTATAGGCCGACGGCGAATCCGGGGGCCGTCCCGGCTTTGGCAGGAGAACCAACCTCCCTTAGTAAATTTTACCCTAAGGGTGTAAAAGATTTGCTTTAAACAAATAAATTAAAATCAAATTAAGTAAAAACTGAACTGCTTACCCAATTTCTGTAGCCTTCTTGGGCTGCATCCAGCGGATCTTCGGCAGCTAACATGGCGGAGGAGAGCATAATGCAAACCAATATAATGTTCCCGAAGGTCGACGATGACGACATCTTGTAGCAAAAGACACGAAACCTGTGCATTTAACGACTGCATCACATTACATGTCTTATACTGTAGCCGAGAGAATTATAGTTCGCGTTCAGATCACACAAGCTGTCTCACATTGTTAACTTTACTTTATAATGATTCAGTCATACACAAAAACTTTAAAAACAAATATTCTCGATATATATGGTAATTTAAAAATTATATAACGTATGAACGATCGACCTTTGTTTATTTCAAAAACTTGTATATTTATTAGGAAATATAAAATACACATATACACACAGAATATTTACAAACACATAGTTTATGAAATTCTAATGACACAAGCGGATGCAATCAAAAACATCTAAACGGAACAGTACATGCACCTATGTATGTATATACATTAATATAAATATTTATATAAAAATAAGATTATTCACCAATAGAGTAGCTTTGTATCAACGTCATGCAATCACAATCCAACGCAAAGTCGACGTAAAGGCTATTCGCTATGTAATCTAAACTATCCAAGTACAACTTCAAGGGATTTCAGGTCATGCTTTATCAGCTATCATCTAGACAAACAAACCTAATGGGAAACAACAGTTGTCGGTACCCACTAAACTCATTGTTGAAACTAATCTCATCAAATTTTGATTACATCACGCAGTTATGAGGTTACCACACTCGTGCAACGAGAGGGCGATGAATGAAGGTGTGTTGGAAACCGTACTGGACCAGTGAGCGGGAATCAAGGAAGCTTTCAATACAATCATTAATGTGGACATTACAACAGAAATAAACACAGTTACAATTTACTAACAATATCAAAATAAATGTTTCAAGTTCGTATCTAATACAATCAACATATACGTATACAAGCATTCAGACGTCATAGACCGGAGTGGTCTCACTGTGGACACAATTGAGGCGATACAGTTTCCAACAGGTAGAGAGACAATCACAGTCTGTGTGTAACGCCAACCACTGCAAGGACAACACAACGCCAATGGACACAATGAGACATGGGTACCACCAGGCGATGATCATTCACCTGTTCGTTGGTGAGAATATGAAGAAACTACTAGCGTTCGGTATGGGCGGTGTTTGATTGGGCATATTCAGCTCAGATACCCGCCGCGGTCTGGCAGTGACCAATGTTCCCTCTTCTTCGGATTGGCCGCCATCTTTGTGAGGAAAAATTAATTTCTACACTGTCTTCTATCACAGTAGTTATATTTATGCTAAATTAATCAGTTTACTCGCTAGCACTATTGACCATGCCGAAATCCCTGTACCTAGAACTTAGGCACTAAACGAGTGAATACACTAATTATTATAATATATAGGTTAAATGCAAACACAAGTGTTGAAATTAGCTGAAACGTGGGTAAATAATAAATAAATATCTTTTTAAATTTAAAATGAAGAAAAATGTAAGGCGTAAGTTGAGTAAAGGTCTGTCTTTGATAACGGCAAAGATTTTCTTAATTTATTGAGCGTATGATGTACGTACACGTGTAATCTTTATATCTAACACTTGTTATAACAAAATAACACTCAAGTCGTTACTATTTTGTATTAATGTATATAAAATTGAATAGATCATCGTCTAGGGCTCAATGAATATCGATGAACCTCTAGTGATTAGTAACAGTTATCAAAGGCAAATAGACAAAGTAAAAGTAACATCTAAAAACATAAGATCGTCGTGGTAGCCTGCCCTAACCTGTTGGTCTTAGTAAATATGAAGAAGGAGGTCGCGTCGGGAATGGGTTTCTTAGTGTCGCAAATATCGACCTCGGAGAGGCGACGAGGTCTCGCCGAGGAGCTCGTGGGCTTACGTTTCAGCCGCGGCTCTTCGTCCAACTCTGTGTTCACTGTTACGTCTGGTTAGATCATGTGTTACAAGTACTGTACAATCTTCTATATTTTATTGCAATAAAATAAGTATATACTATTGCGCTCGATGGTTTGTATTATTTTTGAAATAAATTGATTTATTCGAGGAATTTATATTTATTATTCTTTAATTTACTCCTGCTCTAATTGTTCTCTTAGATCTACATAATCACTTTCGTTTAATTTAGCTATCTTATCATAACATTACGTTAAAAAGTCATTAGACATAATTTTAATAAGTTTTATCTCCATAATCCAGTCTGGCCTATATTATTAATATCATTAAATCTAAAACTACAATACCTATATGATTTCTTTGATGTCCTTCCATCATTTCATGATCCTCTTCTCCTTCTTGTTCCTCTTCTAACCTCTCAGCACTATCATTTTCTTCATCCAAAATTTCATCCAATTCCCCTTCTATGTCATCAGCATGATCTCCCTCTGAACCAGTTTCTTCATAATCTCTTTCAGAGCTAGAATTCAATGATAATACGAAATATTTTATTAAATACATATTGCAATATCGATCCTTCCCGTGTGGTGTGTCGCCACTCAATATTTTCTCGTGAGAGCCATAAAACCAGCTCACGGAATAACAAAGCAGTGGACTGTGGTCCTGTGAAACTGTTATGAGTTTCACAACTGCGATTGCTAACTCGGCTATTAAGCGTGATGTTTACAACATCGTACTCTCTGTGAGATATCCTATCTTAAATAGTGAAAGTTGATAGACTAACTAATAGGTAAACGGATATCTGTTAAAATACTATGTATTTTGAAAAATAAAAATAGAATGATGAAAAATTTTATTTGTAAACACTGTTTTTTTTTTTTAATTTCAAATTACTGAAATTTAGCATTTAATATGCTAGGTTATTTATAAAAACTTGTTTACGAGTGAAAAATGAATGTTACCCGTGGAACTCTAACCCACACCTATTGGAAATCCGTTCGATTGGAACTTAATAAAGTGTGAGCTGTTGTATGACATTCAATTTGAGGCCCGTATTATTTTGTCATCTTTGTGGTGGATGCGTTTCATCTACCCGATAATGTTTACACAGTATACACATCTGGTTTTTTTGTTGGTAAAATCGACGTGATACTTTAAATAATATTTATTGCCTTTATGATATTATCCACGATTCTTTGTAAAGTTATTAACGTTAAACAAGAGTACTCACTTGTCAGTAGTGTAGGCATCATCGTCGTGTATATATTCGTCATCAGTATCTGCATGTCCACCTTCTGTCGCCCCCACACTTTCTTCTTTTCCTTCAACAGCCTGAAAATATCACATATACCGTTACCGTATTATAGAATTAATTAAAATATTGATTTCAATCAACTATCTTATTATACTAACCACTGCTTCCTTTTCGATATTAGTTAAAGATTCAGCATCTGCTAAATTGTCGACTGCAATGGCCAAGAAGACGTTGAGAAGAATATCTACATAGAGTCGGTTAAGGAATAACTTTATGAGAATGTGGTCGGACGTGGTAATGAACGCAGATGTATAAAATATTTGCTACAATTATTCACATTTTGTGGCGGGCTGTTTATAGACTTAGAAGAAAATAAAAGTTATTCCAAATAGAAGAAATAAAATGAATACAGTACGTCTTGCTCTTGTACTACACGTGTTAGTGTAACTGATGATGATAAACTCATGGACATAAGAAGTATGATTGATATAAATGTTAGTATATAGCAAAATACAATCGCTGTGTATTTGGCAGCTACCAATACTACCAAACCTTACAATCCTCGTGCCTGTCACAAAAGATGACTAAGAGCTTTATTTACATTGATCCAGGTCAACAACTCAACGGTGACGCCAAGTAGGTAAATCGGGTAAAAGTAAGATTGATGATGATAATGCTGATGATATAACAAAATACGAGACTTTTTGTGGAAATTTCTTAAATACAAGACAACAATTTAGAAAGGATACAGTTGCCGCAGATAAAAAGTATGATAAAGTAGATACACGCCAAAATGCCGACAGTACCGGCGCCCCCGTACGCCTTGATTCCTTCATACATGACCGCGTTCCAGTCCTCGCCCGTCAGTATCTGGACATAGATATATGCAACATTCATTTTAGAACGTGGGTTAATCCCAACATTATTGTTAACTTCAATTGGCTTAAATCGATTTACCTGAAACACCGTTAGCAACGCCTGCCAGAAGCAATCGAAGTTATGTCGATCTTTCTCCTCCACGGGATCATAATTGAACCTTCCGCCGAACACCTGCATACCGAGCAGTGCGAAGATCATAATGAACAAGAACAGCAGTAGCAACAGCGACGCGATCGACTGGATAGAATTGAGCAGTGAAGCAACCAGATTCGAGAGCGAGCGCCAGTACCTGTGAGCACCGCACTATTGAGTCATATTGCTGCTACTATGTATGATTATAGATACATCATTCACTATTTCACATACCCATACCTAACGTGCACATTTAGATATAATTAATGTAGGTAATTACAATCGAGATTAAAAAGTTCCTGAATGAGGAGTTAACAATATGTTAGACAGATCATAACAAATATATTCAACGTTCGATTGATCTGTTGTTACATGATAAATAAATTTATTTATTTTAATTCACCTATAAATTAAAATAAATAAATTTGATAGTAATTATCGTTATTGGTCTCAAACATTGTGTACCCAATACAAACACTGCAGTATATAGTACTCACTTAGTAACTTTGAAGACCCGCAGTAGACGGACACAACGCAGTACAGAGATACCGAGCGGTGGCATCACCCCGGTCTTGGTCAACACCATCTCACTGATGGAGCCCACCACAACGAAGCAGTCGAACCGGTTGAACAGAGACACGAAGTAACCCTGCGTAATGAGAACGATAGATCAAACATGAACAAAGTGTGTAGTTGTGAGCTATAAACAATTCAGCTAGCTGTTCCGAAAGCGTTGGTTTAAATTTAAACTTGTTGATTTAAACTTAAGCTTTGGTTTAAAGTTAAACTAAGACCTTTGAACGAGAGCGCTTCACATTTAGCTGTTCTATTATTGAGCTCGCGGTTTAGAGGTGCTCGTGACGTCACAAAATAATAACTGTATCTTTATCAAAGTTCCATCACACGTGGAGCTCATCTCAGCTCATATATGTCCCACTGTTGGGCTCGAGCCTTCTCCATAACGGGAGGGAAATTGACCTATAACACGCTGGTTAGACGTGTTGGTATAGGGTTTTGGTTCGAGTTTTCCTTCTCTTGCATAGATTTTATATGCTTTAGTCGTCTCTTACTATCACCCACGAGTAAGGTAGGGGGTGGTGAATTGCATTCTTTCTCCGTCACCACGCGGAAATTATTATTATTGTATTTTTGAATTTTATTTTAAAATAACAGTTTTTAGTGATATAAATAATAGACTCCTAGTGGTGACGGAGTAAGAATACAATTCACCACCCCCTATCTTACCCGTGGGTGATCGTACGAGACGATTAAGGGATATATAACGCATACAACATCTATGCAAGAGAAGGAAGACTCGAAACGAAAGCCTATACCAACACGTCTGACCAGCGTAGTATAGTAGGTTAATTTCCCTCCAGTCCAACAGTGGGACGTATATGGTCTATGATGACGATGATGATGATGAAATAATAGACTCACTTGTAAACCTAAACTGTACATCTTGACCAACATCTCCAGCGTGAACAGTGCCACGAAGAACGCGTTGCCGTAACCTTGGAAGTGATCCAGCCACTCTGGTTGTCTGAAACAGTTACACGTACTGCTTTAGACTCGTGTTCATTCACAATGAACGTATTTACTTAGGGGGCGAACGGCGCGCGACCGTCGTACATAACATTTGTATAGTTCAGTTAACAATTAATATACATTACATCCTAGACGTATATGAATAAGTAATTAATTCGTTAATCATTTGGTTGATACAATATGTGAGTATACTGACTGGTAGTGTTCGCTGGCGAGCACCACCGTGTTGAGGAACACCAACACGATGATGAGCCAGTAGAAGGTCTGCGACTTGACGGCCCGGCGGCAGGCGCGCTTCATGCGCCGGTTGACCTGTCGCGTACCAAGACACACACGTTAGTTAGCTGCGGTGCGGCTGTGGTCGCTCTCGCTACGCTACACACACCATTAACGTCACCTTGTCAAAATCCTTCTTCCACACTTTGCTGACGGAGACTTTCTGTTGTTCTACGGGTTCAATGCCGAGGTGGTCGGTGGAGTCGTGCTCGTTCGGTATGGTGCCTGCAAGTGTTCATATCAATTGCGCAATAGTTTTGTGTCACTTCAACAAACAGTGGTCGTGTAATGAGTTTGATGTATTAAGTGAAACACGACGTTTATAATATATACGTATAACACAAGACTGTCTGTCTGTCAGTGTTAGCGTGAGCAGTCCTCTCTAACGATCAACTGCGATCGCGTTACCTAACATTTGATTATATCTCTGTATTGAGTAGTGCGCCGACGTCACAAGCGTTGGACAAGCTACGCCGCTCTTACCGATACCGTAATCCCTTTTCTGGTCGACTACATCGTGTTGGTCGGGCAGCGGCTCCAGGTACTCGGCCTGAGTGATCCAATCCATGTAGCCCTTTAGATCTTCCTCTAATTGTTGCTTTTCTCGTAACTTTTGAAAGTCTCCTCGATTCTTCGCCTTTTCTCTTTCTTTAGAAAACTCTCTGGAATCGATTAGTTATTTGTTTTATAGCAAATAGTTATAAAATATATTTGTTCAGTTATAGGTATAGACTAATAGACTCACCCCGACAACACACCGAGAATAAGATTCATAACGAAGAAAGCACCGAGTATGACCATCGACACGAAGTATATCCACTCCCAACTGTTACCCATCGCGTCTTGTATCTTAAATAAAAACAAATCACAAACTCCCATTACATAACACTGACAAAACAATATCACACCCTTCTGTAGACACTTCTGGGACAAACTAACTGTTGTATCAATATTATATGTTATTGAAATAATTACTGTTTGTAAATACATTTCTAACAGAATGATATTTGTTACATACTTTATGTCTTTATAACTAGTTATTACTATACATATATAGACATACTACAATACCACTTATTTAATTCCCCCTCACACGTTATAACAGTTCATTGTCGCCTGTTATCGGTTTACATTACTAACGGCAGCCACACATATTTGTTTCAGTGAAAGTTTCATCCATCCATTCAAGTAAACTCGAACATGTTGAAATATGGCGGCATAGTTGTAGTGACAGGATGAGTATACAATATGTGAAACAAACCAACTCTTGCGTAGCAGTCGTAAAAACCAACTGATCGAGCACCAGGCGAGTGAGCTGAGTGAGCAACAAGGGAGTGAGCTAAGTGAACGCCAGGCGAGTGAGCCAAGTGCGGGCCAGGGGACTGAGCTGAGCGAGCATCAGGAGAGTGGGCTGAGTGTGCAGTAGCGCCCTCTTCGGTAAGACATAACAACGACTAAAATCACTAACCTGCGCTAAAAGAGTGAGATTGTGACTCTTTTTGTTGCGAAGGACATGTCCAATAGTGAACGTCGCTAGAGTGACGGATGGATGGATGAAGACATATGAATTAGATTGTTAGTGTGCATGTGTGTCTGTGTTAACATCGGGTCGGACTAACGTTGTACATGACGTCGGTCCAGCCCTCGAGTGTGATGCACTGGAACACTGTCAGCATCGACAGACCGAAGTTGTCAAAGTTGGTGATGCCGAAGTTGGGTCCGATCCAGCCGTCGCGACACTCCATCTGGTCGCCGATCATTGAACAGTTGAACCCGTTGTCGAGGTCGCACGGGTGAGGGGTGTCCATTATTTCATCTGTACAGTTCGAGACAACACTTGATTACACATTATTGGATTCAATCTAATATCAACACCTTATTATATGAGCTTTTAATTATGTTTTAATAACAAAATATATAAGCAAGTCTTCGGCGGCACCGGTCACAGGTGTGGGGCCCTGAGGTGCTCTGTACATTAAGTACGAGAATATGAACAGAAGGTCACGCAGCGTCCAGTTGTAACAGATACTCCACAAGGGTGGACAAGGGTGACAACACGACCCCTGTATGATGCCACATTTCGTGCGCTTAGGAACCTAAATCAAAATGAAGAAATAGATCGTAGGTGCTGAAGCTGTGAACATATAACGAGCGATACTTGCTGGTATACTTGTTGTAGCAGCTCTTGTGCATCTTGCCGGAGAACAGCTCGAGCCCGATGATGGCGTAGATGATGATGACGAAGATGACGAGCAGTGCGATGTGGAGCAGCGGCACCATCGCCTTCAGGATCGAATTGAGGACGATCTGCAGACCTGTGTGACGTCACGTGTGACTAGTCTATGTTCTGTGTACACCCGGACATACCTCCGCGAGTAAGTCGCGTGTGTGACACACACATGTATCATGTAGTGTCATGTAGTTCCACACTACGCCACGTGCGGCGCCAGTGTCGTATAATAATAACGTGATAAAATACAAACACAACACAAGATGGTACAAGATGTTACAATTTTTGTTTATTCTACATGTTTTGTCATAATTATATAACACGAAGATATCATTTCATAATTTGAATTGAACACTCAACACATAATATTAAGTCAAAGTGGCAAATTTATTAAAATAAAAAGTCAAAACACAACAATCAACGTCAGGGAATATACAATGTGGCGTAATAAATTACATTTTGTATTGAAAATTCTTATACTCATATACTATGAAAATGTTATCCAAGGAACTATCTCGTCAGATTATATTTAAATTGATTAAATATCATATCGCGGCACTGCGGTCCCACTGTTGGGCTCGGGCCTCCTCCGTAATGGGAGGGAAATTAACTTACTATACCACGCTGGTCAGACGTGTTTAGTTACGAGTTTTCCTTCTCTCATGTTATATGCGTTTTTTACTACACATTATGTAGCAATTATTAGATGTTAATGATAATTTAGTAAAAAGTATATTATGCAGCTTTTTAGAAGTCTGAGGTCAAGGTGCATAATGCCTCTTTAGTTCAGGAAATAGATGTCTAATGTCTATGGTTTACGACAAATGTGCAAGCCTCAGAAGACTGAGAGCGACATATGTCAAATTGCATGGATTTAATTTTTTTCATATTTAATTTGAACAAGCAGGTAGTTGCTTGTTCAAGAGTTAAATTAATTTTATTTTCATACTAATGATTTATTGATCCTATTAATAAAAAATGGCTCGCTGGTAAGTCATTAATATAAAGTAGAAATAAAAGTGGCCCCAGTATATTGCCCTGGGGCAGGGGTCGGCAATCTGCGGCTCTCGAGCCACATGCGGCTCTTTGAATGTGAAGTTGAACACGTCTGACCAGCGTGGTATAGTAGGTCAATTTCCCTCCCATTACGGAGGAGGCTCGAGCCCAGCAGTAGGACATATACGAGCTGAGATGATGATGATGATGATATAATAGATAAATAACTCAAACCACTATCTATACACAACGTGAACATTAATCATTTTAAACGTCAGAACAAGACATTTGCAGCATTATTTCTTTTAAAAAGACAGCTTAATGCACTAAGAAAATGATTCTTGAGTCCCAAGCTTTATCCAAATTGAATTATTTATGCGTGTGCATATGCGTATGCGCGTGCGCTCGCTTGTGCGTGTGTGTTCGTGTGTGTGTACTCACTGGGCACGCCGGATACGAGTCGTAGAGGTCGCAGCACCCTGAACGCACGCAATGCCTTCACGTCGAACGCGTCCTTGAATATACTGGACAGTACAGTGCTCACCATCCTGATGTTGCAACAAGTGTACAGTTTAAACAAACACATTCATTTCAATAATATTTACGACAACATCGATATGACGAGAAACTGAGTTGCGGTTTTTATAAATAATTAATCAAACATATTAAATGCTAAATTTTAGTAATTTGTAACTTTTGTGTCCGTGTCGTATACAGTACTGTACGTACACACACGAGTACATACCCGATGACGACGATGGTAAAGTCGAGCAAGTTCCAACCGTTGCGCAAGTATGAGCCGGCGTGCATCACGAATCCGTAAGCGATGATCTTCATTACGCACTCGCCAGTGAATATCACCAGGAACACGTACTCAATCTTTTCCTGTGGACCACAAGCGTTCAATATAGGGTCGCTGAGCGCGCGGTGAGCATGCCAGACGGCCGCGGGGCTATGACTCACCAGGACCCAGTTGGTGTAGTTGGAGTCACTGGCTGGGTACGGCGTGTACACGGCGAGCGCTATGCAGTTCGCGAAGATCGTCGTCAGGATCATCCACTCAAAGGGTCTGCGCTCGAGTTAAGGACACACAACCACGTAACCGTATCAACTTGATCAGTTTAATATTATTTAAATTTGTACACGATATTATCATGTAACATTTACCAATCCAGCAATACCAACACGTCTGACCAGCGCAGTATAGTAAGTTAATTTCCCTCCCATTACGGAGGAGGCCCGAGCCCAACAGTGGGACATTATGAGCTGTAATGATGATGATGATGATGACCATTTAGTAATAGTGCTTGCTGACTACAGACAGAATAGACTTCTGTGACGAAGAAAGTGAAACTTACAGGTATAAAATCTAATGAGCGGGCGGTTACTGAGTCTGATATCTATTTGCTATGCATTAGCTCAGGCACTATTAGTGTTTGCCATGACACAAAAAAGTGTCAGAAGTGAGTAATGTTCACAGTTACAATATCATCATCATTCTCCTACTCTTACCCAAATTACTTGGGGTCGATACAATATGTACTTTTCTTTCATAGTACAATATTGTAAAAGTTATTGGCAATAGTTTTATGACCGGCCGCCTGCCAGACGTCAACCCTCCTTGGGAATGTAATTGTTGACCAAACGACATCAGATGGAGATGGCCCAGGTCGTTATAAGGCTCTTAGTCGTCTCTTAGAGTTGATAGTATTCGTAGCCGCTGCCACACAACTATATCACACATTCACAGTTACAACATATATGAAGTACTTAAATATTCGTTGTCACACTAACGCCAATCTATTAGTTGTCTCCGTACAATGTGAACACTATATGTATTCAAATATTACAAAACATTTAACACTACGCTCAGGCAATGAGTGACATATAAACGAGTTCAGCAGGGAGCCACACGAACGCCGCTACGTTTTCATTTATCAAACTCAATTTCATACAATTGAATGCTGCAATCTACGCAGAATTGGAATCTGATAAGACCGGCAATATCATATAAGGTATCGTCAAAATAAACTCGTTAAAGTGACAACGATACGACATGTATGTGTAAATGACGTCACTTAACACGTCGCATAGCTTACTAACATTGATGTACACGTACATTACACTAGCACTCGCTGCTCCGCCCGGACAGCGTGGAGACTTTGATAGGTATTGTAAGAACTATTAACTTGACCTTCCCTTTGTACATATTTAGATGACATTTATGCAATACTGTATAAGAAATAAATTCGATTGATATTCTGGCAGCCACTTCGTTGTGGTATTTGTTTTTGACTTTGATAGGTATTGTAAGAACTATTAACTTGACCTTCCCTTTGTACATATTTAGATGACATTTATGCAATACTGTATAAGAAATAAATTCGATTGATATTCTGGCAGCCACTTCGTTGTGGTATTTGTTTTTGACTTTGATAGGTATTGTAAGAACTATTAACTTGACCTTCCCTTTGTACATATTTAGATGACATTTATGCAATACTGTATAAGAAATAAATTCGATTGATATTCTGGCAGCCACTTCGTTGTGGTATTTGTTTTTGACTTTGATAGGTATTGTAAGAACTATTAACTTGACCTTCCCTTTGTACATATTTAGATGACATTTATGCAATACTGTATAAGAAATAAATTCGATTGATATTCTGGCAGCCACTTCGTTGTGGTATTTGTTTTTGACTTTGATAGGTATTGTAAGAACTATTAACTTGACCTTCCCTTTGTACATATTTAGATGACATTTATGCAATACTGTATAAGAAATAAATTCGATTGATATTCTGGCAGCCACTTCGTTGTGGTATTTGTTAGTTGACAAAGTTGTTTAATAAATTTAAGATTTTATGTAAAATTGGCAATATGTAATTATATAAGTGCCAAGACGAGGTATCATCATCACCATCGTCTTAGTCTTACCAATTATTTGAGAACGACACAATATATCATCACTATCAGACGTCATTTCTATAGTCACCTCCTGTCTCTCCATGTCATGCCTCACGCAGTCCATCCATCTTTTCTTTGGTGTTCCTTTACCCTTAAAAACTTTAACATTCATACTTAAAACTTTACTCACAACATTACTTTGATCCCGTCCCATCACATAACCGTTCACCCCTTAACTTTTCCATCACTGGTACAACTTTCAAACTTCCTCCAATATGTTCATTTCTTATTCTATCCATTTTCGTCACACTACACATCTGTCTCAACATTCGCATCTCCGCTACATGCAGTCGTCTCTCATCCATCACTTTTGTCGCCCAACATGCTGATCTATACAGTACAGCAGGTCTTATTAGGGTTTTATATATTTTGCCCTTTAATTTAAGGGGTACTCTGGAGTCGCATGTTGTACCCGTAACCTACCGCTATTTAATCTATTTCACATCAATTCTGTGTTTCACCATATGATCCAGGTCGTCATCGTTCTAGTTACGATAAGCGGTATCGAAAATCCGAACATGCTGGTATAGATACTCCATCTAGGGATATAGGTGTAAAATTGGAGAGACCGCCGAAATCGTAGAACATGTGTTCTATTTTAAGTCTGCTGATTTTCAAGCCAACATTCTCCAATTTACAGCGCCACTTCTCCATCATACTCTGTACCTCAAGTCCATCTTCTTCTAGATATAATTATATGCAATAAATCTTTTGAGTTTTAACATTGAGAAGTAGTATTATTAAAGTTCTTACATGCAATCTCTCTGATAGATTTCGTAATGTAAAAATCAAACGTAGGTTCGTAAATTAATGATACGTACAAATGTGGATCAAAGTGAATTCAAATGGTATTAGTACATCTATTAGCGTACATTAATATTTATTGCAAAGTAGTTACAAAGATTGAGGCCCGACCTCGGAGGTCACCGCTCGGTGTGCAGATATGGCTCGGCTCTGTTGTATCCGTTAGTGTGGGAGTGCCCTGACATTGTGCGCGTGCGCCTTGACCTCGCGACGTCTAAACTGTAACACGCTTTGTAGTTTATTGTCATTCATTCATACATATCTGACACTATTTGGAGATCCGCCAAATTTTTAAACAGTTATCAACAATGTGCGGGATAATGTTTTAGTATTTGATGAACTCGCAGTTCTCACAACAGACGATACGAACTTTGAAACTAATTGTTTAACGTTAGATGTCGGCGCGTGCGGATATATTATTGTTATCGCATTACGTGGGGCGTGCCGCGCGCCTCACATCCTTCCGTTGTTACCGCTCGTTTATAATTAGAATCGCGACCGAATATAGAGTGAGGTGCATACGGTCCAGCACGCTCACCAAGTGACCGCGGTGCGCAGGTGACACGGCGCACACGACACACGGCACTGTGTGTGATATGAATGCAATCATCAACTATGTCGCTCTATACGTTATCGCCATTCGAGAATCTTCGTCCTCCAATAATTGTTCTATTTTTGTGATCTATATCGGTTACATGCGTTTTTCTACAGATCTCTGTGTTCCAGATTTTGTACAAAAATCAAACGAACCAAATATATGTATCTATAACTCACTGCCTATTGTTAGAGTTGAAGGCATTAACTGATCTTGTGTATATATATCATACCGTCAAATGTATTAAATCACATTATAAATGATACCTATGTGATGCACTAAAATATATATGTTTGAAGTATTCATTTGTATCTATTTAGAATCAAATGGTAACACACCCAGTGTTGTACTGCGGGGGACGCGACGATGTCTCGAGCAGTGCTGCAGTTCATTGGTTTGGTATCACTAAAGAGACTATAACTTTACGTCCTTTCTAATTCCCGTGATCATTGTATATACAATACATATGTACGATTAGTATTTTTTTTTAAATTGCTCTCCTTACTAAAGTTATTAATAATAATATCATAAGTAGTGTGGGATGACGTCATCGCCCCCGCAACACTTCCCGTACGCTTCACGCGAATACATTCCGTTAATACAATAATGCCTCTAAAATGTGATTAACAAAAGCATTTCGTTGTAATGAATCAGTTTCTGTGTGAACATTTTAGTTCGTGTTGAATCATCAAAGTTCGATGTAAACACATCACCGATGTAATTTGGTACGTGTTTGATTCATTTAACTAACGTTATATCTAACGTTACGTTCGGACCGACGTTAATGTTTAACAATATATTATATACATACGAGTATGTATAATATTGTAACGATATGATTTATAGTTACAGGTAATCACTACAAGATTGTTTCCACCAACGAGGTATACTCACCGCGTAACATAATTATTTGGTTGTTAAGTTTGTGTATGTTAAATAACATTAACAGATTGAACACAACGCGGTACAACCGCACATCGCATGCCTGCGCCGCATTAGTATTACATAGGTATATGTATCAGGCCCTCACATATCAAATTAGTGTTTCGTCGTACTGACCACTATGATCTCAAATATCTCCTCTTTGGTTAAGAAATTCAAATTTATAAATTCATTTAGCTGGTACATTTGAGTTTTGAAAACAACATTCATTTGGGTTTTCCTCATTATTTTTTCTTCGGCGTCGCTTATTACCGCACAATGGAAAACATCAAACATCGGTACGAGTTCTAACGTGGCGCCATTGCTGCAGAAACAACTCGAAGAATTAATGATGTGTACGGCGTTGATGTCGCAAAAGAAAGCACAGTACGATTTTGGTTTCAACGTTTTCGTTCTGGATATTTCGACCTTCAGAACTAACCCCGTGGACGGCCGGAGACCAAAGTGGAACATGAAGAATTAAAAGCTGTTGTGGAAGCGGATCCATCATAAAGCTCTTCAGAGATAGCTGCAGGCTTCGGGGTAAGTGACAAAACTGTATTAATTCACTTGAAGCAAATCGGGAAAGTTAAAAACTTGAACGATACCTCATGAATTGAGTGAATTGAACTTGCAAACACGCGTCGACTGCTGAGTTACTTTGCTCAACCGACACAATAATGAAGGGATTTTAAATCGAATCATTACTTATGATAAAAAGTGGATAGTGTACGATAATCGCAAGCGCTCGTCGCAATGGCTGAACCCGGGAAACCCAGCCAAATCCTGCCCTAAACGAAAATTTACTCAGAAAAAGTTATTTTGAGTATTTGGTGGACTAGCACTGGTATTGTTCCCTACAGCTTTCTAAAATCTGGCGAAACGATTACGGCAGATATCTTTTATCAGCAACTGTAAACCATGACGGAAGAACTAGCTGCTAAACAACCGAAATTGGTCAATCGCTCTAGGCCACTGCTGCTTCACGACAACGCAAGACCACACACTGCACAACAAACAATCACACAGCACAATTGGAATGTCTGCGACATCCACCGCACTCCCCGGACCTTGCTCCAACAGATTACCCTTTTTTCCCGGAATTCGGACAACTTCTTATAAGGAAAAAAATTCAACTCCGATGCGGCAGTCCAAACCGCCTTCAAAGAGTCTATTGATTCTCGCCCCCCCATGGTTTGCTTAGTAAAGGGATCAATGAACTACGTATGAGATGGCAAAAGTGCATAGATAACAACGGTGCATACTTTGATTAATTAAATACATTTTACAAAAAAAAATTGACTTTATATTTCTCCCGAACAAAACGGCAATTTCATATGTAAGGACCTAATGTTAGTACATTGCATTAGTGTTAGTGTCACCCATATACGGTAACAGTAACAACTTATCGTTGTATTCTCATCATCTATCACAAGCAACATAGGGTGTACGAAGCAGTCCGTACATCTTTATGGTCCTTCGAGCCGGATATGTATCAGCGACTTGTGGCAAGTCTGGTAGTTCGCATATAATTTATGTACAGTAGGCACGTCGAGGCGCACACGTCACGGTCACCGTTCACAACTGACATACAATCGGTCTCGCGTACACCCGGACCAGTCCACAATGCGCGTGCGCGCGTCTGCCACTATATAGTACAACATGGAACTTTATCAAACTAGTTGTATGTGTTAACAGTTGGTGTTACAAAGGATACTTCCACTCGACGATGTCGATGCACAGCTTGCGCAGCGGGTTGCTCAGCGTCAAGCAGAAGATGGCGCGCCGCGGCCGCTCCTGCGGCGCCTTGAGCCCGCGCCGCGCCGGGCGCCGCGCACCGGTCGCGCCCGCTCCGCCCTGTGTGTACACACATATACTGTTATAAATGAACAAACAAATAATTATAAATACTTAAATAATTGTATTTGAATTATTAATCTCAATTATAATACATATTAATTATTCAAGAGACAGGAATTATGTAAAAATGTACCCTGAAGTTTATGAATAAATTATTATTATTATTTCATATAAAATTTTACCAAAACGAGTCTCGTACTGTCAATAAGTAATTAGATCTCGTGTAGAGAACTTGTATCTCTACTCTACAACCTCTAAGTTCACAAACTCTACATCTCAGTCACATAACCGGACGTGAGGTGAAACATTTATTGTCTGTTCATTATTTATATATCACACAATAGTTGTTGTTGTAACTAGTACAGCACCTGACGTAGTTATGACCTCGTTGTGATAACATCGTACATGTGAATGTTGCAGTGGGATCACATCGTTTTATATGTTCTTTATGATAATATTGTTTTAATTAATTCTATCTCTTAGTTTAAATCGTGATTTACTGAAAAATAAATAAAATTGCGTTACCTGCATGTAGGGGTCAAGCGGTGGTGGGGGCGGCGCGGGCGCGGGCGCGGCGAGCGGCGTGCCGGCGGGCGGGCTGGCGGGCTCGCCGTCCTCCGCGACGCTCATCTCGACCTGTCGACATGTAGACAGGTAGTCAGTAACGTACGACAGTTACACGTGGCCGACGCAATATGGACGACACCTATAGGTGTCGTACATATTGCGTACATATTGTAATAATTTTATGATCAGTCGCCTGCCTGATGTCAAACCTTAAAAGTGTATAACCTCTTTATAGCTTAGAAACCTTCAAATGCCGTATTAATACAGTATAGGGCCTTTCGAGACATTCTACTTTTAAAGAGTATTTCCATTGTACCAAGCTTTTATGTTCAACCTTTTCTGGGTTCCGTACCCAAAGCGTAAAACAGAACCCTATAACTGAAACTTTGCTGTCCGTCCGTCTCTTTGTCACCAGACTCAATCTCATGAATCATGATAGTTAGACAGTTGCAATTTTCACAAATGATGTATTTCTGTGACCGCTATAACGACAAGTACTAAAAAATAAAATAAAATAAATACTTAAGGGGGCTCCCATACAACGAACGTGATTTTTGCTCCTTTTTGCTCGACATTTTTTTGATTTCTATTTTTATTTTTTGCCTTTTTGATTTATTTTTTCATTATTTTTATTATATTTAAATATATCTTTCATGTTTTGAATTATTTACCATTAAAAAAAATACCGAGCAAGGCTCGGTCAACCAGATATTGATTTATTATTTGAGTTATAGAGTGAACATTTTTGAAGCTAAACTTTACTTGTATGTTACTTAACTTAACCATTTGGCAAGAACCTATCGCTGTCTAATATGTGTATCGTGTGAGCTCTCACGCCGGCACTGGTCGCCACAACGGCACTGGTGCGGGGTTGATGGAGAAGGAGAGAGAAACACGGGTTTATTTATTTTTACCGAAGAATATTTGTACGTAATTTGAAAATAATCGATAAAAAAAATTTCTCCCCATACACACTTTGTTACACCCCCTTAGGTGCGGCACTTCGTAAAATTTTTTCTTAGAAAGTCATAAAAAGAAACCACTAAAAAGTCATAAAAAGTCATAGAAAGAAACCACTGTCAAAATTTCAAATTGCCAGCTTCAATAATATCGGCTTGGCGCTAATGACTTCATGAGTCGTCCAAACCACTTCGAAGGCCCAATTTACACCCCTAGAAGGTGAAAATTAATAAATGCTGAAACACGTGTTTATTTATTTTTACTGAAGATAATTTGTACGTAATTTGAAAAGAATCGATAAAGATTTTTTTCACCGAACATTTTTTAAATTGACATTACTTTTTTATTTATGAACCAATTGACATGAAATAAAGCTTAAATGTTAAGTGAAGCTTACCACAATATTGTAGCGTAAAACCGCGTCTAAATCGGATAAGCCGTTTCTGAGATTAGCGTGTACAAAAGCACAGACAAACAGACAAATAGACAAACAGATAAACAGACAAAAATTTTAACAATCATTGTTTTGGGTTCTATTTGTGTTGATAAAGGTCCCCGTAATATTTTTTCTACTATATCTTTCATGTACAGACAGCGATCCGTTACATTTTTATTATATGTATAGATGATGTATATCAACTATGTTCGAATTAAAATCAATTTTCATGAACACATTTTTTATTTGATAGTGTAAGGAGCACACTGTTGGCAGTTGTCTGTCTCCAGCCTCGGTGAGGTCCGGCCGCGACAGCGCCACACTCTCACATCACTCCGCAGAAGAGCGACGTCTGAGTAATGACAATGTGCTATAGCGCTTCGTTTGGTGAGCGAGAGAGACGGATGCCCAACTGGGTGGGTTTGGGAGTTGTATTGGCAGGCAGCGACCTAGATGTACTGCACAGGTCCATGAGCTGCCATAACACTGCACACACCATTAAGTGTGCTGCTTGTTCGTTTTCCACCATCAGCAATAAAAAAATATTAAAAAGAATATTATGAATATTTTAGTTCAACAATCAACTATATTATTTATTAATGTTGTATATTTGTTACATGTGTGTGTGTATTATAAAGTTAGCTCACCACAGGTCGTCGTGTTGTATTTAATTGGATCTAACAACGGTCGAGGCTAAGGGTGGCTGACGTCACGTGTCATTGCGCGATACAACACCTTCAAACAGACATGTTGAAAACTAAATAACAGTTTGTATGATACTACAATTGTATCTTAGGGGGGCATAGTCCGGAGCGTGCTCGTATAGGGAGTGGACTCCGGCCTGCCACCATTGCAGCAGTGACGAGGACACGGCGAGACACACACTGGAGGTGTGTCCGAGTTGGGACGGGCAGCGCCGTGACCTCGTCGCTGTAATCGGTGCCGACCTGACGCTGCCGGCTGTCGCGAGGGCGATGGTCGACAGCGTCAGGAACTGGGACGCGGTCGCCGCCTTCTGCGAGACTGTTATCTCGCAGAAGGAGACCGCGGAACGAGTCCGGGAGGATTCCCGTGACCCGGGCCGCCGTCAGCGGCCGGGGCGGCGCAGGCGCGAATACCTGCGCCTGATGCCGCCCTAACCGAGGCTTCGGGTGATCGGACCGGGGAATTGTCCGGTCACCCGACGTGAGGCCACCGCGTGAGGACGACGCCTCGACGGCGAAAGCTGTCGGGGCGTCGACAGGAGAGGAGCCCGAGAGGGCATACCGCCGAGCGGGCCACCGAAGACAAAAATCGGGTACTGGTGGCCCGCTTGCACGGCGAAGAAGAGGTGCTTGCAGGGTGGGTCAATGGGGTTGCGCGCCGCCTCTTCCGTCACCCCGGACCGACTTGGCGGGGTGCGACGTCCATGGCCCACGGCAAAAAAAAAAAAAAAAAAAAAAAAAAAAAAAAAAAAGGCGTCCCCGGAGGCGATGCGTACCGACCCGCCCCCGTCGGTACGAACTTCGGCAGTTGCGGTGATGGGGGCCGCCACCCATCACGCCTTGCCCAGTCAGGCGAGTCGAGGAGAGCAGAGTGCCGGGTGGGCACGTGGAATGTAAGAGGTTGTGTGGAAGGGAAGTTGCACGAGCTGATATCCGTCATGGCGAACAAACAGCTAGACGTGCTCTGTGTAACAGAGACCAAGCGAAGGGGCAGCGACGCCTGCGATCTTCCTGGTGGCGGGATGGCTCTGTGGTCTGGTGTACCACAGAGCGATCGAGCCAGCATGGGGGTAGGAGTGCTGTTGTCCTCTCGCTTGGCCTCAGGTGTGAAGGATTACGGAATGTATGATCCCAGACTTCTTTGGGTCCGTATAAAACTTGGTGTCACCAAGGTATTCATGGTTGTAGCATATGCTCCCGTAGGATCCTCGGTGGCATCAGAAGTTTTGGGATAATGTTAGGGAAGTTCTGGATATGGCAGAAACCAGTGAACGCGTGATTGTATGCGGAGATTTGAACGGATGGGTGGGGACCAAGCGTCCCGACTATGAGGACGTACTTGGTCCAGTTGGTGATAAGAGAGTGAACGACGCAGGTAGGCTCATAGCGGATGTATGCATGGAGAGAAACCTTATTGTGTCAAACACATTTTTCCAACATAAGGACATCCATGTATACATGGAGAAGGAATGAACAGAAAAGTATAAACCCTCTGAGCTAGAGCCAAATGCTTCTCCACAATATTGCGCAGAGAGAACACTTGATCCATGTATCCCCTTCCACTCCTGAAACCTCCTTGTGTCTCACACAGTATGTAAATGAGATTTAAAAATTATTTCGCCAAAGAAGTTTCACTTCTGACATGTGTACTGTGCGCACGCACTCCTAATTATTTTTATTGGTCTTTATGGCAAACGGGCAAGCAGCACACCTGGTGGTAAGTGTCACTGCCGCCCATGGACCTTTACAATACCAGTGGTACAGCGGCCGCTCCCTTCCAATGAATACCCTAAACCCACCCAGAAAGTTGGGCTTCCGGCTCTCTCGCCCAACGAACGAAGTACAGCAGCACATTGCCACTGCTCAGACGTCGATATTCTGCATATTATTTAGTGTGGTACTACCGCGGACGGACCAGCCCGCGGCTGTAGATGGAAAATTATCAACAGCGTGGTCCTACCACTATATATGTTACGTGTTTGAAGATCTCATAAAAATGTTACGCCTTCCAATAGTTTTAAGATAAAATTTAATTATAACGCAGCGATGTCATAAATGTTTGACTAAAATATAATTGTCATGTCATTGATGTAATTTGTTAAAACATTTAACGACAGAAACTTATGTTTCAGTATGTTATGAGAATGACACACAGTCTGACATCCCGATTGCAACAAACTAAAGTTATGTTTTCCAAAGTAAATAGTTGTTTGATACAGCACTTGTATATTACAATGTCACATGTAATTATGTTACTCTATGTTGTAATTTGTGTCATTACATTGACTTCCAGTCGCTGATATTAAATCTGTTTTGAACAAAAAATTTGTTTAATAATAAGTCAGTGTTTAACTTACTGAGTTACTGTACGCTTTGAATTTTGTAAAAAATTTGGGAATTCTAAACATTATATTACTTTTTTTTTATAATATATTCATTAGTACATTCTCTGTTATTTGCTTGTACACTTCATATGAAGCAACAATTATGACTTTTTTATATAATAATAAAACTAGGAGACACGGCGTGCTCATACAGTTATAGTAATAGTTACATGTATTTCATACTGTATGGGTTTATACATCGCCTTTTACTGTCACATCAATTATGTTCAAGTATTCGTATTATTAAATGCTAGCTGATGCCCGCGACTTCGTCCGCGTGACATTCAGTTTAACTACGCACCCCTATTTGGAACTTAAAAATTCAAACTCGACCAAGTATTTCCGGCAGCCACTTGACCATTTTCATCAAAGAGGACGCTTTCTCCAATTTTCTTTAAAACATCGGTAAATTCTTAAGCATGTGAATTAGTGTTGCATAAATGCAAGACTCTTGCGAGGCTCGCAAATCTTGCAACTTTTGCTTTTAGAATAACACAAAGTCACTTGTTTTAATAGAAATAAAAAATCCCCATAGACATTAAAAATCCAACTAAATTAATGAAATTCTATTCATCTAGTGGCAGTAACTGTACAACTATCAATAATTAGGTACATACCACTAAACGGAAGTGGGGCTATTATTCTTCCGTGTACTGGTATTGCTCGTAAAAATACGAAATGTTGACAATCCTTTCTTTGCTAAGAAAATCGTAAAATCATGTCTAAGGGAGCACTGCGAAACTCTTGCAGCAAGTCTTGTTCTTGCATTTGGGTAAAACTAATGTGAATGGTGACCTTGGCTTTGCTTGCATGTTGATGGTTAGGGTCAGCTTTCCTATTTGGGGCCACAGATAAGAATACTTCAGTGAAGCATTGATCTCATCAGTTCTCTTTCCTCGAGTTTTAACAGGAAGGATTTGCCGAAAATCTCCAAAGAAAAGCACCATTGACTTTTCATTACAATCTCGTAGTGCTCGATCGTAGAGGCCGTAGCTCTACGATTTTGTTTTATTTATCATGGTCCAATCAACGCAAACGATTAGACGGCAATCCTTAATAAAAACACAAATAGTGGTAAAGCCACAGTTGATAGTATTCTGTCTACAGCCACTGGCCGGTTCGACCCCCCAGTCGGACCTAGTACCCCACTCTTGCAGAAAAGCAACGTCTGAACAGTGGCAATGTTATTGTGGTATGTTATTTCCACTTCATTTCTAAGATGCGGCGCAGGCGCGATTACCTGCGTCTACTTGCCTTAGCCGAAGCCGCGAGTAATTGGAACGGGGAATAGTCCGTCACCCGCGGAGAGGCTGACCACGTGAGGGTGAAGCCCGATGGCCCGGGGCGTCATCGGGGATGGTACTCGAACAGACCATAGCCTGCCAAAAAAATAAGTGCATGCTGCTTGCTCGTTTACCACCGTACACAATAAAACAAAAAACACTTTGAATGTGTCGCAGTTTTGTGTTATTGAACATCTCGGTGTTTCATTGCTTTATAAATCTATTGGGTTTATAAACAATGTGCATAAATCTATCGCGTTTTAAACAAAGCTCTTTTACCACCAAGAAGTAATGCAGCTGCAGTTTCTGACGTAGTTACATCCAAAGTTATTTTACGCTGTCTCCTCATCTTGGTAAGATTGCTCTGCTCAGATAAGTCTTTTCAGGGCTACCTGGGGACATGGACATCTATCATCTCAGCTTATATACACCCCACTATTGGGCTCAAGCCTCGTCCGTAATGGGAGGGAAATTGACCTACTATATCACGCTAGTCAGACATATCAATGTATGATGGATGTCCTTTAGTCGTCTCGTGGGTGATCGACCTAAGGGTTAGAAAGCGGTTGGTGAATTGTATTCTAACTGCGCAACCGCACGGATAAATATATAATAAATGGAATTATTAAAAATGAATGTCTTGATTCATGTCGCGTTTTAGTAGCGTAGAACATCTTCAGATGGATATCTTTTATATTTTATAATAATGCCAAAGGATTTGAAAGACTGTAAAACAATAACATCATTAAAAGCAAAAGACTCAAACGACTGGGGCTGTGACTGTTACAGGCCTACTAAAGCGTGTCATCTCAGCGCTGATCACCTTCAAGTGCTTTGCAAGCTGCTTGAAACGTACTCTATGCTATCTACAGTGTATAAAAATGTAAAAAAGTAGGCCCTAGCACAATATGTAGCAACAGACGGCAGTAACAGCACTATTGCTAAAGTGACTGGTGTAGTGATGGGGCATGGTAGCTTTGGCGTACCTGCTCACGGTCGCAAGGAGGGAGAGCACACCGTCTAACCACTACTGCGATTGCGAGGTGGACACGGCGCTGCAGACGCTTAAAGTTTGCGTGGCCTGGGCAAAGCAGCGCCGTACACTCATCGCAATCATCGGTGCCAAACTGGCATTATCGACTATCACAAAGCCCATGCTCGATAGCGTCAGGAACTCGGACTCGGTCGCCGCCTTTTGCGAGACAGTCGTCCCACAGAAAAAGGCGGCGGAGCGTGTCACAGAGGAGACTCTCCATGCTGACACACTCTGCCGCCGTCGCATCGGACATCACAGGCGCGGTACCTGCACCTGTTGCCATCCTAACTGAGGTCGCGGGTAGATAGACCATGGGAATTACCACCCGCAGAGGCTTCGACCGCGTGAGGGCGATACAACACTGTTGTTTGCTGGGGTGTAGACGGAGACGATACCTGGAAGGGTAAACCCCCGGACCGGCCACGGATGTCAAGTAAGTGGTACCAGAGGCCAGCCTGATGGTTTGGGCAGAGAGCACGATGAGTTATGGGGCCACACGATGCCCTTCTGTTACCCCGGAAGGAATAGCCGTGTCCAGACTATAGCCTACCAAACAAAAACAAAAAAGGGTGAACATTGCATACTTGCCCCAAAGTAGCATTTTAACTAAGAATGTACGTTATGTACGCTCTATGATGTGGACTTTACTTTTCTTTTTCGTGTTTGACTTAGTTGTTAGTCGCAGATGGCTATGACAACTTTACTCGGACTGTTAGGTGAGTGCTGAGAGCTTTCCACCCAAAGTACCTTTACTAAGTTCAAGAAGTTAATGTAGTAGCTTTTGAAAATATAACGAAAAAATGATTTGAAGTTTTAAACTAAATTATAGCGCCATCTGTTTCTCGTTTAACAAACTAAATAAAGCATGCATTTTATTAATTTATAGCTAAATTATATATTTTTCACTAATTAAAACATTATTTTTTAATCACAAATAGTTTTAATAGTTATTTTATTATTATTATATTTTTTTACTACCTGACTAATGTTATGTATTAAGTCAACTTCCCTTCAACTTTGAAGGAGGTTTGAGCCCAGCAGTGGGATGTATATGAGTTGAATTGATGAAACTACTATATATTAAGTAATACAAATACTTTCCTTACACTATAGATAAATTAAATAATTATTTTGAATTGAACCTTCTAGTGACATAAAAGGCGAGCGGTGATTTTAAAAACTTAAATGACCATAACTTTTTTTACAGACATCAGATTTCAATGAAATAAAGACTAAATGTTGCTCTGAATTGGGCTTAATCTTCTTATCAAAACTGCGAAACAATCCGTTCAGTAACTTCGGAGATTAGCGATTACAGACACACAGACACACAGACAGACAGACACACAGACACACAGACAGACACACAGACACATAGACACACAGACAGACAGACACACAGACACACAGACAGACAGACACACAGACACACAGACACACAGACAGACAGACACACAGACACACAGACAGACAGACACACAGACACACAGACAGACAGACACACAGACACACAGACAGACAAGAAATTCCAAAAAATGTTTTTTACTTTCTGTTAGTGTTTGCTTACTGCCTAGATTAATTTTTTTATAAATTTAAAAAATGTACAGACACGGGATTTCTACTGATTTATTATGTGTATATAGAAGACAAAATATGTGTAAAGTACTGTGTACACAGCGACAGTTCGGTTCTGCCACTTCAAAGTTCAACTATCATTAAGTACTACTCACACAACACTATATGTCAGTGTGGTGATGACATATAACGTGGTCGCTATGGCAAAAGAGACAAATATTGACAGTTACGTAAAAGATTACAAATTTAATATTACATTATTATTTAAATATATGTAGTACTTAATCATCATCATCATCATCATCTCATCATCTCAGCCCACATACTTCCCATTGTTGGGCTCCGGTCTCCTTCACAATGGGAGGGAAATTGACCTACTATACCACGCTGATCAGACGTATTGGTATAGGGTTTTATTTCGAGTTTTCCTTCTCTTGCATAGATGCCATATGCATATTATATCCCTTAATTGTCTTTTACGATACCCACGGGTAAGATAAGGGGGTGGCGAATTGTATTCTTACTTCGTCACCACGCGGAAAATAGTACTTAATACCACAGTTTAAATATATTGTATATATCATGATTATTACCGTTTGAATCTATTTCAAGATTGTAGACAAAATATACATCATATATATATATATATATATATATATATATATATATATATATATATATATATATATATATATATATATATATATGTATATAATGTGTGGCGGCACATACCACGCACCACGTTACGATCACAGTTATATCACTTGACACTCTATTGCAATTAATGTCGTCGTATCTAACCGTTTTATATACATATATATATATTGCCGTGGTTTTATACGTATGTCACAGTGTGACGTCACTGGGTAACATTTCCACTAACAACACTAACAGATCGATAGCTTATATAATACAGTGCCCCGCAATATATATTGCACATCGATCCTTGGATAAAGATAATCAGTTAATTCCGGCTTCATAGAGCGTTGTCTCTGTCACATACAACTTGTGTGGCGTTTGTCAGTTATTTATATAACAGACGAATTAAGTGTGAGGAAATGAAGTTGGGTTCAGATATATATGAACTTGTTAATATTGCAATAATTAAGGAAAAAGGTTGTATTCTACTTCGTAACAATAGTCATAATTATTTTAACAGTTTCTAGTATATATCAGACTGTAAGTTCTTCTTGCGATGTCACAAAAATATTGTGTGACAGGAGCAACGCTCTAAGCAGCCGAAGTTTGGCGATCTTCTCTTTTCAAAGAACGATGTGCAATATTTATCGTTGGATACTGTACCACCGAAGTAGGTATCACCTAGTTCTCTCAATTGATAGTAAGAGGTAATAATGCCACGTCATGGGATAACGTATCACTCCTTCATCGTTCCGTACGATTTGGGCATGTTGTGGGCAGACCACCCACTGTAGGGCACCCCGCTTGCGCCAATTCCCGACTAGAAAAAAAGTATGGTTCAACCAGATCATGTATCTGGACCCGATCAGGATAGAATGAGGCATGCCGGATCAAAAAAACATGATCAGGACCAGGTCTGGTCCTGATCAGGATAGCCTGATGTGAAATAACATCAAGTATGGTAAGGCATACCGGATCAGGACCAGATCAGGACCAAATAAGGATAGCCTGATGTGAAATATCATTAAGTATGGTAAGGCATACCGGATCAGGACCAGATCAGGACCAAATAAGGATAGCCTGATGTGAAATATCATTAAGTATGATAAGGCATACCGGATCAGTACCAGATCAGGACCAAATAAGGATAGCCTGATGTGAAATATCATCAAGTATGGTAAGGCATACCGGATCAGGACCAGGTCAGGAACAAATAAGGATAGCCTGATGTGTAATATCATCAAGTCTGGTAAGGCATACCGGATCAGGACCCGATCAGGACAAAATGAGGCATGCCGGATCCGGCAAACCCTATTAGGACCAGGTCTGGTCCTGATCAGGATAGCCTGATGTGAAATAACATCAAGTATGGTAAGGCATACCGGATCAGGACCAGATCAGGACCAAATAAGGACAGCCTGATGTGAAATATCATCAAGTATATAGTAAGGCTTGTAGTATATCAGAACCAGAAACAGTTTTCGTAACACAAAAAAAATATCAATCAAAATTCAAAGAAGTGACATGATTGTCATATTTATGCCACGGCGAAATTGTATTTGCATCAGAGGAGATTAATCCGAAATCTTTAATTAATCATATGTATTTAATAATAATAATAATTTTTAATTAATAATATAAAAATAATTTATATTTAAAGTAAAAAACAAAAATAAATAATATATATATATATATATATATATATATATATATATATATATATATATATAAATGTACCTAACATTTGAAAACATAGATAGATAGAAATATTATATTGTAACAACCATTCTAACATTTAATGTTTTGGGTCATAATAAATAGATGGCGTTAGTAAAATGACGTCATTATTTGAATCGTGGTGTTAAGATTCTCCGAAGCGTAATGACATGGCCTAATATTAAATTAGTTGTTATCGAATCAGATTAAAACAGATCGATCAGGTCATGAATGAGAAATTCAGGCGACAGTTGCAGTCGTTAGCATTTGGTGGTTGCGCCATAATCGGAACGGCTCACTGGGACTCTCTATGATAAGAATATAGCACTGCATTCGGTGTCTACGTCATATATTAATTTATATTTTTACCTATTAAACATGTTCTTTAAGATATTCATGTTTTTTAAAAGGACCGGACTGGGCATACTCGTTTTGGATCAGGCAAGATATATAACGCAGATGATTGATTTGGTTCCGATCAGGAACGCCTGATCTGGACCCGATCAGGAATGCCTGATCTGGACCCGATCAGGAATGCCTGATCTGGACCCGATAAGGTTTTCCTGATCAGGTCCAGATATATCTTCTGCGTTACATACCTTATCTGGTCCAGATCGGGCATGCCCGGTCCGGTCCTGCTAAGGAAGACGAAAAAATTTCTAGTCGGGTTATTTATCTTTTTAATAGTATCGACGACATGAGTGCGTTAGATATACACAGTGTGTGTGTATGTAGCGGCGGGCGCGTGCGTACAACTTACAAATATTATGTTATACGAACAACATTCCGTAGTAATTATAATTTATGGCTCTTAGTAAACATAATAAATGTACCTTTTGTGTTTAGCGGTGATTTATTGATGCGCGCGGACACGGTGTGAGTGTGTGTTGAGTGATGTGGGCACAGACGTGTGTGTGTGAGCACGACCAGAGACAACACTCGTGGTACAGATGTAGTTGGATGTCACATTAGTTCACATTTACGTATTTATAATATACATATTATTGCTATGGTGAAGGAACCTGTCGTCCGGTCGTGGGACGTGTATGAGCTGAGGTGATGGTGATGATGACTGCAGTATATGATATACACACATATACATACACATAGCATCCCGCGACACTGCAACATTACACTAAAACCATTTCCATGCCACCATCTCGTTCTCTGACATAATCTCAAAACCAGTTTACTGTTATCGGCGCAGGTTATTTTGCATTATCGTATAAAATCATTAGAAAATCTTCGATGTTTGCGTACAAAATACTAAATCTAATGAATGATCTCCGTTGCAGGCACCTTTTTATTTTAATTTCGCGTTCTGTCACGTCCGCCGCGTCATCGTGTCATATCTCTGTATAACATCGCTACGTAGAACAGTCTCAGGTGGTAATTATCGTTGTACTATGTGTTATAGAGATGTGAACTGAATCAATACAACTAATCCTTACTAATATTATAAATGCAAAAGTAACTCTGTCTGTCTGTCGCTCTTTCACGCCAAAACTACAGAACCGATCTAAATGAAATTTGGTACACAGATGATCTAGAGCTTGACGAAGGACATAGGCTACTTTTTAATGCAAAAAAAAAAGATTGTAAAGGGGGATGAAAAGTTGTAACGAAGTATTGCCATTTTTAAAGCCAGAAGTTTGAAACTTATTTTTAGGCTATTGATTAGATATAAATAAATATGATTTTGAAATTTTGTAAAAAAAATACACTTAAGGGGTAAAATAAAAATAGGGGATGAAAAACTTTAGGAAAGTAACCCTTTACGCGGGTGAAGCCGCGGGCAGAAGCTAGTTGGTTATAACTAATAAATGTCCGTTAACTGTCGCTTGAGTGACCGTTACACGCCCACGGGTTAATGTATATTTATATGTTGTTATTTTGTGTCTCGTAGGCTCGGGGTGTACATCAAATAATTATCACATTGTCTCGAGTTTTACTCATGAATCTCAATAAAATAAATAAATAAATCCAATGCTAACTGGTCTGGACGTGAACGTAATTGGCTGTATGGAGCGATGTTAGTGTCTAGTGCCTACACTGTACACTTTTGGCGGGAATATGAAAACATCATGTGGTGGTTTTGTATTATATTTTTTTTTATTGCTTGTGGTGGCAAAGGGGCAAGCAGCATACCAGATGGTAAGTGTCACTGCCACCCATGGACCTTGCCAACACCGAGGGCTAGGCCGCTGCCTCCCAATACAAACCCCAAGCACACCTAGTTAGGCTTCCGGCTCTTACGCTCACCGAACGAAGCGCAATAGCACATTGCCATTACTCAGAAATCGATTTTCTGCTCAGTGTGGTACTATCGCGGACGGACCAGAACGGGCAGAGAACTGTCACCAGCGTTGTCCTACGAATATTCAATATCTTAGTGTTTTAACGTATTATCCATACATATAATAAAAATGTAACGGATTGCTGTCTGTACATGGAAGATATATGAGAAAAAATATTACTGGGACCTTTATCAACACTAATAGAACCCAAAACAATGATTTTTAAAATTTTTGTCTGTTTATCTGTGCGTTTGTGCACACTAATCTCAGAAACGGCTTATCCGATTTAGACGCGGTTTTACGCTACAATATTGTGGTAAGCTTCACTTAACATTTAAGCTTTATTTCATGTCAATTGGTTCATAAATAAAAAAGTTATGTCAATTTAAAAAATGTTCGGTGAAAAAAATCTTTATCGATTCTTTTCAAATTACGTACAAATTATCTTCAGTAAAAATAAATAAACACGTGTTTCAGCATTTATTGATTTTCATCCTCTGGGGGTGTAAATTAGGCCTGCAAAGCGGGTTGGACGACTAATTAAATCATTAGCGCCAAGCCGATATTATTGAAGCTGGCAACTTGAAATGTTGACAGCGGTTTCTTTATATGACGTAGAGATTTACTAAGAAAGGATTTTACGAAATTATACCCCTAAGAGGGTGGAGCAGAGTGGTAAAGTTTGAATGGAGAGAAAAAAAAACTTTATTCATTCTTTTCAAATTACGAGTCGAATCAATTATTCTAGGGTAATATCCAGCATTTATCAATTTTCAGCCTCTGATTGTGTAAATTAGGCCTTGAAACGGGTTGATCGACTCATTACCGCCAAGCCGAGATTATTAAAGCTAGAAATATTAAATTTTGAAGCACGTTTTTATTTATGACATAGAGATTCAATATGAAAGGATTTTATGAATTCCGTCCCTAAGGGGGTGTAACAAAGCGGCAAAGTGTGTATGGGGAGAAAATTTCTTTATCGATATTTTTCAAATTACGTACAAATATTCTTCGGTAAAAATAAATAAACACGTGTTTCTCTCTCCCTCTCCATCAACCCCGCACCAGTCCCGGCGTGGCGACCAGTGCCGGTGTGAGAGCTCACACGATACACATAGTAGACGGCAATAGGTTCTTGCCTAATGGTTTAAGATGCAGGTTAAGTTTAACTTCAAAAATGTTTACTCTATAACTGAAATAATAAATCATATCTAACGAGGTCGCAACTCTGCTGGTGAAACAAAACAGTCAAATAAAGGGTGGCGATAATTATATTTTTATCCCATGGTCATACCGTAAATAGTATATTAATGGCAATATAATTTGTAGAATGAATAGAACTTTGAACCACCTTTTTCTTTAGTGACCGGCTATGGTATATAGACACACGCGCGCCGTACACGTACATCTACGTTGTGCGGGCGGGCCACCGCAACCAGGTATCGTCTCGAGTCGAAGCCCTCATGCAGTGAACCTCAATACAGGTACTTACGCTTGCACCGCCCAAAGCACCGACGATAGAGTGTGTCAACCTAGAATATTTTCTTTTGGACCCATCCTATTGCCTAATTCCGTTAGACAACTAACTCGCAGAAGGCGGCGACCGCATCCCAGTTTCTGACGCTGTTGATTATCGTCCTAGCGACAACCTTTAACACCTTGCATAGCTTTTTCTATTTAACTCTGTCAGAGATGACTTCTGCGTGGACGAAGTCGCGGGCACAAGCTAGTATTAAATAATTTTGATAGCCTTTTATGTAATTTAATACGACGGCACCGCTGGGATGTGGTGAATATAATATAAAAGTACTTTACAATGGTTCCATTTCCCAGGTACCATTACGAGTGTGTCCAAACATTGTTGAAGGTGAACATTTTCCAGGTACCATTAGAAGTGTGTCCAAACATTGTTGAAGGTGAACATTTTCCAGGTACCATTAGAAGTGTGTCCAAACATTGTTGAAGGTGAACATTTTCCAGGTACCATTAGAAGTGTGTCCAAACATTGTTGAAGGTGAACATTTTCCAGGTACCATTAGAAGTGTGTCCAAACATTGTTGAAGGTGAACATTTTCCAGGTACCATTAGAAGTGTGTCCAAACATTGTTGAAGGTGAACATTTTCCAGGTACCATTAGAAGTGTGTCCAAACATTGTTGAAGGTGAACATTTTCCAGGTACCATTAGAAGTGTGTCCAAACATTGTTGAAGGTGAACATTTTCCAGGTACCATTAGAAGTGTGTCCAAACATTGTTGAAGGTGAACATTTTCCAGGTACCATTAGAAGTGTGTCCAAACATTGTTGAAGGTGAACATTTTCCAGGTACCATTAGAAGTGTGTCCAAACATTGTTGAAGGTGAACATTTTCCAGGTACCATTAGAAGTGTGTCCAAACATTGTTGAAGGTGAACATTTTCCAGGTACCATTAGAAGTGTGTCCAAACATTGTTGAAGGTGAACATTTTCCAGGTACCATTAGAAGTGTGTCCAAACATTGTTGAAGGTGAACATTTTCCAGGTACCATTAGAAGTGTGTCCAAACATTGTTGAAGGTGAACATTTTCCAGGTACCATTAGAAGTGTGTCCAAACATTGTTGAAGGTGAACATTTTCCAGGTACCATTAGAAGTGTGTCCAAACATTGTTGAAGGTGAACATTTTCCAGGTACCATTAGAAGTGTGTCCAAACATTGTTGAAGGTGAACATTTTCCAGGTACCATTAGAAGTGTGTCCAAACATTGTTGAAGGTGAACATTTTCCAGGTACCATTAGAAGTGTGTCCAAACATTGTTGAAGGTGAACATTTTCCAGGTACCATTAGAAGTGTGTCCAAACATTGTTGAAGGTGAACATTTTCCAGGTACCATTAGAAGTGTGTCCAAACATTGTTGAAGGTGAACATTTTCCAGGTACCATTAGAAGTGTGTCCAAACATTGTTGAAGGTGAACATTTTCCAGGTACCATTAGAAGTGTGTCCAAACATTGTTGAAGGTGAACATTTTCCAGGTACCATTAGAAGTGTGTCCAAACATTGTTGAAGGTGAACATTTTCCAGGTACCATTAGAAGTGTGTCCAAACATTGTTGAAGGTGAACATTTTCCAGGTACCATTAGAAGTGTGTCCAAACATTGTTGAAGGTGAACATTTTCCAGGTACCATTAGAAGTGTGTCCAAACATTGTTGAAGGTGAACATTTTCCAGGTACCATTAGAAGTGTGTCCAAACATTGTTGAAGGTGAACATTTTCCAGGTACCATTAGAAGTGTGTCCAACAAGTGTGTGAAACATTGTTGAAGGTGAACATTTTCCAGGTACCATTAGAAGTGTGTCCAAACATTGTTGAAGGTGAACATTTTCCAGGTACCATTAGAAGTGTGTCCAAACATTGTTGAAGGTGAACATTTTCCAGGTACCATTAGAAGTGTGTCCAAACATTGTTGAAGGTGAACATTTTCCAGGTACCATTAGAAGTGTGTCCAAACATTGTTGAAGGTGAACATTTTCCAGGTACCATTAGAAGTGTGTCCAAACATTGTTGAAGGTGAACATTTTCCAGGTACCATTAGAAGTGTGTCCAAACATTGTTGAAGGTGAACATTTTCCAGGTACCATTAGAAGTGTGTCCAAACATTGTTGAAGGTGAACATTTTCCAGGTACCATTAGAAGTGTGTCCAAACATTGTTGAAGGTGAACATTTTCCAGGTACCATTAGAAGTGTGTCCAAACATTGTTGAAGGTGAACATTTTCCAGGTACCATTAGAAGTGTGTCCAAACATTGTTGAAGGTGAACATTTTCCAGGTACCATTAGAAGTGTGTCCAAACATTGTTGAAGGTGAACATTTTCCAGGTACCATTAGAAGTGTGTCCAAACATTGTTGAAGGTGAACATTTTCCAGGTACCATTAGAAGTGTGTCCAAACATTGTTGAAGGTGAACATTTTCCAGGTACCATTAGAAGTGTGTCCAAACATTGTTGAAGGTGAACATTTTCCAGGTACCATTAGAAGTGTGTCCAAACATTGTTGAAGGTGAACATTTTCCAGGTACCATTAGAAGTGTGTCCAAACATTGTTGAAGGTGAACATTTTCCAGGTACCATTAGAAGTGTGTCCAAACATTGTTGAAGGTGAACATTTTCCAGGTACCATTAGAAGTGTGTCCAAACATTGTTGAAGGTGAACATTTTCCAGGTACCATTAGAAGTGTGTCCAAACATTGTTGAAGGTGAACATTTTCCAGGTACCATTAGAAGTGTGTCCAAACATTGTTGAAGGTGAACATTTTCCAGGTACCATTAGAAGTGTGTCCAACAAGTGTGTGAAAC
This sequence comes from Lymantria monacha, assembly GCA_905163515.2. Lineage (NCBI taxonomy): Eukaryota > Metazoa > Arthropoda > Insecta > Lepidoptera > Erebidae > Lymantria > Lymantria monacha. The sequence goes on along the minus strand of LR991107.1, from coordinate 21,135,332 downwards.
ATTGTTGAAGGTGAACATTTTCCAGGTACCATTAGAAGTGTGTCCAAACATTGTTGAAGGTGAACATTTTCCAGGTACCATTAGAAGTGTGTCCAAACATTGTTGAAGGTGAACATTTTCCAGGTACCATTAGAAGTGTGTCCAAACATTGTTGAAGGTGAACATTTTCCAGGTACCATTAGAAGTGTGTCCAAACATTGTTGAAGGTGAACATTTTCCAGGTACCATTAGAAGTGTGTCCAAACATTGTTGAAGGTGAACATTTTCCAGGTACCATTAGAAGTGTGTCCAAACATTGTTGAAGGTGAACATTTTCCAGGTACCATTAGAAGTGTGTCCAAACATTGTTGAAGGTGAACATTTTCCAGGTACCATTAGAAGTGTGTCCAAACATTGTTGAAGGTGAACATTTTCCAGGTACCATTAGAAGTGTGTCCAAACATTGTTGAAGGTGAACATTTTCCAGGTACCATTAGAAGTGTGTCCAAACATTGTTGAAGGTGAACATTTTCCAGGTACCATTAGAAGTGTGTCCAAACATTGTTGAAGGTGAACATTTTCCAGGTACCATTAGAAGTGTGTCCAAACATTGTTGAAGGTGAACATTTTCCAGGTACCATTAGAAGTGTGTCCAAACATTGTTGAAGGTGAACATTTTCCAGGTACCATTAGAAGTGTGTCCAAACATTGTTGAAGGTGAACATTTTCCAGGTACCATTAGCAGTGTGTCCAAACATTGTTGAAGGTGAACATTTTCCAGGTACCATTAGAAGTGTGTCCAAACATTGTTGAAGGTGAACATTTTCCAGGTACCATTAGAAGTGTGTCCAAACATTGTTGAAGGTGAACATTTTCAAGGTACCATTAGAAGTGTGTCCAAACATTGTTGAAGGTGAACATTTTCCAGGTACCATTAGAAGTGTGTCCAAACATTGTTGAAGGTGAACATTTTCCAGGTACCATTAGAAGTGTGTCCAAACATTGTTGAAGGTGAACATTTTCCAGGTACCATTAGAAGTGTGTCCAACAAGTGTGTGAAACATTGTTGAAGGTGAACATTTTCCAGGTACCATTAGAAGTGTGTCCAACAAGTGTGTGAAACATTGTTGAAGGTGAACATTTTCCAGGTACCATTAGAAGTGTGTCCAACAAGTGTGTGAAACATTGTTGAAGGTGAACATTTTCCAGGTACCATTAGAAGTGTGTCCAAACATTGTTGAAGGTGAACATTTTCCAGGTACCATTAGAAGTGTGTCCAAACATTGTTGAAGGTGAACATTTTCCAGGTACCATTAGAAGTGTGTCCAAACATTGTTGAAGGTGAACATTTTCCAGGTACCATTAGAAGTGTGTCCAAACATTGTTGAAGGTGAACATTTTCCAGGTACCATTAGAAGTGTGTCCAAACATTGTTGAAGGTGAACATTTTCCAGGTACCATTAGAAGTGTGTCCAAACATTGTTGAAGGTGAACATTTTCCAGGTACCATTAGAAGTGTGTCCAAACATTGTTGAAGGTGAACATTTTCCAGGTACCATTAGAAGTGTGTCCAAACATTGTTGAAGGTGAACATTTTCCAGGTACCATTAGAAGTGTGTCCAAACATTGTTGAAGGTGAACATTTTCCAGGTACCATTAGAAGTGTGTCCAAACATTGTTGAAGGTGAACATTTTCCAGGTACCATTAGAAGTGTGTCCAAACATTGTTGAAGGTGAACATTTTCCAGGTACCATTAGAAGTGTGTCCAAACATTGTTGAAGGTGAACATTTTCCAGGTACCATTAGAAGTGTGTCCAAACATTGTTGAAGGTGAACATTTTCCAGGTACCATTAGAAGTGTGTCCAAACATTGTTGAAGGTGAACATTTTCCAGGTACCATTAGAAGTGTGTCCAAACATTGTTGAAGGTGAACATTTTCCAGGTACCATTAGAAGTGTGTCCAAACATTGTTGAAGGTGAACATTTTCCAGGTACCATTAGAAGTGTGTCCAAACATTGTTGAAGGTGAACATTTTCCAGGTACCATTAGAAGTGTGTCCAAACATTGTTGAAGGTGAACATTTTCCAGGTACCATTAGAAGTGTGTCCAAACATTGTTGAAGGTGAACATTTTCCAGGTACCATTAGAAGTGTGTCCAAACATTGTTGAAGGTGAACATTTTCCAGGTACCATTAGAAGTGTGTCCAAACATTGTTGAAGGTGAACATTTTCCAGGTACCATTAGAAGTGTGTCCAAACATTGTTGAAGGTGAACATTTTCCAGGTACCATTAGAAGTGTGTCCAAACATTGTTGAAGGTGAACATTTTCCAGGTACCATTAGAAGTGTGTCCAAACATTGTTGAAGGTGAACATTTTCCAGGTACCATTAGAAGTGTGTCCAAACATTGTTGAAGGTGAACATTTTCCAGGTACCATTAGAAGTGTGTCCAAACATTGTTGAAGGTGAACATTTTCCAGGTACCATTAGAAGTGTGTCCAAACATTGTTGAAGGTGAACATTTTCCAGGTACCATTAGAAGTGTGTCCAAACATTGTTGAAGGTGAACATTTTCCAGGTACCATTAGAAGTGTGTCCAAACATTGTTGAAGGTGAACATTTTCCAGGTACCATTAGAAGTGTGTCCAAACATTGTTGAAGGTGAACATTTTCCAGGTACCATTAGAAGTGTGTCCAAACATTGTTGAAGGTGAACATTTTCCAGGTACCATTAGAAGTGTGTCCAAACATTGTTGAAGGTGAACATTTTCCAGGTACCATTAGAAGTGTGTCCAAACATTGTTGAAGGTGAACATTTTCCAGGTACCATTAGAAGTGTGTCCAAACATTGTTGAAGGTGAACATTTTCCAGGTACCATTAGAAGTGTGTCCAAACATTGTTGAAGGTGAACATTTTCCAGGTACCATTAGAAGTGTGTCCAAACATTGTTGAAGGTGAACATTTTCCAGGTACCATTAGAAGTGTGTCCAAACATTGTTGAAGGTGAACATTTTCCAGGTACCATTAGAAGTGTGTCCAAACATTGTTGAAGGTGAACATTTTCCAGGTACCATTAGAAGTGTGTCCAAACATTGTTGAAGGTGAACATTTTCCAGGTACCATTAGAAGTGTGTCCAAACATTGTTGAAGGTGAACATTTTCCAGGTACCATTAGAAGTGTGTCCAAACATTGTTGAAGGTGAACATTTTCCAGGTACCATTAGAAGTGTGTCCAAACATTGTTGAAGGTGAACATTTTCCAGGTACCATTAGAAGTGTGTCCAAACATTGTTGAAGGTGAACATTTTCCAGGTACCATTAGAAGTGTGTCCAAACATTGTTGAAGGTGAACATTTTCCAGGTACCATTAGAAGTGTGTCCAAACATTGTTGAAGGTGAACATTTTCCAGGTACCATTAGAAGTGTGTCCAAACATTGTTGAAGGTGAACATTTTCCAGGTACCATTAGAAGTGTGTCCAAACATTGTTGAAGGTGAACATTTTCCAGGTACCATTAGAAGTGTGTCCAAACATTGTTGAAGGTGAACATTTTCCAGGTACCATTAGAAGTGTGTCCAAACATTGTTGAAGGTGAACATTTTCCAGGTACCATTAGAAGTGTGTCCAAACATTGTTGAAGGTGAACATTTTCCAGGTACCATTAGAAGTGTGTCCAAACATTGTTGAAGGTGAACATTTTCCAGGTACCATTAGAAGTGTGTCCAAACATTGTTGAAGGTGAACATTTTCCAGGTACCATTAGCAGTGTGTCCAAACATTGTTGAAGGTGAACATTTTCCAGGTACCATTAGAAGTGTGTCCAAACATTGTTGAAGGTGAACATTTTCCAGGTACCATTAGAAGTGTGTCCAAACATTGTTGAAGGTGAACATTTTCCAGGTACCATTAGAAGTGTGTCCAAACATTGTTGAAGGTGAACATTTTCCAGGTACCATTAGCAGTGTGTCCAAACATTGTTGAAGGTGAACATTTTCCAGGTACCATTACGAGTGTGTCCAAACATTGTTGAAGGTGAACATTTTCCAGGTACCATTAGAAGTGTGTCCAAACATTGTTGAAGGTGAACATTTTCCAGGTACCATTAGAAGTGTGTCCAAACATTGTTGAAGGTGAACATTTTCCAGGTACCATTAGAAGTGTGTCCAAACATTGTTGAAGGTGAACATTTTCCAGGTACCATTAGAAGTGTGTCCAAACATTGTTGAAGGTGAACATTTTCCAGGTACCATTAGCAGTGTGTCCAAACATTGTTGAAGGTGAACATTTTCCAGGTACCATTAGCAGTGTGTCCAAACATTGTTGAAGGTGAACATTTTCCAGGTACCATTAGAAGTGTGTCCAAACATTGTTGAAGGTGAACATTTTCCAGGTACCATTAGCAGTGTGTCCAAACATTGTTGAAGGTGAACATTTTCCAGGTACCATTAGAAGTGTGTCCAAACATTGTTGAAGGTGAACATTTTCCAGGTACCATTAGAAGTGTGTCCAAACATTGTTGAAGGTGAACATTTTCCAGGTACCATTAGCAGTGTGTCCAAACATTGTTGAAGGTGAACATTTTCCAGGTACCATTAGAAGTGTGTCCAAACATTGTTGAAGGTGAACATTTTCCAGGTACCATTAGCAGTGTGTCCAAACATTGTTGAAGGTGAACATTTTCCAGGTACCATTAGAAGTGTGTCCAAACATTGTTGAAGGTGAACATTTTCCAGGTACCATTAGAAGTGTGTCCAAACATTGTTGAAGGTGAACATTTTCCAGGTACCATTAGAAGTGTGTCCAAACATTGTTGAAGGTGAACATTTTCCAGGTACCATTAGAAGTGTGTCCAAACATTGTTGAAGGTGAACATTTTCCAGGTACCATTAGAAGTGTGTCCAAACATTGTTGAAGGTGAACATTTTCCAGGTACCATTAGAAGTGTGTCCAAACATTGTTGAAGGTGAACATTTTCCAGGTACCATTAGAAGTGTGTCCAAACATTGTTGAAGGTGAACATTTTCCAGGTACCATTAGAAGTGTGTCCAAACATTGTTGAAGGTGAACATTTTCCAGGTACCATTAGAAGTGTGTCCAAACATTGTTGAAGGTGAACATTTTCCAGGTACCATTAGAAGTGTGTCCAAACATTGTTGAAGGTGAACATTTTCCAGGTACCATTAGAAGTGTGTCCAAACATTGTTGAAGGTGAACATTTTCCAGGTACCATTAGAAGTGTGTCCAAACATTGTTGAAGGTGAACATTTTCCAGGTACCATTAGAAGTGTGTCCAAACATTGTTGAAGGTGAACATTTTCCAGGTACCATTAGAAGTGTGTCCAAACATTGTTGAAGGTGAACATTTTCCAGGTACCATTAGAAGTGTGTCCAAACATTGTTGAAGGTGAACATTTTCCAGGTACCATTAGAAGTGTGTCCAAACATTGTTGAAGGTGAACATTTTCCAGGTACCATTAGAAGTGTGTCCAAACATTGTTGAAGGTGAACATTTTCCAGGTACCATTAGAAGTGTGTCCAAACATTGTTGAAGGTGAACATTTTCCAGGTACCATTAGAAGTGTGTCCAAACATTGTTGAAGGTGAACATTTTCCAGGTACCATTAGAAGTGTGTCCAAACATTGTTGAAGGTGAACATTTTCCAGGTACCATTAGCAGTGTGTCCAAACATTGTTGAAGGTGAACATTTTCCAGGTACCATTAGAAGTGTGTCCAAACATTGTTGAAGGTGAACATTTGACTTACTAACGGACGATGACTAACATGAACAGACTGAATACGTGAAGAACATTATAACTCGACACTGGAAACAATGGCTCGTATACGTAGGTGATTGCCAATACAGAAAAGGAAGAAGACTCATCGCAAGCACTTTTGGCGGAAATATGAAAGCTTCATGTGGTGATCTTGTATAGTCCTATGAACTATACAAGATCACCATGTTTCACTTCGTAATCGGGTTTTATAAATAATTAAGCATATTAAATGCTAAATTTCAGTAATTTAAATAGTCCTATGAATATTCAAAATCTTAGTGTTTTAACGTGTTATATTAAATAACTGTGATGGCATTTTCTGTAATGTGATGCGGAGGAACTGCTGCGATGTAGTGAATATGATATAAAATTGCTTTACAAATGTTTTCGTTTTCTAACAAAATTCCATAAAGATGTTAATAGTATAACAGTAGCCATAGCACTGTTCAAGACGACGCGAGTGAGACTAACTGACAGACTATGGCTAATTTAAATAAACTCTAAATGTGGGAAGAATCTAATCATTGAACAAAATCTAATCATTTAACATGCTTAATCCTTGCTAATATTATAAATGCGAAAGTAGAGTTACTTTCTGTCGCTCTTTCACGCCAAAACTACTGAAGCGATCTAAATAAAATTTGCTACGCAGATAGTCTAGGACCTGACAAAGGATATAGGCTACTTTTTAATGCAAAAAAGAGTTGTAAAGGGGGATGAAAGTTGTAAGGAAGTATCGTCATTTTTAAAGCCAGAAGCTTGATACTTATTTTTAGGCTATCAATTAGATAAATATAAATAAATATGACATTTTGTAAAATAATTACCCTTAAGGGGTATAATAACAATAGTAGATGAATAATTTTAGGAAAGTAACTAGTTATTTATAAAAACTTAAACACGAGCGTGATATCAAGTGTGGCAATAATTTTTCGCTCGTAATCAAGATTTAAAATATCTAATTATTGATTCACCAATTTGTTCAGAAAATTGTAACTCAATGGGTTCATGTTAGTAGCTGATCACCGATACAAAAAGAAGAAGACACATAGCAATACGTCACATTCGCGCGGGAAACGCCGCCATCTTGTCAGTGAACTGTGGTTCGTACAACTACGAGTGTGATATAACATGTTTAAGATGACTATAAATGTACCCTTAAGAAATTATGTATCGAAAAACAATATTATTCATTAACAGATTGTTTTAATGACAGACTATAATTTAGATTATTTAATTTTGACATTTTATTTGATTATATTTGTTTGATTGTATTTCATTGATTGTTAATAATTATTATGTTTTTATTTTTTCTTATTGTTATATAATTGTATGCCGTAAGGTCGACTATGGTGAGACCATTATTTTCTGTAACATCCTATGTACCCTTATTCGCAATAAATAAACTGATTAATTGATTGAAAAAAAAAAAGATTTAAATAATGGCTATCGATATTATAATAATAACAATAATTATATTTCTATAAGTGACGCACGGCGATCACCCCTATTGACCCGTACGACGTGACGGTTGTCTATGGGGCGAACCAAGGGATGCAATAGATAACACTATGAATAAAGGTGATATAGATATGAAATAATACGCCAACCAGTCTACTCATAGTGGTGTAGTAGACCACGTGCTCCTCTCACAATACGATTATGTACTGAAATAAAGGACAACGCCAGACACGTATACTTAACACTTTACATACATTAAGGACATTGAAATACTAATTGATCAATATCTATCCCCTCCACAGTCAGTCCCTCGATCGCCACTGTCAGATGCAACCTCCTCAATGGGGAATAATACCGTAATCGCCACGTTCGGGAGGCATATTGGTGTTCGTAAGTGGTCTTAAGTTTTTCATAAAAATGCTATTGCCCAACAACTTTGGACTGCACAGATGGCGTAGTGGTTAAGATAGCGACCTTCCGTGCCAGTGCCGTGGGTTCGATTCCCACGCAGGACATTACTTTGTATGATCCACAAGGTGTTGTTTTGAGTCTGGGTGTAATTTGTCTGCGTTAATTGCATGTTTATAAAGTCCCCCGCAATACAAGGATTATTTCCTTAGTGCGGGGTGGTGTCTTTAAAAAAAAAAAAAAAAAACTCTGCATAATCCTCTCACCACCACGAATACATCTGCCATATGAAACTTATCGAACCTAACACTGACATAGATTATACACGATATAAACGCGTTTATATAATGTTCAACTTATAGTCAAAGTAATTTTGTTTTAATAAAACTAGATGGCAGTACTAAGTTTATAAATTATAATAGAAAAAAATACAACATCATTATATTTTTTGTTGCATATAATCAAGTAATAATATACACATTAAACTGCTATAGTACAATGTGCATGGTGTGTGTGTGTGTGTGTGTGTTAGTTGGTAGTGACGTCACCGCTCAGCTTTTAACATTTAAATGTAAATAATGTGTGTTGGACGAACGGCACGTGAACAGTTTACGATTGAGAAATAAAACAGCAGCCATTAGTTACATACGACTCATCGCTTACAATCAAACAAAACAATTCGTTTGATACAGAATTGTATTAAACTAATCTGTATACATATGTGTATTCCCACACTTATAGATTTTTAAAAATAAAAATGTAAAGCAGTGCCATTGTTCTTTAGTCATTTCTTTCACGCCTTTTTCAAATGCAGTCATAGCTTCTTCAGTTTCGAACGAATTCTTATAAGTTCATATTTTTGGAAATAAATGAAAGTCACAAGGCACCAGATCAAGGCTAAGAAGTGGATGACTCATTAACTCTTGATAAATATTTGATAGTCCATCTGGTGGAGTCAGTTGGCGCATTGTCATTGGGAATATTACTTTTTAAGCGCTACAGTCTAATAATTTCCAAAATAACTGATAAATAATATCTGACACACTAATCTGCAATAACTGTCTTTTAACAATTGCTGCGAAATGACTCGCTCACGCAAAGAACCAGGCAGTAATGTTTTGCCCTTGATTGCCGCTCTTCTTCACTTTTGTAGGCAAATATTGCAACGAAAACACGCATTGAGCAGTCTTTTGGTTTCGGGTTCGTAAAAAATATATCCAGCTCTTATCCCCTGTGACAGTCTGATATACAGCATTCGTGTCAACTCCATCGTGTAGGTATATCCTATTTTCAAGTATTAAGGCATCAATACAAACGAAGGCGTTTTTGATTTTGCGTCATATTAATAGGTATCAATTTAATACAAAACTTTCTGACGGAATATTGAAAGAGAAGATTCTCCTAAGTTTCTCAAACGCTGCCCAGCCGATTTGCATTCGTCGGTTGACCTCCTTCTGAAAATTAGATCTACCTAATTGGACAGTTCGTCCTAAGTAAACATACCTAATGATCAAACACTAGCCCGACCAGGACCAATACAGGCATGATATGGGCATTAGATATGACGTTAGTCTTGATCATGTTCAAACGAAAACTCACTAATTGAGGAACCCTGTTGAGGTCGTTAAAGATAAGAATTGTCGTTAAAAATAAGAGCCGAGGTCCTCCAGGGACCTGTACCATAACTACAGCATCATCTATAAATAGTAGGTATATGATGTATTTGTATGAACAGTTTTGAAAAGATGAAATCTCCCTGTCTCATATCTTTCTATAACTGGATCCGTTTCGTATTCTCAACTTGAATGCAAACTGACATCGTAGCGTTTCTAAACAAAAACTTCAGCACTTAATTGTACCGATAATAGATTTCACACCGCTAAAGGGACTTCAGCACTTCCATTCACGGATGTGTCCTTCCATCAATTCATAGATAGATGGAAAAAACTGCAGCACTGCCCAAAGTTCAACAGAATCTTGGCTTTCTCATAGTCCACCAACGCTAGATATAGAGGCCAAATATATTCCTCGATGTTCTGGGGTAGCGCGTGGATGTGGTTTATGGTACTATAACCTTTTCGGAATCCGGTTTGTTCAGGTAGCTGGCAGTCGTTGGACTGGCGCGCGAGTCGAATTGTAATGACTCTTAAAAGGGTCAGTAATTTATTAAGGGCGTTTTACCGTCCTTCTTGCAAAACAGCAACACCAAACTCCTAGTCCATAAATCTAAAACGTCTTCTCTCCGTGTACCTGAGAGTTTGGTCAAAAAGTTTTTCAAGTCGAATTGCGTGACGAACTCTGAAGAATTTTGATCCGACCGCGTGAACAGTTTCCACGAACCTGTTGTTCATGTCTTTCGAGGAATTTCATCTCTTCCAGGCATTGGAAGCGATTTATATTTAAAAGCGATGAATAAGTTCTTAACGTTGTAATAAAGTATAGTTATATTGTATAGTTGAACTTTATCGATTGTGGTGTAGTTGTACGAACGGAGACACACGCGTGCGTGAGTGTACATTGTACATCTCAGTCAAATTACAAATGAATCGTGTGTTAAACTACCAGTACGTACGTGTGTGTTTGTGGAGTTATGTTATTTGTCTAGTCGGTGTGTGTGTGTGTGTGTGTGTGTGACAGTCGCTGTGACCTCCACGTGGTTGTGGTCGAGGTCGTCACGCGGTCATCGCACTTGAATATGTCGTCACGTCGTCACATTACACGTGTTATGTATGTGTGTGTGTGTGTGTGTGTGTGACTATCTCTAGTGGTGACTAGTTGTATGAAGTAGTGTAATGTAGCGCGGTGTCGCTGGAGGCAGGCGGCACAGGACCGCACCACGCGGCGCTGTCATAACAGTATAGATTTAGCGTATTATTATATCAGTGGTGTGGCGACAGAGTAACAATACAATACACTACCCCCTATCTAACCTATAGGTGATAGTAAGATACGATTAAGGAATATAAAACGCATATAACATATAGATGGCAAGAGAAGGAAAACTCGAAATAAAACTCTATATCAACACATTTGACGAGCGTGGTTAATTTCCCTCCTGTTACAGAGGAGGCTCCAGTCCAGTAGTGGGACATGAAAAAAGCGGAGACGAAGGAGATGATAACGACTTATTATTACACGCCTCAATACAATGTCGTTCTATAGCTGACCGCCTACCAGATGTCAACCCCCCTTACGACCAATGTCTTAGTTGATAGTAAAAGTTATCAGTATTGGTCACTACCACACACGCCTAATTTTTCAATACATTGTGCGAATAATTATGCCAAGACAGTATCCCACAAGCGGTGCCCAATCACCGCAGTCATTAATGTTAAGAGTCCTCACCAGTCCCCCGCAGTAAACGTCCGCCCGCCGCCCGCCGCCCGCCGCCCGCCGCCCGCCGCCCGCCCTCGACACACGCCGTGAACACAAACGTCGATTATCTTCAGACGTAAGTCGAGTGACAGATAATGGTAGAGCTTTATCACGTCTAATGGGTGATCTCCCCCCTCCACACACAGTGGTGATTAGCTGTAATGACGAGATGACGGCTTGTTAGTGTGTCTGTGTGCACACATACAGGTACACGTGATAATTACCGGCGCAATTGTTCACTGTTGTAGAGGTACCACCACCAACCTACCCCCGTCAGTCCGTTAGAGCCGAGAGCTCTACATTGATGTAACAATGGAAGCTATTTACAATGATCGCTATTCATTATATATAATCGCTGATGAAATTTTAATATGGTCACCCTCAATACATAATTATATCTATACATATAATAAAAATGTAACGGATCGCTGTCTGTACATGGAAGATATATGAGAAAAAATCTTACTGGGACCTCTATCAACACTAACGGAGAACGACGAACGCAAAACAATGATTTTTAAAATTTTTGTCTGTTTATCTGTTTGTCTGTGTGTTTGTGCACGCTAATCTCAGAAACGGCTTATCCGATTTAGATGCGATTTTCGCTAATATATTGTGGTAAGCTTCACTTAACATTTAGGCTTTATTTCATGTCAATTAGTTTATAAATAAAAAAGTTATGGCAATTTAAAAAATGTTCGGAGAAAAAATCTTTATCGATTCTTTTTAAATTACGTAAAAATATTCTTCAATAAAAATAAATAAACACGTGTTTCAGCATTTGTTGATTTTCACCCTCTGGGGTGTTAATTAGGCCTGCAAAGCGGGTTGGACGACTCATTAAATCATTAGCGGCAAGCCGATATTATTGAGACGGGTTGAGAGCCCTCAGCGCTCACCCACAGTCCGGGTAAAGTTGTCATAGCCACCTGAGGCTAACGACTAAGACAGAAAAAAAAACAAAAGAAACGATATTATTGAAGCTGGCAACTTGAAATGTTGACAGTGGTTTCTTTATATGACGTAGAAATTTACTAAGAAAGTATTTTACGAAATTATACTCCTAAGGGGGTGGAGCAGAGTGGCAAAGTTTGTATGGAGAAAAAAAATCTTTATTGATTCTTTTCAAATTACGAGTCGAATCATATATTCTAGGGTAATATCCGGCATTTGTCAATTTTTACCCTCTGGTTGTGTAAATTAGGCCTATGAAACGGGTTGAACGATTCATTACTGCCAAGCCGAAACTATTAAAGCTAGAAACATTAAATTTTGAAGCACGTTTTTATTTATGACATAGAGATTCAATATGAAAGGATTTTATGAATGCCGCCCCTAAGGGGGTGTAACAAAGCGGCAAAGTGTGTATAGGGAGAAAATTACTTTATCAGTTCTTTTCAAATTACGTACAAATATTTTTCGGTAAAAATAAATAAACACGTGTTTCTCTCTCCCTCTCCATCAACCCCGCACCAGTGCCGGCGTGGCGACCAGTGCCGGTGTGAGAGCTCACACGATACACATAGTAGACGGCAATAGGTTCTTGCCTAATGGTTTAAGATACAGGTTAAGTTTAGCTTCAAAAATGTTCACTTTATAACTCAAATAATAAATTATATCTAACGAGGTCGCAACTCTGCTGGTGAAACAAAACAGTCAAATAAAGGATGGCGATAATTATATTTTTATCCCATGGTCATACCGTAAATAGTATATTAATGGCAATATAATTTGTAGAATAAATAGAACTTTGAACCACCTTTTTCTTTAGTGACCGGCTATGGTATATAGACGCACGCGCGCCGTACACGTACATCTACGTTGTGCGGGCGGGCCACCGCAACCGGGTATCGTCTCGAGTCGAAGCCCTCATGCAGTGAACCTCAATACAGGTACTCACGCTTGCGCCGCCCAAAGCACCGACGGTAGAGCGTATCAACGTAGAGTATTTTCTCTCGGACCGACCCTATTGCCTAATTCCGTTAGACAACTAACTCGCAGAAGGCGGCGACCGCATCCCAGTTTCTGACGCTGTTGATTATCGTCCTAGCGACAAACCTTCTACACCTTGCATTGCTTTTTCTATTTAACTCTGTCAGAGATGACTTCTGCGTGGACGAAGTCGCGGGCAAAAGCTAGTTGAAAATAAAAATGAACTACCTAGAGAGTAGGTCTATGATTAAACGATAATAGTTTTATGTTTGTGTCATATATTTATATATCCCCTGTTTGGTGATGTGACAATGATGAGAGATCATCATTCATTATCATTTAACCTCCGACACAAAAAAGGGATGTTGTACATTTTTACGTGTCTGTAACTGTAACACATTTGGAACGGATTTCCCATAAGTGTGGGTTCGAATCCCATGTGTGAAAATTATTTTTTGCTCGTAATCAAGTTTTTATAAAGGAATACGTTTATACTTTTGTTTGTAAGCTGGCGTTATCAAGATGTCTTCTTAGTTACAATGTATGAATATAATAACCCAGGTGTTTGACTGTTATCAGCTGTCATTGTCACCTGCCACGAGGACCATAATGCCACACAATGTTTATTATACTTTATGCTTGTACATCACTATGTAGTATATATATATATATTAGTGTTGCCCAAATGCAAGAACAAGACGAGACTTAGCCAGTCTTGGTCTTGGTCTTGCGCCAATACACCTGGTCTTGGTCTTGGTCTTGGTCTTGCGCTCCCAGTCTTGGTCTTGGTCTTGGTCTTGCAGCAAGAGTCTTGCAAGTCTTGCAATTACCTATTAGTCTATTACTATTTATTAAAGTTTACTTTAAATCTTAGAAAAACATATTAGAATTGAAACATTGTGAGCTTGAATTAACATAGCCATAGTAAAGATCAAGCAGATTAATAAATAACTGAGGATTTGATAAGAAATTCGAAAAATCAACTGACCTATATGTCGTTTTCCATGGAAGTAACTGTTTCTTAATAAACATTTATGATTTATAAGCTTACATTTGCTAAAACATGTAAAAAACAAATTAATTACAATAACTTGACTGTATTTTAAAGAACAATATCTGTCTAGAAAGAGATTGAACCCTCAACTTATATGAAATTTAATAAAAGAGTTTTACGATTTATCATTTATTTAAATAAAAAATAAAATACAACACAAATCAAACATAACAGTACACAACAGCTTTATCATTAGGTTATGTTACTTTATATCAATTCTTTTGACCAAGAATTAATACAAAGTAACCATCTGGCTGACTCATCACTTAACCTATTTCTATGTTTTCTAATTACTAATGATGCTTTAGAAAATAATCTCTCAGCAGGTACTGAAGTTGCAGGTATTGAGAGAAAATCACGGGCCATCTTCGATAAAGTCGGATACTCTGTCTCATGCGTCCTCCACCAATCTAAAATGTCTTCCGAGCTGACAGTTCTTGGTTTTCTCAGGTACTCCTCCAACTCGTCTATCACTAAGCCTTGAAGACAAGATCCAGATGACGTCGAGGGACATTCATAGAGTTTATCAAAGTCTATTACGTCTTCATCTTCATCACATACTTTATTTTCTTTTTTTGGTAATTCCAGAGATTTGTTCAGTGAGTGTAGACTTTTATATTCTTCATAAAGTTCATTGAACTTGCGCAGACTTTCTGTTTTAAGTTGCTTCCCCCACATTGTCAGGTCAAAAGTCTGAGCCTTATGCCTTGGGTCTAAAATTAAAGAAGTACAATAAATCCAGTTGCTCTTCTTATAATGTTTAAGCATTTTGTCTCGAGCTGCTTGGAAAGCTAGAATGAGCCTTTCATCCACTTCAGATCGATTAGGTTTCTCATCTAACTGTTTTACCATGGATTCAATTTTATCTAGCAAGAGATTGAATGATACAATGACTAGCGGTAATGTAACATATTTGTCTCCACCAAGTTTTGTACTTAAAAGTTTAAAGTTTATTAGAAATTTATGTAATTTTTCGAGTACCTGCCATTCACTAGCTGTGATTTGAAAATCATTCAATTCGGTGACAGAACTGCACAATATGTTAATGCCCGCTCTCACTTTTAAACCAAATCCAATCATATCATGTGTGGAATTCCATCTCGTTGGACAGTCAAGAATGGCATTTAGATTTGATGGCACGCCAGCTGCTTCACAAGCAGACTGAAACTTCTTCTTCACTATCTCACTTCTTTTTATTTTACTGGAAATACTGCGTAACTTTGTTACAGATGTACGCGAGTCAGCAATATTTGGTGCATATTCTTCATCTTCCTCATCCTCAGTTTCGTCTGCATAGTCTTCATACTGCTGATCTTGCGCGTTAGTGTCAGACTCATAGTGTAATGCTAAGGTCTTTAATAAATCTTGTACACCAAGGTTTAAAATGTGAGCAAAGCACCGGAAATGTTGATTGTCTGAATCAAAGTGTGGCGGCAGCTGTTTGCCCAGTTCATACATAAATTTGGTATTTGCAGTTGCGTTGTCGACCGTGATACCTTGTATTTTATCAATTATGTCATATTCCAATAAACATTCATGGAAAATCGTTGCAATATCTTCCCCAGTATGTCGACCGCGTGATGGTATAAAATCAAGAACTACAGATCGATACTTCCATTCGTTGTCTATATAATGCATAGTAACCCCGTAGTAACTCCTACCAGCAATTGACGTCCACCCATCAATAGTAAACGACATTTTAGATGATAATTGTTGAAGTCGTTCCTTGAGATTCAATTGGAGCTCTTCAAATCGCTCTTTGACTTTCCTTCTAAGTGTAGACCTTTTAGGAAACACCATATTAGGGCAAATACGTCGAAAATATACTTGTGTAGCTTCGTCATCGAAAAATGAGAAGGGAAGATATTTTTTCACCACCCAATCAACTGTAGCTGTCGTGATGTTGTCACTGCTGTTTTCCGACTGAAATAAAACAATAAATCTTGTGTTATTATTTAAAACATACTAGGTTTGAGCGTTTAGGAGGAGGAGGTTTGTTGTTGTTAAATCGAGAAAATCGTTAAATTGACATTTGTTATATTACCAAAATAAAGTACTTAGTTGTTACTGGCCGATTATGAAAACAAATGAAAATATGGGTGTTTATAAAAAATATTTAAGACGATAATTACATACTTAATATGTCGCACCGCTAGATGAAAACACCACTAACTCAAAAATACTTACGTAAGTTAATGGCGTTTTTGAAAGTATCGCATGAATAGCTACGCGGAGTTAAAATTCCCGTAGCGACAACTTCGACCATTGTTAAAAAAATATTCTTACCTGTCCACTTCTTCCAGCGGTTACTAAAAAGCTTGTGATATCTCCACTTAATTTTGGTTTAACAGGAAGAAATATTTGTGATTCCTTTTTGTGGAAAGATATTAGATGTTTCCTTAAGCCTGAAGTGTTTCTGTTTTTCATTTTTATTTCAATCTTTTTATGTTGGCACAATTTACACAAGGCAGTTTGGGATGCATGAATTATTTCGAAAAACTCCTCAAATTTGCTTTTGGGTCTTTTAGATCTGTGACTCAAACTCTCGTTACTCGGACTAGAATAATTTGAATCTTCGTCACTCATATTAAATTGTACACGTGATACGTTTTTAGAAAACAACAAGAATTAGTAAAAACAATTATTAAGTTAGACTCGAAGCACAGCTCAATTGGAAATGACTGGAATTAAAATAATTCCTTTATTTATAGTACGTTTCCTTGCTTTCTACCGCGCCGCCTCGCCACGTGCCGGCTCTATTAAAAGGATGCCGCCGCAAATCAAACGATGCCGCGTGCGGCGTACAAACACAGATTATTACCTACTTGTACAGACGCGACGCGTGAATAAAATATATGTAAAGAATTAGTGCCAATCACTATTCTTTACATATAAGTGAATGTTTTGGCGTACATCTATACTTATCTATACTAATATTATAAAGCTGAAGAGTTTGTTTGTATGTTTGATGACAGAAGTTTTAAAATAAATAAATAAATCCTGAACGTCACTATACCTCCAAAGTTACTATTCCTCGTGGACGAAGTCGCGGGCACTGCTAGTAAATACTTACTCTCATCATCTCTCTCAGAGATATTCGGGCTGGTAAGCAATACAAAACTCTTATCGCAGGCTTTTTATTTTATTAGTAGGTAAGTACCTACGCTTTTTATATTATTTTATTAGTTTTGTAGAATTTTTTTACACGTTTCAAGTATATTTAAAAGTGGCTACAATATTTATCAAACGGGTGATATTCGAACACTTTTTTGCTATTTTTTCTTGTAAAAACTTAAGAAATATAATGACTATATGTACAATAATAGTACCTAAGTAATTAGTTTAAAACCATATAATCAATATTATAATATATACTTACTAGAATAAATTATTATGACATCTACTACCTATCCTTAACATTTTTTCCTATCATAATACTACTTGCGTGATCAGTATAATGTATTCATTTTCATTCTAAGCACTCTGAAACTTATTTATTCTTTGGAACACCTGTAGGTACTCTTAAAATTCGAAATTATTTTGCATGAGTATACCTACGCCCTGTGGCGGCAATCAAATAGTGTCAAATGTTGTGATTTCGGCGCGGCGGCAACGATTGTTGTATATGATTTCAAAAGAAGCCGCCGGCGCGTGTATCATAACCATGTACTTCCGAAAAGCGGCAAATTTCTTTGAGAAGTAAGTACAAAACCTTTGATGCCGCATTATCAAAGTGCCGATGGTTAAAACATAACTATGCATGCACTCAGTTTGATTTTAATGGATATTTTTTTATTCGCTATGTAGGTATGTTTATGGCATTAGTCGTAATGCGCATAGGTCCAGTTTTTCATATTCTTTGATACAGTTTTTTGCGTCTTATAGAATTCCTAAGCGTACCTATACACCGAACTGTTACACCTAACTACTCCGTGAAATAGCGCTAAGTCCTAGCTGCAAGACGCAAGAGTCTTGCAGGCTTAGTCTTGTTCTTGCTCAAGTCTTGCACGGTCAGTCTTGGTCTTGGTCTTGCTAAAAATACGCGGTCTTGTTCTTGGTCTTGGTCTTGCAAAAACATATATATATATATATATATATATATATATATACATATATATATATATATATAAAACAATATGTATATGAATAAAGTTTAGTTCAAATTATACAATTATGTTCAGTTTGACATTATCAGTAGCGTTCTGTCGCACCCGCGGTGATGATAATTTAGTTCAAAACTATGAGCGACTATCAAGTGTTGTCCCAACTACGAACTCTAACAATGTACCGTTACTGTGTGACAGATAACTTGGCACTCGCCTTCATAACTTATAATCAGTTTCATTGTAATACGCCAGTACAATACTATAACTCTTATACACTATAATCAATAATGTTTCCTCATAAATGACACCGCGGTGTGACCCTGGCACAGTCCCCGGGGAACACTTTCAGTGACCTTGACACTTGCAACAATTAACATACGAACACACACACGGACAATGTCTATTGTACTCGAGCGTCAACCACGATGGGAGATACCCTGACATGTCTATTGTACTCGAGCGTCAACCACGATGGGAGATACCCTGACATGTCTATTGTACTCGAGCGTCAACCACGATGGGAGATACCCTGACATGTCTATTGTACTCGAGCGTCAACCACGATGGGAGATACCCTGACATGTCTATTGTACTCGAGCGTCAACCACGATGGGAGATACCCTGACATGTCTATTGTACTCGAGCGTCAACCACGATGGGAGATACCCTGACATGTCTATTGTACTCGAGCGTCAACCACGATGGGAGATACCCTGACATGTCTATTGTACTCGAGCGTCAACCACGATGGGAGATACCCTGACATGTCTATTGTACTCGAGCGTCAACCACGATGGGAGATACCCTGACATGTCTATTGTACTCGAGCGTCAACCACGATGGGAGATACCCTGACATGTCTATTGTACTCGAGCGTCAACCACGATGGGAGATACCCTGACATGTCTATTGTACTCGAGCGTCAACCACGATG
The DNA here is from genome assembly GCA_905163515.2 of Lymantria monacha. Lineage (NCBI taxonomy): Eukaryota > Metazoa > Arthropoda > Insecta > Lepidoptera > Erebidae > Lymantria > Lymantria monacha. The sequence goes on along the minus strand of LR991107.1, from coordinate 21,116,304 downwards.
GGAGATAACCTGACATGTCTATTGTACTCGAGCGTCAACCACGATGGGAGATACCCTGACATGTCTATTGTACTCGAGCGTCAACCACGATGGGAGATACCCTGACATGTCTATTGTACTCGAGCGTCAACCACGATGGGAGATACCCTGACATGTCTATTGTACTCGAGCGTCAACCACGATGGGAGATACCCTGACATGTCTATTGTACTCGAGCGTCAACCACGATGGGAGATACCCTGACATGTCTATTGTACTCGAGCGTCAACCACGATGGGAGATACCCTGACATGTCTATTGTACTCGAGCGTCAACCACGATGGGAGATACCCTGACATGTCTATTGTACTCGAGCGTCAACCACGATGGGAGATACCCTGACATGTCTATTGTACTCGAGCGTCAACCACGATGGGAGATACCCTGACATGTCACGTCGCACTGTTCACAACAAGTAATATAATTTTATACTGAATTGTTGTCTTATTTATTAACTTAGTAACACACACACACACACACACGAATGTATCTCATTTTTTATCAAGAGTTAATCTATGGTATCTGTCAAGTTTGATCAATCAAGATGTTTGTACATACATACATATCATCACGCCTTATCCCTTGCCAGAGTAGGCAGAGAGAACAGAGTGCCAGAGAACTCTATCCTTGCATACTTCACTCGCTTCCTCAACATTCAAAATTCTCTTCATACACGCTCGCCGGTTTCGGAGACTCTTGACTCCACCTTCCTTTAGTACGTGACCGATCTTGTCTAGGTAGGTTAGTCTCGGTCTCCCCTGGTACCTACATCCTTCCACTTCCGCATTGTATATCTTCTTAACCAGACGTTCGTTCGGCATTCTTTCCACATTTCCGAACCATCGGAGCATTCCCCGTCCCATCTTTACACCAATACTTTCTCTCACACCTACCTACTCGCTCTCTTACGTTTGTAATATTGTTAATAAAATTAATAAAAGTATTTCAACGAATAGTTTATTCATACAACGTGGCTTATTGTAATACATAAATAAAACATAAAGAGCATATATATTTATTTAACTGTAATTATTATAAATATCTACCATTCCGATGTGTTTCATGTATTTATAAGATAGATATATTTATAAGATAGATATATTTATAAGATAGATATATGTATCCAACTAAATGTCATAAACCTGAAAATTATGATGATGGTTGGATATTTATTACTCGATCACGCGTAAACCGTTGAACTGATTTGATTAAAAATTGGCACATAGACCACCTTGGGATAATAACTTCTTCTTGATCTTGTTGAAAGTTACATTTTACGCGGGCGAAGACATTTGCAGAACTTAGCAAACATTAAAAATATAAACACCAAACTAAACAGGTATTAATAAAATAAGCACATGCTCAGTATTTGCCAATTTTTATCCTCTAAGGGTAGAACTTGAAACGTTATTGCATTAATTATAGAGAACGTGTTACTGTTGTGATGCAGAGCATGCAGCTGACACAATAAATATTAATATTCTGACGATCAGCCCCTCACGTATGTGTCATTTGGTTTTATTTAACTTAACGTTTATTTTCTATCTTTTTTACAACGGAGACATAACATTATCACCTGACCGTTGGAGGTGGCCTCTCTCACAAACGAAAGAAGAGTGCCGTTATAGTTACGCTCGACAGACGGATTGGCAGATTGATTTGACAGCAGTGAGATGGTATATAAGTCCCAGGAGGGAGGTGTTAGCTACTCCCCTAGCGAGACCTTAGCCGATTTCACAACTCTCAGGGTCAAATAAGAGGTGGCAATCATTGTATTCACATCAGGTCTCTACAGAGGTAAATGGAACACAAGCGGCAATAGCCTCGTACGTAGTTTATAGAATGAATAGAAAACAATGTAGGGCGTTCAACATTCAATATACCTATAATAGCCTGCATAGTTTTGTCTGTTTGTCTCTCTATGATATGACTTAAAAAAATAAAATAAAATACTAATTCAATTTTACACGACTATTGATTGGATTAAAAATTAGTGCAAATAATTATTGGATACCACGTCAGTCGTTAGTCACACTCTACCAATACTGCCAACCTTTACTTTGAGATACCACGTCAGTCGTTAGTCACACTCTACCAATACTGCCAACCTTTACTTTGAGATACCACGTCAGTCGTTAGTCACACTCTACCAATACTGCCAACCTTTACTTTGAGATACCACGTCAGTCGTTAGTCACACTCTACCAATACTGCCAACCTTTACTTTGAGATACCACGTCAGTCGTTAGTCACACTCTACCAATACTGCCAACCTTTACTTTGAGATACCACGTCAGTCGTTAGTCACACTCTACCAATACTGCCAACCTTTACTTTGAGATACCACGTCAGTCGTTAGTCACACTCTACCAATACTGCCAACCTTTACTTTGAGATACCACGTCAGTCGTTAGTCACACTCTACCAATACTGACAACCTTTACTTTGAGATACCACGTCAGTCGTTAGTCACACTCTACCAATACTGCCAACCTTTACTTTGAGATACCACGTCAGTCGTTAGTCACACTCTACCAATACTGCCAACCTTTACTTTGAGATACCACGTCAGTCGTTAGTCACACTCTACCAATACTGCCAACCTTTACTTTGAGATACCACGTCAGTCGTTAGTCACACTCTACCAATACTGCCAACCTTTACTTTGAGATACCACGTCAGTCGTTAGTCACACTCTACCAATACTGCCAACCTTTACTTTGAGATACCACGTCAGTCGTTAGTCACACTCTACCAATACTGCCAACCTTTACTTTGAGATACCACGTCAGTCGTTAGTCACACTCTACCAATACTGCCAACCTTTACTTTGAGATACCACGTCAGTCGTTAGTCACACTCTACCAATACTGCCAACCTTTACTTTGAGATACCACGTCAGTCGTTAGTCACACTCTACCAATACTGCCAACCTTTACTTTGCTCGGGGATGTCGTAAAAGACTACTAAAAGTTTTATATTAACCTGAGCCAACTCCACGTGATGTCGTCTGATCAATAATAGCATTCCCAAAGAGGGTTGAAGTCAGGCAGGCGGCCGGTCATAAAACTATTGGTAATGACTTTTGCGATATGTACGAGTACATACACATTGCGTCGACCACAAGTTAGTGAGATAAGGGCGAGAGGGGAGACGGAAGGTGACATTATTCATTTACGTGTCTAATGAACAGATATTTCATAATAACATATACGCTGGATATGAGGAGATCAGTTCGAACCATTAAACGGGAGCACAACAAAGTGATAATTACAGCGTTCAGACACGGGGAGGGGGGAGGCGGGGGGCGCCCTCGACCATTGCATTTTGTTACCCCAACTAGAGATATGTGGCACCAAAAACCATCATCAGTCAACCCTTTCGAACAGTGCGTATAGTAAATCCATTTCCCTCTCATTTTGGACGAGGCCAATAGCAATTCCAATAGTAGGCCGTGACCTCCCCGTGTGGGGGGGGGGCGATATAACGATATAATTTTAATTACTATAATATTAATCAACAAATTCGAAATAATTATGAAATTCATCAAATAAGTAACTGTATCTCTACATGCACAAACGGTGAATCAGTCGAGTACAGTGGCTTCGATTCCCAAGCAACACTTTTTATGTCTTCAAATAATTGTTTTAAGTTATGAATATAATTCATTATTTGACATTAGATGCTATATTTACATACACACTCACTATATGATCACGCCGTATCCCTACATGGATGATATACTTGAGTATTGTATTATATTACAACAAGTTTCAGGTTCGTATTAGTACATATAGGTATATACATACCCAGGCTCACAACTCACGTCGGAGCAACATCGACGAGCGCCGCCCTCACACCACGTCACCTGGAGCCCTACTACGGAACACAAACGACAAACGAATACAATAATCAAACTATTATTTACTTCACATCAAAATATTGGCATCAAACACAAGGGTTATGTGCCGGCGGCCCGCCCACGTAGCGATAGAGAGATATGCTTACAGCAGGTTATTGAATTGGATTGTCCGCTAACCGTTTCACCATCGCGGATAGTTTGAGCGGGTTGTGACTAGACCTTACGAAATGAAACTCATTACAAATGAAATGTTTCAATGATATATTTTTGAGCCGACATCCCTTCAAGTGATTACATACATACATATCATCACGCCATATCCCTTGCAGGGTAGGCAGAGAGAACAAAGTGCCAGAAAACTCTATCGTTGCATACTTTACTCGCTTCCTCAACATTCATAATTCTCTTCATACACGCTCGCCAGTTTCGGAGACTCTTGACTCTACCTTCCTTCAGTACGTGACCAATCTGTACTAGGTAGGTTAGTCTCGGTCTCCCTCGGTACCTACATCCTTCCACTTTCGCATTGTATATCTTCTTAACCAGACGTTCGTTCGGCATTCTTTCCACATGTCTGAACCATCGGAGCATCAAGTGATTACTTCTATTCAAAACGTTAACTTCGTATTACAATATACCTTTTTTTTTTTGTTATCGCTGTGGAAATGCTTTTACGCACTATCCCTCGTCAGTATACAGACGGGGGAGGGGGGTCTGTGGTACTCGCCGGCCTCGATGTTGGCGGCCGGAATACCCACTAAAACCAACAACGGTCCCTTCCGCGCTTTTACGGGATGCCGGAGAGATCGTCTATCTGGCCACGACCAGTCAGCCGTCAAGGCGGTGAGAGGAGGTGCGCGTAGCGGCGCCTCCCTCTGCCTGGTCGCCGCCGGCGGAGCGAGTTCGCAGACGTGAATGCTTCGCGTTCCCGCTCCGCGGACTCCTTTGCAGAGATGACTTCCTCGCAAAAGGAAGCCATCGACGTCCAGTACCTGTCGCTGTCAAGCATCTTGTTGATGACGGTCGACAACGACAGGTCCGCTCCTATGACCGCGCCGACAGGTCGTGGCGCTGAGGCCCCCAGGCGGGACATACTTCCAGGGTGTGACGCGCGTCATCAATTTGCGCGCCACACTCATGGCATCCAGGGGCCTCTTCACGTCCAAGTATTACAATATACCTATTGATATAATATCAGAAGTAAACATTTACAATTGAATCTACATTTTGCTTGCTAATTGTAAAGTTGCTTTTCGTTACTGATGTATAGTTAACGTTCATATGGACGGCTGATAAGTGACACAGATCAAATCGCAAGCGTCTGAATGATTGTAGAATACGAAAGAGTTTAGTTGTTAAAAAAACAAGTGATATATGATCGAGTTCGTGTCAGTAGTAGAGGCCCCCGGCGCTCTCGTGAACACTGAACACTAACACCGTGATTCGATGTTATTCATATATTCATTTCAATATACTTGTACGTACCAACACTAACATCGGACCGGTCCATTATTATAGCATGACGGTGATAATGTGATCGTCGACTCATACGGTCGGTCAGATATCTTGAGCAAACTAAAAAAATATTTTTTAATTTTCTTTTCATTTTCCGAGATTATTTTATTAAGTTCTCGGTAACAATTATCATATTTGATATGGAAAAAATATTTTTCGTAATAATAATTTTCTGTGTGGTGACGTAATAAGAATACAATTCACCATCCCCTATCCTTCCTGTGGGTGATCGTAAGAGATGACTAAGGAATATAATATAATCATTTAAAAGATCATAAAACCCGACTGCGTAAAGAGCGAATCAAATTACGCACATAATAAAAAAAACTGAAAAGGAAAAAACAAGCACTTAGATGTCCGGTGGTCTATAATTCTATAATATATTATTGAATGAATACTGTTGAAGAAAATAAAATATATTCTAGTAATGGAACATAACAACTGAACAGTCGGGATCCATTGAAAAATTTGATTTGCTGTCGGATAATGGATTTTTTAAATTATTTTAATTTATTTTATACTTTTCAGTTATGAGTATCTAGCTAGGCTATAGTTATTTTATTTATCAATAAGTAGTAATCTATATATAGTTTTTCGACTTAAGTTAAGTACTAAACCGTTTGAAGTTGGAGATGGGCGACCGCGTCAGACATTAGGTACTTTAGGTAGGCCAATACACCTAATAGATACTTTAGTATATGTCCATCCACATTCACACACACAGTCATACGAAGTTTTAATCTTTTTTTATCATAAATTTCTACAGTCTAAAGACCTATTTTATGTGAGAATGGTTGTTACGCAACTTTAAATCAATATAGATCCTAAACGGAATCGAAAAATGTTGAAGGAAAACTAATAATAATGTTTAAATACCTATTCAACGATACCCCATTCGATATAGTTTGTTGACTTTCATTTTTCTCATTTTTACAAAATGGCGTCCAGTGGTCGCCATATTGAATTTTCACTAATGACATGTCTTTAGTGACACTTGCCGGACTAAGAGAAATCGATTGATGTGTGAATCATTAAAATATGCCCAGGCGTTTGGTCTGTATAGTGCTTCATAAGAACAAACAAACATACATACATACAAACATACATGTTGTTAAACACAATACCACTCCTGTGCGTTGCTCAGTCGGGTAAAAAGCACATAATATCTATGCAAGAGATGGAAAAATCCAAACAAAACTCTGAACCAACATGTCTGACCAGCGTGGTATAGTAGGTCAATGACTCTCACATTACGGAGGAGGCTCGAGCTCAACATTGGGACGTAAATCAGTTGAAACGATAACGATGGTGAAATAAATTAAAAATAAGACACCAAATTAACAAATGGACTACGGCTATGAACAAGAAGCTGACGACAACGACGACGACTAAGACGAAGAGTCACAAAACTCCCACAGGGATAGAAATTATGGACAGAAATCTATTACTTTGTAAAATTTAAATTATTGGGAAAATAAACATTTTAATTGTAGGCTTTATAGTTCAAAATCTTAGGGGATGAGACGTATTCCTGTAATCCTCGCAGGCAAGGGAACAAAATAGCCAGAAAACTGTTGCTATAGAAAATGGCAATTATTGAGTAAAGTTTGGTTACAAACTCTTTAGAATTCTGAGTTATCAATAAGACTTAAATTTCACTTGAAATACATAATATCGTACTAATGTTATAAATATAAAAGTTGTTTATATGTTTGTTACACAATGACGTGTAAACTGTTGAACTGATATGACTTCAATAACAATTGTTTATATATAGACCATTTGTAGCATTAACGCATAGAATAGTTTAAATGTGTGTAACTTTTTACGCGGTTGAAGCTGCGTGCATTAGTTATTACATACATATATCTATTAAATACATTTAAATCAAAACAATAAACTTAAATAAAATCATATTGTAATATAATTACATACAAAATATATTTGTTTTAAAAATATTCAACATGTTTGGGCTCCAGTCTTGATTCAGGTCATAGGTTCGAATTCTTACACGAGGAAACATTATTGTTATAATTTGTGGGCGATTATATGGCGATAGTTCCGTCACCTATCATGTCGACTTATAGCCCACTTAGTGAAATGTAAATATGAACCCGTGCTGACCGCATGACGACAGAAGGCGTGAGTTTACTAATAAAAATTAATAGGAAAATAATATGAAATTGTGTATTAATAATGTATAATGTTAAGTTTGTGATAACTAAACTGATTAAATGTTAATTAGTTGTACTAATTAGTTAAGCGTTAAATGTTATCGTGACTAACTACAGTTAACACGTTCACTGCGGAACAGGCCCATTTCGGCCTGCCACGGTATTTCAGCTAGTGCGGACGAAGAAAATCATGTCCCTCTCGCTGGTGCGGAACAATTATCTCAGGTATTTTTAAGATTTCGAAAGAGACAAATATATATTTGAGTTTGTGGTCAAAATTATAGATATTCCTCATCAAAATATCATGGCAGGGCATTTTCAGCCTACCACGCACTAACGGTGAAAAACATCCACTCAGTGCGAGAGTGGGCCTATTTCGGCCCGCCGTCCCAACAGGCCTCGGGCGACCCGATGGCGCACAGGGCACATTTAGTGTTGTGCTATCTAACTGATATGAAGTAGCGCTCGTTCGATATAATCAATGGCAAGCAATAAAAAGAAAATAGAATAGTATCCCATATATGGCAATACTTTTTTTTCGCTCGTAATCAAGTTTTTATAAATAATCAAGCATATTAAATGCTAAATTTCAGTAAGTTATATGATTATTTATCATCATCAATCACAACAAATATTTCAGAAAATAAAGTAAAACCTAAATAAAGACAATGATCACGTCCTTGAGATGGGCGATAAACGGCGAAATTGTGCCGGGTGCTAAGAGAGACTGAGGAGAACCTTCAATAGTACCCACACAAAGAAAAAGTTAAAAAATATTGCAGGCATTGCAACTAAAACGCTTTGCATCATATGTTTTGAAGACAGGCGTACTACATAAGTAAATAAAAAAAAATCATTTCTTTTAGAATAATTTTGATTTATTTTCGATATCCTTTTATTTTTGTCTATCCGATCACTACTAAAAATACTTTTTAGTGCCGTTCAGGTCGATATCGGCCTGCCGCTTTTTCTGGTTTATTTCTCATTTCCTGTTTGATAGATCCCAGGGCGAATCGAACCTAAGAAAGTTGGTTTCAAGGTTATTCTAACAGTACAAAAAAAAAATTGTATGCACCATGTTTTCGTAAAGTTACAGCATTTAAATCTAACTTAGTGCTGGTGGGTCAAAAAAGACCTACCGCGCACTGGTAGAAATATTGTGGGGGGCACATTTCGACACGCCGCCGCACCAGATGAAGGTTAATGATTGAATGATTTTACGTGCCGCAACCAAGGTGTTAACTAAACATTACATTCACCAGTACCGGCTCTATATAACTTTAACGATAAAACTTACATATATATTATATTCGTGAATTATTTGATAATATCGTAAGAAATAGTTGTGCGGCACAACATACCGCTCGCCGTGTGGTGACGGAGTAGAATATTATGCACCACCCCCTCTCTTACCCGGGGGTGATCGTACGAGACGACTAAGGGATATACAACGCATATAACATTTATGCGAAAAAAGGAAAACTCAAAACAAAACCCTATATCAACACGTCTGACCAGCGCGGTATAGTAGGTCAATTTCCCTCCCATTACGGAGAAGGCCCGAACTGAGATGATGATGATGATGATGACAACATACAGCTACATATGTGTAACACTTGACATCAACTCTAAACAAGTGTATCAACATCGTATAATGGTGGTCACTTACCTCACTAAACACTAAACACTATACACAGTTTGGGTAACATTATTATATCTCGCAACAAATTTGTGAGATAAATCAATTACTATTGTATATACATCGACGTACCCTCGTATTAGATTGTTTCAATATAGTTAGACAATGTATGTTATATATGTATAGACAATGTACTGTCGCCGTATCATTCATATATGTCCCACTGTTGGGCTCGAGCCATATTGGGCGGGATATTGACCTACCATACAGCGCTCGTCATACGTGTTGGTATAGGGTTTTGTTTAGAGTTTTCCTTCTCTCTGATGTTGTATGCATTTTTATACCCTTTAGTCGTCTCTTGCGATCACCCACGGGTAAGGTAAGGGGGGACTTGATATAGATATATATATATATATATATATATATATATATATATATACTATAATCGATATCAAATACTTAACAATACAAGAAATTGAAACGTGTGCATTATATTTGTTTTAATTTAAAATATTTATTTATTTTGTTTTCTAATAGATTTTAAAATTATATGTGACGCGTTCATTGTTTAATATTAATTAATAAATGTAATATTGTCGATGATAATGAATGTGTAGTAAATATATGTAGTTAGAGCAATGTGTCGGCCGGAGAGGTATGTCGTGTGCGAGGCCGGCGCGACACCCCTGACCGACAGGGCCGCGAGCCAAGCGTATCGTATACTTACAAGGGTAGTTGGCTGCTGAAGTAACGCATACAGTCACACATACACTATTTAATTACAATATACACTGTCGCGGTGTCCAATGTCCGACGGAACATATTGCGATCAATGTACGCTCGTACGACATCGCGACACCGTTGTAACCGTCGCCATTTTCATTTGACACGTTCTAATATTAATTTTCGTATGCGGTACACGCCTTAATTGTGTTTTTTTTTAAATATTTTTTTAGCGATGCGAAGGTTTTGTCAGCGGGCGATGACTAGGGCGGGCGGCAGCGAGGGGCGGCGCGCGCACCGCGGCCCGCGGCTCACTTCGCGGCGATGCGCGGCGGGGCGCGGCGGGCCGCGGCCGACTTCGCGTCGATCGTTTGACCTGGTTTCATAGAAGCGATGAATTATTTTCGAAATGGCAACGCACTGCAATCGCATCCTTTATATTGTTACACAATTATATTGGTTCGCGTTTAGAGCTTACGTAATGGCGACCTTTGTGATGCGCCCACCGTGCACACTCTACGTGTGCGTGTTGTACGCGCGTACTTCAACAATATACTTTATTGTATGTGTTGTGCGTGTCACGGCGTGAGGTTAGTGGGACACTAGGTGTGCTCACATACCGTCACAGGCTCAACAATACAATGTCAACGTCTCGACCTGTACATAGGGGTCCCCCCCTAGTAGTACAATTATAATACAAATTATTCTAGATATTTCAGTACAGGCACGCGGTAGTGCATCAAGTCAGGTTCAAGCGAAGATAACTGGCGATCCGCACCGTTTTTAAGTTTACAAGAACCATTTCGAGCAACTTTTGAACCCTTCATAACACAAAAACTGTTTAACATAAAAATATCAAGTTTATATATTGACACTTCATATATAAATTGATATCCTAAATTTTACAAACACGGATTATATAGATATTGACGTCCAATAATAGCTCTTCTTTATGACTGACTGTCTCATATCAGAAACTTGACCCACTTCCAGACGATCTAAAAAGTTTAAAATTCACATCCAGCTAGGTAATTGTTTGACAAACAAAGAAATCAGTGAACAGTGAATCGATTTGATTAGAGAAAACTTAGCGGCCTGCCATTATTATAATAACAATAACTTAGCGGCCTGCCATTATTATAATAACAATAACTTAGCGGCCTGCCATTATTATAATAACAATAACTTAGCGGCCTGCCATTATTATAATAACAATAACTTAGCGGCCTGCCATTATTATAATAACAATAACTTAGCGGCCTGCCATTATTATAATAACAATAACTTAGCGGCCTGCCATTATTATAATAACAATAACTTATTTCTTCTTCCCAGTAGAGTAGGTACCGTGAGGACAGGATATTTTTATCATTTGGTATTTTAATATCAATACATATTTAAAAATTGTGTAATTCATTAGAGACAAACTCGACCGAGTGTGGGGCGTACACTCTGGTACTATCATTGTATCCGTGTTTGTGCACACACGTGTCTGTGCACACACGTGTCTGTGCACACACGTATCTGTGCACATACATACAAGCGGACTCACGTTGTCCGGTTGTATCTCAATAGTGTTCATATCTTTACGGGATTGCATTTTATACTTTGCAATATGAATAAATTAATTCTAATAATAGTTGAAATTAAGTTAAGAAAAGGAAAACTTGAAACAAAACCAATACGTCTGATCTGCGTGGTATAGTAGGTCTATTTCTCTCCCAATATGGAGGAGCCCAACAGTGGGACATGTATTGGATGATGATGATGAAATGAATGTAAGTTACAATCGAACCAGCTTATATTACATCATATGTAGAGAATAGTACTAAAACATAATTATATAACGTAATCGCAGGATAAACAATATTTTTATAACTTAATTAAGTTTGAATAATAATAAAACAATATACAAACAGTGGTGATATCGCACTGACATCATAAATTTGAAAATTGGAGCCCAATACAATATTATGTATATCGTAGTTATGTGATGTGTGGTGATCGACTGCAACAACGATTAAAGTTATGTTGTGGTGATCGACTGCAACAATGATTAAAGTAATGTTGTGGTGATCGACTGCAACAACGATTAAAGTAATGTTGTGGTGATCGACTGCAACAACGATTAAAGTAATGTTGTGGTGATCGACTGCAACAACGATTAAAGTTATGTTGTGGTGATCGACTGCAACAACGATTAAAGTTATGTTGTGGTGATCGACTGCAACAACGATTAAAGTTATGTCGTGGTGATCGACTGCAACAACGATTAAAGTTATGTTGTGGTGATCGACTGCAACAACGATTAAAGTTATGTTGTGGTGATCGACTGCAACAACGATTAAAGTTATGTTGTGGTGATCGACTGCAACAACGATTAAAGTTATGTTGTGGTGATCGACTGCAACAACGATTAAAGTTATGTCGTGGTGATCGACTGCAACAACGATTAAAGTTATGTTGTGGTGATCGACTGCAACAACGATTAAAGTTATGTTGTGGTGATCGACTGCAACAACGATTAAAGTTATGTTGTGGTGATCGACTGCAACAACGATTAAAGTTATGTTGTGGTGATCGACTGCAACAACGATTAAAGTTATGTTGTGGTGATCGACTGCAACAACGATTAAAGTAATGTTGTGGTGATCGACTGCAACAACGATTAAAGTTATGTTGTGGTGATCGACTGCAACAACGATTAAAGTTATGTTGTGGTGATCGACTGCAACAACGATTAAAGTTATGTTGTGGTGATCGACTGCAACAACGATTAAAGTTCTGAAGATGATTGGGGAATTAATTTATGTGACGAACGTAAAATATTAACTTCGCTCAACATTTCACTTTGCCAATAAAAACTGATAAAAAACTACAAATCAAATATTTAAAACAATAGAACTTTAAAATATAAAATACTATGACATACATATAAGGTAAAGGTAATATAGTCAACTTGATTAGCTAAATATGTTAGTGACAGCACAGGTAGCTCGGTGGACCAGTATCTTATCCACCACGCTAGTGTTATGGTCTCGATTCCCATCCAAAATTCTTCTTCTGAGTCTATATATAGTTTGTGTATGTTAATTATGTTTGTAAAGTGTATAGAAATATATGTGTTTAATAACTATAATATATATAAGTGATGTAATGTCGTGATGTGTGGTAATACATCATCATGACATCGTTTATAACACACAAGTATCCACAAACATCCAACAGTTAACATCACTGGTAAACAGAACGACAACTTAAAATTAAACGCACGTCAACACGTTTGATTGGTGTAATATTGTTCACTAACATACCTCTCGTTACTCAGAAAACTTGCCCAACAGTGGGACATACATATAAAGACAATAAAGGTGTAGACAAAATATATGTGGTGAGCGCTCAAGTATAGCAACATTCACTACAGTTTGTCCAATGTTCATAACAGAACATTTGCGGAGGTCTCGTAGCACGAAGCTACTACGTCGTAGCTGCTACGCGTTACTGCGTAGCGTAGAGCTACACGCGTAGGGACACCGTCTCACGTAGACAAATCGAATACTTTATCAATGTAATAATATAATAACATCTACCAATTAAACCTACATACTGATGATACATGTCTCTTTTACTTCGGGTATAATCTTAATGAAAACATTAAACAAGCTCAAAACGATTTAGATGTTCTCAATCAGTGGTTCAAATACAATTTCCTAACTATTAATATTTCAAAGACTTCGTATATAATATTTAGTGCTAAAAACAAAAAACTCCCTCGTCATAACAGTTTAAATATTAATGGCGATAACATTCAAAATCTAATCAGGAAAAATACCTAGGATTATTATTGGATAAACACCTAACGTTCAAATCACATAAAGAGTATATAAGATATAAACTATCACCTCTAGTAGGCGCACTCCACAATATGGCCAGATGCATCCCAGAAAATGCCCGAAAACTTATCTATTAAAGCTTTAGTTAAACCTCACTTATTATACCTAATTGAGATAGGGGGTAATGTAGCTAAAACGAATATTTATATTCGTTTTAGTCCATACAAATATTACAAAATAAACTAATAAAAATTCTATATCGCTATAACTACTTAACATCTTCTAAAACTATTTATAAAGAAACCAAACTCATGAACATTCAATAGCTCTATACATACAACACATGTATACTTATATATAAAATTATTAACAAACTCATTCATTCACATATTACTTTCACAACTAAAGACAAAATAAAAAAGTACACAACTCGTCGCGCGGACCATCTAGTATTGCCAGGAATACGTACAAACTATGGTACAAATACTGTAACGTATGGGGGAGCACACATATATAACACTCTTCCAAACGAAATCAGAGAGGCCAATTCGCTGAGTTTATTTAAAAAAACACTTTCCGTATATATTTGTAATAATTTCTAAAAAAAACAAAACCTTTTAACTTGGACCACCAGTTACCAATACCAATACAGCGAACTCGTCTTTGTTATTATTAATAAACTACCCACATCGAGCTATTGTTATTATATTAGTGTTAATATTCTCGTGTAAGTGACAATGTCTTAATGAGAATAAAGATCTTTAAACCGAATGTACAAAGGAGTTAGAACAACAGAATAACGTTTGAACAAATGTTAAGTATTATGATGTTACGGCAACATACATACAAAATAATGTTTTTTAATAAATTAATGTACAGTAATATGACATAATTAAAACTATCGATCGTTACGCATCCACTGTGTACCACCAACAGTTAGATCTGATAATGGCAGCTGTTACATACGACACTCTCGATGAACATTATTAAAAACAATAAGAGTTCACATATGGCAATAGAACTTAATAAATAAATAAATTATTTTCTATTATAATAGTAAATTAAATATGCGCAGTTCACCGTAGAGCTTAAAACGAAATACAGAATGAGCTTCAAACCCGTCCCGCGTAGTATGTGGTCGGTCCTAGGTACTCGTACAGGTGACAGTGTGGGGCGCGGCGCGGCGGGGGCGACACCAGTGTACTAGTTACACTCGCTAGGTCCCACGGCGGCACTAAACTTAGTCACCAAACTTAGTGAAGATGTGACCCCCCGGGGCGTGACCCAGGTCACACTAATACATTACACATGTAACCTTGACGCAATAACTAACGTTAACATATACAACTAATCATAACTAACAACAAATATAACACGTTTTATACGTTTATTTAACAAAAAAACTGGTCAAGTGCGAGTTGGATTCACGCACGAAGGGTTCCGTACTACTACTATCTATAAAAAACGGCAAAAAAAATCATGTCTGTTGTATGGGAGCCTCCACTAAAAATTTTTATTTTATTTAGTTTTTTTTTATAACGCCAAGAATTTTTTTCACAGATGATGTATCTGTGAAAATTTCAACTGTCTAGCTATCATGGTTCATGAGATACCGCCTGGTGACAGACAAACGGACGAACGAAGGACTTTCGTATCCTCCTGTGACCATATAATAAAATAAATAAATAATAAAAAGCCTTTTATTTTCAGTATTGAAAAACTAACATAAGAATATATATATGTATATATATATATATATATAAACTAGTCACAAAAATTAAGGGATATAAAAAAAATTCCAAATTTTTGAGTGATTTTCAACGAGCTGTAACTCCGAGGAAAATGGTCGTACAGAAAAAACAAAAAAAGCAAATTGTAGCTCTAAGTGTCTAGTTTTCAGATATGACTATAAAAAATTTTTGTCATGTCCAGGTCTAGAGAAATCTTAAGAAAACTACCAAAAAAAATTTTATCTTATTTTTTCTCGTCTAGAAAAAGGTCCACGGGCTTCAAAAAAAATGTTTTGATTGTTTCGTTTAAAAACTCTTTTAGAGAATTTAATACTCTTTAATTTGACGTATTCAAAAAGCCTGTACAATGATATGCCGCGGAGTTATCATCAATCAAAGCAAAAAAGATCTTTTTAACTTTGATAATCAATAACTCCGGAAATAATGATTGTATAGAAAATTGAAGGATGGTTTTGAAAACTGCACAATATTCTCTATAAGAAAATGTAAACATCTTTTAGAAAAAAAAAATCTTTGAATTGAAAACTCGGACTGAAAAAAAAGACAAAAATTCGCATAATTAAGGATATTTGGATAACTGGGTATAACTTTGGATAAAATGGATGAACGAAGGATATCGTTGTAATTTTTTAACCTCAAAATGTCCCCTAAAATCCCTCAAAAATTCAAAGCGCTGCGATTTTTTTTTCATTGTGCCCCGAAGCTTCAAATTCTTTGTTTTTGCAAAAATCACCATTATGAGCAATTTTGTAATTTTTATTCATTTTTTCATTGAAAAAATTTATTCTCTCTAAAATCTTTATTTTTTTGATCAAAAAGATTAACTGTTTAAAAAATTTGAAAAAAAAAATCAGTCATTATTTCCGGAGTTATTGATTATCAAAGTTAAAAAGATCTTTTTTGCTTTGATTGACGATAAGTCCGCGGCAAATCGTTGTAAAGGCTTTTTGAATGCGTCAAATTAAAGAGTATTAAATTCTCTAAAAGAGTTTTTGAACGAAACAATGAAAAAAATTTTTTTGAAGCTCGTGGACCTTTTTTTAGACGAGAATAAATTTGAAAAATTTTTTTTTGGTAGTTTTCTTAGGATTTCTCTAGACCTGGACATGACAAAAAATTTTAATAGTCATATCTGAAAACTAGATACTTAGAGCTACAATTTACTTTTTTTATTTTTTCTGTACGACCATTTTCCTCGGAGTTACAGCTCGTTGAAAATAACCCAAAAATTTGGAATTTTTTTTTATATCCCTTAATAAATCTCAATAAAGTATGAATCACGTCTTTCATCGATTCTGTTAAAGAATGTTTATACAAAATTTGAAATAGATTGGACCAAGGAATCACGTTGTCCCATACAAACTTTGTCCTGATTTTTCACACCCTCAGAGATATAATTTCGTAAAATCCGTTCTTAGCTGACCTTTTTTTTTTTTTTTTTTTTTTTTTATTGGTGGGCTATGGGTGCGTCTCGCCCCGCTGAATCGGTCCGGGGTGACGGAAAGGCGGCGCGTGACCCCATAGACCCACCGTAAAACCTTCTCTCTTCGCCGTGCGAGCGGACCACCGGTACTCGATTTTAACTTCGGTGGCCCGCCCGGCGGTTTACCCTCGCGGGTTCCTCTCGCCGACGCCCCGACAGATTTCGCCGTCGGGGCGTCGCCCTCACGCGGTGGCCTCACGTCGGGTGACCGGACAATTCCCCGGTCCGATCACCCGAGGCCTCGGTTAGGGCGGCATCAGGCGCAGGTATTCGCGCCTGCGCCGCCCCGGCCGCTGACGGCGGCCCGGGTCGCGGGATTCCTCCCGGACTCGTTCCGCCGTCTCCTTCTGCGAGATGACAGCCTCGCAGAAGGCGGCGACCGCGTCCCAGTTCCTGATGCTGTCGACCATTGCTCTCGCGACAGCCGGCAGCGTCAGGTCGGCACCGATAACAGCTACGAGGTCACGGCGCTGCCGGTCAAAGCCCGGACACGCCTCCAGCGTGTGTTGCGCCGTGTCCTTGTCACTGCTGCAATGGTGGCAGAACGAAGTCCACTCCCTACACGCGACCGTGTGCAGGTAAAAGCCGAAGCATCCGTGCCCCGACAACACCTGCACCAGTCGAAAGGAGAGGACTCCGTGCCGCCGCTCCATCCACTCTATCAATACGGGCCGGAGAGCCTCGACGGTGACGACACCGTGTCTAGGCCTCTCCAGCCGCGTAGCCCAACGGGCGATGACGTCTCGGCGGGCGTCCTCGCGCCAGGTGGCTATCTCGCTCAGCGATGGGGAGCCACCTTCGTCGCGCAGTGAGGTCACCCGCCGGTAGAGGTCGGAGAGCATCTCCGCCTCTAGGTCCCACGGGGGTGTCCCGGCCAGTAGGCATGCCGCCTCGGTCGATACCGTGCGGTACCCGCGAATGGCTCTGACCGCCATGACTCTCTGGGGTCTCCACAGAACAGCCCTGAGCTGGGCGTTCAGAGCCCTCGCCCACACGGGTGCGCCGTACATGGCCATTGAGCGGATCACCCCCGCATACAGCCGTCGGCCCTCGAAGCTGGGTCCGCCCACGTTCGGCATGAGCCGCGAAAGGGCGGACGCCGCGCCGACCAACCGGGGAGCAATTCGGCGAAAATGCTCCCGGAACCACCATCGCCCGTCGAGCACCAGACCCAAGTACTTCATATGGGCCTGGATGCTGATGTGGACGGAGTTGACGACTAGCGAGACGCCGATTGGCGGCCTTACGCGTGGCCCATGGAACAATAGGGCCTCCGTCTTATTTAGGGCCACCCTGAGCCCCAGCGCCTGGATTCGCCCGACCATCTCCTCGGTGCCGAGAGTGGCCAGGCTCGCCGCCTCTTCGAGTGTCCTGCCCCGGGCTGTGACGAGCGTATCGTCAGCGTAGCATATCACGCTCAGCCCGGGGGGGAGACTCCCTCTCAACGCCCAGTCGTACCCGATGTCCCACAGAGTCGGCCCCAGAACCGACCCCTGTGGAACGCCGCACGACATGGACGTCCGCACAATGTCCCCTGTGGGACTCCCGCAGAGGACACTGCGCCCCTCCAAATAGTCCGCCACCAGCCGCCTCAGGTACAAGGGCACCCCATGAAATCGGAGCGCCTCCCTGATGCAGCTGAATGGCAGACTATTGAATGCGTTGGCGATGTCCAGCGACACCGCCAACAGCACTCCCCCGCCGGTGACAGCCTCCGCGGCCGTCTGCCTCAGTCGTAGCAGGGCCCCGATAGTCGAACGCCCCCTTCTAAAACCGAATTGAGCGTCCGACAGATCGGGTCCCACCTCCTCCAGGTGCTGGACGATGCGTGCAGCGAGGATGCGCTCCAGCAGCTTACCCACATCGTCGAGGAGCACGATGGGCCTGTAGGCCGACGGCGAATCCGGGGGCCGTCCCGGCTTTGGCAGGAGAACCAACCTCCCCTCCTTCCAGCACTCAGGGAACCGTCCAGACGCCAAACAGGCGTTGTACAGCTGCCTGAGGCGAGGCTTGAGGTGCTCGAGGAGCGACGTCAGCACCCGGACTGGTATTCCGTCTGGGCCGGGGGCCGTGGTCGCGGAACGAATCCGCGCCACAGCTGCTCCCACTTCCGTCTCCGTCACGGGCGGAACACTCTCGTCGTCAGCCTCCCGGTCTTGTTCTGGCGAGGCCATGACCGGGGGCGTGTGTTCCGACTGCCGTGGAAATAGCTCCTCGACCACCCTACAAAGGAAGTTGGGCTGGAGGGTCTCGGTAAGGGGGGGCCCCTGCGCGCGAAGCTTATTCAGCGACGCGCGATACGGGCGACCCCAGAGGTCACGGTCGAGACCGTCCAGCATCTCCTGCCAACTCGCACCCTTGGCGGCTCGGATGGCCAGCCGAAAGGCCGTCCGCGCATCGCGGTACGCCTCGTACAGCTGGCCCTCCGCTCAGCGTCGCGGTGACGCCGCCGGCTGCGGGTGTAGGACCTTCGGGCTCTGATACATGCCGCACGAAGGTCCGCCAATCTTGGGGACCACCAGTAGACCCCCTGCCTCGGAGGTAGACGCCGCCGCACTCTGGGCATGGCCGCATCGCAGATCTGCGTTAACGCACTGCGGATGCGGACAGCCTCGGCGTCCACCCCGTCCGCTGGGGGCGGTGAGGACAGCCACGTGTGAACGATGGCCGCCTCCGCCAGTAGGTCCCTGTCAAGACGACCCACAGCCCACCGCGGAAACGCGGGAGCTCCGTCCGCCCTGTGACCCCTACCGGGGTCCCGGAGAGGGGAGACCTCCATCCGGATGTAC
Organism: Lymantria monacha; assembly: GCA_905163515.2. Lineage (NCBI taxonomy): Eukaryota > Metazoa > Arthropoda > Insecta > Lepidoptera > Erebidae > Lymantria > Lymantria monacha. Next base: position 21,096,496 of record LR991107.1, on the reverse strand, counting down.
CGGTGGTCCGATAGGGTCTCCGCCTCCTCCAGGACACTCCAGTTCCTCACCCGTGGTGCGACAGCGGGGCTAGCGAACGACAAGTCCACTATCGACCCGCCCTGCTGCCGCACACACGTGTTCACTGAGCCCCTGTTAAGAACACAGAGGCCCAGTGAAGCCGCCCACTCGATGACCGCCCGCCCGCGGTCGTCCGTCATAGGGGACCCCCACGCCGTGGATTTGGCGTTGAAGTCCCCCAGAACCAGGACGAGGCCCGGTGCTAGTCGCCGTATCGAGGCCTCCAGGTTGGTGAGGGAGGCCCTGAAATCGTCCATTCTCCTGGTAGGGGAGAGGTATACGCTGTAGAGCGTGACCCCTCCCCACTCCGCCGCGACAAATTCCTCGCCCCTATCCAAAAGAGACAAGGACGGGAAGTGCCGCTGCGTTGAGACGACGATTGCCGCAGTTCCGTTTCGGCTGACCACCCAATTGGGGCGATCAGGCACGCAGTACGGTTCTGCGACTACGGCTGCACCAATCGACCACTCCGCCATGGATTGCAGGAGTAAATCCTGCGCACCGGCGGAGTGGTTGGTGTTGGCTTGCAAGAGGTGGTGCATGGATGGTGTAGCCATTAACTGGCTGTATCCATGACCTCCCCCTCGCCGGCGGGCGATCGGACCGCGCTAGGAGCGGGAGCGGCCGTGGTCGGAGGGCCGCCCCGCCCCTTTGGGGCCGAAGCTGGAGGTTTGCACGCCCCAGAGCCCATGCGGTGCTTGGCGGGCTTATTGCCCGCCGCACACGCGGGGCAGTGGGGCGGGGCGGCGCAAGATGCCGCCACGTGCCCGGTTTGACCGCAGCGGAAACACAGTCCGCCGCAGTCGAAGCAATTAGTGCACGTCGGTCGAGTATGTCCGACCGCCATGCACTTATAGCACCTCGCAGGCCGGTGCTCAAGCACGGTCACCCGCGCCGAGCTCCAGCCCACGAGGAGCCTGCCTGAGCCGGCCAGTTGCCTGACCGACTCCACCGGGCACTGCGCCCAGGCGGCACCTACGCCGCCCAGACCGGGGCGGATGACACCAACCCGGACGGTGTCTATGGGACACCCGGTTCTCGAGGCAATAGCCTCCCGGATGTCTTCCACCGTCACGGAGTCGTCCAGACCCGCGATGCGCATTTCGGCGCACTTGACGGGCCTGGCGATCCTGATGCCACCCTCCTCGGCAAACAAACCTCGCAGCTTGTCAGCTACGCTGTCGGCCGTCTTGGAGCCCTCGGCCCCGGGGAACTCGAGGATTCGAGCCCCTGTCCAGCCCTTGCGGGTCCTGGCTTCGACGCCTCCGATATCGGAGACGTCTAGCTCCCGCCGGGCCTTCCTCAAGACGGCCTCGTAGTTGAGGCCCTTCTCAGCCGCCTCAGGCAGCACAGTGATCACCACTGCGGCTGTCTTCGGCGACTTGAGCCCCTTGCGCGGCCTCTTCTTTTTACCGGCTCCTGCCTGTGGAGCGGGAGCGGGGACCTCAGCGGCGCGCTTGGCCTCCGCTCTCCTTCTCTGACCGCGACTCTTCTGGTCGCGCTCGGCCACCTGCCAACCCTCGGGCGCAGCAGGCGCGACAGGCGCGGAAGGCGCAGTCGTTGACGCGCTAGTCGTCGCCGGCGGTGTTGTTGCCGACGATGACTGCGGTCCGGCAGGAGCCGGTACCGTCCTCTTCCTAGGTTTCGGCGCGGGCCCCTTGGGCTTAGGCGCACCCGCGGCCGCGGCGTAGCTGCCACCCACGCGGCCACCCTGACACGGCAGCGGGGCGGGGGCTGATGCCACATGCGACCGCTTGTCCGCGGCGAGAGGCGGCCGAACACGTAGTTCTGGAGGCAACCTTGCCTCCAGAACGGCCACGCGCGCATCGACGAGTTTCCCGACTGCGTCGATGATTTGGCGCAGGGCCTCGTCCGGTAAGCCTCCCACCGCAAGTATCGGGGTCGGCTGGGCGTCTTCGGGGGCCCGTTCCGCGCCGCCTGGCGGCTTTGGCGCCGCAGGGACGCCAGCCGGCGGCATGCGGTCCGCAGCGAGAGGCGTCATCCTCACCACTGGGACCAGTTTCGCCGCGGCGGCTGGGCCAGCGCCAGCCAGCGACGCGCGCTTCGCGGCGGCTGGCGTCTTTCTCGCCGTGGGGACGGGTGTTACCGTCACGCCAGTGCCCAACGTCGTCGGCACCGCAGCGCGAGGCGGCTTTGGCGCTGCAGCGGCCGCTGAGTGGCCGGCCTTGGCCGGTGGCGCAACTGGCGCAGGCGGCGCGAGCAGCGCCATTTGCGCCTTTAGGTCGGCCACGTCCTTCAATAACTGGCGGTTTGCCCGCCGCATCCCCGCCAGCATGTCCCCCAACTGCCGGTTCCGGGTCCGAATGGCCGACATCTCGCCATTAAGGCGGGCATTTTCGGCCCGCAGGTCGGGGGGGTCGCCGTTGGCGCGGGCAGCAACCGCCACCGCCCTTTCCTCTCCCGAGGCCCCTCGCCCTCTTCGGGAAGCCGGCACCTTAGGTGGGGGCATGCTGGCCACGCTCCCCTCTGAGTCGGCACCCGAGCTGCCACCCTTACTTAGGCGGCGCTTCCTCACCTGCGAGGGGAGGGCCTTCTCCTTGGTCGTCAGCGTTGTCACTGTCGCCGCCGGGCTCTTTGCCACAAGACGCGCTGACGACCTGGCGGGGGCTTTAACAGCCGGCCCGCTATACTTTTCGGACGGCCCTGCGGGAATGTCACCGCCCTCGTCCATTTTGGCGGTAGAACCGCCACCCCCATCTTCCCCGGACGGCTCTGCGACATCGCTGTCGCCCTCGTCCGTCGACGGCTCCGTTTCGGCTCTACCGCCGTCCTTCCTCGCTTCCGCGGCGGCAGCCTTTCTGCGCGCTCGCCGCTCCTCCAATCGCCGTTTGAAGCTGGAGGTCTTCCCCCGGCTCCTCCTGGGCGACCTCCGCTTCGGTGTTGTTTGGGCCTCCATTTGCTGTGCCGGACCCTCGGCGGACGCCTCGAGTCCCGAGGACGAGGCGTCGTTTTGGTCAGTTTTGCGTTGGCATGACCGGGCCTTGAGGTGGGAATCATCATGATCCCCATCGTAAATATTATTTTTTAAAAAAGTTTCCATGATAAAACCCACGAGTGTGGGAGAAACTATGACGTCGACCCGGGCAGAGATCCCTGTACCCGGGCAAGCCTACATTTACCAACCAGGGGGGCAGCCGGTACCCTGGCTGGAGCGTGCTAAGAACAGAACAACCCATCTGCCATGCATCTTCTCGCCGCACGCCAAAACTTAAGATTGTGGGTGATTTCCGAATTCGAATGTACATTCGAAATTCTTTATAGAGGTTGTCTTCCTCGCGGTCCGGGCGGTTAAGCCAAGACCCTCGCTCCTGAAACTAAGACAAGCAAAGAATCAGGTTTACGATTTGACGACGGTGGCGGTGGCACATGCCTGCCCAGCCCTCAAATGAATGAGTGACTGAGCCCGTCGCGGATTCGCGTCCGGTTACCTTCTACGGATAGAAGGCTAGGAGCGAAGCGCCAGATATTCGCTACGGACGACAGTACAACAGAAGAACTGGGGACCGCCGTCCGCACCCAGGGTACACCGCGTGGAGGTTTCTGACATCGTACCCCGTTCTTAGCTGACCTCTACTCGGCGAAAGAAATATTCCTACCAAATTTAAAGTTTGTACGGCTTATAGTTCCAGAGATATCGTGATGAGTCAATACATAGGTGGGAATATCTTATATACATATATATATAGATTATAATTTAACAAAGATATATTTTAATAGTTAGATAATTACATATCGTTCTACTGGAACCCCCTCAGGTAAAGGCCTCCTCCAAAGCTTTCCATTTCTCCCGGTCTTGGGCTATCTGTTGCCATTGTGACCATATACGCTGTGAAGTGTTCGAAACGTCGGGAAATTGAAAACCAAATACAAACGCGATAGAATCCATCCTTAATCAGTCAAATTCTAATCGTAACCACATATCAGTTTGCTAAATAGTATTCATTACAGTAGTAAGGTAGTGCGCTGTTGTCATAACGAACGGTGGCATTGTGTACCGCGAGTGAGTACGGTCGCGCACATAACTATTGCATTGTTCACACGTCACGGGTGTGTCGTGACAGTTGAGGGACAGTCGTGTGGGGCCACGAGACCGGAGGGACTGATGACATAAAACAATAAATATCATTTATTTCACTTTCAAATTAATTACTCAAACAAATTCATTGTGAAACACATTTGCATTTAATATTTATAAATAGTATCGCAATAAAAGACTATTAAAAACGTACTGTAATTTATTTGCTGATTGTAAACGAGATAAAAGTGTAGATGGCGCTGTACGGTTGCGACTGTTCTCACAGAACAGACCGGCTGTAAACTATTGTATAAAACAGTAATGTTGTATACAGCAGTTCATAACTGACACCTGTGGCTATTAGTTTTAATTACGTGGCAATATCGTGCCGTACGTAGGTAACTTAATGCCATAATTACGGCACGTGTATGTGTCAGTACACACACACACACACACACATGTATCGCGAAAGGTTAATTTATTAAAATGTTAATATAGTTATCCGATTTATTAGTATATTACTTGTTTGCTCTAATATTAACAAACTATACATTACACGTGGGAGTCGTAAAAGACGACTGACAGCAAAAGTTTTTAAAACTTGAGTTAAAAGTCCACTTGTGTCAACTCCATCTGATATCCTCTTGGTCAATAATAACTGGGCTGTGTGGTAGCGGCTACGAATACTACCAACCTTTACTTTGCTTGTGGATATCGTAAAAGACGACTAGGAGTCTTATAACGATCTGGACCAACTTCATCTGATGCCGTTTGGTCAACAATTACATTTCCAAGGAGGGTTGACGTCTGGCAGGCGGCCGGTCATAAAACTATTACCAATAACTTTTACAATATATACTATGAAAGAAGAGCACATATTGTATCGACCCAAGCAATTAGGATAAGAGTAGGAGAATGATGATGTCCTCTTGGTCAATAATTATATTCGCAAAGAGTATTGGCATCAATTAAGCGATCAGTCATTAAACAATTGTCGAAAACTTTAGCAATATGTATGATGGAAGTGCAGTATATGAGACCACAGGTGATCACGATTAGAGCAGGCTGATATTATGTTTATGTCATCTCATCTCATACACCCACTGGCTCGAGCCCCCTACAAACGAAAGGTACGAGTAAATTAACATTCTACACTACGCTGGTCAGACATGTTGGTATAGAGTTTTGTTTCAAGTTTTTTTCTCTTGCATAGATGTTATATGCGTTTTATATCCCTTAGTCATCTCTTACGATCACCCACGGGTAAGATGAGGGGTGGTCAATTGTATTCTTACTCCGTCATCATACGGATTTGTTTATAATTGTTAATGAAAATATCAATGTGTATGTTAACAACATTATTTTGAATTCTTTGTGATAAACAGATAATTTCATCGCCTACATTAATTACTCTTGTTATTATATTTATACAATTGTTAAAAGTTTAGTGTTGCTAGTGACATTTAATGGCCCCACGTGGTGCACGTTAAGATAACGTGACGTTACGCGCTGTTGTCGTACAACACCTGACGTCACATCCGGTCGCGCTCGCCGCATTGTGTGGTACTAAGCTGTATTACCTATTGACATCGTCGCTAGTGGTACATCAGGACACAGCACCCACTCGTACCCGACGATATCTATATGTACATCAACAACTGTGGTATAGACTCGTATATAAACAGCTGATGATACAATTATGACTTTCGTTGTTAACTATAATACATCTATTTCACAAATCTTATTTAAAATTGTTATGATTTTATCATTTACCCCTAAGAGGATGAAAAAGCGGGACAAAGTTTGTATGGGATAATGTTATTTCTTGGTCCAATCTATTTCAAATTTTGCATAAACATTCTCTAACAGAATTGATGAAAGACGTGTTTCGTGTTTTATTGAAATTCATCTTTTAACAGGATTTAAAAGGGGTGGAAGGTTATTTTGGGGGTGATTTGCTTCAAAGTTGATATCAAAACTCCTTATTGTTTTTGATTTAAAATTATAACATTTTATTTTAACACCTGTTTGAAAACTAAATTCGATTTTATTCAAAAAACCGGACAAGTACGAGTTAGAGTCGCGCACGACGTGTTCCGTACATCTATAAACAATGGCAAAAAAATCATGTCTGTTGAATGGGAACAGCTTCTTATGTCTTAATATTAGTTTCTTTTTTAATTTAACTATTTATTTCTAAAGTGCACGCGGTGGATTGTAGAGCCGCACACCGCCTTTCCGTCGCTTCGGTTGGAATGGATGACTAGTGTTTAAATTTATATGTTATAACAAAATGAATAACGTAAAAAACTAAACAAAAATCCTGATAGAACCAATTTCGACTTTACGCAGACGAAGTCGCGGGCAAATGCTAGTTCTATATATATAACCACCCATCATCGTCGTTGTATTTCCTGTGCCATATAAGTTGGCACACATCACATCACACGCCGCGGGTGATGATTCAAACGTGAACATTGTCCACTGTATACGTTGACATTATATATATACATATGTATGAATGTAATGTTATCATACATTCGTTATGTCTACCATATAAACTGTACCTCGTCGATGTACTAAACACACTAACACTATTAGTAGGCAATAGAAGAAAGTTTTAAATAAATGCTCTATCATACAGGATTCTTTTTTTTTGCGGTGGACTATGGATGCGTCTCGCCCCGCCAAATCGGTCCGGAGTGACGGAAGAGCGTATGCTGCGCTGTTGGTAGGACGGAGTCAACTCCTTCCTTATGACCGCGTGCAGATATCTGCCGAAACAAACGTGCCTCGACAACACCTGCACCAGCCAGAAAGAGAGGACTCCGTGCCGCCGCTCCATCCATTCTATCAGTACGGGCCGGTGGGCCTCAACGGTAACAACACCGTATCTAGGCCTCTCCAGCCGCGTAACCCAACAGGCGATGACGTCCCGGCGGGCGCGTCCTCACGCCAGGTGGCTATCTCGCTAAGCGATGGGGAACCACCCTCGTAGCGCACTAAGGTAACCCGCCGGTTAAGGTCAGAGAGCATCTACGCCTCGAGGGCCCACGGGGGTGTCACGGTCAATACGCATGCCACCTCGTTAGACACCGTGCGGTACCCGCGAATGGCTCTGACCGCCATGGCTCTTTGTGGTCGCCACAAAAAAGCCCTGAGTTGGATGATCAGAGACCTATCATACAGGAATAACCATATAGAAAGGTTTTAGTCTTCCTGTATGGTTGAATGTCCGTAGTGTCACCCCCCCTGTCGCACATACACACACACACACTCGTATCCGTGAACGTATTCAATAATGAAAAATATTATTTTAATATTGTACTAACTCGCTGTGTTACAATTTAAACCTTAAATCACTGTAAATAGATATAATTATCGCGTGTGTTTATAAATACGTGTGTATGTATGTCTGTATTAATAGATGCCGTTGAAAGCGCAAGTGATCAGCGCTGCTGACAGATATGACAGGTCGCTGACAGGCGGCGCGCCCCACGCCCCACACCCCACACACCACACAACACGTTCTGTGGAAAATTTAGTTATTCGTTTAATCCGTTTCAGTTCATCTTACAAATAAATCAGTTATAATTAGCGTCAGGTCAGAGCCACCGGGCGGGCGTCAGTGCGGCGCGTCACTGCCACTCACCTGCACACGAACACTATACATTTTAATGATTTTATATCGTAATCGTCCATCGAGCTAACGTTGTCCACTGTTGGGCACAGCTCTCACCACAACCGTCACGTGCGACAGATTGGTCTGCGGTCTGCGGCCCCGCACACCGCCCCCAGGGGGTGCCACATGCCCGGACATACCTCGCTGTCAATAGAGTATCACAAACGAGTACACGATTCATTAGGTTTCACTCAGTGAACACGTGTCGTACAAAAGTATAGAGATTTTTTTTCGTATATATTACAATCTTTTTCAATTAGGTTAAATCTATATTGTACTTAATCTCCTAGTTCTTCGGTTATATTTTATATTTTTTGTGGATTTTCTTTTTTCTTAATAAAAGTTCAAAATGTATAAAATTTCTACGTTAATAATTGGGAACTTGAAAAAAAAAATTTTTATTATTTTTTCTAAAACCTTTTTATTAATTATATTGATATTTAAAGCGAAAAACTTAAAAAAGAAAATTAATTAATTATAAATAATTAAAAGTTGACGAAAGTGGAAGGATGTAGGTACCGAGGGAGACCGAGACTAAACTACCTAGACCAGATCGGTCATGTACTGAAGGAAGGTGGAGTCTAGAGTCTCCGAAACCGGCGAGCGTGTATGAAGAGAATTATGAATGTTGAGGAAGCGAGTGAAGTATGCAGAGATAGAGTTCTCTGGCACTCTGTTCTCTCTGCCTACCCTGCAAGGGATATGGCGTGATGATATGTATGTATGTATGTATGTAAAAGTTGATAAAATTTAAAAAATAAATCACATGACTTAGAACGCGCCATGATTCATCACCACACTTGTGACGTCACAATGTTAAAGCAATTCAAATATTAAGTACAATTATTTCCGTATGTAACGGGTGAAAACCCCGTAACGGGTGAAAACTAACATTATGACGTCACACGCGCTCGGATTTGTTCGGGAGTTGTCGGCGGGTCTTCGGTACCGGTTTCATATATTAATTTTTATTTTGATATAACTTTTTAAATATTACGAAAAAAATATAAAAGTAGTTTTATTATAAAACTTATATACCTATGATCTTACATTACCTTATTTATTATAAAAAAAAAACCCCAATTGACTCGATTGTACAACAACGATCAATCTTTAGTTTAAACCAATATTATAAAGCTGAAGTATTTGCTTGTTTGATTGAACGAGCTGATGCCAGCCACTACTATTTCGTATTTAAAAAAATCTTTTTTCATGTTGTATAATTCATTTATCAAGGAAAGTCAAAGGCTATATAACATTACGTTACTAAAGGAGCGGATTGTTAATAAAAAAAATGGCAAAAACGGGAAAAATATATCCTTTTTGAGAGCAATCGTTGCGTGCGCTGTCGAAACAGTTGAGGTTACGCAAAAATTATGTACGACAGACTCGTTCCCTTTTGTAAATTCTAAAAAAAGCCGGCGGTAGGATATTTTTATTCTATTACTAGCAGATCCGGCACACTTTGTTCCACCTAACAGTTAATGAATGAGCAGATTTCGTATAATTCAAAATTATTGTTATTTTTTTATTATGATAATAAATATGAATAATATGTATATAAATTTATTATGATAATAAATATGAATAATATGTATATAAATTTGAAAAATCAAGTATTTTAATGACGTGCCAGTGAGATGAATAAGTACCTTGTGTTATATGACATTTTTCTTCATGTGCGTCGAAAATTATCTAATTATTGATCTCTGAGATTTGTTCGACGATTTTGCATTATCAACTGAGCCGTTTCACGAGCTGTCTCACTTTACTCTTGTGATTGAGAAGTACAAAGTCGGGCCATATTAACGCGACGGTCTTCCCGTGCAATATCTTGTTCTTCTGCCGTAGTTACATTCGTAATGTTTCGAATTCTATAATAAGTTCTCTGTAGGGAAAGATTTGATCTTATTGGTCGCGGCTTTGTTGATGACAATATTTTTTATTATAACAATATTCGTAAAAATTCGTAACACTCACACAAAACGAACATTGGCCGGTCAAATTTTATTTCAACTTTTCGCGGTATTACCCAAACAAACCATTACGTGAGCGTTTTGTTACATCATCAATAAATGAACGTTTACAATTCATGTTTTTTAATGATTTTTTTTTTGTTTATTAAAATTATATTTTAATGTCCTATTCCCGACGACAACAAACACAAAAACATAAAAATCATAAATATTAGTCCAGCCGTTCTCGAGTTATGTGTTGTAACTAACACAACTTTCTTTTATATACTCGTATATATAGATTTAAGCTGCCATGCTAAATAGGTACTTATGTAAGTACTCAATTTAATTAGGAGTTTCTTTTTTATTTTGTTATTTAAGTAGGTATTAAATTAGTACAAAATTATTTACTTTAGGTATCTTTGTAGACCATTTCCTGGATTAACACTTAGTATATTTTTAACTCGGTAATGTGTTCCCTTAGCTTATCAGTTCAGCTTTAGGCAAGTTACTTTTTACGCGCGTGAAGCTGCGGGCAGAAGCTAGTTATCTTATACGTCGAGGTCGCATAAAGTAACCGAAGTGTGACACAGAGGTGTCGAAGTTGTCACAAATAGTTGATTGGTTGTGTTGTGTGATTGTAGTGTGAACAGAATTACCTCGCGACAGTTTAAACAGTATCACCTCTTTTCCAAAACGTTACAACACCGTTACTCTTTAAAATTTGATTAAACGCTTCACATGTGCCAATATAATAAACAAAAATGATCAAATAGATGAGTTGGACAGTGGACGGGATCTTGGTGTACTATATGATAAAAAACTAACTGTAGTACCTCATATAAATAACGTTATTAATAGAGCATCAAAAATGTTAGGATTTGTCATAAGAAATTGTAAGACTTTTCGCAACTATAAAACAAAGGTCATTATATACAACAACCTAGTTCGAAGTGTTCTGGAATACTGTAGCGTAGTTTGGAGACCACATTATGCTACTCACTCCTTGCGTATAGAACGCATTCAGAAGCGTTTCGCCTGGCACTTAGCCTTCTCTACAGGTATTGTTAAAAAAGTAAGATCATATAATGATAGACTAAAACATTTCAAGTTACAGAGTCTAGACCATAGAAGATGTTTAAATGATGCAATATTCGCGTTTAAAATAATTAAAAATAGTGTTGACTGTCCCCGTTTGCTATCTCTTTTCAAGTTCCGTGCTCCCACAAGAATCCCTCGCAACTCGATCACACCACTTTATCCACCTCACAGGAGAACGGTTTTGGGTGCTAATTCTCCATATGCTAGGTTTTGCAGGACTATCTATAGCTGTAGTGATGTGATTTATGTACACTTTGACTCTCTATTTCAAATGAAACGTCAAATCTTTAACTGCCTATCTGATGGTTCTCTCCATGTTTTGTAGTACCTACAGTCTATAAAGTCATTAAAATGAATGAAAATGAAATAATCTGAGCATTATGCAGTATCGTATGATGTGTTCCTATATTACAATAGTTAGAATTAGTTCTTATAACCATTTTGTTGTCTGTGTGCTCAAATAATCCAATTGACTGTGCACGTGGTGTTTACCTTTAATTAGATGTTACACTTTTATTTGTAATTTAATATGTGTATTTATAAAAATTTGTGTATACAACTGTTGGTAAACCAAATAAATAAATAATCATTACAATCCCAATTTTACAGAAACCTTGACCTGGTCTGCAGAGAGCGCAACTCTTTGATAACTTACTGTAAATATATCTTGTTTAAATTCACTACACTATAACAGTTACAATGAGTGAGGTCCTTTCAGATTGTGATAATTCAATTCATTTATTTGTAAGCTGATGTGATCGAGATGGCTTCTTAGTTACAATCTATGACTATCAATCCAGTTGGGAGTATGAGAATGATGATAATTTGTGTACATTGGATTCGTCTTAACTGGTATAGATTTAAATAGTACTTCTTTCAAAAGCTAATATTAATTTTTGTATAAGTCATGTTTTGCTATAACTGAAAAAATTATTATAGACACGCACGTGTTAGATTAATAATAGAAGAAATGTATAGGTATATAACATTTGAAAAAGGTAATAAGATTCTATTTTACGTCGATTTAAAAAATAATGATGAATTACGATATGATTTGTGTTATTAGGGTGAAAAGTGGATTCAAATGAAATAATAGTCGCTGATTTGATATCAAAGTTGTAGGTTGTCGGTTGTGCAGTTTGTGGGTACTTATTTAAGGAGCGACAGCGCGGTGAAACGGTCAGTTGCTGTTGGCTTTCGTACTCTTAACATCTAAGGTTGTATTTTTGTATCATTATGTAGTTGTGCATTTAATGATAATATTTTTGCTTATTTTCATTGAATAGTATTATGATAAATTGCTATGTAAATTAAATGTATTGTTATAAGGTTGTTTGCTTTACTACCTTATTTATCCGATATGATAATAACCTTACCCTTACCTTAATAATACATATATCTAAATATAATACCTATATATATATATATATATATATATATATATACAAAAATATAATATATAAACAATTAATTTAACACACGCACGTAAAGTAGACAGTGATATCTGATCTCGACTGGTCATCGTGACTCTCGCGGGCAATAATTGTGAGTTTTGTACAATAATCGTGTGTACGCACAATCAGACTGTACAATCGTAAATCATTAGATTGTTCCGTATATGGATGTGTACACATAAACAAACACTAACATTATATTGTTACACTAGTTGTCCGCGCGACGTCACACACAACTGTGAGTATCGCACGTCCACAGCCAGTCCCTCGTCAGTGTACAGTGCTCACGCAATTAATGTTAATTCAAACGAATCTATAAGTTTATGATCACTGCAACAGTTTCATGACCGACCACCTGGCCTGGCTATTGACCAAACAGTATGTGTCCCCATCGTATTCCATAAAATTGACTGAAAACTGTAAATTTGTGGCTTGCAGAAAATATTGCACTGCGCGGGCATCGAACGGAAATGTCTAAATAAAACTCTATACCAAGTGGTCTGACGATCAACATGGTGTCTATGGCCTGTTACGGTGGAGGTCCAAGCTTAACACATGGGCGTATTTGTGGCGAGGTGATGATGATGGTAATAATAATAGAAATCGAACCCCGACACCTAGCACGACAGGTCAGCACTTAACCACTGTACCTATTGTACTTAGTAATGTATTTGTATTGTAATGTTTAGTGAAGGCCACACACACACACACACACACACACGCACGCACGCACGCACGCACGCACGCACGCACGCACGCACGCACGCACGCACGCACGCACGCACGCACGCACGCACACACACACACACACACACACACAGTCATCACAATCACTTGTGTGCGGTGATCACCACAGTATGTACTCCATTCAGATATTATATATTGTAAATAATTTTAACAATAGTTTTATGACCGACCACCATTGTAACTCCTGGAAGACAAGATCCACCGCGGTGACCGTAGACACAACACATACACACACACACACAACACGTGTAACACGTAACGCTTTTGATATTTCTTACAGCCAACAACAAATTTAATCAGAAAATTTAAACAGAAGTATTTGGAAAATATTGATTTCACGAATTAAAAGTGAACCGGTACGCAGTTTTTTTTTTTTTTGGTGGACTATATCTGGACATACGCCGTTCATTCCGCCCGGGGCGACGGAAGGGCGGCCCGCTATTGGTACCGCTTCCTTGACCTCCGTGGCCAGCCCGGCGGGTTACCCATCGGATAACAACCTCCTGTCGCGCGGTCAGCCTCACTGCGAGTGATAGACTATTCTCCGGTCCAGTCACCCCGCTCTTGTATGCAGTGCACGAGACACGAAGCAAAACTGACTGATCAGCTAATAAATAACAGTACACATGTATGTAAATACAAGCTGTGTGGTGGCGGCTACGAATACTACCAACCCTTACATTATTCGTGGATGTCGTAAAAGACGACTGAGACTTATATCGACCTGGGCCAACTCTATCTGATGCTGTTTGGTCAACAATTACATTCCCAAGGAGGGTTGCGGTCTGGCAGGCGGCCGGTTATAAAACTTTAGCCAATAACTTTTACAATATGTACTATGAAAGAAGTGTACATATTGTATCGACCTCAAGTAATCGACGATATATAAACTCATTTGCAAAAAAAACGGGCGGTTTTGATTTTCATTCATATTTAAAAAGATACAATACCAAAAAGGTTTCAATCGTTTGTACACGTTACTGGCCGGTTTTAAAAATGCTGTGGTATTTAAAAAAGTACGTTCTAAATTCAATTTTTCATTTGATGTTCATTTTTACAGAAAACCCCTTTTTATCCTACATTTTTGGCGCGAAGTTCCAGAAGTTAACATCGACTTTCATAACTTTTATTCAATTTTTATCGATTAATTTCATATCCTTGACTGTCAAAGCTTTATTTAATGCTGTTTGGCTGTATCAAAAATGGTAGATAAAGTGGCAAAAGCTACCAAAATTATCGCGCTGCTTGAAGAGGGTTGCAGCCAATGTTTCGTGGCTAGGAGGCTAAATGTTAGTCGCTCGACAGTCCAAAGGACCTGGCAGCGATATCAGGAGACTGGTTCCGTCGAGAGAAGGCCTGGTTCTGGAAGAAAACCATGTACCCAACCACGGGATGATCGTTTTCTTGTGAGTCGCGCATTGAGAAATCGCAAATCTTCGTATGTGGATCTTAAGAACAACCTCCAAGAAGTAAGAAATGTGCATATTAGTCTATGGACGGTCAGGAGGAGGCTTCTCGCTGCCAATATACGCAGTCACCGCCCGGCCCGCGGCCCCAAATTACTCCGTGAGCACAGAGTTCACAGGCTTAGGTTCGCTAGAAATTGTGAATCATGGAATCAAGACGATTGGAATAGGGTTTTGTTCTCTGATGAAGCCAGGATATCTCTGTTCGGTGAAGATCGACGTCGGCGAGTGCTAAGAAGACAAGGAGAACGCTTTGCAGAGGCATGTTTCGAAGAAATCACACCTTATGGTGGGGGCTCTGTTATGTTTTGGGCAGGAATAAATTCAATGGATCGTACAGAGTTAGTCTTCATTGAAAACGGCTCACTGACTGGGCATCGATACATAACGGAAGTTCTAATTTCTCATGCACAACCCGCATTGGCCGCTCTAGGTGAAGACTCGATTTTTATGGACGACAATGCTCGCGCCCACCGATCCCGCGATGTTAATGCGTATGTGCAAGAGGTCGGCATTCGTCGTTTGGATTGGCCAGCTCGAAGTCCCGACCTCAATCCCATAGAGCATGTCTGGGACGTTCTGAAACGGCGTGTGAGATCAGTACACCCGGCTCCGCAGACCATCAGAGAGCTGAAGAATGTGATTACTGCGGAGTGGGAACGTATTCCGCAAGCAAGTATCCGGGATATACTCGCTAGCATGCCCAGACGAATTCAAGCTGTGATTTTAGCTAGAGGGGGTCACACTCGATACTAAACATTTATCTGCTTTTACTTTATTAAAGAAAAACAAACAAAAAAACTTTTTTATTTTTACTTCATGAGCATATGCACTACTAGCGAATATACACTACTAGCGAGGTTTAGCATTATTTCCCATAAATTGTATCTAAATTTTATGAAATACTGATGAAAACGATTATTTTCTTATTAATTTACCAAATTGTGTGGATAAAACTACCTATAATTATCAAACAAAGAAATATTAACATTTGAAATGGTTCATTGCTTAGGTGCCCGTTTTTTTTGCAAATGAGTGTATATATATATATATATATATATATATATATAAAATATTTCATTTTTAAAGTTATTATAACTAAGTAGAAATTAGACCACGCGGTCAATCTCGGCGCACACTGTTTTCCTTTGGTCCTATTTACTTCGGTCCAGGTCGATATAAAGCTCGCAGTCGTCTTTTGCGACATCCACGAACAGTGTGGGGGGCTCCCCCACTATAAGGGTGCTGCACTACTGTACCCCGCTGGTGTCACGTGTCCATATATAGTTATCAAGTTATTCTTCTTGTGCTTAGATGTTATTTACATATTGTACACCTTTAGGCGTGTTCTGCGACCCCCAACGATAAGAAAGGGTGGTGGGTGTGAACTGTATTCGTAGTCCGTCATTACACGGGCTGTAAGGACAGTGTGAGGTGATCGTTGCCAAGTACTTATGTATTATCTAGTTGTGTTCGGTACTTTGTAGTGATTGATCCTAATGTATTGTTAGTTAGATGCTGCATGTGATTTATCGTTATTTCTTCATTTTAATTTTATATTAAATTTCAAGTTTGATAGTGGTAGGTCCACACTGTTCTCTGTCTACAGCCGCGGGACGGTCCGTCCGGGGTGGTGCCACACTGAGTAGAAGACCGACGTCTGAGTAATGGCAATGTGTTAATGCGCTACGTTCGATGAGCGGGAGAGCCGGGAGCCCAACTGTGGTGGGTTTTGTTTTTGTATTGGTAGGCAGCGGCCCAGATATAGCCATAGTTATAGCCTAGAGCTATGGGCGGCAGTGACACTAACTATTAGGTGTGCTGCTTGCTCATTTGCTACTTTTATTACATACATATCATCACGCCATATCCCTTGCAGGGTAGACAGAAAAAACATAGTGCCAGAGAACTCTATCCTTTCATACTTCACTCGCTTCCTCAACATTCATAGTTCTCTTCATACACGCTCGCCGGTTTCGGAGACTCTTGACTCCACCTTCCTTCACTACGTGTCCAATCTCTCCTCAGTCGGAGATGGAGGTGTAGACTTTGGTCCCACTCATCACCGACCAAGAAATGGAAGTGGCCCTTTCCCGATTTCGGGGCAAGAGGAAATCGCCTGGTTTGGACGGCGTCCCGGGGCTTATGCTTGGTATTGCCGCGGAATACCTCAGGGGTGAACTCCGGGAACTGCTTAACGCGTGCTTGAGGTCCGGGAAGTTCCCGGAGGAATGGAAGGTTGGTAAGCTATGGTTGCTGCGAAAGGAGGGTCGTCCAGTCGACTCCCCTTCCGCATACAGACCACTGGTGCTGCTGGACGAAACGGCCAAATTGTTCGAGAAGGTGCTTGCGGACCGTCTCGTTCAGCACCTCGAGGAAGTCGGGCCGGGACTATCAGAGAGTCAATATGGGTTCAGGGGCGGCCGGTCAACAATCGACGCATTCGCCACCCTGAAGTCCCTGGCTACCGAAGCGGTGGCCAAAAAGGATGTTCTCCTGGCGGTCTCCCTCGACATAAAGAACGCCTTCAACAGTCTCCCACACGAAACATTAAAGGAGGCGCTTCGGTACCATGGAGTGCCTCCGTATCTCCGGAGGTTGTTGAAGGCGTACCTCGAGGGAAGGCACGTGCTCTGGGAGGGGAGCGACGGGTGCATACATCGCCACCGGGTGGAGTGTGACGTCCCGCAGGGTTCGGTCCTTGGTCCGGTCCTGTGGAACGTCGGATTCGACTGGCTCCTACGGGGTCGGCTTCTCCCCGGGATGGGGGTCATCTGCTACGCGGATGATACTTTCATCACGGTGAGGAGGTCCGACTTCCGGAGGGCTGCCCGACTGGCAGAAGAGAGAGTTGCGCTCGTCGTGGGCCGGATCGGCATGTTGGGCCTAAGGGTTTCGGTGGAAAAAACCGAGGCCCTCCTATTTCATAGTCGAGGCCGAGGTCCCCCCCGAGGAGCACACATCGGTGTGTCTGGGGTTGCCGTGCCGGTGCGGGCCCAGATGAGATATCTGGGTCCGTACCTTGATTCTGGACTGGTTTCTGCCAAATACTGGGAGTCCTGGGTCGTCCTGCCGACGATTATACGCTGGAGTGATGCGCTCCATGGCGCTGTATGGTGCCCCCATTTGGGCGGAGTCCCTCACCGCCCGCAACAGGGCCTTTTTGCGAAGACCACAGAGGGTAATGGCGGTGAGAGCTATTAGGGGTTACCGTACGGTGTCATGGACTGCGGCGATGCTGTTGACGGGCGACCCGCCTTGGCCGTTAGTGGCAGAAGCATTGGCGGAGGCCTATCAGATTCGCGTAGCGGCGCGGGCTGACGGCGAGCAAGTCTCCATAAGGGGATTGGAAGTGGCCCGAGGGCGAGTCATCCGGCGGTGGAGGGAAGAACTGGAGTTCCCTGTAGCAGGACGGGGAACTGTGGAGGCGGTTGCGCCGTATCTCCACCGCTGGATCAACAGAAGGCACGGCAGCCTAAGCTTCAGGTTGGTGCAGGTGCTTATCGGACACGGGGTCTTCGGTAAGTTCCTGCACGGTCTCCCCCGGTACCTACATCCTTCCACTTTCGCATTGTATATCTTCTTAACCAGACGTTCATTCGGCATTCTTTCCACATGTCCGAACCATCGCAGCATTTCCTTTCGCATCTTTACACCAATACTCTCTTTCATACCTACTCGCTCTCTTACGTCGTTGCGAATGCGATCGATCAGCCTAACTCCGCAGATTTTCCGTAGAGATCACATTTCGACCGCATTAATTTAACTTTCATACTCTTTTCTGCGTACCCAACTCTCGCTTCCATACAGTAATGTTGGGACAAGCACTGCGTTATGTATTGCTACACGTGCCTTCTGGCTGAAGTGGTGGCTGCCGAGAAGTTGCCCCAACGCTCCGTTCACTCTATTTCCCGCATTCACTCTTCGCTCTATATCAGTGGTGTACCTTTCATCTCTGCTAAATCCACATCCAAGATATACAAATTCATCCACTTGCTCTAGTACATCATTACCTATTGTTACTCTTACATTTGTTCTGGCTTCATCTCTTAGCAATATAGAAAAAAAGTAACATGTCCGTGAAAACATCATTCAATATGAAATAATATATCTTTTTATAGATTTGATCTCGTTTGTATTTAATGTTAAGTATCTCTCGTATGTTACTGACAGTGTACGCCGTGTACACGGCGACGCATGTGTCCCCCCCACGCTCAACTTGTTACATACATTATGTATTATGTGTAAATATTGCATTATATATACTAACTAGTGTTATATATGTGTGAGTGTGACATTGTTTTTTTGTGTGTCACGTTTACACGCATAAAAAAGTAAACCGTGTAAAAAAAAATTCAACAATGAAAACTTACAATGTTACAAGCTATATATTATGCTCATACCACGGCGACGAGAACTGCGCGAGTGATATCGCAAGAATTTGATAGTAATATAATAATAATAATAATATACATACTTACAATTTACACAAATACAATATTGTTGCAGGCGCGGTGTGAGGGCGAGAGGGGCGAGGGGTCGCCACGCGTGCACTGCACTACACACACGTGCACTTCACACAGCTCACCGACTCACGCGTGCCAATACGACACACAGCACGCACTACATTAAGATACTGATCGTTACATATAACCGTGCGCACTCGGCGCCGCGTGCCGACTGAAGCCCGCCCGCCCGGACCGCACGCCCGCCCGCCCCGGCGATAAGTGTGCGCGTGCGGTGATCACGCCGCCGCTGGAACATCTGTATGTTAGTGTCACTCCACACGGTCGACACGAGCACGCACGTGTCACTGGACACGTCGCTCTGGAGCGTGCACTGTGATGAATAATCATCATCATCATCACATACATATTCCACTGCTGCTGACCAATTCTCGTCAAAAACCACCAATTCTCGTCCTCAATTTTATCTCGATTACGTAATTCAAACTTTTCTGAAACAAGATTCATCCAAGATTATCATCACCGCCATCATAATGATAGATGATTGTTCACGGTTGGGCCAAAATTCTTCAAGACTCGTCACGCAATTGAACCCAAATACTTTCTGACCAGACTTTCTAACTCAAGGAGAGGAGGAAGGAAATGACGGTGCTTCAGCCGATTGGTCCAAAATTAATCAGCTAAATAGACAAATCTTCCCAAAACCTTGTCGTCAGCTTGGTCCAAGACCCCAGATCCAAGTTAACTCGGCACTGTACCGAAGAAATCCTGAACGTCAGCTTGTACTCAGACCAGAATGTTTCTGAAGCAATTAAAGAAAGGAGAGGCACCAGGCGATGACGGAATTACCACAACACTCCTGGGGACAAATTCAAATTATAATTAATATATACCGATAGACCCTGCGAGGGTACTTACATATTGTCAGTTTTAACATTAAATTAATACAATAAACTACCACCGGCCCGGAAGTAGACCACTACTGAGAAGATCCGGCAAGAAACTCAGTGGGTTAGTCTATTATTGTTATTTGTTTTCATACTTTTTTATAAAAAAAATTAAAGGCACATGTTTAGTAAGAGATAACTCCAGCATGATGCCCTTCGAACCCAATAGCTCAAATACAATGTAAAATATAGAAGAGAAGCAAGAGAAGGAAGACTCGAAACAAAAGCCTTTGCCAATACTTTTGACCAACGCGTTATAGTAGGCCAATTACCTCCCATTGTGGAGGAGACTAACAGTGGAACATATGTGGGCTGAGATGATAATGTTCGTTATTAAAATTTCGCACACACGCCGTCCGTTCCATCTGGGGCGACGGCAGGGCGGCGCGTGGCGCCATTAACTACCTTAGTCCCTCCCCATTGTCATCAGGCCAGCCACTGGTGGTACCAGTCCATCCTTCCACCTCCATCTCCATCCTTGACGTTCGCGGCCAGCCCGCCGGGCTACCCTAACCAGAACCAAAAGCTTAGATTGGATCGGATTTGACAACAAGATCAACGGCGATTACATTACTCACCTTCGATTCGAAGATAATATCGTAATAATGGCAGAATCTCTGGAGGACCATGAGACGGCACCACGCTCAACGACCTCGGCAAGATTTCTCAACTAGTGAATCTGGAAATACACACGGACAAGATGAAAGTTATGTCTAATGACAATATCATTTCGGTGCCGGTCCTGGTTGAGAATTCGACGCGATTGTCGAAGTTGTCAATCATTATGTGTACCTTGGACAAACAGCCCAATTAGGTAGATTCAATTTCGAGAAAGAGGTCTGCCGACGAATCCATCTCGGCTGGTCAGAGTTCAGAAAACTTTGGAGGATCTTGTCGTTCAATATTCTATAGTGTTTGAAAACAAAGGTTTATAACCAGTGTGTGTTACCAGCGATGACTCATGGTATTGGGACGTGGTCGTGCGGCACCCGGTGACAGTGTGTGGTGCACTCGGTGTGTGTGGAATGCGTGGTGTCACAATATGGCGCGTTCGCGTTCACTTGAGGCGCAACAGTTACGCGTGCGAGCGCCACCGCCACCGCCGGCGCTGGAGCGACCTTGTGTTACATATTTGTATGATACACATTCAGTTTCAATTTATAATTATTTATAGACGAGATCATTGACGCGACGGGCGCGCTACACTCGGCCATCGCCATCGCCACCAACACTACACACGCGAGAGCTCGCCACAGAACATCGACACGAACCTACAAATTAACAAACATATACAAATTGACCCTAACCTATACGTAGTAGCACCCGAAGGTACTAATATGTTGAATTATATCGAAATAATAAATATCGACTTCACCAATAATAATAATATTACATACATATAATAATATTATAGAATATAGAATAATAATAATAATATACCAATATAGAATCGCAAACGAGTTTTATCGTTATCTTAAAGGTGCAATATTTTGATTTAGTTTGAAAGTATAACACAAGTTTTTATTATTATGAACATATTTTTATTAACTCGTTTTTATGTAATATATGTACATTGTCTGTTCGGGTGGAATTTTGTAATTGATTTTAAACTAAATACCTCATGAGCTTGAAATTTGGGCCATAGCTCAGATGTGGATGATGAATGCATGAAAATATGACATAAAAAGAAAAATCAAGTATAATATATAAAATTCCAAAATTTCATTCACGCAACTCTAAAAAGCAAAAAATTATAAAAATAAAAAAGAATTAATGTAGCACATTTTATTACGGACAAAAACATAAATAAAATAACTTCGCCCAATATTGAAAGCGATAGACACACATCGCACACGCACACGCACACACATTCACATGTGACACATGCTGCAGATAATTGATAATTATTTCATTTAAAACATTTTCAAAGAAGCTTTGATTTTATGTTCTATTTTGCCACGTACGCGTATGTAATAAACTGTGTTGAGACGCCGCTAATGTTATATCACACAGAAATTAAATCATCTAATTTATTATAAGATAAACATTTAATAAATACGAGGATTACATAATAATCTTCTCAGACTATAACTTAAAAGTATTGCGTTATACAATATTATATGAGTACATCATATATGTGTAATTAGTTATTGTATTGTATGTTGGTCCTTCGAGCCGGATTTAGTATCGTTATTAATGTCGCGAAATGAAGTGACAATAGAAACAACAAACAATATAATATAGACAAGGAAAATAAAAAATACAAAAACTCTTTTGTTATTGTTAAAAACACATACAATTATTTCTTAGTGATGAGACCGATAGACTGTCACGCACAGGTCTCATGGAGTAACCTCTAACCAACCTGCGAGGTGCACGTAGGACCTGTACATGTGTATTTATATTAAATGATATGTATTCTCAATTATCGTTTAAACCAACATGAAATGATAGTGGAGGGAGAGGGGGGTGGACCTAAATAACTGTGTTATGTGTAACCGTCGACGATGTGGCTGCTACCGGACACGTGCATCGCGCACTCGAGTACAGTTACCGAGAACACGTTATGTTTAAGATTGCCATTAATATCTACAGCTGACGATGTGGTGTGACTCAACTTGTTATAAATGTATCGTACAATATTGTTCTCAAATTATATCATATAGATCTTACAGCTGCTCATGCTACAGCTGTTCATATATTGGTATCCCACTATTAGCCACGGCTTCCTCTAGGTCAGGGGTCGGCAACCTGCGGCTCGCGAGCCACATGCGGCCCTTTGGATGCGAAGTTGTGGCTCTTTAGTTCTATACGCAAAAATATTTTATAAAGAAAACCTTTAAAAATGGTTCTGAATTGTTTAACGAGCATTATGTGATCAAATTATTGTAGCCAAAAAAAATTGTGGCTCTTTAAAAACTTTAAACTTTTATAAATTCTAATTTTTGCCTCGTCCGACTCAAAGGTTGGCCGACTCCTGCTCTAGGTGAAGCAAGTTATCCCATTACATCATTCTGACCAAACGTGTTGGTGAATGGTATTATTTCGAGATTGCCTTCTGTTGTAGTCCTGCTATGTACCTACATCCTTAAACTAATTATTACAATACCTACGTGAAAATATAGTGATGTTTTGTAGAAGTGATTATAATGAAAATTATTATACCGGAAGAAATTGGCATGTGACGTCACATAGTATAAGCTTACTATAACTGTGTGTGTGTGTGTTGGTGTACACACACACACATATAATTAACATCTAGTTAATTAATATGAGCGTACACACAGAAGAGATTTATCGAACAAATATATTGTACAACATAACACAATGTACGTAGACCGATATAGTGTAACGTGAGCGGCACGTAGCTGTAGTTGTGAATGGGGATCACTATAACTAATGGCGTTCATTATTTATTTGAAAGAATTTTTACTGTTGCAGTGAATTACTGTGTTATTAATTAGTTACGTCGTCAGCGTGAGCGCGGCCCGCGGTATGTCGACACGCCACGGTCGGACGGCGGTGAACGACCGCGT
The DNA here is from genome assembly GCA_905163515.2 of Lymantria monacha. NCBI lineage: Eukaryota > Metazoa > Arthropoda > Insecta > Lepidoptera > Erebidae > Lymantria > Lymantria monacha. The sequence continues at coordinate 21,073,046 of LR991107.1, read as the reverse complement.
CTGTGTACTTTACGGCCACGCAAATAACAATAACAAGAGCTTATTTTTAAATTTCATAAAGGATCAACTGAACTGACACTTAAAGTAACACTGACACGACACCTACAACATGCAATAACATTATTGATAATTTAATAACCAACAAAAATAGTACCATCGACTTTTAATGACAATTCAAAATAACAATCCAAATTCACAAAACCCCTCACCTCTTCCCGCCTCTCCTCCCGCCCCAGCTCTACTCAGCTCTTCTCGGTTCTCTTCCTCTTACATTTCACCTCGCCGTGAATTCACATCTACCACCATTAATAGATAAGGAACGTTCATTACAATCTATCTACCTATATATATATATATATATATATATATACATATATAAAAGAAAGTTGTGTTAGTTACAAAACTTATAACTCAAGAACGATTTAACCAATTATTATGATTTTTGTTTTTGAGTTTGTTGTCGGAAATAGGATATTAAAATATGATATTAATAAACAAAGAAAATCATTAAAAAAACATCAGTTCTAAACATCCATTTGTTGATGATGTAATAAAACGCAACTGACAGCTCACGTCATTACGTGATTTAATAGTTTGTTTAAAAAATACCGCGAAAAGATGAAATTAAATTTGACCGGTCAGAGTTCGTTTTATGCGAGTGTTACTAATTTTTACGAATATTGTTATAATAAATCATATTGTGTCTATATTGTCATCAACAATGACGCAACCAATAAGATCAAATATTTCCTGTCAAAGCCGTAACGCATTTAGAATTCGAAACATCACAAATGTAACCATGGCAGAAGAACAAGATATTGCACATGTTCGAGGTAGCCCTTGAAATGATTAATTGACAATGCGAAATTGTCGAGCAAATCTCAGAGATAAACAATTAGACAATTTTCAATGCGCATGAAGAAAAATGTCATATAACACACGGTACTTCTTCGTCTTGCTGGCACGTTATCAAAATACTTTATATTTTGAATTTATATATTATACATATTTATTATCATAATAAAAAAAAATAACTTAATAATTTTGAATTAATCGAAATCTACTCATTCATTAACTATTAGGCGGAACGAAGTGTGCCGGGTCCGCTAGTTAGGTATAAAAACCCCCGGTCATGGCTTCGCCAGATCAAGACTCCCGGTCTTCTCCGGTCGGCGGTCTCCCGGCCGACGACGAGAGTGTTCCGCCCGTGACGGAGTCGGAAGTGGGGACGGCAGTGGCGCGGATTCGTTCCGCCACCACGGCCCCCGGCCCGGACGGAATACCAGTCCGGGTGTTGACGTCGCTCCTCGAGCACTTCGAGCCTCGCCTCAGGCAACTGTTCAACGCCTGTCTGACGTCTGGACGGTTCCCTGATTGCTGGAAGGAGGGGAGGTTGGTTCTCCTGCCAAAGCCGGGATGGCCCCCGGATTTGTCGTCGGCCTACAGGCCCATCGTGCTTCTCGACGATGTGGGTAAGCTGCTGGAGCGTGTCCTTGCTGCCCGCATCGTCCGACACCTGGAGGAGGTGGGGCCCGATCTGTCGGATGCTCAATATGGGTTTCGGAGGGGGCGTTCGACCATCGGGGCCCTGCTACGCCTGAGGCAGACGGCCGCGGAGGCTGTCACCGGCAAGGGAGTGCTGTTGGCGGTGTCGCTGAACATTGCCAACGCATTCAATAGTCTTCAGTAGTAGTAGTAATTCAGCTGCATCAGGGAGGCGCTCCGGTTCCATGGAGTGCCCCTGTACCTCAGGCGGCTGGTGGCAGACTATTTGGAGGGGCGCAGTATCCTCTGCGCGGGTCTCGCAGGGGACATTGTGCGGACGCCCATGTCGTGCGGTGTTCCACAGGGGTCGGTTCTGGGGCCGACTCTGTGGGACATCGGGTACGACTGGGCGTTGAGAGGGAGTCTCCCCCCCGGGCTGAGCTTGGTGTGCTATGCAGACGACACGCTCGTCACAGCCCGGGGCAGGACACTCGAAGAGGCGGCGAGCCTGGCCACTCTCGGCACCGAGGAGATGGTCAGGCGAATTGAGGCGCTGGGGCTCAGGGTGGCCTTAAATAAGACGGAGGCCCTATTATTCCATGGGCCCCGCGTAAGGCTGCCAACCGGCGCCTCGTTAGTCGTCAACTCCATCCAGATCAGTATCCAGGCCCATATGAAGTACTTGGGTCTGGTGCTCGACGGGCGATGGTGGTTTCGGGAGCATTTCCGACAGATTACTCCCCGGCTGGTCGGCGCGGCGTCCGCCCTTTCTCGGCTCATGCCGAACGTGGGCAGACCCAATTTCGAGGGCCGACGGCTGTATGCGGGGGTGATGCGCTCGATGGCCATGTACGGCACACCCATATGGGCGAGGGCTCTGAACGCCCAGCTCAGGGCGGTTCTGTGGAGGTCACAGAGAGCCATGGTGGTCAGAGCCATTCGCGGGTACCGCACGGTGTCGACAGAGGCGGCGTGCCTATTGGCCGGGACACCCCCGTGGGACCTAGAGGCGGAGAGGCTCTCCGACCTCTACCGGCGGGCTACCTCAGTGCGCAACGAAGGTGACTCCCCATCGTTGAGCGAGATAGCCACCTGGCGCGAGGACGCCCGCCGAGACGTCATCGCCCGTTGGGTTACGCGGCTGGAGAGGCCTAGACACGGTGTCATTACCGTTGAGGCCCTCCGGCCCGTACTGATGGAATGGATGGAGCGGCGGCACGGAGTCCTCACCTTCCGACTGGTGCAGGTGTTGACGGGGCACGGGTGCTTCGGGCAATACCTGCACATGATCGTGTACAGGGAATGAACTCCGGCCTGCCATCATTGTAGTAGTGACGAGGACACGGCGCAACATACGCTCGAGGAATGTTCGGGCTGGGACGAGCAGTGCCGTGACCTCGTCGCTATTATCGGTGCCGACCTGACGCTGCCGGCTGTCGCGAGGGCGATGGTCGACAGCGTCAGGAATTGGGACGCGGTCGCCGCCTTCTGCGACGCTGTCATCTCGCGGAAGGAGGCGGCGGAACGAGTCAGGGAGGACTCCCGCGACCCGGGCCGCCGCCAGCGGCCGGGGCGGCGCAGGCGCGAATACCTGCGCCTGATGCCGCCCTAACCGACGCCTCGGGTGATCGGACCGGGGAATTGTCCGGTCACCCGACGCGAGGCCACCGCGTGAGGGCGACGCCCCGACGGCGAAATCTGTCGGGGCGTCGACGAGAGGAACCCGCGAGGGTAAACCGCCAGGCGGACCACCGAAGACAAAGATCGGGTACCGGTGGTCCGCTCGCACGGCGAAGAGAGAGGAGTTTTACGGTGGGTCTATGGGGTCACGCGCCGTCTTTCCGTCACCCCGGACCGATTTAGCGGGGCGAGGCGCATCCGTAGTCCACCAATAAAAATAAAAAAGTTAGGTATAAAAATATGATATTTAACCCTACAAGGCATGATTTTTTTGTTGTAGTCATAAAAACTATATATGATAATATTAGCTATGAATAATAAAGGAAAAATAATAAAAAAAAAATAAAAGACTAGTATTTCAGGCGAAAACATGTTTTTTTAATCTGTTCCCGATGAGGGACACTGTGCCTTAATACTATTTTTTGGTAAACAATCAGTACAAATGAGCTTTTTAGTTTTCCGGAACTATGGCTACATAAAATTTAAAAATGCACAAGTAATTAACAATAATGTAATAATATCTTTTTTTTATTAAAACACTATTAATGAAAATTGCGGAAGCAATTTTTATCTTTGTGTAAACAAAATTCAACTCGGTTCGGTCGGAAGTCAAATCTTTGGATCATTCTCCATCCCCGAATAAACTTCAAAGTCGTATGCAAACTCACGACCATCACAAAGAACTAATAGCTTATACCCCCATTTATGCGACTTGTTTGGAAGGTATTGTCGCAGTATATTCGAAGCCTTTTTCGCACACATTTGTTCATCGACAGTTAATGTTTCCCTTTTTGGTACATTCTGACACTTTTTCTTGATTCCAATATAGGCCTTATTTTATGTAAGCGGTCATGACCTGGAGCACTGGAAGGTGGTTGTACCGAATTATCATTGAAGTGTAAAAACTGGCAGATTTATTTGAAACGATTGACGGGCATTGTTTCCATAATCACTGGTATACCGAGTTCACTTATCCAATACATACGTATGTTCGATAATGGTGCCAAGCTCATAGTCAAACAAATGCCTAAAATTTTTTTCAATTCCATAGCAGTGATATGAAACGATTTAGAGGCATTCTTTCGAATGCTGAATTTGCACATTTCTTCTGTCCTAATAACTCATCGTCCAAAAACCATAGAAAATACTGTAAAGGAGTTTCATATTATGATATTCCTGGCGGTAAGACTGTGTTTCCAGTAAACTGAGGATGAGTTGGTTGAAAAGGCATCTTTTTCCAGATGAACTTCCTTTTTTTCTTTTTGGGACTGCAAGGCAGACGTTTCTGTTAGGAGGAACAATACTCACAGAAGTCGATGGTCGTCTGTCTCGTTGTGACGGGTGAGTGATTCCTGGAGTAGGCTCTGTAGTTACAGCTGAGGATACAATTGGCTGTGGACTTGGTATTTGACTAAAGGTGGCAGAAAAACATTGATTTCTTGGCGGTGATGCTGCAGTTTCGTTATCACTAAGAAAATCTGAGAAATAGTTGAAAGTGGATCGAATTCTTACAGTGTCCTCATCAATATCTGCTGAGGAGGAATCTTCGCCATCCTCGCTACCAGATGGTATAGTCAAGAAATGTTATATTTCTTCATTATTTAATCTGTTTCTGGCCATTGTCTGAAAGGAAATCCACATATTTCTTAGAAAAATACTGTAGTTATGATTTCGTAATAAGAAAGGTTAAGGCACAGTGTACCGTAACGGGAACGGATAAATATTTTAATTTTTTGGCTACGTAAACAATGATAAATAAAAAACAAATTTACCTTGCGATAGATAACGCTTTATTCTAACGCACATTATTTTTTATCACGTCAAAATTTTGATAAAAACAAAAAAAAAAAAAATTATTGATGTCTTCGAATTGAGTGACGCAAAAAGATGGAGCAAATTTTGAAATCTAATGATCATATAACGACTATTAAATTATCTATGTAAAATAACAGGTACTATTTAATGACTTCATTAGATTAGTTATCTATTAATTCCCATAGATGTCTATATGAGTTTCATTAAAGACGTAGGGAGACATTATTTTGAGTGTTCCCGATGAGGCACTGAGTGCCTTGTAGGGATATAACCTGCCGAGGAAATCTTAGTTGGGTAGACATTATGGCTGATGAGACTTGTGCACTGCTGCACTTATACTAGTTGTCCATTCTTTTATTTATTGACTGATTAGTTCATTGTACTTTATGTCTCTCGCTTTGTGTGGGACTAAAGTGAAACATTCACAATATTTCACTTTATAAGAACACGTTTATCTATTTAGAATTTTTTAACTAAATTTGCTTGGATCCTAGACTAAAATTAAAAGCTGCCCCAAGGCTATCCGAAGTTCAAACCACGGTGTCATTTATGGGAATTGTGTGTCTTGTTTTACAAGAGTTACACGTGGTGACAATTTGAGGAGGGATTAGTATTAATTTTAAATATATTAGAGAGGCATGCGGCAAGCTACTGCAAGGTATCACGACGTCACCCGGCGCGCGGCGGGTGACCACTGCATCTGCCTATACTGCTGTCACGAGTTCGAACCACATTCGATGGCTAAAACTAAAAAAGTTAATATAGTGGTAATGTAACGATGCACAAAGTTTTCTATTTGCAAACATAAATGTGTTTATCCGGGACAGTATAAACATACATACATATCATCACGCCATATCCCTTGCAGGGTAGGCAGAGAGAACAGAGTGCCAGAGAACTCTATCTCTGCATACTTCACTCGCTTCCTCAACATTCATAAAGTAATGACAGTATAAAGCTCGCAAAAAATCTACGCGTCAGTAGCGACAATTTACTTTTGTACTTCGTTTGTTGAGTTAGAGACGTTGTGATATAAACTGTAGTATCTAGCTGTACACTTAATACTTTATAAATGTACGAGTGACATCATCACAAATTTTTTTATTGTCGTCGTCCCAACACGCCTACGACCTTCGTATGCGGGGCTTACCTGACGTTGGACTACCTAGGAGCGTCTCGTAATGGACGCGTTCAACAGTGTCAGGGTGACAGGGTAAACTCCCTCGTACTGTAGTTTCCATCGAGACTGCTGAATGGCGGCCTGTCCTTGAGGATGATGTACCTCATCCTCCCCAGTTCTTCACACCACTACGATGGTTTGACCGAGCCAGATGAGAACCCCAATTGCCCCTGGGGCGGTCCAGCTTCAGACGACCAGCGATGACAGTGGTGACACGGACAGGAGAGTAACGATGTTAGCAATGGTGGCGAGAAAGAGGTTAATCTGTGTGTCCAACAGTGGGACCGCCTCCGCCCCGGAGTGTGCCATACGCACACTGCATGGCTAATGTGCGCAGGTGCTGAGGGCGTGGGCGGCCACAGATTGGGACTCACCACAAATCAGGTAAGGTTATGAGCCGTCCGTATAGCAAAGCAGACGAAGAGTCTTTACTTGGAATTTGTGGGATATAAGGGATGGTAGGAGTTTGATGTGGAATTTGAATGGGTAATTGGTGTTTATGCTGTCACCTTGTACGAAGCTCCGTAGATGTTGCAAAGTGAAGATCTATTAGCTGTCTGCTTCTGATGGTTAGCCGGAGGCTGACGACAGGAGACTGGACAGGACGTCGTGCACTAGGTTGATGATGATTTTCCTGCCCCAACCGCTTCTGAAGGCATTTAGGACTTGACCTAGTAGTAATATTGTGGAGTCGAGAATTGCATCGACATCATTGTGGCGAGCAGCAATAGTGGTTGTAGGGGCAGCGAGTGTTGTGAGAGCCACTTTCACCTTTCTGGGCAGATCTGACGTGCCGCCGGTTGGCTTACCTGATGGACCGCAAGATGTACTAACGACTTTTCTCTACCTGTGATCTTTAAGCGCGTTATATTGTACTTTAATTTCTGTGCGTATCTTACAACGTCTAGCCTTTCCGTTGACGCTCTTTTTTGTGTCTTATTTTATATATTTATTTACTGTTTAACACACTACATTTCACATTTATGAGGCAGATTCCATGTTTAACAGAAAAAAGGATATTCTTATACATGTATATAGTCATCAACGCCATCTGCTTGTACTTACATAAGTCCAGTCCAGCAATAAAATTTAGATGTCATAACTAGATGGCGCTATATTAAAGAAATATAATTAAAGCGACGCGCGACGTTCACATCACTCATACTGTAGTACATACGAACTGTATAGTTGCAACAACGAGTGGTCCGTCCGCATGGTGATAGAGAGGTGCATGTAACCAGGTTATGGGGTCGTGTGCTATTCTCTCCGTCTTCTTCTTCTTATATATTGGCAATCAGTTACTTATACGAGCTATTGTTGCCAGTGTCAAATTATAATGATTTTCACGTTTTTAGTCTCTTCAGGTTAGTCATAGTCCGTCAGTAAGTCCAACAATCGCCATCAACAGTGCTGGGGCCATATTGTTAATGCTATCTTGTGGATATTTTGATAGAAAACGAAAATGTTGTAAAGCATTTTTATATGATATTCACTGGATACCAACAGTTCCGTCACATCACATGATATAAAATGCCACCAAAATTATTTATTATAACACGTTAAAACACTAAGATATCGAATATAATACAAGGGCACCACGTGACGTATTCAGATTCCCGCCAAAAGTCCATTCTCTTCGTCGCCCAAACGGACCGGGTAGAGTGTGACCGTGCCATAGACAGTCCAATAAATAGTAAATATTCGTTGTACAACATACCTCCATTGTAAATATGGCCAGTCTCTGTGTGTGTGCGTGTGTCAACAGTTCAAACGTAACAGTTCGAACGTACGTCACACAACACAATGTAAGTACAACAACAACCAAACAACATACAACAACAGTACGAGACAAAACAACAAACAACAGGTGAGATATATTTATACATATGCCTTTAAATATATACAGATTGACCGTTGTCACATGTCACGTACAACTATATAAGTACAACACAATGAATGGAGCTCTCGCCATTACAGTAATATGTAATATATAATGTATGTATATAGATGTGATCCAAATCATTGTGTCCTTAGTACATAGGCATGTATGTATTGCAATAATTATGACACAATATGTACACGCGTCACCAGCGCATGTAACAGCGACTATAGTAATTATAACAAGCGGCTACAAGACGTTATGTTCGTTATCTAGGCGGTCGTTCACCTCTAACTTGTGATCTGATAGATACTCTATCACGGTGTACCTTCGCACGCATCACAGCACAGGTTATAGTTGTATCACACCGGAGCAACTGTAGCCGGTCAACATATAACACTGTTACTGCAACAATTTAGTCGCAATTGCCGCACTCAAGACAGTTATTGACGAAGCTCTCATCGTATTTCGAATACTGATGAATATGTATTAGTGCTGACCTGTGGGAAGTAAGTGCTCTATATCATTTGGAAATGTCAGCATTTCCATTCCCGAGAGGGTATTGTAGGTGAAAATTGAGAGAACTGAGCAAATAACTGTAAATGTAGACAATGTCGTAGTACCACCAGGACCATGTGCATTATTTTTACGTGATGTATTATATGTAGGTATATTTATTTATGTATATTTTTATGTTTACGTGATGGCTTAATGTTCGGTAACGTTTGATGGTTGTGTGTCTGTATAGAGATGATACAACAAACTGGAGGTAGGTAGTTATATTTTCAGTGTCATATGGATATATTGGTGCGACAGTGGACATGGCAGGTGTGAGTGCGGCCGCCGCGTACAACGGTACACGACACACCGCGCTGACGTCACCGCTGTAGACACACACCTACTACGTAACAATATATCGACAGGTATGTATACCGCCCTATGTCCACGTAAGTCCCACTGTTGGAGCGATACCTCGTACGAAATGAGAGGAATGTTATATTACGGTAATCAGATAGGTTCAGCTAGGTTTTTAATCGTGTTTTTGTATCAATCATCACCATCTCAGCTTATAAGAGCTCCCCACTGACGGGCTCGAGCCTCCTCTACTATAGGAGGGAAATTGGCCTAGTACACTACGGTTGTCAGACGTGTTGGTATCACACGTCTGGTGTAACACCCTCGGACAATATCATCGTTTCATTTATTAATGGATAGTTCAAATATGAAGTAATTATCTGTGTTTGGGGGACATAGTCCGGAGCGTGCTCGCCGCGTCCCCTGCCAGTCTAATTACACTGCTAATCCAGCTCGATATGCGTACCGCAGTGCGGGTTAGGGCGTCCCCCCGAGGCGACGCGTACCGACCCGCCCCCATCGGCAGTTGCGGCGATGGGAGCCGCCACCCATCACGCCTTTCCCAGTCAGGTGAGTCGAGGAGAGCAGAGTGCCGGGTGGGCACTTGGAATGTAAGAGGTTGTGTGGAAGGTAAGTTACACGAGCTGATATCCGTCATGGCGGACAAACAGCTACACGTGCTCTGTGTAACAGAGACCAAGCGAAGGGGCAGCGACGCCTGCGATCTTCCTGGTGGCGGGATGGCTCTGTGGTCTGGTGTACCACAGAGCGATCGAGCCAGCATGGGGGTAGGAGTGCTGTTGTCCTCTCGCTTGGCGTCAGGTGTGAAGGATTACGGAATGTATGATCCCAGACTTCTTTGGGTCCGTATAAAACTAGGTGTCACCAAGGTATTCATGGTTGTAGCATATGCTCCCGTAGGATCCTCGGTGGCATCAGACCTAGAGAAGTTTTGGGATAATGTTAGGGAAGTTCTGGATATGGCAGAAACCAGTGAACGCGTGATTGTATGCGGAGATTTGAACGGGGACCAAGCGCCCGACTATGAGGACGCCAAACTCTTTTGGAGCGAGGTGAAGAAGTCTCGGGGTGGTTGGTCAGCCTTCAGAATGAATAAAATAAGGTCTAAAGGTGGAGACATTCTTACACAAACACAAGACGTGTTAAGCCGATAGAGTGAATATTTTGGTGATATGTATGCGGATGCTACGGTTGGCGCCGGTGTCGCATGTGGTCTAGTAGAACAACATTCGACAGCGACGTCCTCCGATGACATCAGTATGGATGAAGTTGAATGGGCGATAAGAAGTTTGAAAAATGGTAAGGCAGCGGGCATTGATATAGTGTCTGCCGAGACGATCAAGCTTGGTGGCTCCTGTGTCTGGGAGGCGTACCTGTTGCTCCTCAATTTATGTTGGAGCTCGGGAATGGTTCCCGGGGACTGGAATAGCGCAGTCATCGTGCCTTTTTTTAAAAACAAGGATTCACGTTATGACTACGCAAATTACAGAGCCATAAGCTTGACCAGTTTGGCAGCAAAAGTGTACGGTAAAATTATTGAAAGGAGAATCAGGATGGTGTCCGATGGTTTACTGTGTGAGACACAAGGAGGTTTCAGGAGGGGAAGGGAATGCATGGAACAAGTGTTCTCTCTGCGCAACATAGTGGAGAAGCATCTGGCTCTAGGGTTTTCTGCAGTTTTGTGGATCTGGAGAGAGCATTTGACACGGCACAGCATTTTCGTACAAACGAAAGGAAATTTGGGACATTTTACCGGAGTATGGTATTAACGGTAAACTGCTGCAGGCTGTGCAGTCCAGTTACATGGGCTGTAGAGCCTGTGTGCGGCTGGATGATGGCATGTCGCCTTGGTTTGACGTCAATATCGGCGTTAAGCAGGGGTGCGTTCTGTTTCCGGGGAGCTGCCCGATTGGCAGAGGAGGGGGTTGCGCTTGTTGTGGGCCGGATCGGCCTGCTGGGCCTGAGGGTCTCGGTGGAGAAAACCGAGGCCCTCCTATTTCATGGCCCAGGTCGAGGTCCCCCCCCCCCCCCGAGGAGCACACATCGGTGTGTCTGGGGTTGCCGTGCCGGTGCGGGCCCAGATGAAATATCTGGGTCTGCACCTTGATTCTGGATGGAAATTCGGGCCACACTTTGCCCAGCTCGTCCCAAGGCTCGTCAAGGCAGCCGCGGGTTAGGCTGGCTTCTGCCAAATACTGGGAGTCCCGGGTCGTCCTGCCGGCGATTATACACTGGAGTCGTGCGATCCATGGCACTGTATGGAGCCCCCATTTAGGCGGATTCCCTCACCGCCCGCAACAGAGCCCTTTTGCGAAGACCGCAGAGGGTCATGGCGGTGAAGGCTATTAGGGGCTACCGTACGGTGTCCTGGACCGCGGCAACGCTGTTGGCAGGCGACCCACCTTGGCCGTTAGTGGCTGAGGCTCTGGCGGAGGCCTACCAAATCCGCGTTGCGGCGCGGGCCGCCGGCGAGCAAGTCTCCGTTAAGAGACTGGGCAGAGCATTGGAAGTGGCCTGAAGGGAAGTCATCCGGCGGTGGAGAGATGAACTGGAGTCCCCCATAGCAGGGCGGGGTACTGTAGAGGCGGTTGCGCCACATCTCCACCGCTGGATCAACAGAAGGCACGGCAGCCTGAGCTTCAGGGTGGTGCAGGTGCTTACCGGACACGGGGTCTTCGGTAAGTACCTGCACAGAATTGGGAGAGAAGAGGCCCCAGGTTGCCATGAGTGTGGCGCGCCAGTGGACGATGCGCGCCACACGTTGGAGATATGCCCCGCCTGGGGGCCCCAGCGCCACGTCTTGTCGGTGGTTGTTGGAGGGGACCTGTCGCTGTCAAACGTCATCTCAAAGATGCTCGACAGTGACAGGTGCTGGTCGTCGATGGCCTCCTTTTGTGAGGAGGTCATTTCTATAAAGGAGGCCGCGGAGCGACAACGCGAGGCACTTGCGTCCGCAGACTCGCTCCGCCGGCGGTGGCCAGGGAGGAGGAGGCGCCGATATGCGCAACTCCTCCCACCGCCATGAATGACGACAGGGCGTGGCCCGACGGCCAAGCGTTGGGGTGCCGGGGATCGAATGTCAATAGACGATCTCTCTGGTACCCCGTAAAAGCGCGGAAAGGGCCGCTGTGGTTTTAGTGGGTATTCCGATCGGGTTTAGCTAGTCGGCGAGTCCCACACTCCCCCTTCGTCTGTCACCGGCTAGGGGCAGCGCGTAAATGCGTTTCCACAGCGTGAAAGGGGTGCGTTCTGTCAGCCAGGCTATTTATCATATATCTGGATAAATGTCTCTAAAGGTTGAACGATATGAATGTGGGAGTCCAGATGAGCGACTCAGTGGTCACTGCTATGCTTTATGCAGATGATGCAGTCCTGCTGGCACAGTCAGCGACTGACCTGTAGACCCTAGTCGACATAATGACAGAAGATTGTAAGAAAAGGGGTCTACGCGTGAATGTGAGCTAAACCAAAATAATGGTCTTTGAAAGAGATGAAACCAGAACAGATGTAAAGAGTAACAATAGGTAATGATGTACTGGAGCAAGTGGATGAATTTGTATATCTTGGATGTAGATTTAGCCGAGATGGAAGGTACACCACTGATATAGAGCGAAGAGTGAATGCGGGAAATAGAGTGAACAGAGCGTCGGTAGCCACCACCTCAGCCAGAAGGCACGTGTAGCAAAACATAACGCAGTGCATGTCCCAACATTACTGTCTGGAAGCGAGAGTTGGGTATGCAGAAAAGAGTATGAAAGTAAAATTAATGCGCTCGAAATGCGATCTCTGCGGAAAATCTGTGGAGTTAGGCTGACCGACTGCATTCGTAACGACGACGTAAGAGAGCGAGTAGGTATGAAAGAGAGTATTGGTGTAAAGATGCGAAAAGGAATGCTCCGATGGTTCGGACATGTGGAAAGAATGCCGAACGAACGTCTGGTTAAGAAGATATACAATGCGAAAGTGGAAGGATGTAGGTACCGGGGGAGACCGAGACTAACCTACCTAGACCAGATCGGTCATGTACTGAAGGAAGGTGGAGTCTAGAGTCTCCAAAACCGGCGAGCGTGTATGAAGAGAATTATGAATGTTGAGGAAGCGAGTGAAGTATGCAAAGATAGAGTTCTCTGGCACTCTGTTCTCTCTGCCTACCCTGAAAGGGATATGGCGTGATGATATGATAATTATCTGTCGCCTGTGTTAAGTATTAGATAAGTATATGTGTACATACGAGGGCGGCGCGTCCTGTCTTATATCTCTGTACCCAGGACAAACACTGACAGAGTACATTGCGAGATGTCTGTGTGTTACAGACGGACCGGCGACCGGCGAGCGATGCCGTATCTAACATTAAACCGCATATACAGTTATATATTGACTATTCTCGCTGTATTGATAATAAGTATAGCGGCGTGCAGGAAGAACTCGGGGAAGGGCGCATCCAAGGGCGGCTCCACCGGTGGTAAGGGCAAGAAGGGCAAAGAGAACACGATAGAGTGTGCGCCGGGCGCCGGCGTGCACGCGCCCTGCAGACGGGAGCCCACCAAGTACACCTGCTAGAGCGCTGGTGGACACACACAGTAGTGCTACGACACTAAACGAAAGTGAGTAACTAATTATCACTACTACATTTTTCCATCACCCTTTATCACGCACATGGGTGTTGTAAAAGAATAATACATACATACATACCATCACGTCATGTCCCTTGCAGGGTAGGCAGAGAGAACAGAGTGCCAGAGAACTCTATCCTTGCGTACTTCACACGCTTCCTCAAAATTCCACAATCAATCTTCATACACGCTCGCCGGTTTCGGAGATTCTTGACTCCACCTTCCTTCAGTACATGACCGATCTGGTCTGGGTAGGTTAGTCTCGGTCTCCCCCGGTACCTACATCCTTCCACTTCCGCATTGTATATCTTCTTAACCAGACGTTCGTTCGGCATTCTTTCCACATGACCGAACCAAAGAATAAAAGAATAATAATAAAGGATATACAATAATATAAGTATATATAACAAGATATAACACCAAGAGGAAGAAATTATTCCAAATAATACCGTATACCAGATCTGGCCAACGTGGTACAGTAAAACAATGTTCCCTCCCATTGTGGAGGTAGTTCTAGCCCAGCAGTGGGACGTATATAAGAGGTGAGTGCTAGAAGTGAGTGATGATGATGTGGGCTCAAGTATCACGTGCGGTTATCATTTATCACTTCTATGTGAGTTTATAATGACATTTGTTTCAGTTCATGCTGCCACAACTATCACACAAACAGACAGACACAAGTATGTCGAAGTTCACTTTGGACCGTTTCTACAGAATACTGTTCGCCATTCTAACTATACTTATAATAAGTGTTGCTGCCTGCAAGAAGAAACAAAGCTCGCACCCAAGCGGCGGAGGTGGAAAAGGAAAGAAAGGTGGCAAGGGGAAGAAAGGTCAAGAAGAATTATCGTTTCCGTGCGGTCCGGCCCCCGGGGCGCCTTGTAAAGTACAATCATTGAAATTAAGAGGAATTGATTTAGAACAATTTCGTTGATAGCGGCACAGTACTGAGCGATTGTATATTGTACATTTGCAGCGTTCTGTTTAAATAATAAGAGCGGAGACCGACGAAAGAGAAGTATTATGAAATTAAATTGAAAAATAATGAAGCATTAACACTGACGTATTCAGATGAAGCCTAGTTTATGTCAGCCCTACATGTCATTAATTGAAGCAGATGAGACAACTGTGTATCTATAAAACAATAATTAATAAATACATTGTGTAAAGTTATTAGTTTATTTGTTAGACGTTGTCGTGTTTACCGTATGCAGACACAAGGATTGGTTTGGGTCACACGCCGCTTGCTCGTACCTACATTATATATATATTGTATCAGTGTGTGTCAGTTTGTGTGTTGCAGTTTCAGTTTATATCAGCACAATATGTGCGGTGGATGGACTCAAATCAATTCGTTTTGTTTGCAGACGCGAGAGATGTCCGCGTGACTGTAGTGCCGGAGCGCGCGTGTCCCCCGACGCGCGAGACACATCTGTTGTACTGTAAGTGTACAATGTTTGACTAATCTATATCATCATTATCATCATTCTCCTGCTCTTATCCCAATTACATGTGGTCGACACAATATGTACTCAGCTTCCATCGCACACATTGCAACAAGTTATTGGCAATAGTTTTATGACAGGCCACCTGCCTGACGAGATTGACCAAATATCATCAGGTGGAGGATAAAGTTGTTATTCGTCTTTTCGACATCCACGAGTGAAGTATTGGTTGATAGTATTCTTAGCCGCTACCACACAGCTATCAATTTTGGCCAATATATATCATGGACAAATAATTACTGTAATATTTGACTAAAGATAGTGAGAGAAGGAGGAAGAAAAGTGGAGCTAAGCTTGATACGAGCGGTATGAAACTAATAGTTTGTATAATAATGAATGATAATAACATCAATATGTATGAACTGTATTGTACTCGTAATGCACTTTCTGCCATAAATCATAATATATGTTCTTTATAATGAAATTGGTTAGTTTGAAATTATATTTTTTAATTATTTTTGTGGCTTCTTTTGCATTTAAAGTTTTTAATAATTTCACAACTATATGCAAGGTTATGCCGTTCATATAATAAATTGGTACTTAATATTAACAAGTTTATTAGAAAATACAGAAAATACAAACTTATTAAATATTTATGATGTTCAACAAATTAACCAAAACTTTAACTGTTCATCAATTTAGTCATAACTGTAAATGATCTCTTTTTGTTTTATTACTTATGGTGGTAAACGAGCAACTAGCACAACTGATGGTGTTACTGCCGCTCATAAACAGCGCTGCTTACCACCTCACCCAGAAAGTTGATCCTTCAGCTCACAAAACGCAACAGCACATGGCCACTACTCGGATGTCGATTTCTGTGAAACCGTAGTCCCAATCCCAACCGTAGTCCCAGTCCTAAATTGACAATCTCCCTTGGGAATTTACTTGTTGATCTAATACCAATCAATGATATTTTTTCGAGTTTGCCCGAATATTTATTAGGTATTAGAGCGGTTACGCACTACGTCCGAACCGAATCCGATCTGAACCCGTGAAAATATGGATCTAGAAAACTCGGACCGAATTCGGATATTGCTTATGCACTTGTCCGATCCGAACCCGTGAAAATGTGGCTCTAGAAAACTCGGACCGAATTACGTAAATTTACGCGGAGCCACAGCAGAGTGTTCATGTCGTTGATCATGAGTCCTTTAAATCGACGTCAACTTCTGGCAATACTATTGTACGTACGAAGAACGTAGACGTACGTACATCTACGTACTTACGAACGTAGAAAAGAAGACGTTCGTACGAACTAATACACTGGATGGATGCTTGCCGCTTCCAGTCAGCCAGCCGCCCGCCCCGCTGCCTCTCTGCTCGTATGCAGCTCGGCTTTAACTCGGACGCAGTGCGCGAGCGTTCATACAAATAATTCTATTGCTACATCGGTCCGTCAAAAATCTTCTCCGGCATGGAGATTCTAGAGTGACTGAAAGAAATCGGATGACGGAGATCGGACGGGGGAGATCGGATGGGGATCGGATGAAGTGCGTAAATTACCATATAAATAGTTCTACGGCATTAATTGTATGAAATTTTAATTTTGACATTGATTATTTTGTTATTTATTTCTAACTATAATTGTAATAATGTATAATTTAATTTAGATATTCATTATTTTGTAGTTGATTATGTTATTTCATGAAAATCTATTAATGTTTAATTGTGAAAGTTATATGTTAATTTACAAAACTGACTAATATTTCTACACCAGCTTATGGTAGAATATGTGAGATGCACAGAGTATTAATATCTAAATGTACCATATTCTGAGAAATAAATGAATATTATTATTATTATTATTATATTACAACGGACCATATTTTCACGGGTTCGGATCGGATTCGGATCGAACGTAGTGCGGAACCACTCTTAGACACTTCTTAGTAAATAAGAAGAAATAAAAAAAATGTGGGTGGAGACCACTTCTGCGTTGTTGCCCTCATTTATAAATAAAGTTGATTACTTTTATTTCCAAAACTCAAGCTAGAAGTCATTTTCCGGCTCAATTTTAATCCCATGTAATAAACGAGATGTTTGACGACTCCAGCTGCAGAAAGGCGTGAGACAGGGAGACGTTATCTCTCCGAAACTGTTCACCACTGCACTGGAAGATGTCTTCAAGCTCTTAGACTGGACCGGACTCGGCATCAACATCAATGGCGAATACATCACTCACCTTCGATTCGCAGATGATATCGTAGTCATGGCAGAATCCCTGGAGGACCTTGGCACCATGCTCAATGACCTCAGCAAGGTCTCCCAACTAGTAGGGCTGAAAATGAACATGGACAAGACGAAAATCATGTCTAATGCCCATGTCATTTCTGTACCGGTCCTGGTTGGGAATGCGATTCTCGAAGTTGTCGATCACTATGTTTACCTAGGACAAACAATCCAATTAGGTAGATCCAATTTCGAGAAAGAGGTCAGCCGACGAATCCAATTCGGCTGGGCAGCATTCGGGAAACTTAGGAGGATCTTCTCGTCTAATATTCCGCAGTGTCTGAAAACAAAGGTTTATAACCAGTGTGTGTTACCAGCGATGACTTACGGCACTGAAACGTGGTCTCTAAATGTCGGCCTCATAAAAAGGCTCAAAGTCGCTCAGCGTGCTATGGAGAGGGCTATGCTCGGTATTTCTCTACGTGATAAAATCCGAAATACGGAAATCCGTAGAAGAACGGGTGTAACCGACATAGCCCGAAGAATTAGCACGTTGAAGTGGCAATGGGCAGGCCACATCGCTCGACGAACCGACAACCGTTGGGGAAAAAAGGTTCTCGAGTGGCGACCACGAATCGGACGACGCAGCGTAGGACGACCCCTCACTCGGTGGACTGATGACCTCATCAAGGTCGCAGGAAACCATTGGATGCAGGTGGCACAGGACCGTTATAGATGGCATTCTCGTGGGGAGGCCTATGTCCAACAGTGGACGTTTACGGGCTGATGGATGGATGGATTGACGACTGCTAGGTGCTTTTTTTTATTTAATTTAATTTATTTGAAATAAAACTACTTTTACGGATTCTTTCGCATTTGTATTTGATTTTTAATTTCCCGACACTTCGAACACTTTACAGTGATCATGGTCACGGAAGGACTCAGTCCTCTCGTGACCATGATCACTGTAAAGTGTCAAATACAAACGCGATAGAATCCGTAAAAGTAGTTTTATTTCAAATGTGTAATACTCGCGTAAACATTAGAAGTCATTAATTGAATTTATTTTATTAATTTGACACAAACGTGAACTCACATACTAATTTCTTAGTTACAATTCAAACAAATTTGTGAGTAGCCTCTGTGAGAGAACTGGTATCTGTACTAGGAGAATGATCCTGTCTAAGGCTTAGCACGCACTGCGATTAAACGCCCGCGTTTTACCGCAAGGTTGAAACCGCAAAAAAATGTAACACATAGCTTTCTATACAAGCGCACGCATTAGCGACTTTTTTCAGTTACTGATTTCAAAAACGCAACTTGCTACGTTTTTACCGCGGTTTAAAAATGTGCAATTTTTTTGTGTCCCATAGTAACAGAACTGTGGTGCACGCACGGCGATTAACCGCATTCGGTTTTTTATCCAGTCTCGACTGTGCGAGCGCGAAGGATAGACGTTATTTGCGGACGTGTCATATCGTCCGACTTAGAAACATCGTATGTAGACTACGACAACATCATTCTCCTACTTTTATCTTAATTACTTGGGGTCGATACAATATGTACTCTTTTTTCATAGTACATATGGTAAAAATTTATTGACAATAGTTTTATGACCGGCCGCCTGCCAGACGTCAACTCTCTTTGTGAATATAATTGTTGACTAAACGGTATCAGATCGAGTTGGCCCAGGTCGATATAAGTCTCTTAGTCGTCCTTTACGACATCCAAGAGCAAAGTAAGGGTTGGTAGTATTCGTAGCCGCTACTACACAGCTAGACTATGGCAATGTGTCAAAAAACATTAATATTGAATTAGAAAAAATACCGGCATTATATGACAAATCGTTGAATCAATACAGAGACAGAAATATTAAGGCCCGGCTTTGGCTCGCTCTTCAGGTGATATTACATTACGAAATAAAGTGTCTTCAAATTGTAGATACTGACCCACGTCTTGTAATAATTTATTAAAAGTATTAATCGACATTCTGTAGTAATTAAAAAACCTATTGGGATGCTGACGCACGTTGTTGTACATTATGGAAAGGATCCTTTCAAATGTCTTTGATTGGTTAGTGGATGTACCCAGTACCAATGGCGACGGCGTTGTTTACGTTTTTTTATTTTTTTATTTCAATACCAAAGACACAATACATGCTGCTCGCCAGAAATCCATGGTGGAACTGAAAATAAATTTAAGTAAAACGCCAGCCGCAGTGCGTGTTGACACGCGGATTTGCGTTTTCAGCTATTCGTAAACCGCTTGCGTTTAATCGTAGTGCGCGCTAAGCCTAAGCGCTCCTACATGCTACCGCAGGGGCGGCAAACCGCGCGGCCTACTAACTAGCCGCTTTTCCAATGTAATATACAACCGCCTGTGATGGTACGCACTTAACCGCTACAAAATTTTAACCGCGGCGGTTGCAAGGAGAGCTTCTGCCCGCTTCGCGGCTGGCCCCCACTTTGTTTATACGCACTGCGATTCATGGGCGGTTCAGTTTGTGGCGAGCCACCAATGAGTTTGTACGTGAGTTACCGTGAACTTCTTCGACACAGAGAGTTCTTCAGTTCTTGAAAACAACTTGCGAACTGCCCAAATTCGTCGCGTGTTTCTAGTAAAGGATGAATCCAGGTTTTTTTTTTTATTTTTCTTCCGTTGTTTTCGGGAGTAAAAATAAATAACACAAGCTATCTCGACGACATCTATTTTATTAATGGGCATATGGGCCACGCGCCTTCAAGCGGTCCAACCGCTTAACGCGGTTTCATCGCGGCTGACCACTATGGCGACCAATCGCGAAGAAATCGCGATGAAACCGCGTCAAGCGGTTTCATTAGTGTTCAACATCATGAATACATAATTTCTGATGTTAACGTGAGTTTTACACATTTGAAATAAGGTTATTTTTATGGATTCCATCATATATCTTTAATTTACCGTTTTACTTTAATTTCTAATTTTACGACGTTTTGAACATTTAACAGCGTTCGAGTCCTCCCGTGACCATAATCACCGTAAAGTGTTCGAAACGTCAGTAAATTAAAAAATCAAACACAAACGCGATAGAATCCGTAAAAATAGTTTTAAATTCAAATCATGAACACTTCTCATTTCAAATGCAGACCAATTGTTTCAATGATAAACATTATAAGTCCACATAACATTACAACTTGTACTTAGAATCAAGTTGTACAATGTTACTAATATTACAATATTATACCTACTTATCCTTGTGGTGACAAAGTAAAAATACGATTCATCACGTAGATCGTAAGAGATGGCTAAGGGATATAAAACGCATACAACAGCTATGCAAGAGATGGAAAACTCGAAACAAAACCCTATACCTATACCAACACGTTTGACCAGCGTAGTATATCTAGTAGGTCAATTTCCCTCCCGTTATGGAGGAGGTGCGAGCCCAACAGTGGGACATATATCAGCTGATGATACTTACATTTTGTTATTTATCAATTATTTTCGGCGGTTATTAGGTAGGGGCCGTAGTAGGTACGCTCGTGGTGCATGTCGAACATGTCCCCGCTGCAAATACTTAATGTGTAAACATTATTTCTAATATTGTTGGGAATTTGTGTCGTATCATTTTGAACCAGGATAATGCTATAATTAGTTTTTAATATTTGGCTTGTAATATGTACCTGTGTTATTTATGTGCTACACATGTTTCTTTTTTTGCTATTTTCGCGGTAAAGTTGAACGAAACTGTATTCTCTTTGTTGTATAATATTAACATATCATATTATTGTTATTACCATGTCATATTATATAAAGTTTAGATTTAAGCTGGATTGTGTTACTACATTATGGATGCTACATTATATTAAGTCACATTGACAGCATGTGCGTGACGTCTACTCCCGGTAACAACGGAAGACCAGCGCTGGTCGTCTGCGGCCAGCATTATGCTGAGTTGAGATCGGATTGTGGCACACACTAACCATTTTGTTATTATTATTATCTATTTATTTTGCTTGAGCTTGTGTCTGTTATAAATAAATCATTTCATTTCATAATACTTTAACAAAGCTTCTTTTTTAGCAAGAATTTGTTAGATGTTTTAAATGTTGTTATTTTAAGATTGAAACAGGAAAAAAGAAGCAAAAAAAATCGTTCTTCCCATGAATAAAAAAAATGGATTTAAAATTTTGACGACTCTAAAGATTAGTTGCCCTAGGTCCGGGCCTCGTGGCCCAAGCTTAAATCCGTCACTAGCTGTAATGATAGTTTTTATACATACATACACATACATATCATCACGCCATATCCCTTGCAGGGTAGGCAGAGAGAACAGAGTGCCAGAGAACTCTATCTCTGCATACTTCACTCGCTTCCTCAACATTCATAATTCTCTTCATACACGCTCGCCGGTTTCGGAGACTCTAGACTCCACCTTCCTTTAGTACATGACCGATCTGGTCTAGGTAGGTTAGTCTCGGTCTCCCTCGGTACCTACCTACATCCTTCCACTTTCGCATTGTATATCTTCTTAACCAGACGTTCGTTCGGCATTCTTTCCACATGTCCGAACCATCGGAGCATTCCCTTTCGCATCTTTACACCAATACTTTCTTTCATACCTACTCGCTCTCTTACGTCGTCGTTACGAATGCGGTCGGTCAGCCTAAATCCACAGATTTTATACAAATTGTATTTTTGTTAATTATAATATATGTAACACAAATATGTTAAATATATTTTTCCAACATTTTTCCAACATAAGGACATTCATATGTATACATGGAGAAGGAATGAACAGAAAAGTATAATAGATTTAATTTTGGTAGACAGTCGCCTCCGAAGCAAAATATTGGACGCAAGAGCCTACAGGGGCCCCACAGTCGATACGGACCACTATCTCGTTATTGCGAGATTCAGTGGTCTGTTCAGAAAGTGGAGGCACTGGCGAGAGCGTGTCCACTTCGGAGGGCTTGAAAGAATAAAGGTTGAAAGGTTGCAAGAAGAGTGTGTAAGAGAAAAGTATGCAGAGGGTGTCCGAGAACGGCTGATGATGGCAAGCCAGCCGCAATCGGACATTGAAGAATGCTGGAGAGTATTGAAAGAGAGTATGGTAGATACAGCGAAAGAAGTATGTGGAAGTTCAAAGAAGCATAGAAAAACAAATGGTGATGCATGGTGGGATGCGGAAGTGGCAGCTTCCGTAGAGCAAAAGAAGAAAGCGTGGCTGGACTATGTCTCTTCTTTGAATCTGAATGACAGTATGACTGAAGAGAAGAAAGAAATATATCGGCAATGTAAGAATGACACCAAGGCCTTAGTGAAAGAGAAACGTGATAGAGCAAGTATGAGTGCATAAGATAGGCTGACTAAAAACTTCGAGGGTAACACTAAACTCTTTTGGAGGGAGGTGAAGAAGTCTCGGGGTGGTTGGTCAGCCTTCAGAATGAATAAAATAAGGTCTAAAGGTGGAGACATTCTTACACAAACACAAGACGTGTTAAGCCGATGGAGTGAATATTTTGGCGATATGTATGCGGATGCTACGTTTGACGCCGGTGTTGCATGTGGTTTAGTAGATCAACATTCGACAACGGCGTCCTCCGATGGCATCAGTATGGATGAAGTTGAATGGGCGATAAGAAGTTTGAAAAATGGTAAGGCAGCGGGCATTGATATGGTGTCTGCCGAGATGATCAATCTTGGTGGCTCCTGTGTCTGGGAGGCGTTCCTGTTGCTCCTCAATTTATGTTGGAGCTCGGGAATGATTCCCGTGGACTGGAATAGCGCACTCATCGTGCCTTTGTTTAAAAACAAGGGTTCACGTTATGACTGCGCAAATTACAGAGCTATAAGCTTGACCAGTTTGGCAGCAAAAGTGTATGGTAAAATTATTGAAAGGAGAATGAGGATGGTGTCCGATGGTTTACTGTGTGAGACACAAGGAGGTTTCAGGAGTGGAAGGGGATGCATGGATCAAGTGTTCTCTCTGCGCAACATTGTGGAGAAGCATCTGGCTCTAGGTCAGAGGGTTTTCTGCAGTTTTGTGGATCTGGAGAGAGCATTTGACACGGTTGTACGAAAGGAACTTTGGGACATTTTACCGGAGTATGGTATTAACGGTAAACTGCTACAGGCTGTGCAGTCCAGTTACATGGGCTCTAGAGCCTGTGTGTGGCTGGATGATGGAATGTCGCCTTGGTTTGACGTCAATATCGGTGTTAAGCAGGGGTGCGTCAGCCAGGCTGTTTATCATATATCTGGATAAATGTCTCCAAAGGTTGAACGATATGAATGTGGGAGCCCAGATGGGCGACTCAGTGTTCACTGCTCTGCTTTATGCAGATGATGCAGTCCTGCTGGCACAGTCAGCGACTAACCTGCAGACCCTAGTCGACACAATGACAGAAGATTGTAATAAAAGGGGTCTACGCGTGAATGTGAGCAAAACCAAAATAATGGTCTTTGAAAGAGATGAAACCAGAACAGATGTAAGAGTAACAATAGGTAATGATGTACTAGAGCAAGTGGATGAATTTGTATATCTTGGATGTGGATTTAGCCGAGATGGAAAGTACACCACTGATATAGAGCGAAGAGTGAATGCGGGAAATAGAGTGAACGGAGCGTTGGGGCAACTTCTCGGCAGCCACCATCTCAGCCAGAAGGCACGTGTAGCAATACATAACGCAGTGCTTGTCCCAACATTACTGTATGGAAGCAAGAGTTGGGTATGCAGAAAAGAGTATGAAAGTAAAATTAATGCGGTCGAAATGCGATCTCTGCC
The DNA here is from genome assembly GCA_905163515.2 of Lymantria monacha. Lineage (NCBI taxonomy): Eukaryota > Metazoa > Arthropoda > Insecta > Lepidoptera > Erebidae > Lymantria > Lymantria monacha. The sequence continues at coordinate 21,049,075 of LR991107.1, read as the reverse complement.
GAAAATCTGTGGAGTTAGGCTGACCGACCGCATTCGTAACGACGACGTAAGAGAGCGAGTAGGTATGAAAGAGAGTATTGGTGTAAAGATGCAAAAGGGAATGCTCCGATGGTTCGGACATGTGGAAAGACTGCCGAACGAACGTCTGGTTAAGAAGATATATAATGCGAAAGTGGAAGGATGAAAGTACCGAGGGAGACCGAGACTAACCTACTTAGACCAGATCGGTCATGTACTGAAGGAAGGTGGAGTCAAGAGTCTCCGAAACCGGCCAGCGTGTATGAAGAGAATTATGAATGTTGAGGAAGCGAGTGAAGGATACAAAGATAGAGTTCTCTGGCACTCTGTTCTCTCTGCCTACCCTGCAAGGGATATGGCGTGATGATATGTATGTATGATATCATGTGCATATAATTTTAATTGATGTCTACGTTGTGTGTTGTGTGTTGCAGGCGCGCTGTGATGCCAGGTCGTTGGGTGCGCCTGTTGCTGGCACTGTGCGTGCTGGCCGCGTGTCTGCTGCAAGTGGCCGGCTGCGGACGTAAACGTATCGTATGCCAACCGCAGGACCCGCCCTGCAAGAAGTGACTGTTCCGCCAACGTTCTAGACATTTGTACACGTACGTCACTTTATACATTGTCATATAAAGATCTCTTCTAATTGTCAAATACGCATTCAATGTGCATATGGCTTAGATATATCTTATCTCGAATACATTACATTAATATGTTAAGGTAAGACGGGATTGCCGCGCGGTGACGGGCAACAATACAATGCACCACTTCTCTCCTACACGTAGGTATTGTAAAAGACAACGCGTTACCGCGTCTGTGTATGTGTGCAGAGATAAATGATTGTACTTTATTCTTTAGTTTCCCTTTGAACATCGATTCCTTCGTGTCGGTGGCGGTGACATGGACAAGGAGGTATTCCAGGAATTGGTGGTGCTGATCGTGACGTTGGTGCTGTCCTACCTAGAGACATGCCTGGGCGCGCCCCTGTCCGCTCCCGGCTAAGATCACCGCTTGCATGTGCACGTGCACGAGGACCGCAATGACATACAAGTATTAAACTATTTAACAATCATTTCATTTATTCGTGGACACACATTAGCATTACAATTATATATTATTCGTTGTTCATATTCTATGTAATTACATGTACTTCACGACAAAGCAAGCAAGTTCAATGTACCTCGGTGACAGATGTGGGGGTGTGAGGGACACATCAAGCACACGTTAAAACTACAGCGGCTCCTTCAATGCTTTCATGGGGTGCTGCAAAGATCATCTGATGCCCCAGGCCACATTTTGTGCTCTACGCAGTCTCCTTACCATGATTTGCTCGCCGTTGGCCCACTCTGTCCCGCGGAGCCTGTAAACCTCGTCGTACACGCCTTATTCACAAACGACCGAGTCGGGTTGCCTGTCAGTAGCAAATTAAATATAGGTAGGTATACACAACAACTATTCCATCGACTAAGATATATTGTACCGTGCGGGAACCGAATTATGACACGTGGGTCTCTCTACGATTACTGGGAAGTGTGCACGTGATCTTGACGGTTATATTAAAACATTTATATTTACTCTTTGTGTTAACGAATTAAGTATACTGTATCACGTTGTACTGCCCGGGTGTCGCAGCAACCCAACCGAGGGCAGTGAGCAGACTATAACCGCTGCAACAGTCATACACCACTCCATCATAGGTCTAACCACGAAAGTGTCAATCAGAACGGTCCTGTATCACTTAGATCCAATAGTTCCTGCGACTTTGAAAATATAGTCAGCTCACCACCAGCACCACTCGCTATGGCAACACCACACTGGTGATAGCAGTTGTGTGAAGTATTACTCATTCTCATTGATACAACTGATTGTCGAGCTTTACTTATACGTTTAACCAGACATGGAGCATCTCCTCTGTGTCAATAGTTGTGGATGGTGACATTACAGTTTGCGTGAAAGATAGTTTATCACAATGACTCTAGTACTGCTAACTCAGTGAGCAGTGCACGTCATATTATCTGCAACAAGTGAGCCGTCACGGCGTCACCATCGTCTGTCTGGTGTCTAACTGCACTAGTATTGTGCGATCACTTACGATGTCTTCATAACTAACATGCACCATTACCATTTCAGGCTTTACGATGTTCTTGTGGTCTGCTGTAAGCGCCAGTACCTATATCGTCGTCACCGGGTGATGCCCTGGCTGGTGCTGCACCAGTAGCGGCACTACGCAACACGTTGCTGGCGACGTTAGCAACTGATTGTGCTCTGCTGTACACATGTACGCACTCACCCCACCCTAAGCTCCACCGTCAGTACATGTACGTCCCAACGTCAACGCTAACTAATAGTTATAAAGCTGTAACGTCGTCCCTAACATTTCCTAACAGATCACCTTCAATATTTAAACATAGCACTAACTATTCTTTGTAATTATTTATTGGAAACAATTAACTTTTATAATTAAAAAAAATTGCAAATTATAATAGACAAAAATCTAATGAAATTAATTAAAAATGTGTACCGTTGCAATATGTGATTTTTTTTTTCATTTGTATTATTATTTATATACTAGCTTCCGCCCGCGACTTCGTCCGCGTGGAATGGTTACTTTGGCCTAACGTTAACTTCAACTCGCAAATTCGTTTACGTAAAAGGTGGAAATATTTTTAAATAATACATACGTTAAAGCTGTTTTAGGTACCTACATGACGGTTTTAATAGTAAGAGTAGAACATTAAACCTTAAGTAAAAGTATTGGGTCTTGTCTATACTTTCTATAGATACATACATATGTACATACACTTACGCCTATTTCCGATTACGCATACTTTTAATGTGTATGACCTCGCTGTGTGGTAGCGGCTACGAATACTACCAACCCTTACTTTGCTCGTGGATGTCGTAAAAGACGACTAAGAGCCTTATAACGACCTGGGCCAACTCCATCTGATGCCGTTTGGTCAACAATTACATTCCCAAGGAGGGTTGCGGTCTGGCAGGCGACCGGTCATAAAACTATTGCCAATAACTTTTATAATATGTACTATGAATGAAGAGTACTTATTGTATCGACCCCAAGTAATTGGGATAAGAGTAGGAGAATGATGATGATGATGACCTCTCGTGAACAAATCTTCAATTTGGTCCAGAAAAGTATGACGTGGTCTTCCCCTTGTATTCGTCCCATTCACGATTGCTTTATATGTTTGCTTAGTTAACCTCTGCCCACTCATTCTTTCTTCCACTTCGTGTCCAACCCACCTCAGCATACCAGCGCTCTTTTATAACATTATACCTAATTTTATCTTGCAGACTTACATCAAACACGTTACGAAGAGCTGTCAGCTCTACAGCATTTATTCTACTTTCATGTCTTCCCGCCAAATCTAACTTTCACTGCCGTACATAAGGGCAGGCACTTATACTTCCTATACTTGTTATTATTATTTAGGATGTGTAAAGCCGACGGAAGGTCGTGAGAAGAAAACAAAACTAAAAATGTAGTGTATGCAGAAGTACTTTGAATTTTTGAAATAACATTTGTAGAATGTCGATAGTAATAATGTTTTTATTGTTTATGCCACTCCGTAGCCGAGTTAAAAGAGACTGAATACTTTCATCTTGTAATTGCAAAGTCACAAGCCAATCGGAGTTATCAATTAATAGGACACTCTCCTGTACCGGGTTACTGCTTAGGGCATCTACGTGTCGCATTCGATCACCAGATGGATACTCGATTTGTAGATCATAATCTTGGATTGAAAGCCACCAGCGGGCTATACGGGGAATTAGATCCTTTTTAACTAGAGTTGTGCGTAATGCCGCGCAATCTGTCACTACAGTAACGGGAATCCCTACGAGATAGACTCTAAAACGCTTCAGAGAATCTACAACTGTCAATGTCTCCAGCTCATAACTATGATAAACTTCCTTACTTGTAACCCTACTGAATGAAGTAAGCAATAGGTTTTAAAACATCATCACTTCGGTATTGAAAAAGGATACCTCCTAGGCCCAGCTTACTGGCATCGGTATGAAGCTCCGTGCGAGCATTCCTATCGTATATACCTAATACTGGTCTGTCGACTAGGCGCTGTAGTCTATGCATAACCAATAATCACCACCTTTTTTCTTTACAAGAACCACTGGACTCGCATAATCAGATATAAGAGTTCCTTATTACACCCGTATCTATGAGATCTTGAACCTTGTCATTTGCAATTTAATTTTCTTTGTGAGAGAGTCGATAAGGCTTACAATAAACAGGCTGCTCGGTTTTAGTCTGAATATGCATTTCTAGTATGTCTGTACATCCTAAATCTTTTGTATCTTTTGCAAACAAATGTCTGTATTTATTCAATAACCGTAACAATCGACTGCAATCATCCTTCTCTAAACTTCCTATATCTATATCAGACAATCGCAAATCTTCGTCAATAGATTGGTCAACTATCATAACATTCGTGCTGCTTTGTAAACTATCATTTTTATCAGTAACAATTTCCACGCGCGCAATTAGTCTATTCGGTTTCCATTCAATAATTTTGTCTCCAATGTTGATTATTTTTAAAAAGCAATCTTTCGACCTTATAAGTCTCCCTAAAATTACATATCACATACAGCCTAACTCAAAATAAACAGTATTCACAAGAGATGTGTCATTACTCTTGATATTGAGATAAACTTGCACCAAAGCAACCGTTTGTTGTGGTATTATGCAGCCGTGTCTCAAATACACTGGCAATTTTGTTATAAAGTCTGTGTCCTGTAATTCTATGGCACTAAGAGTACTATTAAAAGAATCATCACTACCCACAAATTCAACATAGTTTTGTGATATAATTAAACTGATATTAGGTTGATTTATCATTGATTGTCCGATTATTAAATCTATGTCGGCTATATCGTAATTGGTTAATTCCACAAATCCACTTAAACAATATCATCTACGTGACCATTTACTTGGGAAGTTCCTAAAGAGTTTGAATATGCATCTCCGAAACCTCTCATAGTAACCACGGAAGGTTCAACCTTTAGTTTTAATTTATCAGCAAATGAAAAAGTGAGGATATTCAATCTACTGCCAGTATCTATATACACGATGAGACTACAACTATTAATCACTACTGCTTTCTTTTACAAATCTACGTATATGTTGTATGTTGTAAAAAAAAACATTACTAACCTTTTGATGTGAAGAGCTCGCCGCATACCAGCAGCTGGCTGACGTGTGGCCCGGGCGATGGCAAATCTCGCAGCGTGGCACCTTGCAGTCCTTTGCTTCATGACCTTCTCTTCGGCAGGCGTAACATTTTTTCAGTTGAAGGTCGGTTCCTCTTGCAATTGGAGCAACGGCGCCCCCTCTTCGCCACATGGTAATCGGTCGTGAATGGGTGGCTTCAACTTGTTTGTAGTTTTCGAGTGATGACAAATACCCGTAATATAGTTGCTGTGGTGTATCGCATTGGAACGCCTTTGCGTTGGCTCTTATTTCCATGGGTAGACCGCGAATTATGCATGAAATTGCAGGCTCGCCAAACATACCGCATTTTTTTAGCAAGGAAACCTTGTCGTGGAAATATTTGGTCATGGTTTCAAAGTTGTTCTTTTTTCTCGCAAGCATAGTCTCCATCCACAAAGTCAGTAGAACGTGGAAAAGCGGTCTCTAAAGCGTCTTTCCACCCCTCCCACGTGAGATCGTAGGCGTCAAGATCGTCGTACCAGTCTCTAGCCGAACCTCGAAGACGTATCTGCATGATGAACTGCCGGTCTTTGTTGTCCCATCCATATACGTCACCCAATTGGTCAATTTTGTGCAGCCATCCCTTGATGTTGCTAGATTTTTCATCCGGCCGGAATGTTGGAATAACCTCCGCGTCGATTTGGGTGACACGTCGTTTCTTGTATCGTCTGTGTTTCTTCACGTCCTCTTCGTGATCATCGGAAGAAGAAAAAAAACTTTATGTTTCGTCGCTGTCCAGTGTAGCATTCCTGCAAATTCTCCTTTTCTTCGTGCCGAATCCGTCTATGTATGGGCCTGACATAATCCCACTTCTGACGTGTAGAATGTCGATAGTGAGAGTGGTAGCGACAATGAATACACGCTGTACTTTTAAATTTATATTGCACCTGATAATAATTACGATACGGAATCGAATACGAACCAGAATGACCTAAGATATTCTAACCGGCGGTATTTATACATACCGTGGCGTGATCTAGTACTAAATTCACAAACTTAATGGATAATATGAAATATTAAATATCTTAATTATTCTAATAATTATTTACATCCAAATATTATACAGGTCACATAATCCTGTATAATAATCATTATAAATCCCTAAACATTAAGTTGTACGCCGGAAGTTGACACGCGGAAGTGTCAGTGTGATGAAATCATAAATCAGAAAAATAAGAATCTAATAGCTTAATCATTATACATCCATCCATCCATCCATCAGCCTGTAAACGTCCACTGTTGGACATAGGCCTCCCCACGAGAATGCCATCTATAACGGTCCTGTGCCACCTGCATCCAGCGGTTTCCTGCGACCTTGATGAGGTCATCAGTCCACCGAGTGGGGGGTCGTCCTACGCTGCGTCGTCCGATTCGTGGTCGCCACTCGAGAACCTTTTTTCCCCAACGGTTGTCGGTTCGTCGAGCGATGTGGCCTGCCCATTGCCACTTCAACGTGCTAATCCTTAGGGCTATGTCGGTTACACCCGTTCTTCTACGGATTTCCGTATTTCGGATTTTATCACGTAGAGAAATACCGAGCATAGCCCTCTCCATAGCACGCTGAGCGACTTTGAGCCTTGTTATGAGGCCGACATTTAGAGACCACGTTTCAGTGCCGTAAGTCATCGCTGGTAACACACACTGGTTATAAACCTTTGTTTTCAGACACTGCGGAATATTAGACGAGAAGATCCTCCTAAGTTTCCCGAACGCTGCCCAGCCGAGTTGGATTCGTCGGCTGACCTCTTTCTCGAAATTGGATCTACCTAATTGAACTGTTTGTCCTAGGTAAACATAGTGATCGACAACTTCGAGAATCGCATTCCCAACCAGGACCGGTACAGAAATGACATGGGCATTAGACATGATTTTCGTCTTGTCCATGTTCATTTGCAGCCCTACTAGTTGGGAGACCTTGCTGAGGTCATTGAGCATGGTGCTAAGGTCCTCCAGGGATTCTGCCATGACTACGATATCATCTGCGAATCGAAGGTGAGTGATGTATTCGCCATTGATGTTGATGCCGAGTCCGGTCCAGTCTAAGAGCTTGAAGACATCTTCCAGCGCAGTGGTGAACAGTTTCGGAGAGATAACGTCTCCCTGTCTCACGCCTTTCTGCAGCTGGATCGGTTTCGTACTCTCATCCTGGATGCGGACTGACATAGTAGCGTCTTTATACAAACACTTCAGCACTTCGATATATCGATAGTCAATTTGGCACCTCTGAAGGGACTGCAGCACTGCCCAAGTTTCGACAGAATCAAAGGCTTTCTCATAGTCCACAAACGCTAGACACAGAGGCCGATTATACTCCTCGGTCTTCTGTATAATCTGGCGTAGCGTGTGGATGTGGTCTATGGTACTATAACCTTTTCGGAAACCGGCTTGTTCGGGCGGCTGGAAGTCGTCTAGCTTGCGCGCGAGTCGGTTCGTAATGACTCTTGAAAACAATTTGTACACGTGGCTCAGGAGTGAGATGGGTCTGTAATTCTTTAAGAGCGTTTTATCGCCCTTCTTGAAAAACAGCACCACCACACTCCTGGTCCACGACTCTGGAACGTCGCCCCCGAGAATGACAGAATTAAACAGCTTCTGTAGGGCGGCCTTTGATGAATCTCTATCTTTACTGAAAGCTGCCCGGTCTTGCTACCGAACTGCGGTGGAAAAGTCGAAAGACGCTTTATTAAATAGGATTGTTGAAAAATTAGAAAGTGAAGGTCCGTGGTCTCCACTATATCATGAGTTTAAAGCAAATCGCTCAATCGACCTAGCTTACGTACAAAATATCAAAGTGAATGATAAACACACTACGGGTATTGAGGAGACCACGGAAGTTTTATTAAATACGTTAATTCCAGACGATAACATATCAGTCGACAGCGAACACCATAAACAAATACGCGCGTGGGCCGCTGACCCACCTCTCTCGCCTATGTCTGACCTTCCGTCTTTTGCCGAGTTTATGAATACCGTTAGAGCTCTTCCCCTCAACAAAGCTGCTGGTGAAGATAAAATATCAAATAAAATGATCAAAGAAGCTAGTCGAGCATCGGGCAGCTCAATGTTAATGGTTTTTAATCGTTGTATATCTGAAGGTATTTTTCCTCGGTCATGGCGTCGCGGATATATACGGATAATTCCTAAAGGCGGTGATAAGCCACCAGATGACCCGAAATCATATCGACCAATCACCTTATTGCCCTCACTAGGCAAACTCTTAGAACGGCTAATTGTTCCTCGTTTATTGCCGGGTGGACCAACATTCAACCATAAACAATTCGGTTTCACTCGCGGTAAATCAACTATCGACGCAGCCATTGCGGTGAGAAAAGTTATTAATACATCCGCTTTTAAATACGTGCTAGGCGTTTTCCTGGATATCTCAGGCGCCTTCGACAACGCCTGGTGGCCAATGCTACTTCTTAAATTAAAGACTCGTGGGTGCTATAGGAACATCTACCTAATTATACAGTCATACTTTTCACAAAGCTCGACTAAACTGAAACTTGGTCACCATGCTGTGTCGAAGCCACTGACGATGGGCTGCCCCCAAGGTTCGGTGCTAAGTCCATATCTATGGAATTTAGGTTTTGACGATTTCCTCGAATTACCTCTGCCGAAACACTGTCAATTGATCGGCTATGCCGACGACGGTCTTCTACTCGTAGAATCCAACACTAGAGACGGTTTAGAGAAATTAGCAGAAATTTGTCTCAATAATATACTCGAATGGGGCACACGAAATCGGCTTACATTTGCCCCACAAAAAACGTATCACCTTTTATTAAAAGGAAATTTACAATCGTTGCCGCGTATAAAATTCAATAATATGACAGTCAAAAAGAAAGATTCAGTTTGCTATCTTGGTCTACTCTTAGAAAAAAATTTTTCATTTGTCGAGCATATTAAAACTGTAGGTGAAAAAGCGAAACGAAATTTCTATGCGCTTACTAGAATATCAACGTCTACCTGGGGCCTTCGTTTTAATACACTGAAAACTATATATATGGCCACATATTTGGGGTGTATTTGTTACGCTGCACCCGTTTGGGCTGATAGGGCTACCATAGGGGCAGCTCACCTTAAATTATTACAAAGCCAACGATTGGCCTTAATATTCTTGTGTAAAGCCTACAGGACGGTCAGTACCGAGGCTTTGCCGGTACTCGCGGGTGTACTTCCGGTTGATTTGGAGATTCAGAGACGGGCATCAATGTATTACACGACAAGGGAAAATATGAACACAGATTTCCTTCTACCGCGCGACCGTAATAAAATCGCTCGATTGTTTGCACCGCAGTCCGTTGTCTATGAAAAACTTTTAATTGAATGGCAAGAAAGATGGGATTCATCATCGAAGGGCCGTCACCTCTATCTATTTTTCCCATGCGTCCGCGAGCGCCTAGAGAGAGTGTGGCTGGAGGTTGACCATTTTGTAGCTCAATTTCTAACTGGACATGGCAACTTTAAAAGTAAATTATTTTCTTTTAAACTCGTACCTTCACCACTATGTCAATGTTCTACAAATAACCGCGAGTATGAACAATCAGCACATCACATTCTCTGGGAGTGCGATCTCTGGCGTAACGAGCGCGACCTTATGTTAGACAGTTTGCAAGTAACATCTGGAGTAGTATACTACACGGATCTTGTAGCAACTCGAGAAAATTTCCGTGCGTTTAGGCGTTTCTGCCATACCTACTACTGCAACCAATCTTAAGGCTCACATATAGGCCCCGTTAAGTTATCCCATATCCGTGGTGCCGTACTGCTGCGCTTATCGTAGCTGTACAACCCTTTACTTATTGGCTGACTAGTCAATATTGCTTTCTGTCTCCCGCTTTGCCTGGGAGGGAAGTGGAATCACTCTTTTCCAACTCCTCCTCTTTAACTTTTCTAATTAAATTTGTTGCGGGTTCCAAGACAATTAAAATCATTTCCCGGGACTGCCTGAGGGTCAAACCTCGGTGTCATTTATAGTGACCATTGTGGATCCTGGCTTACAGGAGTTACAATGGTGGGAATGTGCGGTGGGATTAGCTTCTGTAGGGCTTTTAAAACTGGCTTGCCGCCTGCCCTCAGGAGCTCTGTGGTAATTCCGTCATCTCCCGGTGCCTTTCCGTTCTTTCATTGTTTTAGAGCCATTCTGATCTCGTACAAGCTGACGTCCGGGATTTCTTCGGTATAGTGCCGAGTTAGCTTGGATCTGGGGTCTTGGACCAAGCTGACAACAGGATTCAGGGATGATTTGTACAACTGCCCATAGAACCTTTCGACCTCTCCCAAGATCTCACTCTGGGATGAAATGACAGTACCGTCATCGGTCTTCAGCTTAGTCATTTGGCTCTGCCCAATAGACAAATCTCGTGCGAACACTTTGGAGCCTCGATTTCGCTCTATCGCCTCTTCAATACGCAGTGTATTGAATCGGCGAATATCGCGTCGCATAGATTTAGAGATTTGTCTATTAAGCTGCCTGAGTTCGGACCAATCGGCTGAAGACTGTACCGTCATTTCCTTTCTCCTCTCCATGAGTTGAAGAGTCTGGTCAGAAAGCTTTTTTGTTCTAGTAGCGCGATGGGCCTTAAAGAATTTTGACCCGACCGCGTGGACAGTTTCCACGAACCTGTTGTTCATATCGTTCGAAGATTCGCACTCTTCCAGGCATTGGAAGCGATTATGTAATTCGAGTTGAAAGCTATCGGGGTTCTGGTATTGGACAGGTGTAGGTCGGAGTGTAGACTTCATCAAGCGGGACCGCTCGACTTTCGTACGAAGATTCAATGTGCCTCGAACCATGCGGTGATCACTCCCAGTTTTAATCCTGCTGATCACAGAGACATCATTGAATATTTGTCGTTTGTCCGTCAAGATGAAGTCTATCTCATTTTTAGTGGATCCATCAGGGCTAATCCAGGTCCACTTCCTTTGTGGCCGTTTCTTGAAGAAGGAATTCATCATGAAGAGGCCTTCCTTCTCCAAGAAGTCGGCCAGTTTTTGGCCCCTTTGGTTTCTCTGTCCAAATCCATATTTCCCCACTATCAACTCATCGTCTGTCCTTTTGCCTAGTTTTGCGTTGAAGTCTCCCATAACTACCGTGAAGTGGGTTTTGGACGTGTGGATGGCTTTCGAGATATCCTCGTATAAGGCCTCCACTACGTCGTCGGAGTATGTCGAAGTCGGTGCGTAAACCTGTATGACCTTCAACGAATACCGTTTGGTAATTCTGAGTATAAGGTACGCTACCCTTGTTGACACACTTTCGATCCTCTCCACGTTCTCTACGAGAGACTTACGAACGATAAACCCTACACCGCCTTGGGATGGGTGATCTCCCTCCCGGTAGAAGAGCAAATTTCCAGACCGGAGGATTATCGTGCCCTCCCCCTCTCTTCGCACTTCTGATAATCCTACAATGTCCCATCGGATTTTGCTCAATTCCCTCTCGTCGGTCCTAAGCGTCCGAACGTTGTGTGTTACCAGGGCCAAGGGTCGATTATTTTGGTAGCCGGATCGCGGCCGGAGATTCCTAGCACCCCCTGCCCCGCCACCAACAGGCCCGCTACCAAAATGAGCCCGTGGAACAGCGGAACTGCCGTGACTGGGGGCCGTGACTTTTTGTGCATCCATATTTATTTTGGGGGGGTAATAATGCCATAATCGCCACGCTTGGCGAGCGGATTGGCGATCGCGGTAGATGTTATTAAGTTTCCCGGGAGATAGCCGCTGCCCAATCTCCCAGTGAGACCCTTAGCCGATTTTTACGACTCCCACGGGCAAGTAAGGGGTGACGACCTTTGTATTCTATTCCCGTCGCCACACGGGTCATTATACATAGTAAAACAAAACGATTTTAGGATTGATTAATCGACATAGTGTAAGAAAGTACAGAGGTCTATATTACAACGCAATATTTAGTAGTCGCGCCGGAAGCTGACAAGCGGATGGCGCCCATGGTATTAAAATTATACCAGTTTACAGAGATACTATAACTAACTAACTAGAACTATTTACTTGATTATAAATGACTAATAATTAACATTATATAATACGATTAACAATATATTAATTAGGATGTGTATATGTGAGGCCGGCAGTGCTACTCGATAACACATTAGTTTGAGTTTTTTTTACTATAAGATTATAAGACCCAGTATTTTTACCATGAATACGCACTTAATACTTGATCATTATTTTGCTGCGATGTTATTTTTAAACTGCGATATTTCCTAAGATATCCATTGAAATCAAATAATGTAAAGGGCAATTTTGTTTTAAATTAAATACTTGTGATGAATAACTCATTTATTTGGATAAGGATTAATATTATATTTATAAAAACACCTTAGAAAATATCACATTATTTTAAAACAAATTTGATTAGCATAAAAAAGGTTATACTGAGCCAAACTTAAAAGATAGACATATGCTCTCGCGGACTTTTATTTAGAACTTTGAAAGGGGAACAATCATGTAGTACATAATTTTCGCGCAACTTTAACCGTTTACGCAGCGGAAACTCTCAAAAGGAAACAAAAACCCGATTTTGAAACATTCTTCATTGTTGCTCTGCTCCTATTAGTCTTAGCGTGATGATATATAGCCTATTATAGCCTTCCTCGATAAATGAGCTATCTAACATTGAAAGAATTTTTCAAATCGGACCTGTAGTGCCTGAGATTAGCGCGTTCAAACAAACAAACAAACTCTTCAGCTTTATAATATTAGTATAGATGAAAACATTACCTAATCATTTAAAATGTATGTTATGACGTGTGATCATATCTTATATTTAACTAGCCCTCGTACTCACTAGCGTGTACTATATAGCAACGTATTAACGTGTCCTCTTATTATCTATATATATAAGAGATTCCCACCTATGTATTGACTCATCACGATATCTCTGGAACCATAAGGGCCCTGTAGGACTTTAAATTTGGTAGCAATATTCCTTTCGGCGACTAAAGGTCAGCTAAGAACGCATTTTACAAAAATCCACTCGCAAGGAGGGTTGCTGAAGTGACAAAATCACATTTTTTTTAACCTTCCTCGGTTTTTCAAATACTATGTACACTTGAGGCCTTCGGGTCATATCGACCCGATTTCAAAAATATGAAGTAATTGTTTTAAATTAAATATAAAATCTATATATTTATAAGACAAATTTATTAAATAAAAATAAGGAAACATTATACGACTATACGTACCTATATATATTACTCATTTTCTTGGCAACACGAAAAACACAAAATTTCAGAATGTTTCAGACATATATGTTTCTGAATTTTTTTTACAAATTTTTGAAGTTTTTACATCTTCTGAAGATAGACATACACTTTTTCACGAACGTATCCCGTTTCACTGTCACACAATATCCAAAATTTAATACCATATTTACTTGGTTTGCTTGGCATATATTGTCGAAAAGGAGATCGACCTCTAAATGAAAGTAATTGTTCGTCAATTGCGATATTTAAATTCGGATTATAAAACACAGGCAACAGCTTCACCCATTCATCCCACATATCTCTCACAGCTGCTAAGTTATCACTTCGTCTTCTTGCTGCTTGGTCAGAGCATTTATCAAAACGCAAAATCTTGTTGCCCGAAATATAGGTCTTCCATAAACTTCGGACCATAAGCTTTCTAAACTTTCATCATTAGACTTGAAAACTCCAGCGAAAATAAGAATACCTAGATATGCATCTAACTCCGTTTCATCTAACGCTTCCCATTCATTTCCAAAACGTGAAGAATCTTCTATATTTGTTTGTATCCAAATTATAGATTTTATACGCTTATTTAGAAATAAATCAAAAGAATTTGTAAATGAATTTATGCGATTAGAAGCATACCTAGTAGTGCCCGGTGTAAGTTTTATTGGGTTTGCACTACTCAAACGACCTCTGATTTCCAAAGGGGTTCTTGACTACACAAATTCACCATTTTTTGATAGCATTTGGTTTTCATTAGCACTGGTCAATACCAGTGCTAATGAAAACCAACATATACAATATTACCAATATAACGTATCTTGAAAGAGGCTCTTCATCGCTATTTGTTTCGGCACTACTGCTTTCATTGTCTAAACTGGGTTGAATATTGTTGGTAGGATTTTCAACCAAACTATTCTCCGTTTCACTAATTATTTCATCTTCGGAATTTATATTGTAGTTTAGGATTTGCGAAAGCATAGCTACAGACAAATTGTAAGCCATTTCAAAAACCAGCGAAACATGTCAAGTCCAAACAACAAGTGAATCAAATAAAAGTAACCGTCTCATGTAAGTAATGTAATCTAACCGCTAAATAATCAAATTTTCTCAAACTACCTTCAACAACAACACGCCAAGTGATTGAGATATGACTAGCATTTATACTTTTAAGTATATTCTTAGAATGCAACAAAGCATTATTGTTTGTAGAACACGGGCTTTTCTGACCCCGAGGGTCTTTTTCATACTCGGGTATTATTGACCCGAGGAACCTAAGAAGGTAAAAACGTAATTTTCTTAACATAAAAGACTTGACCATAATTTTACGATACTAATACATAGTGCAGGCATAATTAATAATTGTCATGAAGCCGTAATAAATTATATTAATAATTACCACTTTTATTGCCAGTTAAATTTGTTTCGGGTCAATATGACCCGAAGAACCGAGGAAGGTGTCGCCGCTTATTGTTACGTCGAAGGCGACCACGGGGTCAGTAAAGAGTGCGGGGAGGGCGCTCAGCTGTTATGCACCTCCACCGCACTCGCGAACACTCGCCGATGAACCTCCAAATCGCATACGCATACCTTTCATTGTAATTATTTATCTATTTTAATATACAAATTTCTATCGAGCGAGTCACTATTTATTTCTATGTTCCATTACCGAACATAAGTGGCGACCGTGATAAAAAATTAAAATTCAAATCATAAAGCTTCGGTTGAAGAAACAATTTCGCCGCGCAACACGGTTCAAAGTTCAACGTAGCACAATTCCGCTTCGCACTGCTGCTACAGAAGATACAGCATTACCAGAAGCACGAAAATCTTCTACGATTGCTACGAGCTAAACATCGCTGCAACTTGCGAAGAAAGAAAAATCAAAAAACAGTCAAAGTCATATGAGGTCAAAAGGTTATTGAGGTCCAGCACTGTTTGCAGCCATCGCAGCCGCCCAAGCTGACATCCCCAGGAGTCTACCTGCATCAGCAGCGGTTTTGCTGGCCAAAAAGTGAGCCCGTTCCTTTTATTATACCTTATCCTATCCATAGATTTATTTGTGTGAACAGAGAAGCAAGGAATCATTTCTTGTCTTTATTTCTCATCAATCGTTCTTTACAAACATAATAAGAGAAATTATAAAGCAATTAACGTAATATAAATTTAAAAATTACTAACTTATCTACCTACTTAAAAATACCTACATCATATTTACCTACTAAAATTTCTTAGCTATTTCATCGCTTAATTACCTACATGTTCAATCATTTATGATACAAATATTTGTCGCTAACGGTTAGTTTTCAAGTCGCCTATTCTTTGCATTTTTGCGCCTATTTACGACTTGAAAGTCTTAACTACGATAACGATATTTACGATACCTACAAATATTTGTTGTGGTCTATTAATTATTAGTTTTCAAGCCGCCTATCTTTTGCATTCTTTGCGCCTATTTACGACTTGAAAGTCTTAATTATTTATCGTAGATAAATCAATATTACCACAACGATAATCAACAATAAGTAAATAGCTTAACCTATTTTATAATAAAATAAAAAAATAAGCTTGTTTATGCTTTCTATTGCCATTTATTCGCACTTTTAATTACCTGCTATAATATGCTTATATAAAATTATTATTTGAATAAAATAACGTCTTTGTTATTCACACTTAAGCACAGAATAAAATGGTTATTGCTTAGCTAGTTAATAAATAAGGCACATTCCTATGATTGCATTATAAAATAAAGCATTACTTGGCTAATAATCACTTTTATCACTATCGCTTTAGCTTCCCTACTATTCTGTTTGGATAAATACTAATTTAACTACAAAGCATACAAAAATCTATTCCAGCTGCCGGGCGCTTGTGAACTGATCAGCTGTAACGAGTCCCGCATCTGATAAAATACTGCGGCTGGCGTGCATCGTGCGTGAGCGCGCGCGCAGACTCGCAAGTACCTGCCTACCCCTGCACACCTCCCGCTTTGCATCAGCTGTACTAAACCGGTTTCCATCGCTACTACAACGAAGCGAGGAGCGTATCGTATGCAATTTTATTCATTTTACAACTAGTAAAAATAACAGATTCTTTGTTTTGTATTGCGCGTTAACTTCGTGGACATGGAAAGCGTAGAAGATAAAAGTATTCAGGCTACTTACAAAGCTTTTAATATAAAACGCGCTTCA
Source organism: Lymantria monacha (assembly GCA_905163515.2). Lineage (NCBI taxonomy): Eukaryota > Metazoa > Arthropoda > Insecta > Lepidoptera > Erebidae > Lymantria > Lymantria monacha. The sequence goes on along the minus strand of LR991107.1, from coordinate 21,032,411 downwards.
ATTAAAGGTCGGGTTACTAAATTTAGCAATCAATTAGAAGAATTAAAAAATAAAAAACTCACGTCCACTGAGGTTAACGTGTTAACGCAAAGATTAATTAAGATGGAAGCATTATTTATCGAGTTCGAGAGCGTGCAGAATCAGATTGAGTCATTGGACGAAAATAGTTTAAGTTTAGAATTGGATACAAGAGAAACCATTGAACAATCTTTCCACAATTCTATCGCAAAAGCCCAGGAAATTATTTCTTTGAACAGTACTACAAAAAAGTCATCTACTGAACAGAGTAGCTTCATTACAGCCGATGAAGATGACCACGAAGTCATTGGATTTCGACTACCAGTTATTAAAATTAATAAATTTGACGGTTCTTTTAATAAATGGCTAGAATTTCGTGATACGTTTAGTTCATTAATACATAATAATTCAAAAATAAAAAATATTCACAAATTTCATTATTTAAATTCTTACTTAGAGGGTGAAGCTGCACGGGTCATTTGCAATCTTGAGGTTACCGACAATAATTATCCTGAGGCATGGTGTCTTCTTTGTGAGCGTTATAATAATGTTCGTCAATTAATAAATAACCATTTAAAGTCATTATTTAATATTGAGCCGTTGCGTGAATCTGACAAATCATTAAGATTTCTCGTGGATCACGTTACAAAGAATCTACGAGCTTTAAACAAACTAAAACAGCCTACTGATCATTGGGATACCCTGATCATATATATGGTCTCAGCTAAGTTAGACTGCAATACTCGCGTTAAGTGGGAAGAGTATATACAAGCGAACGTTAGTGCTTTAGAAATGCCTAGTTTAGAAGATTTCATGACGTTCGTAAAAGGTCGTGCTGATGTGCTTGAGTCTATTTATCGTAGCAGACAGGATAAAGGAGCAAAGTCTACCTCTAATTACAATACGGCTAACAAACAGAACCCTATTTCTTATACAAAGTCTTTTATTAACTCTGAACAAATTCATTCTTCTTCGCACGAAACGAAATTCGGTACGAAATGTGCATTTTGTAGCGAAGACCACCGAAATTACAATTGCCCGCAATTTCAGTCAAAATCCATTGATGATAGGATTAATATTATTTCAAAACTCAAATTATGTCATAATTGTTTACGTAAGGGTCATAATGCTCGTACTTGTAAATTTTTAAGTTCATGCAAAGTATGCAAGAAGCGTCATAATACTCTTTTACATAAGCAAACGGAATATGACGCTAAAAATGAAAACTCAGAGTCGCTCACAATGTCAGCAATTTCATGTTCTGAAACATTATTATGTACAGCGTTAGTGGACATTATTAACCCTGTCACTAATGCATCTATTACTACCAAAGCTCTGTTGGACAGTGGTAGTCAAAGTTCATTTATAACTGAGGTAATACAAAATAAATTAAATTTGCCTTCATTGAATTCTAACATTCAGAACATTGTAGGAATATGCAACACAATTGTTCAAATAAATTCTAAGCGCTGTCACATTCGTCTACAATCAAAGGTAGGTTCGTTCAGCTCTGAGATTTCGTGTATAGTGATACCCCAAATAACAGGTAAAACACCTAGATCATTAATTAACATTTCTCATATTAATTTAAAATGTTTCCAATTAGCAGACCCAAACTTTCATGAACCATCTGACATAGGACTGTTAATTGGTGCTGATTTGTTTTGGAATATTATAGGAACCAAACAACACTCTTTAGGATCAGACAATCCTGTACTACATGATTCCAAGTTAGGTTAGTTAAGTTAGGATGGCTTATTGCAGGTCCCATTTCCAATATCAATTCAATTAGTCAAATAAAGTGTAATGTTGCCAGTATTGAACATAATAAGTTAATTGATCTACACAACGATTTAATAAAGTTTTGGGAGCTTGAAAGCTTGCCCCAAAAGCCTCTTTATACTGAAAAAGAGAAAGCTTGCGAACTACATTTCATGAAACATACAAAACGTACTGCGGCAGGACGTTTTTGTGTTAAGCTTCCTTTAATTGACAATCCAGACTGTCTAGGAAATTCTTATTTTATGGCCAGACGGCGATTTTTAAATCTGGAACGTCGCTTTCGCAAGCAACCTGAACTCAAAGCAGCTTATGTTGATTTTATCAATGAATATTCTGACTTAGGACATTTAGCAGTATCCGAGGAAGACCAACCTGAGCATGGTTATTTTGTACCTCATCATCCTATTATTCGTGATGACAGTGAATCTACACGCCTTCGTGTCGTATTTGATGCATCAGCTCGCACCACATCTGGTATATCTGTAAATGACATACTCATGATAGGTCCTTTGGTTCAAGACTCTCTTTTCAATATCCTAATCCGATTTCGAGAATATCGCTATGTAATGTCGGCAGACATTGAAAAAATGTACAGACAAATATTAGTAGATGAGTCGAACCGTAACTTACAACTGATTTTATGGCGCGATTCGGAAGACAAACCATTAAAAACACTCAGGCTTAATACAGTTACCTACGGCTTAGCTAGTGTTAGTTACCTTGCCACTAAGTGTCTCTGGCAATTAGGTGAAGAGTGTAATGATAACCTCATCAAGGCTGTCATCCAGAAGGACATGTATGTTGACGATTGTTTGACTTCTAGCGATGATGAACACCAATTGCGTAAGATTCAGGAATCGACACATACAATTCTTGCTAAAGCCGGTTTTAATCTGCGAAAATATCGGTCCAACTTACCGTCTCTGTTGTCGTCAAGCACTATACAGTCTTGTGGCAACTTATCCTTAAGTAAATCTACAAATACACTAGGGTTAGATTGGAATCCATCTTCAGATAGTCTTCATTTTCCTTTAGCCGTTAAGAGACCTCAAGTTATTACAAAACGGAGTATACTGTCCTCAACATTCAAGATCTTCGATCCCTTGGGGCTCCTATCCTTGTCCACTATCGTTCCCAAAATTTTAATACAGACACTGTGGTCGTCCAAGTTGGACTGGGATGATCCTGCCCCAAACGACATTGTTAAAGAATGGAAAACCTTTATAGAAGGACTTGATTTTATTACTTCCCTTTCTATTCCTAGGTGGGTATCTATAGTAGACCCAGTTTCTGTTGAAATGCATTGCTTCAGCGATGCATCGCAACGCGCCTATGGCGCATGTTTATATCTTCGATCCACAGATAAAGATGGACATGTATACACACATCTCCTATGTGCTAAATCTCGCGTGGCACCTGCTTCTAAACACGTTACAATACCACGTCTTGAGCTTTCAGGAGCTTTGCTTGCTGCTGAAATGTGCTCTTCTGTCACCCAAGCATTGCGACGTAAAATATCGCAACATGTCTATTGGACGGACTCCAGCGTGGTACTTAGTTGGATACGAAGTGGTTCTTCTATCAATCTGAAAGCTTTCGTTGCCAATAGAGTAGCTGCCATTAGAGAGTTATCGGACACTGATACGTGGCGTCATGTGCCCACTAAATACAATCCGGCTGATCTCTTGTCACGTGGAGTCAACCCAAAAGAAGTTGCTGCCTGTGAGTTGTGGTGGAAGGGGCCCAAATATTTGTCGTTGCCAATGTCAGAATGGCCTTCTATTCAGCCACAGACTAATATAGATATTAAAAATTTACCAGAAGTTAGATCACATGCTATTATTAATTCAATTCATAATTCAAATGTACCAACAATAAATTTTAATAATTATTCTAAACTAAGAAAGTTACAATATATTTTAGGTTATGTACATAGATTTATACACAATTGTAGAAACTCAAAAACTAAAACTAACGGTTCTCTAACGGTTACTGAACTTGGCAAGGCTCTTTACTCATTAGTTTATATTTCTCAATTAGAATCATTTCCCAAAGAATACGATTTATTACTAAAGGGAAAGTCACTAAACCCTAAATCACACATTGCTGCACTTAATCCATTTATACACGAAAGGCTTATAAGAGTAGGTGGACGTATTCAAGCATCGGAGTACAGTTTCGATATGAAACATCCTATGTTACTAAGCCCTAAACATATTTTTACCAAGCTTTTATTCAAACAAGAGCACCTGCGACTTTTACATCCCGGTCCTCAGGCTTTACTAGCTTCCATTAGAACGCGTTTTTGGCCTATCGGTGGTAGAGGTGTAGCGAGAAGTACTGTGAGCAATTGTATAGTCTGTCGGCGTTTTAAGGGTCAATCTATGCAGAATATTATGGGCAACCTTCCTGCACAAAGACTAAAACCTGACTTTCCATTTATCACTGTGGGCACAGATTTCGCAGGACCATTTATGATCACGGATCGCAAGGGTCGTGGCTGTAAAATCACTAAATGTTATCTTTGCATATTCGTGTGTTTTAGATATAAGTGTATCCATTTAGAGGCCGTAAGTGAGCTGACCAAGGATGCCTTCATTTTGTCCTTAAAGCGTTTTGTTTCTCGCAGAGGGCTACCAAAGCAAATATTTTGCGACAATGGTGGAAACTTTGTCGCTGCATCTAAAGAACTCAAAGAATTCTTTGCCATTAACGCTAACCCTATCGCTGACTTTGCCGCTGTCGAAGGAGTTGAATTTTGCTTCTCACCTGCATACGCTCCTCACTTCAATGGTTTAATGGAGGCCGGTGTAAAGTCAGCCAAGTTTCATCTGAGTAGGATACTAGGGACTACACATTTGACCTATGAGGAATTGTCTTCCCTGTTCACTCAAATAGAAAGCATCCTCAATAGTCGCCCACTATGTCCCTTGAGTTCTTCTCCTACCGACTATTATCCCTTGACTCCAGGCCACTTTTTAATCGGTAGACCACTCAACTCTCTGCCATCACCGTCCCTGCAGTCTACTAATGCAAGCCGTCTCGACAGGTTTCAGCGAATAGAGAAATTTAAGCAGCACTTTTGGCGGCGCTGGAGTCACGAATACATCGCAGAGCTGCAGACAAGGACAAAGTGGCGCAAGAAGGTCCAAAGCCTACAAATACAAGACTTAGTTCTTTTAAAGGAGGAAAATTCTCCACCCCTGTGCTGGCGTCTAGGTCGCATAAAAAGACTCTATACAGGAACAGATGGCGTAACGCGTGTCGCCGACATAGACACTGCAAGAGGGAGTGTACGACGCGCTTTAAATAGAATGGTGTTGCTTCCGCGCCCGGAAGAAATAGAGAAACTGGAAAGCAACTAAGCTTACGCAACTAAGCTTTCCAGCGCCGGGAGTATGTCGCCGCTTATTGTTACGTCGAAGGCGACCACGGGGTCAGTAAAGAGTGCGGGGAGGGCGCTCAGCTGTTATGCACCTCCACCGCACTCGCGAACACTCGCCGATGAACCTCCAAATCGCATACGCATACCTTTCATTGTAATTATTTATCTATTTTAATATACAAATTTCTATCGAGCGAGTCACTATTTATTTCTATGTTCCATTACCGAACAGAAGGTTAATATAGTTCCAGACTTGAATTTCGATAGGCATGTTTGGATTACGATACAGAGGTAAACTAAGAATGGCTTTTTAAAAATCCCACCCCTAAAGGGGATTGCGTAGGTGTTTACCCAAAATACACATTTTCCAATACTACCCCTACAGACTTGGAGTTTGGTGTGGACTATCTTTCTGCTTTGTAAAGGTCAGATGAGGTAGGATTTTGAGAATTTTTGTTCTCTTCCGAAAGGAATTCTCTACTATCTGACCTAACCGAAGGGAAGCGAGGACGGGTCGCTAGTTTTTTTATAAAAGAACACCGGAAAAGGTTTTTAGAAATCCTTGTATTACGGGAGACTTTATAAATATATAATTAACAGGCACAAATTACACCCAGACTCGGAACAACTATTTGTGGATCGTCCAAAGTATTATCCCTCGTGGGGGAAGTCATCATACATTTGGCGTGGTACGAAGATATTTTAACAGCGGCACCATCTGTGCGGTGTCAATATATCTCGTTTTAATATCAAACGTAGTTATAGGGCTGTCGGTATAATGTTTTACAACTTCTTTCTTGATTATATATAGTTAATAGATTTACTATACTTTTTATACTAGTTCCTAAGATTAATATGCCCGAACATATAAACTCTTGCAATTTATAATTGTAATATCCTACTAATATTATAAACATGAAAGTTTGTAATAATGTATGGATGTGAACATCTTTGTTGCTCTTTCACGCAAAAACTACCGAATTGATTTTGATGAAACTTTATAGTAATATAGCTTATACATCAGAATAACACATAGGCTATAACTTATAAAGATATTTTGTAAATTGACTAAAATATAACGATAAAAATCGCTTAAGACAGAAAAAATCGCCCATCTGCGAGTTATTCTTGCATACGCTGCAAAGATCTTGATAGTTAGACAAATGTTATGTATTGTGGAAATGTACCTCTTTAAACAGTTTTACAAAAAAGTCCGCGACAGCATATATCTATTTTTAATATTTAAGCATTTATCGTTAAAATAGTAAATTAAAAATTCACAATAATTTGGTATTTATTGCCGATGCACATTTTATAGTAACAAATCGATTCTTATGCAAATAAATGCTTTTATTGCTTTCGATATTTAAAGTACATATTTTTTGCTTTTTACCGCATGTCGTTTGGTACAATTTTTCAAAAGTTAGAACGATAAGAGTGCGCAGTGCTGTGGTTAGGCAGCAACCGGGCACACTACAGAAATATGGCAAGAAATCTATGATCGCCGATTGTGCGACCCGAACACAAGTAAAGACGTAAGAGCAGTCATCGTTGATGATTGTTGTATTTTTGACAGCACTACCGATTTGTTAATAACATACTATACCTGTATATAATAGATAGGTATTGAAATTTTGTGATATGAAACATCTTTTTGCGCGCCTTGGCAGTAAAATTATGTCGACTACTGGAAATGATAGATTGGGTTAGGTAGGTACTAAGGCAAATGTGGTCATGCCGTGATACTACGCCGCCATTCTCTATTCACTTGTGTGTATGACACAAACTAACATAAGTGTGACATTAAATCCTTACTAATATATATTATAAATGCGAAAGTAACTCTGTCTGTCTGTCTGTCACTCTTTCAAGCCAACACTACTTAACCGATCTAAATTAAATTTGGAACACAGATAGTCTAGAGCCTGATACAGGACATAGGCTACTTTTTAATGCAAAAAAGGATTGTAAAGGAGGATATAAAGTTGTAAGGAAGTATCGTTATTTTTAAAGCCAAAAGCTTTAAACTTATTTTTAGGCTATTGATTAGATATAAATAAATATGACATTAACATGTTGTAAAAAAATACCCTTAAGGGGTGAAATAAAAATAGGGGATGAAAAACTTTAGGAAAGTAACCTTTTACGCGGGCAGAAGCTAGTAAATTATAATTAGCTCCAATTAATATTATCAATTATCTAATTATTATTAATATTACGTGCCCATGGATCATTAAAAACTTTTATGCTTTCTATAAAAAAAATTACTCTCTTTAAAATTGAACACTCGTTTGTGGTTCGCACAAAAACATCGAACGTGAGCCTCAAATACACGAGTCTGTACGAGATAGTCACTTAAACCGCCACGCTACCTGCACTGCGGTCATTGTCGTGTGTTGTACTGCGGGACACAAAAAATAAAACTATAATGATATAAAAAGATTTATTGACTGTTAAATGTTGGGATGCGACTCAACCTCGAACATACAGTTGCACGCACCGCGACGTATCATATAACTATAACACTAGGGGGCTACAGGAAGATATCTGATACTCGACACACACTTGTATCAACTTATACAAACTAATACCACCAGTAATTAATTACAAAAATAATTTGAATGTAATGTTCCCTATCTCCTATAACATAACAGCAGTGGCCATTACTATTTCTATACAACCTCATAATACATTGCAATAAACAATTCCTTACAGACATATTCATGGTCCGGCAACGTTTGATACAGACTGAGAGTCAACTGTGCGGTTGTCAGTTATACGATGTCGACTTCTATAGCGGCAATCGTCCATCACAACCACTGTGCTATACTTGCAATTAGATATTCAAAGTTCAGTAATATAACAGCTGGGCTCTAAGTGTGATGTTTACAATCTTATAGCCGTGCTAATATTGTAATATTACCTTTTAAATAGTAAATATATTCAGACGGCTGAAATTACTCGTGTTCAAATACTAAATTTTCTTTTAAAAATATAACTCGTTATAGAATTTATTATAAAGTTTTACAATAATTCTCATGTTCGGTTTTAATCTGACGCGCTCGTTGCGTTCGCTGTGAAGTACCAATAACGTCGGAGGCGGTATTACTATAACAATATAATTATAATTAGCTAATATATTTTATAATTATATAATTCACTCAGTTCCGTATATACCATTAACTAAACTAAAAATAAGAACAAAATATTAAATAACGCTATATTTTATTTACAATTACAGTACAACTCTATAATAGATAAAACTATTTACTAATTTCAATATCATAAACAAAAATTATTAAGATTACAAGTTTTTTACCCCGCACAAGTAATGGTAGTTTGACAGATGTCATTGTATTTTCGTGGCAATGGCGAGTGATTTCTACAGAGTAATGTACACTGTAGTAAGTACTCTGTACAAATCATAGACAAACTTAACTGTCCATCTCCTAAACATATTACACGCGAGGCTTTTCAATATATGTCGTGTGTGGGACTCGAACCTTATTAGTTAGGTGACAGGTCGCTACACTATACGTTAACACGTAGTATGATAGTGAGCACTACGCGTTAGCAATACGATATGATGTCCGTGTGGTGACGTAGTAATTCACATCTCTTTATTGTCCATGGGTGTTCTTAAGGACGACTAAATACAATATACATATAACATCACAATAAAAGGAAAAACCGAAATAAAACGCAATATCCTGTGTATGCCGTCTGATCAGCGTGGTACAGTAGGTCAATGTCCCTGCTATTGTGTAAGAGTAGAGGTAAGTACCCGGCGTTGATACGAGTACGTGTGTGAGCCGATACAATGATCAATGTTGACTAACAGTTAATACAATATAGCATATGAATGTAAAGAAAGTATCTCATTACTTTATAAAAGATAATTTAACATACAAGTAGTTATTATTACAAAAATGTGTGTAAATATTGACGGGTAGATGGCACACGTCTCCTCTAGAAACGATAATACGAGGCGAAGGTTGAATGTCATACGACAGCTCACGCTGGTGTAAGTGGTAGCACGATTAGAACAGATTTGTGGGTTCGAATCCCATGTGTAACGAACATTTTTCGTTCCTAAACAAGTTTTTATAAATAATGAACATGTTAAATGCTAAATTTCAGTAATTTTAATAGGTATTATTACATTATGTTTATTGACTCCGGCTGTAGTGATAGCAATCGTTATGATAACCATACAGTGTGAAAGAGATAACGCTTTATAATACTACCGTCCCTGTCTAGTTATGATATCTATAGCTCTACTTACAAAAGAAACACACACACAAATTATTTATGCCCTGTACCAATATTTGAATAAAAAAGTAGGATTTCACATTGTTATATATCAGAGCAACATCAATTAATAAGTTTAACATCCGCACGAGGATGTATAAATCTCAATAAATTTCAAAATAAACATAAGTTTGGCACAACATAAATATATATACAAAAAAATATAATTTCAACTGATCATGCTTTATATTCTTTGTAAATATATTGTTATCTCAAGTCTGTCAACATTATCGTTTTAATAATATAACTTATACATATATTATGTCTATATACTATTGTCTCACACCACATGTCGTGCGAACCAATTGTACAGACCTCGTTCAGTAAAACATATGTTGTAACAACTGAGACACACGTACAAACCGATAAACTACAACTGACAGCGCCATACTTACGCTAACCGCAGGACCGGTACATGAGACAATATGGTCTAACATAAACAAACATGGAGACATACGGTTCTGATACTATATACAGCACCCGACGATATATATAACTACATTGATGAAATATCTTTGGAAAAAGACAATCGCTTAATTTTGTCTTCGTAGAACGTTGTCTCTTTCGCACACCACCGTTGACGTGACGTTTAATAGTCGTACAAATGCAAGCGAGTGTAGTTGCGTCCAGTCAAAAAAATATACAAATAGAGTTTTAAAATCGCAACCGCTTAGAAGAAAAAAGCAGCTACTTGTCTGTAAAAGTCAGTTTACGGACGATAATGATTTTACTTGATAACGTCATAAGAAATCATTGATGAAAAATTGCATAGTTCAAACATTAATGGAAACCATATTAACTTTTCACTTCACATTACATAACAACAATAGTTGACATAACAGTTCACATCAAATTCTTAAAATGCAAGCACGCTCAGGCCGATCATGTCTCTCTATCACTTGTTTCACGCGCTCTCGCTTGCACGCTCAGCTCAGGCGGAACAGCCGGCGTTCATCAATTTATAAAACGTTATCACGTCAAAAATCTTATAGAAGTGTATTTTATTTAATAACAAAAAGTAATCATCGTGTTGTAACAGGGTCTTAACAGATATCGGACTGTTGGTGCTTCACGTACCGTCACACAGGCAGTGGGCGACAGGGATTGTTCTACGACGCCGAAATTACCAGATTGTGTCTTTCTAACAGTCGATGTGCAATATTTCTCACCGAGTGCTGTACATGTAAGTGTTTAATTAATGCGGGTGGTATATATATATATATATGAAAACAGCTAATTGTATGGGATATAAACGGTTGTAGTATATTTATTAATGACAGAAAAGCCTCTAGTTACTATTGATCTCGTATGTCGTATAATGCGATGTAACTGTACGTGGACATGTCCGAACGTGTGAGATAGTTAACAGGTGTCGACAGACGGTACACGTCTGTCGGCTGTACTATCTATATCTGACTTGTGTCACATTACTGGCGCGAGTACTATATACACAGTAGGACAGTGCTCGTGTGGAGGGCGCCCGCAGCCGGCGCACTCAGAGCGCGGCGCGCACGTGCTATAGGAGGGCGCGAATCTCCTTGTGCACGTGACACAGGTAGTCCACGTACGAGGAGCTGCCGTCCACGCCGCGGTCCTCCACCAGGAAGTGACGCAGCACCGTCTCCAGCTTGTCGTGTTGCCGCATTATAGTTAACTGCAACAAACAACATCCGAGTCAGATACAGGTGACAATTAAATTTTACCAGTATGTTCCGTTCCGTCGAGGAAAAAGACATTTAACACAACTTATAATGACTGCCGCCACCTGAAGCCACCCAAATATTAAGATGCAACACACACCCAATACCTTCAAAAGCTTAAATTAAATCCCACCTCCTCCCCTGCCTGCTGTTATCAGTTTTCAGGAAAAAGTTGCCTGTAAATCCCATGTTTAAGTTGAGCAAACACGTTTCTTGCGTGAACAGCAACCAGTCCCTGAACAAATATGTTTCTTTCCAATGCCAAAATTTGGATAACTGCATTAGCCTCAAGCCTCGTGTTACAGGTTTTGGACTTATAGCCCCCATTGGAACTGAAACATATTTGTTCAAGGACCGACACCCAAACCGAACATGCTTAAGTTATTTAATGATGACGATTGTAAAACCACCAACGATATAAAAATGAAAAATATTCCGGCCGGTAACACATTATCCAAGCTCGCAAACCCCAAGGGTGCCAGTGCGGCACCCAGCGCACGCGTCAAAGTATCAAACATACATCATCTTGAGCACGGCCTTGTGCACGGCCATGAGGTGTTGCGTGTAGTTGGGCGAGCCGTCCAGACCGGCGTCCTCCATGAGCAGCCGCCGATACAGCGTCTCCTCCTTGCTGAACTGGTGCACTACCCTCAGCTACGCATGCAAGTCAAGTACCAAGTGCGAATAGAGAAAGAAACAAAGCATTTACACTGTTTTGAAATTGCCTCAACATGCATTACTGACCGATACGTATCGTTCAACATTTGTACAAGTCCTAGAAATTGCAGAACGCATGCTGTTGTGTGCCATATTTGACGAATAAGGGCTCACATATAACACAGGTGAATTATACTCCTTTACAGCATAGAGCACTCACACATCTATATGTAATGTACATCTTCTGTCTCTCTAATCTGTCTGATTGTATAGTGAAAGAGTACACGTGTGGAGTACTAGCAATGCTCGGCTGGAAGTTAACAACATATGTACGTCTGTCTAACGTCGTATTAAAACTTACCCGTTTAGTCCATTCCTCAAACAAACACTAGAATTAACATTAGTATAAACTTCAACGCACAAGTATCTATACATACATACATACATATCATCACGCCATATCCCTTGCAGGGTAGGCAGAGAGAACAGAGTGCCAGAGGACTCTATCTCTGCATACTTCACTCGCTTCCTCAACATTCATAATTCTCTTCATACACGCTCGCCGGTTTCGGAGACTCTTGACTCCACCTTCCTTCAGTACATGACCGATCTGGTTTAGGTAGGTTAGTCTCGGTCTCCCTCGGTACCTACATCCTTCCACTTTCGCATTGTATATCTTCTTAACCAGGCGTTCGTTCGGCATTCTTTCCACATGTCCGAACCATCGGAGCATTCCCTTTCGCATCTTTACACCAATACTCTCTTTCATACCTACTCGCTCTCTTACGTCGTCATTACGAATGCGGTCGGTCAGGCTAACTCCACAGATTTTCCGCAGAGATCGCATTTCGTATCAAGTATCTATAATATGTTTATATGAAGTTGCATTACATTTGCACGCATATTGGCGCCGTGTGGAACTGCAATTATGCATATTTCGTGATATCACTACTTTCTAAACATTCAAACCGACACTCTAAAGTACTTACTCTCATAGCATTTCGCCTTTTGGCTCTCACATCCTCGAGTAAGTCCCGCACGGTTCGGCTGGCGGGATTGTCCAGCTCCGGTAGTTCAGCCACTTGCGGGTCAATTTGCTGTGGAGTGGGCACGCCGAACACTTCACTGACAAAATCTGCCGGTGCCTGAGATCCCACCCATAACAGCATGTGCACGCCATTTTCTAAGATAACATATAGAACATAAGTTCAATATAAGTACATCGAAACAAACGTAGTGTTCAACCTTTCTAAAGTTTTCGACTGCGTTGACTTAACTTGTGGTTGGTAGTTTGATAATGAATATGTAAACCACGATAAAAATACTTGCAATTAAAGACCTTGATTATGTATTAATAAAGGCCAACGTAAAATATAATAAACTCTTCTATATCTTTTCCTTTACTTTGGGATTAAACTAAGAGATTTTAAGGGGAACTCCCTCAGGGAGACGTCATGACTTATACTTTTTGAAATAATATTATATGCAGACTAATCAATTAATGAATGAATAAGGACGATTATGGTGATTTAAACAATTTTAGTTTAATGTATAAAAAATAAGGTATCAAATACGCATGAAGATTTATCATCATCATTTTGGCTCATGTGCACCCCAACGGTAAACCCTAGCCAGCTCTAGTTCCATGATAGAAGAGTAATTAATTAAAGTATTATATCACATTGGTCAGACGTGTTGATATTGGGTTTGATTCCGAGTTTTCCTTCTCTGTTATCCGCATAGAGATAGACGGGTCAAATGTAGAATACATATTCTATGACCGTATGGAAAATTACCGTTAATTATTAAAAAATAATTATAGCAATTGTTACTTACCTAATAAATAGACACCTTGGTCGTTCATCTTATCAACGGAAGCTCTGAGCGGCTGCAAGTGTTGTGTGGGCGAGTCGAGGAGGCGTGTGAGCGACAAGAGGCGCGGGTACGTGTACACTATGGACGTGGACACGTCCGCGGTGAGCGCGCGGTACATCGCACACGACCGATCGTCACAAGTTATGTCGGGACCTGACAACGACATAGATAACTTAATATTGTATTATGAGATCACTGAATCCTCAAAAGGGAATTCAAAACGTTTAATTTAGCGTAAACTCACATTTTACTAAGTAATTATTTTAGTCGTACATATCAACAAATAACAATAAAATATATTAGTGTATTGAGCACAGTGCTACTACTAACCGCCGGCGATGGCATCAGATCTGAGCACGCAGTTGGTGTACAGCGGTAGCAGCTTCATCGGCTCCGGCAGCACCAGTTGTCCCGCAGAGGAGGGCGAGGCGCAGTGCCGGCGGTAGGCGGCCAGCGAGCGCGCACAACGCGTCGATAACGTCTCGCGCACTTGTCGCGGACTGTTCTCGCGGAGGGCCCATACCGCTGTACACACAAATGATTAAGTCATCCAAATATACAAAAGTACAACAGAACGTGACAATTTTACTGTCAATTATTAAATTATTTTAAATTAAAAAAATCAATACGATAATAATCTCGAGGTATCTAAGAAAACATCAGTCAAAATTAGTACAACAGCAAAAAAATATTAGCAACTTTTTCAAGATATTGAAAATATTTTACTTGATGAAAATCCTACAGCAAATCTAGTATACAAAAATATTGTCTAATTCCTTTAGTATATCTTATTCATAACATTTTATCCATGTAATGATTTAAACGTTTTCTATTGAAAACAATTATTATCGTATTAATCAGACGTCTCCCTTCCAACGTTGCCCATTTCAATTCATATTTTCTTTAACAATTTGTTTTACTAATTTGTTTGACTGAATCACAGTTCCTCTTACTTGCCTATCGCACTGCAAAAACCAGACACATCACTGGACCAGCTTGTTCGTGGTAACTGATTCTATAGTGCAGAAAACGCAACGTGTCCTGGAGCGCGAGTGGACTCACCTTGTTTGGTGAGGAAGTTGATGCAGGTGTCGAGCTCCATGCTCCGATATACGTCGGCGAGCTGGTGCGCCACGTTGAGCGCTAGGTTGATGACGCGCAGTCGTCGCTGTCCGCTGCGGTGCGTGTACAGTAGCGCCGCCTGGATGTACACACCGTCCTCTGCCGTCAACTTGTCGTCGTGCTTCACCTCGATACCTATTGCCTTGTCCGCATCTACACAGTCAATGCACCAAACAATTATAACGTTATAAAAATAATGAGTCACATTCAGGCATACGTTTTCACGATGCATACAGATAAAACTAAGTAACGAGTAGGTAGCGGTCATTAGAGTGAAGGTGTGCGTATGAGGTATGCGTACAGCGCAGTAACTACAATATTTGTGTTATTGCATTGTATGAAAACATTACAAGTAATGTAGGTAATGGGATACACAAATGATTCAATAAGTCCGCATTTGTAACGAAAAATCGTTTATGAAGGGGGTAGCAAACATAATTTTCAATCGTTCTAATTAATACTGCAGTGGTAGGACCGCATTGTTGACAGTTTTCTGTTTACAGATGCGGGCCGGTCCATCCGGGTTAGTACATTGTTGACAGTTTTCTGTTTACAGATGCGGGCCGGTCCATCCGGGTTAGTACATTGTTGACAGTTTTCTGTTTACAGATGCGGGCCGGTCCATCCGGGTTAGTACATTGTTGACAGTTTTCTGTTTACAGATGCGGGCCGGTCCATCCGGGTTAGTACATTGTTGACAGTTTTCTGTTTACAGATGCGGGCCGGTCCATCCGGGTTAGTACATTGTTGACAGTTTTCTGTTTACAGATGCGGGCCGGTCCATCCGGGTTAGTACATTGTTGACAGTTTTCTGTTTACAGATGCGGGCCGGTCCATCCGGGTTAGTACATTGTTGACAGTTTTCTGTTTACAGATGCGGGCCGGTCCATCCGGGTTAGTACATTGTTGACAGTTTTCTGTTTACAGATGCGGGCCGGTCCATCCGGGTTAGTACCACACTCTCGCATAAAATTGACGTCTGAGCATGTGCTGCAGTGCTTGGTTCGGTGAGCGAGATAACCGGCAGACTAACTTTCTGGATCGGTTCTGGTTGGTAGGCAACGGCCCAGGTATATCTCTAGTATTGCAAAGGTCCGTGAGCGGCAGTAACACTTACCATCACGTGTGCTGCTTGCTCGTTTATGGTGATAAGCAAGAAAAAAAAACAGCGAGAGGTGACACATTGACTATTGTGAGTAGTTTGTTTTAAAGTGTGTCGTACCATAGGAATGACGTACTGGGATATATAAAAAAAGCCTTAGATTCCTTCACACCAATTATATTATACATCCAACTGAATTAAAATGTTTGATAAATTTATCTCGTATGGTATAAAGGACGACTGACGAACATTATCAGATAACAACACTGCCAACAAAGGCAAACCCATACGTAACTCTATACTAAAACGTCTGGCAAGTAAATATTCCTCCATTTGTAAAGGTATACCGTTTCTAACAATGGTACGCATACGTGTTGTGTAGTAAATATATATTACCGATGGCGGCGAGCTCCACGTCGGTTGTGTTGGACATGAAGAGGTGTCCGTAGAACTCTGTGGGTCGTACGCCTGTGGACGTCCGCACTCGCATCACAGCGTCGTGCGCCGTGGGCCGCGTCAGCACGCGCTCCACGTCCCACACGAGCCGCGCGCCGTCCAACTCCGCCTACGCAGAGACCATACTGTCTTACACACTACTAGTTCGCTACTATGCGTTATGTATATTGATGAATTACTATTTGCTATATACACACACCGATCGATGAAAGAAATCCAAACTGTGCAATGTACACTGATATGATTAAGGCTTTTGATTAAGTAAACCACAAGACATTGCTCTACATACTATGTAAGTAGCTACAGCACAAGAACTACAACTTGCAGAACTCTACTTATGGATAAAATAAAATTTATGGAGTCAACAAAACTATATTTAATAAAACAAAGCAGATAATAATTGATCGAGGCTTCAAATAAATAAAAATGGGGTGCCACAAGGCAGCATATTTATACCTATTTCTATTATATATTAATACTCTTTCCAAATCTAACTAATCCAACAATAAATATTTTTATTGCGAACAATGTATGAATAGCACTGACTCTCTATATAATTAACACTTGCATATTTGTGAAAAGTAACTTAAGTATCGTCAACTACAAGTGACATTAAGGTGATAATATAGAAACATATTGAGTGATTCTAAATGAAAGCTCTCAGCGAGATAACAAGTTTGCATGTTTAAATATGCGTGGCACCATACCCAGATTCTTTACATCTCTATGCTTATCTCTATGCTAGTACAAGTTATGGAGAGTGTGTGCGTATGTATGTACGTACCGTGAAGTAGGTGTACTTGTGCAGCTGACCGCCGGTGAGACGCGGCAGTTGTCCGATAGTAGCGCAGTCAACGTAGGAATTGTTGCACACAAACATCTCGACACTGACGCCGGCCGCCGAGCACGCCTGACCCAACTCATTGTACGCGGTCGTCTGCGGACCTAAGGACACGTATTAATGTAGCACCGTGACGATAGTACTCGACGTAATATAATAAAAAGGGCACTTGCTATAACACTAGTAGATACGAGATAAAACACTTATATAACACAATTTTACGTAGTGATATATATGAGTGTGATTACATACCTTCATTAATCGACGTGAATAAGGCCATATCCGTGGAGGCCTGTCTAATACAGAGGTGCATGTGTGACCTGAGTAAGGGCGTGTGTATGACCTTAGCAGGGATGTGACTAGTACAGTAACAGGGACATGAGGCGAAGACTCACTCAGTATCTGCTTCTCCTTGTCGGTGCCTAGCAACTTTCTATCCTCCCTGTTGATTAGTTTCCCGGGCGCGTTGTACGACGGCAACGACGTGTGGAACACCAATAGCTGGCCTGAGGTGTCTGCAGCCTTAAGCGCCTCCAGACCCGCCTGAACAAATACATTAACTTTCACACAAACTGGAACTGTATATATAATTAATATCTTTTTTGGAACGAAGTTCCTTATCGCGCGTTGTGAAGGGGGCTAGACGGAAAAAATTCTTACGAAAAGTTGTCACGACACTTTTTGCTATAGTAAGCTATTGTAAGCTGTGCGGCGTCGCTCGTCGGTTCTCTTATAGAAAGCAAGCCAGATATTTTCATTTCTATTTCGCATTGAACAGTGTGGTGTCGCGACGATTTTTTTTATAGATAGAGTGATTCAAGAGGAAGGTTTATATGTATAATATATGCATAATGTACTAGAGAAACACTGATAATTTTAGAGGTTTCTAATGTGATGTCGTAAATAAACACATTATTTTGCGCTTACATTGCAAACGCTGGCTGAACCCTACGAAATAGATCAAAATAAAGTACTACAGTATTATACAGCTTAAAAAGGCCTACAAAAAAGTCCGCGATGGTATATGCCTATCTCTTAAGGATAACATACTATATCCATTTTAATACTTTAAAAAATGTTCTATTATAAAACGGTAATTGAAAAGCTATTTACACAAATACTGTATTAATCCTTATCATTTTAAATACATTAGTTGGCTTGAGCATTTCATGAAGATATTTTTTTTCCTTCAGACCATGCAAATTAAATCAATACCTTAAGAGATATAGCAAAATCAAAATAATGCGCAACGAAATTATTTTCGCCCGTGACCGGGCCGCGTGGCCGGCTCGCGTTCGACCTCGGGGCCGAAAAGTTTTGGTAGTCTAGTGGAATTGTATATCCTATTATTAATATTATAAACGTGAAAGTTTGTAATAATGTATGGATGAGAACATGTTTGTTGCTCTTTCACGTAAAAACTACTGAATGAATTTTGATGAAATTTATAGTAATATAGCTTGCACATCAGAATAACACATAGGCTATAATTTATAAAGATATTATGCAAATTGGCTAAAATATAACGATAAAAATCGCTTAAGGCAGAAAAAAATTATATAATTAAAATAGAACTTCGTTCCATCCGGGTGTCACTTGACACCTCCGTTTTTTATCGTATGATACGTCTAACGAATGCAAGTATACAGAGTGGAGACGTCAATACGACAATAAATGAAAACACCGTCAATACTAGTGTATAGGAGTATTTTGAAACTATTAAAAAAGTCCTCGCATGCATATTTAAAAAACAATTTTATCAAACAAACTTTTTATCATAAATATTGAAACAAAATAGAACACCGTTTGTAAATATTAGTTCACTAACCTGTGGTCGGCACGCGCGTGACCTTGTGGTATCATATGTTACAACTTCGAAACGTAGGTAAATACTTAATGTTTGGGCGTAGGTAAATACTTAATTATTTCGAACTCTTGTTAACAGGTCGCCATTGACGGCGATGTTTTTTAACTTGTCGAAAGATCGTACAATTCCTTTTTTTAAGTTCTCCACATCATCAACCTCTGTCAAATTTGCGAGAAAAATAATTTAAAATTTGTTCATCTAGGGTGACTCTTACACGCGAAGGAGCACTATCCATATGAGGCAGTAAGGATTGATTATCCCGTAACCTCTGGACAGCTTGCACAATAGTCCGGCCATTGGTAGTACAAACACGTGTGTTTCCATATCTCTTTCGGTACGTACGTATGGTTAAAGCTGCATTTCCGTGATATTCTCCATAAATTAAAATCATATCTGTATACCCGAAGCTATGTAATTATAACGAGGCATTGTAAATGAGAAAGAAATACTATTCTAACACAAAGTAAGCGTCTAATTACGCACATTCACGTCACAGGATCACGATGGCACACTGACCTACAGACCTATTATAATAGTTTTGAACATGAGACCGAGGTCTTCTTTCATTAAGCCGCATTAGGTAGTTTTAAATTTCTCATCTAAGTCTGATGACACGGTTTATAAAGACTTAGGAATAAGGTATAATATGCATTGATTTGTATTACGTTTGGGGAAGACTTGAACTGGTAAACATGGCGATATGTAGGTACTAGTTTCATATTAGTTTATACCGATGCGGCGCGGGAGCTCATTGATCTCTTAGTGATAGGCGAATAATTTTAATTTTTATACAGAGTGTGGAAATTGATAAAAATACAAAGTAATGTGCTGCGGCTAAACTATACGACATATTGTATTCAAAGTTTGTATACAGGCTGGGCAAGTCATCAGATACACTAGATTAAAATTATTGTCGTATGGTCGTCTCCACCTTGTATAATATCAGTATAAAATATAAAAAAATCGTGTGGATACAGAAAATAGAGGAGACACTATTTTAAAGTTGTAATTACAAGACATGGCAGTATACCTGACAAGCGGGAAGCAGTATAGTCTCAGTCTCCTTATTATCTTGGAACATGTTGGGCAGCTGTTGTAGCAGCGCCTGCAGTACGGGGCCCGACTCCTCGGGTAGCACGAGGAAACCCTCCAGGAGTGGCACGAACATGTCGCCCACGTCGCCTACGGACATCATCTGTGGCTGGGCCAAGGTGCCCTACGGAACAAAAACAAATATTATACACTCAACTTGGTAACACTTAGCAACTCAAAGCGATGAAACTTTACAAAAAAAAAGTGTATAGACAGATACACATATATTTGCAAAATATTTCTATGCAACATATTATATACAAATAATAATTCGCTTAGTTTTTATATGTTATGAAGGTGGTTTGTTGGTACCTTGATATTGTAGAAGTGTACGGTGGAGCTGTACGTGATGAAGCCGACGCGCGTCCAACTCTTGCCAGTATGCTCGTCTCGCGGCATCGCCTGAAACACCAGATTACAGTGATCAACATCTAGCACAATGATCTAAGTGTCAGAAACTTGAATATGTGTGTGCACTGACCTCGATGATCTCTAGAATGTTGGCGCAGACAGTGTGCACGAGACCACTCTTGATAGCGTTGTACGACACGTCGATAACGAACACTACGGCGGGTGCGTTCGGCAACGTATTGTTCTGTAATATAACGGTACACGTCAACGTATTCACTACGGATGTACGACACGCACTACCAGATATAGGGGGGCGTATACTCACCCTGCAGTACTCCTTGGTGGCTACGATCTCGTACGTGCCGAGCGCCATCTCGGCGGGGACACGACCGTACTGCTGCGTACTGTTCACGTACTGCGTGTACTCCATAGGTACTGCAGACAAATAATTAAATACATCACACAACATTGACATAACATCGATCTGAGTCAAGTACATCTGTTACTGTATGGTCAACAATTGCATTCCCAAAGAAGTATGACGTCAGCCAAGCGGCCGGTCATCAAGCTACTTAAATATGTACAATGGAAGAATAATACATATTGAATTGACTCCAAGTAACTGAGACAACAGTAGAATGATGATGATATACAGGGTGGAAGTGGACCGCTCCCGAAAACAAAGACAGGGGACCCTACTAGTCCTACTTGTGATGATAGTCTAGAAAAAAAAATCGATTCGAATGAAAAAAAATTTATTCTCTACGCGAGGTCATTCATCTCTGAAACATATGATCGTAAGTTTTGAATAGATTGCGTCTTTTCTGATCTTAATAAATATTGCGTATTTTTTTTATGAAATTATCGTTACATGTGACTGTCCTAATACGATGGAGTGTGAAAAAAACTTAAAATTCCTTGTGAAAAAAAATTTTTTTTTCATCCAAATCGATTTTTTTTCTAGCCTTTCATTACAAGTAGGACTAGTAGGGTCACCTGTCTTTGTTTTCGGGAGCGGTCCCCTTCCACCCTGTATAATCTAACAAAACTAACGTCTGACCTCCACAACACAAAGAACAAAATATAAGTATTTAGACAATGTCCATTATTGCCATGGCCATTTTCACGCACCAACTGAAAAACTAACAGACTGCTTTGCTAAAGTCTTGTGTTCGATCCCCACTTCATACTCAATGACTTTTTAAACGCGTGTACTAAATCATTAACCATATATCTAGGAGTACAAACAGAAAGTATTCCCGTAGATGTGTAAATCTATGCTTCAAGACCAGGTTAAGCCAGCAGCCCCCAACTGCCTAATAAATCTGCAACAGTATGGACAATAATTCTAAAATATCATTAGTTGTTCCATGTAATACAAATATATCAACAAATTATATTTGAAATTTACTTTTAAGTACAGTTTCACCCAAAATATAAATGAGTTAGTGTGGTCACCTTCAGTGGTCGCCTTGCAGAAGGCGCACTTGAAGTGTCTGCCGGCGTCAACGAACTTCATGTTGGGGCACATGTAGGCCTTACAGCGACTGCAGCGCACCGGGCCCAGCGCCGGCGAGCCCGTCAACGCGGCGAAGTCGATCAGCGGGGGCTCCGGCTCCGACCTGACTGTCTCCGCCATAGGTGATATCTGATGACAAAATATACTTCAACATTCAGAGATTTTTGCCCGTATAATGATGCATTAAAAGTATATTCTCAGCAGCCTTTAACCTTAAGAGAAGAAACCGACCGAGGGCACTCTCCTGGACAAGTTGTAAAACCATCTGCTATTGTCCTACCTGGTAAGCGTGTCTATTATAACATTAGCCTTATTGGGACGTTTATACCCAAAGATGGATGTTGAAGGCTGATGGGATGACAGATACATATGTTTGCCTGAAGAGAATTCTGGGATATATGACCACTTTTAGCTTCGAGATGGAAGCAAAACTCAAAATATTCAGTCATAGTTATGAGGGAGTTAGGATTGTCCTACATTATAAGTTAGCTAATCTATAAACGTTTACCTTTTAAAAATAAAATCTATTTTCTTGGTAACGCCAATATCTGACCTCAGTAGCCTACCCTGGCACCTTAGCGACATCCCAGGGCACTCAGTAAGGTCGCACTACGTCGCACCTATGTAGTGGACTTCACTGCAGGTGGCGAACTCCTAGAGGTGCCTCGACAAGCGCCTACTTATTATTATTTATCTGATTGTTATCACCACAACAAGAAATATTGTTTTAGCAAACGGTACTTACAACTATACAGAATGGCATTGATGTCTGTTTGAGCAGGTCGGCTGTCACCGGCACCGTGTACATGGAGCTCCTGATGTATCGTGGACCTAAAACATAAACAATGATAATATATATATATTAAGTAATAGTAGTCATATATTTTTCCTTACTGTTGCAGAGATCATTTCGCGCCGGCGCCTGGGACGGCGCAGGCGCGAGTACCTGTCCGTCACCCGCAGAGAGGTAGACCGCGTGAAGGCGACGCACCGACAGCAAGCAGGGGCGTCGACGGGACGTGGTACCCGAAAGTGTAATCCGCCGGGCTGACCACGGATATCAAGGAAGCGGTACCAGTGGCTGACTCAATGGCGACGGAGAGGGAATACCGTGGGTTATGGGGCCACGCTCCGCCCTTCTGTCGCCCATGACGGAACGGACGGCGCGTGTCCAGACCATAGCCTGCCAAAAAAAGGGATGTTGTGGATATGTATGTCAGTTTGGATAGTTCATTGAAAACCTGTCGTAACATATGTATGTCATATACAGGGTGCCGATTTTATTACTAGAATAATTTAAACTAGGTGTAGGAATGACGTCATAGAAAACAATAAAGTTAGTTGCAGACTCCTGGCTCTACCCAATCCCGAGATAAAGTGATTTGTTTCTTATCAAAACAATAGGTTTGCCAGCGTACATTGACCTGTAGCTACATTTCGACCCAGCTGTGCGGCGGTGAGCGCAGCGAGAGCGGGACTATTTGCCTACTAGTTCAATCTCATAAGCATGAGTATATGCCTACATCGAACTTTTATAGTACAAGTGTATTGACCGCTTATCATTAGGGCAATTTAATCAAAACTTGGGTACTATTTTTTTACTGATTTGGATATTTTTTTTTTTTTTATGGGACTAATCCCACCACACATTCCCACCATTGTAACTCCTGTAAGCCAGGATCCACAATGGTCACTATAAATGACACCGAGGTTTGACCCTCAGGCAGTCCCGGGAAATGATTTTAATTGTCTTGGAACCCGCAACAAATTTAATTAGAAAAGTTAAAGAGGAGGAGTTGGAAAAGAGTGATTCCACTTCCCTCCCAGGCAAAGCGGGAGACAGAAAGCAATATTGACTAGTCAGCCAATAAGTAAAGGGTTGTACAGCTACGATAAGCGCAGCAGTACGGCACCACGGACACGGGATAACTTAACGGGGCCTATATGTGAGCCTTAAGATTGGTTGCAGTAGTAGGTATGGCAGAAACGCCTAAACGCACGGAAATTTTCTCGAGTTGCTACAAGATCCGTGTAGCATACTACTCCAGATGTTACTTGCAAACTGTCTAACATAAGGTCGCGCTCGTTACGCCAGAGATCGCACTCCCAGAGAATGTGATGTGCTGATTGTTCATACTCGCGGTTATTTGTAGAACATTGACATAGTGGTGAAGGTACGAGTTTAAAAGAAAATAATTTACTTTTAAAGTTGCCATGGCCAGTTAGAAATTGGGCTACACAATGGTCAACCTCCAGCCACACTCTCTCTAGGCGCTCGCGGACGCATGGGAAAAATAGATAGAGGTGACGGCCCTTCGATGATGAATCCCATCTTTCTTGCCATTCAATTAAAAGTTTTTCATAGACAACGGACTGCGGTGCAAACAATCGAGCGATTTTATTACGGTCGCGCGGTAGAAGGAAATCTGTGTTCATATTTTCCCTTGTCGTGTAATACATTGATGCCCGTCTCTGAATCTCCAAGTCAACCGGAAGTACACCCGCGAGTACTGGCAAGGCCTCGGTTCTGACCGTCCTGTAGGCTTTACACAAGAATATTAAGGCCAATCGTTGGCTTTGTATGTATTTTGTATGTATTGTGTTGGCTATGGTAGCCCTATCAGCCCAAACGGGTGCAGCGTAACAAATACATCCCAAATATGTAGCCATATATATAGTTTTCAGTGTATTAAAACGAAGGCCCCAGGTAGACGTTGATATTCTAGTAAGCGCATAGAAATTTCGTTTCGCTTTTTCACCTACAGTTTTAATATGCTCGACAAATGAAAAATTTTTTTCTAAGAGTAGACCAAGATAGCAAACTGAATCTTTCTTTTTGACTGTCATATTATTGAATTTTATACGCGGCAACGATTGTAAATTTCCTTTTAATAAAAGGTGATACGTTTTTTGTGGGGCAAATGTAAGCCGATTTCGTGTGCCCCATTCGAATATATTATTGAGACAAATTTCTGCTAATTTCTCTAAACCGTCTCTAGTGTTGGATTCTACGAGTAGAAGACCGTCGTCGGCATAGCCGATCAATTGACAGTGTTTCGGCAGAGGTAATTCGAGGAAATCGTCAAAACCTAAATTCCATAGATATGGACTTGGGGGCAGCCCATCGTCAGTGGCTTCGACACAGCATGGTGACCAAGTTTCAGTTTAGTCGAGCTTTGTGAAAAGTATGACTGTATAATTAGGTAGATGTTCCTATAGCACCCACGAGTCTTTAATTTAAGAAGTAGCATTGGCCACCAGGCGTTGTCGAAGGCACCTGAGATATCCAGGAAAACGCCTAGCACGTATTTAAAAGCGGATGTATTAATAACTTTTCTCACCGCAATGGCTGCGTCGATAGTTGATTTACCGCGAGTGAAGCCGAATTGCTTATGGTTGAATGTTGGTCCACCCGGCAATAAACGAGGAACAATTAGCCGTTCTAAGAGTTTGCCTAGTGAGGGCAATAAGGTGATTGGTCGATATGATTTCGGGTCATCTGGTGGCTTATCACCGCCTTTAGGAATTATCCGTATATATCCACGACGCCATGACCGAGGAAAAATACCTTCAGATATACAACGATTAAAAACCATTAACATTGAGCTGCCCGATGCTCGACTAGCTTCTTTGATCATTTTATTTGATATTTTGTCTTCACCAGCAGCTTTGTTGAGGGGAAGAGCTCTAACGGTATTCATAAACTCGGCAAAAGACGGAAGGTCAGACATAGGCGAGAGAGGTGGGTCAGCGGCCCACGCGCGTATTTGTTTATGGTGTGGTACTGATTTGGATAGTGTATCATGGTCTGATACACATCCTTCAAGCATTCTACTAATTAAATCGGCAACCTGTATATACACCAAAAATACTGGATATTATCCGAAATTTTTATAACAGATATTTTTCATTTCAAATATTTAATAGTTATGGTTATGGAACTCCATAATATATCCAATGGGCAGCCAGCGTGGATCAGCAATGACTACAAATTGCTATATTGTAAATTCAGGGATATGGGTGTGTACTCACTTGCGTTGCCCTTGTCGTCGACGACGAAGTCTGTAGTGGCCAGCGGTGGCACCAGACCTTTCTCGTTAGTAACGAAGATACCGCCGCGGTTCTGTTGGTCCTGTGCCATCACTTGGATCTGAAAACATATTGCGCTTGATCATTATAGTTACCAGAAGTCGCAGTTACCAGCACTTGTGTAATGAGACAACGCCACCAGTCCCTCACACACTTTATAATGATCGATAAATATCGGATATTTACTGTGGGCATGTTGCATATAGCTCCCATCATCTTAGATAATACAAGTCGACCCGCTGGGCTCGGCCTCGTCCACTATGGGATGGCAGTTGACTTTACTATTCCACACTAGTCAGATATGTTGGTGTTAGATTTTATATTGAAGTTTCCTACTCTTGGATAGATGTATTATGCAAATTATATCCTTTAGTCCACTTTTAAGATCACCCACGAGAGTGGTGAATTATATTCTTACTCTATCACTACACGAATAATTCGACTCCCAGGGTTGTATAACAAGCAGGTTCGAGAAGTAGTTTGGCAACCGCCATAGTGTTACAAGCGACCCAGGAGAGCTGTTGCATATTCTATTTTTACAACTTCCACAAGATAATAAGGTGGCCAAATTTTGGACAAGCGTAGCATATTTGAAGACCTCCTACCTCCCCCTAAATAGGGCAGGTAGGATGAATAAGTCCACTAACATGGTTTGGGTATTGTCGAAGTAACATTGTGTCTGTGTATATCCTTACAACATTAATGATCAACAGAAATTACTCACAGGGCTAGGCATCTGTTCCGGGTCAAGCCTCTTCTGTTCAGGCTGCTGATACTGTTGTCCGGGGTAGGGCGGCTGCTGTCCGGGGAACTGCGGCTGGTATTGTGGCGGGTATCCCGACGATGGCTGTTGATAGCCACGTTGTTGCTGACCCGGCATTGGTTGAGGAGGTAGCTGACCTGGTGCTGGTGGCATACCTGAAATATTGTAATTTTCAAAATCCTCAAATATCTCTCTTTCAACACCTTAGGGAACATACCCATACTAGGTGATACATTTTTGAACTTATACTTCTTTTGGCGCGTTAAGGAAAAATGATGAGAGTAAATTTTTACGATGCTCGCGAACACCGTCACGAAAAACCGACACCCTGAAGTTCGCTATAGTCAACATTTTAGTTTTTTAACTAGATAATGCATTATAATAAAACTTTCAATGTATTAAATACCTTTTTTCTATTGTTAGTGTCGTTTTTTCTACAAACGTAGAATAAGGCGAAAGATAAAATTTTGAAAAGATTTTAATCTTGTTACGCCAAAGTATAACTTGTAACGTGTGTACTAATCCAAGCAATCATTTTATTTTTAAAATTAAATCCAGTTAATTTCAAAATTGTTATGCTATTATTATTTCCCTGTACATTTCCTATTACATATATTCATATTTCAAGTATTATGTTAATATATATTGTGTAACACAATGCGCTATGTACACAAGTGCACCACAACACAGGTGCTCACAGAATATAAACATTGTTTACTTATTGAGCAACACATTGCCGAGTCAGTACCGGGCTATGTTAAAACATGCTGCACTATTTATGTTCTATTGTCCAATTGCTGTAATATATGTAGTTATTTCTCTCTTAAAAATTATATTTTATTTGATGGTAAATCTAGGCAGTCCAGTGTTAAGCACTAGTGTACCAGTTAGCTGGTTGGATAGTGGTATTAAGTTGTAGTTCAAATCACCTAACAAGTGATATATTAACATTTGCATTTGATTTTCAAACACTTTAAGAGTGTTCATGGTCATGGGAGAAGTAAGGTGTTTCACGCCGTACGAGTCATCTGAGAAGTGTTCTAACTCGTACATATTTATTCGCGTAAATCTCTTGAATCTTTACATATTAGTGGTAAGCATTTCGAAACTTAACATCACTATTGCAATACAACTTACCGGGATATTGTCCACCAGGTTGTGGTGGAGGCTGAGCTCCATATCCAGGTTGACTAACCGGTGGCATGCCAGGATACTGCTGCTTCTGCTGCGAAAGTGGAGGCGGCATGTGTGGCATGCCGGGCATCTGTTGTTGCTGTTGGAACTGTCCAGGTTGAGGTGGAAATCCAGGTTGAGGGGCGAGACCTTGCTGCATTTGTCCAGGCTGAGGAGGTAGGCCATGTTGTGAAGACATTTGACTTTGTTGAGCAATATGTCCAGGTTGCCCAGGTAATTGATTCGGCTGTGGTGGCATTCCAGGTTGTCCAGACATTTGACTCGATTGTGGTGGTTGTCCAAGTGCTCCCGGCATTTGGCCAGGTTGAGAAGGTAGTCCAGGCATTTGGCCAGGTTGAGAAGGTAGTCCAGGCATTTGACCAGGTTGAGAATGTAGTCCAGGCATTTGACCAGGCTGAGAAAACTGGCCAGGCTGACCAGGCATTTGGCCCGATTGTGGTGATAGTCCTAGTGATCCAGGCATTTGTCCACTTTGTTGTGGCATTACATTTTGGCCCAATTGCCCTGGTTGTGATAGTAGACCAGGTGGGTTCATATGTCCCGGTTGAGGTGGTAATCCTGGCTGTGACAGTAATCCTGGTTGACTCATTTGTCCAGGTTGAGGAGGCATTCCAGTCTGCCCTGACTGCTGCTGTCCAGGAGGTGTAATTCCTGACCCAGGTTGCGGTGCTAGACCCATCTGTGGAGGACCAGGTAATTTACCAGAAAGTTGAGGTGTTTGTACATGTTGACTTGACTGGGTCGTCATCTGTCCTGGCTGTGATATAGAACCAGGTGGTGACATCATATTCGACTGAAGAGCAAAATTTGGAGGTCCTGGCATCTGACCAGGTTGTCCAGGTTTACCTTGAAGAGGCATTCCAGGCTGAGATATTGGACTTGGTTGAGATTGTGGTGCTACTAAATTTTGCTGAGGAATTCCTTGTGGCCCAGACTGTGAGGGTACTCCACCCATCTGAGGCAGTGGAGGCATGCCAGGTTTTGGAGGCTGGCTACCTTGTGGTAATATTCCTGGCCTTCCCATTGCTTGCTGAGGTGGTTGATTTGGTTGCCCAGGTCCTTGAAAACCTGGTGGTTGCTGCCCTAAAGGAGGCATCCCTTGATTAGTCTGAGCACTTGGTGGCCGCTGCTGTGGAGGCATTGAAGTTGGAGGTTGAAACTGTCTGTTTTGTTCCATATTAGGTGTGATACTTTGTGGAGGCATTTGAGGAAAACCTGGTGCTGACATTGGTGGCATTTGCTGTTTTTGTCCCATAGGTGGCATCATTGGTGCTCCACTGACTGGTGGCCTACCAGGCATACTTGATTGAGGATAGTTTCCTGGAGGATATTGTCCAGGAGGAACTTGCCCTGGAGGAAGCTGTGTTGGTGGTATGGAAGGAAAACCTTGTGGCCCATTAATATTCATATTTTGCATTTTATGAGACATTTCATTCTGATCCAGTGGTTTAGGTGGTTGCGGTCCATTGGGTGGCATTTGGCTAAAGATATTAGCATTCTGTACTCCATTGTAGTCTTGAGAAGTTGGTGGAAACATGGGATTTGTTGGTGTATTATTATTCTGCCCTGGGGGTGGATATTGAGGATTCATCATCTTGCTACTTGATGTCCACTATCCTGACAAAATGAAATACATCTAATTAAATATTAATCTAAAAAATATTTTACTACATATATTAGATTTGGCCTGTGCCTCAGGATACATAGTTTTGGCTTTCTATTGTAATTACATTTTCCTCCTAAGATATAATATCATAATCATCACCATTTCAGCTCATATATGTCTCACTGTTGGCCTGAGCCTCCTCCACAATGGGAGGGGAATTGACCTACTATACCACGCTGGTCAGACACACAGTTTGTTTTAAAAACTTTAATTTACATTAAAAATTAATGAACAATTTATTTATCATCAATATTAATGTCTTTAGTTGACTACTTCTTACCTAGAGAACATCAAGACATCACAAATATAATTTTCGCCTAATATATTTAATATTTGTTTCTTTAATGTAATCATAATAATTATTATTAAAACACTAATTATATTTAAGTCATAAAATATATAAAAAAGGTTTCATTTATCTATATTTGATTAATTGATTATTTTTAATGACTTTTTGCGTTTCAATGTTGATTATTATTTTTACATATTCATTATAAAACCCTGGTCAACTTTAGTAGCCACAAAAACATAATAGTTTTGATGTTGAGTAAACACCAGTACTGTAATAACACAAATAGCTAATCACACATGTTACATCCATAAATGAGGAATGACACTAATAATATAATGTCGATGTAAACAAATGTGGTAATTAAACATTTCATTCATAAATTAGTTACCTACATTAGAGATGGGCGTTTTCAGATTTTTACGCAAACCGATACAAATTCGATTTCTGATATTTAAATCGATTTTAAAAACCGATTTCAGAAATCGATTTCCAGAGCGGTTGACGGAGCGGGTTTACTTTAGTTTCGATCGATATTCGATGTTTTTTGTTATTTTAGCGTAGCAAACGAAAAACGCAATCGAACGAACGCATTCAAAATATTTTTCTATAATTTCTTTGTTGATTGGATTTAGGTGTACGATTTTCCTTCATGCTTTATCTAGGCTTAACTAGAGTACTAGACTTGCAAAAATGTTTTGTTTTGGATATGATACAAAACTTTCTTGCGTATTTAAAAATCGTCATATTTACAATGATTTCATGATTATATTATATAATGTACATTTTTTTTGTATGGTTTTTTTTTATTAATCCCGATTATGAAGCGAAAATCTTACCTTTTTACATTAAATAGTTATTTCTTATTTATCATCAAATCGTATGTATGATACTAACATACGTTAGTATAGTATTGAATCGTAAAATACCTATCTAATTATATAGTTCACGAGATCACAAAAATAACATTACGCGCACACCGCACGTGTCACCAAGGTCAAGTGTGCAAAAACTCTCCCATAATTCAAAAATCTATTTAACAAACACAAAACTTAAACTACTATCATTAAGTATTGTGTAATATTATCATGGAAGTAGTTACATTCTAATATAGATCTTATTCCTTGACTCTTGTAATTCTGTTTCGTTTCCATCTGCCATTCTGAGTTTCTTAGAAACCGCCAAATTCCAAAACAGATGACAATTCGCTTCATCTCTTTCAATGCACTAAACGATCGCTTAGTTAGAATGAAAGGAGGCGAATTTTAATGAAATTCGCTTTCTCTCATTCTGACTACGCGATCGCTTAGCGGAGTGAAAGAGATAGTTAGTAAGTTTTCAAATATTGGTTTGGTTTGCAAAACTAGCAATAGAAAACGATTGCGCGATGATTAGATTTATTATTAGTTTGCGTTTTCGTCGTTTTGTTTTGATATGTGTTGATTTAGTTTCTGCCGAAATACGTTTTCTAAAATCAGTTTGTATAGTGTTGAATATCGATACGATACGATTTCTGACTGAAATCCGATTTCAGATTCGTTTTGATATATCGGACGCATACCTAACCTACATATATATATATATATACAAAATTAATAATTTAATGAAGATACAATGAAGATACAATGTATGTACATATGTCAAAGCTCTAACGGAAACCAAAAAGAGGTTGCAAACTATTATGTGACACCCAGCAGCAATATTTCTTTTGCTATATATTATTATATAATATGTTAAATAACATATGAAATATACAATGAAGGTGACAAAATTGAATTTAGTAACATTATTTTTATATTACACTCCCAAGGAGGGTTAATGTCGGACAGCCGGTCATAAAACTATTGCTAATTACTTTTGCAATATATATGAGTACATATTGCGTCAACTTCAAGTAAATGAGATAAGGGCAGTAGAATGATAATATCTCCTATTTTTTCTAATAAACAATATTATAAAAAATCTATTTATTAATTATGCATCTCATCACCATCATCTCAGCTCACATATATCCCACTGTTGGGCTCGAGCCTCCTCCACAACGGGAGGGAAAGTGACATACTATACCACGCTGGTCAGACATGTTGGTATAGGGTTTTACTTAGTTTTCCATCTCTTGCATATATGTTATGTGTTTTATATCCCTAAGTCGTCTCTTATGATCACCTACACGCAAGATAGGGGGTGGTGAATTGTATTATTACTCCGTCACCATACGGATAGTATTATGTCACTAATTCATTATTATAAAAATATAACTGAGTCAATCTATTAAATGGTATACGGTAACTAAAGTAAAGCATACATTCTGAAGTGTTGGTCATACATTCTTGCTCAAGTGCCTCCCAATCACCAAATGTATATAAAAACAATTATTGTAATAAAAAAAGATTTAGGTTTGATTTAATTTATCGTCATTATCTCAACTCACTATTAGATTTAAGCGTCTTCCACAATTGAAAACAAATGAACCTACTGTACCTTGTTAGAAAGGTGGGTGTAGTGTTTCATTTCAAGTTTTCTTTCCCTTGACTTGATGAAACTACATTAGAAATAAATGGTTGGATGCTGGAGTAAATTAGTTCATACAGAATACGCGATAACAGTATATAACACGATTCTTAACTATATGTTGAAAACTGATAAGATACAATATGCATTTTCTAATGCAATATTATATAGCAATTTGAAAAAAATATTTTACCTATATACACCGTAAATAAATTTTATCTTAAACATATAGGGTATATTAGAAATAAAATACAAAAGATGTAACCTGATTTGCAAAATACGTTGCAGCAACACATTGAGCGAGTGACTAACGTCATAACATTGTTGTCTACAAAACGTATTTTTGGGAATAAAACAGTTGCCTCATAATTAAATAAAGGATGCTGCTTGAAATTTTAATGGAAAGTGCAGAAATTATGAATTAAATACACGAAAATCTCATTAGTACAATTTTGACAGCTGCAGCCTATATTTTATAACTCATATCTGCAAGGACGCGAAGGAATCTTGTATATAAAAATTGGTCGACATATAGATCAATAGCTAATATATAAATACTTACAGCTTTCGAGGAGATTTTTATAGAATTAACACAATTAAAAAATATAAACAAGGTACACTAATCACACAACTTCGGGGCCACGTATTCGGCAGTGTTGTCATTGAAATACCGCTTATGTGGAACTTTTTGATTTTCAACAAAATTATGAGAAATGAAACGATTGTTCTCAAAAAGACCTTCATGTTTTAACATTACCTTTGTCTTTATTAATACTTGTGAAATACTTTTTGATTATTATTACAATCTATGAGATTATATGTAATTATTTTCTCATTACTAATATAAAAGAAATGAAAAGTTCTTTATTTACAAATTAGTTCATGTTTGCAAAGAAACGTTAATATTTAGGCTGGCAATAGAATATTACGAGACGTCAAATCGTATTTTAATAACACGAAATTAAACTTTATTGCTTACAATATAGAATGTATAATTGTTATTTATCAAATAAATGTCAAAATGAAAAGTAGTGATGATGATGATGAAGAGGAATTAATGTACGTTACGTACAACATTATATCTACGTACTACGTACCTAAAGATTAGAACTGAATGAGTGTTATAACATTTTGAGACTAGATCAATAAGACGATGAAAAATATATATCTATACATTTAGCTCCTCTATGAAATCACACAGATACCAGAAACAACGATGTAGGTAACAATAATTATGGCTAGTAACTCAGTATATTTAAATCACTACTATCGACTGCTCTCACCAGCGCTAAAACTGTCTTTTTCTTTTTTTTTGTATTGGCAATTAGCTAATACCCTTTTCTTTAGCAGATTACCATCTGAACACTCTTCACCCGTTTCGTTCGGGGCAACAGAAGGGCGGTTTGCGGCCTTATAACTCACCGTATTCCCTCCCAGCGCTAATGGGCGACTGGCACCTACCAATGTTTTGAGACCTATGACTATGGCCGACCCGAAATTAACATGATGAATCAGCTACTAATAGGATCCCATTATTGCCAGTGTGGAGTTAATATTTCAGAAATTATTAGGTTCTTTACATAGGTACTTAGTTTCTTGATTACCATGACCTACGCCTCCGCCACCTTAAGCAAGTTCATGGTGCTGACCTGTCACGCGTCCATGTATGGATAACAGGCTCCCCAGAGACTGTAAAGCAATTCTTTCCAAGTTGCCCATTTGTATGTAGCCGTGCGGACAGTCCTCAACTGGGCGGGCAACAAGTGAGCAGCGGCTGCAATTGCTTATCTTTGTCAGTATTTTTTTCTTACCATTTATATTAGTCGTACATGTCTTTGCCATGAGCATTGAAACCTTTCAACTTAAGGTAATTATAAGTTCACTTAATCTAGGCTTAGATCGTTGCTAGAGGTGTGAGAAGGACTTTTTAGTCTATCTACATTTACATCGCTAATGATTTTGTATGTTACGGTTTATTGCCTCGAGAGTGAGGACAGTACTTGTATACTTTATTCCGAACTGGAGCTCGTGGAGGGTATACCTCAGTCGTCGGATATTAGAGATGCAGTTGGGCGTGTAACTGACCGCCTCAACTGCTATAGGGTTAGTGTTGGTGAGGGCGGTATTAGAACATCTATGGGGACATTATTTCATATACCTACTGATTGATGGTATTTTTTTTATTTTTTTATATTGCATGTGGGGCGGCTGTAGACAGAGAACTGTCAACAGCGTGGTCCTACCACTATGGTTGATAGTTATAGATCGGTGTGTACACATATAGACTGTGACGTGTATATATTTTACTAATTAATTGGAGCGTCTGATATAGTACGATGGTCGGTAGAGGGAGCCGCCGCGCCATCCCACCGCGGTCGGGGCCTGGAACGCGCATGCGCGCTGGAGCCGTATTGCTAGTGGCGAGGGTCGCGCTATATATCGAGGCAACAAAATTATTTCAGTTAACAGTTTTCGGTCTGAGAGCTATCGTCTAATGCGTGGACTGAGCGCTGAGGAATGAGGATTAAGACTTAAGATTGTCAACTTGCCGCCATATGTGAACAACGACTTGAGTTACAAAAAAAATAACTTATTAACATACATTTTACGTAGTGGCAGGACCACGCTGTTGACAGTTCTCTGTCTACAGCCGCCCCGGTCCGTCCGCGGTAGTAGCACACAGCAGAATATCGACGTCTGCGTAATGGCAATGTGCTATGCGCTTTGTTTTGTGAGCGAGAGAGCCGGCAGCTCAACTGGGTGGGTTTGCGATTTGTATTTGTAGGCAGCGGCCTAAGCTATACCCTTGGTATAGCAAAGATCCATGGGCGGCAGGAACACTTACTATCAGCTGCCTGCTCGTTTGCCACCATACGTAATAAAAAAAATCAGTGATTGTAAGATAATTTATTGAATCTGGTTATTTCCGTGTGGTGACGGAGTAAGAATACAACTCATCATTCTCTATTTTGTCCGTGGATGTCGTAAATAAGAATCGAATTAAGAATAACACATGCATATAATATCGGGGCGAAAGAAAGTAAACTGCGTGGTACAGTAGATCAACTTACCTTCAATTATGAAGGAGGTCTCGAGTTCAGCAGAGAGGTGTATAAGACCTGAAATGGTAATGAGGTGATAGAATAAAATACATCGTGTCACCAGCAAGTCACTCCCCACGAGTATCGTAAGAATATCAATAAGTTAAAGGGGTCATTATGACAACATTACTAGAGAAGAATAAACGATGAATTGTTCTCCATCTAAGTTAATGAGCATCTTTCTCCCACTACTAGACACGCGCGTACAGTACATACAACACACACTGACCGAAGAATAAGGGGTCGGTACATAGATGGTATTTATTTTCATCATCATCTCAGCCCACATATGTCCCACTGTTGGGCTCGGGCCTCCTCCATAATGGGAGTGTAGTTGACCTAATATACCACGCTGGTCAGACGTGTTGGTATAGGATTTTGTTTCAAGTTTTCCTACTCTCACATAGATTTTAATACGCGTTTTATATCCCTTAGTCGTCTCGTATGATCACCCACGGGTAAGATAAGGGGTGGTGAATTGTATTCTTACTCCGTCACCACACGGATAAACGGTTTTTATTTTAGTTTTATTTTATTTTGTGATGATGTTATATGTTTAATTTAATGCGTACAGAAATCGAACGCCGAGCTCAAATGACGATTATATTTTACCGCCATGAAATGTTCACTCTGAAGTGAATATTATGAAATAAGTCTCGATAATGTCCAACAAACGTAAGACATCTAAAACTGTGTTCGGCGGTTATAAATTAGTCGCTCGGTGGGGGAAAGAAATACGAATGTCTTACATTTTTGTTCTCGCAGTGTCTTTTGTAAATAAATACTAGATCAATATCCATCTTTAAGCTTTTAATTCGTACCTATCGACAAATCTTGACGTAGGAAATTAAGTGGTATTTTTTTCGCTGATGTTTTCCTACAGCCTTACGTTGTGTATATGTCATATCGACACGTCTGGCAGTTCACAACCCTACGTGAAAACTCACCCTCTATCGATTTTCACCGGTAAAGCCTCATTTGATCTGTTTGCACAGATCCCGCCGTATAAAACGTCATAACTCGCACCGTTAAGCACTGATAATAAGACCTTATATCTTTGGCTCAAAGTATAAATATACATAATTAAGAATTGTGAGTGAAGTCCTAAGGCACAGTAATGAAAATTATAGTTTAGTGAGGTTGTTGTGGAGATTTGTGTCTTATCACACAGTATTAAAGTCACTTTTGGTGTTATGTTAGTTGCAGACTAGGGTACGCGGGGCAGGCGCGAGGCGGCGCGGTCCGGCATCGCCCTCCAGGTGAACATGTACTCCTCACTTAGCTTTTCAGTTTTATACATCATTTTCTTTTACAAATTACCAAAAATAGTATTAAAATAATTAAAGTAATGGTTGTACAAGTGTGCATTAATTAAGCGCTGTAGTTCTGTAAACACCTCCGGTCCGCGCCACTCCCACTCTCGACAGTTCTGTTGTTAGATTGAGCCAGACATCACATGTTCTGAAGGTAAGGATGGATTTATTCTTTATCGTGGTAGAGCGTTGAGAATTATCAATATTGTTATTTGTTTGTTAAAACCTAATTGAGACAAATATCTACGTCATATATATTATTAAATCTGTATTTATGTTCTCTCTCACACGGTGGGGCAACCATTTTGCCTTGATAAATATAGTCTGCATAAACGATTAGAAGCAAGACTCACCATTGAGACACATTCAATGCCTTTAATGTATATAATGAACTCGCGGGTAAAAAAAAATCTCTTCAAAATATTAAACGTAAAATGTAATTGATTTCATATAAGTATACAGTATACAAATGTTGTTCTCCGAGTAGCATTGTGGTAATATTGCAATGTCCTGCGAGAGCCCCATGAACATGGTGAGACGCCACTAGTTGAATACGTAGCAGCACTCCCTGGGACATATATAACACCAACTGCGATCGCTAACACATTAGCACTGTCGCCTCCTGAAATATTCCTATGATGGCCTATGTTTAGACATAGGCCATCATAGGCAGAGTTCGCTAGGATGCTATGGCTGTCAGTCCGTCTCTTGATAGACTAGCCATACGGGTATTAGATTATACATTGCAAAACTGTCTGTGTGGTGACGGAGTCAATACAATTCCTCATCCCATTTCTTACTCATCAGTGATAATAAAAGCAAGAGACGTTATCCTCAAATAAAACCCTATACCAACCTATCTAACCAGCGCGATATGGACCAGTAGGTCAATTCCTCTACCACAGTGGAGGTGGCTCGGAGCCACCATTGGTAGCTGAGATAAAAGAATTCTTATCGTGAGACATAATATATAAGGAGTACTTTGACCATCAGACAGCATGTTCGCGGTGGTGCTGCTCACGTGCGCGGCTACAGCGTTAGCCCACCCTCAGAAACCCAACCTGGACGCCATACTCAACCGCAGAACGGACGTATACATAGCAGGCTTCTTCCCCTTCGGCAAGGGGGTCGAGAACTCTAATACTGGTAAATAGAATTTAGAATTTATCTGTTTAACTTCAGCTTTATTGTTATCGGTTTTTTTACCGGTTCCACCTGATAGTAAGTGTGCCCAAAACTATATCATCAACAGTCTCTATGTTTTTAATTTTTCCCAACTGTTTTAAATATTTGTTTTATTGTTATATCGTTACGAATGAGTCAACCCTTACATTAGTCTTGGGTAATGTAAAAGGCGACAAAGAGTTTAACACGGACCTGGAAACGATAAAGCAAAAAGTGTTAGAGCAGTAACATACAGCGTGGCCGTCGGTATCAACAATTCCATTCACAAGAAGGGTTGCCGTCTAACAGGTGACTAATCCTCAAAAAGTGTTAGAGCAGTAACATACAGCGTGGCCGTCGGTATCAACAATTCCATTCACAAGAAGGGTTGCCGTCTAACAGGTGACTAATCCTCAAAAAGTGTTAGAGCAGTACCATACAGCGTGGCCGTCGGTATCAACAATTCCATTCACAAGAAGGGTTGGCGTCTAACAGGTGACTTATCCTCAAAAAGTGTTAGAGCAGTAACATACAGCGTGGCCGTCGGTATCAACAATTCCATTCACAAGAAGGGTTGCCGTCTAACAGGTGACTAATCCTCAAAAAGTGTTAGAGCAGTACCATACAGCGTGGCCGTCGGTATCAACAATTCCATTCACAAGAAGGGTTGGCGTCTAACAGGTGACTAATCCTCAAAAAGTGTTAGAGCAGTACCATACAGCGTGGCCGTCGGTATCAACAATTCCATTCACAAGAAGGGTTGGCGTCTAACAGATGACTAATCCTCAAAAAGTGTTAGAGCAGTACCATACAGCGTGGCCGTCGGTATCAACAATTCCATTCACAAGAAGGGTTGGCGTCTAACAGGTGACTAATCCTCAAAAAGTGTTAGAGCAGTAACATACAGCGTGGCCGTCGGTATCAACAATTCCATTCACAAGAAGGGTTGCCGTCTAACAGATGACTAATCCTCAAAAAGTGTTAGAGCAGTACCATACAGCGTGGCCGTCGGTATCAACAATTCCATTCACAAGAAGGGTTGCCGTCTAACAGGTGACTAATCCTCAAAAAGTGTTAGAGCAGTACCATACAGCGTGGCCGTCGGTATCAACAATTCCATTCACAAGAAGGGTTGCCGTCTAACAGGTGACTAATCCTCAAAAAGTGTTAGAGCAGTACCATACAGCGTGGCCGTCGGTATCAACAATTCCATTCACAAGAAGGGTTGCCGTCTAACAGGTGACTAATCCTCAAAAAGTGTTAGAGCAGTACCATACAGCGTGGCCGTCGGTATCAACAATTCCATTCACAAGAAGGGTTGCCGTCTAACAGGTGACTAATCCTCAAAAAGTGTTAGAGCAGTAACATACAGCGTGGCCGTCGGTATCAACAATTCCATTCACAAGAAGGGTTGCCGTCTAACAGGTGACTAATCCTCAAAAAGTGTTAGAGCAGTACCATACAGCGTGGCCGTCGGTATCAACAATTCCATTCACAAGAAGGGTTGCCGTCTAACAGGTGACTAATCCTCAAAAAGTGTTAGAGCAGTACCATACAGCGTGGCCGTCGGTATCAACAATTCCATTCACAAGAAGGGTTGGCGTCTAACAGGTGACTAATCCTCAAAAAGTGTTAGAGCAGTAACATACAGCGTGGCCGTCGGTATCAACAATTCCATTCACAAGAAGGGTTGGCGTCTAACAGGTGACTAATCCTCAAAAAGTGTTAGAGCAGTACCATACAGCGTGGCCGTCGGTATCAACAATTCCATTCACAAGAAGGGTTGGCGTCTAACAGGTGACTAATCCTCAAAAAGTGTTAGAGCAGTAACATACAGCGTGGCCGTCGGTATCAACAATTCCATTCACAAGAAGGGTTGGCGTCTAACAGATGACTAATCCTCAAAAAGTGTTAGAGCAGTACCATACAGCGTGGCCGCCGGTATCAACAATTCCATTCACAAGAAGGGTTGCCGTCTAACAGGTGACTAATCCTCAAAAAGTGTTAGAGCAGTACCATACAGCGTGGCCGTCGGTATCAACAATTCCATTCACAAGAAGGGTTGGCGTCTAACAGGTGACTAATCCTCAAAAAGTGTTAGAGCAGTAACATACAGCGTGGCCGTCGGTATCAACAATTCCATTCACAAGAAGGGTTGGCGTCTAACAGATGACTAATCCTCAAAAAGTGTTAGAGCAGTAACATACAGCGTGGCCGTCGGTATCAACAATTCCATTCACAAGAAGGGTTGCCGTCTAACAGGTGACTAATCCTCAAAAAGTGTTAGAGCAGTAACATACAGCGTGGCCGTCGGTATCAACAATTCCATTCACAAGAAGGGTTGGCGTCTAACAGGTGACTAATCCTCAAAAAGTGTTAGAGCAGTAACATACAGCGTGGCCGTCGGTATCAACAATTCCATTCACAAGAAGGGTTGGCGTCTAACAGATGACTAATCCTCAAAAAGTGTTAGAGCAGTACCATACAGCGTGGCCGTCGGTATCAACAATTCCATTCACAAGAAGGGTTGGCGTCTAACAGGTGACTAATCCTCAAAAAGTGTTAGAGCAGTAACATACAGCGTGGCCGTCGGTATCAACAATTCCATTCACAAGAAGGGTTGGCGTCTAACAGATGACTAATCCTCAAAAAGTGTTAGAGCAGTACCATACAGCGTGGCCGTCGGTATCAACAATTCCATTCACAAGAAGGGTTGCCGTCTAACAGGTGACTAATCCTCAAAAAGTGTTAGAGCAGTACCATACAGCGTGGCCGTCGGTATCAACAATTCCATTCACAAGAAGGGTTGCCGTCTAACAGGTGACTAATCCTCAAAAAGTGTTAGAGCAGTACCATACAGCGTGGCCGTCGGTATCAACAATTCCATTCACAAGAAGGGTTGGCGTCTAACAGGTGACTAATCCTCAAAAAGTGTTAGAGCAGTAACATACAGCGTGGCCGTCGGTATCAACAATTCCATTCACAAGAAGGGTTGGCGTCTAACAGATGACTAATCCTCAAAAAGTGTTAGAGCAGTACCATACAGCGTGGCCGTCGGTATCAACAATTCCATTCACAAGAAGGGTTGGCGTCTAACAGGTGACTAATCCTCAAAAAGTGTTAGAGCAGTACCATACAGCGTGGCCGTCGGTATCAACAATTCCATTCACAAGAAGGGTTGGCGTCTAACAGATGACTAATCCTCAAAAAGTGTTAGAGCAGTACCATACAGCGTGGCCGTCGGTATCAACAATTCCATTCACAAGAAGGGTTGCCGTCTAACAGGTGACTAATCCTCAAAAAGTGTTAGAGCAGTACCATACAGCGTGGCCGTCGGTATCAACAATTCCATTCACAAGAAGGGTTGGCGTCTAACAGGTGACTAATCCTCAAAAAGTGTTAGAGCAGTACCATACAGCGTGGCCGTCGGTATCAACAATTCCATTCACAAGAAGGGTTGGCGTCTAACAGATGACTAATCCTCAAAAAGTGTTAGAGCAGTAACATACAGCGTGGCCGTCGGTATCAACAATTCCATTCACAAGAAGGGTTGGCGTCTAACAGGTGACTAATCCTCAAAAAGTGTTAGAGCAGTACCATACAGCGTGGCCGTCGGTATCAACAATTCCATTCACAAGAAGGGTTGCCGTCTAACAGGTGACTAATCCTCAAAAAGTGTTAGAGCAGTAACATACAGCGTGGCCGTCGGTATCAACAATTCCATTCACAAGAAGGGTTGCCGT
Source organism: Lymantria monacha (assembly GCA_905163515.2). Taxonomy (NCBI): domain Eukaryota; kingdom Metazoa; phylum Arthropoda; class Insecta; order Lepidoptera; family Erebidae; genus Lymantria; species Lymantria monacha. The sequence goes on along the minus strand of LR991107.1, from coordinate 20,990,500 downwards.
CTAACAGGTGACTAATCCTCAAAAAGTGTTAGAGCAGTACCATACAGCGTGGCCGTCAGTATCAACAATTCCATTCACAAGAAGGGTTGCCGTCTAACAGGTGACTAATCCTCAAAAAGTGTTAGAGCAGTACCATACAGCGTGGCCGTCGGTATCAACAATTCCATTCACAAGAAGGGTTGCCGTCTAACAGGTGACTAATCCTCAAAAAGTGTTAGAGCAGTACCATACAGCGTGGCCGTCGGTATCAACAATTCCATTCACAAGAAGGGTTGCCGTCTAACAGGTGACTAATCCTCAAAAAGTGTTAGAGCAGTACCATACAGCGTGGCCGTCGGTATCAACAATTCCATTCACAAGAAGGGTTGCCGTCTAACAGGTGACTAATCCTCAAAAAGTGTTAGAGCAGTACCATACAGCGTGGCCGTCGGTATCAACAATTCCATTCACAAGAAGGGTTGGCGTCTAACAGGTGACTAATCCTCAAAAAGTGTTAGAGCAGTAACATACAGCGTGGCCGTCGGTATCAACAATTCCATTCACAAGAAGGGTTGCCGTCTAACAGGTGACTAATCCTCAAAAAGTGTTAGAGCAGTAACATACAGCGTGGCCGTCGGTATCAACAATTCCATTCACAAGAAGGGTTGGCGTCTAACAGGTGACTAATCCTCAAAAAGTGTTAGAGCAGTAACATACAGCGTGGCCGTCGGTATCAACAATTCCATTCACAAGAAGGGTTGCCGTCTAACAGGTGACTAATCCTCAAAAAGTGTTAGAGCAGTAACATACAGCGTGGCCGTCGGTATCAACAATTCCATTCACAAGAAGGGTTGGCGTCTAACAGATGACTAATCCTCAAAAAGTGTTAGAGCAGTACCATACAGCGTGGCCGTCGGTATCAACAATTCCATTCACAAGAAGGGTTGGCGTCTAACAGGTGACTAATCCTCAAAAAGTGTTAGAGCAGTAACATACAGCGTGGCCGTCGGTATCAACAATTCCATTCACAAGAAGGGTTGGCGTCTAACAGATGACTAATCCTCAAAAAGTGTTAGAGCAGTACCATACAGCGTGGCCGTCGGTATCAACAATTCCATTCACAAGAAGGGTTGCCGTCTAACAGGTGACTAATCCTCAAAAAGTGTTAGAGCAGTACCATACAGCGTGGCCGCCGGTATCAACAATTCCATTCACAAGAAGGGTTGCCGTCTAACAGGTGACTAATCCTCAAAAAGTGTTAGAGCAGTACCATACAGCGTGGCCGTCGGTATCAACAATTCCATTCACAAGAAGGGTTGGCGTCTAACAGGTGACTAATCCTCAAAAAGTGTTAGAGCAGTAACATACAGCGTGGCCGTCGGTATCAACAATTCCATTCACAAGAAGGGTTGGCGTCTAACAGGTGACTAATCCTCAAAAAGTGTTAGAGCAGTACCATACAGCGTGGCCGTCGGTATCAACAATTCCATTCACAAGAAGGGTTGGCGTCTAACAGGTGACTAATCCTCAAAAAGTGTTAGAGCAGTAACATACAGCGTGGCCGTCGGTATCAACAATTCCATTCACAAGAAGGGTTGGCGTCTAACAGATGACTAATCCTCAAAAAGTGTTAGAGCAGTACCATACAGCGTGGCCGTCGGTATCAACAATTCCATTCACAAGAAGGGTTGCCGTCTAACAGGTGACTAATCCTCAAAAAGTGTTAGAGCAGTACCATACAGCGTTTTTTTTTTTTTTTGGCGGCGGGCTACGGTACGTCAAACCCCGCTAATCCGTCCGGGGCGACAGGAAAAGCGGCGCAAGACCCCGTAGACCCGCCCTACAATATACCTCTCGACGCCGTGCGGGTGGGTCACTGGTACGCGGTCTTTTACTTCAGTGGCCCACCCGGCGGTCTACCCTCACGGGTATCCTCGCTGTAATGTCGACGCCCGGACAGTTTGCACCGTCGGGGCGTCGTCCTCACGTGGTGGCCTCGCTCCCAGGGCGACCAGACTAATCCCCGGTCCGGTCACCCGCTGCCTCGGCTAGGGCGGCATGAGGCGGAGGTATTCACGCCTCCGCCGCCCCAGTCGCCGGTGGCGGCGCGAATCCTCGAAGAGAAGTTCCTCTCGGATTCGCCCCGCCGCTTCCTTCTGCGAGATGACGTCCTCGCAGAAGGAGGCGACCGCGTCCCAATTCCTCTCGCTGTCGACCATCGCTTTCACGACGGCCGGCAGCGAGAGGTCGGCACCGATAGCGGCGACAAGGGCACGGCGCTGCTGAGCCCAGGTCACGCAGACCTCGAGCGTATGCTGCGCCGTGTCCCGGTCGCCGCCGCACTGTTGGCAGGACGGAGTCGTCTCCACCCTTGCGACTGTGTACAGGTACTTGCCGAAGCAACCGTGCCCCGTCAAGACCTGCACCAGCCGGAAAGAGAGGACTCCGTGCCGCCTCTCCAGCCACTCCATCAGTACGGGCCGGACGGCCTCGATGACTCGTAATCCGAATCGAGGCCGCTCCAGCCGCGTGGCCCAACGGGAAAGAACCTCCCGGCGAGCGTCCTCACGCCAGGTGGCCAATTCGCTAGGCGAAACATCGCCACCTTCTTCGCGAGTTGAAGACACCCGCCGATATATTTCGGCGAGCATTTCCGCCTCCAAGTCCCAAGGGGGCGTTCCGGCCAATACGCATGCAGACTCGGTCGCAACCGTGCGGTAAAAAGTCACGCTCGTACCATACAGCGTGGCCGTCGGTATCAACAATTCCATTCACAAGAAGGGTTGGCGTCTAACAGGTGACTAATCCTCAAAAAGTGTTAGAGCAGTAACATACAGCGTGGCCGTCGGTATCAACAATTCCATTCACAAGAAGGGTTGGCGTCTAACAGATGACTAATCCTCAAAAAGTGTTAGAGCAGTATCATACAGCGTGGCCGTCGGTATCAACAATTCCATTCACAAGAAGGGTTGGCGTCTAACAGGTGACTAATCCTCAAAAAGTGTTAGAGCAGTAACATACAGCGTGGCCGTCGGTATCAACAATTCCATTCACAAGAAGGGTTGGCGTCTAACAGGTGACTAATCCTCAAAAAGTGTTAGAGCAGTAACATACAGCGTGGCCGTCGGTATCAACAATTCCATTCACAAGAAGGGTTGGCGTCTAACAGGTGACTAATCCTCAAAAAGTGTTAGAGCAGTAACATACAGCGTGGCCGTCGGTATCAACAATTCCATTCACAAGAAGGGTTGGCGTCTAACAGATGACTAATCCTCAAAAAGTGTTAGAGCAGTAACATACAGCGTGGCCGTCGGTATCAACAATTCCATTCACAAGAAGGGTTGGCGTCTAACAGGTGACTAATCCTCAAAAAGTGTTAGAGCAGTAACATACAGCGTGGCCGTCGGTATCAACAATTCCATTCACAAGAAGGGTTGGCGTCTAACAGATGACTAATCCTCAAAAAGTGTTAGAGCAGTAACATACAGCGTGGCCGTCGGTATCAACAATTCCATTCACAAGAAGGGTTGGCGTCTAACAGGTGACTAATCCTCAAAAAGTGTTAGAGCAGTAACATACAGCGTGGCCGTCGGTATCAACAATTCCATTCACAAGAAGGGTTGCCGTCTAACAGGTGAGTAATCCTCAAAAAGTGTTAGAGCAGTAACATACAGCGTGGCCGTCGGTATCAACAATTCCATTCACAAGAAGGGTTGGCGTCTAACAGATGACTAATCCTCAAAAAGTGTTAGAGCAGTACCATACAGCGTGGCCGTCGGTATCAACAATTCCATTCACAAGAAGGGTTGGCGTCTAACAGGTGACTAATCCTCAAAAAGTGTTAGAGCAGTAACATACAGCGTGGCCGTCGGTATCAACAATTCCATTCACAAGAAGGGTTGGCGTCTAACAGATGACTAATCCTCAAAAAGTGTTAGAGCAGTACCATACAGCGTGGCCGTCGGTATCAACAATTCCATTCACAAGAAGGGTTGCCGTCTAACAGGTGACTAATCCTCAAAAAGTGTTAGAGCAGTACCATACAGCGTGGCCGTCGGTATCAACAATTCCATTCACAAGAAGGGTTGGCGTCTAACAGGTGACTAATCCTCAAAAAGTGTTAGAGCAGTAACATACAGCGTGGCCGTCGGTATCAACAATTCCATTCACAAGAAGGGTTGGCGTCTAACAGATGACTAATCCTCAAAAAGTGTTAGAGCAGTAACATACAGCGTGGCCGTCGGTATCAACAATTCCATTCACAAGAAGGGTTGGCGTCTAACAGGTGACTAATCCTCAAAAAGTGTTAGAGCAGTAACATACAGCGTGGCCGTCGGTATCAACAATTCCATTCACAAGAAGGGTTGGCGTCTAACAGGTGACTAATCCTCAAAAAGTGTTAGAGCAGTAACATACAGCGTGGCCGTCGGTATCAACAATTCCATTCACAAGAAGGGTTGGCGTCTAACAGGTGACTAATCCTCAAAAAGTGTTAGAGCAGTAACATACAGCGTGGCCGTCGGTATCAACAATTCCATTCACAAGAAGGGTTGGCGTCTAACAGATGACTAATCCTCAAAAAGTGTTAGAGCAGTAACATACAGCGTGGCCGTCGGTATCAACAATTCCATTCACAAGAAGGGTTGGCGTCTAACAGGTGACTAATCCTCAAAAAGTGTTAGAGCAGTACCATACAGCGTGGCCGTCGGTATCAACAATTCCATTCACAAGAAGGGTTGGCGTCTAACAGATGACTAATCCTCAAAAAGTGTTAGAGCAGTAACATACAGCGTGGCCGTCGGTATCAACAATTCCATTCACAAGAAGGGTTGGCGTCTAACAGGTGACTAATCCTCAAAAAGTGTTAGAGCAGTAACATACAGCGTGGCCGTCGGTATCAACAATTCCATTCACAAGAAGGGTTGCCGTCTAACAGGTGAGTAATCCTCAAAAAGTGTTAGAGCAGTAACATACAGCGTGGCCGTCGGTATCAACAATTCCATTCACAAGAAGGGTTGCCGTCTAACAGGTGAGTAATCCTCAAAAAGTGTTAGAGCAGTAACATACAGCGTGGCCGTCGGTATCAACAATTCCATTCACAAGAAGGGTTGCCGTCTAACAGGTGAGTAATCCTCAAAAAGTGTTAGAGCAGTAACATACAGCGTGGCCGTCGGTATCAACAATTCCATTCACAAGAAGGGTTGCCGTCTAACAGGTGAGTAATCCTCAAAAAGTGTTAGAGCAGTAACATACAGCGTGGCCGTCGGTATCAACAATTCCATTCACAAGAAGGGTTGCCGTCTAACAGGTGAGTAATCCTCAAAAAGTGTTAGAGCAGTAACATACAGCGTGGCCGTCGGTATCAACAATTCCATTCACAAGAAGGGTTGCCGTCTAACAGGTGAGTAATCCTCAAAAAGTGTTAGAGCAGTAACATACAGCGTGGCCGTCGGTATCAACAATTCCATTCACAAGAAGGGTTGCCGTCTAACAGGTGAGTAATCCTCAAAAAGTGTTAGAGCAGTACCATACAGCGTGGCCGTCGGTATCAACAATTCCATTCACAAGAAGGGTTGGCGTCTAACAGGTGACTAATCCTCAAAAAGTGTTAGAGCAGTAACATACAGCGTGGCCGTCGGTATCAACAATTCCATTCACAAGAAGGGTTGCCGTCTAACAGGTGAGTAATCCTCAAAAAGTGTTAGAGCAGTAACATACAGCGTGGCCGTCGGTATCAACAATTCCATTCACAAGAAGGGTTGCCGTCTAACAGGTGAGTAATCCTCAAAAAGTGTTAGAGCAGTAACATACAGCGTGGCCGTCGGTATCAACAATTCCATTCACAAGAAGGGTTGCCGTCTAACAGGTGAGTAATCCTCAAAAAGTGTTAGAGCAGTAACATACAGCGTGGCCGTCGGTATCAACAATTCCATTCACAAGAAGGGTTGCCGTCTAACAGGTGAGTAATCCTCAAAAAGTGTTAGAGCAGTACCATACAGCGTGGCCGTCGGTATCAACAATTCCATTCACAAGAAGGGTTGGCGTCTAACAGGTGACTAATCCTCAAAAAGTGTTAGAGCAGTAACATACAGCGTGGCCGTCGGTATCAACAATTCCATTCACAAGAAGGGTTGCCGTCTAACAGGTGAGTAATCCTCAAAAAGTGTTAGAGCAGTACCATACAGCGTGGCCGTCGGTATCAACAATTCCATTCACAAGAAGGGTTGCCGTCTAACAGGTGAGTAATCCTCAAAAAGTGTTAGAGCAGTAACATACAGCGTGGCCGTCGGTATCAACAATTCCATTCACAAGAAGGGTTGCCGTCTAACAGGTGAGTAATCCTCAAAAAGTGTTAGAGCAGTAACATACAGCGTGGCCGTCGGTATCAACAATTCCATTCACAAGAAGGGTTGCCGTCTAACAGGTGAGTAATCCTCAAAAAGTGTTAGAGCAGTAACATACAGCGTGGCCGTCGGTATCAACAATTCCATTCACGAGAAGGGTTGCCGTCTAACAGGTGAGTAATCCTCAAAAAGTGTTAGAGCAGTAACATACAGCGTGGCCGTCGGTATCAACAATTCCATTCACAAGAAGGGTTGCCGTCTAACAGGTGAGTAATCCTCAAAAAGTGTTAGAGCAGTACCATACAGCGTGGCCGTCGGTATCAACAATTCCATTCACAAGAAGGGTTGCCGTCTAACAGGTGAGTAATCCTCAAAAAGTGTTAGAGCAGTACCATACAGCGTGGCCGTCGGTATCAACAATTCCATTCACAAGAAGGGTTGCCGTCTAACAGGTGAGTAATCCTCAAAAAGTGTTAGAGCAGTACCATACAGCGTGGCCGTCGGTATCAACAATTCCATTCACAAGAAGGGTTGCCGTCTAACAGGTGAGTAATCCTCAAAAAGTGTTAGAGCAGTACCATACAGCGTGGCCGTCGGTATCAACAATTCCATTCACAAGAAGGGTTGGCGTCTAACAGGTGACTAATCCTCAAAAAGTGTTAGAGCAGTACCATACAGCGTGGCCGTCGGTATCAACAATTCCATTCACAAGAAGGGTTGGCGTCTAACAGGTGACTAATCCTCAAAAAGTGTTAGAGCAGTAACATACAGCGTGGCCGTCGGTATCAACAATTCCATTCACAAGAAGGGTTGCCGTCTAACAGATGACTAATCCTCAAAAAGTGTTAGAGCAGTACCATACAGCGTGGCCGTCGGTATCAACAATTCCATTCACAAGAAGGGTTGGCGTCTAACAGGTGACTAATCCTCAAAAAGTGTTAGAGCAGTAACATACAGCGTGGCCGTCGGTATCAACAATTCCATTCACAAGAAGGGTTGGCGTCTAACAGATGACTAATCCTCAAAAAGTGTTAGAGCAGTACCATACAGCGTGGCCGTCGGTATCAACAATTCCATTCACAAGAAGGGTTGCCGTCTAACAGGTGACTAATCCTCAAAAAGTGTTAGAGCAGTAACATACAGCGTGGCCGTCGGTATCAACAATTCCATTCACAAGAAGGGTTGGCGTCTAACAGGTGACTAATCCTCAAAAAGTGTTAGAGCAGTAACATACAGCGTGGCCGTCGGTATCAACAATTCCATTCACAAGAAGGGTTGGCGTCTAACAGATGACTAATCCTCAAAAAGTGTTAGAGCAGTACCATACAGCGTGGCCGTCGGTATCAACAATTCCATTCACAAGAAGGGTTGGCGTCTAACAGGTGACTAATCCTCAAAAAGTGTTAGAGCAGTAACATACAGCGTGGCCGTCGGTATCAACAATTCCATTCACAAGAAGGGTTGGCGTCTAACAGATGACTAATCCTCAAAAAGTGTTAGAGCAGTACCATACAGCGTGGCCGTCGGTATCAACAATTCCATTCACAAGAAGGGTTGGCGTCTAACAGATGACTAATCCTCAAAAAGTGTTAGAGCAGTAACATACAGCGTGGCCGTCGGTATCAACAATTCCATTCACAAGAAGGGTTGGCGTCTAACAGGTGACTAATCCTCAAAAAGTGTTAGAGCAGTAACATACAGCGTGGCCGTCGGTATCAACAATTCCATTCACAAGAAGGGTTGGCGTCTAACAGATGACTAATCCTCAAAAAGTGTTAGAGCAGTACCATACAGCGTGGCCGTCGGTATCAACAATTCCATTCACAAGAAGGGTTGCCGTCTAACAGGTGACTAATCCTCAAAAAGTGTTAGAGCAGTAACATACAGCGTGGCCGTCGGTATCAACAATTCCATTCACAAGAAGGGTTGGCGTCTAACAGGTGACTAATCCTCAAAAAGTGTTAGAGCAGTACCATACAGCGTGGCCGTCGGTATCAACAATTCCATTCACAAGAAGGGTTGGCGTCTAACAGGTGACTAATCCTCAAAAAGTGTTAGAGCAGTACCATACAGCGTGGCCGTCGGTATCAACAATTCCATTCACAAGAAGGGTTGGCGTCTAACAGGTGACTAATCCTCAAAAAGTGTTAGAGCAGTACCATACAGCGTGGCCGTCGGTATCAACAATTCCATTCACAAGAAGGGTTGGCGTCTAACAGATGACTAATCCTCAAAAAGTGTTAGAGCAGTACCATACAGCGTGGCCGTCGGTATCAACAATTCCATTCACAAGAAGGGTTGGCGTCTAACAGATGACTAATCCTCAAAAAGTGTTAGAGCAGTAACATACAGCGTGGCCGTCGGTATCAACAATTCCATTCACAAGAAGGGTTGGCGTCTAACAGGTGACTAATCCTCAAAAAGTGTTAGAGCAGTAACATACAGCGTGGCCGTCGGTATCAACAATTCCATTCACAAGAAGGGTTGCCGTCTAACAGGTGACTAATCCTCAAAAAGTGTTAGAGCAGTACCATACAGCGTGGCCGTCGGTATCAACAATTCCATTCACAAGAAGGGTTGGCGTCTAACAGGTGACTAATCCTCAAAAAGTGTTAGAGCAGTAACATACAGCGTGGCCGTCGGTATCAACAATTCCATTCACAAGAAGGGTTGGCGTCTAACAGATGACTAATCCTCAAAAAGTGTTAGAGCAGTACCATACAGCGTGGCCGTCGGTATCAACAATTCCATTCACAAGAAGGGTTGCCGTCTAACAGGTGACTAATCCTCAAAAAGTGTTAGAGCAGTAACATACAGCGTGGCCGTCGGTATCAACAATTCCATTCACAAGAAGGGTTGGCGTCTAACAGGTGACTAATCCTCAAAAAGTGTTAGAGCAGTAACATACAGCGTGGCCGTCGGTATCAACAATTCCATTCACAAGAAGGGTTGGCGTCTAACAGATGACTAATCCTCAAAAAGTGTTAGAGCAGTACCATACAGCGTGGCCGTCGGTATCAACAATTCCATTCACAAGAAGGGTTGGCGTCTAACAGATGACTAATCCTCAAAAAGTGTTAGAGCAGTAACATACAGCGTGGCCGTCGGTATCAACAATTCCATTCACAAGAAGGGTTGGCGTCTAACAGATGACTAATCCTCAAAAAGTGTTAGAGCAGTAACATACAGCGTGGCCGTCGGTATCAACAATTCCATTCACAAGAAGGGTTGCCGTCTAACAGGTGACTAATCCTCAAAAAGTGTTAGAGCAGTACCATACAGCGTGGCCGTCGGTATCAACAATTCCATTCACAAGAAGGGTTGGCGTCTAACAGATGACTAATCCTCAAAAAGTGTTAGAGCAGTAACATACAGCGTGGCCGTCGGTATCAACAATTCCATTCACAAGAAGGGTTGGCGTCTAACAGGTGACTAATCCTCAAAAAGTGTTAGAGCAGTAACATACAGCGTGGCCGTCGGTATCAACAATTCCATTCACAAGAAGGGTTGGCGTCTAACAGGTGACTAATCCTCAAAAAGTGTTAGAGCAGTAACATACAGCGTGGCCGTCGGTATCAACAATTCCATTCACAAGAAGGGTTGCCGTCTAACAGGTGACTAATCCTCAAAAAGTGTTAGAGCAGTACCATACAGCGTGGCCGTCGGTATCAACAATTCCATTCACAAGAAGGGTTGGCGTCTAACAGGTGACTAATCCTCAAAAAGTGTTAGAGCAGTAACATACAGCGTGGCCGTCGGTATCAACAATTCCATTCACAAGAAGGGTTGGCGTCTAACAGATGACTAATCCTCAAAAAGTGTTAGAGCAGTACCATACAGCGTGGCCGTCGGTATCAACAATTCCATTCACAAGAAGGGTTGGCGTCTAACAGGTGACTAATCCTCAAAAAGTGTTAGAGCAGTAACATACAGCGTGGCCGTCGGTATCAACAATTCCATTCACAAGAAGGGTTGGCGTCTAACAGATGACTAATCCTCAAAAAGTGTTAGAGCAGTAACATACAGCGTGGCCGTCGGTATCAACAATTCCATTCACAAGAAGGGTTGCCGTCTAACAGGTGACTAATCCTCAAAAAGTGTTAGAGCAGTACCATACAGCGTGGCCGTCGGTATCAACAATTCCATTCACAAGAAGGGTTGGCGTCTAACAGATGACTAATCCTCAAAAAGTGTTAGAGCAGTAACATACAGCGTGGCCGTCGGTATCAACAATTCCATTCACAAGAAGGGTTGGCGTCTAACAGGTGACTAATCCTCAAAAAGTGTTAGAGCAGTAACATACAGCGTGGCCGTCGGTATCAACAATTCCATTCACAAGAAGGGTTGCCGTCTAACAGGTGACTAATCCTCAAAAAGTGTTAGAGCAGTAACATACAGCGTGGCCGTCGGTATCAACAATTCCATTCACAAGAAGGGTTGCCGTCTAACAGGTGACTAATCCTCAAAAAGTGTTAGAGCAGTACCATACAGCGTGGCCGTCGGTATCAACAATTCCATTCACAAGAAGGGTTGGCGTCTAACAGGTGACTAATCCTCAAAAAGTGTTAGAGCAGTAACATACAGCGTGGCCGTCGGTATCAACAATTCCATTCACAAGAAGGGTTGGCGTCTAACAGATGACTAATCCTCAAAAAGTGTTAGAGCAGTACCATACAGCGTGGCCGTCGGTATCAACAATTCCATTCACAAGAAGGGTTGCCGTCTAACAGATGACTAATCCTCAAAAAGTGTTAGAGCAGTACCATACAGCGTGGCCGTCGGTATCAACAATTCCATTCACAAGAAGGGTTGGCGTCTAACAGGTGACTAATCCTCAAAAAGTGTTAGAGCAGTAACATACAGCGTGGCCGTCGGTATCAACAATTCCATTCACAAGAAGGGTTGGCGTCTAACAGATGACTAATCCTCAAAAAGTGTTAGAGCAGTAACATACAGCGTGGCCGTCGGTATCAACAATTCCATTCACAAGAAGGGTTGCCGTCTAACAGGTGACTAATCCTCAAAAAGTGTTAGAGCAGTACCATACAGCGTGGCCGTCGGTATCAACAATTCCATTCACAAGAAGGGTTGGCGTCTAACAGATGACTAATCCTCAAAAAGTGTTAGAGCAGTAACATACAGCGTGGCCGTCGGTATCAACAATTCCATTCACAAGAAGGGTTGGCGTCTAACAGGTGACTAATCCTCAAAAAGTGTTAGAGCAGTAACATACAGCGTGGCCGTCGGTATCAACAATTCCATTCACAAGAAGGGTTGGCGTCTAACAGGTGACTAATCCTCAAAAAGTGTTAGAGCAGTAACATACAGCGTGGCCGTCGGTATCAACAATTCCATTCACAAGAAGGGTTGCCGTCTAACAGGTGACTAATCCTCAAAAAGTGTTAGAGCAGTACCATACAGCGTGGCCGTCGGTATCAACAATTCCATTCACAAGAAGGGTTGGCGTCTAACAGGTGACTAATCCTCAAAAAGTGTTAGAGCAGTAACATACAGCGTGGCCGTCGGTATCAACAATTCCATTCACAAGAAGGGTTGCCGTCTAACAGGTGACTAATCCTTACTTCCTTACTAATATTATAAATGCGGAAGTAACTCTGTCTGTCTGTCTGTCTGTCGCTCTTTTACGCCATAACTACTGAACCGATCTAAATAAAATTTGGTACACAGATAGTCTAGAGCCTGATAAAGGACATAGGCTACTTTTTAATGCAAAAAAGGGTTGTAAAGAGGGATGAAAAGTTGTAAGAAAGTATCGTCATTTTTAAAGCCAGAAGTTTGAAACTTATTTTTATGCTATTGATTAGATGTAAATAAATATGACATTAAAATTTTGTAAAAAAAATACTCTTAAAGGGCAAAATAAAAACAGGGGATGAAAAACTTTGGGCAAGTAATCTTATACGCGGGCGAAACCGCGGGCAGAAGCTAGTTAGTTATAAAACTATTGCCAAAATGATTTGCAATATGTACAGTGTAACAAGAACGAGACTTTACTTCGGCCACAAGTTGTGATAAGAGCGGGATGATATGTAACGTTTTATGGCAATAACGCGTGTTGTGCGGTCCTCACGTATTGTTATAGCACAGATTAATAAATAACAGATACTTCACTCGGTAGAAAATTACTAATACCTACTGCTATAATAGCCTACTTTGTCGCGTCAGCAACTGCTGCATGCTAAAATGTGCCTAAATGCTCAAGCGTACAATTGTAATTGCTTCGCACCTCGCGATCCCACAGCAATCACAGGGCTGCCTCTTCGATAAAATTCATGAGTTCTGCCGGGTTGAGAGCCCTCAGCGCTTACGCACAGTCCGGCTAAAGTTGTCACAGCCATCTGAGGCTAACAACTAAGTCCCAAAAAACAAGCATCTTTCAAAGGAATAATTTTGAGATTTCCCTCATGAACAATATTGGTGTAGGGTCTCGACAATTATCACCCTGTTGAGGGCGGTGCCAAATTTTTTTTCTAGGTAATCCTAGATGTAAGCGTTTCGTAAACATAAAATTAATGCCTTCTTTCTTAAAATCCTTGCATAGCCTGATTAGTTAGATTAGTTCCCCAGATATCTGTTCTTCATCGAGTACAAAATTATTTGTCAGTAAGTTATTCCTGATACATTTAATTAAATGTGGGACTTCGAATATGTAGTAATTTTTTTTACCCCCTTTTTTTACTTGATTTGCACCCATTTACTGCACATAAGGCACCAGACGCCATCGTAGGTACACGTACAAACGGATGGAACGAATAATATTTAACAACGCGCATACGCTTCGCTTGTGAAAACCGCACTGGATTTGGTCCGCAAACGGCCCGCGACCGCTTGGTCGGGCCGTAGGCAATTATAGCGCGTAAGTACATGGAGTGACGTAGGCCTGGTTATAGTGCGATATGGGCGGGTGATGATATCCTAGTGTTGTGATGTGAACTGCACTGACTGAACTAGCCGTGACGTCACGTGTATAGGTAGTAATTGACGTCGGTATTAGTTAACATGTGTCTGCTGTCTGCAGGTCGCGGTGTGATGCCGAGCGTGAAGTTGGCGTTGGACCACGTGAACGAGCACGACTCAGTGCTGCGCAACTATCGACTGCACATGTGGTGGAACGATACAGAGGTGAAATATACTCCTTTTTGACAGGCTACAATCTGGACATACCTCACTTGAACCGTTCGAAATGATGACACAACGGCGTGCGGCCCCATAGACCGCCTTATTACCTCCCAATCTTCATTCGGGTTGACCACTGGTACTGATTCCTTGAGATGTGAGATGATGCCCGGCGCCCGTCTGACACAGCTCCTATCTGTTCACTCTAGGGTCTCGCTTGGCAACACATCTAGTTGCACGTCCATATCCTTGACGTACACGCCAGCTCAAGACAAACTGAGATGCATGCAAACGTGCAAATTAATCTACTCAGTATTTAGATCTGCACACAACGCGTCCATCAACGTTGTGCAGAGGTTCAATATGTCTCTCACGGTGAAGGAGGCTCACACCCAGCGGTGGCTCCTGCGTGAGCTGAGATCCTGAAGAAATGGCGATTTCTTAATGAGGCACGGTTTTAAACTTCAATCTTGTTGCTGAGAAATTCCTGAAAAAAATACTTGAAAATTAAAAGAATTCGTAAAAAAGCCCAAACAAAATTATATTGTATAGTAAAGTAGGTATAAATATTCCTTACTATATAGTAGGTATGCAAAATTGCTTGACTCAAAATGTACTTGTAATAGCGTACTAAAGACTGTTCACCAAAGCTAGGAACTTGTTATGAAACGATAAAAAGCAACGTTTAATTGCACGTTAATTACCAGACATACTTAGAGATCTGTCTTTTAAGATATCCGACACAGTCTAGTCAACAAGTACTTTTTGAGTCAGATTTTTCAACAGCCTCGGCAAAATATGTAGATGTGTTGCCATTCGACACAAAATCACACGTTCAACATTTTCGGTCGGGTTTCGATCTTTTATTCGACTGCAAATCTAATTTTTCAATGGATCCCGACTGTCCAGTTGTCATGTTCTATTATTAAAATATATTTCATTTTCTGCAATAGTATTTATTCAATAATATATTATGGAATTCTAGACCACAGGACAACTAAGTGCTTGTTTTTTTCTTTTCAGTTTTTTTATTATGTACGTAGTTTTTTTTGGTGACGAGTTTGGGACGATTTTCACGCAGTCGGGTTTTTTTATTTTTTTAATCATTTTTTTTTCATGTATGTGTAACTATTAGCCGAAGATGGCTTTCAAAGGTTAGCCGGGACTACTTACGAGCGCTGAGTGCTCTCAAACCATAAAAACTTAACGTGATGTAATTTGTTTTAATATTAAAAATCTCTTTGAAGAGCTTTCATAAGTAATTGTAACAACTGCATCATTTAACTGAACTTATACAGTGCCATCTATTGATGATTAATGTAAAAAGCAATCCTTTTGTCGAAATCGTTGTTATAAAGTACTAAATCTTAACATTATTTAAAAAAACCGGAGGTGTCAAGGGACACCCGGATGGAACGAAGTTCTATTTTAATTATATAATTTTTTTCTGCCTTAAGCGATTTTTATCGTTATATTTTAGCCAATTTGCATAATATCTTTATAAATTATAGCCTATGTGTTATTCTGATGTGCAAGCTATATTACTATAAATTTCATCAAAATTCATTCAGTAGTTTTTAGGTGAAAGAGCAACAAACATGTTCACATCCATACATTATTACAAACTTTCACGTTTATAATATTAATAATAGGATATACAATTCCACTAGACTACCAAAACTTTTCGGCCCCGAGCTCGAACGCGAGCCGGCCACGCGGCCCGGTCACGGGCGAAAATAATTTCGTTGCGCATTATTTTGATTTTGCTATATCTCTTAAGGTATTGATTTAATTTGCATGGTCTGAAGGAAAAAAAATATCTTCATGAAATGCTCAAGCCAACTAATGTATTTAAAATGATAAGGATTAATACAGTATTTGTGTAAATAGCTTTTCAATTACCGTTTTATAATAGAACATTTTTTAAAGTATTAAAATGGATATAGTATGTTATCCTTAAGAGATAGGCATATACCATCGCGGACTTTTTTGTAGGCCTTTTTAAGCTGTATAATACTGTAGTACTTTATTTTGATCTATTTCGTAGGGTTCAGCCAGCGTTTGCAATGTAAGCGCAAAATAATGTGTTTATTTACGACATCACATTAGAAACCTCTAAAATTATCAGTGTTTCTCTAGTACATTATGCATATATTATACATATAAACCTTCCTCTTGAATCACTCTATCTATAAAAAAAAATCGTCGCGACACCACACTGTTCAATGCGAAATAGAAATGAAAATATCTGGCTTGCTTTCTATAAGAGAACCGACGAGCGACGCCGCACAGCTTACAATAGCTTACTATAGCAAAAAGTGTCGTGACAACTTTTCGTAAGAATTTTTTCCGTCTAGCCCCCTTCACAACGCGCGATAAGGAACTTCGTTCCAATATTTAAATTATAACATATATAATAAGTACAATAAGGAGATAAGAATTGTTTTACAAAAGTATTATTATAAATATTATAATTTGGTCAGTGTAACGCGGCGGTCGGTGTGAAGTCGTTCTTCGACATGATGCACAGCGGTCCACACAAGTTGATGCTGTTTGGGGCCGCGTGCACACACGTCACCGACCCCATAGCGAAGGCGTCCAAGCACTGGCACCTGACCCAGGTGCGAGGCTAGTGTATATATATGTGTATAAGTTAGTTATAAGAGGTAGTGGTAATGCTGTAAATATTAAGCGCGAACCAATCAAAATAATAATTAAAATAGTTCTACGAGTTAATGAACTATTTTGTATGGACGGTTGGTGGGTGGTGGGGCGGAGATCTGTTATATATCGTTTGCGTTAGAACTCATTCATATAAACATTGCTAATTATGTATATTAATACATATTTTATTAATAAATATATATTTTAAACGTTTTTTCTTATGAAGTAATATAGTAGGTGTGTATCTAATATCGAACCGACGTGTTGTTAGACGGCCGCGTGTTGGGTGGAAGTCCTCCTTGTTGTTGTCTATTCCAGTTGTCGTACGCGGACACCCATCCCATGTTCACCAAGGAGGCGTTCCCCAACTTCTTTCGCATCGTACCGTCGGAGAACGCGTTCAACTTGCCCAGGATACGACTGCTGCAGCACTTCAACTGGACGAGAGTCGGTACTATATACCAGAACGAGCCGCGGTATGCCTTGGTAAGTACTACCTAACTAAGAGATCAACTTTATCTTCATTCAACTTATCATTTAAGTACATCGTCGTCATCTCGCACTGCACGTAATCGACACAATATGTACTCTCTTTTCCACACAACCCTATCAGATATCATCTTTATGATCATTTCCTGCCTATTAATGTTTGCTTTACGCCATCCACCCATCTTTTTTTGGCCTTCTTCTACACCTACTGCACTACTGTCTTTCATATTCATACTTAAAACCTTCCACATAACTGAAATTTTAGCATCTAATATGCTTGATTATTTTATAAAAACCCGATTACGAGCGAAAAAAGATGTCACAAGTGATATTCGAGTGAGTTCAAGTTCGAGTGGCAGCACGATTGGGACGGATTTTCAATAGGTGTGGGTTCGAATCCCACTTGTGACATCATTTTTCGCTCGTAATCGGGTTTTTATAAAATACTTCCACATAACATTACTTTCCTGTCGTTTATATCTTGTCAGGTGGTTACTCCTCATCTTTCACGTCGTTAATGCATCTTCTGACTCTCTCTAATACGGTTATTCCTTCTTATTTTATCCATTCTCGTCTCGCTGCATTTGCATCGTCTCTTATCCGTTTCTTATACGTTGCTTTTGTAGCCCATGACAAATTAGTCAACATTTTAGTCCAAAACGAATCTAAAATTTAAGTGAAAACACTTATTTAAATGGTATGATACATACGCTTCGTAACAGAATGATAATACGATATATATAATTCCTTTCTTCTCATGCAGGTGTCGTACAAACCGCCAAAAGAACTGTGTTCTTAAATCTGTACCAATAGAGCCTGTGCAGTATCAGCAGATAGATAACTGGACTGAATCAAAATTTATCTTCTGTGGTGGATTTAAATATACACTGACTGCACAGGTTGCGTTAATTGTATGTTTGTGAAGTCCCCCGCAGTATAAGAATTATTTCCTTAGTACAGGTTGTTATCTTTAAAAAAAATAATGTCACCATCCATTCACACATACACACACTTACTCTCATGTAGAATCGTTAAAGTAATTATAACTGCCATCACCAACCCGACTGCTACATCGACAAACTTAGTGATAACGGCAAATCAACTCGTATACTATCAATGACTTTCTGCTTAAATGCAAATATCTCTTTAAATTTAAACAATACAATTATTCTCTCAGTAGGTAAGTCAGTGTAGAAAATAACAGATCGATTCCCAAACCGCATGTTCAGGCGCACAATCGTCTCCTGGCCGACCTGGACACCAACGGGTTCCTAATAGAAGAAACGCAAAGTTTCGCCACTGAAGTGAAAACCGCGCTCGCTAAACTGAAGGAGAAGGACGTCAGGATCATATTGGGGAACTTCAACGAGACTTGGGCCTTGAGGATATTCTGTGAAGCTTATAAGTAAGATCAACTTATGATTTGTTTAATATTTTATGTTTACTCTGAGGTACGCAAAGTCTCTACAGAGTTTCAACGACTTCATCTTATTCTCGATATTGGTATAATAGAAGAAAGCTCGCCTTTACGTCGTGATATCGCAGAGGGATACGTAAACAGATGAACCGCCAAGCGGGTTACTGATGACAAAGTCATGGTGCCGAAGGTTCCCTCAACAGTGGTAGTGAGAACACACATGCACGGCGAGTTATGAGACCCTGTGCCGCCCGCTCCGGACGTCTGACTCGATTACTGCTGAATCATGGCCAAAAACGGTGGGAAATGCGCTAAGATTATATTTACATTATTCCACATAGTTATAGTCCAACAGATCGTTTTAAACTGAGTATTACCAGAAAACTAAAAACTACAGTATTCTGAGGCTGACGTTTTCGGAAAAAATAAATATGCCTAAAGTCTTGAGAATTTGTACTAATTTTTCTTATGAATTTTAAGAAGTATTGTGTTTCAGCTTAGACATGTACGGGCGAGCGTACACGTGGCTACTGTTGGGTACGTACAGCAACAACTGGTGGCACCGCCACGCGCCCTGCTCCAGGAGGAACCTCACCGCCGCACTGGACACCACCATACTCACTGATCTGCTTCCGTTGTCTACTACTGGAGAGACCACTGTCTCGGGAATTGTAAGTAAGACTTCACAGAATTTCGAGACGTTGGAGTGCATGCCTCTTTCGTGTGGTGACGGTGTAACAATACTATATATCATTCCTTTCCTTGGTCGTGGATGTCGTAAAAGACCACTAAGGATATGATATACAGATATCATTTATGTAAGAGAAAGAAAACTCCACCTAAAACTATACCAATCCGTTTAATTAGCTTATAGGTATATTATGTCAAATGTTCTGTTGTTGTGGAAAGGGTCCGAGCCCAGTCAGGGGTAGGTACCTACTTTTACTCCTATTTAAATTTGGAAGTCGTAAAATCCGGCTGAAGTAGAATACACCATAGTATTCTCCTTATTTACTCTAACTGCTGACACAATGCGCTCACCAAAAGTGACAATTATGGCAGTATCCTTTTTTGAGGTGATGAATAATCGCCAACGCCTTGCTAGGTGTGGCGATTATGGCAATAACTCCCCCGATTCTATGGAGGAAGCCTATATCCAGCAGTGGATAGCGAAAGACTGAATGATGATGACGATGACGACGTCGACAGATCGATGTCTGGATGGAAGCCTCCCCTATACTAAATTATTGACAAACTTGACTCCCATTATAATCTGTGAGTATTTGTCCTTAAGTATAGTACGCATCAGATGTGGTGATATTCTATAAAATCTTACCTGAATATTCTGTAAATATACTCCTGCGTATTTTATTTACATTTTCCTCATTTTCAGACGGCAAAAGATTATCACGTGGAGTACGATCGTAGGAGAGGCTTGGAGTATTCGAGGTTTCATGGCTATACATACGATGGTAAATATAGTTTGTTTTACAAATTCATTTTTGTTTATTTGGTACACACAATTATTTAGTTGAATGGATGGATGAATAACAGTAGACGATTATCTGTAAACGTTCTGATAAATGTTGATATTTTCAGTAGATTTTGCTCTACTTTCACTTGCAACTTTTAGGAACAAAAAGTAACATAAATCATAAATTGACTCTTCATCCGATGTTCTTAACTAAAATCCATGATGCATTATTAGTACCTTGTCATAATTTTTCAAAAATCCACTGTTTGATACATATCAAATTAGATAATTTACTGTACAAATATTCGTACATATTAATTGCATATCGTTGTACAGGTATCTGGGCGATGGCGCTTGCAATACAAACTGTAGCACAGCGAGTGAAATCAAAATATAAAGAGAAAACGGTGCAAGATTTTAAGTATCGAGATAAAGAGTGGGAGTCGCTGTTCCTGGACGCGCTCAGCAACGTCACCTTCGAGGGCGTCACTGTAAGTCTCTGATAGAAATTATTCAATTTTGATATATTTTTTGGAGACAGGTAATGCTATGGTCACACCCCGCCCAATCCGTCCCGGGCCATGGGGTAGACAACGTGCAACTCCATAGCCTGACGTGCTGTATACTGAGCAGGCCACCGGTGCCCGGCCCTTGTCTTCGGTTAACGGTGTAACTGCCGCTGCCGTGGCATCTCCCACGCTAATTTTGATAGCGTAAAAGTAATCCTGTGTTTTCACAAATAAAAACGTAATCGGATTTTATAAATAAAAAATGTTTCGTGATCCCATAAGATTATATAATATTTAAAAAAAAAATGGATCCCATAGATTTGATATAGGTGAAGTCTGAAAGTAGTGATATAAAAGTAGTAATGCGAGATTATTTTCGTATGTTTCTACATAAAAAATGAAATGAAAGGTATATGACAAGGAGGCCTATGAGTGTGAATGGACACATGAATGGTGGGGAATCCAAAAAGAGAAGGATGGATTGTAGAATGTAAATGAGTGTATGAAAGCACCGACCCCACTTAGTGATAGGATGACGGCAGGCTAATGATTAACCCTTTTTAAATTCTAATTTATATTTGTCAGGGTCCTGTCCGTTTCTATGACAACGAGCGTAAAGCCTCTATCTTATTGAAACAATTCCAAGGAGAAGGCGTTGGAGAGGTGAAAGTCGGAGAGTACTGCGCAGAAAGAGATCACTTGGACCTACTCAGCGGTGAAGCTTTCAGATGGGTTGGCAAGTAGGTATAACTAAATTTTACATTCAACTAATATACTTTTTTAAAACATGTATCTCATGATATCATAATTCGCAAAATGATAACTTGAATGATATTAAGTTTTCTTTCATTTCCTTCTTTACAGAAGTATGTAAATCAACATAGTTACCTCTGTTAGTACAGTCTCAGTAACAATATCTGAGTATGACATATATCTTTTTCTCAAACATGCTTGGCAATTTGTGCATTATTTTGACAACCTTCTTCGAGATAAATCGAAATTGCTTGTGACCAAATACATACGAGCAGAGGCCAGCAAAAAATGTATGAAAATCCATATCTGTCGTATTTTAGCGGCCAAATAAATATATATGTTAATTCATATCTATCGTGTATTTTAAAAATGGAACGTTTTGTTACTTCAAATTCTAGTAACCATATAGGCAAGCTGCCTGTCAGAGTTTTATTTAAATTTGGAACTGGCTTGAAAAAGAAAGCTGTTTAATAATGAAAAAAAAAACCAATGAACCCTTTTTAGCACGTGAAAAATGTTGTTCGTCGTTCGTCATGTATACAGTTCTACTTAATACTACTTAGTCTTAATTTTCGCGCATTATTTGAGAAAATCACTATACCGGCCTTGGCCACAACTATGAATGGCTGAACTTACGTATATGTGCGGCTCACATTTACACGTTCGTATCCATCCATCAATACCTCTTGCTGGCCGCTGCAGTAATGTACTATAGATACACGTTACACAGTAAAAGCATGACGTTGTATTTAAAAAAATATACCAAAGGCAACATCATCGTCACCTTCATGACATCTTGACCTCTATAATTAAATATGTGATAGAAAAAAGAGGTGTCCATAATGTAAGAATATTATTTCTGTATTATTTTTCGAATTTATAGACTGGTCTTTGTTTACTCATATCATCGTCAGGAACCCACCAAAGGATCGCACCCTGCGTCTCATCGAGCACACACAAGTAAACATCACGATATACTCCATCCTGGTGGCGTGCTCCGTGCTCGGTATACTGCTCGCTATCGGATTCCTCGCTATGAATATACATTACAGAAACCAGAGGTATATAACAATTACCTAATATTGAATTTTAAGACTCCAAAAATATACTACGCCTGGTCATAGGTCATAGGACATAGGTTAAAAGCATGTTGGGCTACAAAAGCGACGGATGAGAGACGGCTGCATGTAGCAGAGATGCGAATGTTAAGATGGATGTGTGGCCTGACGAGAATAGATAAGGTAAGAAATGAGCATATAAGAGGCAGTTTGAAAGTGGCGCCAGTGACGGAAAAGTTGAAAAGTGTACGCCTGACTTGGTATGGACGTGTGATGTGACGGGATGAAAGTAATGTTGGCAGAAAAGTTTTAAGTATGAATGTCGAAGGCTTTAGGGGTAAGGGAAGATCGAAGAAAAGATGGATGGATTGCGTGAAGCATGATGTGAATAGAAAGGGAGTGAACGCAGGAATGACATTGGATAGGATTGAGTGGAAGAAAAGGACATATTGTGTTGACCCCAAGTAATTGGGATAAGAGCGGGGCATAGGACACTTGGCTAATTTTGCTCAATAGAGGTACGAACGAGATATATTAGTATTCTAAATTGATAATGCGAGTTTGCATCATTTGATAAAGTGAAAACTATTGTAGCAAACTGCTCTCAATTGGTAATTAAAAATATTCGCATCAACTTGTATCCTTACCTATATAGTATAATTTGTCTTTCTATACAGATAGCTTAATATTGTTCGGTATTTTCTTGAGGTCATTTAATAAATGTAGTATTAATGTTTTGGTTTTTTAACAACAGGTATATAAAGATGTCATCACCGCATCTAAATAACTTGATCATAGTGGGCTGCATGCTGACCTATCTCAGCGTCATCTTCCTGGGGCTCGACTCCAGCCTCAGCTCCATCGGTAAGTACCACACTAACAGTGTACACACACTCCCTATTCTTTATTTTATTAATCGTGTTTATATGTTTACTTACTTGGAATCGGAAGGTAATCTTCTAAAATCATCTTTATTTATCTCTGAAGAGGGACCGTTGAGTAAGCTGGTAAAGTTCTCATATTATAATTTAAAAAGCGGTGAATTATAAATTCGATATACCTGAAATTTAGGGTCATTCTAATTTATCATAGTTCTATAGTTAAATTAAAAAATTAAATATTTAGTTGTTAAAAGTGGCGAGCTGTTACTGAGACATGTTTTGAACACTTCAACTAAGGCGAGACATCATCACTTACCATCTTGCTTGGCTCATACATTCCATGCGCGCTAACGAAGTATAAAACGAATAATCTAAACGAAATGTGTAAAGTGCACCATCGTACCGCATGTCGCTGGCACGGTCACGTCCACGCTACTTGTTCATCTGATCTCATCGTTGCCATTGGTTCTTAGGTCTTTCTCAGGACGCGCCGCGCGGAGGTAATCGCTTGCTCCCCAAAAGCTTTAGCTTGTATCCCGTGACACGGATCCCTCAACCAAACTTTGGGAACGAACCCTCCCTTGATAATTCTGAGAAAGGCCTAGGCGGTTTTCTAGGTCCGAGGAGTCGTCAGCATGTTTCCAAGTTTTGGTTTGTTTGTTCCTTTACATCATCTGCGATGCTTTTGTGCGTTGGTCGGTATGTCAAACACTTATCTTACAGCTTTTATATTTCATACCCTTTGCTTACTATATACTCGTACATACATATCAAAGTTATGTTATATGCTTGATTTATGTTATGTTAATACTCTACATCTGTGGTCTGTACATTTAGTTCGTCTATAGTATTATTGGTTATTTCTTTCACATTATCAAACGAGTGTTTCTAATTTGAAATTTTACGTTCAGTTATTTCATGTATCTTTGATTATGTTATATTATTGATGGTTTATTTTCATTAAAGCATGTGCATTTTCATTTCGCAACACAAATGTAAATAAACAAATATAAAAATTATCAATTAACAATTAATTCACGATGATGTTATTATTTTTAATATAATTTCAGTTCTGACGACGAGGTCCAAACATTTAACACAATATTACATTAAGTACAGATATCATTTTCATAGTGATATTAATGATTTATTACCATTAGAATCAATTGAATTCCATCTTTTTTTTAATGTGTTGGACCTCGGTGATGTGCTACATCTCAACAAACATCTCCTTTCACGAATATTTTAACTTCAGTACGAATTTCTGTATTCACAGCGGCATTCCCTTACATCTGCACCGCCAGAGCGTGGCTACTCATGGCAGGGTTCAGCCTCGCGTTTGGTGCTATGTTCTCTAAAACTTGGAGAGTGCATTCCATCTTTACTGATGTTAAATTAAACAAAAAGGTTAGTTTACAAAAATACATACGTATACAAGAATCAATAATTGTTGGCACGGCAACACGCTTCTCAAATTCCAATGTTTTCTCAATTGCTTATAAGTTTCAATATATATTCTTCTTGTTTTCTTACTTAGGTATATCTTCCACTCTCCCTTTTGGTATGGGTGCAGAGCCAGATGGAGGGACATCAGTCTACTACATCACGTTGTCGAGTTTTCCCTTTCTCGCAGTAGTATTATCTGCATTACCTTTAACCGATTGTATACTACCCAAGGGCAAAAGAGGACGGTATTTGTATTGTTACTTGATCACCACACGCGGAATATACTTTAATCAGATTAATATATTCTGATAGATAGGACATTTTTTCGTGTGAAAGACGAACACAAATAGGTTAGGTTATGGAATAAGTACATAGTTACTGCTATGTATTTGTAATCTTGATAATTTGTAGGTGATAAAAGACTACCAGTTGTTCATGGTGGTGGGCGTGCTGCTGTGTATAGACCTGGCCATCATGACCACTTGGCAGGTGTCCGACCCGTTCTACCGTGCAACCAAACAGATGGATCCTTATGTGAGTACACAAGTTTATTAGATTGATCGAATCTCTGTACTGTATTACTACTCATTAGACACTCTTGGGGGAACCGTTACTATATTCATCCACCATCAGCACGATATGTTGACGGCTATTTATCTTGCCGGTACTTTATTTTGATTAGACATTGATGATCGGCTTGCTCTGTAACAAGCATGTTAAGTATTGTAAAGAATGTGTCAGTAACAAAAGCCGACTTGCCCACGTAGCGATAGAAAGGGGCTTGTACGCCGTGATTTCCATCGCCCCAGGTGGACCGGACTATACCTATATAGCGTGTCCACTAAAAACAAAAGGTAGCAAAATCCAAATATTTTATAAAAAACTCAAAACCGTTCATCTGTACTACCAATATAGTAATCTATATATGTATATCATCTTATTGATCTGTACATAAACATTCCAATTTTGTCAAAGGTATGACAAATGATAAAAGTTCAAATTGACTTATTGATACATTGGCCAGATGATATTGTTAATGCATTAACATACTGTTGCAATCGTGAGATCCAAGCTTCTTATTATTGTTCAAACAGTAAAACATTTTTGGAGTTTTGGGTAGTTTTCCTCAATTATCTAGGATTTTATCGTGAAATTTTAATAAACCCGTCACTGCTAAATTAGCGGCCATAGATTTGCACCTTATTATGTTATAGTCGCACGCATTATAACGTAATGTCGGTAAATGTATTAATCAAGTACATACAGGCGTGACACTTATTATTTTACAGTTTAACCCCTCACGCGCTTTTGGGTCACCCATTTGACCCAAAAAAAGTTTGCTCAACGCGTTTTTAGGACAGGTTTGGCCCAGTTAAACATTCTACAATTAGCAATTGTTTTTACATACATACATATCATCACGCCATATCCCTTGCAGGGTAGGCAGAGAGAACAGAGTGCCAGAGAACTCTATCTCTGCATACTTCACTCGCTTCCTCAACATTCATAATTCTCTTCATACACGCTCGCCGGTTTCGGAGACTCTTGACTCCACCTTCCTTCAGTACATGACCGATCTGGTCTAGGTAGGTTAGTCTCGGTCTCCCTCGGTACCTACATCCTTCCACTTTCGCATTGTATATCTTCTTAACCAGGCGTTCGTTCGTTTGTTTTTAGCACTGTATTTCACATTTTCTTGTAATATAGCAACAATAACAGTTTATGTAAAACCATAAAATTTACTGAACTTTTTCAATAAAACTAAGCGCGGGGTACTCGAGAGCACTGCGAAGTCTGGCGCGTGAGGGATATTCAGTATTCCTTGTACACGTTATCTGCTTACGTTCTAAAATGTCATGGCCATCTTCAAACGAGGTATGAAAAGTATTTTCCTGTTACAGTAGGTAACAACTTAACTATATCCCTTATATTTTTGAGGTCTATTAGGGGTAATGTCGCTTACCATCAGGTGTGCTAATTGCCTGTCCGCCACCAGAGGGCAATCAAAAAAATATAAAATAAAATCTTCTATGGCTCTGGACAGAAAAAAGGATTGTTTTTCTACGTGTGTTTGTCTGTGTACAGCCGCACCCGAGCAGCGAGGACATAGTGATCGTGCAGGAGAACGAGTACTGTCAGTCGGAGCGTATGACCATCTTCATAGGCATCATATACGCGTACAAGGGACTGCTGCTGGTGAGTACGACAACACCGGTATCACATTTATATGACGAGACTTCCCTAGTAGTAATGTATCTTTTCAATTAATTTTCCATTCCTCTCGGACGATGCTTCGTAATCTCAAGACGATTATTTGAATAGTTAAGGCATAAAAGCAAACAGACAAACAACCTCGCATCGCATTTAAATTTATAATATTAAAATTATCTATGTGTACAATGTCGTTGTGATAGCTTTATCTAAACTATGAGTTTCTGATCTGTTGATCATTCTCAAGCCGGTGCAACAAATATACACTTCTTTTTGTATGTCTGTAGCTGTTAGCCGCACATGGCGTCACAGTTTTCGGACTATAGATGTTTTGTATGTCTGTAGCTGTTAGCCGCACATGGCGTCACAGTTTTCGGACTATAGATGTTTTGTATGTCTGTAGCTGTTAGCCGCACATGGCGTCACAGTTTTCGAACTATAGATGAGTACTGAAGGCTCTCAATCCGGATAAATATCGTTCTTGCAAAATCTGATTTACATCCCATAATTGCTCGCGGGTATCGTGCAAGCCAATAGTCAAATTAGTTTTTAATTATGCTAACTATATATTTAGTAGACCACGCTGTTGACAGTTCTCTGTCTACAGCCGCGCCCCGGTCCGTCCGGGGTAGTACCACACTGAGTAGGAGATCGACGTCTAAGTAATGGCAATGTGCTATTGCGGTTCGTTCGGTGAGCGAGAGAGCCGGACGCCCAACTGGGTGAATTTTCTTTTTGTGTTGCTAGGCAGCGGCCTCGCTATTTATACCCTTAGTTTGGTAAAGGTCCATGGGCGATACTAACACTTACCATAAGGTGTGCTGCTTGTTCTTTTGCCACCATAAGGAATAATAAAAACATTAGAAAAAAAATTGGACTTGAAAATTGTAAATAATTAACTTTATAAGTAAGCCTATTATAGTAAAAATGATCAGTCGTGTTATGTCGCGATACAAAGCTGATGTGGTACCACCACGTACCAGGTACCAGCTGAACTCACAAATGTTTAACGTTAAGTGTTACCTCAATGTGTGTAGGTGTTCGGCGCTTTCCTCGCGTGGGAGACGCGCCACGTGTCTATACCGGCGCTGAACGACTCGCAACACATCGGCATGTCCGTCTACAACGTGCTCATGATGTGCATCGCCGGCGCCGCCATCACACTGGTGAGGGGACCTGTCAATCCACCAATAAACGGCTCTATACTCTCCTACCATTATCTCACCACCAGTTCAGCTGATACGTTCCTACTATACCACACTGGACAAATGGGTTGGTATACAGTTTTATTTCGAGTATTCCTATAGTCTTTCTTCTCTTCCTATGTCCACGGGCAAGGTAAGGGCTGAAGTATTGTATTGGTAGTGTATGGCCGCACGGCCGATGGTGGTGTGCATGTTAATATATATTGTTATGTTGTCAGGTGTTACAAGACCACAAGGACGCGTTGTTCATCATCATCGCTGTGTTCATCATATTCTGTACGACGGGCACACTCTGCTTGGTGTTCGTGCCCAAGGTAATGTCACACTTGCCCGTCATATTGAACGATATACATGTGCACGCTGTGGACTGCATACCACTTGATAATCTTCTTCTTAATATATATAAATTACGCGTCACGTTGTTTGTCCGCGATGGACTCCTAAAGTACTAAACCGATTTTAATGAAGTTTGCACAGCATGTGTAGTTTGATCCAACTTAACAGGTAGGATAACTTCTATCTCAATTTATAGTCGCAATATTATTTTATTGCCAATTATTTGTCTATTATTTGACAGTCACAATTATCAGTTATCTCCAAACGATTCTAACAGATGGCGTTATCTGTTGACTGGATTGAGTAAGTATTTAATAGATGTCGCTATGTTAAACGTACAAACGTTTCATATAAGCTACAATTTATTAGTATAACCACCACGAGTCTCTGAGGCTACCTTAGCCACAGCAACGCGTGACCGGATCTGCTAGTTACAATATAAATTTAATACTGTACAAATTTACATAATTATGCTCACCGATCAAGAATATAATATAGCTACTAGTAACTTTTTATTTTTAACTAGGACACCACCTTGTACTATAAGGAAATCATTCTTGTATTGCGGGGGACTTTATAAATATATACCTAATTAACGCAGACAAATTACACCCAGACTCAGAACAACACTTTATAGATCGCACAAAGTATTGTCCTGCGCGGGCATCGAACCCATAGCACTGGCAAGAAAGGTCAGTATCTTAACCACTACACCACCTGCGCAGTCCAAGTACTTAAATAGACAGAGGAGAGTGTCGTTTAATGAACGGTGAATATCATTTTAGAAGACTCATCATTACTATAATTTTTTCGCCGTTCACAGCTCCATATATACGCATACACACCATGTCCCCGTACTCCCCGTATACCCATAGCCCCGTTCTCCAGGGTTGTAGCCAGAAGTATGGATCACTACAAGCCACGACGCTGTCATACCTCTACCTCCTCATTCCCACGCTTCAGTCTTCATACATGCTCTACGATTACTCTTATGAAGTGACAGAAGCTGTGTAACGTAAGTGCGAGTGGTCTGTCTCAGTTATTAGAACTACGTCGGAACGGTCCAGGGGGCGCCGGCACGGGCCGCATCCGCGCGACCCTGCGGCCTGCCTCCACACACGAGTGCCGCTCGCCGGGGCCGGAGCTGGAGCGCCGTCTGAAGGAGCTGAGACAGTACAACAACCGGTACCGCAGGACGCTGCAGGCGAAAGAGAATGAACTGCAGGTGTGTATTGTATGACATATCCTGTCAACAAATATGAGCTTTGAGGGTGTAGCTACATCGACTTTTTACCGTCCGCTGTTAGAAATGGGACTTCTCAAGAAAATACCACATCAAACGATTGTCGCATCGTACTTGCAATTTCCACTTGGTTACTGGTGGGCTCGAAGTGAAACAGTTTCTGTCTCTTCCACATTACAAGCGTGCAGCTACAGATTGTGATACGAATATATTCGTAGTTCGAACCAAATGTTATTATTTTTACGATAAATGAATTATCAGAGCACCAACATGTGGCGACAACAACCATTTTTAGTATTAAAATTATCGTGAGTTTGACACATATTAAACAGTTGTATTTCCGGCAATACTCACGCGTTAGAGTCGATTATGTCGACCCGGGTTTCGAGCATGTCCGATGCTCATCATCAGGGCGAGTGCGCAGCTGCGTCTGCGAGCCCCCGACGCGCACTGCGGCTAGCGTAACGTGCAGCACGTCGCGACACAGCTTCGGGCGGCGGGGGGTTACTGCTTGCTTCTTGAGCGTCTTCAGCGGAATCGTCCGATGAGTCCCGATCGTTACCGAGGGCATTTGATGGTCTCACAGCAAACTCACTCCGCGTGCCATCACCCTGACATACCACGCTGACCACGCCGCTCTCCATCCCAGACACCATAGGGCTGCAGGGCTCGCAGACGCAGCTGCGCACTCGCCCTGATGATGAGCATCGGACATGCTCGAAACCCGGGTCGCCATAATCGACTCTAACGCGTGAGTATTGCCGGCAATACAACTGTTTGACAACAACCATTCTAGTAATGAAAATGTACTTGTGTTTCACGTCGCCAATTGTGTGTTGCGAGATCGAATGTTTGCATTTTGTGGTCGAATAACAAATTAAATACAGATTATACTGTTGTGTTGTGGGGACAGTTCGGTTATTTTGGTTTTTTTAATCCATTTTCGCTAAATAATTCAAATATACTCTCTACATCCTACTTCCTACTATCCTACTTCCTACTAATCCTACTAATATTATAAACGCGAAAGTTTGTAATAATGTATGGATGTGAACATCTTTGTTGCTCTTTCACGCAAAAACTACCGAATGGATTTTGATGAAACTTTATATTAATATAGCTTACACATCAGAATAACACATAGGCTATAATTTATAAAGATATTTTGTAAATTGGCTAAAATATACATACATACATACATATCATCACGCCATATCCCTTGCAGGGTAGGCAGAGAGAACAGAGTGCCAGAAAACTCTATCTCTGCATACTTCACTCGCTTCCTCAACATTCATAATTCTCTTCATACACGCTCGCCGGTTTCGGAGACTCTTGACTCCACCTTCCTTCAGTACATGACCGATCTGGTCTAGGTAGGTTAGTCTCGGTCTCCCTCGGTACCTACATTCTTCCACTTTCGCATTGTATATCTTCTTAACCAGGCGGTCGTTCGGCATTCTTTCCACATGTCCGAACCATCGGAGCATTCCCTTTCGCATCTTTACACCAATACTCTCTTTCATACCTACTCGCTCTCTTACGTCGTCGTTACGAATGCGGTCGGTCAGCCTAACTCCACAGATTTTCCGCAGAGATCGCATTTCGACCGCATTAATTTTACTATCATACTCTTTTCTGCATACCCAACTCTCGCTTCCATACAGTAATGTTGGGACAAGCACTGCGTTATGTATTGCTACACGTGCCTTCTGGCTGAGGTGGTGGCTGCCGAGAAGTTGCCCCAACGCTCCGTTCACTCTATTTCCCGCATTCACTCTTCGCTCTATATCAGTGGTGTACCTTCCATCTCGGCTAAATCCACATCCAAGATATACAAATTCATCCACTTGCTCTAGTACATCATTACCTATTGTTACTCTTACATCTGTTCTGGTTTTATCTCTTTCAAAGACCATTATTTTGGTTTTGCTTACATTCACGCGTAGACCCCTTTTCTTACAATCTTCTGTCATTGTGTCAACTAGGGTCTGCAGGTCAATCGCTGACTGTGCCAGCAGGACTGCATCATCTGCATAAAGCAGAGCAGTGACCACTGAGTCGCCCATCTGGACTCCCACATTCATATCGTTCAACCTTTGGAGACATTTATCCAGATATATGATAAACAGCCTGGCTGACAGAACGCACCCCTGCTTAACGCCGATATTGACGTCAAACCAAGGCGACATTCCATCATCCAGCCGCACACAGGCTCTACAGCCCATGTAACTGGACTGCACAGCCTGTAGCAGTTTACCGTTAATACCATACTCCGGTAAAATGTCCCAAAGTTCCTTTCGTACAACCGTGTCAAATGCTCTCTCCAGATCCACAAAACTGCAGAAAACCCTCTGACCTAGAGCCAGATGCTTCTCCACAATGTTGCGCAGAGAGAACACTTGATCCATGCATCCCCTTCCACTCCTGAAACCTCCTTGTGTCTCACACAGTAAACCATCGGACACCATCCTCATTCTCCTTTCAATAATTTTTCCATACACTTTTGCTGCCAAACTGGTCAAGCTTATGGCTCTGTAATTTGCGCAGTCATAACGTGAACCCTTGTTTTTAAACAAAGGCACGATGACTGCGCTATTCCAGTCCCTGGGAACCATTCCCGAGCTCCAACATAAATTGAGGAGCAACAGGAACGCCTCCCAGACACAAGAGCCACCAAGCTTGATCATCTCGGCAGACACCATATCAATGCCCGCTGCCTTACCATTTTTCAAACTTCTTATCGCCCATTCAACTTCATCCATACTGATGCCATCGGAGGACGCCGTTGTCGAATGTTGATCTACTAAACCACATCCAACACCGGCGCCAACCGTAGCATCCGCATACATATCGCCAAAATATTCACTCCATCGGCTTAACACGTCTTGTGTTTGTGTAAGAATGTCTCCACCTTTAGACCTTATTTTATTCATTCTGAAGGCTGACCAACCACCCCGAGACTTCTTCACCTCCCTCCAAAAGAGTTTGGTGTTACCCTCGAAGTTTTTAGTCAGCCTATCTTCTGCACTCATACTTGCTCTATCACGTTTCTCTTTCACTAAGGCCTTGGTGTCATTCTTACATTGCCGATATATTTCTTTCTTCTGTTCAGTCATACTGTCATTCAGATTCAAAGAAGAGACATAGTCCAGCCACGCTTTCTTCTTTTGCTCTACGGAAGCTGCCACTTCCGCATCCCACCATGCATCACCATTTGTTTTTCTATGCTTCTTTGAACTTCCACATACTTCTTTCGCTGTATCTACCATACTCTCTTTCAATACTCTCCAGCATTCTTCAATGTCCGATTGCGGCTGGCTTGCCATCGTCAGCCGTTCTCGGACACCCTCTGCATACTTTTCTCTTACACACTCTTCTTGCAACCTTTCAACCTTTATTCTTTCAAGCCCTCCGAAGTGGACACGCTCTCGCCAGTGCCTCCACTTTCTGAACAGACCACTAAATCTCGCAATAACGAGATAGTGGTCCGTGTCGACTGTGGGGCCCCTGTAGGCTCTTGCGTCCAATATTTTGCTTCGGAGGCGACTGTCTACCAAAATTAAATCTATTATGCTTTTCTGTTCATTCCTTCTCCATGTATACATATGGATGTCCTTATGTTGGAAAAATGTGTTTGACACAATAAGGTTTCTCTCCATGCATACATCCGCTATGAGCCTACCTGCGTCGTTCACTCTCTTATCACCAAATGGACCAAGAACGTCCTCATAGTCGGGACGCTTGGTCCCCACCCATCCGTTCAAATCTCCGCATACAATCACGCGTTCACTGGTTTCTGCCATATCCAGAACTTCCCTAACATTGTCCCAAAACTTCTCTAGGTCTGATGCCACCGAGGATCCTACGGGAGCATATGCTACAACCATGAATACCTTGGTGACACCTAGTTTTATACGGACCCAGAGAAGTCTGGGATCATACATTCCGTAATCCTTCACACCTGAGGCCAAGCGAGAGGACAACAGCACTCCTACCCCCATGCTGGCTCGATCGCTCTGTGGTACACCAGACCACAGAGCCATCCCGCCATCAGGAAGATCGCAGGCGTCGCTGCCCCTTCGCTTGGTCTCTGTTACACAGAGCACGTCTAGCTGTTTGTCCGCCATGACGGATATCAGCTCGTGCAACTTACCTTCCACACAACCTCTTACATTCCACGTGCCCACCCGGCACTCCGTTCTCCTCGACTCGCCTAACTGGGCAAGGCGTGATGGGTGGCGGCCCCCATCGCCGCAACTGCCGATGTTCGTACCGACGGGGGCGGGTCGGTACGCGTCGCCTCCGGGGGACGCCCTAACCCGCATTGCGGTACGCATTTCGAGCCGGATTAGCAGTCTAATTAGACTGGCAGGGGACGCGAACGAGCACGCTCCGGACTATGCCCCCCATGCTAAAATATAACGATAAAAATTGCTTAAGACAGAAAAAATCGCCCATCTGCGAGCTATTTTTGCATACGCTGCGAAGATCTTCAAACTCAGACTAATGTTCTGTATTGTGGAAATGTACCTCTTAAATAGTACTACAAAAAAGTCCGCGACAGCATATTATATCTATTTTTAATATGTAAGCATTTATCGTTAAAATAGTACATTAAAAATACAAAATAATTTGGTATTTATTGCCGATGCACATTTTATAGTAACTAATTGATTCTTATGCAAACAAATGCATTTATTGCTTTCAATATTTAAAGTACATATTTTTTGCCTTTTACCGTGTGTCGTTTGGTACAATATTTCAAAAGTTAGGACAATAATAATGCGCAGTGCTGTGGTCAGGCAGCAACCGGGCGCACTACAGAAATATGGCTAGAAATCTATGATCGCCGATTGTGCGACCCGAACACAAGTAAAGACGTGAGGGCAGTTATCGTTGATGATTGTTGTATTTTTGACAGCACTACCGATTTGTTAATAACATACTATACCTGTATATATATAGATAGGTAGTGAAAGTTTGTAAAACATCTTTTTGCGCGCCTTGGCAGTAAAATTGTGTCGACTACAGGAAATGATAGTTTAGGTAGGTACTAAGGTAAATGTGTCACGCCGCGCCGTGATACTACGCCGCTATTCTCTATTCATTTGTGTGTGCGCGCGTATGCTAGGGATAGCTGTCCTTTATCAAAAAACACGCGGGCGAAGCCGCGGGCGAAAGCTAGTATAATATATTTCTCAATTAATAAGATTAGCTTAAATGATGATATATTTCAGATGTTGCTCAGTAAGTTGGGTAGTGATGCCAGCTCAGAGTCTTCCACCCGAGGGGAGTCGCGCTCACCGGCCACGCAGCGCACCAGACTACCTGTTCCGAAGGATAACATCAGCCACCCGGGTCAGTTCAGTAACAAAATATTAATGAAGCATTCTCACATAACTCGCTAAACATTAGAAATCCTGTTGATAACAAATGAAAGGAGTGTACTAAGGCAGCGTGAAACGCTTTTATTTTGATAATAAAAAATACCCGATTACGAAACGAAAAATGATGTCACAAGCGGGGTTCGAACCCGCACCTATTGGCAATCCGGCCCAACCGTGCTGCCACTTACACCATCGTGAACTATTTTAGGACATGCAAATTTCGCTTCATATTATATCTTACGTCTTCAAGGTGACGTATGCCATCTATCGGACAATGTTTACACATTGTATAGGCTTAATACTTCAATAATCAAATCAAATGTGACATCATTTTTCGTTTCGTATCGGGTATTTATAAATAATTAAGCATATTAAATGCTAAAAATTTCAGTAATTTGAATAACAAGGTTGTGTCATCGTTTAATACAATTCTAACTGTAAATTTTGAAGTATTAAGTCTATACAATGTGTAAACATTGTCCGATAGATGGCATACGTCACCTTGAAGACATAAGATATAATATGAAGCGAAATTTGCATGTTCTAAAATAGTTCACGATGGTGTAAGTGGCAGCACGGTTGGGCCGGATTCCCAATAGGTACGAGCTCGAACCCCGCCTGTGACATCATTTTTCGTTTCGTAAATGGGTGTTTATAAATAATTAAGCATATTAAATGCTAAAAATTTCAGTAATTTGTATAAATAAATAACATACATACATACATATCATCACGCCATATCCCTTGCAGGGTAGGCAGAGAGAACAGAGTGCCAGAGAACTCTATCTCTGCATACTTCACTCGCTTCCTCAACATTCATAATTCTCTTCATACACGCTCGCCGGTTTCGGAGACTCTTGACTCCACCTTCCTTCAGTACCTGACCGATCTGGTCTAGGTAGGTTAGTCTCGGTCTCCCTCGGTACCTACATCCTTCCACTTTCGCATTGTATATCTTCTTAACCAGACGTTCGTTCGGCATTCTTTCCACATGTCCGAACCATCGGAGCATTCCCTTTCGCATCTTTACACCTATACTCTCTGTCATACCTACCCGCTCTCTTACGTCGTCGTTGCGAATGCGATCGATCAGCATAACTCCACAGATTTTCCGTAGAGATCGCATTACGACCGCATTAATTTTACTTTCATACCCTTTTCTGCATACCCAACTCTCGCTTCCATACAGTAATGTTGGGACAAGCACTGCGTTATGTATTGCTACACGTGCCTTCTGGCTGAGGTGGTGGCTGCCGAGAAGTTGCCCCAACGCTCCGTTCACTCTATTTCCCGCATTCACTCTTCGCTCTATATCAGTGGTGTACCGTCCATCTCGGCTAAATCCACATCCAAGATATACAAATTCATCCACTTGCTTAAATAAATACTTTTTAATCCATTTTCGCTAAATAAAAGCTTAGTTTTAATATTTTACGTACCTATATTTAATTTTATGATGTAAGTATACATTAATATATCAATAACATTTGTTACAGAAACAAGTGATATAACATCTGTGTGCAGCCTCAGCGCATCCGCCGGAGCTGAGGCGGAGTACATCAACCTGACCAGCCAGCAGCACGTCGAGAAGTAACTATCTACACCCTAGCACAAGGAAAATGAGTGATAGCGCTCTCCTAACAAATGTCTAGCACTCGCTGTAATCGCCAACTCGCCTGTCAAGCGTGGCGTACCACAATATGTCTAGCAGTAAATACTGTTAACTTGTTGCTACTTGGATATTTTTCTTCATACATCTTAGACACCTATAGCCGGATGAGTATAATATTCTGCGTAGTGTCCCGCTACTTCTGTACCCAGTTCTACATTTACAGTTTGCTTTCTTTTGTGGTACCAATACCAAGGGATTTACCCAAACAAAGTTACGAAACCGAGATGAGCAGTTTCATGCTTCAGGCACGAGACCCCCGTAACAATTAGTAGTTGATAGCAAATTGAGATACTCATAACCCGCGAGGCTCGGACGTAGAGCAGCATTTTTAGAAACACCAACATTTTGGAAGTGGGGAATGTTTTATATCGATTTTTTTATTAACTGTAAGACCAATATTTTTTTGCTTCTCTTTCCCTTTTATAATCCTAAAACAATACAATTTAAAAAGGTAAAATTCTTTTGTTAAAATGATTAGTTACAAGACTAATAATTTTAACAAAGTACTAAGATTTTAAAAAAGGGGTCTACGCGTGTATGTGAGCAAAACCAAAATAATGGCTCCGAAAGAGATGAAGCCAGAACAGATGTAAGAGTAACAATAGGTAATGATGTACTAGAGCAAGTGGATGAATTTGTATATCTTGGATGTGGATTTATTAGCGGAGATGGAAGGTACACCACTGATATAGAGCGAAGAGTGAATGCGGGAAATAGAGCGAACGGAGCGTTGGGGCAACTTCCTGGTAGCCACCACCTCAGCCAGAAGGCACGTGAAGCAATACATAACGCAGTGCTTGTCCCAACATTACTGTATGGAAGCGAGAGTTGGGTATGCAGAAAAGGGTATGAAAGTAAAATTAATGCGGTCGTAATGCGATCTCTACGGAAAATCTGTGGAGTTATGCTGATTGATCGCATTCGCAACGACGACGTAAGAGAGCGAGTAGGTATGACAGAGAGTATTGGTGTAAAGATGCGAAAGGGAATGCTCCGATGGTTCGGACATGTGGAAAGAATGCCAAACGAACATCTGGTTAAAAAAATATACAATGCGAAAGTGGAAGGATGTATGTACCGGGAGAGACCGAGACTTACCTACCTAGAACAGATCGGTCATGTACTGAAAGAAGTTGGAGTCTCCGAAACAGGCGAGCGTGTATGAAGAGAATTATGAATGTTGAGGAAGCGAGTGAAGTATGCAAGGATATAGTTCTCTGGCACTAAGTTCTCTCTGCCTACCCTGCAAGGGATATGGCGTGATGATATGTATCTATGTGTGTACTAAAATTTAAAATATCTAACAAATTGATACTAAAAAAAGTTTTTGTTAAAGTATTATTACATATAAAGGCGTTATATTAACTTGGGCTAGGACACCATCGAAACTTAATTCATAACTGATTCAAGCTGAACTGGACATAGAATTAAACTAGTTTATTACATTTCTCTATTTAGACCGAAACCATCAGCACCTCCAGAGCCAGTCATTAAAGATCCACCACCAAAAGAACCTAAGAAAGAACAAACAAAGAACGTATCGTTCAAAAACCACTTGGACTACACCAGCCCACCGTCATCCAAAGCGGTGCCAGAAAAAGATCAACTTGCCAAGTTACCATATGGTTGGACCGCGGAGGTACACTCTAGATTAAAGAATTAACTTTTACAACTAAGTTAAGGACATCCTAACGTAATTGGGAAGAATGG
This sequence comes from Lymantria monacha, assembly GCA_905163515.2. Taxonomy (NCBI): domain Eukaryota; kingdom Metazoa; phylum Arthropoda; class Insecta; order Lepidoptera; family Erebidae; genus Lymantria; species Lymantria monacha. The sequence goes on along the minus strand of LR991107.1, from coordinate 20,952,585 downwards.
TGAATGTAAAACAAAAGTAGGTACCTAGTAATTTTGACAAGACTGGTACTGTTGCCATTAATTTGTAACAAAAGCCTAGAAGGTAGGTGTTACCTAATTAATTTAACCTAATGATTTGTATTATTGCTCTTGGTGGCAAACGAGCAAACAGCACACCTGATGGTAAGTGTTGCTGCCGCCCATGGACCACCGCAATACTATGAATACAGCCAGGCCGCTGCCAACCATAAAAAGTCCCAAACTCACCCGGAAAGTTGGACTACCGGCTCTCTCGCTCACCGAACGAAACACAGTAGCATACTGCCACTGATGAGTCGTGAGGGTGTGGTACTACCGCGAGTGTGGACGGACCGGCCCGCGGCAGTAGGCAGCAGACTGCCGACAGCGTGCTCCTCCCAATATATAATGAGTCTTAATTTAACTTGTATCATTCAAAGTAAAGTGATGTGCTTAGTATCAGATTAATATAATACGGAATACGGTTTTGTTATTTAATATTGTCGCACTTATTTACGCGTTGATTATTTTTATTTAAAGGAACCTTCAGAACCACCAAAACCGATCAAGGTGCCAGAGCCCGCGAAGGCTGAAGCAAAGACGATACCGGCGCTGAAGACAAGCGATACGTCTACTGCCAAGTCAGTCCCAGCGAAGCTGCAAGAACCGATGTACACTAAGGCGGCCACACCAAAGATCATTAACGTAACCATTTGTATTATTTAGTAGTCGAATACTACAGTTAATACTACTGTATCATACAGATAGTGAATACGACAAGAGACGCAATATTTTCGTTAAAAAAGGATGAAATTTTATAAACCTTATTTGTGTTTTATGTGACCTCGACCCCATATTTTGATGGATTAAGAATCGAATCAGATTGAGTCACCACCCCTTTCTACCCCGTGGAATATTTCTTTTTTTTATATAAAGACCCTACACTAAGGTAAATCATCATTGTATTGACTTGACAACATAATTAACGAACACACTGTACACCCTCACTCAGACCAACAATTTGTGAATCACACAAAATATTGCCCTGCATTGGAATCAAACTCACGACACTGGTACAGTAGGTCGGTATCTTAACTATTACGTCACCTGTGCACTCAATATGTCACAAGTGTCAAAAGATGAAAGAGGTCAATGGAATATGTGCTACTGACGTAATACATGTTCCAGATGTTTGGTGTAAATAGGTACACTATCCGTGTGGTGACGGAGTGACAATACAATTGACCACCCCATATCTTACCTGTGGGTGATCGTAAGTGACGACTGAGGGATATAAAACGTATATAACATCTATGCAAGAGAAGGAAAACTCGAAACAAAACCCTATACTAACACGTCTGACCAGCGTGGTATAGTAGGTTAATTTCCCACCCATTATGGAGGAAGGAGGCCCGAGCCCAACAGTGGGACATATATGGGCTGTGATGGTGATGATGATGATGAGGTACTTTATAATCAGCTACCTGCCTGACATCAACCATCTTGAAAATGTAATTGTTGATCGGGCGGCATCAGATGTAGTTGGCTCAGCTGTTAGTCATATCTTACTATACCCACGACCAATCAGTATTAAAGATGGTGAGCGGTACGTAGCCGTCACCAGACAGCAACGTAAACAATATAACTATAACATAAACTCTAACCAGAACCTCTTTAAAATACTTGTTAGGGGACGTCCATTAATCATGTGATCTTCGTTTTAGCAACTTTTAACCTCCTCTCCCTCATGGTGATACGTGGTGAGGTTTAAGACTATGACCCCCCTGCTCCACCAATATTACATGAATTTTTAGTACCAACAAAGAGTAGCCCACAGCTCATTATATTCTCGGTATTTTGCTCTTTTATACTTCGAAAAAAGATCTTTATACAGATCACCTAGGTACTTTAAACGATTTCATTATTGGCAAGGGCAAGTCAAAGTCACACTACACGCCGCTTTTCAGTTTAAAAATCTTAGCGTTTGACGAAACAGTAAATACACGTAATATTTTACTACAACTCCCCTCCCCATGGTGATATCTCGTGATTTTTGTCCAAAACCTTTCAAACCTCACGTGATTAATGGACGGCCACTTAGGTATATTAGATTAATTACCTTACATAAGAGGAACCGTCTTTATCAAGTACATCGGTTGTAATACATCAATTATATTCCACAGACTCCAGAACTACAGAAGAAAATTAAAACGCAACAAGACTCTATACCTATGAAAACTACACCATCGCGTGATCTGAAGCCCTCGTCCAGGGGTCACAGGCGTATGTCCAGCGTGAGCCAGGGTGCACTACTCACTGATCTGATGCACATATCAGTGGACCAGGATGACTTGGAACCTCCACCGGGAATGGAGAGGAAAGTCATAGGTGAGAAAATAAGGCGAAAATAACTAAATCCAAATGTTTAAGAGTTTGAAGAGATCTTGTCATAGGGAACAGATTCGTACATATCACTGTTAAAAAAAAAGACTATGACAAACTCTCTGTAATTATCTGTTTCGTAAATATTTATATCAGTATATTTGCAGATATGTATATCGTTTAGATGCGAAACTATTTTTTTTTATTGCTAATGATGGCGAACGAGCAAGCAGCACACCTTGGTTTGGATGGCAGGTGCTACTGCCGCTCATAGACCTTTGCTATTCCTCAGTGATCTGAACTATGTATCGCAGAGTTAGGATGTAATCTACGGCACTCACAGCCTTTTAGGAAACGGGCTCGTGCGAACAGTTACAAGTGCTTATTTCTTTTATTTTTGAAATGTAGCCTTTTTAATGTTATCAAAACCAGCCAGACACAACTAGTACAGCCGAGATTTTATTAAAAGTTCGTACAGACTAAATGTGAAAAGACTTTTTCTCCGACCTATTATCACCTTGGGCATTTTACGACTTTTCGATAATTATATATCCAAATATAATTTTAGGACAAGAGCGAGATCCACCGCCTACATTAAAGCCGACTCCATTGAAACAAGAGCCCGAAGACATTCTAGACGTAGACCATGACTATTCATCAACGGAGAGGAGAAAATCATGTAAGTTAATAACACATATTTAGAGAATCACATGGAAACACAATTGTAAAGTGAAGACAATACAAGAATTATTTTATATTATTGTGTAACTATGATCGCCATTTAAACTGCCAAAATTAATACGAAACTAACATACCTATACCTAGTAGTAATAGGTATAATGAAACATGTTATTTTGCTGAGGGTATTAAATAAGTATAATACCTAAAATATGCTAGGATTAAATTTGAAATGGATGTAAATAATTTCGAATAACAACGTATACAGAGGTACGCAGTCTATTTTATTGTGTTTGAATTGTCTTAGGGTAGCATCCGACCCGAGGGCCAGCATGGTGTCTGGTCTGCAAGCGTTATGGTACGAAATTGGTCACTTGATGTCCTCCCCCTTGGATCCTGGAATGTCCCTGAAATGTTGTGTGACGTGACTTGTGACCAATACTCTTTATCTTTTCAATCTATTGTGGTGACATTTGGCAAATTCAATGATGCAGTACTTGCTATAACCTGACGTAGGTACTTACCACTGGATATCTAAAACAATGTCACATATACTTAGTATTAAATGTATTAGTCGTGCACGACTTTATTGTTTGAACTTTTCCTATTACCAATCAAAGTATTTTTGGTATCATTTGGTTTTCAATTACCGAAAGAAAATTTCGATTGATTTCGGATTAGTCGATCTTTTTTAATATAAATAATCTCTTTCAGGCCAAAGAAGAGATTCGGAGAAGAGGAAAAAAGAGAGTTTCATAGTTGTTCAAAGCGACCTATGGGACACGAACACGTTCCAGTATAATTGTCAAAAATCACCGGCAGGTGAGAGCGGTGCAGGTGATGAAAGTTTTAATGTTTACGTAGGGGACCCCTAGAGGGCGCAACTAGCGAACAGCCATCACATCGCCATCTCCCTGTAATGCGACCTAAGTTTTACTGCTTATTTGTACCCCTAGTGAAACTATTGTCGTAAAGGTACCTCATACATTTTATTTATTCCCCTAGACTAGTTTATATGTAGTTTAAATATTCACGATCAACTAACTGATAATATCTGGCTTTTTTCTTCGTTCCCGACTTCATATAGAGGTATTACCTAAATTTACTTACACCTGCTAATAAGCATTAGTTATATAACCGGCGAGCAATTCATCTTACGATCGATTACGTTGCATATAGACATAATTTAGAATTTACCTAGTGCTAGTTATGTACCTATTACATATTTATACTCGTTGGTTATGTACCTATTACGAATTTGTAGTATTACGAATCTCATTATTAATCATGATAGTAATTAGTTTATTAAACCACAATAACCAATTGTGTGTTTCTCTACAAAATTTCATTATCTTTTAGTGATGTCTGCTTAGGTTTGTCCATCTGAATCGTCTGTTACACCCGGTGCAATGAAGGACGGTGTTATAACATATCCAACATATACATACTGTCACCACGCCATCAATATGAAAGTCATTCGTTGCACTTGCTAGTTGCTATCTAATGCAAATAACGAATGTGTTTCTAACTAGTATTAATTTGATATAATTAGATTGTTAGATTTCAGTAATTATTTTAAGTCTTACTTTATAAGTTTCAAAGTAAATAATTAATACTCTACTCTATATTTAACAATAGTTGACGTGCTAATGGGTCCAGAATACGCAGTATAGCAGTTTATGCAAATTCTGGCATCGTACATACCGGCTAACATAAGGGGATTTATAATATAGTAGCGATCAGCAATCCATTATAAGGCGATTATAGGATTATCGCCTCTTACGAGTAGTAGATATGCACAACAGTGCATATCGATTGACTAATACAAAGACGCAATAATTTTCTTATCAAAACTCCGGAGAAGTGATCTTGAGTATCTTGTCAATGCGTCTAGTACTTACAAGTTTATACTTGTAAGTACTATAGTATAAGATCTAGTATTATTACTAGATCAATAATAGCTATTAATTGCAGTTATATTGCTTCATAGGTCATCATCACTCTCCTATGCAGAGAAGTGTTTCAGAAAAAAGTAGACAAACACAATCATCCCCACATCATCACAGGTATGATAATCACATGCAAAGATTAACGATCTTATGAATACTACTTTCTAATGTGATTCAATAGACTACTTTTACAGACTTCAGAAGTATACACCGTGGAGTTTAATTGGCTGTTTGCCCGAAACGTATATACTCAGTTAAATGATATAAAACCATAATATAGCATTTATACAATAAAATAAAAACATAAATTCTATTCATTTGCAATCCCGGACATTTCCTTAAAATATCATTTTTGCATAACTGTAACATGTTTTGTCTAATAATTTTGTTATACCTACGATCGTTTGAGAGCATCGACCGTAGTTATCAACCTACGGTCAATGCTCTTACCTTGGTTACCTACTTTCTTTAATTACTTTAAAATGATGATTCCATTTTCTCAAGAATTTCTTCTTCTAATCGAGCAGAATGTCGGCGACACCTGCCTCTCCGACTCTACCTCTAGCCTGAGCATATGTAGGCACTCAAAACTGCCTTTGGGTTAATAGGCGTTGTGTGGCTGATAAAATTATCGCTGTTGTAGCCACAGGTGAATCCAGGTGTTCTGGCTAAGCGTACAGGCATCTAGCCTTCGCCAAGTTGCCTCTCGCAATCGCATTAAAACGAACCATGTCTAACCACTCTATGTCAGAGTATTGGTAATGACTTGTCATTTTTTCGCACTTACTAGCACTCGCGTTCGGGATTTGTTATAAACATATGATATACGTCTAAGCCGTTTGGCAAAAAATTGCAAACTGACCTATTAAAACATAGACCAAGGACAAGGCACATCAAAAGCAAGGGGTGCATGCCTAAATTTTTTTTTACCTATTATTGCGATTTAATTCGAATGCTATGTCGAAGACAGGTTGGGAACAATACCGAACCGTTGCATATCAGACAAACTTAAGAACGTCTATTTATCAGACTTTTTTTTCAATGCATTATATTTTTAGTTATGTGGGGATATTAAGAATGATTAACTGAGTACATACGTTTCAGGAAAACAGCCAATTAGATTCCACGTGTGGTAGGTGTATATTACTGTGTGGTAGCAACTACGAGAACTATCTACCCTTACTTTACTCGCGAATATCCTAAAAGACGACTAAGAGATTTGTAGTGAACTGAGCCAAACCCGCCTAATACCGTTTGGTTAACAATTACTTACATTTCCAAGGACGGTTGACATCGGACAGGCGGCCGATCATAAAATTATTGACAATAACTTTTGCAATATGTACGATGGAGGAGTACATATTGCGTCTACCGCAAGTGCATTGCATCGACCACAACTAATTGGGATAAGAGTAGGAGATGAATATAACTAGACTGCTTATATTTTTATTATCGTACAAGTTCTTGTCTATTACCCAATTTAGATGATTCACACTTTTTGTTGTTGAGATATGTACCTCGAACGTTTCAATTTTAATTTCATTGATATTGGATTATAGGTTACGAGTTAGGTATGAAAGAGAGTATTGGTGTAACGATGTGAAAGGGAATGCTCCGACGGTTCGGACATGTGGAAAGAATGCCGAACGAACGTCTGGTTAAGAAGATATACAATGCGAAAGTGGAAGGATGTAGTTACCGGGGGAGACCGAGACTAACCTACCTAGACCAGATCGGTCATGTACTGAAGGAAGGTGGAGTAAAGAGTCTCCGAAACCGGCGAGCGTGTATGAAGAGAATTATGAATGTTGAGGAAGCGAGTGAAGCATGCAAGGATAGAGTTCTCTGGCACTCTGTTCTCTCTGCCTACCCTGCAAGGGACATGGCGTGATGGTATGTATGTAGGTTACGAGTTATACTATACAGCATTTAATGTATTCTTTTAATAATGAACACTCATTTAATGCATTCTTTTATTTTTTTCAGAGAAGCAGATAGCAAGAGCATGGAGAGAAGAGCTTCAAATGCTTCTATCAATTATTGTGAGCTGATACTCCTTCGCTAACAATTTAAGATTTTCAATAACTTAATCGTGATCAATCATAAAGTAAAGCCTTTTTATTGGGGTTCCGTATCCAAAGGGTAAAAACGGGACCCTATTACTGAGACTTCGCTGTCCGCCCGTCCATCCGTCTGTCACCGGGCTGTATCTCTAGAACGGTGATAGCGAGACAGTTTAAACTTTTACAGATGATGTATTTTTATTGCTGCTATAATAACAAATACTAAAAATAAAATAAAATAAATATTTAAGGGGGGCTCCCATACAACAAACTTGATTTTTTTTACCTCACAGACACCTATATCATATATATTTATAGATAATGATACGGAACCCTTTGTGCGCGACTTCAACTCGCACTTGGCCGGGTTTTTTTATATTATTTAGTCATGTGAAGTACATATTGTGTGGAATATTACGAAGGTATTTATTAAAGTAATAATATCACTTTCAGCTGGTACAACAAGAGGAGGCACACCGGAAGGCTACCGGGAAGCGGAAACACTAAGAATGACAGATAAGTTATCAAAGGTGAGCTAAAGATATTATAACAGAGTCTATCAAATTACATAAAAAAAAATATAATTTATATATTTGAATATTTCATTTAAAATTAACTTAATAATACACAGTAACTGTACATAGGTAAAAAAAAAAAGTAATGTACCATTAAATTTGAATTATACACACTAACACCAAGAGTAGCAGAACTCGTATATATTATACTTAATATAATTTGTGTATTTTCTACTAATAGAAGTAATAACATATACTTATATTATTTACTTTTTAGTGCTTCTCTCCAAAATACATCTTTTGAAGTTGATTTTAATTTTTCATCACTTTTCATTATGAATTACAATATGACGCTCGAAAGTGGTACCATTAAATATATTATGTCGTAATATCTAAAATATATTAATGTTTCTCTATAGGTAATAAATAAACTTTTAATTAATTACAAATGCAATAAATATGTTCACAATAAATATTTCAGAGACGAGGTTCCGAGTTTCCTTTACCTGTGAGCACGCCACCGCTACAAACTCAAAGCAAAAGGAGACAATCTTCAGCTCAAGTAAGTCTCATTAATTATATAATTGTATCAGAGTATCAGTGCCTTACTTTTCTGTTTTATTCACAGATTAGATCATATCACGAAGAAAGATTCCAAAAATCAGAACCAACGTCGAGAAGACACGACGATATCCCCAGAAAGCTTCCTGTAGCACATGTTCAGGAATCCAGTATGGAGTCGGACTCCTACAAACCAGATCCAGACACTATCAGGGTGTCAAAAGGTCAGGAGTCACCTGCCAAACGGCTACGACAAGAGGCTGAGCCTTTGAAGAGGGCAAAGGGCGTAGGTGATTCACCGAGACTAACACAGGCCAGTCATCAGACAAAACCTAATCATTATAAAAGCAGCCCTAATGTAGCGTCAAGACATAAAACAGGTGAAACCAATTATTATATCTATAACTCGTAACGCTATGGTCGATTTATCTTAATATATATAAATTACACGTCACGTTGTTAGTGCGCGATGGACTCCTAAAGTTCTTAACCAATTTTAATCAAATTCGCATACACATGCTGTATGTGTAGTTTGATCCAACTTAAAACATAGGATAACTTCCATCTCGGTCGTAATATATTTTATTGCAAATTGTTTGGTAATAGTTAACCATGGATTGAATCTAGGCGGCTAGTCATAAAACTATTGCCAATAACTTTTGCGATTTGCGATGGAAGAGGAGTACATATTACGTAGATCCCGAATAATTGGAATAAGAACAGGATAATAATGACTTGCGTTGGTCAGACAATTTATGATTTAGTTCTAAGTAATCAGTGAGAAATTAAATTAGTTTAGACTCTTTATAACTGACACCTCCATATAATTACTTGAGAAATAGGTATAATGTGTCACTATATAAATTCTTTTCCTAAAGTTTCGCAAAAAGCAACTGAAGGCTCACAAACGGTATAGGTATTAGCACTCTTACTCACTCTGGCAATATAATTATTTGCTATCCCCAATCCACCTGCCTAATGTAGTGATTACTTATTCTGCATTTCACATTAATAATGGATTGCCGCCACGTATCACCTATTTCAATCAATTCAAGTTTCTCTTACTTCTTTGTATTGACAATCAGATTAATAGAAACTCATTGTTGTCGGTCTAAAGTTATCTGTCAGTGAGTCAAACAGTCGCCTCCAAAACTGCCATGATCACACTGCTAATGGTATCTTCTGGCAATTTTGGTGGAAAACGAAAACATTTGTAAAGGATATAGAATATAGCACATTAAGATATGAATATAATATAAGACCACCGTCGCAAGACGCTTTCAAATTCCCACTAAAAGTTAAATTTACATTTTATTACTGTCCAGATTCACCGAGCAAACGTGAAGAGCGTAAATCAGCTACGTTCAGAAGCGAATCTAAGCGCCAAGAGTCTGTAGAACAGAGGAAGATGTACACCGCCAGCTCTGAGTCGGAGCTGTTCGAGTGCGCGATACTGCCCATATTTCACAAGCTGCTCACTGAGCGACACAAGAGCCAACCGCACGGGTTGAATCTCAGCTACGGCGTCAGCTGCCCTAATATATCAATCAAATGCGACATAGTTGAATATTTGTAACAAAACCTATTGCTGCTGGCATAGAGAGATTTATATTTTCACAGATTTTATTAGTTATTTATATGTAAGTACTAAGATATTATAAATTATTTACATCATCACAAACTTGTTCCCTTTTAGACGTATTAACGAACACAAAGGTTTTGTTGAATTAATAATATTAACTGCAAAAAAAATCATATAGCAAAGAGAGATCCTAGTAACTAGGACACCTGACTTTCACTTAAAAGGTTTGATTTCCGATAAGGGTTTTTCTTTTCACGGAATTTAAGGCATCGATCACAGTGACCTGTTCAGTGAGGATTAATATAGCGAGTTAATATAAATCCACACTCCGCGTTTTGTTGCCCTGGATTATTCGGGTGGAGTGTGAACAAACCGAGGCCTGTTAAAAATATTTTTTACATCTACCTATATATCTATATTGTAAAGAGAAAATGAAATCGGTACTTAAATACATTAGTTCGTTAAATTCCTAACTAGGTACATCTCGATTTGCCGCAAATGTTAATTAAATGTATTTCAATGTGGTTTTGAATATCCCATTATTGATAATAGAGATGAAAAAGTACCAACGAGATACTATTATATTATATGTTAGTTATAATATGTATAGGTAACTATTAAATATAATATATGGTGATTATTATTGTAATTTTAAACGTATTTTACAAACCGTAATCTTTAACTAAATGAACGCAAGAAAATTAGGCAAAATATGTTTGACGTAATAACGTCTCTGACGTAAAAGCGTAAATGAGAGAGGCACGATCGGCCTAAGCATTCCCCTGTCGACACATCTATCTTCCTTCGCCCGGCAACACACGACTTACACGTGAACTGTTTTGTCAAGTATTTATAACATGAAGTGAACAGTTAATGTGGTTTCCGTTATTTATATTTGTTCAATTCATAAAAGTATGCAATTTACCATCAGTGTTTTCTTATGACGTTATCACGTAATATTATCGTCCGTAAACCGACTTTACAGACAACCATCTATTTTTTATTTCATAATTATTATCTACTATAAAATCATAAACATATTATTTAAAATTATTTTCAAATAGTTTATATAAGTATAGGGACCCATATAACAGAGAGGTGAAATTACTGTAAACATATTTTCCCATTTTAGCGACAACAAATTAAGTTCCAGTGTTTACTGGTTCTATCAAAGGGATTTATAGATTTATGTCCGTAGCTGAATGATCTCAAAGGTTTAACGTAACAACGTGTCGTTTGCTCATATATCTAGTAAATGAAATACCTATTACTAAATAGGTATTTCATTTTTCACTATAAGTTTTCACTATAAGTTACTTAGTAAAATACTTGGTATGTACCAATTAAATTGTTTCACGGTTTTACATGTAAATAGTTAAAAAATAATTAAAATAATTTTGTAACATCGAAATAGTTAGGTAGTTATTATAAAAATGTATACAAAACCTACAAAACTCGCACAGAACCTGATGACGCACAATATTACCGTTCCACAGCTCTGTCCTCTGATAGCCGTAACGCCGTAACGTAACGTAACGCGGTACACACATTGTGTTGGACTTGAACTATAAATGTGTTCAGTTTACGTCGTAGTCTGTCTAACTTGTAGATATGTGACCTGATAGTATATAATTATTTAGTCTGTGGTGCCGTAACTTGTTCAATTATAAATCTGTGTATGTACGTACGTGTTAAAGTTTATTAAATATATATTAATGTAGCCGAATGTATTATTTCTCCTATTGTATATTTATTAAGGTTTTCGTCTATTTTGCACATAATTTTAAAGACTTGATAGTTTATAAGTTTTATGTATAAATTAATTATCTAATAAATAATTTGTTAACATGAGGTCGTGTTCTTTTAAATAATAAGTTGGTGCTCATTTCACTGCTGAAGCCAGGGTGATGAATTGAGAATACGGATTATGTGGCAAACGAGCAAGCAGCACACCTGATGGTAAGTGTCACTGCCACCCATGTACCTTTGTAATACCAGTGGTACCTATAGCTAGGCCACTGCCTACCAATACAAACCCCAAACCCACCCGGTTGTGCTTCCGGCTCTCTCGCTCACCGACCGAAGCGCAATAGCACATTACAATTACTCAGACGTCGATCTTCTGCGAGAGTGTGGTACCACTCCGGACGGACCAGCCCGTGCACGAAGTATATAAATATACTTCGTGGGCCCGTGGGTGAAGACAAAGAACTGTCAACAGCGTGGAACTACGACTACTGAAAATTTCTATAAATATTTCACATTTCTTGACTTCGTCTTTGGCTATTATAGATTGAGTGATAAGACCCATAGCAATAAAAAAATAAAAAGCTGACGACAAAGAAAACGTCTTTAAAAATCAAAAAATATAAAAAAAAATCAAAAAACCTAACTGTGTAAAAAGTGAACCAAATTACGTACATAATAAAAAACTGAAAAGAAAAAACAAGCACTTAGATGTTCGGTGGTCTAGAATTCTAGAAGAAAATTAAATATATTCTAATAATGAAGCATAACCACTGAACAGTTCTGATCCATTGAAAAATTAGATTTACTGTCGAATATATTTAATTTTCTTTTAGAATTTTAGACCACCGGACTATCGAAGTGCTTGTGTTTTCTTTTCAGTCTTTTATTATGTACGTAATTTGGTTCACTTTTTACTCAGTTGGGTTTTGATTTTTTAAATTATTTTTTTTATTTTATACTTTTGAGTTATGAGATAAACAACCTATCCCTATTTTTGGTTGCGTTCTTTTAGAAATATTATAGATTCTTTTAATTGAATTTGAATTTAAAATGTTGTGTTAAAAGGCCGAGAGAAAAGAAAAAAATATTGTTTTACTTTATGCATTTTTTTTGGCGGGGACTTTTTTATTCTTATTTCAGACTTTTTCAACAGAACTATAATAGTTAAGACTCAATCTTTATCGGTTTACTATTAGACAATCCGGGATTCATTTGTTGAGGATGTATAACATTTTTGAATATTTTTTTTTAGTTTTACGCGAACCTAACCGTTGAGACCAACCTAGTGAATCCTAACACGATATGTCTAATTTAGGTTTTCAATGACTTGAGTTCTCGGCGGACCATTCCAGTCGAAGCCCCAGATAAGGGTTTCCATCCATTTTAATGATTATATTAGCACGTGTGAAACGTTTAGTAAAATAATCATAAGAAAATAAAAATAATAATTCCATTTTATGCTGAAAATGCCTCGCATCATTTTGAAAATGAGCAGATACTCTTCAAATTGCTAGATCGATTTTTAACAATCATTACTAAGAGCGGTTCTAAAGGAACTCGTTTTCAAGTAAAAAAGTCAAATCGGTCCTTCTGTTATAGCTATGATACCATAGACAGACAGATGCACGACCATTGGCATCAAAATTATATTATAACACCCCTCTTTTTGGGTCTGGATTAAAGATTACATAACTATACGTTTAAGTTTAATTAAATCGTGGTTAAGATTTTAATCGATGTTTTAGAAGAAACGTTAATGTCTAATGTTTCCGTTGTTTGACCTAATGTTACTTATCTAGAGGTAAATTATTAGGTCAACACAACATTACACAATAATAGTTATACTCGTAGGTACAATTCCTCAGCATAATTATTTATTGTTTATCCACATGGAAGTAATAAGTACTCTGTACAAAAGGAATGAGCTGTTGTCGCAAAATTGAAGCCGAGCGAGAGCTCAGAACTGTATCTTTTATCCCTCTCTGGCGATGGTGACCATATTGAAATATGATTTAAGGACAATAATTATAAAAAATATTTGTGATCTGACGTCAGCAGATCATTGCTTCAGATGGATTTTAATCGAAGATGCTAATTATAAACTTGCCCTTTGTGGCACTATACATTTCCTGTTTTTGCTTGCTTTTCACACTCGCGTCATATAGGTAGGTACTTATCTGCTGGTCCTTGTGGGACACGATATGCAGCTGGACTGAGATAAAATTAAGATAAGGTGGTGTGTGGTATATTTAATTAATAAAAAACAGTTAAGTTTACATTTAAGTTTAATTCTAAATCAGACATTGCTAAATAAGACAGTCTTGTGAAGTTTCTGCCACAAACCCAGCTTATTCCTTATATGTTTCATTGATTCTAATTTTGCATTGAGTTAAACGTAAATTGAGATATGAATTCGCTAACGCCTTCACCAATAGAATATCATGTGGATCTTCAAATATAGATTGAGGAGGATGTGCTGATTCTAACGATGTATGTAGGTATGTCGTCCGAGAATTTTATAGCAATTGCTATAAAATTCTCGGACGACATACCTACATGATAATTTTATTTTTGTTTACGTTTTTTAACGATTGATTTAATAATGTAATAAACAGTGTTCTATGGTGTTGTGATCCAATAACACCACACAATTTGAACAAGAAATTTTGTGAATCATCCCATTCACGATATATCCAGCAATATAAAAAATAATGTTCAGTTTAAAATCTGAAACACAAGCGTTATCTACGAGATCTAACAAATCATCTATTGATGTCGATCATGTCGACTGATCTTTATTCTTCCACAATAGCTTTCTTTTTGTTCCTAAATTTTCTAAAGAACTTAATGTTAGGGACATTAAGATCTTTAGGAAATTTGAAATCTAAACAAAGTTATTTTCAAAAAAAAAAATACATAGGTATTTAAGTTATTTGTTCTTGAACTAGGATTGAATAGTCATGCATGGTCACCGTAATTCTTCACTAACAAATTATGTTATTATTATTTACGATTTCATGTGGGGTTGTCAGGTCAGGTGTCCGTATTTCATACATATAAAAGAAAACATATACCCCAATCGCAAAATGTTTGCGTTAATAAGGTTTTACACTTAGCAACAAATAATATTGCTTTAATATGTCGGTAATAAATTATTATTTATATTTAAAAACATTTTAGAAGTAAATGTTTTTACTTCATTACATTACATCAATCGCATATTTTTCTACCAACAAGGAAAGGATTGAAATCAACTTAACTCTGGCAATTCTAAGTCTACTGTTAGAACGGGACACGGGGTACACTGGTTGCCCTCTCACTCGGCTTCATTTTTATTTTGCGCGCAACAAGACTCTTACTACCTTAGCATAAGGTTTTATTTTCTTTATTTTTGCTGCAAGATGCACAGATAGAGCTCATTCCTGTTGTACAGAGTACTTATTACTTCCATGTTTATCCACTATTGGACACGATTACACGAGCTGCCAGAGGGCAGCTCCTGTATTATTTCGTAGTATTATATTATGTAGAAACATAGTGGGGTTGTCTATCATTGTCCTACTACGTAGGAGAAACTTATTGCACATACTACACATGCGTATAAGTAGTATAAGTGAAATATTTCTTCTGATGTTAGAGGCACGAGTACCTACTAGAACATTTCCTTTTTTATATGAAATAAAACTATTCTTACGAATTTTAAAGTTTTGTATAGGTAGGTAGATTGACTACTATAATTATGACGAAAGAATTTATTTCTTCTGTTTACACTTAGTGTTAGCTATTGTTTATCTGTAAGTCAAGCCGTCGCCATTAAATTAATTTATTTTAACACCATAAAACATTAAAAAATAGGAAAGAGATGTCAAGGGACACCCGGATGGAACGAAGTTGCAAGTTCTATATATAACGCACGCACACGCACACACACACGCACACACACGCGCACACACACGCGCACACACACGCGCGCACACACGCGCGCACACACGCGCGCACACACGCGCGCACACACGCGCGCACAGACGCGCGCACACACGCGCGCACACACGCGCGCACACACGCGCGCACACACGCGCGCACACACGCGCGCACACACGCGCGCACACACGCGCGCACACACGCGCGCACACACACACGCACGCACGCACGCACGCACGCACGCACGCACGCACGCACGCACGCACACACACACACAAACACACGCGCACGCGCACGCGCACGCGCACACGCACACGCACACGCACACGCGCTTATAATTTAGGATATTGGCTTCCATATAAAGAGTAAAATGTCGCTATTTTTTGTTCAGAACTATTTATGTTACGTTATCTTCGTGTGAATTCTACAGTTTAGGTAGCGCTCGCCAATGTAGTCAGATGGCAAGAATGATAACTATTGCTTAATAAAAAATAGGTATTATTGTAAATATTAAAAAGAAAAAATAAACTAAAAAGAAAAATAAAGCTCGTCTCTAAAGTAACTTGTTATTTTTGTTTATTATTATAATTGACATTTTGCATATAAAAAAGAGTGAATATTAATTAACAATTGAATTTAAGATTAGGTAATATTTCATTATTTAATGTCACACTTATGTTAGATAGCTATCGATGTCATACGCACGCACACACAAATGAATATAGAATAGCGGCGTAGTATCACGGCATGAGCACATTTGCCTTAGTAGCTACCCAATGTATCATTTCCAGTAGTCGACACAATTTTACTGCCAAGGCGCCCAAAAAGATGTTTCACATCACAAACTTTCAATACCTATCTATATATACAGGTATAGTATGTTATTAACAAATCGATAGTGCTGTTAAAATACAACAATCATCAACGATGACTGCCCTCACGCCTTTACTTGTGTTCGGGTCACACAATCGGCGATCATACATTTCTTGGCATGTTTCTGTAGATCTGCAGTGCGCCCGGTTGCTGCCTGACCACAGCACTGCGCACTCTTATTGTCCTAACTTTTGAAATATTATACCAAACGACACACGGTAAAAGGCAAAAAATATGTACTTTAAATATCGAAAGTAATAAAAGCATTTGTTTGCATAAGAATCAATTCCTTACTATAAATGTGCATCGGCAATAAATATTAAATTATTTTGAATTTTTAATTTACTATTTTAATTATATATTTTTTTCTGCCTTAAGCGATTTTTATCGTTATATTTTAGCCAATTTGCAAAATATCTTTATAAATTATAACCTATGTGTTATTCTGATGTTTAAAACTTTTGGGCCCCGAGCTCGAACGCGAGCCAGCTGCGCGGCCCGTTCACGGGCGGCGCGGCGGCCGTCCTGTGATGGCATTCGTCCCTGGATGCCATGATAGTCTTGATGCGATTGCTGAGGACAAACAACGTACACAAAATTATGTCAGTATTCTGCAACTCGTGGATACTTTGTGACAAGCGTTTAAGACACGCCTTATCCAACGCCATTATCTTCCAAATCTTGCCAAACTATTCGTTTATATCATGGAAATCGACCAAAGATGCAAACAGCCTCTTGAGCTATTCCATCGGCGGCCAGCTCAAGACCTAATCTGCCAACTTTGTTCGACTATCTGTATACATTATTGGATTACAAGCAAAACATTCGGCAATTGAACAAGTATTACTCTCATCAATGTGATCACAGTTTGCATTTCCCTCTAGGCGATGCCTTTGGCCAACCCTAGTTGCATCTTAGCACAACTGACAACATTAAGACAATTATTCCTTTGATACATTGTCTGACGAGGCAACCACCTACAGTTCAATTGTCCGAAGCAAGAGCATTAACCGTGAATTAAAGAAAACATTAAATCTGCTACCTTCAATAATGTATTGTATACATACACTACAATAGTTTTCATAACACTTGCCAATTATTGTTTCAAGTAAATACCAAGCAATCTACCCGTTAACATGGTGAGCTAGAACGTTTAATCACTCATGTTACTACTACGTCGTCATACAGAAGACAATTTTACGATTTTATACAAAATAGACGCAGTGCATATGCTTAACTTAGGCATTTATGCAGTACCTCTTTTGCATCACGCCTTTACCGACATATACACTTTGTCCATAAACTAATCTCAGCATTTTTACCATAATCGTACAATGGATAGATCTCACCACATGTTGGACGGTCGCACCTATCCACTTCAGATCGATCAACTTTGTGTCACAAGTAACCTTCTGCAGCCACAGCGCTATCATACGCAGATACATGGTTCATCCGGCTGCACTTTTGACATACTGAAACTTATTAGGTTTGGTTAATACACTATTATTTTACCTTTCACTAATAGATTTGTATCACATTAAGATGAGCTATGTTCAATGCGTTGTCATTATCTTAGTATATAGGTATGTATACCGTGAGAAAACATACGCTTCTAACTTTATTTACATGTGAGGGTAGCATAAGAATTCCTAAATCGCAGAACAGTTATTTTATATATGCATTCATTATCATTTCCTAGTTATGATACTCAACAAAACTCGTGTCACTTTGTATACAAAGGAACATACGGCATGGTCTTCACTAAACATTACAATCCATCGCTAATTTTACAATATAACCTGCTCACGATTACAATTGTTAGTGGTACGCGCTACCTATGGTTTCAGATTATCCCTTTACATACACCATTCCAAAATAAATCCTGTATTTTAACATACAATCATCACACTTACATATTTTATAATACAATTATCACCTTTACGTATTTTATATATACATACAGTGAATAAATACCGGGACATCCAAAATCACTTTACAATATTTAGCAAATATTTTTTTACGTTACCCGCATACATGTGTCCTTGCAGAATGGAGCACGGTAGATTTTTTGTGGGCAGTGATTCATCCCACTTCTGATATAAGAATACAACAAACAAATGACATAGATATACACTTAAACATTTTTAACTACATATAACTTATTAACAGACCTTCTACTACAAATTAGATATCACAACAGAATCCCGTCTATGCGTCTGTAACCGCTATTTATACCCGTTTTCGCCACGAAACCACTCAACCGTAACGCTAATGTTGCCAGAACATACTCCTTGAATCGCCACCTTCCAATGGCCGATAACATTTGTGATAGTTATTTTACTCTATGGTCATATTTCCTCTCTCTGCTTATTGCTGAGTTTTAGCGGGAAAGGAAAAGTGTCATGTTGTGCTCTTGTATTGTATTTCATATCTTAGTGTCTTAACGTGTTATAATAAGTAATTTTGATGGCATTTTACGTAATTTGACGCGCAGGAAGTACTGAGGTGTAGTGAATATGATATAACAGTACCTTACATACGTTTTCGTGTTCCACTGAAATTCTAAAACCATACCTTTAACTGTGTCGCCATGGCACTTGTTCGCGCCATAGTTCGCGCGACGTGTGTTTCCGTCTAAGTTCGTGTGCGCCTCAGCTTAGACTCGACAGTTTTGAATTTTTAACAGTCTCGTTACGTAACTCGGCGCGCGCGCATATATTATACGTTTTCGCTACGTACTCCTTGGACGCACAAATCACCAAAAACCTCCGCTTAAGCACCGTTGGCGTTTTTATACTTGTACCGTGAATCTATATCGTTATAGTGTGTAGTATAATAGACTG
Organism: Lymantria monacha; assembly: GCA_905163515.2. Lineage (NCBI taxonomy): Eukaryota > Metazoa > Arthropoda > Insecta > Lepidoptera > Erebidae > Lymantria > Lymantria monacha. The sequence continues at coordinate 20,933,472 of LR991107.1, read as the reverse complement.
TAAACTCAGTGTCCGTATCAGCACACGTGCTCGCTTTCGGCCAATTTACTTACACCAGCTCGTCACGTACACCTTCAGCACATTCCAACAGGAAAATCCTTCAGCCCAGCAGACAATCAGCTCCGTAAGCGCAAAAGAAGCGAGGTAAGTTCTTGTACTTCCTTTTAGCTTGCCTACCTTACCCTCATTTGTGGGAATCGGTCCCACTTGTGGGATCCGCTTCCCGCTGGACCTTCGAGGATACCCTCGTCGGTGTGTTGTTGGCATAAACCCACAGTCCACTGAGCCACAACGGCGCTGTTGATGGCGATGATTCGACTTACTGACGGACCATGAGTTTGAATGAATTTAATTTATAAACTAAGATTTGGCTTAAAGGTCTTAGTAACCAAGCCATAAACTCCAAAAAAATTCTGCCTACTGCGTAGGCCACCGGGTATGATTCCTTGATATCGATTGCTCACCCTGTGAGTTAACCGTTACGATACCTACCTGCACCAACCAGACAAAAACAAAAAAAACAAGATGTCGTGGCCCTCACTCAATCGGTTTTTCTGAGGCCGGTGATCATTACCGTGGTTCCGTTACTCGTGGGCTCGTCTAGAGCAATATTAGGTTTAGAACCTCGCACTTGTACTGTCTCACGCATCGGTGTTGGAGCAAATCAGTATAAGCGACAATCGCCTCATATATGGCAACTCCGTCCCAACCATTTATGAAAAAGTAAGGTGAACATTATTAAAATTGAATGTAAATGTAATTTTATATCAAATGTGTATTCTCACATATTTGAATCAAAATATGATTAAGGGGCGCGTTTCTAAGAAACGCACGAATAGTCATACAGTATACTCATGGTTTTAAATATATCTAAAAATTTATTATTGCATTGAATGATACTAAAAAAATATTTCAAATGCTTAACAAATGACTCTATTAAAACACCGTGTCATAATTTTAAGATAGGTCTTAATTTCGAAAAAAAAATTCGTCAACATTGATCAAAAATATCGAAATCGATCTTTGCTATTATAACTATCTAGGCTATTCCGTTGATATATTTGTAAATATTTTCAATTGAATCGTGAGATGAAAGTAAGGATAATACATTCACCATTCAAGTTTTTTTATTAATTTAAAACAAAAAAATATAAAATAATCCTAAACACCGTTGATTTTTTAGCCGAAATCGTCCATACATTTTACTTTGAAACAAAAATGTTCTGTAATCGGCATTATAAAACACGTCCAAAGAAAAGTAATAAAAAAAAAAAAATAATACGGGTTGAGAGCCCTCAGTGCTCACCCGCAGTCCGGGTAAAGTTGTCATAGCCATCTGAGGCTAACAACTAAGACACATAAAAAACAAAAAGAAAATAATCAGTGCCGTCTCAGTATCCAAGGTGAGAGTACGTCCGTTAGTTGTTCGAGTCGAGCTCCATAGCTTCGCGATAATTTCTTTAGGGTGTGTTGCGAGTGTCAGCGTCGTGCACGGCTGGTAATTTATATTCTTCGAACAAATAAAAGATCAAGGTACATAACACATATGCAAATTTAATTATATATTTTTGTAAACCGAATGAATTGTCAAACACTATGCAAGTACTTATCGTAATCGTATCGAAGTCATATTTCAGGTAGATATGGAGAAACCGAAAGAAAATTTATAATATAAAATAAACATAAAAAAATAAAGTCAAATTCAAAATGAAGTAGTAGTATAGTTATGCAGTAAATTATTCATTTTTTACTGACAAAATGATCAAAATGGAGTTGCAAGCTTATATGAAACTATTGGTTGCAAGCTTATATGAACTATTGGTAATGTTAGAGATTTCATAATTCGCACAATTTTTATATATTCGAATATATGGACCTAAATAGTATTGTGCAAACACAGCAATCAGAAATTCGATAGCTGAATATTGTTTTGAAATAATCACATTTTTAAGTATAGTGGCACAAACTTATCTGACCCGGTGACAGCGTTGCTGTTATCACATTTCGTATTGCCAGTAGATTCTATTTGCAATAAAATTGGTAAGTACTTCCCCATGCGGTAACTGGTTTAGAAAACAATATTCAACACTCCTTTACAGAATTTTCTGTGGTCAAAAATGGAATTATAGCATTTTCACCCGTGGGCTCAAGGATGGTAAGTAGATAAATGTGATGCAAGTATCATCAATGCTTATGAACACATTATATTATGCTTACTAGAGAAACAAAAATGTTGTTTTTATAAATAATTATATTTTAACACAATAATTATGATCCACAAGTATAGGGCAAATTTTTTGTAATGGAAATTCTCCAGGTATACCCAAGTCGCATTTCCGCAGGCTCGCTCCGCGGCCCGTCGGCGCGGCGTCCGCCCTTTCGTGGCTTATGCCGAATGTGAGCGGACCGAGCGCTACGTGCCGACAGCAGTATGCGGAGGTCGTCCGGTCGATGGCCCTGTACGGCGCTCTGGTGTGGTCGGGGTCCCTGACTGTATACAGTATGAAGTTGTCATTCTTCTCTCTAAGTATTTTGTTCTGTGTATAATACCCAGAAAGCATACACTCTGACACTCTGACCCCACCTTTTGCCGCCGGCTACTCACTGCAGGCTTAGAGATGCGACAAGCTATTGCCTAATACACTGCGTGTTTTCTGTGACACTGAAGATTCTAGTAATACAAGCGTGTAATAAATATGAGACTAATTCAGAAAGAATACCTATGATATAATAACAATTTTCATATGTTTTTACGGGAGCAAAGGCTTAGCTTAAAAGCCTTAGTACCCATTAAATAAAATACCCAATGTCACATATCTGTAATGTAGGTATGCGTCCGATATATCAAAACGAATCTGAAATCGGATTTCAGTCAGAAATCGTATCGTATCGATATTCAACACTATACAAACTGATTTTAGAAAACGTATTTCGGCAGAAACTAAATCAACACATATCAAAACAAAACGACGAAAACGCAAACTAATAATAAATCTAATCATCGCGCAATCGTTTTCTATTGCTAGTTTTGCAAACCAAACCAATATTTGAAAACTTACTAACTATCTCTTTCACTCCGCTAAGCGATCGCTTAGTCAGAATGAGAGAAAGCGAATTTCATTAAAATTCGCCTCCTTTCATTCTAACTAAGCGATCGTTTAGTGCAGTGAAAGAGATGGAGAGAATTGCGGTTTCTAAGAAACTAAGAATGGCAGATTGATACGAAACAGAATTATACGGGACAGGGAATAAGATCTATATCAGAATGCAACTACTTCCATGATACGCAATACGTTTAAGTTTTGCGTTTGTTAAATAGATTTTTTGAATTATTGGAGAGTTTTGATCCACACTTGACCTTGGTGATACGTACAGTGTGCGCGTAATGTTATTTTTGTGTTCTCGTGAACTATATAATTATATAGGTATTTTATGATTCAATACTATACTAACGTATGTTAGTATCGTACATACGATTTGATGATAAATAAGAAATAACTATTAAATGTAAAATGGTAAGAAAAAAACCATACTAAAAATGTACATTATATAATATAATCATGAAATCATTGTAAATATGACGATTTTTAAATACGCCAGAAAGTTTTGTATCACACTCAAAACAAAACATTTTTGCTAGTCTAGTACTCTAGTTAAGCCTAGATAAAGCATGAAGGAAAATCGTACACCTAAATCCAATCAACAAAGAAACTAAAGAAAAATATTTTGAATGCGTTTGTTCGTTTGCGTTTTTCGTTTGCTACGCTAAAATAACTAAAACCATCGAATATCGATCGAGACTAAGGTAAATCCGCTCCGACAATCGCTCTGGAAATCGATTTCTGAAATCGGTTTTTTAAATCGATTTCAATATCAGAAATCGAATTTGTATCGGTTTGCGTAAAAATCTGAAAACGCCCATCTCTACTGTAATGCCTGTCATCTGTAATGTTCGCGCTTCGCGTCAGCCTGTTAGTAAATGTCAATTGTCAGTATTTTTCTGTCTCTCACTCTGTTTGGTTGTGTTATTTTTATTTTGTGATTATTCTGTGAGATCATTGTTATTTGTGTTTATTATCTAATGTAATTAGTGTCGGACATACAAAAATCACAATGCCGGTATTTCATACAAAGATAATCGAGAGTATTTTGGAGCCAGTGGCTCAACAGGTGAGATAAAATGAAAATTATTTATAGATTATAAAATGTTATATAGTTTGTTCGTGTAGGTGTGAGTTCCTTAGATTATTGTTTACAGTGATCGTTTACTCAAACATTATCGTTGTGTTATGTCATAGCAGAGATTAGACTAGTTTGTATCCGAAAAAATACCTATATATGGTGGCATGCCGTAGCTACAGTCACACATCTTTAGGTAAAATGTAAGGTCTATATGCTGTTTGACCTTGAATCTTAAGATGGTGTGAAATCTGTGAGTCACCTGTGCTGGATAAATTTCGGTTTTAACAACTTTAGTAGTCGTTAACTACATGGAATTGATGTAGAACTAATATATGAAACAAGTGTTATAAGTATTCAAAGTTTAATAATACATGCATGGGTATATGTCACATTGTAATAGTTTGCCAGGAGCTGTGATTGCATCCGATTATAAACCGAACAAGGATGAATTTACTACTATTTCTAGTATTAGCTTCATTATACAAGATTATATTAGTCACTTACTCTGTATCACATCTGGAATGTAGTCAAATTATTTGAAATGAAAAAAATATTAAACATGTTGTTATTTGCATACATTTATTTGGGTAGGTGGTGCTTCGTTGAGTATAGTTTTATTAAAATGATTTTAATTTATTAAGAAATTATAAATAGAGATAATATAGTAGAGTTTTTAGTAAAATATAAAAATTCGAAAGGATAGCCACATGTGCATATGCACCTGCATAGGTACAACATTTTGTAAGTAACATCTGAGTAATAATATATTTATTATTAAGTTTGTATATAATGTATGAATTTTGAATACTTACAGAATAATAAATAATTATAAAATAATGAATGTAAATTATTTATATATGTTTATGTACTATGTGGTTTAGTTTGATATGTTTCATATTTTGTGACATTTACTAAAGTAATATATAGTCTATAGTTATATAAATATTGGAATCTATATATTCTGTGGTAAAATGGCAAACAGATGACAATTTTTTGTATTCCATAACATACTTTATAGCACTAAAATCTGGTGGGAAAACTTCTATGGTGTTATTGACCACTAGCATCAAACATTTTCACAGAAAATTATTAACAGGATTGAACCAAAATTAATTGTTAATCCAGGCCATAAACCTTTGAGTTAAAACTGATTCAAATTCATCCCCTTCTTCCTATTATTAAGTAACCAACATGTAAATATATGAAGTTATACAATTTATGATGTTAATGACAGTAATAGAAATATTCACCTAATTGTAAGGAGAAATTAAGGTTTAAGTTCAGTGACTACAACTGCCTTTCATAATTGTAAATTGTAATACATCATCATTCTCCTACTCTTATCCCAATTACTTGGGGTCGATACAATATGTACTCTTCTTTCATAGTACATATTGTAAAAGTTATTGTCAATAGTTTTATGTCCGGGCCTGCCAGACGTCAACCCTCCTTGGGAATGTAATTGTTGACCAAACGACATTAGATGGAGTTGGCCCAGGTCCTTATAAGGCCTTTAGTCGTCTTTTACGACATCCACGAGCAAAGTAAGGGTTGGTAGTATTCGTAGCCGCTAGCACACAGTCTTGTAAATGGTAATACATGTTTAAAATGATTGCCTGGATATAGAAATAAGGGGTCATTGTGTGTTAAGATGAGTTACTTATTGTTATAAACAGGGCTGCCGCAGACCACAACTATTCACAAACCAAATGAGTCAACAGCCATATGGTACGGTGAGGGGCGACATAATCTAATAAATAACAATGTTCCCATTAATATTAAAGTATTTATTATGTTTAGTCATCAAATTAACAGTCTAAATGTGTCAGTCATCAATGAATTATGAAAACAACTATTACTAAGATTGTTATTAGAATTTAACTTTATATTTGTTGGTTGAAACTTGTGGTTTTCAGAATTACTGATTCGGAAACTTGTCCTTACCTAAGATCAGATTAAACCTTTTAATTCTCTAGCTATTATTTATTTAGCACAAACTTAATAAATATATAAAAATATCCATGTGGTGACGGAGTAAGAATACTATTCACCACCCTGTATCTTACCTGTGGGTGATCATATGGGACGACTAAGGGATATAAAACGCATATAACATCTATGCGAGAGAAGGAAAACTCGGAACAAAATCCTATACCAACATGTCTGACCAGCGTGGTAAAGTAGGTTAATTTCCCTCCCAATACGGAGGAGGCCCGAGCCCAACAGTGGGACATTTATGGGCGGTGATGATGATGATGATGAATAAATATATCTTGTAATGCAAGGTAAATATATATATATTAAATCTAATTCACCATGTGTACATGAAGTCAATAATCTCAAGGTCCATAGGTGACATTTACATGTTTAAATAGCTATGATAATATTTTTGGTATAACACTGAAGTCATCATAGTCAGTTGGGCAGTGTCAAAATATTGAAGTCATAAGTTAAAAAAAGTTGTTATAATTAAGCTATTTAAGTTTTTGATATAGTAAACATTTTATGAAGAACCAATAGCGTTCTTCCACATCTTCTTCTAATCAATATTTAGATCATAGCTGAAGGGCAGCCTCTTCTATTTCATGGTCACATCTGCCTGCATAGTTTTATTTTTCTGGCATTCACGTTATCTGGTTACTTTAACTTGACTCTTGTAATACAAGAAAGGGAAGAGTGAAGAACAGTTAAGGCATACACATAAGTATAAGTATTCTGAATGTATGATACTTCTGTCACTGCAGGATTAAATGTCCATTAATGTCAGACTTTTAAAGATTATTAGTGAAATAGGTAAATAAACTTTTTAACACAGTTGTGAAATACTGGATATGAGGAATGACATGTGTGATAAATCAAAAAATGAAAATGCAATAATTTTAATTAAATTGATAGAATATTCTTCATCTTCTTCTTGCTTTAATGGCTATAGCAGCTTCAATAAGCCACCATTGAAAGTAAAATTAATGCGGTCGAAATGCGATCTCTGCGGAAAGTCTGTGGAGTTAGGCTGACCGACCGCATTCGTAACGACGACGTAAGAGAGCGAGTAGGTATGAAAGAGAGTATTGGTGTAAAGATGCGAAAGGGAATGCTCCGATGGTTCGGACATGTGGAAAGAATGCCGAACGAACGTTTGGTTAAGAAGATATACAATGCGAAAGTGGAAGGCTGTAGGTACCGGCGGAGACCGAGACTAACCTACCTAGAGCAGATCGGTTATGTACTGAAGGAAGGTGGAGTCAAGAGTCTCCAAAACCGGCGAGCGTGTATGAAGAGAATTATGAATGTTGAGGAAGCGAGTGAAGTATGCAAAGATAGAGTTCTCTGGCACTCTGTTCTCTCTGCCTACCCTGCAAGGGATATCGCTTGATGATATGTATGTATGTATAAGCCACCATTCTGCCAATGTTTGTTGCTTAAGAATATGCTCAGTGCTTCAACAGGTGCAACTGTCTTGACTTGATTTTCTTGTATTAGGTGGCTTGTTCAGTTGCACGTGATACAATTTCGCTAATGTCCGGTTTACATTAGTATCATAAACATGAGTTGGAGTGCTTAAGAATTTGATCAGTAATTTGGAAGAAACATCAGCTGTGATGATTTGATGATTAATCTAAGGACAAAAATATACTATTCTAAATACTTTACTTAATGAAACTATTGAATGAAATTATATTAAGTTGAAATACAGACTCAATTCAAATATGACACGTACACTATGTGTATGTGTGATATGTATATATCATCACGCCATATCCCTTGCAGGGTAGGCAGAGAGAACAGAGTGCCAGAGAACTCTATCCTTGCATACTTCACTCGCTTCTTCAACATTCATAATTCTCTTCATACACGCTCGCCGGTTTCGGAGACTCTTGACTCCACCTTCTTTCAGCACGTGATCAATCTGGTCTAGGTAGGTGAGTCTCGGTCTCCCCCGGTACCTACATTCTTCCACTTTTGCATTGTATATCTTCTTAACCAGACGTTCGTTCGGCATTCTTTCCACATGTCCGAACCATCGGAGCATTCCCTTTCGCATCTTTACACCAATACTCTCTTTCATACCTACTCGCTCTCTTACGTCGTCGTTGCGAATGCGGTCGGTCAGCCTAACTCCACAGATTTTCCGTAGAGATCGCATTTCGACCGCATTGATTTTGCTTTCATGCTCTTTTCTGCATACCCAACTCTCGCTTCCATATAGTAATGTTGGGACAAGTACAGCGTTATGTATTGCTACACGTGCCTTCTGGCTGAGGTGGTGGCTACCGAGAAGTTGTCCCAACGCTCCGTTCACTCTATTTCCCGCATTCACTCTTCGCTCTATATCAGTGGTGTACCTCCCATCTCGGCTAAAACCACATCCATGATATACAAATTCATCCACTTGCTCTAGTACATCATTACCTAATTTTATTCTTACATCTGTTCTGGCTTCATCTCTTTCAAAGACGCGCGTAGACCCCTTTTCTTACAATCTTCTGTCATTGTGTCGACTAGGGTCTGCAGGTCAGTCGCTGACTGTGCCAGCAGGACTGCATCATCTGCATAAAGCAGAGCATTGACCACTGAGTCGCCCATCTGGACTCCCACATTCATATCGTTCAACCTTTGGAGACATTTATCCAGATATATGATAAACAGCCTGGCTGACAGAACGCACCCCTGCTTAACGCCGATATTGACGTCAAACCAAGGCGACATTCCATCATCCAGCCGCACACTGGCTCTACAGCCCATGTAACTGGACTGCACAGCCTGTAGCAGTTTACCGTTAATACCATACTCCGGTAAAATGTCCCAAAGTTCCTTTCGTACAATCGTGTCAAATGCTCTCTCCAGATCCACAAAACTGCAGAAAACCCTCTGACCTAGAGCCAGATGCTTCTCCACAATGTTGCGCAGAGAGAACACTTGATCCATGCATCCCCTTCCACTCCTGAAACCTCCTTGTGTCTTACACATCAAACCATCGGACACCATCCTCATTCTCCTTTCAATAATTTTACCGTACACTTTTGCTGCCAAACTGGTCAAGCTTATGGCTCTGTAATTTGCGCAGTCATAACGTGAACCCTTGTTTTTAAACAAAGGCACGATGACTGCGCTATTCCAGTCCCTGGGAACCATTCCCGAGCTCCAACATAAATTGAGGAGCAACAGGAACGCCTCCCAGACACAGGATCCACCAAGCTTGATCATCTCGGCAGACACCATATCAATGCCCGCTGCCTTACCATTTTTCAAACTTCTTATCGCCCATTCAACTTCATCCATACTGATGCAATCGGAGGACGCCGGTGCCGAATGTTGATCTACTAAACCACATGCGACACCAGCGCCAACTCGAGTATCCGCATACATATCGCCAAAATATTCACTCCATCGGCTTAACACATCATGTGTTTGTGTAAGAATGTCTCCACCTTTAGACCTTATTTTATTCATTCTGAAGGCTGACCAACCACCCCGACTTCTTCACCTCCCTCCAAAAGTGTTTGGTGTTACCCTCGAAGTTTTTAGTCAGCCTATCTTCTGCACTCATACTTGCTCTATCACGTTTCTCTTTCACTAAGGCCTTGGTGTCATTCTTACATTGCCGATATATTTCTTTCTTCTGTTCAGTCATACTGTCATTCAGATTCAAAGAAGAGACATAGTCCAGCCACGCTTTCTTCTTTTGCTCTACGGAAGCTGCAACTTCCGCATCCCACCATGCATCACCATTTGTTTTTCTATGCTTCTTTGAACTTCCACATACTTCTTTCGGTGTATCTACCATACTCTCTTTCAATATTCTCCAGCATTCTTCAATGTCCGATTGCGGCTGGCTTGCCATCGTCAGCCGTTCTCGGACACCCTCTGCATACTTTTCTCTTACACACTCTTCTTGCAACCTTTCAACCTTTATTCTTTCAAGCCCTCCGAAGTGGACACGCTCTCGCCAGTGCCTCCACTTTCTGAACAGACCACTAAATCTCGCAATAACGAGATAGTGGTCCGTATCGACCGTGGGGCCCCTGTCAGCTCTTGCGTCCAATATTTTGCTTCGGAGGCGACTGTCTACCAAAATTAAATCTATTATACTTTTTTGTTCATTCCTTCTCCATGTATACATATGGATGTCCTTATGTTGGAAAAATGTGTTTGACACAATAAGGTTTCTTTCCATGCATACATCCGCTATGAGCCTACCTGCGTCGTTCACTCTTTTATCACCAAATGGACCAAGTACGTCCTCATAGTCGATACGCTTGGTCCCCACCCATCCGTTCAAATCTCCGCATACAATCACGCGTTCACTGGTTTCTGCCATATCCAGAACTTCCCTAACATTATCCCAAAACTTCTCTAGGTCTGATGCCACCGAGGATCCCACGGGAGCATACGCTACAACCATGAATACCTTGGTGACACCTAGTTTTATACGGACCCAAGTCTGGGATCATACATTCCGTAATCCTTCACACCTGAGGCCAAGCGAGAGGACAACAGCACTCCTACCCCCATGCTGGCTCGATCGCTCTGTGGTACACCAGACCACAGAGCCATCCCGCCACCAGGAAGATCGCAGGCGTCGCTGCCCCTTCGCTTGGTCTCTGTTACACAGAGCACGTCTAGCTGTTTGTCCGCCATGACGGTTATCAGCTCGTGCAACTTACCTTCCACATCACAGACACACATCCTCTTACATTCCACGTGCCCGGCACTCCGCTCCCCTTGACTCGCCTGACTGGGCAAGGCGTGATGGGTGGCGGCCCCCATCGCCGCGTCTGCCAATGTTCATACCGACGGGGGCGAGTCGGTACGCGTCGCCTCCGGGGGACGCCCTAACCCGCACTGTGGTATGCATTGGATTCAAATATCAAAGATACATAATAACAGTTTAATATGGTTTCTATTTATAAATATACATAGAATTCGATTAATTACTGGTGAAAATACGAGAGATAAAAGTGATTTTAAGGAAGTTGGACGAGGAATTTTGGAAGGGAGAATATCATACAGTGAATATTGCAATTTTGGACAACTGAAAAAAATGTGATCAACGGTTCCTTCATCTAGCCCACATTCACACATTGAATGATCCCTGATCCTAGGCGGCTTTTAGGCGACGCTTAGTAGCTGTGGTAGATACAACCTGATCTGGAGGATCAGGAGGTTTAGGATCGCGATCCATGGTCAAAAAATTTGTAGATTGGTGAGCCCCCAATTCAATTATAATGATATTAACTTACCTACATAAATTGAATTATCACAATCTGCAACTAAATGAACTAATAACTAAATTAAAATGATTTTTCTTGAAAAATAAAAAAAAATACTATCGGACTTGTCAAATTGCTCCACCACGTTTAGTCGCTAACGCTTTCGAACGCAGAATCTAGAATATTCTTATTCAGTGACAGTTCTTGCATTAGATATGTTGGAACAAATATATCTTATGATTTATTTTATTTTTCTTATCTATTTGGCTTCTGCTGCACTGTACCTACTATCAATGTCGCCAATGTCAAGTTAAAGTGCCTCGAAGAAGTCTTCAGAATTATAGTTTTCCTTAGCAACTTATGATTTATATTGTTACTAAGATATGGTACAGAGCAATAAATAGCTTTGCACAAAAACTATATGTGTGTCAATGGCCAACCTGTGAATAAACAATGTCAGTCATTGAACTGACAACTTCACAGTCTACAGAACTTAATGAATGGTGCATTGTGTGACACTAATTGTTTTTGTATAATTATCTTGAGAGTTATGCCAATATGTATAATAATTACTAAACTCGTTTATGAAGAGTTTAAAAATAATGCATTGGACAGAATTTTAACCATTCATACTGCTTTACTATAAAGCTATGCACACTTTACTACTAAATACTTTGTACAAATTAATTTTCCATTTGTGTACTCAGCTTTACAGGGAATATTTTCCATCTACATAACATCACAATTTAATATTCTGGAATGCCAATTAGAATTGTACTAATTTTTTTGTTTAATTGGTAAAAGCAGTTGAAATGGATTACATGCAGATACAAAAACTAACTATTTTGCGCATCGTAAGTCACTGTGTTCATCAAAATCGAGATATCGATTCAGTGGCCCGCTCTTTTGGTTGATTGAGATAATATAATGTATTTATAGGTCACTCACATACACTTTCGTCGTACCGCACGGCCCAAACCTTTTCATTATGCCCCATAGAAACTGCTTAAGTTCCCAGTCAAAGACGTTCGAAATTTCCTTCTTGTGCAACAATGATACTTGAATGCTTAAATGAAAAATCGATTAAGGGATAATATCTTAATAGTTTTTTTGTTATCAACGAGAATAGACAGCTCGGTGATTTATATTTGGGTACAAATAATAGTATGCAGAGATAGAGTTCTCTGGCACTCTGTTCTCTCTGCCTACCCTGCAAGGGATATGGCGTGATGATATGTATGTATGTATGTACAAATAATATTATAGCTGGAGAAGGGAAATTCGAAATAAAACTGATCTAACCACTTTGGTATTGGTGGTATTAATTTTAACATACATACATACACATCATCACGCCATATCCCTTGCAGGGTAGGCAGAGAGAACAGAGTGCCAGAGAACTCTATCGTTGCATACCTCACTCGCTTCCTCAATATTCATAATTCTCTTCATACACGCTCGCCGGTTTCGGAGACTCTTGACTCCACCTTCCTTCAGTACGTGACCAATCTGGTCTAGGTAGGTGAGTCTCAGTCTCCCCCGGTACCTACATCCTTCCACTTTCGCATTGTATATCTTCTTAACCAGACGTTCGTTCGGCATTCTTTCCACATGGCCGAACCATCGGAGCGTTCCCTTTCGCATCTTTACACCAATACTCAATATTAATTTTAATTACCATTTATGTTATCTCAGCAGTTGTTATGCAATCTTTGCGCGGCACGTTTGTTGTTGGAATGCATATTGTTACAAAATATTGTCCAATTTGTTAACATTTATAGACAATGTTTAGTTTTTATTTATTTTGGATCATGTATAGCATGAATACCATTCTTAACAAATAGCTTATGTTACAGTAACCATTTTTGTAATCCACGTTGCTAGTATCTAAGATTTATCATTCAGACTTTGGACAAAGATGCTCTTTCATAAATCAGGGGGTAATAAACTAATCACCTCGCTTGGTAAGCGGGTTGGCAATCGTAGTAGGCTATAAGTTTCCCAGGAGACGGCTTCTGCCTACTCTCCTTATTATTATGGTTAGACTTTTAGCCGATTTTTATGAGCCCCACGTGCAAATAAGAGGTAACGACAGTTGTATTCTTGTTCCGTTGCGGCACGGAGAACCTGCAAAATATGAGATTAGCGTATTAAAACAAATAAATAAACTCTTACAAATAACTTCTTACTGTACATCATCATTACCCTGCTCTTATCCCAATTACTTGGGGTCGACGCAATATGTCCTTTTCTTCCACTCAATCCTATCCGATGTCATCTCTGCGTTCACTCCCTTTCTATTCATATCATGCTTCACGCAATTCATCCATCTTTTCTTCGGCGGCCCTTCTTACTATACATATAGTTAAACAATATGTTTACGTGATGTGTTTGTGAAATGTATCCAACGAATGTCACGTTATAGGACACGGTCGACGCGCGTGTATAATTAGGGCAGGTGTGTAGCCTCGCACATATCCGCTGTTATTTCTGCATACGACGCGACGTATCACATCGGCAGCCCTGTAACAGCTGAGATCGTCGCAAGGTTTTACATGGCTGAAGCCCTTTGTACTAAATACTTGTCCCCCTCGTATTACGTAGGCGGCGATAGTTTCTTTCGAATATTGTGTCAAACACTACGATCGCCTGTTAAAACGTGCTAATTTTGGTGCTTATGTGTATAGTGAAGGTCGATGAGCTGATTGGTTAGAATTCGTATAGTCCAGACATATCTTTCAGTATCAAACAAATAGCTGGCTAATTGAAAACATTTGCCAGGAGTTTGTCGAGATTTGACACCTTGATAATGGCCATTGCGAGTCCATAGTTGATAGGAGTAAATATGTATAATGAAATTAGACATGCAAAGTAAAATAATGAAGTTATCTGTATGTGGACAGAGTGAGATAACAATGAGTCGCCGCTCTTTCCTTTTCGTTTACTAATGGGACGCCATCAGATAACATCACTATAGAAGGTACACCCGGAATGACACTATATATCCATCCGTTTGACCAACGTGCCATAGTAGATCAATTCCCCTATTGTTTAGGGAAAAGCTCGAGCGTAGCAGTTGGACCTGTACGAGAGCTGACATGATTGTGAACTGAAATAAACCTGGACTCACAATATACATATACCCATTCGCCGTCGAAGTAAAGGAGGACTTGTTGGTTGACACGCCAATCTATAACCGTTACAGTAAATACGGTTACATACCCAAAGGTTACAAATGAAACATTTTCACTAACGTATCCATTGTCAATTGAATATTTTAGTGTTTATATCTACTAATGTTGCTATAATAATAAATAACGACAATAACTTAAAAATGTCCTACACTTTACATTTTGGCAGGCACATTAGCGATCGCTTTTGGTGTTTTATATGTTGCTTAGGAGAGTCTCCTAGCCGTAGACTGGTAATTCCTCAGCTGGTTTTTACGAGTCCCATTACAAGATATGTGGCTGATGATATATATAACTATGTATTTATAACTTGTTCCGCTGGTAAAATGTCTTCCCATATCACAAGTGAAAGAAGAGCTTTATACATCATCATCATCACAGCCCATAAATGTCCCACTGTTGGGCTCGGGCCTCCTCCGTAATGGGAGGGAAGTTAACCTACTAAACCGCACTGGTCAGACGTGTTAGTATATATAGGGTTTTGTTTCGAGTTTACCTTCTCTCGCATAGATGTTATATACGTTTTATATCCCTTAGTCGTCTCGTACGATCACCCACGGGTAAGATATGGGGTGGTAAATACTATTCTTACTCCGTCACCACACGGAAAATTATGATGACATAATTTATAGTTATATACATACTGCAAATGGTTTTGCCAAGTTTTAACGACTGTAATCTGGTTAACACCAAACCTACTTTGGTAAGACTCACTTAATGGCACATAAAATATCGAGGTAACCTAGCGTATTATGAAATTTCTTTGACATTATGTTTCACGATAACTCTAATAACCTGAATAACCTTATTCTATTAGTGTCAGTTATGTTTAGGGTTGCCACCCGTACTTTATTATAAAGTATTGTACGTTATTTCAGGTAAATGTACTCTATACTTTATGAGAACAATAAAGTATACGAAAATACTTTATTTCGTATGATATGAATTCTTTGGGATTTTGTAAAGTTTAGTCGTAGGTATTTTTTCATTAGCGAAACTAACCGCCACTCGCCAGCGCCACGTCACTTAAGCACTCGTTTTTAATAATTTCTGAACGCAATTTAACCTCAAATATGTCAATTTATTGGTGTTTTTGTGCGAAACGGTTTGAGTGCACTAAGAATACGATTTAAAGTTTCATAGATTTATGCCATGGTAAATTATGGACAAGAATACTCATACACCTTCAAACACAACTTCGATAGTGAAACGGAGCAGATAGATAGTGAATATGTTACACCGAAAAAAAAAATAAACAATACAGA
This sequence comes from Lymantria monacha, assembly GCA_905163515.2. Lineage (NCBI taxonomy): Eukaryota > Metazoa > Arthropoda > Insecta > Lepidoptera > Erebidae > Lymantria > Lymantria monacha. The sequence continues at coordinate 20,917,623 of LR991107.1, read as the reverse complement.
AAAATAAACTATTGCAGAAGTATAAAAATCAGTGGGAAATCGAAAATGGTGATTGGTTAATTAATGATCCACAAAACGAATATAAAGGCAAGCTGCAAAAAGCAATAAAAATATGATTTTAAACATAATAATAAATATAAATAAATTGTACTTTATTTTGATACTGTGTACTTTTTTTTTCTTACTCATAATAACCAATGTACTTTATTTGCAAAGAAAAAAGGTGGCAACCCTAGTTATGTTCCCTGGCAATACATAATGGTACCTACGTCATGTTAATTATAACGATAGTGCTAATTACTGTGTAATCATTTGAACCTTTGTATGTGCACTCCCTGGTCTGGAAACTTGCTCTTCTACCGGGAGGGAGATCACCCATCCCAAGGCGGTGTAGGGTTTATCGTTCGTAAGTCTCTCGTAGAGAACGTGGAGAGGATTGAGAGTGTGTCGACAAGGGTAGCGTACCTTATACTCAGAATTACCAAACGGTATTCGTTGAAGGTCATACAGGTTTACGCACCGACCTCGACGTATTCCGACGACGTAGTGGAGGCCTTATACGAGGACATCTCGAAAGCCATCCACACGTCCAAAACCCACTTCACGGTAGTTATGGGAGATTTCAACGCAAAACTAGGCAAAAGGACAGACGATGAGTTGAGACTGGGGCAATATGGATTTAGACAGAGAAACCAAAGGGGCCAAAAACTGGCCAACTTTTTGGAGAGGGAAGGCCTCTTTATGATGAATTCCTTCTTCAAGAAGCGGCCACAAAGGAAGTGGACCTGGATTAGCCCTGATGGATGCACTAAAAATGAGATAGACTTCATCTTGACGGACAAACGGCAAATATTCAATGATGTCTCTGTGATCAGCAGGATTAAAACTGGGAGTGATCACCGGATGGTTCGAGGCACATTGAATCTTCGTACGAAAGTCGAGCGGTCTCGCTTGATGAAGTCTATACGCCGACCTTCACCTGTCCAATACCAGAACCCCGATAGCTTTCAACTCGAATTACATAATCGCTTCCAATGCCTGGAAGAGTGCGAATCGACGAACGATATGAACAACAGGTTCGTGGAAACTGTCCACGCGGTCGGGTCACAATTCTTCAAGGCCCGTCGCGCAACTAGAACAAAAAAGCTTTCTGACCAGACTCTCAAACTCATGGAGAGGAGAAAGGAAATGACGGTACAGTCTCCAGCCGATTGGTCCGAACTTAGGCAGTTTAATAGACAAATCTCCAAATCTATGCGACGCGACATTCGCCGATTTAATACACTGCGTATTGAAGAGGCGATAGAGCGAAATCGAGGCTCCAAAGTGTTCGCACGAGATTTGTCTATCGGGCAGAGCCAAATGACCAAGCCGAAGACCGATAACGGTACTGTCATTTCATCCCAGAGTGAGATCTTGGGAGAGGTCGAAAGGTTCTATGGGCAGTTGTACAAATCATCCTTGAATCCTGTTGTCGGCTTGGTCCAAGACCCCAGATCCAAGCTAACTCGGCACTACACTGAAGAAATCCCGGACGTCAGCTTGTACGAGATCAGAATGGCTCTGAAACAGTTAAAGAACGGAAAGGCACCGGGAGATAACGGAATTACCACAGAGCTCCTGAGGGCAGGCGGCAAGCTAGTTTTAAAAGCCCTACAGAAGCTGTTTAATTCTGTCATTCTCGGGGGCGACGTTCCAGAGTCGTGGACCAGGAGCATGGTGGTGCTGTTTTTCAAGAAGGGCGATAAAACGCTCTTAAAGAATTACAGACCCATCTCACTCCTGAGCCACGTATACAAACTGTTTTCAAGAGTCATTACGAACCGACTCGCGCGCAAGCTAGACGACTTCCAGCCGCCCGAACAAACCGGTTTCCGAAAAGGTTTTAGTACCATAGACCACATCCACACGCTACGCCAGATTATACAGAAGACCGAGGAGTATAATCGGCCTCTGTGTCTAGCGTTTGTGGACTATGAGAAAGCCTTTGATTCTGTCGAAACTTGGGCAGTGCTGCAGTCCCTTCAGAGGTGACAAATTGACTGTTTGTATAAAAATGCTACTATGTCGGTCCGCATCCAGGATAAGAGTACGAAACCGATCCAGCTGCAGAAAGTCGTGAGACAGGGAGACGTTATCTCTCCGAATCTGTTCACCACTGCGCTGGAAGATGTCTTCAAGCTCTTAGACTGGACCGGACTCGGCATCAACATCAATGGCGAATACATCACTCACCTTCGATTCGCAGATGATATCGTAGTCATGGCAGAATCCCTGGAGGACCTTGACACCATGCTCAATGACCTCAGCAAGGCCTCCCAACTAGTAGGGCTGCAAATGAACATGGACAAGACAAAAGTCATGTCTAATGCCCATGTCATTTCTGTACCGATCCTGGTTGGGAATGCGATTCTCGAAGTTGTCGATCACTATGTTTACCTAGGACAAACAGTCAAATTAGCTAGATCCAATTTCGAGAAAGAGGTCAGCCGACGAATCCAACTCGGCTGGGCAGCGTTCGGGAAACTTAGGAGGATCTTCTCGTCTAATATTCCACAGTGTCTGAAAACGAAAGGTTTATAACCAGTGTGTGTTACCAGCAATGACTTACGGAACTGAAACGTGGTCTCTAAATGTTGGCCTCATCAAAAGGCTCAAAGTTGCTCAGCGTGCTATGGAGAGGGCTATGCTCGGTGTTCCTCTACGTGATAGAATCCGAAATACGGAAATCCGTAGAAGAACGGGTGTAACTGATATAGCCCGAAGAATTAGCGCGTTGAAGTGGCAATGGGCAGGCCACATCGCTCGACGAACCGACAACCGTTGGGGAAGAAAGGTCGTCTAGTGGAGACCACGAATCGGACGGCGCCGCGTAGGACGACACCCCACTAGGTGGACTGACGACATTATCAAGGTCGCAGGAAGCCGCTGGATGCAGGTGGTGCGGGACCGTGTTGAATGGCATTCTCGTGGGGAGGCCTATGTCCAACAGTGGACGTTTACGGGCTGATGGATGGATGTGCACTCAATTGTGTATTAGTACTTAATTAAGTACCAATGAACCAATGATATACAGACAGAGTCCGTAAATAGTTGGCCACCTTTATGAGTTCGATATACTACATAATTACAGAGATGCGATTTATTTGAAATACTTCTATTTAAAATGCAAATACAAAATGCAAAATACCTATTTTGTATTTTGCATTTAAATGCCTTTTAGTAAAAAGCATTTTGTATTTTATTTGAAATACCTTTCAGGAGGTATTTTGCATTTTTAATATTCATTTCAAAATGCAAAATACTTTGTGATTAAGTTTAGCCAACATTACCAGTCAAACAAAATGAAATGAACGAATGACGCTTGTATTGCCGAATTTGACCGATAGAGGCACCTGCTAGCCATGCGCGCCCTTTTTTTATTTGATTTGATTACCTACTTTTATGATATTGAAGTGTTGTTGTTGTCCCTACAATAATGAAACGGCTATGTACTGTACTACAACAAGATAAGAGAAAAGAAAAGTAAACCGAAATAAATGGCCACACAATTCACAAAATGGAGCCATAGTTCTCTTTTCGTTAGTCTAGTTTTTTACATTATTTTAAGTGAGTATTATTATTATTAATAACATAACAAAATTTATTGATATGCGTACTGATAAATATGACCAAAATGTCATGCATAAGGTGCCATGTTATTAGACGTTTTTGTTTGGCTCGGCATTGTGTCTCTATTTCTAATGCTAGGGCCGCACCTGCGTGTATTGTCCGAAGTAATTTGTGGCGAAGCTTCGTACGTTTGGTACACTAAAAATTATCGCGATAAAACTGTGGTCACATTAGCGACTTCGGTATTTTACACGAAGTATCGTGCAATAATTAAAGATGGCCGAAATCATTTTCATGCATTTAACTATGGATGACGAATTGCTTTACTATTACAGCTATATTAAGCTAATAATTACATAATGATATTTTTGGATCCCTTCATGGGTTCCACTTCATAATGGTGTATAAATTCTAACACCATTTCATCACCCCACTCCATACAGGGTGAAGGGGACCGCTCCCGAAATCAAAGACAGGTGACTCTCCTAGTCCTACTTGTAATGATAGGCTAGAAAAAAAATCGATTAGGATGAAAAAAATTTTTTTTCCATTTTCTCGATTTTCTACACTCTATCATATTAGGACAGTACTTAACGATAATTCCTACTACTAAAGCTTGTACTTTGTGCAGTTTGTATGGGCGTATTCGATTACGCTTTAGTACCTTATGTACTGTCCAGTGTGACACACTTGTTCTATCCCGATGCGGTAACAGCATAGCGACACTTCGTGTGCCTAGGTTTGGATTCTGGTGAGCGACATCTAAAATGCGCTCCTCAGACTAAAAACTCGTTGGATTTCCGCCTCCCGATGCTATTGGTCGATTTTCCAAAACTTTTTCAAATGCTGCTGTTATCAAACGGGAGTCAGTTGGATGTCGAGCGGTCGGAAATCGCTCTCGGTAAATTTGGAATGCACACGAGGCATTCCCGCGAACTTCTCCAAGGCACATTAGCATATTGCCGTATTCATGAGCACTATAAACGTATGCATTAGGTATTATTATAATAAAAAGAACACAAAATTAAGAAGAAAAACAAAAAGTTACAATACAACAGTTTAATTAGTAAACCGATTAAACAAATATCTGTCAGTCACGGACACGTGACAGTCAATACGAGACTGGTTCATAATTTCATATTTTAGAAATAAATAATTAATTATACCTAATAATAAATCCCGCCAAAATAACTGCCTACCGTCCCGCTTGCGCCCAGCAACTAGGTATAATATATATATATTGTACCTACCTATGTATATTGTACCTACTTTGAAGTTTTGCGCAGACCGATAGACCGTAATATAAGTAGGTAGGTATTGAAGCTATCATATTTTAAAATATCATATTTTACAAGAGTGAAAAATTTAATTGTATTGAATAATTTAATTCTTGCAACTATGTACCATGGTCAGTGGCGTAGCTAGCATGGGTGGCACCCGGGGCGGATATTGTAGGTGACACCCTTTTTTAGGTGGCACTCCTATTTTTAGGTGACACCCCTATTTTTTAGGTGACACTCCATTTTTTTATATATCACTCCCTTTTTTTTGAGGGATGGGCTACGGTTGGCGCACTCCTTGCACCACTCCGTCCGGGGCGACAAAGGGGCGTAAGCACGCACACCCGTAACCCACCCGTGAACCTCACTTTCGTCGTTGGATCGGCCATCGAGCAGCGTGAACTTGTCGTCAGTGGCCGGCCCTACGAAATACCGCCTTAGGGGTACCCTCTCCTTGAGCGACGTACCCCGTTTTAGGCACCGTAGGCGTAGGTTCAAATCTCACCACCGTCAAACTCTTTTTGCAATTTATTTTTGCAAAAATTATTTATAATAATTTAATAATATTATAAATAAAACAGTTTAAAAACGTGTACTTTAAATGTTTTAATAAAGTAGTAGTTTTAATAAATAGGTGTAACTTGAATTAATATCAAAGAAAAAAAACTTGATTTATATAAAAAAAAAATACTGCATAAATAAAAAATAAATAAATAATTATAATTGCATAAGTTGATAAAAAATGCTATGCAATAGCTTTACCGCGGCAGTCCCCGAGTGCGACACGTATTTTTAACTACTAACCCTCGCAACCTTGAGACCACCGTGGAAACACTGTGGCAACACCGTGTAATCTGTGCAGTTTCCACGGTATTTCCACGGAGGATTTGTTCCATTTTTCCACCGTGTGTCCACAGTAGTTTTTCGCTGCACCCACGGCGTTTACATCAAAACATAATAATACAATATAATAGATAATATATAATAGATAATGAAACAAGTTAGATATATAATAGATAATGAAACAAGTTAGTTTGAAAAGAAAATCTGAGTGAATGTCCCGTGACAATTAAAAACTACGTATAAACAATATAACTTAACGTGTACAATGAAATAACAAATAAAATCAAAAAATCTTAAACAGTTAAAATATAGACATAATGCATCAATATTTCTGTACAACAAAATAATAAAGTGAAAAAGTGATGCCAACCAAATTCTAATACATAACGGTCAAAACAATAACATCTTACTCACTTTATACTAAAAATTTATTTGCATCAAATAGTCACCAATTTCGTTTTCTTACATAATGTTCCTGTGGCGTTAGGTTAGACGAATCTAATTTTGATTACCCGTTTAAATGAACGGTCGTGGTTTCGAATCCTGGCTCTCTGAGACAACGTAATTTTTAGAAATTTGTTTACAAAGACATAGAAGAAATTGTTCCATTTTGCCACCGTGTTTCCACAGTACAAGTAGTGGTAACATGCGGATCCATCGTGTACAAATGGAACAAATCCACGGTGATTCTACGGAGGTCTCAAGGTTGCGAGGGAAGTGAGTAAAAAAATACTTCACTCAAATACCTCGTTTTTTTTTACAAGAATCGGCTATATTATCTCTTTTGAAACCATTTTTTATACCAAAATTATACATACATACATATCATCACGCCATATCCCTTGCAGGGTAGGCAGAATTATGGTTTATAATAACTTAATAATAAATACTTTGCATTAAATACACGGTCACGAAAGAAAAAGAAATGTGGAAATGAATGCGGTCGGAAACAAAAGAAATTCCCCAAGCCCACAGGTGACGAGCAATCTCTATATCTCTGCAATCCAGGGAATCCCCTGACTCCTGACTAGCGACAGTTATGCGTGAAGCGTGGATATATATATATATATATATATATATATATATATATATATATATATATATATATATATTGGGGGAATCACCGATTGTGTGTACACTGAAAGTAGGTATCTACATAATTTATATATAAATTATTTTATTAGTGGCGGTTATGCAAACTGCCACAGTTTTACGGTTTTTTATAAGTGGTAGTTATAGACCTGATATTCAACCACCGAGGGGTGACACCCGGTGCGGAGCGCCCCCGCCGCCCCCCCTTAGCTACGCCACTGACCATGGTCGGTTCTACATTTTTCTTTTAAGTCGCACTAATGAGCTAGAGCCTCTTTCTTTAGCGTGGCGGGTGTGACCATTCCATAGACAGACGCCAAAAAAAAAAAAAACTATTTCTATGAATAGATAGCCTGATGAGTTACTTCTGTTTTCCTTCGTGTATTTATGCTAAAATAGAAAAAAAGATAAGAATGAATGTGAAACAAGAATAAACTGATGGATTGAAACTTACGCAACGGGAATAGAACTCGGGACTTTGGACCTGGTGACACCATCTAAGCTGGTATTTACGGTACTCCCCCAGATGAAAAAATACGTACAAGTTTTAATGTGGTTTCCGATGCCAATTTTTATTTTTAATACAACACCTTGCATTAATGAAATAATTCTTGAATTGCGGGGAACTTAACAAAATGCAATTAACACAGAGATATTACACCCAGACTCTGAACAACACTGTGTATCGCATAAAGTTTGTCCTGCGTAGGAATCGAACCCATAGCACTGGCACGGAAGGTCGGTATGTCAACCACTATGCCATCTGGAGTCAAAGTTTTTTGCGAACTGCAAACCTATAGGAATCTGTCGTTATGTAACCTATTTCAATTGTTGTTTGTACCTACTTACTTCCTATTAAATAAATTCATAGGTAGTTCTGAATGGATAAGTAAATAATTTTAATTTGAGCCGATTCACACAAGGCCGCGGACGATTTAGGTAAGTAGATAGTTTCATATGTACTTTTTAATAAATTAGTTCTGAACGGATAGGTATTTTTTTTTAAATTGCTTTTTAATTCATTGGTGGCAAACGAGCAAGCAGCACACCTGATGGTAAGTGTTACTGCCACCCACAGACCTTTGCAATGCCGAGGGTATCACTAGGCCGCTGCCTACCAATACAAACCCATCCACTTAGGCTTCCGGCTCTCTCGGTCACCGAACGAAGTGCAACAGCACATTGCTATTGCTCAGACGTCGATCTTCTGCGAGAGTGTGATACTACCCCGGACGGATCGGCCCACGGCCTAGACAAGAAACTGTCAACAGCGTGGTCCTACCACTAAAGAATTAATATTGAAATTGTCGTGAATTTTATTGTTATTAGAACCGATTACGTTAATCATTATTGTAACGTTAAACAGTATTGATATACATACATGGAAGGCATGGAAGCGAGTTCACAAGATTGTGTAAACACTTGTAAAGCGTGTACCTATTACTTGCCGACCCCGCAGGCCCAGCAGTTTATACCTACTGCCACTAGCGGCGCACACCGGTCGATCACCTCTCGAACAGCTGATTTGAAATTTGAATACATTGCGTATTTTCTCATCTGAGTAAATTTACGTATTTTTTAAGGAATTATCGTTACACAGCACTGTCCTAATATGATACAGTGTAGAAAATCTAAAAAAATGTAAAAATATTTTTTTTTTCATCCAAATCGATTTTTTTTCTAGCCTATCATTACAAGTAGAACTAGGAGAGTCACCTGTCTTTGTTTTCGGGAGCGGTCCCCTTCACCCTGTATTTATTGATTAACTGAAGATCCTCGAACGCATCTAAACACAACGAAAATTGCCCCCGAAATGAAAAACGCTAGTCTGACCACAGAGCGCGATATATTAGCGCGCTAAAACCCTTTGACTTATCGCCACCCAAGCGATATTGCACACGAAGCCCGAATGTTCACGACGATAGCCAATAATGAGCGGTCACATCTGCGTGTATCGTCTCATTGCACGAAGCTTCGTAACGATACACGCAGGTGCGGCCCTAGCATAATGATAAATACCTAAAATAAATAAAAATTTCTGAGATTTGGTCAAAAGGTATTTTATTTTGAAAAAGTATTTTGAAAATACCTATTTTGCATTTAGCATTTGAAATACAAAACGCAAAACTATTTGGTATTTTGCATTTGAAATAGTAAATCTGAAAAGTATTTTGCATTTTGTATTTAAATGCTTTTTTAAAACCATTTTGTACATCTCTGCATAATTAACTGTAACATATTATAATTTTAACCATTTTTACCCAAGGGTCTAGGATTTTTTTTTAAGTTTTATTTTTTTTATTACGTAGACTATACTTAAAAAACATATTTTTTTATATTTTGATTTCTCTTCGTTATTGCTGAATAGTACAACTATCGTAAAAATATTGTCTATCATGTAAATGTGAAACTTTTCAACTAAAAATGTTCTCTATGTCTAATTTTTTTTGAGATATACATTTTCAGACGAATGGTCTCTGTATGTAGATATTCATTAAATCCATTTTAGTTCACCAAAGATGTGCTAATATCGTTACTTAGTTGATTGTTGTCAGTTAGAGTCAAAACAGGCAAAGGCATTTAGTATTCATCCCGTGCATTCCCAACTCTATAAATAAACTGTGGTCTGAGCCCCGCTTGGTGTTTTAAACTTTTTACTTTTTACCCGACTGAGCGACGCACCGGAGTGGTATTGTGTTTAACAGTCTATGTAATGCCTGGGCCGATTTTAATGATTCACACATCAATCGATGCCTCTTAATCCGGCGAGTGTCACTAAAGACATGCCGTTAGTGAAAATTCAATATGGCGACCACTGGACGCCATTTTGTGAAAATGAAAAAAATGAAAGTCAACAAACTATGTCGAGTGGGGTATCGTTGAATAGGTATTTAAAACTCATTTTTAGTTTTCCTTCAACATTTTTCGATTCAACTGACCGTTTAGGATCTATATCGATTTAAAGTTGCGTAACAACCATTCTCACATATATAGGTCTTTAGACTGTATAAATTTACGATGAAAAGACGAAGAATTCGTATGACTGTGCTTATGAATGTGGTTGGACATATACTAAAGTATCTAGTAGGTATATTATCCAATATACCATAGGTAGTCCTACCTAAAGTATCTAATATATGACACGGTCGCTCATCTCCAACTTCTAACGATTTAGTACTCACCTTCAGTCGAAAAGCTATACATATATAGTTAGGTACCTACTTATTAATAAATAAAATAACTATAGCCCCCTAGGTATTCATAACTAAAAAGTATAAAATAAAATAAATAATTTAAAAAATCAAAAAACCCGACTGCGTAAAAAGTTAACTAAACTACGTACATATTAAGAAACTGAAAAGAAAAAACAAGCACTTAGATGTCAGGTGGTCTAGAATTCTATGATATATTATCGAATGAATACTATTGCAGAAAATAAAATTTATTTTAATAATGGAATATTTTTAAATTATTTATTTTATTAACGTCTGGACACTAAGCCACTAAACCCTATATTATAACTATCTTCATAATGGTATTTAGGTATATAAGTTTGGTTCTGTTTATAACCTAATGTTTTATATGGGTTTTATGTAAAATGGATAGATGGAAAGATTTTTTAATGTCTGTCTCTGATATTATTGAGATCGATGGCACATCAAGTAGTTTTCGAAAGTAACGTAACTTCATTAACTGTGTTTATATTAACTAAATAGTTTAATACTAGCATAGATACGCTGTTGACAGTATGTCTACAGCCGCGGGCCGGTCCGTCCGGGGTAGTACCACACTGAGCAGAATGTCGACGTCTGAGTAATGGTTATGTGCTATTGCGCTACGTTCGGTGAGCGAGAGAGCCGGCAGCCCAACTGCGGTGGGTTTGGGGTTTATATTGATAGGCAGGGGCTAGCTTATACCCTTGGTATTGCAAAGGTCCATGGGCGGCAGTGACTCATTAGGTGTGCTGCTTGCTCGTTTACCATCACAAGCAATAAAAAAAAAGAAAAAAGTAAGGCTTAACATGTAGTGACAGTCAAGTTATTTAAAATTTTTAATAGAGAAGCACGACTTTCAAATATCCTTCTTAAATATACAATTAGAATACGGAGATAAAATGGCAGCCGCTCCACGTAAAATCAACATTCAGTATTTCAGAATTAGTTTCGATTGTGAAACCTACCTCAATAATAAAATCTTTGTATATGATGAATACGATATTTTAAAATTGCCTCATCTGAAAATGCTGTTGGTTGTATACAAACTTCGATGCGCCGTAATGTTGCCATCTCTAATATTTTAAATACATATTCTAATTTTAAATGATGACTCAAGAATTGTTTGCTATAGATTTCGCGCTCGACGTTGGCGCTAAATTTAAATTTGGAATCGACGGGCGCCCGTTTCGTAACATTCCATTTTTTTCTTTTGATAAAGATTGATGAGTGGCACGGGAGCGGCAATTCGACTGATTAGTGATATGTTAAATGTTGGCGCTTAAGTGTTATTGATTATTTTCTCGTCTTGAGATGATAGAATCCAGAGCACGGATGTTTAGCGTCTTTCGTTATTGGTAAGAGTTACCTAATGGGGTCACTATACTACGCTGTTTGTAAATATAGATTAGATAACTGGGAACTGAACATTTTACGTTGGCTTCCTGTGACGTATGAGGAAAACATTTTCCAACACGATGAAGCGTTTCGTTATGTTCTCGAAACACCAACCGCGATAGCTAACTGGTCAACAAAGCGCCTCTGGCGTTATGATGCCTAAATTAACAAGCCTAAGGAATCGGTCTAATGGCGATGGGGAGGGAATACGATAGGTTATGAGGTCGCACGCCGACCTTCCATAGCCCCGGTCTGCCAAAAAAATAGGTTAGTCCTATATCCAACTGAGCGTCGTTGGAGTGATACAATGAATAAAATTGTATTTCAACCGAGTTCAAAAAAGAAAGATCTCAATTTCGATGTTTATATTACTTTATATGTATATTTTCGAGTTCATTCATCATCATCATCTCAGCTTATATATTATTATGTCCCCACTCTTGGCTCGAGCCTCCTCCATAATAGGAGGAAAATTGACCAACTATACCACGCTGGTCAGACGTGTTGGTACAGGGTTTTGTTTCAAGTTTTCTTTCTCTAGTATAGATGTTATATGCGTTTTATATCCCTTAGTCGTCTCTTACGATCATCCACGGGTAAGATAGGGGGTGGTGAATTGTATTCTTACCGAGATATGCCCATAAATAAGTTTAAAAAGGCTATCAAAACTAGACTTTGTAAAAAAGGATATTACAACATTTCGGATTATCTAAATGATAATACGGAATGGTTATGAGTTGCTCCTCTCTCAGCAATTACTTCATATAATTTTAACTTTTACGTTGTTTTAGTGCTCATCCTCACTATTGTCTGAACTCTGTATATTTATCATTGTCACAAATTGTACAGTGTAGCGTGTTTTGCCTAACGAGTTATTTATTGATTTAATTGAGCGATTTGATTGTAATTTATAGATCTTGGTGTGGTCATGCTTACTAAAAAGGTCTCTGCCTGCGGTAGCTACGTGAGCGGGTCTCTCCCTTCCCTCGAATGTGGTTGAGGGGCGTGATGGCTGCTTTAGTAGTTAACTCGTGATCGAGTGCCGCTTGTGGAATCTGTCCAACCATTTCTGTTCTTTTTTGTGTTTTTTGTTAATGGTGTATTTAACTTTTAAAAAATAAATCTTTACTCGAAGGGCATCTCACTGGAGCTAATGGGGATTAAACATGTATCCAATAATATTAGAAAACATATAATTTAAAAAAAAAATGACGAGCCCACTGAGTTTCTTGCCGGATCTTCTCAGTTTGTGGCGGCTTTCCGATCCGGTGGTAGATTAATTTAAAAAAAAATATGTAATATTGACAATATGTAAGTGCCCTTTTAGGGCTTATGCATAATAAATGATTTGATTTGATTTGACTATGTCACCACACGGATGAACATCGAAATAGAAAATATGTTCAATGTTGACTGTCAGTATATCATCCTATGTCAGACGTACATTATTTAGACACAGGCCTGCCTACGTGTGAAGTAATGCCATGATCGCCACGCTGGATAGTCAGGCTGTCGATCGCAATTGGTGTTATAAGTTGTACAAACAGCATGTTTCTGCACATTGTTCTGGTGATCGTTCAGATGATTTTTACGTCTCTCTCAGAGAAGTTCGTCACCACACTCTTTCGTTCACCTGCAGCGACGTGATGACATCCGCGGTATAATCTATACTAATATTATAAATAGGAAAAGTTTGTATGTATGTTTGTAATGAATTGGCTCAAAAAGTACTGGACCGATTTAAATAATTCTTTCACCATTTGAATGCAACAGTATCACTGATTATTATAGGCTATTTTAATTTTAAGAAAAATATAAGTATTCCTACTAAAATTACAATAATGTTACTCAAAGTGTAAAAAAACGCCCATAAAATATATTTCATCGCATGTGCTGCGAAAACTATTGATAATAGAACCAAAAATGTTCCACAATATTAAAGAACATATCAATATCTACAAAATATATCGCGATAGCATGTGTCTAACTATTGTAGTTATGTCACTCTAACTACTTTTTAACATTTTAAAATTTAATAGAAATTTCGACCATAATCAGACCAAGTTATTTATACCTTTGCCGTAATCCTTACCTAAATAAATTATTTCTCAAGCAAGGCTGTTTAAATACCTGTAAATAACTTTTTATTTTATTAAAATCGGACACTCCATTCGAAAGATATTACGAGTTTAATAATATTGAAACAAAATTAATTCGCCGCCGTGACGCGCCGCGCCGGTGCGGCGGGGGCGGAGTGCAGGAGAAGGGCACATCTATGAAATAGGTAGCCGCGCGGCTCGCTCTGAGAAATTTAAGCCCTTCCAATATGTGTAATGGAACAAGACTTTTGGTTATGGAATTGCGAGACAATGTGATTGTAGCTACTATCAACACCGGCCCCGCGGCCGGACAGCTTGCTCACTTTCCGCGGATCCCAATGATACCGACGGATTGTCCTATATCTTTTAAAAGATTACAGTTTCCTGTAAAGATATCGTTTGCCCTTACAATAAATAAATCCCAGGGACAAACTTTTTCTATGGTTGGCATCGATCTAAGAAAAGAGTGCTTTTCTCATGGCCAACTATATGTTGCACTTTCTCGAGTAGGGTCTTCTGAAAATCAATATGTTTTATTGCCATCTACAAATACAAATAGCACTGCTAACATAGTGTATAGTGAAGCATTAAGGTAAAAATGGAAAATTAAAATAAAATCTAATAAAATTTAAGTCTTTAAAATAAAAGATGTACTTGAATAAAGAAATGATACACAAATAAAAAAAAACTACATTAAAATAAATAAAAAATACAAATCAAAAAGGAAATAAATGTAAAAAAAAACTTAGCACATAAGTCGGGGTGCTATATTTTTTATTCTATGAAATATGTGATAATCAGTACTTATACAGTAATAGTAGGTATATAATGTATCTAATTATTATTAGTATACCTATACTCTAAGCCTCGGTGAAATGTTTTTAAAAATTACCAGTTGATGTCATTTATTCTGTTTACTCATTTTGTTTTCAAACATCAACCCAAGGGAAGCCAGCGATACACTATTGCTAAATACATTATTATTTAGGTATGTCCTGCATTTACTGTACGTTTATGCCAAAATGTTTAATAACTAAATGTTCACCCGTGCGAAGCCGGGTCGGGCCGCTAGTCTACTATAATTCAACTTCATAATTAAATAATAAAAACATTACAAAGGTTGTATCGTAGGAGGAGAGAACAGCTCGTGTCGTTGTGCTCCTCTGTACTCTCAGGCGTAGAGAGACACTGCTCCAGTAGGAGCAGTGTCTCTCTACGCCGGATAGAGTACTATCCGACACAGTGGTTATTCTACATAAACTACGTTTGGTCACATAAAAGTTCACTTGAAAAGTTTGAAGTATAGGATAGATCTATAAATGGCGTTTCCCAGCAGAGTTCGTCCTCCCGCCCGAGAAAGTAGCACCACATTCAATACATATTGTAATTTTTTTAAATTGTTCAGCAAATATAATTTGGTTACATATCTATCTCTAACAAGTCCATTTATATATTCAAAGCATCCGGGAATCCATTCAAATATATATATGCAAAAAAAAATCCATCCAAATCGGTGTAGCCGTTTAACAGGAGTGAGGTGACAAACACACGTGCAAAACTATTATTAAGATAACCAAAGAGTTATATATAAACAAGGCCACGCCGCGCGCCGTAGATACGTCGAAGTGTGTTTACATTAACGATTACATTATATATATTGTGTTATATCCAAGCCGATGTTCAGCCGAATAGAATCAGTAAACAGAAATAACAAATTTCTGATGAAAAGTATATTTGGGTCATGTGCTAATGTATCTATGTGGCCGGATAGCGCATCTATGTTGTATGACTGATTCATACTGACGTTTGAATTTTAGCGGGAAAAGGATTAACAAAACAAATGTCACTACAGTTATTTTTTTGTGTTTTTAATAAACACCAATCTTTTTTTTTTTGCGGTTGACTATGGGTGTGCTTTCGCCCCGCCAAATCGTTCCGGGGTGACGGAAGAGGCGGCGCGCGACTCTATAGACCCACCTTGCAAGCACCTCTTTTCGCCGTGCGAGCGGGCCACCGATACCCGATCATTGTCTTCGGTGGCCCACCCGGCGGTTTACCCTTACAGGTTCCTCCCGTGTTGACGCCCCGACAGCTTTCGCCGTCGGGGACCGGACAATTCCCCGGTCCGATCACCCGAAGCCTCGGTTAGGGCGGCATCAGGCGCAGATATTCGCGCCAATGGACACCACCCTGCATTAAGGAAATAATCCTTGTATTGAGGGGGACAACTATAATATAAGGATATTTTGTAATCACTCGTGTGCTATGTAATACGATTCGACATAGTATCTTACTTGTGCTTGATCATTAATGACGACCGAGTGATATAAAGAACACGTGGACATAATATCACTATAAAAGAAGGTAACCTCGAAATAAAACCCTAGAACAACCCTTCTGTTCGACGTGATATAGTTCAATTTCCTTTCCAACTGTGATGAAGGTTTGACCCCAACATTAGGCAATGTATATCAGCCGGGTTGAAATATTTTGCGTTTCATAAGCTGTGATCGTGACAAATGTGACCCCTTACGTGCAATATATGTATATATATTTTTTTTTATAATGGCGCCGGTAATACAACTTTCTACACAATTTCCGGCTAACTCGTTCACAATCGGTCGTGTGCTTCATGTGGTGACTTGGTTGTTCTGTATATACCAAGCGAGCAAGAATCACGTCATATCTTTTTTACATCTGTAAACTCAATTTACATTTGGTAAACTAATAGCGATATGTCGTTGTGAGGTACGAGGATAAAAGCTTTTCAACGGCAGAGTTAATTTTGTCCATTGATTCAGTACGTCTCTTACTGAGAACATAAATGTTCTTCGTTGCTTTCATAGTATCTGAACTTAGGTCATGTAAACACATTATTTTGGTGATTAATTAAAATGATTTCATTTCTGTATATAGTTTTAATATGGATTTTTTCTTTATAAAAACCTGATTACGAGCGAAAAATGATTGTTGAAACTATTATAGGACATACAATTCTCGCATCGTTCATGGTGGTGTAAGTGGCAGCACGATAGGAACGGCTTTCCAATAGGCGTGGGTTCGAATCCCACTTGTGACAATTATTTTTCGTTCGTAATCGGGTTTTTATAAATAATCAAGCATATTAAATGATAAACTTCAGTAATTTTGAATGAATTTTTCTTGTTTCGTGATGTTAGTCAGTCATCAAAGTCAAGTATCACCCGGGTTAACCGTATTGATCCCGCCGGAGGGACCAGCGGCAGTGCAAGGACAATACCGGTGCTCCGCCAGAATAGGATTAGAGTGGACGTGTGCGGAGAGCATCTGGTTGGACGACCCACCTTGTCATTGCAACGATTATTATGAGTTGTGGCGACACCATAACTTTCCTCAAAAAAAATATATTAAATCGTATTGACATTTGGGTGTTTGACGTTTGACAGATGTGTTAATGATTGCGTGTTTATTAGGACGCTGCCGCCATATGGTCGCGGCCCACGCGTGGGCGTGGCCGTGGACTTGTCGAGCGCTACGTTACGACACACACGTGTATGTCATAGTATATACGTATGTTTTATTACTATGTGCCGTGGGTGTTGTTCGGATGTCGGCGTGTGTTGTGGTACAATGTCATCTGCCAGTAGGTCATAAGTTGGTGACGTGACGGTCACACAGGTGCGATATGTGATCAACACATTTCGTATCTCTGCATCTCAGTACTGGTCTACGTTTTACCACTAGTTTTGATAGTTGCACTAAATTAATACAGCTTTCCTAAATCTACATCCAATGGCGTAGTGATCCTTCTCTGGAGTGCAGAATTCTTTAATTGGCGAGTGTTATAGATTAGTATTATTAGTGATAATAATAATAATAACCATTTATTTTCTCATCACAAAGGATCACAATTAAAAACATAGTTAAACGACATTAAATATAGGATATGTATACATTAGTGATAATGCCGAACGAACGTCTGGTTAAGAAGATATACAATGCGAAAATGAAAGGATGTAGGTACCGAGGGAGACTGAGACTAACCTACCTAGACCAGATCGGTCATGTACTGAAGGAAGGTGGAGTCAAGAGTCTCCGAAACCGGCGAGCGTGTATGAAGAGAATTATGAATGTTGAGGAAGCGACTGAAGTATGCAAAGATACAGTTCTCTGGCACTCTGTTCCCTTTGCCTACCCTGCAAGGGTTATGGCGAAGACGTGATGATATGTATGTATGTTATAGATTAGATTCGACAGGATAATCTTTGTTACCAATCAGGGTTCCAAAACAATTGTTTTAATTTTGGTTGTTATTCAGTGACCATTCCGTGGCTTTTGTATCTCCATTTACTTGACACTTTCATTTATACAAATATTTACTCCTTAAATTAATAAAATAAATCTGCTATAAATTAATATAAAAATACAGCAAACTGTCCGTGATGCGGGTGACTGCACCTGGGAATAGTCCGTCACCCGCAGAGAGGCTGATCGCGTGAGGGCGAATGTGCGCCGTGTGTCAAGACCAGAGTCTGCCAAAAAAACATCCGTGATAAGTTGATAGGGTGATAAATCTAATTGAACTATATACTCGACCCTTCTTTTTGGAGGCAGATTGTGGCGCTGCCGATCCACCACCCGGGACGGTATGATGGCAGATAATCTCTTAACCTGTACCTATATTGCCATTTGAACGGGCCATCAGCACCGAGGTCCTTGTCTTCGATGTCACAAAGTCGACCCTAATAGATTAAGTTATCAACTTAAAAGCCATAAGTATATTGAGTGTTTATGGTTGTTAGTCGAATATTTCAAAAATGTAGTGGTGATTTGTTATTGATGGGTAACGGGTGACGTCATTGGGTCTGTTGTAATGTGACCCCATTAGCTAACTCACAATTATTTATAAATATATTTGTCCTGTCGTCGTCGGTAGGTGGCGGGTGGTGGTGCTGAGACTCCCTCTCTCTCTCTACTATGACTGGATTGTATAAATTGCTAACCAATCTAGTTCAACAAGAAAGGCGAAAGCACATTCAACGACAAATTAAATAAACGTAATATTTTATCCGTCTGGTGATAGAGTAAGAATACAATCTATCTTACCCGTGGGTGAGCGTAAGAGACGACTAAGGGATATAAAACGCATATAACATCTATGGAAGAGAAGGAAAACTAAACAAAACCCTATACCAACACGTCTGACCAGCGTGTTGGTATAGGGGAGGGGTATAGTAGGGTAATGTCTCTCCCATTTCGGAGGAAGCCCGAGCCCTATAGTGGGACATATATGGGTTGTAATGATGAATATTTCATTACACTCCCCTTTTTTTTTTTTTTCAGGATTTTCGTTGAAACCTGCCCCTCTTTTGAGCCTCACGTGATTAATGTACGGTCCTTAAGATATTTAGAATAGTAGTTGATTTGGAACTAATAAGGTGTAAAGTACATAGCTAGTTAGACACGCGTAAGGTGCGGGACCTTGGCCTGCAGCGGGACCGCCGCGCGCCGTCGATACTGTCAGGTAAAGGAAACTGCAAATACTCAGCTAGATCTATTTTACGTCTCGCTAATAATGGATTAGTGTGATGGAAGGAATGATGTATAACCCCATCACTTACCATATTACGATACAGTATGATAGGTACACCTCTTTCTTACATGTCTGACCACCAGTATCTGAGTACTTAGCTGGCCACGGATCTCAAGGAAGGGGTACCAGCGGCCCGCCCAATGGCGATGGGTAGGGAATAGGGTGGGTTATGGGGCCACGTACCGCCATTCCGTCGCGCCGGACGGCGTGTGTCAAGACTTATAGCCCGCAAAAAAAAAAATCTATGGTACTTGCCTTGTTTGGCTCCCTAACGTGTAGCACTTAGAGTTATAAGATATCCAGCGAAGCGCCGACGCTGAGCATTACGACAGTTGGTAATTAGAACTACTGCGGGCCATTTAAAAGGATAGCTATTCTTATCTAAAGACTGAAACCCGTGTAATGTGGAGGTCTACAACAGTTATATACCTACAAGTATATAGGTAACACCTAAAGTAAATGATAAGAGCATTTGTCACAGTTGTGTGGCACGAGCACGAAGGCCGCGCGCCGCCGTCGCATCGCGGCGAAACAAATGGCGCGCCCTCTGCGACGGACGCCCAACCCTCGTCTAGGGGTTGATTTGTAAAAGTCACGCGCCCCATTGGGCTCACCTACTGCTGTCTCTGTTTTGTACATTAACATCATAATGACATACAATAATATATATACTTAGTATAGGTACTCTAATTTTAATTAAAACAAAATAAAATAAAGATATTCAAATCGTATCCGTGGGGTGACGCAATAAGAATACAATTCACCATCCCTTATTACCCGTGGGTGATCGTAAGAGACGACTAAGGGATATAAAACGTATATAACATCAATACCATATAAGTAAAATCATCATTCTCCTACTCTTACCCCCATTAGTTGGGGTCGATACAATATGTACTCTTCTGTCATAGTACATATTGTAAAAGTTATCAGCAATAGTTTTATAACCGGCCGCCTGCCAGACGTCAACCCTCCTTGGGAATGTAATTGTTGACCAAACGGCATCAGATGGAGTTGGCCCAGGTCGCTATATAAGTAAAACTTGTAATAAAATCCTATACCAATACGTCTGACCAGCGTGGTATAGTAGGTTAATTTCCCTCCCATTACGGAGGAGGCTCAAGCCTAACAGTGAGACATGAGCTAAAATGAAAATAATAGTTTAAAAAACTAAAAAAACATGCTTTTATATATAAACTAAACTAAAAAGTAGAAAATAACGTTTTTAATCATTCAAGTTAAGGTAGAGTGAGAAATAAAAGAAATTATTTTAGTGTAAAAAACGTGGGGTGCTGTTAACATTCCATTGATAGAGTCATGTGGGTACGTAGGCACTGTGGGTATGCTGCGAAATATTTTCAGAAAACACCCCACGCTTTGTCATATAAATGTTAATGTTTTGAAATTATATGAAAATATAATTTTGACTGTATTTAACAATCAATTAAAATTTGAAGTAGTCACAAATGGTACTAAGATGGCCGAAACCAGTACTTCTTTTAAATTAGACAATAACTCACAATGAACAATTAAAAATCTAAGTTTTACATTATTCCTGCATTAGTAACTACATATGTTTTATAATAACATTCCAAGCTTAGATCTTAAATATTATAATAATACAAAAGTAAGTTATATAATACCATTTCAATTTCTAACTGCACAAATAAGCACTAAATCAGTTGAAAACTATGTTATATCATAACATTCCAAGCATTGATCTTAAATATTGAAATTTATCTTTAAACAATCCTCTTGTAAGTTTATCTGCAAATTGTCAATCACTACCAACAAACTGTAATACAATTATCTTTTTATAATACTTTTCTTTAATAAAGTTATATTTAATTTCAATATGTTTACACCTTTTTGTCATGACCTTTATAATATATAAGTGGCTAAGCTTACTCGTCCTGAGGACTGCACAGATAATTCATTTAATTTCATTTACACACATACACAGATTTGAATTTTCACATAATTTGTTGGATTGACTGAGAGTATTATCTTCGTCTTAGCTTTAGCGTCTCGTTTCTTATCTACTCTTTCTGAGAAGTCTTCTATGCAATTCCAGAGTTCCTCATGTCCTCATGTTTAAACTAAACGCCAAGGTTGCATAATTTATATGGCCAGACAGGTTTTCGATAAATGCGAGAGTATTATTTAATGCCATTTTCAAATAGATATCTCAATTCAAACACTTAAATGCTTCGCAAAGACCTAACAAGAGAACTTTTACACGAACTACGTTTTGTTTTTAATGTTCACTTCAATGTCTTTGATCACTGATTTTACCATTAGATATTACACTGTCTTTATTTCCGAGCTTTTCTGTGCCCTTAACCTGATGAATTGAACGACGTAGCTCGAGTTTTATTAACTATTTAATATGAAACTAACAAGAAAAACATACAATGGCTGGACAGATGACCTTGATGTCACGAAATAGAGAGATATTGTTTTGCGGTAGCGCCCTCTCGGCGCGTAATTCGAAATTGGAAACTTAAATTCAACAATTTAATCCTGACTATCCCAATAACTGATTAGGATAATGGTGTAATCTTATTAAATTATTGCATTGTCATTGGTCCTCGATAAGTCTACCAAATTTAAATGAAATCTGACCGTTGGAAGTGGGTCAAAATCAAGTCCACTGGAGACGGTTAGAAACATACAGGTCAAGCTAATAAAAAGCATGTAATAAAATTCAAACCTAAATTTAATCCTAGTTTTTCTTAATCGTTATGTAGGATGAGCACAGCATGCCTCCCTCCTCTAAGATACAAGTAGCAGTACAGTAATTATAGTTTGATACAGGTTTTACGACCGACCGCCTACCTAATCTATATCAACCTTCCTTAGAGAGTCATGGAATTTATGAGTTATCGTCGTGACTATGGAATTTGTTTAGCTCGTTGAACGATATATTAGAATTCATGGTCAATTACATGGAGGTTTTGAAAAGGACTTGTACTTTTTATATATGTGTCTGATACGTCTCGAGGGATGTATGAATGAATATTACTGATAATTAAATGTGGAAAGTGACGTCATACTTTCAAAGTACCAGTAGAAACTCGATTAAGACACCGTAACTATGCAATTAAATTATATGTGACTAGCTTCTGCTCGAGGCTTCATGCGTGTAAAGAGTGATTGTTTTCAAAATTGAACATTATTATCTCAAGGGAATACTTTACCGGGATAAAAAGTATCCTATATGTTAATACAGAAATCGGTCTATCTACATGCCATATTTTCATCAAAATCAGTTCAATAGCTTACATGTGACTGTCTAACAAACGTGTAAACATGTTCACAAATCCTCACACATAACATTATTAGGATCGACAGAGATAAAATCGAAAGTACCTACACTCAGTACAGTTGACCAGTGGGTGTTGCCTGTAGCGTGTACGTCACGTGTAAGGCACCATTGTACTAGTACGTATAGTGTTTGTACAACAAACAATGAATGAACAACTCGGCGCCGGCACGCTCACATACCTAATATGGTTGCACGCGTGCGTCTGGTCGTACCTGTGATGTGATGTTAGACGTGCGCCTATGTCAGTCAGTAGGCGATTGCCTACAACGTGTGTGTGTGTGTGTTGATTAGCTGATAATACAACACAACTTATTTTTTTTGGTTCTGTTCGTCCATTCGGACAGGCAAAGGGATCAAAGCCCACACAGCCAAGTCTTATTTAATTATTTTTTATCATCATTTCTTCATATTGTGTAGCCTTAATAGTCATTGTCTGTCAGTAAGTCTAGTCGTTACCATTGATCGGGCGCTGATAACCTAATCAATTATTTTTGGGAATTTAGGCAAAATATGAAAATACACGTAAACCACTATTATACCATGTTCATTAAACTTCAGCACTTTAACTGTACCATATTGCATAAAATACCAGCAAAATTATTCAATATAACACTACAAAACACTAAAAAAATTAATATAATACAAGAGCGTGAATGACATTTCCACATTCGCGCCAATACTCCCACACAACTTTATAGTAGAATACATCTTTATGGGTGGATACTTGGATAGGGATGAATCGTTACTACCGAGTACTCATATGGTATAGATACCCTCCCACCGATACTACTAGTAGTAGTATAGTACATGACACTAACATTCGATACTGAATACTGGTATCGAATGAAAACTGAAAACAATGGTATCGTATAGGCAGTGACCCCACCCGCACGGCGTTGAAAGGCGTATGTTGATGACATACCGTAGCCCACCAAAAAAAAAAAAAAAAATAACGCCTCCATTGTCTAAAGTGTGGCAATACTCTCACGTTTATGTGGCAATATTCTCTCGTCTCCTTTGTATATTTAAAATTAATGAGTACTCAAAAATATCTATACCTTATTATAGTCTCGACTGTGGTATCGATACTTTGATTCGAAATTACTATCGATTACAAGTATCGAAGAGAGAATAATATCGTTTCATCCCTATAGAAGGATTTTTAAATTTGTGTTACGTAAACTAATTACTTTATTTAAAACAATATTATAGATGGCATAGAATATTATCGTGCGTGGGAAATATAAAGCGCAATACTAGGGTATATACTATGTAGGTCGATATCATTATGTCATCTGTGCATTTCACTATTACAATGTAATTACATATCATCATTCTCCTGCTCTTATCACAATTACTCGTGGAAGATGCAATATGTACTCGTCTTTCATATTGTGAAAGTTTTATGACTGGCCACTTGTCTGACATGACATCAACCGTGCTTGGGAATATAATTGTTGACCAAACGGCATCAGGCGGAGTTGACGAAGGTTAATATAAAACTCTTAATCATTTATTGTAACACAATGGCAATGAAGGAGAAGATATTATGTATAATGTATAAATATTGTCAAGTAGATGGCACGTCACCTACGACGAAAGTATAATACGAGCCGGACATTGAGTATCATACGACAGCTCACGCTGGTGTAAGTGGTAGCACGATTGTAATGGATTACCAATAGGTGTGGGTTCGAGTCCCATGTGTGACATTCATTTTCGCTTGTAATCAAGTTTTTATAAATTTTGTTAATGTTTTAAGATTGAAATAAAACGTTTTTATATAAATTGAAAGGTACCGGGGGAGACCGAGACTCACCTACCTAGACCAGATTGGTCACGTACTGCCCGACTAGAAACTTTTTCGTCTTCCTTAGCAGGACCGGACCGGGCATGCCCGATCTGGCCCAGAAAAGGTATGTAACGCAGAAGATATATCTGGACCCGACCAGGAAAACCTTATCGGGTCCAGATTAGGCATTCCTGATCGGGTCTGGATGAAATTTTACTGATCGGATTTAAATCAATCATCTGCGTTATATATCTTGCCTGATCCAAAATGAGTAGGCCCAGTCCGGTCCTTTTTAAAAACATGAATATCTTAAAAAACATGTTTAATAGATAAAAATATAAATTAATATATGACGTCGGCAGCGAATGCTATATTCTTATTATAGAGAGTCCCAGTGAGCTGTTCCAATTAGGGCGCAACCACCTTTTTAACAAGCAACGACTTTTACTGTCGCCTGAATTTCTCATTCATGACCTGATCGATCTGTTTTGATCTGATTCGATAACAACTGAACGTGAACTTCACTGCGCTCCGAATGTGCGCGTGGAAACAGTGTTGGGGCGATTTCAGCGCCCTGACTGTAGTCGTCATCGCGATGACTGAAGAGCCATCGGTGATTGGGTTCGATGTACCCGCCGACGCCCCCGTGCTTCACACCGCCGTGGCGCTCAGCCCGAGCCAGATGAGACCCCCGGTGGCCGCGGGGGAGGTCCAGCTCCGAGCGACCAGCGACATCGGCGATGACATTACGAGGGGCCGCAGGCGATCTGATGGAGTCGAGATAGTGGTTAATGTTATGAGTCCCAGGGCCTGTGCGCACCCACCCGCCGCAAGCATAATGCCCGCATTTATGTAAATGCAGACATATATACTTGATTATATTTTACATCCGGCTGTCCTTATTTGGTCCAAACCTGGTCCTGATCCGGTATGCCTTACCATACTTGATGATATTTCACATCAGGCTATCCTTATTTGGTCCTGATCTGGTCCTGATCCGGTATGCCTTACCATACTTGATGATATTTCACATCAGGCTATCCTTATTTGGTCTTGACCTGGTTCTGATCCGGTATGCCTTACCATACTTGATGATATTTCACATCAGGCTATCCTTATTTGGTCCTGATCTGGTCCTGATCCGGTATGCCTTACCATACTTGATGTTATTTCACATCAGGCTATCCTGATCGGGACCAGACCTGGCCCTGATAGGGTTTGCCGGATCCGGCATGCATCACTCTGTCCTGATCCGGTCCAGATACATGATCTGGTTGAATCATACTTTTTTCTAGTCGGGTGAAGGAAGGTGGAGTCAAGAGTCTCCGAAACCGGCGAGCGTGTATGAAGAGAATTATAAATGTTAAGGAAGCGAGTGTAGTATGCAAGGATAGAGTTCTCTGGCACTCTGTACTCTCTGCCTCCCCTGCAAGGGATATGGCGTGATGATATGTATGTATGAAAGTTATCAGTACGTACATACTATTTTAGATTCAAATGTTAAGTTTGGTCCTAGCCTTTGGGTGTTCATCCATCGCACAACGTATCGACTTCCCCCGTACAGAACATATGACACTGGAGAGAGGCGTTAGTGCTATAATAGTTCTATGACCTTTCAACTCAGTTACAGTCACTGCTTAAGGACTGGACAATGATTGAAATGCTGTAAATTGTCTCCAAGGAATGAACATATAACTAAACAGTTTGTAACATACTACCTAGTATGTATATAGACTTTATCAGTGATACTCTGTGTAACACAATGGCGCCGTACACTTTCACTGCCTCCTAGTTACATATCTATACAACCATCTTGTTGTACACGCCTACATATATCTATATTGTTAGCTTTTATTCGTTTAACTTACTTATTCTAAGTACCTATACATATTTAATTATATTTGTATACGCGTTTGCATCTAATTGATAGTCTGTGGATACCATGTTAGGGTGCGGAATGTATTCTCTCTGGGCCTGATTTTCAGAATATTTTAGTAAGTGTCTGCATCATAAAAGTAAGACACTGTTTACATTACTGAAATTTAGCATTTAATATGCTTAATTATTTATAAAACCCGATTACGAAGTGAAAAAAAAAGTCAGTAAGTCACGGTGGTGTAGTGGCAGCACGATTGGGCCGGAATCCCAATAGGTGCGGGTTCGAATCCCGCTTGTGACATCATTTTTCACTTCGTAATCGGGTTTTATAAATAATTAAGCATATTAAATGCTAAATTTTAGTAATGTAAATAACAAGATTGTGTCATCGTTTAATACAATTCTAACGGTAAAGTTTGAAGTATTAAGCCTATAACAATGTGTAAACATTGTCGGGTAGATAGCATACCGTCACCTTAAGACGTAAATATGATACGAAGTGAAATTTGCATGTCCTACATTAAGTCACGGTGGTGTAGTGGCAGCACGATTGGGCCGGAATCCCAATAGGCGCGGGTTCAAATCCCACTTGTGACATTATTTTTCACTTCGTAATCGGGTTTTATGAGTAAGACACTGTTTAGTTTTTTTTTGTGGCAGGCTATGGTGTAATCAAACCCAGCCCGATCTGTTTAGGACATAGTGGGAAGGGATGTGATCCCACATTCTTCCCTACAACGTACCTCTTTACGCCGTGTGAGTGGACCACTGCAACTCAGTCTTTGTAGTCAGTGACTATTTTGCACACTTACAGGATGAAAATTGACAAACGTTAAAACTCATGTTTATTTATTATTCTTAAAGATTATTTATTTTTAATTGAAGACTATGTATGGTATTTTTTCCTTTCTTTCCACGTGTGATATATAGGGTAGAAGGCGACCGCTCCCGAAAACAAAGATAGGTGACCCTACTAGTCCTACTTGTAATGATAGGCTAGAAAAAAGTGGATTAAATTTTTTTCACAACTAATTTATGTTTTTTTTACATTCCATCGTATTCGATAATGCCATGTAACGATAATTCCATAAAAAATACGTAACTTTACTCAGATTAGAAAAGATTCAATCTATTTAAAACTCACGATCATATGGTCAAGAGTTCAACGACCTCGCGAGGTGAGAAAAAATTTTTGTTTTCATCCGAATTGATTTTTTTTCTAGCCTATCATTACATTAGGACTAGTAGGGTCTTTGTTTTCAGGAGCGGTCCACTTCCACTCTGTATAATTATGTATAACATATAGATATAGTCTACGAATAATAATATATCGGTCATAAATACGGCCACCTCCGTCACCACCCTTCCGTGTGGAGTAAGAATACAGTTCATCATCCCCTATTTCACTCGTGGATGATCGTAAGAGACGACTAAGGGATATAAAACGCATATAACATCTATGCAAAGAGAAGGAAAGCTCTAAACAAAACCCCTATGCCAACACGTCTGAACAGCGTGGTATAGTAGGTTAATTTCCCTTCCATTATGTAGGAGGCTCGAGCTCAACAGTGGGACATATAGGGGCTGAAATGAAGATGATGAAATACGGTCATGCAATATTACTCGTCTATTCGATACGAAGTGTTCACGTTAAATAATCATTTTATTATATACAATGGAAAGAGATAATAATATATAATTATGTAATGTTCTCGTTCCGCAGGTATCTCGACTGGTGATACTACACGAGGAAGCTGAAGATGGCAACGCTATGCCAGACCTGGCGCGACCGGTGCAGGCCGTCTCACTCGCAGTCACCAACCTGGTCAAGGTAACGCACACTTGAACATTATTATTTATCTGACTTTACCTTATGAATGTGAGGTTGGTCTACTAATCTAACCGCTGTCAATTCATAAATCATAACTCCTTCCATGTGATACCATAAAGTGACGTAAGCAATACCCTAATGTGAAATTCGAACGAATGTGGATTCAGTGATTTATTATTTGTTTTCTAGCAACATAATCCTTCGTTATTTTAAAATAGAGGACGGAAGAAAGACTCACCACTTTACCAGGGTTAATCAATATACCGCACACCTCAAGAAAGAAAGGAATATGGAGTAAAATCAAGGTGGAATAGCATATAAGGAAATCTTACACTTGATGAGCCTTCAGAACGTCAACTTGCAATTTGTCGCAGAACTTCGTATATTGATTCGACACGTGTTTCGTCTCTAAACAAGGCATCCTCAGGATTGTTCGGCTTCAAATGCGATGCGATAAACCTTTGTATTCGACGAGCGACCCATCATATTAGTTCATATAGGTTCAAGTTTCCTCTATAGTAGGAGTAGTGGGAGTGAAATCGGCATAATAGGTATACTGATCAGATGAGTAGAAGTTTTTTTTTTTCAAATTTTCTATCTCTTGCTGGTCTTGCAGTCACATTTTTTTTTTAAGTAATCTTTTACGGAGCTGTGTGGTAGCGGCTAAGAATACTACTAACCCTTAATTTGCTCGTGGATGTGGTTAAAGACGACTAAGAGCCTTAAAACGACCTGGGCCAACTCCATCTGATGCCGTTTGGTCAACAATTACATTCCCAATGGGGTTTGACGTCTGGCAGGCGACCGGTCATAAAACTATTGCCAATAACTTTTACAATATGTAGGTACTATGAAATAAGAGTACATCTTATTGTATCGACCACAAGTAATTGGGATAAGAGTAGGAGAATGATGATAAACCGACAGTGATGATAATTGTATTCTTACTGTTTTAACACATTATGAACGAGCCGACGTTTACGATATAATGAAAGTGATTGTAACTGTTTTTGTTCGATCACCGTCTAGTGTTTGTCTGTCTCGATACGATACTTTCACTTTCGTATTAGATCTTGGAGTGTCTGATAACATTTCATACGTTAGACACACTATCTATAGCACAACAGTGTCACACGCTCAATATATATTTAAATTATAGCTCTTGTTCAATATTTTTATTACTGCTAGTACTTTATACATATTACTTGATGTTGCCCCCTCCAAAACGTTTTCAACGTCTACTTCTTTGAGCTACGTAAAATGTCTTGTAAGCAGATAATACAAGCACCGCAAGAACAGGAAAACTTGTTATTGTATTGTCTATCCAGCGTGATGTAGTAGACTCTATGGACGTGATACCTGACCAACATTCATACGTAAAAAGAGAAGATACAGAATGACATTATATTATTTAAACGCACCGGCTTGGTTGTGTATTATTGGTACTGTCATAGTCTGCAAGTGAAAAGGTGGACTGCTAGTATGACAACCACCATAGATAACAAAGTATAGGACACCTACACGTACAGTATTAAAGTTGGACTGCTAGTATGACAACCACCATAGATAACAAAGTATAGGACACCTACATGTACAGTATTAAAGTTGGACTGCTAGTATGACAACCACCATAGATAACAAAGTATAGGACACCTACACGTACAGTATTAAAGTTGGACTGCTAGTATGACAACCACCATAGATAACAAAGTATAGGACACCTACACGTACAGTATTAAAGTTGGACTGCTAGTATGACAACCACCATAGATAACAAAGTATAGGACACCTACACGTACAGTATTAAAGTTGGACTGCTAGTATGACAACCACCATAGATAACAAAGTATAGGACACCTACACGTACAGTATTAAAGTTGGACTGCTAGTATGACAACCACCATAGATAACAAAGTATAGGACACCTACACGTACAGTATTAAAGTTGGACTGCTAGTATGACAACCACCATAGATAACAAAGTATAGGACACCTACACGTACAGTATTAAAGTTGGACTGCTAGTATGACAACCACCATAGATAACAAAGTATAGGACACCTACACGTACAGTATTAAAGTTGGACTGCTAGTATGACAACCACCATAGATAACAAAGTATAGGACACCTACACGTACAGTATTAAAGTTGGACTGCTAGTATGACAACCACCATAGATAACAAAGTATAGGACACCTACACGTACAGTATTAAAGTTGGACTGCTAGTATGACAACCACCATAGATAACAAAGTATAGGACACCTACACGTACAGTATTAAAGTTGGACTGCTAGTATGACAACCACCATAGATAACAAAGTATAGGACACCTACACGTACAGTATTAAAGTTGGACTGCTAGTATGACAACCACCATAGATAACAAAGTATAGGACACCTACACGTACAGTATTAAAGTTGGACTGCTAGTATGACAACCACCATAGATAACAAAGTATAGGACACCTACACGTACAGTATTAAAGTTGGACTGCTAGTATGACAACCACCATAGATAACAAAGTATAGGACACCTACACGTACAGTATTAAAGTTGGACTGCTAGTATGACAACCACCATAGATAACAAAGTATAGGACACCTACACGTACAGTATTAAAGTTGGACTGCTAGTATGACAACCACCATAGATAACAAAGTATAGGACACCTACATGTACAGTATTAAAGTTGGACTGCTAGTATGACAACCACCATAGATAACAAAGTATAGGACACCTACACGTACAGTATTAAAGTTGGACTGCTAGTATGACAACCACCATAGATAACAAAGTATAGGACACCTACACGTACAGTATTAAAGTTGGACTGCTAGTATGACAACCACCATAGATAACAAAGTATAGGACACCTACACGTACAGTATTAAAGTTGGACTGCTAGTATGACAACCACCATAGATAACAAAGTATAGGACACCTACACGTACAGTATTAAAGTTGGACTGCTAGTATGACAACCACCATAGATAACAAAGTATAGGACACCTACACGTACAGTATTAAAGTTGGACTGCTAGTATGACAACCACCATAGATAACAAAGTATAGGACACCTACACGTACAGTATTAAAGTTGGACTGCTAGTATGACAACCACCATAGATAACAAAGTATAGGACACCTACACGTACAGTATTAAAGTTGGACTGCTAGTATGACAACCACCATAGATAACAAAGTATAGGACGCCTACACGTACAGTATTAAAGTTGGACTGCTAGTATGACAACCACCATAGATAACAAAGTATAGGACGCCTACACGTACAGTATTAAAGTTGGACTGCTAGTATGACAACCACCATAGATAACAAAGTATAGGACACCTACACGTACAGTATTAAAGTTGGACTGCTAGTATGACAACCACCATAGATAACAAAGTATAGGACACCTACACGTACAGTATTAAAGTTGGACTGCTAGTATGACAACCACCATAGATAACAAAGTATAGGACACCTACACGTACAGTATTAAAGTTGGACTGCTAGTATGACAACCACCATAGATAACAAAGTATAGGACACCTACACGTACAGTATTAAAGTTGGACTGCTAGTATGACAACCACCATAGATAACAAAGTATAGGACACCTACACGTACAGTATTAAAGTTGGACTGCTAGTATGACAACCACCATAGATAACAAAGTATAGGACGCCTACACGTACAGTATTAAAGTTGGACTGCTAGTATGACAACCACCATAGATAACAAAGTATAGGACGCCTACACGTACAGTATTAAAGTTGGACTGCTAGTATGACAACCACCATAGATAACAAAGTATAGGACGCCTACACGTACAGTATTAAAGTTGGACTGCTAGTATGACAACCACCATAGATAACAAAGTATAGGACACCTACACGTACAGTATTAAAGTTGGACTGCTAGTATGACAACCACCATAGATAACAAAGTATAGGACACCTACACGTACAGTATTAAAGTTGGACTGCTAGTATGACAACCACCATAGATAACAAAGTATAGGACACCTACACGTACAGTATTAAAGTTGGACTGCTAGTATGACAACCACCATAGATAACAAAGTATAGGACACCTACACGTACAGTATTAAAGTTGGACTGCTAGTATGACAACCACCATAGATAACAAAGTATAGGACACCTACACGTACAGTATTAAAGTTGGACTGCTAGTATGACAACCACCATAGATAACAAAGTATAGGACACCTACACGTACAGTATTAAAGTTGGACTGCTAGTATGACAACCACCATAGATAACAAAGTATAGGACACCTACACGTACAGTATTAAAGTTGGACTGCTAGTATGACAACCACCATAGATAACAAAGTATAGGACACCTACACGTACAGTATTAAAGTTGGACTGCTAGTATGACAACCACCATAGATAACAAAGTATAGGACACCTACACGTACAGTATTAAAGTTGGACTGCTAGTATGACAACCACCATAGATAACAAAGTATAGGACACCTACACGTACAGTATTAAAGTTGGACTGCTAGTATGACAACCACCATAGATAACAAAGTATAGGACACCTACACGTACAGTATTAAAGTTGGACTGCTAGTATGACAACCACCATAGATAACAAAGTATAGGACACCTACACGTACAGTATTAAAGTTGGACTGCTAGTATGACAACCACCATAGATAACAAAGTATAGGACACCTACACGTACAGTATTAAAGTTGGACTGCTAGTATGACAACCACCATAGATAACAAAGTATAGGACACCTACACGTACAGTATTAAAGTTGGACTGCTAGTATGACAACCACCATAGATAACAAAGTATAGGACACCTACACGTACAGTATTAAAGTTGGACTGCTAGTATGACAACCACCATAGATAACAAAGTATAGGACACCTACACGTACAGTATTAAAGTTGGACTGCTAGTATGACAACCACCATAGATAACAAAGTATAGGACACCTACACGTACAGTATTAAAGTTGGACTGCTAGTATGACAACCACCATAGATAACAAAGTATAGGACACCTACACGTACAGTATTAAAGTTGGACTGCTAGTATGACAACCACCATAGATAACAAAGTATAGGACACCTACACGTACAGTATTAAAGTTGGACTGCTAGTATGACAACCACCATAGATAACAAAGTATAGGACACCTACACGTACAGTATTAAAGTTGGACTGCTAGTATGACAACCACCATAGATAACAAAGTATAGGACACCTACACGTACAGTATTAAAGTTGGACTGCTAGTATGACAACCACCATAGATAACAAAGTATAGGACACCTACACGTACAGTATTAAAGTTGGACTGCTAGTATGACAACCACCATAGATAACAAAGTATAGGACACCTACACGTACAGTATTAAAGTTGGACTGCTAGTATGACAACCACCATAGATAACAAAGTATAGGACACCTACACGTACAGTATTAAAGTTGGACTGCTAGTATGACAACCACCATAGATAACAAAGTATAGGACACCTACACGTACAGTATTAAAGTTGGACTGCTAGTATGACAACCACCATAGATAACAAAGTATAGGACACCTACACGTACAGTATTAAAGTTGGACTGCTAGTATGACAACCACCATAGATAACAAAGTATAGGACACCTACACGTACAGTATTAAAGTTGGACTGCTAGTATGACAACCACCATAGATAACAAAGTATAGGACACCTACACGTACAGTATTAAAGTTGGACTGCTAGTATGACAACCACCATAGATAACAAAGTATAGGACACCTACACGTACAGTATTAAAGTTGGACTGCTAGTATGACAACCACCATAGATAACAAAGTATAGGACACCTACACGTACAGTATTAAAGTTGGACTGCTAGTATGACAACCACCATAGATAACAAAGTATAGGACACCTACACGTACAGTATTAAAGTTGGACTGCTAGTATGACAACCACCATAGATAACAAAGTATAGGACACCTACACGTACAGTATTAAAGTTGGACTGCTAGTATGACAACCACCATAGATAACAAAGTATAGGACACCTACACGTACAGTATTAAAGTTGGACTGCTAGTATGACAACCACCATAGATAACAAAGTATAGGACACCTACACGTACAGTATTAAAGTTGGACTGCTAGTATGACAACCACCATAGATAACAAAGTATAGGACACCTACACGTACAGTATTAAAGTTGGACTGCTAGTATGACAACCACCATAGATAACAAAGTATAGGACACCTACACGTACAGTATTAAAGTTGGACTGCTAGTATGACAACCACCATAGATAACAAAGTATAGGACACCTACACGTACAGTATTAAAGTTGGACTGCTAGTATGACAACCACCATAGATAACAAAGTATAGGACACCTACACGTACAGTATTAAAGTTGGACTGCTAGTATGACAACCACCATAGATAACAAAGTATAGGACACCTACACGTACAGTATTAAAGTTGGACTGCTAGTATGACAACCACCATAGATAACAAAGTATAGGACACCTACACGTACAGTATTAAAGTTGGACTGCTAGTATGACAACCACCATAGATAACAAAGTATAGGACACCTACACGTACAGTATTAAAGTTGGACTGCTAGTATGACAACCACCATAGATAACAAAGTATAGGACACCTACACGTACAGTATTAAAGTTGGACTGCTAGTATGACAACCACCATAGATAACAAAGTATAGGACACCTACACGTACAGTATTAAAGTTGGACTGCTAGTATGACAACCACCATAGATAACAAAGTATAGGACACCTACACGTACAGTATTAAAGTTGGACTGCTAGTATGACAACCACCATAGATAACAAAGTATAGGACACCTACACGTACAGTATTAAAGTTGGACTGCTAGTATGACAACCACCATAGATAACAAAGTATAGGACACCTACACGTACAGTATTAAAGTTGGACTGCTAGTATGACAACCACCATAGATAACAAAGTATAGGACACCTACACGTACAGTATTAAAGTTGGACTGCTAGTATGACAACCACCATAGATAACAAAGTATAGGACACCTACACGTACAGTATTAAAGTTGGACTGCTAGTATGACAACCACCATAGATAACAAAGTATAGGACACCTACACGTACAGTATTAAAGTTGGACTGCTAGTATGACAACCACCATAGATAACAAAGTATAGGACACCTACACGTACAGTATTAAAGTTGGACTGCTAGTATGACAACCACCATAGATAACAAAGTATAGGACACCTACACGTACAGTATTAAAGTTGGACTGCTAGTATGACAACCACCATAGATAACAAAGTATAGGACACCTACACGTACAGTATTAAAGTTGGACTGCTAGTATGACAACCACCATAGATAACAAAGTATAGGACACCTACACGTACAGTATTAAAGTTGGACTGCTAGTATGACAACCACCATAGATAACAAAGTATAGGACACCTACACGTACAGTATTAAAGTTG
Organism: Lymantria monacha; assembly: GCA_905163515.2. Taxonomy (NCBI): domain Eukaryota; kingdom Metazoa; phylum Arthropoda; class Insecta; order Lepidoptera; family Erebidae; genus Lymantria; species Lymantria monacha. The sequence continues at coordinate 20,882,162 of LR991107.1, read as the reverse complement.
GACTGCTAGTATGACAACCACCATAGATAACAAAGTATAGGACACCTACACGTACAGTATTAAAGTTGGACTGCTAGTATGACAACCACCATAGATAACAAAGTATAGGACACCTACACGTACAGTATTAAAGTTGGACTGCTAGTATGACAACCACCATAGATAACAAAGTATAGGACACCTACACGTACAGTATTAAAGTTGGACTGCTAGTATGACAACCACCATAGATAACAAAGTATAGGACACCTACACGTACAGTATTAAAGTTGGACTGCTAGTATGACAACCACCATAGATAACAAAGTATAGGACACCTACACGTACAGTATTAAAGTTGGACTGCTAGTATGACAACCACCATAGATAACAAAGTATAGGACACCTACACGTACAGTATTAAAGTTGGACTGCTAGTATGACAACCACCATAGATAACAAAGTATAGGACACCTACACGTACAGTATTAAAGTTGGACTGCTAGTATGACAACCACCATAGATAACAAAGTATAGGACACCTACACGTACAGTATTAAAGTTGGACTGCTAGTATGACAACCACCATAGATAACAAAGTATAGGACACCTACACGTACAGTATTAAAGTTGGACTGCTAGTATGACAACCACCATAGATAACAAAGTATAGGACACCTACACGTACAGTATTAAAGTTGGACTGCTAGTATGACAACCACCATAGATAACAAAGTATAGGACACCTACACGTACAGTATTAAAGTTGGACTGCTAGTATGACAACCACCATAGATAACAAAGTATAGGACACCTACACGTACAGTATTAAAGTTGGACTGCTAGTATGACAACCACCATAGATAACAAAGTATAGGACACCTACACGTACAGTATTAAAGTTGGACTGCTAGTATGACAACCACCATAGATAACAAAGTATAGGACACCTACACGTACAGTATTAAAGTTGGACTGCTAGTATGACAACCACCATAGATAACAAAGTATAGGACACCTACACGTACAGTATTAAAGTTGGACTGCTAGTATGACAACCACCATAGATAACAAAGTATAGGACACCTACACGTACAGTATTAAAGTTGGACTGCTAGTATGACAACCACCATAGATAACAAAGTATAGGACACCTACACGTACAGTATTAAAGTTGGACTGCTAGTATGACAACCACCATAGATAACAAAGTATAGGACACCTACACGTACAGTATTAAAGTTGGACTGCTAGTATGACAACCACCATAGATAACAAAGTATAGGACACCTACACGTACAGTATTAAAGTTGGACTGCTAGTATGACAACCACCATAGATAACAAAGTATAGGACACCTACACGTACAGTATTAAAGTTGGACTGCTAGTATGACAACCACCATAGATAACAAAGTATAGGACACCTACACGTACAGTATTAAAGTTGGACTGCTAGTATGACAACCACCATAGATAACAAAGTATAGGACACCTACACGTACAGTATTAAAGTTGGACTGCTAGTATGACAACCACCATAGATAACAAAGTATAGGACACCTACATGTACAGTATTAAAATATTCTTTTTAAGTAAAAGGAATAAAGTTTACACGCATGGTTAACTGTGCTGTGGTAACCTTATGGAATAGATTTTAAACAACTTTGAGAGTTTTGGATATTCAATGAATAATTAATTCGATACCTATGCTAGACAACTTTTATCTGCGCCTGATGCCGCCCTAGCCGAGGCTTCGGTCGGACCGGGGAATAGTCCGGTCACCCGACGTGAGGACGCGTCGACACGAGAGGAACCCGCGAGGGTAAACCACCGGGCGGGCCACCGAAGACAAAGATCGAGTAGCGGTGGTCCGCTCGCACGGCGAAGAAAGGAGTTTTCCATGGTGGGTCTATGGAGTCACGCGCCGCCTTTTCCGTCACCCCGGACCGATTTGGCGGGGCGAGACCACGTCCATAGTCCACGGCAAAAAAAAAATACGCTAGACAACTTTTAAGCGATCCACAAAGTTCTGCGCCACAAGATTCTATCGTAACATTGGAGAGTTGTATTTAAAGAAAATGCACATCCTCATATTAAATATTTATTCGTAACAATCCGTGGTGTATTGTATGTTTCAGGTCGGTCACGAGACTATCGAGTCATCGGAGGACCAGATGTTGAGGCAGGACATGCCGGGCGCGCTGCACCGCGTGGAGACCGCCGCGACACTGCTGCAGCAGGCGTCCGACATGCTCCGCGCCGATCCGTACTCGGGACCCGCCAGGTAACGCAACTGTTACCACACGTATACTACAAACTCGCAATATTTATTATTTTTCTTGTTCTTCGTCTCATTTTATATTTTTTCTGTTGTACTTGGCCTCCACTTAATTTTCCTATTCTTATACCATTACTTGGGGTCGATACAATATGTAAACTTCTTTCATAGTACATATTGTAAAAGTTATTGGCAATAGTTTTATGATTAGCCGCCTGCCAGACGTCAACTCTCCTTGGGTATGTAATTGTTGACCAAACGGCATCAGATGGAGTTGGTCCAGGTCGTTATAATGCTCTTAATCGTCTTTTACAACATCCACGAGCAAAGTAAGGGTTGGTAGTATTCGTAGCCGCTACCACACAGCTCGGGCTTCCTCCACAGTCACGAAGACTAAAGAAATTATTGAAAATTATAACTCGAGGTTAAGACCTTTTCAATTACCTTTAAGAGGACGAAGCCCTTAATCGTTGAAGTAACTTCGTGCCCTGTACCTGCCCGGTTGGTGATACAACGGCATACAATATTAAATACAATTGATGTCAGTACAACGACCACATCAACGTTTCGTGTGACCCCGCCATTATGATATAATATTATTTTTAAATAAACTGCATACAAATTTAATAGTTTAAAATCACAACATCGGCATGTTACGAACTAAACTGGAACCATTACCGAGCAGTACAGTTGTGGCTTCTGTACTTGCAACTATATAGTTATAATTGTTTCTGTAAATTCAAAAATATATCTATGATTACTTTGGTAGTGATAGCGCGGTACGTATACTATTTATTGTTGTATATTAAGTGATAGTAATGACATAGACTGTTTTTTATTGCCTATGGTGGCAAACAAGCAGACAGCACACTTGATGGTAAGTGTCACTGCCGCCCATGGACCTTTGCAATACCAAGGGTATAGCTAGGCCGCTGCCTACCAATACAAACCCCAAACCCACCCCAGCTGGACTTCCGGCTCTCTCGCTCACCGAACGAAGCGCATTAGCACATTGCCATTGCTCAGACGTCGATCCTCTGCTCAGTGTGGTCCTACCCCAGACGGACCGGCCCGCGGCTGTAGACAGAGAACTGTCAACAGCGTGGTCCTGCCGCTATAAAATATACTAAATACGTTCAAATAACAGACATTGAAAATATTAAGAAAAATGTTGACGTATGATAGTGATTCAAAATGATGACTGCACAAAACACGTTAGTGGTTAACACGGTCCTACTGTGCCAAGTGTCGTGGTTCTATTCCCACGTAAGATAATACATTGTGCGATTTATAAATTGTACGTTCCAGTCTGGGTGTAATGTGTGTTAGTTAAATTGTATGTTTATTAAATCTATTGTACAATACAAGGGTTATTTCCTTGGTGCTGGGTGTTGTAAAAAAAATCTAAATTTCGAATTAATTTATTCAATTGTTATCGTTGACGTTATTTATCTGTCTATTTATCTGTCTATCTATATATCTGCACCACTATGACATTTTTTTTAGAAAGTGACTGTATTATGCTTTGTACTATTTAAGTGTCTAACAATACTCTAAGATTTGACTATTGTCAGGATATTCGTGGGATACATACTGTTTCTCCATACTGACTGTTACAAGCCCGCTTCGTGTATCACACGTCAGAACATTTTGTTTTTGACGTGATGGTTTTCTAACAATGTCTTTCTTTCATTATTGAAGCAATTGATTTCATAATAAGTACTGATGACTTTATATAAATGTTAACTGCCACTAACGATATTGTCGTCTACAGGAAGAAGTTGATAGAAGGTTCGCGCGGCATCCTGCAGGGTACGTCCGCACTACTGCTCTGCTTCGACGAATCAGAAGTTAGGAAGATTGTTAAAGAGTGCAAGAAGGTAACGGTCATATTGCATCCGTATGGGGATGTCCATTAATCACGTGATCTATTTTTTAGCATTTTTTTAAACCCTCCTCCCCCTTGGTGGTACGTGGTGAGGTTTAAGACTATGACCCCCTCCTCCCCCATTAACATCACGTGAATTTTTGATACCTACAAAGAAGTAACTCACAGCGGTTTTTTTGCTTTTTTATACTTCGCAAAAAGGTCTTTATACTGATCACCTACTTTAAACTTCGTTGTTGCCACCGCCAACGGCAACTCAAAGTTACACCACACGCCGCTTTTCAGTTTAGAAATCGCAGCGTTCAGCGAAAAATAAATACATACAGTGATTTCTTACTACACCCCCCTCTCCCCCTTATGATCTTTCGTGATTTTTGTTAAACCCCTCCTCCCCGTTTCAAACCTCACGTGATTAATGGACGGTCCCTATAGCAAACTCTCGACGCGAGACATATCACGACCGTCTCACCGACGCGACTTAATACTACATCCGTATACCATCACCACGTCTGATAGCTGAGCTGCCGGTCCGATATTACCCATTCGCCTGATATCTCGCAGACAGTTCTTACGATGCTCAAGAGTAACTTTCCGTGTAGTGATAGAGTAAGAATTATCTTACACGTGGATGTTGTAATAAACGATTAAATAATATAATATACATATAATATTTATTCAAGAGAAGTGAAAACCTGCATCAACCGGTCTGGTCAGCGTCTGGTATAGTAAGTCATTTCTGTCCTATTGTGAAGGAGGCCGCAGAGCTCAACAGGGGGACATGGGAAATCAGTTTAAAAGACCAAGATCAAGCAGATTAATGCCTTTGCTGGATCCAACTGGTGGTGTAGACAAAATAAAATTAATTTCCTTTCCAATTCTTTAATGTTTGTGTTAAAATGTATAATATATTGTGTGTTTGTGTGTCTGTAGGTGCTCGAGTATTTAGGTGTCGCGGAGGTCATCGATACGATGGAGGACCTGGTGCAGTTCCTCAGGGACATATCGCCGGCGCTGTCGAGGGCCGCCAGGGAGGTACGTGCCGTCAGCTGTAGATATATAAATGTGTGCCAGTGAGTAGTTGATGCGTGCGGCCACCATAGACTGACGTCACGTCCACACTAACCAATCGATGTATGCGCCTCAGTTATCAGACACATACGGCGTCTTTGCCACCGACCCACGCAGTTTGGTTGTAGTGTGATTGGACCATAACTTGTCCCTAAAAAGCCTGAATTGCTATTTTGAATCAACTTCAAAAAAAGGAGAAGAAAGGAAAGAAAAGTTTTCTTTTGTGTTGTAGCGGCTGTACACACTCGACGAGACACCCCGAGACAGGCCGAGAGCGAGTATGTACATGGTACTCTCGTTCTCGCCTCGCTTAGTCTCGGTCACCTGTCGGTTTTTTGCGCCCGAGTCAAAGGGTCTCGTTAAGTCTCGCTAGGAAAACGAGACGAGGCATGTACACTAGACATGGAAATATATGTAGATAAAACTCATACAAACGTAATGAAATCCACGAGATTAGTTTCATTTGGTATGATAAATTTGATATTTGTAATATATTAAAAATCTATGTATTTTAGATCTCATGTGAATGAAAATGTTAATTATTATATATTATATTAAATTAATATCTTAGAATAATTTAATATATAATCTAAAATCTTATTTGTAAGCAGAAATAAATTAAATTAAATTAATAAAACGCATATATACCGTTAACATATAAAAGAGTAAAAAAAAGAGTAAATGATTGCTACTTTCATTTCATTTTCATTTCGTGAAATTATCTTTTTCTCACTGTGATTTCACATGTGAAATTTCATATCCAATGATTTTTTTCCCAAGCTCTAATGTCACACTTATTACACGTTTGCTATTACAAATGCAAAATGATTTATGATTAATGGCGCTACAATATGAATTAGATCATTAGCTCTTTGGCGGGAACACACAGATTGCTTTTTTATGTTAATTTTATAAATTGATGCTAATTTAAGTGTCATTTATTAATTTCAATGGCATTTTAATAAAAAAAAAAATATTGTGTGGTTTTATGGAGCCACGGTGAAAGTGAAACTTTTATTCACATTGTAGACATTTAACTAAACATTTTCGGAATAGTATTCCATTAAGGGTACAAAAATCGCATCATCTATCTTAATTTTATCATTGGAAAATGGGAATGATAATGGGAAATGATAAAAGTAGACTAGGTCTGAAACTAATATTTTTATTGAACTCTGTGTCTTAGAGTACGACATACCTACATAATATTTAAAAATTATTTAGATGGTACACACATATTAAAAAAATAACAACATTTACATTAAACACTGACAAAAACAAACAAAATAGCGTGGAGCACTGGCACAAATGAGTTATAGTCTATACACTACACGGTCAGCTGATGCGAACTACGCCGCCATATTGCTCTGACGAGCGCCTTCCACTTTATCCCTACTCCGTGGGCGACCGTCACGCGACATGCAACACACACGAAAAAGTTTGGGACGATGTAATAAAAGTTTCACTTTAACAATTACAAAAATACAAATGAAACGAAGTCATGAATTTATACCTTCTAGATTGTCTCAAAAAGTCTATGACAAATTTTTATAAAATGAATAAATAGCAGCAGCAGTCTCTACGTCCATTGTCTCGGGTGTGTACAGTGCAACTGGCATAACGAGTGTGTACAGTGCAACTGGCATAACGAGTGTGTACAGTGCAACTGGCATAACGAGTGTGTACAGTGCAACTGGCATAACGAGTGTGTACAGTGCAACTGGCATAACGAGTGTGTACAGTGCAAAAAACCGACGGGTGACCGAGACTAACCGAGGCGAGAACGAGAGCGCGAGGCGAGGCGAGAGTACCATGTACACACTCGCTCTCAGCCCGTCTCGGGGTGTCTCGTCGAGGGTACAGCCGCTATTGGATGAAACTCTCGGCGAGAGGCTCTCGTCGAGTGTGCCGTACAGCGGCTATTAGAACTAGTTTTTTTTACCTCAAACTTTTTTCTAGATGAACTAATTTTGATAATTATTTTTTCATTTTGAAGCTGGTGTCCCCCATGTGGTCCTAAGATATGACAAGTAGTTTTTGTGTTATTCTCAATAATGTATATATTTTTTTAAATGTTGTATTATTTTAATGAATTTAATTTAAGCTTTAGTGACGCACTAATTAATATCTATATACATTTACTTAGTCATGTGTTTGTGTGTGGTGCTCCAGGTGGCGGGCAGGGCGGCCGAGCTGACTCACCCGCCGCACGCGGAGACACTCACCCAGTGTCTCGACAGCGTCAAGCAGCTAGCGCCGGTGCTCATCTGTTCAATGAAGATATACATACACATACTGACCGAAGGTACATACGATTGCTTACAATTCACTTCACAACAGCTTTACACTCATAGTTAGGAATTCTCCCTCACATATAATGGGATATCGTCAGCCCACATTCGTCCGTCTCCGTGACCCGTGTGGTGACCGATTAAGAATACAATTAACCACTTCCTCTCTCGCCTGTGGGTATCGTGCAAGACGATTAAGGTATATAATATGAATATGACATCTATGCAAGAGAAGGAAAACTAGAAATAAAACTCTATACCAACACTTAGCGTATAGTAGGTTAATTTCCTTCCCATTGCGGAGCAGGACCGAGCTTACCACTGGGACATATATGAACTGAGATGATGATAATAAGATGATGAAACTCGCCTATCGGAGTCGTAAAATCAGCAACACGATGGTTGTCAGAAGCACACTTAATGAATACATATAACACCAAATACGATCGCCAGTCCTTCATTGTGATGTTTAATATGAATACGTATTATAGCGACTGTATTCATAACATTGTTGTAATACAAATATGTATAGTAATTTAACGTGTGCTTGTTAGACGGCAAGGGTATGCAGGAGGCCGCTGAGAACAGAAACTACCTCGCGCAGCGTATGGCGGACGAGATACACGAGATCATACGGTGAGCGACACACACATATAACGTAATACTATATTAATCCAAATGGTGATAAAGTTAGAATACAATCACTATCATCTTTCACCTTACATGAGGGTGTCGTAAAAGCCGACTTAGTGATATAATAGCAGTTTACTTACAACTACCGCGGAACTCGCACGTCTTATTCACTGTGTGCTAGTCCTACATACGCAAGAAGTACCTACCCACTTTTTCTATTATGGTAATTAAAAAGTGCACTAAATGTAAAAAAAATGTTACCAAAAAAGTGCCTGGACTGGAGTGCAGTAGATGTGATAAGGTAGTACATGCCGACCCCATGTGCGCTAAGCTATCAAATAAACAGCTGAACACCCTCAAAAACTCGCCCGGTATAGAATGGAGCTGTGAAGATTGCTTAAAAAATACAGCACGAAGGTCTTCCTTCATAATTCCTGAAGAGGTTGATGATGAGGATGATTATGAAACTTCTGGATCTACAGAACTAGCCCCCATACTTGATGCTAAGAAACTAGTACAGGATATCAGCCGAGAGTTAAAGAAGACATTTCGTGAAGAAATAAGAGGCCTTGAAAATTCGCTCGAATTTCTCAGTGAACAATTAACAACAATGGAGGAGAATATTAAAAAACAGGATAGTAAAATAAAGGAACTTGAAAACAAAAATTACGACCTTCAAAACAAAAACAAGAATTTAGAACTGCGAATTAACGGCTTGGAGCAAGGTTTCAAGCAGTATGAGCAACAATGCCTCGCATCGTCCCTGGATATAGCTGGATTACCTGAAATACCACCCAACGATACAGGAAAGGTTGTGAAGACCCTGGCTCAAAAACTTAATGTCGAGTGTGAAAACATATTATCATCGAGGCGACTACCAGGATCTAAGGACAAACCGGGTTCTATTCTTGTGGAACTAAAGTCAAAAGTCATTCAGAAACAATGGATAGACGCTGGCAAGGAACGCTGCCTCACTGTGGGACAATTGTTGTCAAACATCCCAAAGGAAAAAGCAGAATGCCGTGTTTACATACGAGAAGCTCTAACCAAATATCAGAAGATGTTGTTATATAGTGCTAAAAATGAGTTGTTGAATAAGTCCTGCCAATATGTGTGGTGTAAGAATGGAAAAATATTTGCCAGGAAAATCGATAACAGTAAAATTTATTATATCCGTACATTGCAAGATATTGAACAAGTTAAAAAACTGTGCTCAGTTTATCAAAAGCGCCCAGAAGGTGAACCATCGTAAGATCATCATTTAACCACCTACCTACTTTAAGTTCTTTTACATACGTTCAAAAGTAATTTAATTATGGCTATGAACATAAAAGAAGTCTTTCATTGTAATTCTACTAACGATTTTTTCAAGCAAATGCCACCAAAAAGTGCTATTAGTCTATCATGTTTACATTTCAATATACGGTCGCTCATAAAAAACTTTCCTAAATTACAACAAACCATACATAATTGCGCTTTTCCACTCGATCTTATAATTTTAACAGAAGTAGGTATATTGGATAACATTGTTAATTTATTTCATTTACCCGGCTATAAATTGTACTCACAACTACGAACGCGTCGAAAAGGTGGCGGCATTATTATTTATGTACGAAACCATATTAAATTTACATTAATTGAAGAAAGGACACAATATTTTGAGAATCTCACAGACGTATTGAAAATAAACTCACACCGTGACGTGGTTGTGTGTGCAATATATAGACCACCATCTACCAATATAAACCAATGTATCAGAGAATTAGATAATCACATCACTAAATTTGATTTAAAACAAAACTTTCTCCTTGTTGGTGATACAAACATAAATCTAAAAGTTATGTCGGCATACAAAGATTCATACCTACGAACACTCAGCGAACATGGTTTAATGTGTGGAATAACAGACTATACCCGAATTGAAACAAAAAAACATCTTATTACAAAATCATGTATTGACCACTTATTTGGACGTTTTCCCACATTACACCCGTTCGCAGCAGTGCTCGATGTAGTACTGGCTGATCACCGTGGCATTATCTTTACTTGCATTGATGAAACACACACAATTCCTAAGCATATACAGGCTGTTGTAAAAAATATTGACCGCGATACTTTCTATAGGGAACTTAAAAATATTGAATGGGCGAAAACATCGAGTATGAACTGTCCAAATGACATTTTGAATTTCATTTATAATTCTTTTGAAAATGCTAAAAGCATTGCAAATAAAAATACATTATGTAAATTAGCTAATAAAAATTAAAAAAAATTTAGATTACCATGGGTTGATAAGAATATTACCCGGCTGTGCGATAAAAGAGATAAAATATTTTCATCGTGGAAAAATAGTTTAAATGATATAAAATTAAAATTAGAATACAATAAAATTCGAAATAAAATCCATAAAGTTTTAGAAGCTAAAATAAATAAATACTATATAAATCATATTAATAAAAATTTCAAAAATGTCAAAAAAATATATCAAATTGTTAACCATATGCTAGGAAGAGTGACATTGTCAATCGACGATGCTATACTTAGAGCATTTAATGCACAAGGAATTTCTACCAAAGATATTGCAGATAACTTTGCAAACTGCTTCGATAAAGCAGTAAAAGACATGATTCCCAACTGTAACATTAAATTAGGGCACGCTAGGGATACACGGGAGCCCTTAAATTCAAGTATTTTGTTTAAAAAAGCCTCAGCGGGAGAAATACGCCAAATTATTAAACATTTGAACCCAGGGAAAGCTCCAGGTACCGATAATGTTAAGATTTCCGATATTAAATTGATAGATGAGTGTATATCAAAACCTATCGCTGATTTAGTCAACCGAAGTATAGAAACTGGTTTATATCCAGATGCCCTGAAGGTAGGTTGCGTGAGGCCAGTATTTAAAAGAGGAAAACGAAGTGATTGTTCAAATTATCGTCCAATAACATTGCTCTCAACTGTAAACAAAATAGTTGAAAAATATGTGTGTGAGCAAATACATGCATTTTATAGGAAGCACCACGTAATCAACCCACAGCAATTTGGCTTCCAGTCTGGTAAAAATACATCGGGTCTCTTGTCAAAGTTCACGGATGAAGTCAATAACCACTTAAATAAAAAAAAATACGTTCTTGCTTTATTTATCGATTTCTCCCGGGCATTTGACACTCTGTTACATAGTAAACTAATAGATAGACTAGATGACTGTGGAGTGCGTGGCCCATTATTATCTTGGTGTCAAAATTATCTAAAAAACCGAAAGTTTAGTGTAAGAATTGACAACATTTGTAGTGAATCCAGGTCGGTAAAACAAGGAACAGCTCAGGGATCGGTGCTAGGTCCCCTGTACTTTTTAACTTATGTTAATGACATGAAAAATTGTATTACCAATAGCACATGTTACCAATTTGCGGACGACACTTGTCTGGTTATTGCAGATCGAAATCCTGAAACTGCATGCCAACGCTTGCAAACAGACCTAGATGCCTTAACAAGGTGGTGTCATGATGCTGGCCTAGTGCTCAATGCGGACAAAACTAAGTTATTAGTTATTAAATCCCCGTACATCAAACAATTACCGATATGCAACTTAGTAGCTCATGATCATAATTGTTTACATGCTGTCATAAATTGTAAGTGTCCATCCATAGGTATTGTAAAATCTCAGACATATCTCGGTTTAATAATAGATGCAAAATTCAATTGGAGTTATCATATTGAACGAGTATGCAATAAACTGAGACAATTTCTTGCATATATCAACGTACTTAAAAAGTGTATACCGTTCAAAGTAAAGATCATGCTTTATCATGCATTGGCCGAATCTTACATACAATATGGTCTTAGTAGCTATGGTCGTACCTATATTAGTTATCTTGATGAGATATACAAACTACAGGCTAAAATCTTAAAAATGATAATCTCACCTAAAATTAAAGCCCAATTTCACGACAATGACAGTGGCCTATTTAAATATTGTCAAGTTTTGCCTGTTCACTCGCATGTTAATTTTATGCTATTGAAGGAACAATTTTTTAATGAATCCTTAAGAAATGTTATCGAACATCCTGTATGTACTCGGGCAATTTCTGAGAATCGACTTCGGACGCAGCGCGCCAATAATATGTATGGCGAACGAACTACCGCTTATATTGTACCTCGACTTATAAACAATCTACCCTCAAATTTGTGTAATAGTGTGGCAAATAAAAATATTAAACATAAGTTGAAACAATATTTGTTAAATTTGATTTAGCTTAGGTATATAATATTGTAAAAGCATTCTACTTTGTACTGTACACAAACATGTTTTGTAAGTAGACCCATTATTATAGCACAGGTTTAAACCTTAGTGGTTTTTAGTTGCTATTATAACTAATTCATTATGTATTTTTTTGTATAATTAATAAATAAATAAAAAAAAAAAAACCGGAGGTGTCAAGGGACACCCGGATGGAACGAAGTTCTATTTTAATTATATAATTTTTTTCTGCCTTAAGCGATTTTTATCGTTATATTTTAGCCAATTTGCAAAATATCTTTATAAATTATAGCCTATGTGTTATTCTGATGTGCAAGCTATATTACTATAAATTTCATCAAAATCCATTCAGTAGTTTTTACGTAAAAGAGCAACAAACATGTTCACCTCCATACATTATTACAAACTTTCACGTTTATAATATTAATAATAGGATATACAATTCCACTAGACTACCAAAACTTTTCGGCCCCGAGCTCGAACGCGAGCCGGCCACGCGGCCCGGTCACGGGCGAAAATAATTTCGTTGCGCATTATTTTGATTTTGCTATATCTCTTAAGGTATTGATTTAATTTGCATGGTCTGAAGGAAAAAAAATATCTTCATGAAATGCTCAAGCCAACTAATGTATTTAAAATGATAAGGATTAATACAGTATTTGTGTAAATAGCTTTTCAATTACCGTTTTATAATAGAACATTTTTTAAAGTATTAAAATGGATATAGTATGTTATCCTTAAGAGATAGATATATACCATCGCGGACTTTTTTGTAGGCCTTTTTAAGCTGTATAATACTGTAGTACTTTATTTTGATCTATTTCGTAGGGTTCAGCCAGCGTTTGCAATGTAAGCGCAAAATAATGTGTTTATTTACGACATCACATTAGAAACCTCTAAAATTATCAGTGTTTCTCTAGTACATTATGCATATATTATATATATAAACCTTCCTCTTGAATCACTCTATCTATAAAAAAAATCGTCGCGACACCACACTGTTCAATGCGAAATAGAAATGAAAATATCTGGCTTGCTTTCTATAAGAGAGCCGACGAGCGACGCCGCACAGCTTACAATAGCTTACAATAGCAAAAAGTGTCGTGACAACTTTTCGTAAGAATTTTTTCCGTCTAGCCCCCTTTCACAACGCGCGATAAGGAACTTCGTTCCAAAAAAAAAAAAATACGTATGTGACATTTTACTTTTTTATTGCTGATGGTGGCAAACGAGCAAGCGGCACCCCTGATGGTAAGTGTTACTGCCGCCCATGGACCTTTGCTATACCAAGGGTACAGCCAGGCTGCGGTCTATCAACCCACCCAGAAAGTTGGGCTATCGGCTCTCTCGCACACCGAAATGAGTAACAGCACATTGCCACTGTTCAGATATCGATTTTGTGCGAGAGTGTGGTACTGCCTCGGACGGGGCAAAAATGTGGCACTACCACTAATAATACCCTTAGCTCTTGTTGTATTTTAAAAAATGTCTGTACGTATGTTATTGTTTTCAGTGTCCTGCAGTTGACGTCGTACGTGGAGGACGGCGGTGAGAAGGACAACGTGACAGTGCTGAGGGCGCTGCAGACACAGATGCACGGCAAGATGGACGCCGCACGAGAGTTCATCAACGTATGTACATAGTCACAACAATAGATATGTTGTATGATTTGCATATTTTGTTAATGACCAACTCGTATGTTATAAGTCAAAAACCAACCCACTCCCGGATGACATAAAGAAAGTCCAAATGTGACATTAAATTAGGTAATTGTATATATGTAAAGGGAAACATTATAAAAGAGTTTGTTTATTTTTCTAATCCATCAATTTTATTAGGTCAAACTTAGCACCTTGTAAAATTATGAGAGCAGTATAAGAAAAAGGAATAATTTTATAAACAGATCTTTTTTGAATAAATTTATTCACAAAAAGTAATGATACCCACAAAACACATAAAAGTGAGTTGGATTCGAACCCATAACTATTGGAAATCAGTTCCAATCGTGCTGCCACTTACATCACCGTGAACTATTGTAGGACATTCAATTCTCGTATCTTATTATATTTACGTCCTTAAGGAGACATGCGCCATCTACCCGACAATGTTTACACATTGTACAGACTTAATACTTCAAACTTTGCAGTTAGAATTGTATTAAACGATGACACAATCTTCTTGCGATAAGAAGTTTGAAAAATGGTAAGGCAGCGGGCATTGATATGGTGTTATAATATATGTTATATTATAATATGGTGTCTGCCGAGATGATCAAGCTCGGTGGCTCTTGTGTCTGGGAGGTGTTCCTGTTGCTCCTCAATTTATGTTGGAGCTCGGGAATGGTTCCCAGGGACTGGAATAGCGCAGTCATCGTGCCTTTGTTTAAAAACAAGGGTTCACGTTATGACTGCGCAAATTACAGAGCCATAAGCTTGACCAGTTTGGCAGCAAAAGTGTATGGAAAAATTATTGAAAGGAGAATGAGGATGGTGTCCGATGGTTTACTGTGTGAGACACAAGGAGGTTTCAGGAGTGGAAGGGGATGCATGGATCAAGTGTTCTCTCTGCGCAACATTGTGGAGAAGCATCTGGCTCTAGGTCAGAGGGTTTTCTGCAGTTTTGTGGACCTGGAGAGAGCATTTGACACGGTTGTACGAAAGGAACTTTGGGACATTTTACCGGAGTATGGTATTAACGGTAAACTGCTACAGGCTGTGCAGTCCAGTTTCATGGGCTGTAGAGCCTGTGTGCGGCTGGATGATGGAATGTCACCTTGGTTTGACGTCAATATCGGCGTTAAGCAAGGGTGCGTTCTGTCAGCCAGGCTGTTTATCATATATCTGGATAAATGTCTCCAAAGGTTGAACGATATGCATGTGGGAGTCCAGATGGGCGACTCAGTGGTCACTGCTCTGCTTTATGCAGATGATGCAGTCCTGCTGGCACAGTCAGCGACTGACCTGCAGACCCTAGTCAACACAATGACAGAAGATTGTAAGAAAAGGGGTCTACGCGTGAATGTGAGCAAAACCAAAATAATGGTCTTTGAAAGAGATAAAACCAAAACAGATGTAAGAGTAACAATAGGTAATGATGTACTAGAGCAAGTGGATGAATTTGTATATCTTGGATGTGGATTTAGCCGAGATGGAAGATACACCACTGATATAGAGCGAAGAGTGAATGCGGGAAATAGAGTGAACGGAACGTTGGGGCAACTTCTCGGCAGCCACCACCTCAGCCAGAAGGCACGTGTAGCAATACATAACGCAGTGCTTGTCCCAACATTACTGTATGGAAGCGAGAGTTGGGTATGCAGAAAAGAGTATGATAGTAAAATTAATGCGGTCGAAATGCGATCTCTGCGGAAAATCTGTGGAGTTAGGCTGACCGACCGCATTCGTAACGACGACGTAAGAGAGCGAGTAGGTATGAAAGAGAGTATTGGTGTAAAGATGCGAAAGGGAATGCTCCGATGGTTCGGACATGTGGAAAGAATGCCGAACGAACGCCTGGTTAAGAAGATATACAATGCGAAAGTGGAAGGATGTAGGTACCGAGGGAGACCGAGACTAACCTACCTAGACCAGATCGGTCATGTACTGAAGGAAGGTGGAGTCAAGAGTCTCCGAAACCGGCGAGCGTGTATGAAGAGAATTATGAATGTTGAGGAAGCGAGTGAAGTATGCAGAGATAGAGTTCTCTGGCACTCTGTTCTCTCTGCCTACCCTGCAAGGGATATGGCGTGATGATATGTATGTATGTATGTATGTACAATCTTGTTATTCAAATTACTGAAATTTAGCATTTAATATGCTTGATTATTTATAAAAACGTCTCTTTAAAGACTTAAATATAATACGATACAAGAATTGAATGACCTACAATAGTTCACATTGGTGTAAGTGGCAGCACGATTGTAACGGATTTCCATTAGGCGTGGGTTTGAATCCCACTTGTGACAATCATTTTTTGCTCGTCATCGGGTTTTTATAAATGTGAGTTGGGTTCAATATTGTAATAATTATTGTGTTGTTATCGATTTTACTGACAAAACATTGTGAGATCTAAACTGGTACCAAATTCTGTAGGCAAATCTAGAATTTATTTATTCGAAGAACATCTAACATTTTAAAGTAAATTTATAACATTATTTCAATTTTTTTTCATTATCAAAATTGTTTGTTATACAAAAATATAACTATATAAATTTAAATATTTGAAGCGTTTACATAAAATAAATAACATTAAATGTTATTTATTTTAAGAATGACCCCTAACATTCAATAAAATAAATTTTATTCTATTGAATGTTAGGGGTCATTCTTAAATTATGTAAGACGTTATGTCATTATATTGAATTGGTTGACTAAATATTATAACTTCTTACAGACAGGGGTAGTGAACCTAACATTACATAAGATATTAAATTAATTTGAAAATTACTTATTTTAGTGAAAACTGTGATAGATTAATAAGGTTAATGTTATTGCAGTGAGTTAATGATACCTAGTTGTAGTAAGAAGATTGTAATAAAACATATTTATCAGAATAAACCGAGTTATATTTGATCGATAGGCGCTTTTCTTACAAAAAATCTTATTAAGGGGCAGGGGGGAGTAGTTGCAATCTTATGTCTTACAGTAGGAGGGAGAGGACCAAATCATTCTTCAAAATCTTTTACGTAATTTATGAACGGCCCCTTACCAGACTAGACACCCGCACCACCGTGAAAGTAACCTTCATTAACAATCTATCAACGACCTGTAATATTGTTCTAATCATCATTATTTTGTGTAACATTTGGCTATCTGTTTAGGATCCGGACTCGTTGCGTAACTCCGGTGGTGAGCGCGCGTTGCGCGGCGTGCTCGTGTGTGCACAGCGCGCCGCCGAGCACCTGGCGCCGCACAGCGCGGACACCGTCAGACGCATCGTCAGGTACACACACGTACACGTCAATATATATGTATATGTATACCATCTACAATATCAAACGGGGATACTGTTCATCCGTGTAGTGACGAAGTAAGAATACGATTCACTATCGATTTTATATCGTAAGAGACGACTAGGAGATAAAATATGCATTTATGCAAGGGTAGTAAAACTCTGGCCCGCTCGCACGGCGAAGATAGGAGTTTTGCATGGTGGGTCTATGAGGTCACACGCCGCCTCTTCCGTCACCTCGGACTGATTTGACGGGCCGAGACCACATCTATAGTCCAGCGCAAAAAAAAAAGGGTAGTAAAAATCGAAATAAAACCTTATACCAACACATCTGACCAGCGTGGTGTAGTAGGTCAATTTCCCTCCCATTATGAAGGAGGCCCGAGCCCAGCAGTGGGATATGTAAGAGCTGAGATGATGATGAAGAAGAACTGTTCACACTATACGCTAGTATAACTGATTTGAAGCTCTAAAGTTTTACTATCAGGTGATTAGACCAAGGGTTAGCAAGCCGATCGTCGACGAGGGAAGTTGTTACTTGCACAGTAACTATCGGATGGAAATACTTTAGTTCATAGGGTCACACGCCCTCATTCAGTCGTCCTGGAGGGATCGAACAGGGTGTGCCCAGACCTGCTGTAATAAATTTTATTTCGAGTATTCCTACTCTTGTAGTGTTCATCGCTGCTTTCTTTCATTATCATAAAAGATTAATAAAGACTGCAAACAGATAACTCCAGTCATTCACAGATCGGGTTTGTTTCGTATATAAATTAGACTAGTGTTGTTATTGTATAGTCATACGTCATCATATTGTTATGTTGGTGTGTACAGATCTGGTGGTATCAACGCGGACCAACTGTGCGACGAGAGACAATACGGACAGGGGAGGGAGGCCAAGGTATTGTTGTTATTGTCATTTAATAATAATTGATATATTAATACTGTGCGGTAATTGCTATAAATATTGCCACCCCTTAGATGAATTGTGAATCTTCACCCTGATGACCTGGGTTAACTCTAGTGGCAATTGGTCAACAATTACATTCCTAAAGAGGGTTGATATCAGGCAGGCGGCTGGTTACAAAAAATTATTACCAATAACTTTGCAATACGTACGAAGGAGGAGGAGTAAGTATTGCATGGACCACGAGTAATGGAATAAGAGCAGGATGATGGTGATGAACTAATATGTGTGCTCGGTGTAGTATAGTAGGCAATTTCCTTTCTACTGCGGAGGAAATTGGAGCCTAGTAGTGGGAGCATACGTGAGCTGGCAGTGGTGACAGTCGGTTACTGTTACATACATAGAATTACATGCATTAACAATAAATGGTAGCTGAGCTGATACCCGCCATTGAATCTTACCAACATCTAGATTAAATTTGTTTTCATCATCATTCATCATTTCAGCCTATTGCCGTCCACTGCTGAACGTAGGCCTCCCTCATTTTACGCCACAGAGTGCGGTCCTGTGCCGCCTGTATCCAACGACGCCCAGCAACCTTCACTAGGTCGTCTGTCCACCTAGTGGGGGGGCGTCCCACACTGCGTCGTCCGGTACATGACCGCCACTCTAGAACCTTTCTTCCCCAGCGGTTGTCGGTTCTTCGAGCGATGTGGCCTGCCCATTGCCACTTCAGCATGCTAATTCTTCGTGCTATGTCGGTTACACCCGTTCGTCTGCGGGTTTCCGTATTTCGGATTCTATCTCGCAGAGAAATCCCGAGCATAGCCCGCTCCATAGCACGCTGAGCGACTTTGAGCCTGGTTATGAGGCCTACATTTAGGGACCACGTTTCCGTGCCGTAAGTCATCACTGGTAACACACACTGGTTATAGACCTGTGTTTTCAAACACTGAGGTATGTTGGATGAGAAGATCTTCTTAAGTTTCCCGAACGCTGCCCAACCGAGTTGGATTCGTCGGCTGACCTCTTTCTCGAAATTGGATCTACCTAACTGGACTGTTTGTCCAAGGTAAACATAATGATCGACGATTTCGAGAATCGCATTGCCAACTAGGACCGGTACAGGAATGATATGGGCATTTGACATGACTTTCGTCTTGTCCATGTTCATTCGTAAACCCACTAGTTGGGATACCCTGCTGAGATCGTTGAGCATGGTGCCCAGGTCCTCCATGGATTCTGCCATGACGACAATATCGTCTGCGAATCGAAGGTGAGTGATGTATTCGCCATTGATGTTGATGCCGAGTCCGGTCCAGTCTAAAAGCTTGAAGACATCTTCCAGTGCAGTGGTGAACAGTTTCGGAGAGATGACGTCTCCCTGTCTCACGCCTTTCTGCAACTGGATCGGTTTCGTACTCTTATCCCGAATACGGACTGACATTGTGGCGTTCCTATACAAACACTTCAGCACTTCGATATAACGATGGTCGATTTGGCACCGCTGAAGGGACTGCAGCACCGCCCAAGTTTCGACTGAATCAAAGGCTTTCTCATAGTCCACAAACGCTATACACAGAGGCCGATTGTACTCCTCGGTCTTCTGGATAATCTGCCGAAGCGTGAGGATATGGTCTATGGTGCTATAGCCTTTTCGGAAGCCAGCTTGTTCGGGCGGCTGGAAGTCATCAAGCTTGCACGTGAGTCGATTGGTAATGACTCTCGAAAACAACTTGTAGACGTGGCTCAAGAGTGAGATGGGTCTGTAGTTCTTTAGAAGAGCTTTGTCGCCCTTCTTGAAGAACAGCACCACCACACTCCTGGTCCACGACCCTGGAACTTCGCCCCCGAGGATAACGGAATTAAATAGCTTCTGAAGGGCTTTTAAGACCGGCTTGCCGCCTGCCTTCAGGAGCTCTGCCGTAATTCCGTCATCTCCCGGTGCCTTACCGTTTCTTAGTTGTTCGAGAGCCATTCTGATCTCGCACAAGCTAATGTCCGGGATTTCTTCGGTATAGTGCCGAGTTAGCTTGGATCTGGGATCTTGGACCAAGCCGACAACAGGATTTCGGGATGTTTTATATAACTGTCCATAGAACCTTTCGACCTCTCCCAAGATCTCACTTTGGGATGTAATGACAGTGCCGTCATCGGTCTTCAGCTTAGTCATTTGGCTTTGCCCGATAGACAGATCTTGTGACACTTTTGAGCCACGATTCCGCTCTATCGCTTCTTTAATACGGAGCGTATTAAATTGGCGAATATCGCGACGCACAGACCTGGAGATCTGCCTATTTAGCTGCCTGTGTTCGGACCAATCGGCTGAAGACTGTACTGTCATTTCTTTTCTCCGCTCCATGAGCTTGAGAGTCTGGTCAGAAAGTTTTTTAGGTCTATTAGCGCGGTGAGCCTTGAAAAATTTCGACCCAACCGCGTGGACAGTTTCCACGAACCTGTTGTTTATATCGTTCGGAGATTCGCACTCGTCTAGACATTCGAAGCGATTGTGTAGTTCGAGTTGAAAGTTTTCGAGGTTCTGGTATTGGACAGGTGTAGGTCGGAGGGTAGACTTCATCAAGCGTGACCGTTCGACTTTTGTGTGGATATTTAATGTGCCTCGTACTATTCGGTGATCGCTCCCAGTTTTAATCCGGCTGATCACTGAGACATCATTAAATATATGTCGTTTGTCCGACAAGATGAAGTCTATCTCGTTTTTTGTTGAACCATCGGGGCTAATCCAGGTCCATTTCCTTTGTGGCTGCTTTCTGAAGAAGGAATTCATCATAAAGAGGCTTTCCTTCTCCAGAAATTCAGCCAGTTTCTGGCCCCTCTGGTTTCTCTGTCCATATCCATGTTGCCCCACTCTCAGCTCATCATCACTCCCTTTGCCTAGTTTCGCGTTAAAGTCTCCCATAACCACCGTGAAGTGGGTTTTGGACGCGTGTATGGCTTTCGAGATATCCTCGTAAAAGACCTCCACCTCGTCGTCGGAGTATGCCGAGGTCGGTGCGTATACCTGTATGACCTTCAACGAATACCGTTTGGTAATTCTGAGTACAAGGTATGCTACCCTTGCCGACACACTCTCGATCCTCTCCACGTTGCCTACGAGAGACCTTCGAACGATAAACCCTATACCGCCTTGGGACGGGTGATCTCCCTCCCGGTAGAAGAGCAAGTTCCAGAACGTAGGATTATCGTGCCCTCGCCCTCTCTTCGCACTTCTGATAATCCTACAATGTCCCAGCGGATTTTGCTCAATTCCTCTTCCAGCTCGATGACCTTCTCATCGGTCCTGAGTGTCCGAATGTTGTGTGTTACCAGGGCCAAAGGTCGTTTTGATTGGTAGCCGGATCGCTGCCGGAGATTCTTCGCACCCCCTACTCCATCGCTACCAGGCCCGCTACCACGATGAGCCTGTAGGATAGCGGAGCTGCCGTGACTGGGGGCCGTTTCTCTATTTGTGTTGCTCATAAGGGGTTAAAGCCGTAATCGCCACGCTTGGCAGGCGGGTTGGCGATCGCAATGTGGTGTAATACGTTTCCCAGGAGAGAGCTGCTGCCCACTCTCCTGGTGAACCCTTAGTCGATTTTTACGACTCCCACGGGCAAGCAAGGGGTGACGACACATGTATTCTATCCCGTCGCCACACGCCCACGCCAATTTGTTTTGTTTTTCATAATTGAATTTGTTGTTATGTCTTACCGTGTTCTGTATGCGATGACAGCATAATATAAAATTAAGCTATCACCCCCAATTTTATCGAACAAGTCTTAATAATCGACAGAGTTTTACAAGTATAAGTATGTGAAGTCCCACTTTTTTTTTTGCGGTGGGCTATGGACATGGTCGCGCTCTGCCAAATCGGTCCAGAACGACGAAAGAGGCGGCGCGCAACCCCCTAGACCCACCCTGCAAACATCTCTCTTCGCCGTGCGAGCGGGCCACCGGTAACCGATCTTTGTCTTCGGTGGCCTGCCCGGTGGTTTACCCTCACGAGTTCCTCTCGAGTCGCCCCGACAGCTTTCGCGGTCGGGGCGTCGTCCTCACGCGTGGCCTCTCACTGGTGGATCACTCGAGGTCTCGGCTAGGGCGGCATCAGGCGCAGGTAAGATCCCTCGAGTGCTACTCTTATTGAATAAATAAACTGGTACATTTAATGTACAATGACATATTACGAATATTTATTTGATTTTACAGATATTAAAAGTTGTATTAAAGATGTTATAATATGTTGATTGTACTGCAGGCGTTGAACTTGGCATCGGACCTGCGGTCGCACGTCAACGAACTGGACTCCATCGTGAACGAGGGCGTGAGGGCCGCCGAGAAACAGAGCGGGAAGACCATGCAGGCCAGGTTATTGACTAGTTTTTGCAAATGCCGATATATTGTAGCCCATTGTTAGTTCTGTCGACGATTTCCATTCCATTGCAACACAATATAAAGTGCCATCCACTAACTATTGTTCTGAGGCTAAAATACATATAACGTCTATGCAAGAGGAGAAAAACACAAAACAAAACCTTATATGATCACATCTGACCAACGTGGTGTAGTTGGTCGATTCCCCTCCCATTACGGAGGAGGCTCGAGCACAACAGTGGGATATATATGAGCTGAGATAAAAATTAAAACTACCGAATAAATGCTTTGATATTAATTTATACTGCCGATGGTAAAACAGTGCAGCTCACTCAGCACCATCTAGTGTGTACATACGAAGCTCATATTAAATATATTTATGTCTTTTTATATCAGATTGGAAACAGCGCACAAGTGGTTGCTACACCCCGGCTGCGACCCGGTCACCAGGATCGAAGGGCAGAAAGCTATCAACAGCATTGTGTCACAAGGTCAAAGGGTATGTTGCTGTGTTTAAGTAATTATATATTTATTGTCATATTGTAATCCGAGAGCTGGTAGACATTGTTATGTAGGTACTTGAGGTAAGCTGGAATAATTATTCTATATTTTTATAATATTGGAAAACAGAACTTCAGGTCTGGCTGGAAAGTAGTGCAGTTAAAGCAACCCTTAAATATTCAAGAACGTGAAACCTTTAACTCACGTGATAAGCGTCGTGATTACGTCACTATTCCGTCTGGAGGAGGAGGAGGACTGTGTCCATCGATGGAGCCGCCGGGCCAGCGTCTTCGCTTCGGGCGACCAGAGTTATCTCCGGTCCGGTCACCTGCACGCTGATAGCGCTACTTGACTATTTTACAATGTTATGACGTATTCGTAGATCACTTGTTCGTAGTTAATTAAATGTAGATTTCATTTAATTTTTTACATACATAAGATTTTACTAGAATTATGTCCAAACAAGACTTATTTTTCAAAAGTCAAATGTCATACTTTGTCAGTGTTAGCTAGTGGGCAGGATAACTTGTAATTGACTTTCGATTGGCACTATTCGCAGATCGCTGACGGTCTACAAGGGCGCGAGAAGGCAGAAATCATGCAGCTGTGTTCGGAGGTGCAACGTTTGTCAGACAAGTTGGCAGACTTGTGCGCCACCGGCAGAGGTGACACAGAAGAAGCTCGCGCCCTTACCAGGTAATGTGATTTGATGGAGTCAATACACTACGTAAACATCATGAATTGCCACATATTACGATCTTGACATATCCTATTCATTTTATTTACGTTGACTATAATTTTATACCCATATTCAACGACGAACTCGGCAATACCAACGCTGGGGACTCTAAGGCTAGTCTTCACAGTTACATGTATAGTGTGACTATATGTATACAATAACGTGTGTCACCTCCCCCAGGGAGCTGACGGACAAGTTGCACGAGTTGAAGCGTGCGACGGAGCGCGCCGTCGTCAACCGCGTCGTCGAGGAGTTCATAGACGTGGCCGCACCACTGAGACACTTCACCGACGCCGTCAACGCACCACCAGGTGACATATATACATATGTGTACTACATAGATTATTATACATCACTAGAACTCTTTGTGTACTGTGGAGGTACACACGACTCAAGCGGTGTGTGTGTAGCTAACATTGATAGCCGATATATATTCTATTCCAAATGTACATACATACATATCATCACGCCATGTCCTTTGCAGGGTAGGCAGAGAGAACAGAGTGCCAGAGAACTCTATCCTTGCATACTTCACTCGCTTCCTCAACATTCATAATTCTCTTCATACACGCTCGCCGGTTTCGGAGACTCTTGACTCCACCTTCCTTCAGTACATGACCGATCTGGTCTAGGTAGGTTAGTCTCGGTCTCCCTCGGTACCTACATCCTTCCACTTTTGCATTGTATATCTTTTTAACAAGACGTTCGTTCGGCATTCTTTCCACATGTCCGAACCATTGGAGCATTCCCTTTCGCATCTTTATACCAATACTCTCTTTTATACCTACTCGCTCTCTTACGTCGTCATTACGAACGCGGTCGGTCAGCCTAACTCCACAGATTTTCCGCAGAGATCGCATTTCGACCGCATTAATTTTATTTTCATACTCTTTTCTGCATACCCAACTCTCGCTTCCATACAGTAATGTTGGGACAAGCACTGCGTTATGTATTGCTACACGTGCCTTCTGGCTGAGGTGGTGGCTGCCGAGAAGTTGCCCCAACGCTCCGTTCACTCTATTTCCCGCATTCACTCTTCGCTCTATATCAGTGGTGTACCTTCCATCTCGGCTAAATCCACATCCTAGATATACAAATTCATCCACTTGCTCTAGTACATCATTACCTATTGTTACTCTTACATCTGTTCTGGCTTCGTCTCTTTCAAAGACCATTGTTTTGGTTTTGCTCACATTCACGCGTAGACCCCTTTTCTTACAATCTTCTGTCATTGTGTCGACTAGGGTCTGCAGGTCAGTCGCTGACTGTGCGAAAGTGTTACAAATGTTTATGCTTAATTTTCAAATTTTTCAATTTCTATAGTTTATTATTCGTGTGGTGACGGAGTAAGAGTAAGAATACAATTCACCACCCCTTATCTTACCCGTGGGTGATCGTAAGAGACGACTAAGGGATACAAAAACGCATATAACCTCTATGTAAGAGAAGTAAAACTTGAAACAAAACTCTATACCAACACGTCTGACCAGCGTGGTGTAGTAGGTTAATTACTCTCCCATTACGGAGGAGGCACGAGCCCAATAATGGGATATATATGGGCTGTGATGATGATGATGATTATCCGTGTGATGACAAATACAAAAATACAGTACATCATCCCCTATCTTGCCCGTAGAAAAGACGATTAAAGGATATAATGTAAATGTTAAAAAATTGACTGATCAGCGTGACATAATAAATCAATTTTTGTTGTTCTTGTGGAGGAGGCTCGAGCGCAGCAGTGGGACACATGTAAAGTGTAATGAATCTTTATAGTCATGTCTGTTCTGTATTAGTTTATTTATTTTTGTTTATTTGCAAAAGATTTTTCATTATTATTTTATTGGTTAAGTTGTATTAGCAGTAAAATTAAATATTATCAATGTTGTTACGTTGTAGGTACACCCGGTCGTGAGAGTAACTTCAACGAGAAGGCGGCTGCGTTGAGTGCGTTCAGTGTGAGGGCGGCGGGCGCCGCCAGCGTGGTCGCGGCCGCCACCGGACACAACAAGAAACTTGCCGATCAACTGCTACACAACGCACAACAGGTAGCACACACACATACATACACAGCAGTGGTACCACGTGGTGACGGACCAACAACACAATATATTACCCCCTTTGTAATCCGTGGATGTTGTAAAAAGAAGACTAAGAGGTTTAATATGCATATAACATACTAGCAGACCCGGCCACGCGTTGCTGTGGCTAAGGTAGTCTCAGTAACCCGTGGTGGTTATGCTAATAAATTGTAGCTTATATGAAACGTTTCTACGTTTAACATAGCGCCATCTATTAAATACTTACTCAATCCAGTTAACAGATACCACCATCTGTTAGAATCGTTTGGAGATAACAGATAATTGTGACTGTCAAATAATAGACAAATAATTTGCAATAAAATAATATTGTGACTATAAATTGAGATGGAAGCTATCCTATCTTTTAAGTTGGATCAAACTACACATATTATGCAAATTTGATTAAAATCGGTTATGTACTTTAATAGTGCATGGATGATATATGGGCTGTGATGATGATGCGGCGGATACTACTGCGATATAGTGAATATCATATAAAAGTGCTTTACAACGTTTTCGTTTTCCATCATAATTCCCACAAGATACCATTAACAGTGTAGCCATAGCACTGTTGATGATGGTGACGATTTGACTTAGACAATGACTAACCTGAAAGATTAAAAAAGTAAAAATAATTATAACTTGACACCGGCACCAATAGCTCGTATAAGTAGCTGATTGCCAATACACAAAGAGAAGAAGAAGAACGTTTATGTGACATCAACCTTTTTAGAGTTCCATACCCAAAAGATAAAACAGGACCCTATTACTAAGACTCTGCTGTCCATCCGTTGCTTCGCCTGTCTGTCACCAGGTTGCTCTCATGAACCGTGATAGTTGGACAGTTGAAATTTTCACAGATGATGAATTTCTTTTGCCGCTACAACGACAAATACTAAAAAACAATAAAATAAATATTTAAGGGGGCTCCCACACAACAAAGGTAATCTTTTTGCTCGTTTTTGCTCGATATTGATAACAAAAATAGGTTTTTGAAATATTCACAGAATATTTAGTAATATATTTCCTTTAGAAATAAATAATTCAATTAAAATAAAACGAATAGAAAATTTAAGCTCCCATACAACAAACATGTTTATTTTGCCATTTATAGATAATGGTACGGAACCCTTCGTGCGCGACTGCGAGTCGCTCTTAGCCGGTTTTTTGAATATAATCGAATTGAGTTTTCAAACATGTGTCAAAATAAAATGTCTTTTAAATCAAAATCACTAAGAAGTATTGATGTCAACTTTAAAGCAAATCACCCCTAAAATAACTTTCCACCCCTTTTTAACTGGGTTAGGAGATAAATCTCAATAAAATATGAATCACATCTTTCGTCAATTCTGTTAAAGAATGTTTATGCAAAATTTGAAATAGATTGGACCAAGGAATCACGTTGTCCCATACAAACTTTGCCCTGCTTTTTCACCTCCTTAGGGATATAATTTCGTAAAATCCGTTCTTAGCTGACCTCTACTCGGCGAAAGAAATATTCCTACCAAATTTGAGGTTTGTAAGCCTTATGGTTCCTGAGATATCGTGATGAGTCAATACATAGGTGGAAATCTCTTATATATATATATATATATATATATATATATATATATATATATATATATATATATATATATAGAAGATATGCAAGAAATGGAAAATTGGAAATAAAACCGTACAATAACCGGTCTGACTAGCGTGCCATATATTGATCAATTTTCTCTTGCTATGGAGAAAGTTGTTCCCACTACAGGAACAATAAAAGTTATTCAGCAATGAGTGATCGACCGATGGTGGTTAGGTATGCGTCCGATATATCAAAACGAATCTGAAATCGGATTTCAGTCAGAAATCGTATCGTATCGATATTCAACACTATACAAACTGATTTTAGAAAACGTATTTCGGCAGAAACTAAATCAACACATATCAAAACAAAACGACGAAAACGCAAACTAATAATAAATCTAATCATCGCGCAATCGTTTTCTATTGCTAGTTTTGCAAACCAAACCAATATTTGAAAACTTACTAACTATCTCTTTCACTCCGCTAAGCGATCGCTTAGTCAGAATGAGAGAAAGCGAATTTCATTAAAATTCGCCTCCTTTCATTCTAACTAAGCGATCGTTTTGTGCAGTGAAAGAGATGGAGAGAATTGCGGTTTCTAAGAAACTAAGAATGGCAGATTGATACGAAACAGAATTATACGGGACAGGGAATAAGATCTATATCAGAATGCAACTACTTCCATGATACGCAATACGTTTAAGTTTTGCGTTTGTTAAATAGATTTTTTGAATTATTGGAGAGTTTTGATCCACACTTGACCTTGGTGATACGTACAGTGTGCGCGTAATGTTATTTTTGTGTTCTCGTGAACTATATAATTATATAGGTATTTTATGATTCAATACTATACTAACGTATGTTAGTATCGTACATACGATTTGATGATAAATAAGAAATAACTATTAAATGTAAAATGGTAAGAAAAAAACCATACTAAAAATGTACATTATATAATATAATCATGAAATCATTGTAAATATGACGATTTTTAAATACGCCAGAAAGTTTTGTATCACACTCAAAACAAAACATTTTTGCTAGTCTAGTACTCTAGTTAAGCCTAGATAAAGCATGAAGGAAAATCGTACACCTAAATCCAATCAACAAAGAAACTAAAGAAAAATATTTTGAATGCGTTTGTTCGTTTGCGTTTTTCGTTTGCTACGCTAAAATAACTAAAACCATCGAATATCGATCGAGACTAAGGTAAATCCGCTCCGACAATCGATTTCTGAAATCGGTTTTTTAAATCGATTTCAATATCAGAAATCGAATTTGTATCGGTTTGCATAAAAATCTGAAAACGCCCATCTCTAATGGTGGTGTATGTCTGTACATTGATGATGATTGTGTTAACAGGTGGAGAAGTTGTCGCCGCAGTTGATAGCGGCCGGCAAGATACGTCTGTACAACCCGGACAGCAAGGTGAATATGTACAATGTACTATATAGTGGTACACGTGTGTCTACGGCGATCGCACACACAGCACACACACATTATATATATATGTATAATGTGTGTGTGTTAAGCTCGATCCCCGCTGTCACTGCACACATGTTACAGTGTTGTGAGTAACGATCTCACGTACCGTGTGCCGCGGGTTTCATTCCCCAGACAGGACTGTTGTGCGATCAATGAGAGATCGTTTTATTTTCGAGTTTCGTTTATGTATTATAAAATAGAAAAATCTTTGTGCTAACATAACGATTTGACTTGAAGATCAAAGTAATGATTCTGTTTTATATTTTTCGTACATGCTTTTATATTTTGAAGTGTGTAATATTGTTGACTCTTAAATGTTGTATTGTGTTACACGGCGTCCCATTGTACGTGTGTGTCGCAGGTGTCCGAGGAGCACTTCAACAACCTGCGCAATCAGTACGCGGAGGCGGTGCTGCGCGCGCGCGACCTCTGCGACCAGGCCGTCGACCCGCTTGACTTCGTCCGCACGGCGGGTATGTCACACAAACACACGCACACAGACATACACATATATTGTTGAAGACTACTAACTTTCATATTGATCTGGGACCATTTTGCCTGTCGTTTGGTCAACAATTCCACTTATTGCCGAAGTGTGCTGACGTCAGGCAGGTGACCGGTCATGAAACTATTGCCAATAACTTTTGCATTATGTACGATTGAAGATTACATATTGCATCGACCATAAA
This sequence comes from Lymantria monacha, assembly GCA_905163515.2. Lineage (NCBI taxonomy): Eukaryota > Metazoa > Arthropoda > Insecta > Lepidoptera > Erebidae > Lymantria > Lymantria monacha. The sequence goes on along the minus strand of LR991107.1, from coordinate 20,852,470 downwards.
TAATTGTGATAAGAACAGGATGATGAATCAATGACGTGCTTATCTGCTCAAGCTACACCTCATTCATTAGAACTGTGCCACCTAGTAGTATTAGAGTGTTATAGAGCGAGAAGTTTTAATTTATCTCTCCTCTATCCCACTCTCTCATCTCTAGTTGTGTCAACACTCCAATATGATTTTGTTGTGGAGAGCTGAAAGATATACTTCTTTGTTAACAATTAAATTGTTCCCTATTTATTAATTGATAACAATAATGTATTTACGTGTGGCGATGTTTATATACAGGGTGGAAGTGGACCGCTCCCGAAAACAAAGACAGGTGACTCTACTAGTCCTACTTGTAATGATAGGCTAGAAGAAAAAACGATTCGGCCGAAAAAAAAATTTTTTTTCACCACGCGAGTTCGTTGAACTCTTGAACATTCGATCGTAAGTTTCGAATAGATTGCGTCTGTCTCATCTAAATATAGTTACGTATTTTTTATGGAATTATCGTTACATGGCACTGTCCTAATACGATGGAAAGTAAACAAAACTTAAAATTCATTGTGAAAAAAATAATTTTCTTTTCTTCCGAATCGATTTTTTTTCTAGCCTATCATTACAAGTAGGACTAGTAGGGTCATCTGTCTTTGTTTTCGGGAGCGGTCCCCTTCCACTTATTATAGGTGTACAAATAAGTTTCCGGCGTTTTGAGAGAGATGGCGTAACACGAGGCTTGCGTTAGAATTCGCAGATGATAACCGGCTTGAAAATTAAGTTGATCGTTTAAGAACAACCTAGCCCTATCATATTATTAACTCCGTATTAGCATCATATATTTTTTTTATCCAAAAATGTCAAAATTTGAGACAAATAAGCGTCATTTGCGGGAACTTTTAATTTACTTTTTTAATTTAAAAAAATCTGCAGCTGAGGCGCATCGATTGCTCGTAGAAGCATATAATGAGGCTGCCTTGAGTGAGAGAACATGTCGTGAGTGGTTTCAAAAGTTTAAAAACGGTGATTTTGACGTAGAAGACAAAGATCGCAGTGGAAGGCCAAAAATTTATGAGGATGCAGAATTGACAGAATTATTGGAAGAAGATTCGTCTGAAACACAAAAGGAACTTGCACTTACTTTAGAAGTCACTCGGCCAGCAGTCTCACATCGTTTAAAATCGTTAGGAATGATTCATAAACAAGGTAATTGGGTTCCATACGAATTAAAGCCGAGAGATGTTGAACGCCGATTATGCGTGAGTGAAATGCTGCTAGCTAGGCACAAAAAAAAGTTTTTTACATCGAATCGTCACTGAGGATGAAAAGTGGATACATTATGATAATCCAAAAAGAAAAAAATGATGGGGGCTGCCTCTCCACGCGTCAACATCCACAGCAAAACCGAATATTCATGGACTTTTGTCCATATATAAGATAATAAGTTTTTAACTTATGCTGTGTATTTGGTGGGATCAGCTGGGTGTGGTGTATTACGAGTTGCTTAATCCAAGCGAAACAATCACTGGAGCTCTCTACCGAACGCAATTGATGAGATTGAGCCGAGCTCTAAAGGAAAAATGCTCTCAGTACTACTCCAGACACGACAAAATAATTCTTCTACATGATAATGCTCGTCCGCCTGTAGCGGTACCAGTGAAAAACTATTTAAAAACTCTTGATTGGGAAGCACTACCTCACCCGCTGTATTCACCAGACATTGCGCCATCCAACTATCATCTGTTCTGGTCAATGACACATGCTTTGTCGGAGCAGCGGTTCACATCATATGAAGGTACCAAAAATTGGTTTGATTTGTGGATAGCCTCAAAAGACAAGGAGTTCTTCAGACGTAGAATTCGAACTCTGCCTGAGAGATGGGAAAAAGTAGTTGCTAGTAATGGACAATACATCGAATATATATATATATATATATATATTACATATACACTACCGTCCAAAAGTTTGGAAGCAGCAAGGTAAAATCGAATAAAACCAAACTAAGTCATTTAAATTTAAATGTATTGATAAAAAAATAAAGAACAAACAGAAACTAACTTAAACAAAATAAAAAAATAATATACAATGGTAAATTAGATTAAATTTTAGCTTCATCAAAGTGTCCACCTTTCTCCTTTATAATCTTCTCACATATTCTGGGCATTCTATTAATCAATTTTTTAAAATAATCTTTATCTAATTTGTTCCATTCGTTCTCTAATAGCTGCCACAAATGTTCTGAGCTCGTAGGACAACGACTTTTCACCCTCCTGTCAAGTTCACCCCAAACAAGTTCAATGGGAGAAAGATCAGGGGATTGAGATGGCCATTGCATGATGTTTAAAATGTTTTCAGCTTTTTTCTTGTTTAAAAAGTTCTGGCACAATTTAGACGAATGCTTAGGATCATTATCCTGTTGAAAAATGAATCCAGAACCAATGAGACTTAGTCCACTGGGTATGGCAGAATCTTGGAGAATTTTTAAATAGCCTTCCTTGTTTAATTTTCCGGTTATCCTCACAAGATTGCCGGGTTTACTGTTGCCAAAACACCCCCAAACCATGACATTACCACCACCATGTTTGATGGTAGGCACTGTACATGCCTCTGAAGCCCTCTCTTCTTTTGACCGGCGTACAAAGACACGTCTATTGGATCCGAAAATCTGAAATTTTGATTCGTCACTCCAAAGGACATTTTCCCATTGTTCTATAGTCCAGTTTTTATGCGCTTTTGCCCATTCTAGTCTATTTTTCTTATGTCGATTTGTTAGTTTGGGTTTTTTAGCAGCAACACATCCTCTTAATCCCGCAGACAGTAAGCGTCTTTTAACAGTAGTTGTTGAAATGGGTGTTTCTCGCGTATCATTCAGAGCTGCAGTGATCTGTGGTGCAGTTAAGCGTCGATTCCGTTTAGAAAGAACTCTAATGAAGTTGTCCTCTTGATTTGTTGTGGATTTGGGCCTACCAGATCTCTTTCTATCTTCATTTTTCCCCGTTTCTTGTTTTCTAGCAAGGGTATAGTGGACACCTTTACAAGAAATTCCGAGCCTTTCTGCGATTTGACGTTCACTGTATCCTTCCTCGCGTAGAGTGCAAATAGCGCTTCGCTGTTCAAGCGTGATTTGCTTGCGTTTTGCCATTTTCAGAAGAAAAAATACGGTCAAAGTAGTAGCCGATATCTTTCGAATACAGACAATGTTAATATCACAACTTTCACGTGCCAATGCTCAAGTGCGACTGAATAAGGTCTAAAAAAGTTAAAACCAGCAAACATTATCAATAAAACTACACCATTGCATAGGATAAAGTAGCCGACGGATTAAGTCATAAAACACGTGTTTCGTCAATATTAAGGAATTCCATAAAACTTGATGAATGTAGGATAATAATCCTTTTGTGTTTGTGTAGACAGTCGTAAAAGGTTGTAAAACTTAAGATTATTGCTAATTTTTACCGCTATTAGTCGGCATTTATTTGTTTTGTTTGAAAACAGGTGTGCTTCCAAACTTTTGGACGGTAGTGTATATATATTACATATAATAAAAATGTAACGGATCGCTGTCTGTACATGGAAGATATATGAAAAAAAAATTTACTGGGACCTTCATCAACACATATAGAACCCAAAACAATATTTTTTTAATTTTTTGTCTGTTTATCTGTTTGTTTGTCTGTGCGTTTGTGCACGCTAATCTCAGAAACGGCTTATCCGATTTAGACGCGGTTTTCACTAATATGTTGTGGTAAGTAAGTCATTTTATGTCAATTGGTTTATAAATAAAAAAGTTATGTCAATTTAAAAAATGTTCGGAGAAACAAATCTTTATCGATTCTTTTCAAATTACGTACAAATGTTCTTCGGTAAAAATAAATAAACACGTGTTTCTCTCTCCCTCTCCATCAACCCCGCACCAGTGCCGGCGTGAGAGCTCACACGATACACATAGTAGACGGCAATAGGTTCTTGCCTAATGGTTTAAGATACAGGTTAAGTTTAGCTTCAAAAATGTTCACTCTATAACTGAAATAATAAATCATATCTAACGAGGTCGCAACTCTGCTGGTGAAACAAAACAGTCAAATAAAGGGTGGTGATAATTATATTTTTATCCCATGGTCATACCGTAAATAGTATATTAATGGCAATATAATTTGTAGAATGAATAGAACTTTGAACCACCTTTTTCTTTAGTGACCGGCTATGGTATATAGACGCACGCGCGCCGTACACGTACATCTACGTTATGCGGGCGGGCCACCGCAACCGGGTATCGTCTCGAGTCGAAGCCCTCATGCAGTGAACCTCAATACAGGTACTCACGCTTGCGCGGCCCAAAGCACCGACGGTAGAGCGTATCAACGTAGAGTATTTTCTCTCGGACCGACCCTATTGCCTAATTCCGTTAGATAACTAACTCGCAGAAGGTGGCGACCGCATCCCAGTTTCTGACGCTGTTGATCATCGTCCTAGCGACAAATCTTCAATACCTTGCATTGCTTTTCCTATTTAACTCTGTCAGAGATGACTTCTGCGTGGACGAAGTCGCGGGCAAAAGCTAGTATATATACATATATACATATATATATATATATATATATATATATGTACATACATACACATATATATACAGTTGTCGCTACACCTTACTTGTCCTGGGCAGTTGTGATATTGACAATATCGACCACCTGGCAATGATGTATATAATATCTTACTGTTGCCAAACCATTTGTCAAGACATTATAGCAAACCAAAGAATGAGCTCACCATCAAACACTATAAGTCAAATCTACGTCGAGAAGATAATGATGATGATATTGTTTGTATAGTCTAGTCAACATGTTCAAAAACGTGATAAATAGAGATAAAGGTCCTAAAAATATGAGCGATAGCTCATTCGATTCGGAATCACCTCTAGAAAAATGTTTATGAAGGATTTTGGTGCAGGTAAAAAATTGCAATTGTTATTAACAAAATAAGATGAAAAAAAAATGATATAAAAATATTTCTTAATTTTAATTTTTAATTGTTTAAAATCGATTTTTTTTATATTTCGAGTGTTTAAATAATTACTTAAGAAATAATTTTGCTTTTAAAAATCATAATTTATACTTTTAAATAGTTTGGCAAAAAAAAATTTTTTTTATTCATTATTTTTTTTGGCACTTTTAAAGATATGGCTGTTTTTATAATTTTTTTCTGCTTCAGAAAAAAAATATAACGTGGGTCAATATTTGTTTATAACAAATTGTTAAACTAATAAACAATTAAATTAAAAAAAAAATAAAGAGAGTTTCTCTTTAGCGGCAGCGCGCGCATGCCGTAACAGCAACGCGGAGCCCTATTTTCAACGTCAAATTAAAATTATAAATAATGGAGATAGAGTTTCGGGAGTAAAGACTTTTTTATCGGAAATTTCCTCCTCTTTAACGAACTTTTTTCAAAATTGCTTAAATGTTAATATTTTTTGAGTTATTAACGAAAAACTAAATACCATTTTTTTTTCATCTTATTTTGTTAATAACAATTGCAATTTTTTACCTGCACCAAAATCCTTCAAAAACATTTGATTCCGAATCGAATGAGCTATCGCTCATATTTTTGGGACCTTTATCTCTATTTATCACGTTTTTGAACTTGTTGACTAGACTAGTATGCATACATGACTGTTTGTGTGACAGGTGAGCTGATGCAGAAGCACACGTACCTGTGCGAAGAGGCAGTACGCAACAACGACTCACAGAAGATGGTCGACAACACATCGGCCATCGCCAGGTAAACAACACGCGACAAACGCACGTACACACTAACACACTACATACACACACACACAGACGCATCACAGATCAAACAATTTGCATTCACGATTAAACAGTTATAATTCATAAAGAAAGTATGTAAATAATGAACTTTTTAAAAAAAATGTAAATCGACTTCAAAACAAGATCAGCCAAAAACCATACTTATTTAAAACACTAAAAACCGAAAAATAGGATGAACTATTTAATTTTTGTCTACTTCTAATTATGTATTAATTTTTATAAAATATAATTACAATGTATGCTAGAAATCCACTAACACGATTTGAAGTCGGTGCCAAGCGAAATAGGTATACTATATCGCATTCAAACCATGCCGCGCTTGTGACTGAAGTGATCTGAACGCGCAAGCGGTTAAGCGATTTAATCCATACGGGCAGATCCAGTCGTTCACGGTTGTGTCAAATGGTATTAAATTTGTGGCGTTATAGTGTTCTGAATACATCTTTTAATTCTTATTTCCTTAAATAATTTGATTTTATTAATTTTTCACTCTGTGTGTATATCATTAAGCTTATTGTTTTTTGTTAATTTAAGCTTGGCACCGACTTCAAATCGTGTTAGTGGATTTCTAGCATACATTGTAATTATATTTTATAAAAATTAATACATAATTAGAAATAGACAAAAAATTAAATAGTTCATCTTATTTTTCGGTTTTTAGTGTTTTAAATAAGTATGGTTTTTGGCTGATCCTATTTTGAAGTCGGTTTACATTTTTTTATAAAAAGTTTAATTATTTTTGAATTTTTAGTGTAAATAATCGTAGTTAAGTAATAATTTTAACTAGTTCATATAAATTAAATTATTTATTAAATATAGCACTATGAGTAGATCGATTAAAAATGCACATGGCACGAGGAAGAATAGAGGTGGGGAATCAAAATAAAAAACGTATTTAAAAAAAACGAAATGTCTCGTTGCCAATGGTTTAAATTTCACTGTTTCAATCAATTCGCGTATACACCATATATGCTATTGATGCGTCACGTGAGGCAGCAACTTAGGTATGAGATACTACTAACATCCAAGTGATGTAAATAATTGTGACGGTTTGATGCAATTGTTAAAACTAGACATAGGCTCCAGAGTCATGGTAAGATGCAATATCTCTGTCATTAAGAGTTTGGTAAGCGGGCAATAGGGATAATATCCAAACTTGTAGGCTTCACCTTCGTTGTGACCAAATTGAAACAGGCAAGTTACCTGATTTGGTTTTTAAAAAATTTAATGACGACACTATTGGCACAAAAATGGAAGACAGTGACGGGTTAGTTGCACAGCGCCTCTGTCAACCATATATCAGGCAACGAAAGGTTACGGGATAATGAACGAAAAATGCTTCCGCTAAACCTCTGTTGGGCGGTTACGGTATATAAACTCCAAGATACTTTACAAAGCCTTAAACAAAGCTGTCATTGATTTAAGTAAAAATAAAATTGCCAATGATCAGTTTTATATTGCACTGAGTTGTGTAAAGAGTCTAAGAGGACAGCTTTTTGCGACTTAGGGTCTAATAAACTACTCAAATCAAAAGACTATGCCAGGAGAAAGCGTAAGCCAAAGACTAATACGGTTCTAAATAGGTACGTATTTAAATTAGAAAATTTTGATACAATTATCCAATATGGCTGAATAGCGTTTAGGAAACTTAAAGGATCATCTCACCTAATATATCTCAGTGTCTGAAGGTACAAGTCTATGAACAGTGATGATTTACACACACACACACATACATATCATCACGCCATATCCCTTGCAGGGTAGGCAGAGACAACAGAGTGCCAGAGAACTCTATCCTTGCATACTTCACTCGCTTCCTCAACATTCATAATTCTCTCCAGATCCACAAAACTGCAGAAAACCCTCTGACCTAGAGCCAGATGCTTCTCCACATTGTTGCGCAGAGAGAACACTTGATCCATGCATCCCCTTCCACTCCTGAAACCTCCTTGTGTCTCACACAGTAAACCATCGGACACCATCCTCATTCTCCTACGGAAGCTGCCACTTCCGCATCCCACCATGCATCACGATTTGTTTTTCTATGCTTCTTTGAACTTCCACATACTTCTTTCGCTTTATCTACCATACTCTCTTTCAATATTCTCCAGCATTCTTCAATGTCCGATTGCGGCTAGCTTGCCATCGTCAGGCGTTCTCGGACACCCTCTGCATACTTTTCTCTTACACACTCTTCTTGCAACCTTTCAACCTTTATTCTTTCAAGCCCTCCGAAGTGGACACGCTCTCGCCAGTGCCTCCACTTTCTGAACAGACCACTAAATCTCGCAATAACGAGATAGTGGTCCGTGTCGACTGTGGGGCCCCTGTAGGCTCTTGCGTCCAATATTTTGCTTCGGAGGCGACTGTCTACCAAAATTAAATCTATTATACTTTTCTGTTCATTCCTTCTCCATGTATACATATGGATGTCCTTATGTTGGAAAAATGTGTTTGACACAATAAGGTTTCTTTCCATGCATACATCCGCTATGAGCCTACCTGCGTCGTTCACTCTCTTATCACCAAATGGACCAAGTATTTCCTCATAGTCGGGACGTCGCCAGACCACAGAGCCATCCCGCCACCAGGAAGATTGCAGGCGTCGCTGCCCCTTCGCTTGGTCTCTGTCACACAGAGCACGTCTAGCTGTTTGTCCGCCATGACGGATATCGGCTCGTGCAACTTACTTTCCACACAACCTCTAACATTCCACGTGCCCACCCGGCACTCTGCTCTCCTCGACTCGCCTGACTGGGCAAGGCGTGATGGGTGGCGGCCCCCATCGCCGCATCGTGATGATTTATGACATGAAAATGTGGTCCCTAAATGTGGGTCTCGTAACACAACTCAAAGCCGCTCAGCGTACTATGGAACGGGGTATGCTCGCTCGTTTTTGTGCGAGATAGGAGTCAAAATACGCTAATCCATAGAATAACGGATGTAATCGACATATCACGAGATGCAATAGCACACTAAGAGGCAATGGGCAGGCCACATCGCTCGACGAACTGATAATTGCTGGTGAATAAAAGTTTGGCTATTCATTCGCGCGCGGCCTATCGTTTTGAGCGGTCGTAAGTATTAAACAGCGATAGAATTGTGCATCTCACATATATTTATATACTTAGCGCGTGCCATGTATGCAAAGGGTGTCCGAGAACGGCTGACTGCGCAAATTACAGAGCCATAAGCTTGACCAGTTTGGCAGCAAAAGTGTACGGTAAAATTATTGAAAGGAGAATGAGGATGGTGTCCGATGGTTTACTGTGTGAGACACAAGGAGGTTTCAGGAGTGGAAGGGGATGCATGGATCAAGTGTTCTCTCTGCGCAACATTGTGGAGAAGCATCTGGCTCTAGGTCAGAGGGTTTTCTGCAGTTTTGTGGATCTGGAGAGAGCATTTGACACGGTTGTACGAAAGGAACTTTGGGACATTTTACCGGAGTATGGTATTAACGGTAAACTGCTACAGGCTGTGCAGTCCAGTTACATGGGCTGTAGAGCCTGTGTGCGGCTGATTGATGGAATGTCGCCTTGGTTTGACGACAATATCGACGTTAAGTAGGGGTGCGTTCTGTCAGCCAGGCTGTATAACATACATATATCTGGATAAATGTCTCCAAAGGTTGAACGATATGAATGTGGGAGTCCAGATGGGCGACTCAGTGGTCACTGCTCTGCTTTATGCAGATGATGCAGTCCTGCTGGCACAGTCAGCGACTGACCTGCAGACCCTAGTCGACACAATGACAGAAGATTGTAAGAAAAGGGGTCTACGCGTGAATGTGAACAAAACCAAAATAATGGTCTTTGACAGAGATGAAGCCAGAACAGATGTAAGAGTAACAATAGGTAATGATGTACTAAAGCAAGTGGATGAATTTGTATACTACTGATATAGAGCGAAGAGTGAATGCGGGAAAAAGAGTGAATGGAGCGTTGGGGCAACTTCTCGGTAGCCACCACCTCAGCCAGAAGGCACGTGTAGCAATACATAACGCAGTGCTTGTCCCAACATTACTGTATAAAAGCGAGAGTTGGGTATGCAGAAAAGAGTATGAAAGTAAAATTAATGCGGTCGAAATGCGATCTCTACGGAAAATCTGTGGAGTAAAGCTGACCGACCGCATTCGTACCGATGACGTAAGAGAGCGAGTAGGTATGAAAGAGAGTATTGGTGTAAAGATGCGAAAGGGAATGCTCCGATGGTTCGGACATGTGGAAAGAATGCCGAACGAACGTCTGGTTAAGAAGATATACAATGCGAAAGTGGAAGGATGTAGTTACCGGGAGAGACCGAGACTAACCTACCTAGACCAGATCGGTCATGTACTGAAGGAAGGTGGAGTCAAGAGTCTCCGAAACTGGCGAGCGTGTATGAAGAGAATTATGAATGTTGAGGAAGCGAGTGAAGTATGCAACGATAGAGTTCTCTGGCACTCTGTTCTCTCTGCCTACCCTGCAAGGGATATGGCGTGATGATATGTATGTATGTATGTGTATGTTAATTATTTTTGAATTTTGAGTGTAAATAATCGTAGTTAAGTAATATAATAACATAATTAACTAGTTCATATAAATTAAATAATTTATTAATTATAGCACTATGAGTAGATTGACTAAAAATGCACGTGGGGAAGAATAGAAGTAGGGAATCAAAATAAAAAAATAAAGAACGTATTTGGAAAAAATGGAAACGCACAAATCTATGAACAGTGATGATTTATGTCAAGAAAATGTGGTCCCTAAATGTGGGTCTCGTAAGACAACTCAAAGCCGCTCAGCGTACTATGGAACGGGGTATGCTCGCTCGTTTCTGTGCGAGATAGGAGTCAAAATACGCTAATCTATAGAATAACGGATGTAATCGACATATCACGAAGAATTAGTACACTAAGAGGCAATGGGCAGGCCACATCGCTCAACGAACTGATAATTGCTGGAGAATAAAAGTTTGGAAATTTGTTGCGAAATATGAGAGACGCTCAAGTCCAGATGATGATATATGTTTACAACAGTTCGACTTTGAGAAGGGTGAATTGAAAAAGGTCCATCCTTCCAGCTTGGTACGTAATAAAGATCATATATCGGCAACATAAAGAATTACCTAGCTCCTAATCGTTATAGAGTAGTACCTTACATTATCAGCTTACGTGATTAAATTGAAAGAGTACAGTTAAAGGTCTATGCGTGCATATGATATTATAAGAATTGTCCTCCAACTCCTAACCGCTAAGGAGATGTACCTTCCATCACCAGCTCATCTAAATGACATTATCACTGCCAGATGCAAATATTTGAATAGCTTTGGAAAATATATGAGACACGTAATATGTCTCTATATAATTTGAAGGTTGCCCTCGATTTCTATGAATTCCCATCATCAGATCATGATTTGTTGACAATGGGACCACCTCGGGAGTTAACTTGAAAGAATACAGCTAAAGGTCTATGCGTGCGTATGATATTAAAAGAATTATCTTCCAACTCCTAACCGCTAAGGAGATGTACCTTCCATCACCAGCTCACCTAAATGAAATGTTCACTGCCAGATGCAAATATTTGAATAGCTTTGAAAAATACATGAGACACGTAATATGTGCCTATAAAATTTAAGGGATGCCCTCGATTGCCAAGAATTCCCATCATCAGATCATGATTTGGTGACAATGGGACCACCTCGGGAGTTAACTTGAAAGAATACAGCTAAAAGTCTATGCGTGCGTATGATATTGAAAGAATTATCCTCCAACTCCTAATCGTTAAGGGGATGTCACTTCCATCATCATCTCACCTAAATGAGTTTATCACTGCCAGATGCAAATTGTCTCACTGTTGGACTCGAGCCTCCTCTATAATGGAAAGGAAATTGACCTACTATACCACGCTGGTCAGACGTGTTGGTATATAGTTTTGTTTCGAGTTTTCCTTCACTTGCATAGATGTTATAGGCGTTTTATATCCCTTAGTCGTCTTTTACGATTACCCACGGGTAAAATGGGGGGTGGTGAATTGTATTCTTATTCCGTCACCACACGGAAAGAACAAAAAAAAGAAAAATTGTGTACTTTTATATAATTCATAAGAATTGAATAACCAATGGTAACCACATCAACTTTTCACTTCACTTTATAAACATCATCATCAGCCACTGTTGGTAAATATAAATAAAAGTGATGGAGCGAGCGATGATCCTTGTGGTACACCACTGGGTATCATGTGAAAATCACATTGAAGTATAGCGACAGATGTTAGACGAGAGCTGTGTTACATGTGAACAGGTTGGCGAACCGCGTGCTGTTGGTCGGTGGCGCCGAACGTGACAACACCGAGGACGCGGAGTTCGCACGCGCACTGGGCAGCGCGCAGCAACGTCTGCAGGCCGCCATACCGCCCGCCGTGCACCGCGCCAAGGCCGTAGCGCTCGGCGACCGCACACAGGCGCCCGCGTGGCGAGCGGCCAACGCCGAGGTAAGTAAACAACATACGAATAATTCAACATTGTACTATACTAAAATCGGATATGATGAAGAAGACATCATTATTCATGATTATAATTTAAACTTTCGACTGCTTTTTTTTTTTGGAGCGGGCTATGGAGTGGTCACGCCCCGCTGAATCCGTCCGGGGCGACAGAAGAAGCGGCGCACGACCCCATAGACCCGCCCTACTTCTCCACGCCGCACAAGCGGGCCACCGGGACCCGGTCTTTGTCTTCGGTGGCCCGCCCGGCCAAACTGTCGAATGCTGGATTGAATTTAGTTATGACGCCGTCATTTAGTGATCATATTCGACTTGTCATCGTTAAAGGTACTGCAACACTGTTCGAGTCGCTATTGAATCAATGATCTCATAATGCACAAAGCCTGATTATACTCTTCGGTGTTCTAGATATTTTTTCTGGAAGAATACATTTAACAATATATCAATAAGATAGACGACGACTGGCGCAACAATATAACTTTACCACGATCCAGTTAATTGTTATACTATAATTGATAATTTGATTATCAACAGATCATCAGCGCTGCTGGTGAAGTGGAATCAGCACTGAGCGGTCACCTGGGCGCTGCTCCGCCACCGCCAGCGCTGCCGGAAGCGCTTCAGCGGCTGCACGTGTCCGACAATGCGGCGCCTCCCCGCCCACCGCCGCCGCAGGGTGCCGCGCCCCCACCGCGCCCACCACCGCCGGCCGACACCGACGACGAGGGCGAGGATATATTCCGAAGACAACCTCACCCGAGCCACCCTATATTGGTCTGTTACAATATTTATTATTAGTATATACCTAATTAAAATATAAATGAATGTTACCTTCTTCGTCCTCCATGCGATGCGTGCCTGCACTGTCATACTCTCGAGTAGATATGCAAGTTGCACGAGGAAAGTCGCCATATTTGCCTAACTTTAGATAGTTACTTATATATAGTTCACTCAGTACAAATGAACGAAGGCGCAAAGCTTCAACAAAGGATAGTGGTTTTACTGAAGTTCAAAGGTTATCACCCATTTCTCGTTAAACCTCCTCGGGTTCGTCGATGTTAGATGAAGATGGTCCAGTCAAGTATAGTATGTATATAGAACTATCGATACCTTATGCGCTCACGTACTTAATGGGTTGGATAATATAAAAATATATACAGAATATTATTGTCTATGGCAAGTTTTGTTTTTTATCCAAGTATCAGAGTAAATCTCAATAATTGTGAACGTTATATTTCTTTCCCCATAAAATATATACGTTTGCTCTAATCGTACCATATTGCCTGGTTGACCAATTTTCAACTGAATAAGAAGTATGCACAACTATTACCAAAATTTGTTTGTGCAATTTAAGATCTTTTAGTTCGCTCAGTTGTCGTTAGATGATGCTGTACTAAATTATGATTAACCGTATGTCGTCATTCGTCGTTATCCGTGTGGTGACAGGGTAAGAATACAATTCACGACCCCCCTCTCTTACCCGTGGGTGATCGTAAGAGACCACTGAGGAATATAAAACGCATATAACATCTAAACTCGAAACAAACCCTTATAGCAACACGTCTGACCAGCGCGGTATAGTAGGTTAATTGCCCTCCCATTACGGAGGAGGCCCGTGCCTAACAGTGGGACATATATGGGCTGTGATGATGATGATAATGATGGTGTTTGTCGTCCAGGTGGCAGCTCACAACTTGCACAAGGCGGTCCGCGAGTGGTCCTCTAAGGACAACGAGATCATCGCGGCCGCCAAGCGGATGGCCATACTCATGGCGCGCCTCTCCGAGCTGGTCCGCTCCGACTCTAAAGGTACAGGCCTGCGGGCATGTATATATTTACAATTAATACGCCTTCATTAACTGCTTGTAATTAGATTTTCTTATAGTGTCACGAGTTTATCTCCATGTTGGTGTAATACTAAAAATTCCCTAAGTAACTTTGAATCTGTTTCAGTGTATAAAACTTATAATGACTTACACTACCGTCCAAAAGTTTGGAAGCAGCAAGGTAAAATCGAATAAAACCAAACTAAGTCATTTAAATTTAAATGTATTGATAAAAAAATAAAGAACAAACAGAAACTAACTTAAACAAAATAAAAAAATAATATACAATGGTAAATTAGATTAAATTTTAGCTTCATCAAAGTGTCCACCTTTCTCCTTTATAATCTTCTCACATATTCTGGGCATTCTATTAATCAATTTTTTAAAATAATCTTTATCTAATTTGTTCCATTCGTTCTCTAATAGCTGCCACAAATGTTCTGAGCTCGTAGGACAACGACTTTTCACCCTCCTGTCAAGTTCATCCCAAACAAGTTCAATGGGAGAAAGATCAGGGGATTGAGATGGCCATTGCATGATGTTTAAAATGTTTTCAGCTTTTTTCTTGTTTAAAAAGTTCGGGCACAATTTAGACGAATGCTTAGGATCATTATCCTGTTGAAAAATGAATCCAGAACCAATGAGACTTAGTCCACTGGGTATGGCAGAATCTTGGAGAATTTTTAAATAGCCTTCCTTGTTTAATTTTCCGGTTATCCTCACAAGATTGCCGGGTTTACTGTTGCCAAAACACCCCCAAACCATGACATTACCACCACCATGTTTGATGGTAGGCACTGTACATGCCTCTGAAGCCCTCTCTTCTTTTGACCGGCGTACAAAGACACGTCTATTGGATCCGAAAATCTGAAATTTTGATTCGTCACTCCAAAGGACATTTTCCCATTGTTCTATAGTCCAGTTTTTATGCGCTTTTGCCCATTCTAGTCTATTTTTCTTATGTCGATTTGTTAGTTTGGGTTTTTTAGCAGCAACACATCCTCTTAATCCCGCAGACAGTAAGCGTCTTTTAACAGTAGTTGTTGAAATGGGTGTTTCTCGCGTATCATTCAGAGCTGCAGTGATCTGTGGTGCAGTTAAGCGTCGATTCCGTTTAGAAAGAACTCTAATGAAGTTGTCCTCTTGATTTGTTGTGGATTTGGGCCTACCAGATCTCTTTCTATCTTCATTTTTCCCCGTTTCTTGTTTTCTAGCAAGGGTATAGTGGACACCTTTACAAGAAATTCCGAGCCTTTCTGCGATTTGACGTTCACTGTATCCTTCCTCGCGTAGAGTGCAAATAGCGCTTCGCTGTTCAAGCGTGATTTGCTTGCGTTTTGCCATTTTCAGAAGAAAAAATACGGTCAAAGTAGTAGCCGATATCTTTCGAATACAGACAATGTTAATATCACAACTTTCACGTGCCAATGCTCAAGTGCGACTGAATAAGGTCTAAAAAAGTTAAAACCAGCAAACATTATCAATAAAACTACACCATTGCATAGGATAAAGTAGCCGACGGATTAAGTCATAAAACACGTGTTTCGTCAATATTAAGGAATTCCATAAAACTTGATGAATGTAGGATAATAATCCTTTTGTGTTTGTGTAGACAGTCGTAAAAGGTTGTAAAACTTAAGATTATTGCTAATTTTTACCGCTATTAGTCGGCATTTATTTGTTTTGTTTGAAAACAGGTGTGCTTCCAAACTTTTGGACGGTAGTGTATATGCGCAATTTTTCCTTTCTTGATCGTGCGAAGCGTGAAGTTTTGGTTGCGAATCTCATGTCAGATTAACTATGTACTGTAGTTTGGTACTGTGGCTGCTGTACGGCTTATTACTTGGTACCAAAAGTTATGTACCAAGAGTTAAATACTCATACATAAATGTGTAACCCTTGTGTGATAAACACGTGGCACTATAAACAATACGCGATTCAACTGTATATTCACTACTCATTACACATATTTAAACTGTAAAATAATTTAAATAACTGAAATTTAGCATTTACCATGCTTGATAATGTATAAAAACTTGATTAAGAGCGAAAAATGGGATGCCATATTTTAGCTCGTAATCAAGTTCTTATATGTAAAATAATTTACATTGTAAAATAGAAAAAATAAACTATACATTAAGTAACGTGAAGAAATACGATACAAGTGTAACTTTATTGTGCTACAGGTAGACAAACATTTGTAGTTATTACAACAAACACTTTTGTATGGCACAGAGCTGTGTTTATCATACATTTATTTATATACAAACTAGGAACCCCGCCGTCCGGTGCCCAGTTACATCAATGGCGATAGCATTATAAACCCCGTTCGTGAGCGGTCCCCCAACACGACGTATTATTTTAGAATTATTAATACACATTTAGGTACATTAACATTGAGTTTATTTTTTAACTTTTAAAGGGATCTTAGATTTTCGTGTCGAGAGGGTTTTTTTTTATAAATTATTTGGACAATCTGAACCATATGAATCTATACTTATGAATACAACGATATTTGGAAGACAAATAAAGGACAGTTATATTATATATTAATTACTTTATTAACTTTTTATTAGTCGCATAACATTTTCCCTTTAATATATACTTGATCCGCAAACAAATTAGATACACAAACAGATTGAAATTACAAAATCACCCGAATGTATTGTGTAATCAATATGTACTACAACAACAATTTTACTTTATCTTAGATAATCTCAATTTAAATACTTTGTTATTATTGTTTTATTTTAAGAGAAGAAAAACTTTATATAAAATCTGATACCAACACTTCTGACCAGCGTAGTATAGTTTGGTAAATTTCCTTCCTGTTTTGGTGGAGGCTCTAGTCCAGCAGTGATAATGATGATGATAGATTAACCATGATTGTGATCAGTTCGATCATTTTCTTTTAATTGTAATATAGTTTCAGATATCAAATGAATGTTTATTTAGTTATTGATAAAAAAAGAACCGACTTCAAAACAATGTAGTAGAGGCCAACCAAATATTATTGAAGTATAACTCAAAAACTGCTGAACAGACCTTGATCAAATTTAAATAGGGGTCCACATGGGAACAATGGAGTTACCAGCTTTAAAAAATAATCATTAAAATTGGTTCGCATAGAAAAAGTTCAAAGGTAAAACGCACCATAAAACAATAGTTACGAATAGAAAACCTCCACCTTTTTTTTCGGTTAAAATTGAGTATAATCATTGCAATATGTATATGCCTACTGTAACAACAGCTTGTATATATTTATGCGCGGTGTTGCCATGCGCTTGCCGCCTATACGTGTGTGTGTCTGTATATATATGTATATTCATTGTATCTCTGTATATATTCGTATGTATGTCTGTGCGCACGTCGGACGGTAACAGAGGTTGCCATCAACCTGAGCGGTGAGTGCTGTTGTGCTAACATATTATATATACTGTATATGTATCCATTTGTATTGTGTCGTTCACATGCAGTAAACATGATATTCGTGCTCTCTGTATATATGTATATACAATAAAATATACTATAGGTATGCCTTATCAGCTCTAGTAAAGGCTGGTTGTGCTGTACTACTGGGGGATATCAGGATCATGGTGAGGGCCAGGGCTACCACCCACGGGATTAACACGTTCAGTTGTAGCTCTACGTATACATAAGGCTTTAGGGGAATAATACTGCCCTATTAGTATAATTGACTGCACAGATGGTGTAATGTTTAAGATATTCTAAGTTCCGTGGCAGTGCCATTGGTTCGCTTCAGTACAACACTTGTGTGTGTGCCATCCACAAAGTGTTTGTAATTTGTCAGCGTTAATTGCATAGTCCTTCCCAATACAACGACTCCCTCCTCAGGGCAGGTGTTTTAAAAAAAAATATGGCAGTAAACTCTAGGAACATATTTTTTACAGACTCATATTTGATGGTGTTTTTGAAACTGTTTATATCTTAAATATATCCAGGGACATGATGCAGTGGCATTGAATTAACATATTGTATTATCTGTATTACGGAATAAATACTGTTATCACTCACAGTTAAATCCAATACTAGTCCCTTCTATAAGGCTTTCAAATAACATATAATGGCAAACATTTAATTGTTACTCCTGCGAGTCTATGCCCTCGTTTGTCCCCCCCTAATACGTTTAGAGAATAGAACACAATGTTTGTTTATTTAAAGATTGTGATATAATAGTGTTGATAATATTGCAGGCAGTAAGAGGGAGCTGATCGCCACTGCGAAGGCGATCGCCGAGGCCTCCGAAGAAGTGACACGTCTCGCCAAGAAGTTGGCTCTCGAGTGCACCGACAAGAGGATCCGAACCGTAAGTAGTTACATGCAAACAGAACCTATTAAATAAACAAATAACAATAATTAGAAATATATATATCCGCCAATCGTCCAATTAACGTATCTTGTTGGACGTGGACACTCATGTCACCACACGAGCACTGATGTGGCCACCAAAGTGCTGAAGCACATTCCCGTGATTATTGAACTGATTACAGGAAAATAATTGATGACAAAACAAAAATATATATATAATTATATTATATACACCTACTAGGTATGCGTCCGATATATCAAAACGAATCTGAAATCGGATTTCAGTCAGAAATCGTATCGTATCGATATTCAACACTATACAAACTGATTTTAGAAAACGTATTTCGGCAGAAACTAAATCAACACATATCAAAACAAAACGACGAAAACGCAAACTAATAATAAATCTAATCATCGCGCAATCGTTTTCTATTGCTAGTTTTGCAAACCAAACCAATATTTGAAAACTTACTAACTATCTCTTTCACTCCGCTAAGCGATCGCTTAGTCAGAATGAGAGAAAGCGAATTTCATTAAAATTCGCCTCCTTTCATTCTAACTAAGCGATCGTTTAGTGCATTGAAAGAGATGAAACGAATTGTCATCTGTTTTGGAATTTGGCGGTTTCTAAGAAACTCAGAATGGCAGATGGAAACGAAACAGAATTACAAGAGTCAGGGAATAAGATCTATATTAGAATGCAACTACTTCCATGATAATATTACACAATACTTAATGATAGTAGTTTAAGTTTTGTGTTTGTTAAATAGATTTTTGAATTATGGGAGAGTTTTTGCACACTTGACCTTGGTGACACGTGCGGTGTGCGCGTAATGTTATTTTTGTGATCTCGTGAACTATATAATTAGATAGGTATTTTACGATTCAATACTATACTAACGTATGTTAGTATCATACATACGATTTGATGATAAATAAGAAATAACTATTTAATGTAAAAAGGTAAGATTTTCGCTTCGTAATCGGGATTAATAAAAAAAAACCATACAAAAAAATGTATATTATATAATATAATCATGAAATCATTGTAAATATGACGATTTTTAAATACGTTAGAAAGTTTTGTATCATATACAAAACAAAACATTTTTGCTAGTCTAGTACTCTAGTTAAGCCTAGATAAAGCATGAAGGAAAATCGTACACCTAAATCCAATCAACAAAGAAATTATAGAAAAATTATTTGAATGCGTTCGTTCGATTGCGTTTTTCGTTTGCTACGCTAAAATAACTAAAAACATCGAATATCGATCGAAACTAAAGTAAACCCGCTCCGTCAACCGCTCTGGAAATCGATTTCTGAAATCGGTTTTTAAAATCGATTTAAATATCAGAAATCGAATTTGTATCGGTTTGCGTAAAAATCTGAAAACGCCCATCTCTAACACCTACCATTATTATAGTAGGTTAAAAATTGAGGAGTTCTAGAAGTCCAACTAAGTATCAACTACCAGCGCCCTCCCAGCGGATATTCGTCACACCACATTGTAATTGCCAAACTGTCTGTTGTGTGTGGCACGAATGTAGTTCACACTTGATCTGTGTGTGCCAGGCAGTGGACGATGAAAGACCAATGTATTATTTTGTACAGAACTTGCTTCAAGTGTGCGAGAGGATCCCCACGATCGGCACACAACTCAAGATACTGTCCACAGTCAAGGCGACCATGCTCGGAGCTCAAGGTGTGTATCAACTCTATCTCACTTTCTTTCTATATTTGTTTAGCACTGGACGCTTAAAAATATTTAAAACTGCGCCTGCTCCTAGCTATCTCCTATATATATATATATTTTTATATACAGCATATCCTTTCATATGCTACATACTTAAAGATATATGCTATATATTTGAATAAAATGCTAAAAATATGTATAAAAATAATGAGTATATTTCTTTGTATACAACATACCTTTATTACCATGGCTAGCTAAATGTTTTTAGACACAGGTTTACTGATCGATTTTTCAATTATCACATAAAATGATTAAATAAATAAATAATTTATTTTATAACTTTATTTATAAATTTAAAGTTACCGCATTGTTGTACTATGTTGTGTTAATTTTTTATAATTTATTCTCATGAATAAATTTTATTGAATGATTGCAAAGTCGGTCCTGGGGGCATTTCTTATCATTATAATAGATCACGTAATCGAGACAACATTCGAATATGAACGTTGCACAAGCGGGTTTGGTCCTTTCTCGAAGTCTCATTGAGAACGAACCAAACCTGCTTAAGAAATGTTCTAAAACAGAGATAAAATTTGAATGACAAGAATTACCACCGTGAATATCACACCCCGAGCTTAATTATATATTAACTGCGCTTGTTGCCTCCCCCCTAACAGTCGGCATGGCGGATTATAAAGGTAATTAATTATTTATGATTTATACATATACAAATACTCAATATTGTTTTTTTGTCGTTGTCGTACACACATAATACTATAACACTACTTTTCGACACGCGATTTTGGCAGATATTTTCCAGTTTAACAACAAAAAATTTGTAAATATTTGAAAGTTAATGATTTCATTAAATATTTGTTGATTTTCTCATTTATATAAATGACATATATGTATTAAGTTTACCGTTGCTAGAGTTATATACGCAATAAAAACTACTAACTACGCGTAGTAATCGCACGAATTGTCTAGTACACCATCGTTTCAGTACACGTGTATTGACCCTTCCTGTGGGCGATGGCATAGTAATTAATACTCAGGGATAAAATATATATCCTTCCTATTTATGAAAATTTAAAAACAATTTGCCGAGTTTAACTGATATAATGAATTACTGAAATTTAGCATTTAATATGCTTAATTGTTTATAAAATCCGATTACGAAATGAAAAATGATGTCACAAGCGGGATTCGAACCCGCGCCTATTGGGATTTCGGCCCAATCGTGCTGCCACTACATACAATTTAAATAACAAGGTTGTGTCATCGTTTAATACAATTCTAACTGTACAGTTTTAAGTATTAAGCCTATAACAATGTGTAAACATTGTCGGGTAGATAGCATACCGTCACCTTAAGACGTAAATATAATACGAAATAAAATTTGCATGTCCTACAATTAGTCACGGTGGTGTAGTGGCAGCACGATTGGGCCGGAATCCCAATAGGCGTGGGTTCGAATCCCGCTTGTGACATCATTTTTCATTCCGTAATCGGATGATATAATGAAACTTGC
Organism: Lymantria monacha; assembly: GCA_905163515.2. Taxonomy (NCBI): domain Eukaryota; kingdom Metazoa; phylum Arthropoda; class Insecta; order Lepidoptera; family Erebidae; genus Lymantria; species Lymantria monacha. The sequence goes on along the minus strand of LR991107.1, from coordinate 20,830,805 downwards.
AAATATATTTACAATCACCTGTTTTAAGCTATCGAATGAAGACTACACACAAGTATTAACATCTTTACATTGATTGCAGTTGACATGACAGACTGATATGGGAAAGGAGAACATTATGTTGATCTGTGGTATATTGTGTGGATCATTGCCTCTGTCACACATATATTTTGTTATAAATTTACATATTGATATCCTACATACAACTATTTTATATAAGCAAAGCGTTTCTACCTAACCTTTAACATGAATACGTCTAATATACGTGGTATTGTTTTTGTCTGTTGTGGATTAATATTATGGCGTGAACTTTTTGTGAGAAGGTGGAATATACGATTAAATAAGTAACTCAATTTCGTTCGAGATTTAGGTCGGTTTAGTTATAACTATGTCCACGTGTGTGGGAGATGTTACTTGATGTATATATTGTGATTTACAGGTAGCGAAGAGGACCAGGAGGCGACCGAGATGTTGGTCGGTAACGCACAAAACCTGATGCAGAGTGTGAGTGACGTTATATAGTTATCGTTGATACACAACTTGTTCACTGCTGGACGTGGGCCACGCGCCCACGCCTCAGCTTACATCACATTCGACAGTTCCATACTGTCCGATTCCATCATTTTCATCCATGAATACACTAATAATATTAAGAAATAATGTAAAAAAATGGTGACATAGTCTCAACTCACACGGCCCACTGCTGGGGTCTAACCTCCTTTACTATATAGAAGGGAAATTGATTTACTATATTACATTGGTGCGACGAGTTGGTGGGTTTTCGAATTTTCCTTCTGTTTCATAAATATTATATACATACGTATTATAATCTCTTATTCGTCGTTATGAGACGTACAGGCAAGACATGGTGGGAGGAATTGTATTCTCACTCCGTCATCACTCGTAAATATATGGTAAAGTGATATAAAGCGTTAGGTAACACCCAACATGTAAACTAGTTCCTTGTGCCGTATATCAACTTCGCGTCGTTACGAACGAATGCATTACTCAGAGCTGTGGCCACAAAGTTATTTTATAATCTTATAAGAGCTAATATAATACTGATTATAATTTCCCCAACAGGTGAAGGAGACGGTAAAGGCGGCTGAAGGTGCCAGCATCAAGATTCGCACGGAGCGCGGTGGTTATCGCCTGCGGTGGGTGCGACGCTCGCCCTGGTATCAGGTCTAAGGTGGACCGACATCAAACACAGAGGGGACACGCAACATATAAAGTTCTTAACATATATTCTTTGAATGATAAGTTGTAAATCATTTTATCGAATGATGCAGGCTGTTCATAGACGGCTTGTGGTGCTTGTGCAGTGCTTATATCGACTTGACAGCACCGTACGAGGTCACGCGATACGATCCAACTAAAGCCAAATATGGAAATAAAGACACCAATTTAAATAAACCAAGCAACGATGCTTACAACTCATTATAAATTGTCACTAGATGCAATGATTTTTTTTCATGTAAAACAACATCTAATGAAACTAAACTACCAGTATCAGTAGCCCACTTACTAAGCTTCAAGGGTGGACAGCTTAGTGCCTACAGCTCGCCCTGCCAGTACTCCGGGTGGTTAATAATAGCCGCTCCCCAAAACTATGGTAGTATCTCTTTGATACGGACGCGCTGGCCATGTATGTTGTTATCTGTGCTATAGCCAAAACGTTAGAAATACGGGTGGCGAGAAAGCAATAATATCGTGAGCAATAATTTACGTGCTGTTGTAAGTGCCAGCGTTGCTATTATAAATGACAGCATTGATGTTATAAGTGACAAAATTATTGTTGTAAGTGATAGCATTGTTGTGATACGTGACAGCATTGTTGTTATACGTGACAGCATCGTTGTGATACGTGACAGCATTGTTGTTATAAGTGACAGCATTGCTGTTATAAGTGACAGCATTGCTGTAATACGTGACAGCATTATTGTTATAAGTAACAGCATTGTTGTTGTAAGTGAAATTATTGCTGTTGTAAGTGACAGCACTGCTGTTGTAAGTGACAGCATTGCTGTTGTAAGTGACAGCACTGCTGTTGTAAGTGACAGCATTGCTGTTGTAAGTGACAGCATTGCTGTTGTAAGCAACATATCGGATAGCTGCTCCCTTTTAGCCTTATATATCTAACGTTTAGTTTTTAATTTTCTCCTTTTCATGAAGTGTGCGTGTCCACCTTGTGTTTATATATTGTATATGTTATTACACACAATGTACATATAAGTATATTAATTGTAACGTTTATTTCGCAACAAGCAATAATTATTAACTTTTAAGTGACGTCATTGTTATTTGTGTTATATTAATGATTATATACATATAAAAAAGTACATGAGATTACTGTATACATTATTTTATTATTTTATTTGATATTTAATAATGTGCTTCCATATTGACGTATTAATTATATATATATATATAGTTATAGGATTGTGTGTAGTGATATGAAAGTAATGAGCTGTCGCCGATATATATTTCACATTCGTCGGGCGTCAAAATATGACTCATTTTTATTTATTTGCTAGCGGAAAATGATTATCACACGAGGGATTAGAAACCACATTTATTGGAAATCTGGTTTCTAAGCGTTATACCAATTAGACTAGCATGGGTGTTACGTATGATGATCAAAACGTGGTTCATATTATCGCGTCTACAGAAGACATGCCACACATCTCAATGACCATTTTTCACCCCCAAATAAGTTTTTATAAATAGCCAAGCATGTAAGAAACTAAATATTTGTAATTTAGAGCCATTTTAATATTGTATGCAAATCATTCTAATATATATATGTATATAAAAAAATAAGAAGAATAGATAGATATCATAGAAGCGAGTGAAGTATGTAAGGATAGAGTTCTCTGGCACTCTGTTCTGTCTGACTACCCTGCAAGGGATATGGCGTGATGATATGTATGTATGTAAAGAAATAAAAGTGCCCTACGGGTTAGTTAACTACTGTTTGTAGGACTACCCGCAAATAAGGGACACAGTACATAGGTAAACCAGGCCAGTACGCTTATATAGATGCATGAACATATGTATAAACTACTGCTGGAGTAATGAGATCTGCAGACACAGTACCGGTTGCGGGTGTCTGCTCAAAAATGTTTTCTTGATACCAAGAAATTATGATAATGTTTGACTTTATTGTATTGTGTAATAAATATTATACGCGTTAATTGATCACGTATATATATTGTGAAAACGATGACGAAATCAGCACGAGGGACACTCCCCATCCGATTGATGCAAATGCCCGCTGGTCGCGCGTCTCCGTACACACATACACCAGCGAGTCGTGTATATATATACGACATTAATAAACACTTGATTACGAGCGAAAAATGATTGTCAAACATGGGATACGAACCCACACCTATTGGAAATCTGTTCCATTCATTCATTTTACGTTCGTAATCAAGTTTTTATAAATAATCAAGCATGTTAAATGCTAAATATCTGTAATATGTATATACGACATACCACAAGTAAAGTTTACGTGCGTTAGTCGTTAATGTACATCTAAAATAGATATAAAACACACATACATACATACAATCTGACACTACCTATTACTATCCGATACTTTTGGAATTTATTTTTAACAAGTTTTTGAAAGATTTGATGTCGGCAGCTGTGAACTTACAAATATATAACGATAATATATTATACATAACAACGAGTACAATACCCCATATATATTTTAATTATAATAATATATATACAAAAGTACTAGTTCTAATTTTTGATTGTAATTTTTAATATATAAATAATAAATAATAAATAAATAAATAAATTTTTTTCCGCCTGACAGCAAACAGCCAATTAAAGTAATTTCTTTTCTTTAAATTCTGAGCAAATATATTGGCTTTAATTATATCTCTCCATGTTTGATTTGTTGTCTGCTAACTGTAAGTATATATATATATATATATATATATATATATATATATATATATATATATATATATATATATGTATATATATATATATATAATATATATATATAACTCAAAAATTAATACACTCAAAAATTGGAACTAATATTAAATATATATAATATTTTATAAATATTTATACTAGAATACATATATAATTATTTACAACGAAGTGTATGCGCGAGCGTGCGTACGTGCGTGCGTGTGTACGTGCGTGCGTGCGTGTGCACGTGCGTGCGATGTGACGCTATAGTGTATGGCGTTAGTTGAGTGTGATCCGATGAAGTGAGTGCCATTACATAGTGCTTTATAATTGTAATACTGTAGTATAGTGTAGTATGATAGTGCCTCTACTGACTCTCTAAGATATAAATACATTTGTATTAATTATATAAAATATTTATACATTATATTTATATAAAAAATTAATAATGAGAAGCAATATATATATAGACTCCTAGTGCCTGTACTGCCTTTATAAATAAATATTGACATTTGTCATGTAGCAGCTTACATTCAGTGTATATTATAAATAATTGAGATTGTTGATGCAACATCGTCTATCTGCCTTTTGTCATCCACTGTTAGTGACGAGACACTATGTAGAGCGATAGTACAGTTAATGTAGCGTAGACTGCCACAGAGAGGTCTCTGCTTAGAACACCTTACCTGCATTTTTGCCTTTTACTTATTCATATTATATTGTAAAAGTCAGTATATAGTAGTGTATGATTATTATTTTCTTCTAATTTTCAATATTTCGTGAAAAAATAATTTTTAAATAATGGATGTATCTTAAAGGTGGATGAAATATAGTGCGGTAATAATATTGAGTATCGTGTTGTAAGTATTCGGTACTAAATGAAAACAAATATTTGTTGTTAATAAAATATTTAGTGACAAATATTTATTAATGAACTTCTTTAGTGCGTTTTCTTCAAATTTGGTAGCTCATAGTAGCTTTATTGTGAAAGTAGTTTTGATACTAGAAGGCGCTTTTTTATATAATAACGCATATAGTTATGTATAAGCTTTCACTAATGAAAATGATCATAATTTTAATATTTAATGACATTTTGTTTAGTTTTAATCGAGTTTCATTTGAGAGTGTACAATGTGTACATACAGGCAAACATAAATATATATATTTAGAATGTACGTCAGTTAACATAGGAGCGAAGTGTGATAGAAATATTTTTGTATGAACGATAAAAGTTTTAACTAATTTACTACATAAACTAATTAATTAATTGTTTATGTATGTACGATAGACTAACAATCAATTACTTTAAAGTTATTAAATCGAGAAAATCTACAGAAATGTGCAACAATACCGTCTTTTTCAAACACAGTATACATTAGATCAACGATATATTGTTAGTATATAAATAACAATGTAAAACTTGTGTTAATTGTACAAAGTGGCCAAAACATTAAGTCTATCGTGTGTACTGCCACAGTTTGCTGTTGGTGCGTGTGTATGCACACAGTTATTGTTGTGTATTGTCAACAATATCGTTTACATGATTTTTTTTTGTTATCTATACATTACCTATTTATTTCTAATAAAGATTTTTTTAACGTTTTGATTTTCATTTAGTTAAATAAAAACCTATTTAGATATGATTGTGTGTAATAATAATATTTATTACCCTGTTATTCCTATGGATTAATACTATAGATTTCTAAATCTGCTTAATTTTAATATATTTTCAGAAAAAAAAAATTGTTGTATTTGACAGTCCCGCATCCGTCAACTGTTTGTGACGTGTATGTGTTTAGAAGATATTTTACATTTCAACTTCCGGCAACACTTGCCATTACGGGAAAAAATAGAATAATAGAATAGAATACATTTCAACTTATGCACTAATCGCTAACGGTACGGATGGATCAATAAAAAATTGGAAATCGCACGCGATGGTGTGTCACTCTGCTGGTGTTGGTGATGCTTGTGATGCAAATGCTTGACTGAGCGGTCAGATCAAAGACTACCAAAAAAATTACAAGCAATAAAAATTCACAATTTGTACTAAGAAATTTTTAATTAAAAGAAAACTTGAAATTGAGAAATATTTAAACATTTTCGTAAAACTATATTCTTACATAAATTATTAATTGTTTATCGAATAATGTGTTTGATGTCATGGTCTATTAATATAATAGACCCTAATAATATATCGAAAGGAAAAATATTAATAAACTACACGCACCCATCGTTAAAACTAACAGATAAATTGTAATATAGTACACCAGGAAGAATTATAACATTTGTCACTAACTAGGTACCTACTGACATGAAGCGAGCGCATTTATATATCATTCTCCTGTTCTTATCCCAATTACTTGTGGTCGACAGAATATGTACTCTGCTGCCATTGTACATATTGTAAAAGTTATTGGCAATAGTTTTATGACCGGCTGCCTGCCAGACGTTAACCCTCCTTGGGAATGTAATTGTTGACCTGACCGCATCAGGTGGAGTTGGTTCAGGTCGATATAAAGGTCTTAGTTGACTTTTACGACATCCACGAGCAATTAAGGGTTAATCTTAAGCTTTTTGGATAAATCTACAGGCTAAGCGAACTGGACTCTATTGCCTTTGCTGGCAAACGGACAAGCAATCCATCTGATGGTGAATGGTAGCCGCCATTTATGGACCTTTGCGATATCAGTAGCACAACCAGGACACTACTGTGCGGTGGGTTTTTGAGCCTTTGCTTCTGTAATATGCATATAATATTTAACCAACAGAAAGAAACCTGGAATAAAACTATCAACGTCACAGCATCATAAACTAGTTTAATTTCATCCTATTCTAGAAGAGGCTCGGGCACAAGGGAGGTTACGTGTATAGCGGCGAATGTAGAATATCCTCTTTGTAGTCTAAGGAAATTGTACCGTCATCAAGGTCACTTCCTTGTATGACCTCTTCGACTGTACATTTGTCGTTAGTACCTACTCAATATGCTACTTAATCTTTGACGGTATTAATAACGAATATAAAAACCTGTGAACTATTAAAATAATTCTATTGCACAGATTTTGTATAATGATCAAAATAGCGACCGACCGCACCAAGTGTCATAACTTCAATTCTCACACAGAACAGTTCTATTTCTGCGTCTTTATGTAATTATTGTACATTAATTGTATGCTTCTAAAGTTCCTCGCAATACAAGGATTGTTTCTTTAATGTAGAGTATAAAAAAATCTACTTAATAGCTCAGCGAGGTGACCAAAGAGCAAATACTTTTATTGTTTCTTATCATTACGAAAGTTGAAGAATGCCTAAAGTCATTATCCCTTTGGAATGTGGAGGTCAGATAAAAGTTCATTACTCACCCCATTGACGTTCAAGAGTTGACCGATGATAGTACCTAATACTATAAGTAGGTATAAGTGTCACGCTTGTCTGATGGGTTAGTGCTTGCAGTGTATATTTACCAGATCAACTAAACATTACTTTTTTAACTCTATCACATAAATATTTATTTAAATTGACTTAAGAATATAGAAAAGCTTCTAGAATGATGACGGTATGATGATGGTGGTGGCTTGTCATTAACACAATTAGAATCGGTTTAAGATCAACCTTGACGATGATAAAATGATTCACAGAATGAGTCACAACTATCACCAATGACTTGCCTGTATCATACATCCTTCTAAGATTTAGGCTGTGCTATGTGATATAGTACGAAGTATTACTTTTTTTTTGTTATAAAGTACTTAATTTAAATTAGTAAAACCGGAGCTGTGTCATAAGCGATTGTTGGCTTTTTATAATGTCAGATGAGAGATCGAACGTGATACTTATATGGTTGTTTTACAATTGTGCTTATCCCTTTGGAGATAAATAACTATATAACAATTACAATATAAATTTAAATGGCTGTTAATATTATTAAAATGACACATTCTATGTCCGTAGCGATGAGCAGATTTTCGTGTGGTGACGTAATAATAATACAATTCACTGATCCTTTCTCGCGGGTAAAAGACGACTACGTTTTTTTACATTGGTGGCAACAGCCCGTTGGAAATGGTAAGTGCTAATTGACGCTCAAAGATATTTGCGATATCAAGCGCACATACAAGTCGCTGTCCTCCATAGGTTTAGGCTCTCGACTCTCTAGCTTACCAAACAAATGTAAGTAACTTCTCCGTAGTCCCGTAGTGTACCTATATATATTCATTATAGACAAATAATTGTCAGTCGCGTGTCCCTACCGCTAGACTAGAATAAGATAAATCTAGAAGAAAGAAAAAAAAACTACGACGGGGTAGACCAATTTCACCCTTATTATGTAGAAGGTTTGTGGATAAGACAGTACCTATGTCATTGAGCAAAGAGAAATAGAAGTACAACACATCCAAATCCACAGGTCATTATCCGTGTAAATCAGAACTAAAGCTCAAACTATAGTATCTCACCATTTAGGACCCCATTGCCAATTACTAACAGGTGAATCAATCAATCAGAAATATGCAATTAAATATATAAATGATCATAGGGTGTTAGTGTGACATAGTGTTGATGAATAACAACAGCGTCGATAATATTGTTATTATTTAAGGAAAACAAGTCGATGAAGTCACGTCGTTGTTCTGTTTGTGAGTTCTCTGTGAGCGCACGTGCGCTTCGTGTCGAGTGCAACCGCTCACTGGATATCGTGCACTCAAATACAATATTGTTTGTAAGTTATTGTATCTTTATAGGATTACTTATTTACTAAACATATCGCAATAGCTTTTATATATAATTAATTAAAATGCTTTTAGGAAGAAGTTTAAATAGATATGTGTGTTTCATCTCGGCTTATTAATCCTTTTTCGGTTTTACAAATCGGTTGTTAAGTGTATGTGTTTTGTGTCTGCGAGGTCCTTGTGTGTGTGTGTTGTGTGCGACGGCGACGCGACGGTGAACTTTGCTAAACAACTTTATTGTACTTATCTTACTTATAGTGATTTAATTCATTGCAATTAAGTAAAGTAAGAATTGATCTTAAATAAAATAATTTTATATTATTTTCTCACGCGCTATATGATCTGATAATGTCATCAAACGATCTTCATCATACAGTTTTGACGTGAAACTTTAACTATAAACTTTTCATGCCGAGTGTCGTGTGTTCGATTCCAGTTATGATAATTTTTAGCGTGAAAAATGGTTGTACTTAGTGAGGTTGTCTTAATTGTAAGTAAATCCTTAGCAATGTAAAGAATTATTACTTAGTGCAAGTTGTTGCCCTTAAAATGTTTTATAATGGCGGATGTGTGTCACACGCCCATTCCACGAAGTTGCAAATGTGTAATACGTCCACATTTAGCGCATTACTTCTTAAATCGTATGTGATAGGGAGTGACCCTCCACACACACACACACACACAACTAATATTTTTAAACTGCATATTGTTATTGTACTTATTTTACCAAAATACTTTAGCCTTTTGACCCATACGAAATTTGAACCTAAAACTTGTATAATATATATCGACTGCACAAATAGCGCAGTGAATGAGGTGCCAATCTACTGAGCTATGTGTCGCGGGTTCGATACCGCAGGACGTGATGCACAAATTGTTATTTGAAGTCTGGATTTTTGTTTTTATTGTTTATGGTGGCAAACTGTTACTACCACAACTGTTACTACCACTCATGGATCTTTGCATCACCAGGGGTATACAGTTAAGTTGCTGTCTACCAACCAAAACCCGCCCAGAAAGTTGGGCTGGCGGCTCTCTCACTCACTAACGAACGAAGCGCAACAACATATTGCCACTGCTCAGACGTTGATATTCTGCTCAGTGTGGTACTACACCGGACGGACTGGCCCGCGGCGGCTGTCGACAGACAAATGTCCACAGCGTGGTGTTACCACGACTACTGGATGTAATTTATAGCGTTTAATTATACGTTTGTAAAGTCCCACGTTATACAAACATTATTTCTTTAGTGCAGCGTGTCGATAAAAAAAATAAACCGCCAAACTACTGAGAGATTACATATGTAAGCTCGTAAATTATTTTAAAGAAATAACTCTTTTTTTTGTTTGCTTGTTAATGCAATGCTATTGAATGCACTACCTACGTCAATTGTTTTAGTTTTTACCATTGATTATGTGTATACATACATGTATACCAAGCTTCTTATAGGGTTATTACACCTCTGCTCAGGCTATTGCCGATAAAAGCGTGAGGTTATAAACATACATACATACATACATATCATCACGCCATATCCCTTGCAGGGTAGGCAGAGAGAACAGAGTGCCAGATAACTCTATCTCTGCATACTTCACTCGCTTCCTCAACATTCATAATTCTCTTCATACACGCTCGCCGGTTTCGGAGACTCTTGACTCCACCTTCCTTCAGTACATGACCGATCTGGTCTAGGTAGGTTAGTCTCGCTCTCCCTCGGTACCTACATCCTTCCACTTTCGCATTGTATATCTTCTTAACCACACGTTCGTTCGGCATTCTTTCCACATGTCCGAACCATCGGAGCATGCCCTTTCGCATCTTTACACCAATACTCTCTTTCATACCTACTCGCTCTCTTACGTCGTCGTTACGAATGCGGTTGGTCAGCCTAACTCCACAGATTTTCCTCAGAGATCGCATTTCGACCGCATTAATTTTACTTTCATACTCTTTTCTGCATACCCAACTCTCGCTTCCATACAGTAATGTTGGGACAAGCACTGCGTTATGTATTGCTACACATGCCTTCTGGCTGAGGTGGTGGCTGCCGAGAAGTTGCCCCAACGCTCCGTTCACTCTATTTCCCGCATTTACTCTTCGCTCTATATCAGTGGTGTACCTTCCATCTCGGCTAAATCCACATCCAAGATATACAAATTCATCCACTTGCTCTAGTATATCATTACCTATTGTTACTCTTACATCTGTTCTGGCTTCGTCTCTTTCAAAAACCATTGTTTTGGTTTTGCTCACATTCACGCGTAGAACCCTTTTCTTACAATCTTCTGTCATTGTATCGACTAGGGTCTGCAGGTCAGTCGCTGACTGTGCCAGCAGGACTGCATCATCTGCATAAAGCAGAGCAGTGACCACTGAGTCGCCCATTTGGACTCCCACATTCATATCGTTCAACCTTTGGAGACATTTATCCAGATATATGATAAACAGCCTGGCTGACAGAACGCACCCCTGCTTAACGCCGATATTGACGTCAAACCAAGGCGACATTCCATCATCCAGCCGCACACAGGCTCTACAGCCCATGTAACTGGACTGCACAGCCTGTAGCAGTTTACCGTTAATACCATACTCCGGTAAAATGTCCCAAAGTTCCTTTCGTACAACCGTGTCAAATGCTCTCTCCAGATCCACAAAACTGCAGAAAACCCTCTGACCTAGAGCCAGATGCTTCTCCACAATGTTGCGCAGAGAGAACACTTGATCCATGCATCCCCTTCCACTCCTGAAACCTCCTTGTGTCTCACACAGTAAACCATCGGACACCATCCTCATTCTCCTTTCAATAATTTTACCATACACTTTTGCTGCCAAACTGGTCAAGCTTATGGCTCTGTAATTTGCGCAGTCATAACGTGAACCTTTGTTTTTAAACAAAGGCACGATGACTGCGCTATTCCAGTCCCCGGGAACCATTCCCGAGCTCCAACATAAATTGAGGAGCAACAGGAACGCCTCCCAGACACAGGAGCCACCAAGCTTGATCATCTCGGCAGACACTATATCAATGCCCGCTGCCTTACCATTTTTCAAACTTCTTATCGCCCATTCAACTTCATCCATACTGATGCCATCGGAGGACGCCGCTGTCGAATGTTGTTCTACTAAACCACATGCGACACCGGCGTCAACCGTAGCATCCGCATACATATCGCCAAAATATTCACTCCATCGGCTTAACACGTCTTGTGTTTGTGTAAGAATGTTGAGACCACTCCAGGCTGACCAACCACCCCGAGACTTCTTCACCTCCCTCCAAAAGAGTTTGGTGTTACTCTCGAAGTTTTTAGTCAGCCTATCTTCTGCACTCATACTTGCTCTATCACGTTTCTCTTTCACTAAGGCCTTGGTGTCATTCTTACATTGCCGATATATTTCTTTCTTCTGTTCAGTCATACTGTCATTCAGATTCAAAGAAGAGACATAGTCCAGCCACGCTTTCTTCTTTTGCTCTACGGAAGCTGCCACTTCCACATCCCACCATGCATCACCATTTGTTTTTCTATGCTTCTTTGAACTTCCACATACTTCTTTCGCTGTATCTACCATACGATGTATGAGGTTATAAAAATAGAACATATATGGTAATGGGTGTGTCCTAGTTTAAATAACATGTAGAGTAGATAATTAATAAGTTTACATTTATTGAGTGTTTCATTGTGTCGCAAACAGGAAAATTAAATTTGGTTATGTTAAAGCATTGGTAATATCCTAATGGGAGATACAATACCTACGTTAGACCTGGAATATTCTATTATTCATTCTATTTTATTTTTAAGATATCGTACCGCGTTATTAAAAATACTTTATATGGCGAGGGACTTGACAAATATCTAAGATCTCATGATGGTCTGTGCGGGAACCGAACACGATTGATACATAGAGCTGTAGAGAATGAGTAAATATTTACTTTTATGTCAATTCATATAATTATATACCCCGTCCCACTGTCTGATCACGTGCCTCGTACTTCATATAATTATATACCCCGTCCCACTGTCTGATCACGTGCCTCGTACTTCATATAATTATATACCCCGTCCCACTGTCTGATCACGTGCCTCGTACTTCATATAATTATATACCCCGTCCCACTGTCTGATCACGTGCCTCATACTTCATATAATTATATACCCCGTCCCACTGTCTGATCACGTGCCTCGTACTTCATATAATTATATACCCCGTCCCACTGTCTGATCACGTGCCTCGTACTTCATTTTGACATTGTAGTTTCCTGCTTACAATTGACGTAGTAAAGGAATATTAGATTGTTATAGATTTTAATGCCAAACTATCCAACGGGTTTGTTGACAAATGATTTCATTGTGAATTGATGCCCATTGCACTATTACCCATACACCTAAGACCATTAGAGTCAGGCGACCAGTCTTGTCTTTTATTTCGTAGTACAGCAAAATATTCTGTAAAATCGATTGTGAAACAATAAAGAAATCACAACAGGCAGGAATTGAACCCGCTTCTATTGGGAATACGTTCCTATTGCTTTTATTTCGTAAAGACGAGAATGTAAACGGTAGGTTGACCACTATACATAGGTTGCTTTCCATTTAGTTAACACAGAGGGACTCTGCGGTACATTGTGAAACACTGCCAAACACTGTGTAAAAGTTTCAACGAAACAGCTAGCTGTTTCTTTTACACAATGTTTGGCAGTGTTTCACAATGTACCGCAGAGTCCCTCTGTGTTGTAAATGGAAAGCAACCATACTCATCACAGTTTATTTTGTAAAACAATGATGTGCCTCGTGTACTGTGGTTATCTCTTTTTCATATCCTAAGATATCTCAGCTATATGTCCCACCGCTCTCGAACCTTCCCCAACATGGGAAGGATATTGATTGACCTACTATACAACGCTGGTCAGACGATTTCGTTTTGAGTTTTACTTCTCTCGCAGTATTATTATTTACATTTCATATTCCTTAGTCATGTTTTACGACACCCACGGACATGAGTTCTTGAATTATATTCCAACTCTATCACCACATGGAAAATAGATCTTTTTAAAGTTTTCTTTGTGACGTCATTTCCTAAATGAGTTTAATATAATTAATATTATTTGCCTCTCGCCATACACTGCTGGATATTGGATAACCACTCGAACATCTGACCGCTGCCCACTCTCCCAGCGAGAGCAGTACCGTCTTTATGCTCACGACATGTAGGGCGCGCGCTCAGTGTCCCCGCAGTGATGGGGCTTCGAAAGTTACCGGCATTAGCTTGCGCTATAACTAGAACATTATTTTATTAAGAAATTAAGAATTATTAAAACCTGCAGCATCACTATTATCATCAGATTAATGCGATTGAAATGCGATCTCTACGGAAAATCTGTGGAGTTAGGCTGATCGATCGCGTTCGTAACGACGACGTAAGAGAGCGAGTAGGTATGAAAGAGAGTATTGGTGTAAAGATGCGAAAGAGAATACTCCGATGGTTCGCACATGTGGAAAGAATGCCGAACGAACGTCTGGTTAAGAAGATATACAATGCGAATGTGGAAGGATGTAGGTACCGGGGGAGACCGAGACTAACTTACCTAGACCAGATCGGTCATGTACTGAAGGAAGGTGGAGTCAAGAGTCTCCGAAACCGGCGAGCGTGTATGAAGAGAATTATGAATGTTGAGGAAGCGAGTGAAGTATGCAAGGATAGAGTTGTCTGGCACTCTGTTCTCTCTGCCTACCCTGCAAAGGATAAGGCGTTATTATATGTATGTATGCAGTATCACTAATTACCTACATATTTTATGTTTTTAACTAATCGTGGTTGATTAGTTAAAAATAAAGTTTTTTTTTCTCTTTTAAAATAAAAAGAATAAACATTATTTTTTATTTTCTGACTGAACATCCAATTCTAATGTGTTCTTAGGCTCTGGTATGAACCATGACAAAACTGATCCTCAGTCAAATTATATGAACTCTACGGGCAAGCAAAGGGTGGAGACAATTGTATTCTTAATCGTGGGGATTATCGTTCGTGTGGTGAAGGAGTAAGATTACAATACATTACCCCCCTTATTGATCGTCGGGGATATGAAATATAGGTAACATCTATGTAAGATAAGGAAAGATCGAAATAACATACACATACATATCATCACGCCATATCCCTTGCAGGGTAGGCAGAGAGAACAGAGTGCCAGAGAACTCTATCTTTGCATACTTCATTCGCTTCCTCAACATTCATAATTCTCTTCATACACGCTCGGCGGTTTCGGAGACTCTTGACTCCACCTTCCTTCAGTACATGACCGATCTGGTCTAGGTAGGTTAGTCTCGGTCTCCCCCGGTACCTACATCCTTCCACTTTCGCATTGTATGTCTTCTTAACCAGACGTTCGTTCGTCATTCTTTCCACATGTCCGAACCATCGGAGCATTCCCTTTCGCAAAGATCGAAATAAAATTAGGTTTTTATTAAAAGTTTTTATATTTTTCGTAAATGTAACATGAATTTATTATAAACTGTAAATTATTCTAATTTAATCATCAGGAATAACAGTTAAAACTATATTAAAATTTGTTGTGTAGTTTAAAAGATCTCTAGTATACCTACCTACAGTGACTGACGGCGCGCGGCGGGCAGCCTTAGTTTAATACAATGTAAAGAGACGCTCAGTGACATTGAATAACTAATGTCAGACGTACATACATACATACATAGTACACACTGTGTATTGATTTATAAACAATATAATAATAAATTATCTAATATAAAACTTATCTTGATTTATGTATATGACGCTGGGAATCAGTGTACGGATGGCGCACCGGCGCACGGCGTACCGGTCTAAGGGGTGGCTGTGAGCACCCACGCCGAGTGTCGTGGATTCGATTCGCATCTATATTTCTGCAAGCCACTAATAATTATCTTGAATCTGAATGTTATTTTTATCAATTCATTCTTTATAAAGCTTCCCTTGATATGAGGATTCAAATCTTTAAGTGGAGTGTTGTCTTAAAAATTGTTTAATGAAATAGAAAGAGAAGGAAATCTCGAAACAAAACCCTATATCAACATGTCTGAACAGCATGGTATAGTAGGTCAATTTCCCTCTCATTATGATGCAGACTCGAGCCCAACAGTGGGGCATACATGAGCTGAGAAGAATGAAATAGATGGTATTAAATAATTTTGAAGGTATTTTATATACTAAAATCAAAATATTTAATTTTAGGTATCTAAATTGTAATGAATATGAAATCTTTGTAAAATATGTAAGGATCTTTAGTAGAGTAGGTAATTGTTGCTCTATTAAAATGACGAAAGATTGAAGTGATCAGATAGAAAAACTATTTTGAATTAAGTGAATGGTCGTTAATTAACTATGTTCTATAGTTTAAACTTTTTTCAAGACATCAAATTATTATTAATCTGCTCACATATAAAATATAATTTTCATTTTTAATAACGACTTTGTCTACTAAACGTTAAGCAAACATGCAAAACAAATGCGTTTCTCTATGTATTAGTCCTTTACTCTTTGAGAATCAAGTAGCTACATATTTATAAAAAAAAACTACCAGTCAACTAAAAGGTATAATTATTGATTATATATTCCTATTAAGAGAGTGTAAATCACGGACCCTCACGGTTAACAATCGTATTCTGAAGGCACTGTATCAGCGAGACAGATGAAGTTTATCTGTCCAATATGAGTCACAGCTGATTGCGGTGACCTTCCGATGACGTAGGCCCGTCAGGCATGTCGTATCTACAACACACACACACACCTCTGTAGGGTCAACACACTTTTGGCTCATTACGGAATCGCCTTAAGGTCGCGACTATTTTTTTTTAGTTTGAACCATCTATTGATACGGTGGAGGTAACCCGGTGTTGTATGAAATGACAGCGAACAGCATGACGTCATTTTATGTTGTCATGTAGCGGCTGTAGTAAACCTATTAATTTGTATTGTATTATTGTAATAACAAAGACTGTGCTGATGGATTAGGAATACAAATTGCCATTAATACTTTCTCACGAAAGTCGTCAAAACGAAGAATCACTAAGAGAGTGGCTAACAGACTTGTTCCGACTTTTCTAATGACTTTCTTTTGAATTCCTATCCATACTATTATGTCTGCACAATGTATGTGGTTAAGATACCGTCCGTGCCAGTACCGTGGCTTCGATTCCCACGCAGAATAATACTTGTGTGATTCACAAAGTGTTAATTTTATTCTTGGTCTGATTTGTCTGCGTTCATTATATGTTTAGACAAGAATAATTTCCATAGTGCAGGGTGGCTCTTAAAAAAGCTGTTTATAAGTTTGATTACGAGGATGAACAATCAGCACACCACATTCTATGAATGCGATTTCTGATGTAATGAGCGCGGCCTTATGTTAGACACTCCACAAGTCACCGTGTTTGCGGACACCTACCTCAGTCTTTCATGATATGCTTACACTATAGTCCTTAAAATATAGCTTGATCTCTGTGACAGATAGCGACAACACCGATGAAGTAATTATGAATACGCGTCATGTTTACAATTTTAATTTGTATTTTTTTTATTGCTTATGGTGGCAAACGGGCAAGCAGCACACCTGATGGTAAGTGTCACTACCGTCCATGAACCTTTGCAATACCAAGTGTATAGCTTGGGCCGCTGCCTACCAATAAAATCCCCAAGCCCATCCAATTGGGCTTCCGGCTCTCTCGCTCACCGAACGAAGCGCAACAGCACATTGCCATTACTCAGACGTCGATCTTCTGCGAGAGTGTTGTGGTACGACCCCGGACGGACCGGCCCGCGGCTGTAGACAGAAAAATGTCAACAGCGTGGACCTACCACAATTAATTATATCGCCTATATTTTCATTCTTTAGGTGGCAGTTATATCTCAACTGAATTATGAATATAAAAATATGAATATTTACACAAAAACTATTACCTCATATGTTTTAAAATACTTAGTAACCATTTTATAAAAGTATGGTGCTTACGCAAGTACAAGATCATACTGAACTGAGAATAAGATAGAGATGGGGTAATCGATAAACGTAAGTCGATAACATTCTTATTCATTATTTATAAAACAAGTAAAACCAATACATTACCTATATAAACCACATGGTTACTCTATAAAATAAGTAAATTGTGTTAATTTAGTATTCAGACATCAGTTATAATATTAATAAGACCATTTCTATTATATTAAAAAGATAATTTCTTTTATAAAATAAACATGATTATTCATGAAATAATCTGTGACCAAGAACTCATCATCAACCTACAGGAATGCTCCAGCGATGATGCTAATAGTGACGATGAACTTGGATGTATTCCTTTCAAATAATGAAAAGAATTAATTAACAGCTTTAGTTTAAATTAAATAAAATCCATTAATTTAAATTCAATAAGATTTTCATTAATTGTTTTAAATTTATAATCGATTCATCCATCCATTTGATTGAAGTTCAATAAAATTGTCGTGTATTATTTTTCAATTGCAGTAGCAAATAACTTTAAAAAATAAGGATATATATCAACATAGGGGGCATAGTCCGGAGCGTGCTCGTTCGCGTCCCCTGCCAGTCTAATTAGACTGCTAATCCGGCTCGAAATGCGTACCGCAATGCGGGTTAGGGCGTCCCCCGGAGGCGACGCGTACCGACCCGCCCCCGTCGGTACGAACTCCGGCAGTTGCGGCGATGGGGGCCGCCACCCATCACGCCTTGCCCAGTCAGGCGAGTCGAGGAGAGCAGAGTGCCGGGTGGGCATGTGGAATGTAAGAGGTTGTGTGGAAGGTAAGTTGCACGAGCTGATATCCGTCATGGCGGACAAACAGCTAGACGTGCTCTGTGTAACAGAGACCAAGCGAAGGGGCAGCGACGCCTGCGATCTTCCTGGTGGCGGGATGGCTCTGTGGTCTGGTGTACCACAGAGCGATCGAGCCAGCATGGGGGTAGGAGTACTGCTGTCCTCTCGCTTGGCCTCAGGTGTGAAGGATTACTGAATGTATGATCCCAGACTTCTTTGGGTCCGTATAAAACTTGGTGTCACCAAGGTATTCATGGTTGTAGCATATGCTCCCGTAGGATCCTCGGTGGCATCAAACCTAGAGAAGTTTTGGGATAATGTTAGGGAAGTTCTGGATATGGCAGAAACCAGTGAACGCGTGATTGTATGCGGAGATTTGAACGGATGGGTGGGGAACAAGCGTCCCAACTATGAGGACGTACTTGGTCCATTTGGTGATAAGAGAGTGAACGACGCAGGTAGGCTCATAGCGGATGTATGCATGGAGAGAAACCTTATTGTGTCAAACACATTTTTCCAACATAAGGACATCCATATGTACACATGGAGAAGGAATGAACAGAAAAGTATAATAGATTTAGTTTTGGTAGACAGTCGCCTCCGAAGCAAAATGTTGGACGCAAGAGCCTACAGGGGCCCCACAGTCGATACGGACCACTATCTCGTTATTGCGAGATTTAGTGGTCTGTTCAGAAAGTGGAGGCACTGGCGAGAACGTGTCCACTTCGGAGGGCTTGAAAGAATAAAGGTTGCAAGAAGAGTGTGTAAGAGAAAAGTATGCAGAGGGTGTCCGAGAACGGCTGACGATGGCAAGCCAGCCGCAATCGGACATTGAAGAATGCTGGAGAGTATTGAAAGAGAGTATGGTAGATACAGCGAAAGAAGTATGTGGAAGTTCAAAGAAGCATAGAAAAACAAATGGTGATGCATGGTGGGATGCGGAAGTGGCAGCTTCCTTAGAGCAAAAGAAGAAAGCGTGGCTGGACTATGTCTCTTCTTTGAATCTGAATGACAGTATGACTGAACAGAAGTAAGAAATATATCGGCAATGTAAGAATGACACCAAGGCCTTAGTGAAAGAGAAACGTGATAGAGTAAGTATGAGTGCAGAAGATAGGCTGACTAAAAACTTCGAGGGTAACACCAAACTCTTTTGGAGGGAGGTGAAGAAGTCTCGGGGTGGTTGGTCAGCCTTCAGAATGAATAAAATTAGGTCTAAAGGTGGAGACATTCTTACACAAACACAAGACGTGTTAAGCCGATGGAGTGAATATTTTGGCGATATGTATGCGGATGCTACGGTTGGCGCCGGTGTCGCATGTGGTTTAGTAGATCAACAACGGCGTCCTCCGATGGCATCAGTATGGATGAAGTTGAATGGGCGATAAGAAGTTTGAAAAATGGTAAGGCAGCGGGCATTGATATGGTGTCTGCCGAGATGATCAAGCTTGGTGGCTCCTGTGTCCGGGAGGCGTTCCTGTTGCTCCTCAATTTATGTTGGAGCTTGGGAATGGTTCCCGGGGACTGGAATAGCGCAGTCATCGTGCCTTTGTTTAAAAACAAGGGTTCACGTTATGACTGCGCAAATTACAGAGCCGTAAGCTTGACCAGTTTGGCAGCAAAAGTGTATGGTAAAATTATTGAAAGGAGAATGAGGATGGTGTCCGATGGTTTACTGTGTGAGACACAAGGAGGTTTCAGGAGTGGAAGAGGATGCATGGATCAAGTGTTCTCTCTGCGCAACATTGTGGAGAAGCATCTGGCTCTAGGTTAGAGGGTTTTCTGCAGTTTTGTGGATCTGGAGAGAGCATTTGACACAGTTGTACGAAAGGAACTTTGGGACATTTTACCGGAGTATGGTATTAACGGTAAACTGCTACAGGCTGTGCAGTCCAGTTACATGGGCTGTAGAGCCTGTGTGCGGCTGGATGATGGAATGTCGCCTTGGTTTGACATCAATATCGGCGTTAAGCAGGGGTGCGTTCTGTCAGCCAGGCTGTTTATCATATATCTGGATAAATGTCTCCAAAGGTTGAACGATATGAATGTGGGAGTCCAGATGGGCGACTCAGTGGTCACTGCTCTGCTATATGCAGATGATGCAGTCCTGCTGGCACAGTCAGCGACTGACCTGCAGACCCTAGTCGACACAATGACAGAAGATTGTAAGAAAAGAGGTCTACGCGTGAATGTGAGCAAAACCAAAATAATGGTCTTTGAAAGAGACGAAGCCAGAACAGATGTAAGAGTAACAATAGGTAATGATATACTACAGCAAGTGGATGAATTTGTATATCTTGGATGTGGATTTAGCCGAGACGGAAGGTACACCACTGATATAGAGCGAAGAGTGAATGCGGGAAATAGAGTGAACGGAGCGTTGGGGCAACTTCTCGGCAGCCACCACCTCAGCCAGAAGGCACGTGTAGCAATACATAACGCAGTGCTTGTCCCAACATTACTGTATGTAAGCGAGAGTTGGTTATGCAGAAAAGAGTATGAAAGTAAAATTAATGCGGTCGAAATGCGATCTCTGCGGAAAATCTGTGGAGTTAGGCTGACCGACCGCATTCGTAACGACGACGTAAGAGAGCGAGTAGGTATGAAAGAGAGTATTGGTGTAAAGATGCGAAAGGGAATGCTCCGATGGTTCGGACATGTGGAAAGAATGCTGAACGAACGTCTGGTTAAGAAGATATACAATGCGAAAGTGGAAGGATTTAGGTACCGAGGGAGACCGAGACTAACCTACCTAGACCAGATCGGTCATGTACTGAAGGAAGGTGGAGTCAAGAGTCTCCGAAACCGGCGAGCGTGTATGAAGAGAATTATGAATGTTGAGGGAGCGAGTGAAGTATGCAGAGATAGAGTTCTCTAGCACTCTGTTCTCTCTGCCTACCCTGCAAGGGATATGGCGTGATGATATGTATGTATATATGTATAAGCCGTAAGCGTACGGCACTAGTGAGAACTGTCACAGAGATCATGCTATATTTTATAGATTATAGCAAGTATTGAGGCATTGCTTCCTTACTTCGCATTATTGTCTCGACTGAGCTTATATACGTCCAATTGCTAGATTCGAGCTTTCTCCATGATGAGATGGAAATGGAGCCGCTACACCACATCGGTCAGATAGGTATCGTTCTCTTGTATAGAGGTGTCTACATTTTATATTACTTAATCACATTTTATAACACTCACAGGCAAGAGAAATTAGCAAAAATTTTCAAGACTAGCTTTAAGTAATATGCCGTAGGAATAAAATTGTGTTAAAATTTCCACGCCATACATATATGGCAGAATATGATGGACCATGTAATACAATTAAGAACTACTATAACCATATTTTTGGAAATAAAGATTTATTGTTATTAAGAAAAAAAGACAGAAAGTGGTGAATTGTATTTTTAATCCAGCAAAGGGAAATTATTACCTTAATAATAGTTAAAAATAATTAACGAGACATAGGAATCATTACAATATCTGTGTACACACGTCATCATCATCAACCTGCTCTTATCCCAATTTATTTGGGGTCGACGCAATATGTCTTCTCCTTCCATACAACTCTATCAGACGTCATCTCTGTGGTCACTCCTTGTCTATCCATGTCATGTTTCACGCAGTTCATCCATCTTTTCTTCGGTCTTCCCTTACCCCTTAAGCCTTCAACATTCATGCTTAAAGCTTTCCTCACAACATTACTTTCATCCCTTCTCATCACATGTCCATACCACGTCAATCTTTCACTCCTTAATTTTTCCGTCACTGGCGCAACTTTCAAACTTCCTCTTATATGTTCATTCCTTATTTTATCCATTCTTGTCACACCACACATCCATCTCAACATTCGCATCTCCGCTACATGCAGTCGTCTCTCATCCGTCGCTTTTATCGCCCAACATGCTGATCCATACAGTACAGCAGGTCTTATTAGGCTTTTATATATTTGGCCCTTTAATTTAAGGGGTACTTTGGGGTCGCATGTTGTACCCGTGACCTGCCGCCACTTCATCCATCCCACATCAATTCTGTGCTTCACCGCACGATCCAGGTCGCCATCGCTTTGGATAAGAGAACCGAGGTATCGAAAGTTCGAGCATACTGGGATAGGTACTCCATCTAAAGTTATGGGTGTAAAATTGGAGAGACCGCCGAAATCGCAGAACATGTATTCTGTTTTTGGTCTGCTGATTTTCAAGCCTACATTCTCCAACTTACAGCGCCACTTTTCCAGCATGCTCTGTACCTCAAGGCCCTCTTTCCCGACGAGAACAATGTCATCAGCGAATAGCATGCACCAGGGTGCCTCTTCCTGTATCTCCGATGTTAATGCATCCATTATCAACAGGAAGAGGTAAGGACTTAACGCCGACCCTTGGTGCAGACCTACTTCGACACTGAACTCGTCGGAGTCTCCAGCCGCTGATTTCACGTACGACCTAGATTGTCGGTACATGGCACAGATTAACCTAACATACTTCACAGGCACACCTTTCTCTTTCAGTACCCACCACAAAACTGTTCTCGGTATTCTGTCATAGGCCTTCTCGAGGTCAACGAATACCATGTGCAAGTTTTTATGTGCACCACGATATTTTTCGCACAGTTGGCGCAGTGCAAACATGGCATCCGTTGCCCCGCGGCCCGACATAAATCCGAACTGGTTTTGGGTGATCTCACTTTCTTCTCGCAATCGTTTCTCAATCACTTTTTCCCACAATTTCATACTGTGTGACATAAGCTTTATTCCTCGATAACTACCGCAGTCCTGAACATCCCCTTTATTTTTAAAAATGGGCACTAGCGTACTATTGCACCATTCATTGGGGATTACTTCGTCGCGCAGCAGCTTATCGAAGAATAAAGTTAACCACATATACCCATCCTCTTCCAAAATCTTCCATACTTCAACTGGTATACCATCGGGCCCTACAGCCTTTCCATTTTTCATACTTCTCACTGCTTCTCTTACCTCATCTATTGTAATTTCCCTTACTAGGCCGACGTTCTCTGATACATCTTTTAACACTCCACTCCATGAATTCTCTTCGTTCATTAACCTTTCAAAGTACTGCTTCCAACGCTCTTTTATTTCCTCTTCTTTTATCAACACTTTACCTGCTTCATCTTTTATACACCTGACATGCCTAATATCTTTTGCTCTTTCTTCTCGGGTTTTAGTTATGCGGTATAGCATCTTTTGACCTCGAGGCCCATCTATCGATTTAAAAATCATGTCTTCGGCCTGTGCTCTCGCAATAGCTATTACCCGTCTAGCTTTTTTCTTGCATTCCTTGTATTCAAGCTTTTTTGCTTCCTTCAATCTTTCATTATGTTCATTCTGCCATTCCTTAAATACATTCTTCTTTTCTTTCACGATCTTTTGCACATCTTCATTCCACCACCACGTATCCCTATCAATTATACCTTTTCCTTTCGTTTCTCCTAGTATTCCTTTAGCTGTATTTCTAATACAACTAGCCATTTCATTCCAACATTCATTCACAGATTTATCATTCATATCATTCATTTCAATCATTTTATCCATCACATTTTCTTTAAATCTACTTGCATACTCTTTCCTTTCAAGCATACTCCATTTTACCTTAGGAGGGGGTCGGTTTCTGGTCTTAATAGAGGGTGTTCTTTGCTCCATCACTAGTATTAACGGACGGTGCTGGGATACTAGTGCTTCACCTGGTAGCACCTTACAATCCTTTACGCAGACCAACTTACTTCTCTTAATAAGAAAGTAGTCGATCTGCGTACAGTGGTTGCTACTTTTATAGGTAATAAGGTGCTCATCTCTTTTTTGGAACCACGTATTACCGATGGCCAGGTGAAACGACGAAGCCGCTTGAAGTAGCGTCTCCCCCCCAGCGTTTCGCATGCCGTACCCCCATCCTCCATGCACTGTTTCATAACTTTCATTGCCCGCTCCTACGTGTCCATTAAAGTCACCTCCTATACATATCTCTTCACTTTCTGGTATACCTATCATAATTTCATCAAAATCCTGCCAAAACTTTTCTTTCACTTCATCTTTACATCCGGCTTGAGGTGCATACGCGCTAATGACATTCAGGATGACGTTCTCCCACACTATTTTCACAACTATTAATCTATCATTCATTCTTATTACATTCGTCACACATTCTTTCAAATTCTTATCTAAGACTATGCCTACACCATTCCTTTTTCCATCGCTACCACTATAATATAACTTGTATCCTTCACCAATTTCTCGAGCTCTCGTTCCCTTCCATTTTGTTTCTTGCAGACATGCAATATTTACTCTTCTCCTTTTTAAGAAATCTGCCAATTCCCTTCCTCTTCCAGTCATCGTTCCAACATTCCAACTTGCATACCTCATTCTTATCCCTTTCATACCAAGAGCTTGCTTCTTACGTTGCACCCGCCCGTGGTGCAACAACCCTTGTCCATTTTTCGCAGGGATCGGGTGCTGCCCCTGCGCGTCGCTTGCAGGGTACGCCCTAGCCCTAGCGTCATCTAATTTATTCCCAGACATATTGCAATTTGTTTTGGCTATGGTTTTATGACCGGCCGCCTGCCTGACGTCAACCCTCCTTGGGAATGCTATCGTTGACCAGACGGCACCAGATGGGGTTGGCCCAGGTCGATTAAGAGCTCTTAGTCGTCTTTTACGACATCCACGAGCGATGTAAGGGTTGGTAGTATTCTGAGCCGCTACCACACATCTGTGTACACACGTGTGTGCCTGTAAATTATATAAACAAATTTATTATGACACCTGCTACTAACGTTCGTGACAAATCTTACTCACAGCATACATAGATAGCTTAATGTTTGTAAGTGATTCATTATTTGTTAGCAATAGAACGTAATCAATTATTGAGAATTTATATAGCTAACATTGATATTGTCATCAATATGGCTGACAAGGAAATAGATTGTATCCTACTCTCCCAATTTATACAGCTTACTAATTTGATTGCTTTATATAGTTAAAAACTTCTGGAATATATAAATTTTATCCTTAGTGAAGTGTATTTTTGAAGTGAAAATTTCTTTTGGTGCATCGCACACAGTATTTTTCGTAGGCTGTAAGTATAGCTGATTCGTGACGCTCTGAGGTGAAAGGCTCGATCGAGTGAACTCCGGATCGCCGAGTGTACCCGAACGAGAAAGATACAGTCAGCTGCTCTTCACTGCTATGTCGCTGTGTTTACTATTTTCAATTTATATCTAATATTTTTTATTATTGTTATCAATTATTCAATAGTTTCTAATAGTTATTTTTTGACGGCACGTACTCCTTGGGACACGCTTTTTATTGTTTTGTATTTTTTTTTCGTATGTTTAAGTTTTCACTTCTGTCGGCAGTCCTTATGACGGCTTTGTATTTTTGTTTAAATACAATGCTCTTATTAAGAAAATTGCCTTCATTAGTGTGAAGACAATATGTCTTTATCCCTTCTTTTTTACATCATGTTGTTAGAGTTGACCAATGAATGATGGTATCTATTTAAGACAACGTCACTGCTAAAGAAAGAAAAAGGAACCCGTCTAATCAGCTTCCCATTGTGGAGTAACGTTGTGAGATCAATAGTCCACTATTGATTTCCGCACAATGTTATGGACCAAAGAGTAAATATTCTATTCGTCGATAATAAAAAAGCAGCTCTTAATAATGGTAATTTTGGCTCAAACGACTTTTAAATATCACAACAATAGCTCCTTATCTATGTACATAAAATATTCTAATAAAATTGAGTCAAGCTGTTTAGGATGAAAGTTGTTACAAATTTACGCGAAGATTATACATCGATAGTAGAGACTTGTTGAATTCTTGTCAGTACACGTTCAATAAACGCCAAGAGTATTGTGTTCTAGAGAGGCAAAGATGGCGCCTCTGTCGCTGAAGATAGTGCTGGACGACGGCGCCGTGACGCGCAAGGTCAAGTTCAGCAGCTCGTGCACCGTGAGGGACGCACACCGTATCGTCAAGGAGAAGGTCATCGTGCCCGACCCCACCAAGGGTAAGACCTTTGTCAGTTCTTTATCTCCTTGTGGTGAATAGTGAAGCAATCAGTATGATACAATTCTTTACTAGTTCACGGAAGTTGTAAAATCTAGGTGAGAGATCACCAAAGTAGGCTTCCTTGATAGCTAATTTACTTTATCAAACTAGGCAATTACTATATCCTCCATTAGACCTATGTTTAACAATTAATAAAATGCGTTCTTATATTTCAAAAGACATTTAAAATCCTAGTATTGTGGGGCGCTCTTTGTTATGGCTCAGAACTACATGGTATAAGTTTGATAGCGGACATTGCCTATCAGATTACTGAAGAAGGCTCGTGGTCGCAATAATTAATACATATTATAATTTACATAACTAAGTTATCATCATCATTCTCCTACTCTTATCCCAATTACTTGGGGTCGATACAATATGTAATTTATTTCATAGTACATATTGTAAAAGTTATTGGCAATAGTTTTATGACCGGCTGCCTGTCAGACGTCAACCCTCCTTGGGAATGTAATTGTTGGTCAAACGGCATCAGATGGCATTGGCCCAGGTCGTGGTTAAAGCTCTTATTCGTCTTTTACAACATCCACGAGCCACACCACACAGCATCATACACACACATAATCATTACATAACAGCATTAGATACTCGTAACTAAGTAATATTTACAAATATTAATTTTATCTCCCTCAGAATACGCGTTGTTCCTCCGTTCTGCTGACAACGTGTTGGCTGGCATTTGGCTGGAGAACCACCGAACCTTAGACTACTACATGCTGAGGGATGGAGACTCACTGGACTACATCTGCAGAATTAGAAATCTCAGAGTTAAGCTGTTAGACGGTAAGAACATGTACTTGAAGAGTATCACGATCGAACCATCCCTTTGCCACAAATTTTATAGTAAATACATCTCTTTCTTCAAGACATTGAGCTTGCGGTAAATCACTCAACATTGTTGTAGATATATGGTGCTGTGTGATTGTAGATACTGAATTTGTAAACAATTTTATCCTTTTATAAAAACCCGATTACGAGCGAAAAATGATATCACAAGTGGGATTCGAACCCACACCTATTGGGAGTCCGGCCCAATCGTGCTGCCACTTATAACACCGTGGACTATTGTAGGACATTCAAATCTCGCTTCGTATCATATTTATGTCTTTTAAGGAGACGTGCGCCATCTACCCCACAAGCAGCACGATTGGGCCGGATTCACAATAGGTGTGGGTTCGAATCCCATTTGTGACATTATATTTCGCTTCGTAATCGGGTTTTTATAAATAATTAAGCATATTAAATGCTAAATTTCAGTAATTTGAATAGTTTCATCGTGTTATAATATAACTAAATAAGGGATAATATCTTAAAGTTTACTTTTCTACTGTGATCACAACAATTTGTGGTCGACGCAATAGCTTTTCTTACATCGTAGATATTACTAAAGTTAAATTTAAAAAAAAAAAAAAAAATTATAAAATTACGAAATAATAATAATAAAGATCTACAAAATAAAAACTGAATTACGAGCGAAAAATAAATACCACACATGGGATTAGAACTGACACGTATTGGAAATCCGTTCCAATCGTGCTACCACCTCCGCCTTCATAGACGAAAATATAATACGAGCCGAAGATTGGATGTCATACGACACCTCAGGCTGGTGTAAGTGGTAGCATGATTGGAACAAATTTCCAATAGGTGTGGGTTCGAATCCCATGTGTGACAATCATTTTTCGCTCGCAATCAAGTTTTTATAAATAATCAAGCATGTTAAATGCTAAATTTTAGTAATTTGAATCTACAATATAACATGACTGTTAGTCCAATGTCGCGCTTATAAATACAGAAAGAGGTTGGACGAAGACTTATAGACGAACCAGGTACACCTTAAAAGTTAAACATAACTACTTTTTATTTAAAGTACACCCAGTTATGATTATGGCTGAAAGGGTTCCATGGTTATTTTTGTTAGCATACAAAGGTTCTCACAGGGGTGAACGAGAGTGATACTGATTACCATATTGTTACAGGAACCTTGAAGACCCTGCAGGTGGATGAAGCGAAGACAGTCAGCGAGCTGATGGCTGACATCTGCGGAAGGATCGGCATCATGAATCACGAGGAATATGGACTGGTACTAATATAATTATTTGACTCAATATTATAGATAGATTTTTCATTTCTTTTAATACAAGACTTCCAATCAAAGATGATATATTTCGCCTCATTCTAAGAAATATTATCATGCAATTTATGAACGTAAATTACACATGGCTTGGTGGCTTGGAACAACCGTTCGTAGCCCCGTATAAAGTACTGCCAACGCGGGCATAGAGCTCACGGTCGGTGTGGATGGCGAACGATTAAAGCATAATTTTATAAATGCAGTTTCATCATCAATATCCTAGTAATTGATTGAATTGCGCGGCATGTGGTGGAAATCCATTATTATTCTAAAATTAAGGAAAGTAAGGTGACCCACCACTTTTCCCACTTCTTGAAAGGAAGGGATAGAATCAAGGGGAATAGAATATAAATAATTGTTTTTACTTCTATGCGTTGTGCAGCCTCAGCATCATTTTAAATAATGATTCAACACATATTTTGCCATTAAACGAGATATCCTCGAAACGCATCAAATACGCATTTGATGCCGAACCCATTATTACCCTTTTATTATTCCTATTCCAACTTCATACTATCACGCATTCATTTCAATCCTGAGGTGTGTGGTATAATGATTATTGTGGGATACTGTTGGGTCTCCCTTCCTCTCCTTTATTTTAAAATAATATCCTAGTATTTAATAATTGTATTTATGTATTGGAAGTTCGAGTTTATAGCAGTTACATATAATTGAAATAGAATATCATTTGAGATCACAATAAATTTATAACAAAACACGTATCCATCCATCAGCCTCTCGGACTGACCTGTTGTGGACATAGAGTTCTCGAGGACAGTGAGGTGTCATGACCGCCACATTTGACAACTGACTTGATGGTCACAGTTGGTGTTATGAGTTGCCCAAAAGAAACACTGTTACCCACTTCCATAGTATTTACTTAGCCGATTTTGTAACTATGAATTCATTAAAATCGATCGCAACGCTATCTACCGGCTTCAATTGTTAATTTTGACTGAATAAATGGCGTAGTGGTTAAGATAACGATTACCGTCCCTGTGTCGTGGGTTTGATTCCCACGTGTCTATTTTTTTTTTAATTTGTATTGCGGGGGACTTTGCAAACATATAATTAACGCAGACAACACCCAGGCCAGTACAGTACTTGACCACACCAGAACAATACTTGGTGGATCGCACAAAGTATTGTCCTACGTGGGAATCGAACCCACGGCACTGGCACAAAAGATCGGTATCTTAGCTATTACGCAATCTGTGCAGTCTTTGTGCGATCTGTTGTTCTGAGACTGTGTGTAATTTGTATCTGTTAATTGTAGGTTTGTAAAGTCCCCCGCAATACAAGGATTGTTTCCTTAGTGCGGGGTATTGTATTGTTTCAAAACATAACTTTTCTTGAATCCACTTGAACATACAAAAACTTTCTTGGAAAACGAACCAGCCAAAGGAATTCAGTCACTTAAAGAAGAATTATATTATACATACCTATATGAAATAACATACAAACACACATCTCAGTTCATACAAGTCCCAATGCTGGGCTCGAGCCTCCCCTCCTACACAATAGGAGGGAAATTGACTTAAACCACGCTGATCAGACGGGTTGGTATACGGTTTTATTTCCAAGTATTCCTTTTTTCGACGACACCCACGGCCAAGATAAGTGTTGGTGAATTGTATTCTTTCACCGTCACCACATAGAAAACAAATGGCACATATGATATTGTATGTCGTCCATCAGAACCGCAACAACCTAGCTAGCATATGTACTAAAACACTAAACATGTCCCCAGTGCCCAGATGAAGGGAGCAAGCCTGAAGACAAAAAGCCTAAGCAGCAGACGGGGGAGCGCGACGCAACCTTCGAGAAACTGAACAAGACCGTTCACACGGATGACAATGGTATGGTATATTTCACTCAGATACTCAGCGATAGTTCCAGGAATCCGACGCACACGTATTTTACTGGCAGACAATCTTGCTGCACGTAGTAGCCCAGACCGGTTTGGGGTAGACAAATGAATGAAATGAAGATAATCTCAGCTCATGTTCCACTCTTGGGCTCGAGCCTGCTCCATAATGTTTTTTTTTTATTGCATACTGTGGCAAACGAGCAGGTGCAAGTGTTAATGCCACCCATGGATCTTTGCAATACCAAGGACATAGCTAGGCCACTGTCTACCAATACAAATCCCAAACCCACCCAGTTAGGCTTTCGGCTCTCTTGCTCACCGAACGAAGCGCAATAGCACATTGCCATTACTCAGACGTCGATCTTCTGCTCAGTGTGGTACTACCCCGGACGGACCGGGGCGGCTGTAGACAGAGAACTGTCACCACCGTGGCCCTACCACTAACAAAACAAATAATAGTTCTATTATAATATATATTCCTGTCTTATGAACGAATATGATCTAGTTATAGTCTTGATACTGTATTGGTGTGGATTGTTTGCAGTGGAGTGGCTCGACCAGCACCGAACCCTCCGCGAGCAGCGCGTGGAGACCAACGCTACTGTTATATTGAAGCGTCGGCTGTTCTACTCGGACCGCAAGGTGGACGCGCGCGACCCCATGCAGCTCAACCTGCTGTACGTGCAGACCCGCGACGCCATACTCACCGGACACCACCTCGTCACAGAACAACAAGGTCAGTGCTACATACTGCCGAGCAGCGAACGTGTCACCTCTAATATAACGTTATTTCAACACAACGAACTTAATATAATATAGCGTTATTTAATCGTTATTTTAATGCTTTTTTACCCGACTGCGCAACGCAAAGGAGTGGTATTGTGTTTAACAGTCTATGTATGTATGTATGTTTGTATGTTCCTTTGAAGCACTATATAGACCAAACGCCTGGGTCGATTTTTATGATTCGCACGTCAATCGATTCCTCTTAATCCGGCGAGTGTCACTAAAGATATGACGTTAATGAAAATTCAATATGGCGATTACTGGACGCCATATTGTGAAAATTAAAAAAATTAAAGTCAACAAACTATGTCGAGTGGAGTATTGTTGAATAGGTATTTAAAAACCATTATTAGTTTTCTCTCAACATTTTTCGATTTGACCGTCCGTTTAGGATCTATATCGATTTAAAGTTTCGTAACAACCTTTCTCACATATAGGTTTTTTAGGCAGTAGAAATTTACGATGAAAAGACAAAAAAAAACATATAACTGGATGTGGATGGACATATACTGAAGTATCTAGTAGGTATATTGTCCAATATACCATAGGTAGTCCTACCTAAAATATCTAATGTCTTACGCGGTCGCCCATCTCCAATTTCTAACGATTTGGTACTCAACTTCAGTCGAAAACTATATATAGTTAGGTACTTATCTACTTATTAATAAATAAGATAACTATAGCTACCTAAGTATTCATAACTAAAAAGTATAAAATAAAAAAAATAATTAAAGAAATTAAAAAACCCGACTGTATAAAAGTAATCAAAACTACGTACATAATAAAAAAACTGAAAAGAAACAAAACAAGCAAGCACTTAGATGTCCGGTGGTCTAGAATTCCATAATATATTATTGAATAAATACTATTGCAGAAAATAAAATATATTTTAATAATAGAACAGGACAACTGAACAGTCGGGATCCATTATTCGACAGCAAATCTAATTATTCGACAGCAAATCTAATTTTTCACCTCTAATCACAAAATATTTGATATAGAAAAATGTTCAATTATGCGAAGCGGGGCTGATCCGCTACTTTATTATACTTTAATCCGCTAGTTTATTATAAATACATTGAACTTTTAATAATATTGTAGGTACTGCATATTTCAACACAACGAACTTATCACAATATAACTCACCTAGTATAAACTTTTAGGCAAGGTCTTACTATAATATAATATATAAATTTTTTATTGCTTATAGTGGCAAACGAGCAAGCAGCACAGCTGCTGGTAAGTGTTACTGCCGCCCATAGATTTTTGTAATACAAAGAGTATAGCTAGGCCGTTGCCTACCGGTACAACCCCAAACCCATCCAGTTGGGCTTCCGGCTCTCTCGCTCACCGAACGTAGCGCAATAGCACATAACCATTACTCAGACGTCGACCTTCTGCTCAGTGTGGTACTACCCCGGACGGACCGGCCCGCGGCTGTACACAGAGAACTGTCCACAGCGTGGTCCTACCATTTCTAAAATATGTGTGTGTGTGTGTGTATAATATAACACTTTTTAAATCATTAATTCAACGAATTTATCTATAATAAAGGATAACTATAATGCAATACAACTATCGTCAGATTAATACAAAGAAATGATCTATTCTTAAATAATATAAGAAGATTATTATTTTATAGAACTGTAATTATAATATACGAGTACTGACCCTATAGACTTTGTTCTTCGCAAATTAAAAAATTAACATAGGATATTTTGAAATCGAGCCGCCCTCCTTCACCCCGGAGGGTAAGGGTGGAGTGTAAACAATCTTTAGCCTCAAAAAAAGGAAAAACAAGATGTGACTTGAAAATACACGATATAAGTGCACCTTTTATTTATTAATTACATTTAGTAGTATACATTTTGTTTATCATTAATTTATTTATATGAAATTACCTGCGCGAGAAAAGCGTATGTCTCTCTTTGCCGAAGAAAAGCTTCACTTCAAAAACGAAAAAAATTATGCTAAATGTTATTTGTTTTTTTTTTGTTTGATAACGCAGTAGCTAAAAATGCATTTTTCGCATACCCGCCCGTGGGGGGTATGTGGGACTCGCAGGCCCTGAAGGGGTCACTGAATACCCACTAAAAAAACCAACTGCGATAGCTGTTAGCCGCAGATGGCTTTTGCAGCTTTACGCGGATAATGGGTGAGCCCGAGGGCTCTTAACCCGAGTGAAGTGTACTAAGCGACATCGCCCGAGGGCTCCCCATGTGGGGAACGGACCTCGGCTCGGGGCGTCGCTGAAGGCAAAGTGGACGTGGACGTGTCCACGTTTGAATTGGTGACTATTGCGCGCCGTGATTTCGCACCTCGACGGCGAGGACCGCGGATATTTATGCATGATGGCCTCGCGGGCGGCGTAGGCTCTAGATTGGGCGACGTAGGCTCTAGATTGGGCGACGTAGGCTCTAGATTGGGCGACGTAGGCTCTAGATTGGGCGACGTAGGCTCTAGATTGGGCGACGTAGGCTCTAGATTGGGCGACGTAGGCTCTAGATTGGGCGACGTAGGCTCTAGATTGGGCGACGTAGGCTCTAGATTGGGCGACGTAGGCTCTAGATTGGGCGACGTAGGCTCTAGATTGGGCGACGTAGGCTCTAGATTGGGCGACGTAGGCTCTAGATTGGGCGACGTAGGTTCTAGATTGGGCGACGTAGGCTCTAGATTGGGCGACGTAGGCTCTAGATTGGGCGACGTAGGCTCTAGATTGGGCGACGTAGGCTCTAGATTGGGCGACGTAGGCTCTAGATTGGGCGACGTAGGCTCTAGATTTGGTCTTCATCGTCGTTTAGTGCGTGACGCGGATCTAATTTTTGAAATTTGAGATGGGTGTAGGACGCCGCGTGTGTCATGGCGGAGATGTTATTTGGTTGTACGTGTAGTGTATTAGTTAAATGGGAGCTGTGATGTTGATATCGTTGGTAAAAAGTTCGAACGATCGACGTCACGATACGATGGTGGCTGACGTCACGGTATTGGTTTACATGACGCGCACGATGTACTAGTCAACGTTTTGATAATTTTAATTATATGTATTTTTAAAGTGAAAACTTCCTTTGGCGCACTGCACACTGATTTTTCGTAGGCTGTAATTGAGGCTAATCCGTCACGCTCTGAGGTGAAAGACTCGATCTGGTGAACTCGGGACCGCTGAGTGTGCCCGAGCGAGAAAGATATAATCAGCTGCTCTTCGCTGCTGTGTTGCTGTGTTTAATATATTCATTGTATATGTAATAATTACTATTATCCGTTATTCAATAGTTTTTAATAGTAAATTATTGACGGCTGGCTGTGGCATGCCGCATGATCGAACCCATACATATGAATATTGACGGCTGGCTGTGGCATGCCGCATGATCGAGGCCATACATATGAATATGAATATTGTAAACTCAACCTGTTGACTTTGGCCAACAATTATATTTCCAAGAAGGGTTGACATCAGGTTGGTGGTCGGTCATGATTACCATTAACTTTTGCAATATGTACAATGTAAGAGAAGAATATTGCGATAAGAGCACAAGTAATTGAGATAAGAGCAGGAGAATGGGGATAGGCAAGTATATAATAGTTACGACAGCACATTTGGTCGTGTGAATGGAGATGATTTCTTTGTTTACATAATGTACTTAGCGTAATGCGTATGGTGTTTGGTACTTAGTTAGATTAAGTACTAAAAATAGGTAAGTATTGACTGGTTATTATTATTTCCTTTACATTTTTTTTATTATCACACAATAATAAGCTTTAATAGCAATACTTAGTATTTAAGTATAGTTTATCGACATTCATTCAGGCCACTTGAAGAGTCGCCGGCTAGACCACTGACGACAAAGACGGGGGTCGCGCGCCGCTTCATCTGTCGACCCGGACGGATTTAGCGGGTTGCGACCAGACCATAGCCCGCCGCAAAAAAAAGCCTCTTGAAGGGTGTTGACAGTTGGTCTGGTGGCCGCAGTTAATGCTGTAAGTTGCCCAGGGTAGTGCCAACACCCTGCTGGTGGTCTCTCACCTGGTTTTTACAGTGATTTTATACACAGAACAGTGAGCTTAGTAAATAATAAATAGTGGCATGTATGCTGTACTATACGGTGCGAGCGAGAGGCCGATATCGGACGAAAGGTCGCGTCGGTCGGGCCGGCGCCGTTGCCGCTCAGTGCGCTCCGCCATGTTTCACGATAAACTCGACGTGAAGCTTATCCGTCTGGTGCGCAAGTGCCAATTTCTATACGACTATGGACACAATAAGTACATGGACTTCAACGCAAGAGAAGTCGCCTGGCAGAAGATTGGTGACGAACTCAAGCGGCCAGGTAGAACTGAACACTTTTATTGTTTACGATTGTGAGCCGTTACTATCAGTTTTGTTTGTCGATTATATCGATCGAGTTATGTTGAGCGAGTTTGTTGCGAGTTGGGCAATATAATATTTTTTCATAGACATATTGCAAATGTTTTTTAAGAAATGAAACGTTTGCTAAATATGAAAGCAATCTTTTAATATTGCGAAATACTCAAGAAAATTAAATAAATAATTTAAATTTATTCAATACTTATTGAAATTGAAAGACAAGAAGTGTTTTTTTGGAAATTTTATTTATTAAAAAAGTTATTAACTAATTTTTATTATTAATACTCAATTACGTTTATTTCCAGCTGTGGACTGCAAAGAGAGGTGGATTAACATACGTGATGTGTACAGACGAATTTTGAGGAAAAAGCTCGGCAATGCCTCACGTCCTGTTAAAATGTACAAATACGAAAGTGAATTAAGCTTTATGAGACCATACTATAAAGATGTGTCAGCTGCAATTATCAGCGACGAGGAGAAAAGTTCTGAATGGAATCTAGCTGATAATGACGATAGATCATGTAGCGATGACTCAAACAAACCAATCAAAAAAGTTAAAGCTAAACGAAGAAAAACTAAAACAAGGAAAGAAATTGTGCATACGCACGATATTGAGGAGAAAAATGTTATTTCGACATCTAATGATACTCAGCAAATAATAGGAGATCTTGATGCAACAGATCCTATCGATGCTTTCCTATTAAGTATTAGCGCTACTTTAAAAACATTTTCAGCTTATCACTTGAATGTCGCAAAGAGTAAGATTTTTGCAGTAGTGCAAGAGCATGATTTACAACAGATCGTTGAAAAAGAGAGACAGGAACAGTCTGATATAAAAGCTACTACCACTGACGATATGTACATTCTTTAAAGTGTAATACCCATATAAGGCAAAAGTACAAACGAACATTTACAATAATAAAATACCCATATTTTCTATACAGTTCACTAAATACATAGCCATTAAAATAGGCTTTTATGGCCTTTAGGCCCTTAGGTGGAATGAATAGTCTTTTATGGCCACTACTGACTGAATACAGTTGAATCGTTGAGTATTATACTGGTGAACTTAAGTTGCCAAGCTATTATTCAAGGTTATTCGTCCAAAATAAGTGCTTACTGTATTATTATTTTATTTATTAAAATTTGAAATGAAAAAATAAAATACTGTTGGGGAAACTTAACATACTTTCAAAAATCCATTCAAATTTAAAACTAAACAATCGAAGTAATTACTATTAAGTTAAATTGAAATAATTACTATTAAGTTTTCTTTAGTTAAGAATAAATCAAGTTACAAAATCTGTATGTATTTTATTACTACAATTTATTTCTATAAGATGTGATATTCAACGTCGACAGCGAAGTTAAATTATCTCTATGTAAGCAGAGAGATCTAGCCATATGATGATTTTTTGTTAATAGTAGTCAAATTATAGCTTAAGAAACTATTGTCTGATGTCAACCCTTTTTTTTTTTTTTTTTTATTGGTGGGCTATGGGTGTGTCTCGCTCCGCTGAATCGGTCCGGGGTGACGGAAAGGCGGCGCGTGACCCCATAGACCCACCGTAAAACCTTCTCTCTTCGCCGTGCGAGCGGACCACCGGTACTCGATTTTAACTTCGGTGGCCCGCCCGGCGGTTTACCCTCGCGGGTTCCTCTCGTCGACGCCCCGACAGATTTCGCCGTCGGGGCGTCGCCCTCACGCGGTGGCCTCACGTCGGGTGACCGGACAATTCCCCGGTCCGATCACCCGAGGCCTCGGTTAGGGCGGCATCAGGCGCAGGTATTCGCGCCTGCGCCGCCCCGGCCGCTGACGGCGGCCCGGGTCGCGGGACTCCTCCCGGACTCGTTCCGCCGCCTCCTTCTGCGAGATGACAGCCTCGCAGAAGGCGGCGACCGCGTCCCAGTTCCTGACGCTGTCGACCATCGCTCTCGCGACAGCCGGCAGCGCCAGGTCGGCACCGATAACAGCGACGAGGTCACGGCGCTGCCGGTCAAAGCCCGGACACGCCTCCAGCGTGTGTTGCGCCGTGTCCTCGTCACTGCTGCAATGGTGGCAGAACGAAGTCCACTCCCTTTGCGCGACCGTGTGCAGGTAAAAGCCGAAGCATCCGTGCCCCGACAACACCTGCACCAGTCGAAAGGAGAGGACTCCGTGCCGCCGCTCCATCCACTCCATCAATACGGGCCGGAGAGCCTCGACGGTGACGACACCGTGTCTAGGCCTCTCCAGCCGCGTAGCCCAACGGGCGATGACGTCTCGGCGGGCGTCCTCGCGCCAGGTGGCTATCTCGCTCAGCGATGGGGAGCCACCTTCGTCGCGCAGTGAGGTCACCCGCCGGTAGAGGTCGGAGAGCATCTCCGCCTCTAGGTCCCACGGGGGTGTCCCGGCCAGTAGGCATGCCGCCTCGGTCGATACCGTGCGGTACCCGCGAATGGCTCTGACCGCCATGACTCTCTGGGGTCTCCACAGAACAGCCCTGAGCTGGGCGTTCAGAGCCCTCGCCCACACGGGTGCGCCGTACATGGCCATAGAACGGATCACCCCCGCATACAGCCGTCGGCCCTCGAAGCTGGGTCCGCCCACGTTCGGCATGAGCCGCGAAAGGGCGGACGCCGCGCCGACCAGCCGGGGAGCAATTCGGCGAAAATGCTCCCGGAACCACCATCGCCCGTCGAGCACCAGACCCAAGTACTTCATATGGGCCTGGATGCTGATGTGGACGGAGTTGACGACTAGCGAGACGCTGATTGGCGGCCTTACGCGTGGCCCATGGAACAATAGGGCCTCCGTCTTATGTCTGATGTCAACCCTCGGGAATGTACCTAACTGTTGACCAGAGAGCATCAAATGAAGTTGGCCTAGGTTGATATAAAGCTCTTAATCGTCTTTACGACATCTACGAACAAAGTAAGGGTTGGTAATATTTATAATGGTTACCACACAGCATAAAAATAAAATATATTAATACAACACGTATGTTCAGTTAACATTACATTGTAAACTGAAATGTATTTATGAATAAGGTATTTTTTTTGAAGTGGAACTTTTTATCGATGTATGGGAGAAATTTTATATTATTGTAACGTTTTTCTATTACGCGCCATCTTTATTTTGAAGTGAAACTTCTTTGCGCGCATTAGAGTTTTTACAGATGAAAAGCGACACGAGAGAGAGAATATATGCTATTGGTTGATGTATGTAAACGAGATTTAAAAATTAGTTTGCCAAAGTTTCACTTCTGATATCTTTATTTTGTACGCACTGTTACACTCTCCTCCTGTAAGCCTTTCTGCCCACAAGGCACTCTCTTCTCCTGACTCAGCATTCCATACACAGCGACCCTTCCACGCTTCACTCCTAAGCCAGTCCGCTCCGAGCATCCATCCAATACACACGTTCTTTTTATAACATAATCTCATTAAGTAAATGCTCGTAAAATAATTGAAATCTTTTTTTAAAAACCCTCTGAAAGGGTCCAGTATAACAGCACGCATAATTTTTATTAAGTAATCCTAAGTTTGTATGTTGTACTATTAGAAATAAAGTATATTAGAAATAAAGAATAATTATGGGGTTCTCGTGCCTGTAACAGCCAGTACAGTACAGTAATGAAACGTATATAAACGAGGCCTCCCGGTACTACCGGGATCTTCTATTAAGAAGAACAAAAAAAAAGTGTGTGTGTCAGCTCCGACGCACGACTGGAGTTTACTCTTTAAGTACGATTAGGTTGCGCACCAAAAACGTAACGACGTCATTCGATCACTAGATTTTACTCCTCAAATTTTTCTCATACCGGCCTTATATGAAAATCGATTCTTAAGGAGTAAACTCCAATAAAGAAGAAACACATAGATAAGTCTTTCAATTCTCACCAATCCAGCATAGTCATTATCATCGAAGATATAGTGTTTATCTTATACTCTGTTTAATAATAATTTAAAATAAATTAAAGAGTATTAATAGAATAAATATTCTGTTTGGTGTTGGAAATTAGTTAACTGACACGTAGTATTTATTTAATAAACAGTATTAGCATAAAACAATAAAATTAATGTCTATAGAAATTCTTTAATTTAAGTATTATCTTATTAATTTCATTATTATTAATTTATATACATACATACATACATATCATCACGCCATATCCCTTGCAGGGTAGGCAGAGAGAACAGAGTGCCAGAGAACTCTATCCTTGCATACTTCACTCGCTTCCTCAACATTCATAATTCTCTTCATACACGCTCGCCGGTTTCGGAGACTCTTTACTCCACCTTCCTTCAGTACATGACCGATCTGGTCTAGTTAGGTTAGTCTCGGTCTCCCCCGGTACTTACATCCTTCCACTTTCGCATTGTATATCTTCTTAACCAGACGTTCGTTCGGCATTCTTTCCACATGTCCGAACCATCGGAGCATTCCCTTTCGCATCTTTACACCGATACTCTCTTTCATACTTACTCGCTCTCTTACGTCGTCGTTACGAATGCGATCGATCAGCCTAACTTCCCAGATTTTCCGTAGAGATCGCATTTCGACCGCATTAATTTTACTTTCATATTCTTTTCTGCATACCCAACTCTCGCTTCCATACAGTAATGTTGGGGATAAGCACTGCGTTTTGTATTGCTACACGTGCTTTCTGGCTGAGGTGGTGGCTACCGAGAAGTTGATAATTAATTTATATTGTTACTTATAATGTTAAATGTATAAATATATCCTGTGAATCAATGACACATGATAAGTTAAACTACGGTATCAGTACAAAAGTCACGCTACTGTGAAAATATAACGAGTACGTATAGTAGGGGCCGTTCGTGGTTCGCTCGCTGGGCGACTCGGGTCGACGATCGATAACACCCACACACGCACACATCGTTACGTCGTGTCGTCGCACCGGGCGCTCGCACACCCACCGACACGTGTCTACACGACGTCAGGCCGATACACACTTTACGACTATTTAATCGCACCGTTCTGTCGCACAACCAGTTTTGTATTGCGAGCTCTCTGCGTTCACCATTAGTCAATGTTAGAATGTAATCTGAGGCTAAACAAAAACTAGACATGTTGTGTCGTAAAGATATGCGATAAAAGTGAAACTGTTGTATTACAAGTAACGGTTCAATCTCTTTAATCAGTTTTACTTCAAAACTGATGCTCCGCTCCTTTATTTTAACTATAAACCATTTACATACGTTGGCGTTAATATGGGCATTTAAAAAAAGCCCATGATTCTTTTTCAAATTTTTTAGATTATTTAAAAAAAATTCTTGACATGTTTATATTCCGCTAATTACGTGTGTATATTACATATATCTATTCAAATCCATTTTTGAAAATACGTATCCTCCATGGAGATAATGACATATTCAGCACATTACAGAGCAAGCTATGAGATTACACATCTCTTTCCGTTTCCTATTTAATTACGATTAAGAATTTTGATTGCGACAAGTTGTTGTAAGTTTAATATAATGCAAAGTGTGTGTCGTGCCTTATGAACCGGTCCGTCTCGTTCACGTAACGGCGTATGACGCCACGTTGCCGCTCCGTGCTCCATCGTGTACCCGTCGCGTCGAGCAGTCGCGCCGCGCCCGCCTCGCCGCCGCGTCGCCATGCCTTTACCATTCAACAAAACCCTCGACTTGAAGCTCCTAGAACTAGTCAAAGACAACCCCATCCTATACAACACGAAGCACTCCAAGTATTTAGACTTCGATTCAAGAGAAGTTGTTTGGCAGAAGATAGGTGACGCGCTATCGAGACCCGGTAAGTTACACTCTTATTGTTTATCTAGTAAATATTATTATCGCTTGGCAGGTTTGTTGTTGATTTATATCATACCTTATTATAAAGGGTATAGAAATCAAAATCGTTTGGTTTGATGATACGTGTTTACTATGTATGCAATACTAAAGTTACATATATTCATAAATAATTATTTATTAGCATTTAAAAATAATAACTTAATTATATAGATAATAGATCAATCGCCACGTTATAGGTTCGATGCCGCCACAACAGGTGTTGCCAAATAATTGTACTCAGTCTGAGTACACTTTGTTTTCGCATGTTCGATTCTTAGGCGAATTTTGTCAACTCATTCACTCGTTCAACAGTGACATATTGTATTCATGACATGTGGACTGAGTACTTATTATTACATATTTTTTAAAATAAATAATGACATCCCAGAATGGATTCGTACCCACATTACATGTAAATTTATAGTTTCACCTCTTAAACAAGCTTCTAAATGACTTCTCTAAAGCTGCAGAATACAATAATACTTTTGTGTTTAGCTTAGAATTCGAACCTGATACGTCTGAATGAGGCGCTTATTTAATTATTAATAACTAATTATTTCACAGCATTGGTGTGCAAATCACGATGGGTGAATATCCGGGATATGATGCGACGTAAGATCCGGGACCGCTTGAGGAACTCTAGCGGCCACAGCTACAAATACAAATACGAAGACGAGCTGACCTTTATGCTGCCTTATTTCAAAGAGACCCCACCATCCGGCCACGATGAATACCCAGAGTTCATAGACGACAGCGCCTGCGAGGTGGAAATGCCCACGGAAGTATTCGTCGATGAAACCTTAGATTTCGAAGAGCCTAGAGAAACGAAGCCTTTTATAAAGAAACGACAAGACGATTCAAATTCCAGGGACATGTCCCTTCAAGAACATTCATACCAGGAATTGAACCCAGCTGATCCTTTAGATGTTTTCCTCTTAACAATTGGCTCTACTTTAAAGAAATTTAGTCCGTATTACTTGAATCAGGCTAAGAGTAAGATATTCCAAGTGGTCCAGGAGTATGAATTGCAGCAGATTATGAATAAGAACGACCAGACACCTGGAAGCAGTAATGCAAGCCTCATGTGATGTATATATTTAGGATAAGCATAGATAATAAAATATATTTTTTTAAATCACTTCTTTTAATTCAAAATCAATCCTGGCGGGGCACAAACGTATAGTCAGTTCATCTCAGCATATACATATATGTCCCAATGTTGGGCTCAAGCGTTCTCTGTAGTGGGAGGAAATTGACCTACTATACCACGCTGGTCAGACATGTCGGTATAGGGTCTTGTTTCAATTTTTCTGTTGCATAGTTGTTATATGCGTTTCACATGCTTTAATCCTCTTTACGATTATCCACAGGTAAGATAGGGGGTGGTGAATTGTATTCTTACTCCATCACGACACGGATAATATAGTCAATTGCAACATTTCAAATAAATTTAATTCAATAAACTAACTCTTGGATCGGAACTAACTAACTTGGATCGGAGCTCGACCGCCATTGAGATGATCCGACGACATAATCAGCCAGTTTGTGTATTATATTTATTTTATTTCTTTTGTATATACCTAAGTACATATGTATAGAACATATTTAGTCAGTATTTGTTCCAGCACGGCGCGGCGTGTGTAAGTTAATAGATGTGTTAGGTCCCACACACACACGTACTACCAGTAGTCATCGCTATAGTGGGGCACTATAATATCACAATTTGAAAGTAATGAGATCGTGACACAATATTGTTAGTGGTAGGACCACGCCCCGGTCCGTCCGCGGTAGTACCACACTGAGCAGAAGATCGACATCTGAGTAATGGCAATGTGCTATCACATGAGTAAATATACGTTTATTTACTCATGTGGTGCTCTTGCGCTTCGTTTGGTGAGCGAGAGAGCCGGAAGTAATTGAGATAAGAGCAGAATAGTGATGATGCTATAAGAATACAATTCACTACCTATTCTCTCTATTATTGCAAATAATAATAATATAAAACAACAATGCAAGAG
This sequence comes from Lymantria monacha, assembly GCA_905163515.2. NCBI lineage: Eukaryota > Metazoa > Arthropoda > Insecta > Lepidoptera > Erebidae > Lymantria > Lymantria monacha. The sequence continues at coordinate 20,787,256 of LR991107.1, read as the reverse complement.
TAAAAAAAAGATGGCCTTAAAACAGTATTATTACACGCCTGGCCAACGTGGCATATTCAATTTCCTTCCCGTTATGAAGTAAGCCCGCATTTAGTATTAGGACATATATGGATTTAATAAGAATTGATTTATTTCCTTATTGCTATCTAACATTTACACGAATATTGTAAATTATAATTGTAGAATATTTACAAAAAGTAAGATTTTTTTTAGAAACGAAAAAACAATAATCGAGGGCTGAGTTAAGAAATTCACATCTAATGCAAATTCGTTCCAATCACTTTACCATGTAAGCGAGTGTGGGCCTACGTATAATAACCAATTTACCACTCATATTGTCGTCGTTTCGGGAGATGTTTTACACGTAATCTATCGGCAAATGCTTACATATTGTACCATTTTAATACTATTTTTATAGTCCTTAAAATATAGCTTGATCTCTGTGACAGATAGCTACAAAACCGATGAAGTAATTTTGAATACGCGTCATGTTTACAATTTTATTTTGATTCGCCTATATTTTCATTCTTTACGTGCCAGTTATATCTCAACTGAATTATGAATATAAAATATGAATATTTACACCAAAACTTGTACCTCATATGTTCTTAAATACATAGTAACCATTTTATAAAAACATGATGCTTACGCAAGTACAAGGTCATACTGCACTGAGAATAAGATAGAGATGGGACAATCGATAAACCTAAATCGATAACATTCTTATTCATTATTTATAAAACAAGTAAAACCAATACATTACCTATATAAACCTATGGTTACTCTATAAAATAAGTAAATTGTGTTAATAAGTATTCAGACATCAGTTATAATATTAATAAGACCATTTCTTTTATATCAAAATGATAATTTCTTTTATAAAATAAACATGATAAGTCATGAAATAATCTGTGCCTAAGAACTCATCATCAACCTACAGAAATGATCCAGCGATGATGATAATAGTGACGATGAACTTGGATGTACTCCTTTCGAATAATAAAAAGAATTAATTAGTTTCAATTATATCGACAAAAATACGGACTATACGTAAGCGTGCGGGACTAGTGACAACTGTCACAGAGATCAAGCTATATTTTATGAACTACTAGCAGACTTGGCCACGCGTTACTGTGGCTAAGGTAGTCTCAGTAACACGTGGTGGTTATGCTAATAAATTTTAGCTTATATGAAACGTTTGTACGTTTAACATAGCGCCATCTATTAAATACTTACTCAATCCAGTCAACAGATACCGCTATCTGTTAAAATCGTTTGGAGATAACTGATAATTGTGACTGTCAAATAATAGACAAATAATTTGCAATAAAATAATATTGCGACTATAAATTGATCTGGAAGCTGTCCTATCTTTTAAGTTGATTCAAACTAAACTTGCTGTGCAAATTTTATTAAAATCGGTTAAGTACTTTAGAAGTCCATCGCGGACAAACAACGTGACGCGTAATTTATATATATTAAGATAGTTAGAATTGTATTATCGCGACCCAGTTATACAAATTACTGAGATTTAGCATTTAACATGTTTGATTATTTAACATGTTCAAAACTCGGTTTACAAGTGAAAGATGATTGCCATACGTAACATTTGAATCTATGTCCACTGGAAATTCATCATCTTAACACTTAGACGCTAAATTTTCGCTCGTATTGTTACTGTTTTAAAAGAAGTACCATACTCCACGAATTAACCGCGGGCCGGTCCGGGGTAGTACCACACTTTTGCAGAAGATCGACGTCTGAGTAGTGGCAATGTGCTATTGCGCTTCGTTCGATGAGCGAGAGCCGGCAGCCCAACTGGGTGGGTTTGGGGATTGTATTAGTAGGCAGCGGCTTAAGCTATATATCCTTGGTATTGCAAAGGTGACAGGGCAACAGTGACATATACCATTGGGTGAGCTGCTTGCTCGTTTGCCACCATTAGCAACAAAAAAAAATTTAACGTTTAAATGCTGGAACGATAAATTGGTTTTCTCTCGTAAAAATAAGTTTTTATAAACAACCTTGCATATTAACTGTTGAATTTCAGTAATTATACATCTTACTTTTAATGCATTTGTCATTTAAACTACCAATTAGTATGCAAAAAATCTTATTGTATAATATAACTGTGATAAATAGGATTATATAGTAATCTATAAATGCTTACAAGTTATATATAAAAAATATTTAGTAATCGGGTTTTTATAAATAATTAAGAATATTAAATGTTAAATTTTAGTAATTTGCTTACAAGTTGTGTAAAATATATTACCAAATTTGTCAGACGTTATCGCGGTCACTGTTGTTATGACGACTGTTGATGTAATAAGTGATTGATATTATGTTGTTAGAGTTATTAATGATGATATTGTTGTATTAGGTATAAATATATACGAGTAAGTAATCCAGACAAACTAAGTTTTATAGAAACATTGATTTTTTGAATTGAAAAGGCAAAAAATCTCGAAATGAACAACGTTTTTCAGATGTTCATATTGTTTGCATATAGCATAAGTGGTAAGATCACCACTATATTCAAACAATTTGACCATTTCTAATATTGTTATGGCAAACGTTTTGGATTACCTTGTAAATTTAAAATATACTGCCAGATTATTTTACTAAAATTTGATCCACTTCCGGTTGATTCACCGAAACCGTAAGTGGCTAGGAATCATCTGGATTATGATGATTTAATTATTTATTCTATATTATTTTCTATTGTATTTACCTCTTAGGGGATGAAATTTGATTTACATGGAGTAAATATACATATGTGTAATAGATTTTATTTGTTTTATTTATATAAGAAATTTTGCATGAATTGTAGCCGCCGAGTTCGCCGGCATCCAATGTCAGATCCAGTTCGGAGACTATCAGGAAGATAAACACAAGCCCGGGTTCATTGAGAAGTAAGTAACTAAATGCAAAGCAATATTAAGAAAAAGAGTGATAGGACAACTGGTCTGGAACTGGCTGCTATTTTGTACTTGTAGTTTTTTTGACTGTAGAAATGACACATATCAAGTGTAGCGGGTTTATTTCCTGCGTTCCACAATACTATATGCGATCCATAGATTATTGTTCTGAGTCTGCGTGTAATTTATTTTGACGAGCTGACCACCGAGGTCAAAGGTGGTTACCTCAATAGCGATGGGGAGGCATATAGTAGGTTATGGAACCGCGCTTCACCCTTCCTTTATTCCGGACGGATTGGGCCTAGTGCTTCCAGACGAAAGGGCCGTATTGCCTGCCACATGAAAGGACGTTCTCGCTTAAAAAAAAACATTTATTCCGATGATTGAACGACTATTAAAAAAAATAACACTGTTTTATTTCTTTGGATATAAAAGAGTTCGGTGTTCTCTTTCTGTACTCATTAGATATGTGTTTACAGTTTGAGTGAATTCCTTCCGATGAACTACACGGGCTGTTGGGGTATAGAGAAGAAGGTGTACAAAGCTCACCGCAAGTATACTGGCCTCCAGCCGCTCGAGGCTAAGAACACCTACATTAAGACAGCGAGGGAGCTGCCCACATATGGAGTCACATTCTTCTTGGTCAAGGTGAGTAAAGGCTCTTCTTCTGCTCTTATACTAATTACTTGAGGTCGACACACTGTGTACTTCTCTTCCTACATATTGTAAAAGTTATTGGCAATAGTTTTTTTGACCAGCCACCTGCCTGACGTCAACCCTCCTTGGGAACGTAATTGTTGCCCGATCGACATCAGATAGTGTTGGCCCAGGTCTTAGTCGTCTTTTACGACATCCGCGAGCAAAGTAAGGGTTGGTAGTATTCGTAGCCGCTACCACACAGTAAAAAGTCTCTTCTTGGTCATAATATTCTAAAGCCTAAAAATAGTAAAAAATTCTATAGTCTATACATATTAAGTTTAGAACACAAAAATTTCAAGGAATAAATTAATTTCAAATATTTGTTTTTGCTTATTTGCGGCAAACGAGCAAGCAGCACACCTGATTGTAAGTGTAAGTGCCACTCATGGACTTTTGATACTTACCAATGGTACAGCTAGGCCGTTGCCTACCACCCCAAACCCACCCACAAAGTTGGGCTTCAGACTCTCTCTCTCACCGAATGAAGCGCAACAACACATCGTCACTACTCAGACGTCGATTTTCTGTTAGAGTGTGGTACTACCCCGAACAGACAGGTTCGCGGCTGTAGACAGAAAACTGTCAACAGCGTGTCACTATCACTGCTAAAATCCAAAAATCCAAGTAAATTGAAACTAATATTATAGATTTTATTGCGTTTAATGTTATTTGCATGTAGCTACCACATACCATCGAGTGGTTTGCTTGCTCGTTTACTCAAATGGTTGGTTCAAGATATTTTTAACACCAAGTCATCATCATCATCATCTCGGCTCATATATGTCCCACTGCTGGACACGAATCTCCTCCACAATAGAAGGGCAATTAACCTATTACATAATACTAGTTCTCTATTTTAGTAGTAAGAATACAACTCACCAACCCCATCTTGCGCGGCACAAAAGTTTAGGAGTGGTAGGACCACGCTGTTGACAGTTTTCTCTGTCTACAGCCGCGGGCCGATCCGTCCTGGGTAGTACCACACTCTCGCAGAAGATCGACGTCTGAGTAATGGCAATGTGCTATTGCGCTTCGTTCAGTGAGCGAGAGAGTCGGAAGCCCAACTGGGGTGGGTTTGGAGGTTATATTGGTAGGCAGCGGCCTAGCTATACCCATATTTTTTTTTTTTTTTTTTTTTATTGGTGGACTATGGGTGCGTCTCGCCCCGCCAAATCGGTCCGGGGTGATGGAGAAGGCGGCGCGTGATCCCATAGACCCACCGTAAAATCCTCTCTCTTCGCCGTGCGAGCGGACCACCGGTACCCGATCTTTGTCTTCGGTGGTCCACTCGGCGGTTTACCCTCGCGGGTTCCTCTCGTCGACGCCCCGACAGATTTCGCCGTCGGGGCGTCGCCCTCACGCGGTGGCCTCGCGTCGGGTGACCGGACAATTCCCCGGTCCGATCACCCGAGGCCTGGGTTAGGGCGGCATCAGGCGCATGTATTCGCGCCTGCGCCGCCCCGGCCGCTGGCGGCGGCCCGGGTCGCGGGAGTCCTCCCTGACTCGTTCCGCCGCCTCCTTCCGCGAGATGACAGCCTCGCAGAAGGCGGCGACCGCGTCCCAGTTCCTGACGCTGTCGACCATCGCCCTCGCGACAGCCGGCAGTGACAGGTCGGCACCGATAATAGCGACGAGGTCGCGGCGCTGCCCGTCCCAGCCCGAGCATTCCTCGAGCGTATGTTGCGCCGTGTCCTCATCACTACTGCAATGATGGCAGCCCGGAGTCCACTCCCTGTACACGACCGTGTGCAGGTATTTCCCGAAGCACCCGTGCCCCGTCAACACCTGCACCAGTCGGAAGGTAAGGACCCCGTGCCGCCGCTCCATCCATTTCATCAATGCGGGCCGGAAGGCTTCGACGGTCACGATACCGTGTCTAGGCCTCTCCAGCCGCGTAACCCAACGGGCGATGACGTCTCGGCGGGCGTCCTCGCGCCAGGTGGCTATCTCGCTCAACGATGGGGAGCCACCCTCCTCGCGCACTGAGGTAACCCGCCGGTAGAGGTCGGAGAGCATCTCCGCCTCCGCCTCTAGGTCCCACGGGGGTGTCCCGGCCAATAGGCACGCCGCCTCTGTTAGCTATACCCCTGGTATTGCAAATAATAAAATAATTGCTGGCGGCAATAACACTTACCATCAGGTGTGCTGCTTGTTCGTTTGCCACCATAAGCAATAAAAAAATACGACTAAGTGACATAATATGTATATAACTTTAACCATGAGAAGGCGAACTCGAAATAAAAGCCTATATCAACCCAACTAACCAGCGTGGTATACTAGACTAATTTTCCTTCTACTGCGGAGGAGGCTCGAGTCCTTAAGGAAGAAGTATATGAGCTGAGATGACGATTACTATCAGATCAGAATTACCACTTACCATGATATGGTATGCTCGGTAGTCTGTCTTGAAAGGCAGTAAAAATATGGTTAAGATACCGACCTTCCATGCGTGTGGTTCGATTCCCACGCAGGACAATATTTTGTGCGATCCAACAAGCATTGTCCTGAGTGTAGATGTAATTTGTCTGCGTTAATTGCATGTTTGTCCTTCCCCTACAATATAAAGATTATTGTATTAGTATCGGGTGGTGTCTTTAAAACAATAAAAATACCTACACATTTAGTCAATTTGTCGATTTATTAAAAAAAAAAAATGTTAAACATTTAGTTACCAGGGTGTAAGTAAACGTTTAACAACTTACTCGACAATAAAAGTAGGAGGTTGGAAGTAAAACCGTGAGAATATATATACTAATAATATTGAATGTTAGGAGAAACAACCAGGCAAGATGAGACTAGTGCCGCGTCTGCTCGGTATCAACGCAGAGGCCATACTGCGACTGGACGAGAACTCTAAGGAGATTCTGCAGCAGTGGCCCCTGACACACGTGAAGACCTACCACGTCGGCAAGTCGGACACATTCACACTCAAGTTCGGTGATTGGAGGTGAGTCACTTTAATTACTTGTGGTCGATGCAATATGAACACTGCTATCATAGTACATATTGTAAAAGTTATAGGCAATAGTTTTGTGACCGGCCGCCTGTTTGACGTGAACCATGTGCAGGTTGTGGCTAACCATGGCAATTGTTGACCAGATGGCCTAAAACAGATTTAGCCCAGGTCAATTTAAATGTCTTAGTTGCTTTTTATGACACCCAGTAGCAATGTAAGGGTTGGTAGTATTTGTAGCTGCCACCGCACAACAAAGATCCTTTGAAGTCAAAGTATCTACTTTTGATATCTTAAGATGATTATTTTCCGTGTGGTGACGGAGTAAGAATACAATTCACCACCCCCTATCTTGCCCGTGGCTGATCGTAAGCAACGACTAAATGATATAAGACATCTATGCAAGAAAAAGAAAACTCGAAACAAAACCTTATACCAACACGTCTATCCAGCGTGATATAATGGGTCAATTGCCCTGCCATTATGGAAGTGGCTCGAGCCCAAAAGTGGGATAAATATGAGCTGAGATGAGATTTGATGAAGATGATTATCCGTGGGGTGAAAGAAATTGTACACCAGCCCTTTTCTTGATCTGACGACTAAAAAATATGATGTGCAGAGAATGTCTATGCAAGAGAAAGAATACTTTATACTGATCCATTTGATCAGCGTGGTATACTGAGTCAATTTTCTTTCTATTATGTAGAAGGCTAGATCTCGGCAGTGGAACGTATAAGAATTTAGATGATGATGAAGAAGGGCACTTCGAATTATGCATCTCTGATAGTCCTTGGCATTCTGGTTAGCGATTGAAGTCGGTATTACAAGGTACGAGGAGTGTGTTGCTGCCCATTCTCCTGATCAATCAATCATTCATCAGGTTTTTATCATGGGAAATGATGTATGACCATATGGGATATATACAACTTGTGAATCCAATTGATGTATTGTACAGTGACAAGGAGTACTCGTGCAAGACTCAGGACGTGCTGCGCATCCGCGATATCCTCGTCGGCTATATAGATCTGATCCAGCGGCGTATGTTCGCCAAGCCACAGGTGGACCCCAGCGAGTCCATGACCATCTACCAGGACAACATACAGAGCGGACAGTCAGTATTTCATTTGTGCTTTTAATTATTTAATAAGCTTTCATTTGTGTTAAATTATCTTACTAATACAAAATTTTAACAAAACGAAGACCGACTTCAGTAAAGAATATTCTAAAAAGAATGCACTTAAAAGTAAAAATTTTGCACCGACAAGTAATAAAAAAAATTGGAGGCCAACCGAATATGCAGTATTGGAGCTAACTCAGAAACTACTCGTTAGATCTTGTTCAAATTTAAATAGAACCCTATGAGAAGTACCAGACTTTAAATAAAAAAAATAATCATAAAAAACAGTACACCGCGAAAAAAGATCTGAGGTAACTAACATATAAAAAAACTGCCGGTTTGAGAAAAGTCCTCCTTTTTTGAATTCGGTCTAAAAGGCAACCCCGCGTTGTTTTTTTATTAGCTTTAATGGCATACGAGTAATCAGATTACCTGATGGTAAATTGTCACTTTAAAGAAGCTTATGGATTTCTGTAATAAAAGGGATTAAGCCAGGTCTTTACGTACTGCATTCTATGGTACGCCATAGGATGCAATTTTGATCTCAACATTTCTGGCTTATTTAACGAAGTGCAGTAGCAAATTGCTACTATTGACATGCCGTATTTCTGCGAGAGTGTGATGATACCGCCAAGGAGCTGACCCATTTTTATCAACAATTTGGACTTTCCATTAGTAAATTATACGAAAAAATTATATATATTTGAGGCGGATAATTTTACAAATATAAAATGATCGAAAAAAATTTAACATCCTCAGACCACACAACTCTAGGACGTGGCAATCTTATAACGCTATACACAGAAAGTCACTACTTACTAAACCATCAATTCAATCATATTATTATATTAATAAATTTTATTACTTTGTGAAGGAGTCATACGATGCAACTGGTATCACAACAATCTACCAAGCTGGTCCAGGAGACGTTCGTCGGACCCACCAAACTGGTACCATTTGAGCAAGGTAAACTTTATCCTAAATGTATATTTTTTTTTACTGTGAGATGGTGGCTAATAACTGCCAACCCTTATATTGTTTATAAATACCTTACCTTATATTGTTTATAAGTGATAAATGCAGGATGATGATGATGATGATGATGATAATGAAAATATTAAAATGAATCCACATTGTGATAATATAATAGACACAACCCTCTTTTCTTTCCAATGGGTGAATGTAAAACATGATGATCTGAAAAAATCTTGAAATAATACCCCCTGACTAGCGTGATTATAGTAGGTTATTTTCCTTTTCCACTGTGTAGGAAACTCGAGCCCAACAGTGGGATGTATATTAATTGAGATGACGATGAGTGCATTCTGATAACCTTTGCTGATTTATGAAAATTTGGTTTTTGATTGATCTAATCAGCACGAGTTGGCAATGTTGCCTCTTTTTGCTTCCTTGACATTCGTAGTCCGCCCGGTGGGTTACCCATTCCGCTACCATCTCCATGGATGCCCCGGCAAGAAAATCTGTGTTGTGTTGCTGGGACGTTGCCGTCACGCGGTCACAATATTGCCTCTAAAAAAAACAGATTGATATTTTTAGAGTATTAGGGTTCTCTTTTTTTGTATATTATATCTTTTACTCATCATTTACGATCTGGTGGTGAATTGTAGTCTTATTCCGTCACCACGTGGACTATAAGGACCAGATAAAAAAAAGAAGACTATGAGAAAATAATAAAACACACACAGAATAACACACTAGTGTAGTAATCCTCTATGTCTCCATTACAGTTTTCTGTGTTTGACAGGTTCGACTCCGCACCAGGGTACGCAGATGATGACAGTACATCAGATCATACAGACCAATCAAATGAACAATCCACAACAGGCTGCTGTGAGTGTACATACTTATTACTTGGCTTACACAAATCTTGCTTCTATCACGTATTCCTTTCTTTCTAGAGGTGAGTACTTGAAGTATTGATTGACTATGGGAAAGCGGTAGGTCTCCCTTACTCGCCTCTATTTTAGTAATAGATTGCCGCTATGTATTCCCTAATTCAACCAATTATCACAAACTAGTGAGTTAATTTAGGTTATATTATACGTGCGTAGATATTATTTTCAGTTTTTATTCTTTTTTAAGGAGAAAGGAATATTTATTTTGTCACTCAATAAAATTGGATGGACGTACTTGGTCCATTTGGTGATAAAAGAGTGAACGACGCAGGTAGGCTCATAGCGGATGTATGCATGGAGAGAAACCTTATTGTGTCAAACACATTTTTCCAACATAAGGACATCCATATGTATACATGGAGAAGGAATGAACAGAAAAGCATAATAGATTTAATTTTGGTAGACAGTCGCCTCCGAAGCAAAATATTGGACGCAAGAGCCTACAGGGGCCCCACAGTCGATACGGACCACTATCTCGTTATTGCGAGATTTAGTGGTCTGTTCAGAAAGTGGAGGCACTGGCGAGAGCGTGTCCACTTCGGAGGGCTTGAAAGAATAAAGGTTGAAAGGTTGCAAGGAGAGTGTGTAAGAGAAAAGTATGCAGAGGGTGTCCGAGAACGGCTGACGATGGCAAGCCAGCCGCAATCGGACATTGAAGAATGCTGGAGAGTATTGAAAGAGAGTATGGTAGATACAGCGAAAGAAGTATGTGGAAGTTCAAAGAAGCATAGAAAAACAAATGGTGATGCATGGTGGGATGCGGAAGTGGCAGCTTCCGTAGAGCAAAAGAAGAAAGCGTGGCTGGACTATGTCTCTTCTTTGAATCTGAATGACAGTATGACTGAACAGAAGAAAGAAATATATCGGCAATGTAAGAATGACACCAAGGCCTTAGTGAAAGAGAAACGTGATAGAGCAAGTATGAGTGCAGAAGATAGGCTGACTAAAAACTTCGAGGGTAACACCAAACTCTTTTGGAGGGAGGTGAAGAAGTCTCGGGGTGGTTGGCCAGCCTTCAGAATGAATAAACATACATACATACATACATATCATCACGCCATATCCCTTGCAGGGTAGGCAGAGAGAACAGAGTGCCAGAGAACTCTATCTCTGCATACTTCACTCGCTTCCTCAACATTCATAATTCTCTTCATACACGCTCGCCGGTTTCGGAGACTCTTGACTCCACCTTCCTTCAGTACATGACCGATCTGGTCTAGGTAGGTTAGTCTCGGTCTTCCTCGGTACCTACATCCTTCCACTTTCGCATTGTATATCTTCTTAACCAGGCGTTCGTTCGGCATTCTTTCCACATGTCCGAACCATCGGAGCATTCCCTTTCGCATCTTTACACCAATACTCTCTTTCATACCTACTCGCTCTCTTACGTCGTCGTTACGAATGCGGTCGGTCAGCCTAACTCCACAGATTTTCCGCAGAGATCGCATTTCGACCGCATTAATTTTACTATCATACTCTTTTCTGCATACCCAACTCTCGCTTCCATACAGTAATGTTGGGACAAGCACTGCGTTATGTATTGCTACACGTGCCTTCTGGCTGAGGTGGTGGCTGCCGAGAAGTTGCCCCAACGCTCCGTTCACTCTATTTCCCGCATTCACTCTTCGCTCTATATCAGTGGTGTACCTTCCATCTCGGCTAAATCCACATCCAAGATATACAAATTCATCCACTTGCTCTAGTACATCATTACCTATTGTTACTCTTACATCTGTTCTGGTTTTATCTCTTTCAAAGACCATTATTTTGGTTTTGCTCACATTCACGCGTAGACCCCTTTTCTTACAATCTTCTGTCATTGTGTCGACTAGGGTCTGCAGGTCAATCGCTGACTGTGCCAGCAGGACTGCATCATCTGCATAAAGCAGAGCAGTGACCACTGAGTCGCCCATCTGGACTCCCACATTCATATCGTTCAACCTTTGGAGACATTTATCCAGATATATGATAAACAGCCTGGCTGACAGAACGCACCCCTGCTTAACGCCGATATTGACGTCAAACCAAGGCGACATTCCATCATCCAGCCGCACACAGGCTCTACAGAGAACACTTGATCCATGCATCCCCTTCCACTCCTGAAACCTCCTTGTGTCTCACACAGTAAACCATCGGACACCATCCTCATTCTCCTTTCAATAATTTTTCCATACACTTTTGCTGCCAAACTGGTCAAGCTTATGGCCCTGTAATTTGCGCAGTCATAACGTGAACCCTTGTTTTTAAACAAAGGCACGATGACTGCGCTATTCCAGTCCCTGGGAACCATTCCCGAGCTCCAACATAAATTGAGGAGCAACAGGAACGCCTCCCAGACACAAGAGCCACCAAGCTTGATCATCTCGGCAGACACCATATCAATGCCCGCTGCCTTACCATTTTTCAAACTTCTTATCGCCCATTCAACTTCATCCATACTGATGCCATCGGAGGACGCCGTTGTCGAATGTTGATCTACTAAACCACATCCAACACCGGCGTCAACCGTAGCATCCGCATACATATCGCCAAAATATTCACTCCATCGGCTTAACACGTCTTGTGTTTGTGTAAGAATGGCTCCACCTTTAGACCTTATTTTATTCATTCTGAAGGCTGACCAACCACCCCGAGACTTCTTCACCTCCCTCCAAAAGAGTTTGGTGTTAGCCTCGAAGTTTTTAGTCAGCCTATCTTCTGCACTCATACTTGCTCTATCACGTTTCTCTTTCACTAAGGCCTTGGTGTCATTCTTACATTGCCGATATATTTCTTTCTTCTGTTCAGTCATACTGTCATTCAGATTCAAAGAAGAGACATAGTCCAGCCACGCTTTCTTCTTTTGCTCTACGGAAGCTGCCACTTCCGCATCCCACCATTTGTTTTTCTATGCTTCTTTGAACTTCCACATACTTCTTTCGCTGTATCTACCATACTCTCTTTCAATACTCTCCAGCATTCTTCAATGTCCGATTGCGGCTGGCTTGCCATCGTCAGCCGTTCTCGGACACCCTCTGCATACTTTTCTCTTACACACTCTTCTTGCAACCTTTCAACCTTTATTCTTTCAAGCCCTCCGAAGTGGACACGCTCTCGCCAGTGCCTCCACTTTCTGAACAGACCACTAAATCTCGCAATAACGAGATAGTGGTCCGTGCCGACTGTGGGGCCCCTGTAGGCTCTTGCGTCCAATATTTTGCTTCGGAGGCGACTGTCTACCAAAATTAAATCTATTATGCTTTTCTGTTCATTCCTTCTCCATGTATACATATGGATGTCCTTATGTTGGAAAAATGTGTTTGACACAATAAGGTTTCTCTCCATGCATACATCCGCTATGAGCCTACCTGCGTCGTTCACTCTCTTATCACCAAATGGACCAAGTACGGCCTCATAGTCGGGACGCTTGGTCCCCACCCATCCGTTCAAATCTCCGCATACAATCACGCGTTCACTGGTTTCTGCCATATCCAGAACTTCCCTAACATTGTCCCAAAACTTCTCTAGGTCTGATGCCACCGAGGATCCTACGGGAGCATATGCTACAACCATGAATACCTTGGTGACACCTAGTTTTATACGGACCCAGAGAAGTCTGGGATCATACATTCCGTAATCCTTCACACCTGAGGCCAAGCGAGAGGACAACAGCACTCCTACCCCCATGCTGGCTCGATCGCTCTGTGGTACACCAGACCACAGAGCCATCCCGCCACCAGGAAGATCGCAGGCGTCGCTGCCCCTTCGCTTGGTCTCTGTTACACAGAGCACGTCTAGCTGTTTGTCCGCCATGACGGATATCAGCTCGTGCAACTTACCTTCCACACAACCTCTTACATTCCACGTGCCCACCCGGCACTCCGTTCTCCTCGACTCGCCTAACTGGGCAAGGGGTGATGGGTGGCGGCCCCCATCGCCGCAACTGCCGATGTTCGTACCGACGGGGGCGGGTCGGTACGCGTCGCCTCCGGGGACGCCCTAACCCGCATTGCGGTACGCATTTCGAGCGAGATTCAGAATGAATAAAATAAGGTCTAAAGGTGGAGACATTCTTACACAAACACAAGACGTGTTAAGCCGATGGAGTGAATATTTTGGCGATATGTATGCGGATGCTACGGTTGACGCCGGTGTTGGATGTGGTTTAGTAGATCAACATTCGACAACGGCGTCCTCCGATGGCATCAGTATGGATGAAGTTGAATGGGCGATAAGAAGTTTGAAAAATGGTAAGGCAGCGGGCATTGATATGGTGTCGGCCGAGATGATCAAGCTTGGTGGCTCTTGTGTCTGGGAGGCGGTCCTGTTGCTCCTCAATTTATGTTGGAGCTCGGGAATGGTTCCCAGGGACTGGAATAGCGCAGTCATCGTGCCTTTGTTTAAAAACAAGGGTTCACGTTATGACTGCGCAAATTACAGAGCCATAAGCTTGACCAGTTTGGCAGCAAAAGTGTATGGTAAAATTATTGAAAGGAGAATGAGGATGGTGTCCGATGGTTTACTGTGTGAGACACAAGGAGGTTTCAGGAGTGGAAGGGGATGCATGGATCAAGTGTTCTCTCTGCGCAACATTGTGGAGAAGCATCTGGCTCTAGGTCAGAGGGTTTTCTGCAGTTTTGTGGATCTGGAGAGAGCATTTGACACGGTTGTACGAAAGGAACTTTGGGACATTTTACCGGAGTATGGTATTAACGGTAAACTGCTACAGGCTGTGCAGTCCAGTTACATGGGCTGTAGAGCCTGTGTGCGGCTGGATGATGGAATGTCGCCTTGGTTTGACGTCAATATCGGCGTTAAGCAGGGGTGCGTTCTGTCAGCCAGGCTGTTTATCATATATCTGGATAAATGTCTCCAAAGGTTGAACGATATGAATGTGGGAGTCCAGATGGGCGACTCAGTGGTCACTGCTCTGCTTTATGCAGATGATGCAGTCCTGCTGGCACAGTCAGCGACTGACCTGCAGACCCTAGTCGACACAATGACAGAAGATTGTAAGAAAAGGGGTCTACGCGTGAATGTGAGCAAAACCAAAACAATGGTCTTTGAAAGAGATAAAACCAGAACAGATGTAAGAGTAACAATAGGTAATGATGTACTAGAGCAAGTGGATGAATTTGTATATCTTGGATGTGGATTTAGCCGAGATGGAAGGTACACCACTGATATAGAGCGAAGAGATAATGCGGGAAATAGAGTGAATGGAGCGTTGGGGCAACTTCTCGGCAGCCACCACCTCAGCCAGAAGGCACGTGTAGCAATACATAACGCAGTGCTTGTTTGGGACAAGCACTGCGTTATGTATTGCTAGCAAGCTAAGCACATTACTGTATGGAAGCGAGAGTTGGGTATGCAGAAAAGAGTATGATAGTAAAATTAATGCGGTCGAAATGCGATCTCTGCGGAAAATCTGTGGAGTTAGGCTGACCGACCGCATTCGTAATGACGACGTAAGAGAGCGAGTAGGTATGAAAGAGAGTATTGGTGTAAAGATGCGAAAGGGAATGCTCCGATGGTTCGGACATGTGGAAAGAATGCCGAACGAACGCCTGGTTAAGAAGATATATAATGCGAAAGTGGAAGGAGGTAGGTACCGAGGGAGACCGAGACTAACCTACCTAGACCAGATCGGTCATGTACTGAAGGAAGGTGGAGTCAAGAGTCTCCGAAACCGGCGAGCGTGTATGAAGAGAATTATGAATGTTGAGGAAGCGAGTGAAGTATGCAGAGATAGAGTTCTCTGGCACTCTGTTCTCTCTGCCTACCCTGCGCATTATGCGGCATAATGCTCAACGTGCAATCGATACCAACTCAGTGACAGAAAATTGACAAGTGTTTTTTCTTTAAGTTGGCATTGATTTACGGTTGTACAAAATATAATATTTTGTTATATAAGCGATTAAATTTCCATTTAACCTGATCTGCTGTTACTTATACAACCGTAAATCAATGCCAACTTAAAGAAAAAATCCTTGTCAATTTTCTGTCACTGAGTTGGTATCGATTGCACGTTGAGCATTATGCCGCATAATGCGCTCTAATGCTGTAAGTGGAAAACGCTCAATATTTCTCCTACTTCTCTTTTCAATTCGTATAAATATTCTCCCACTACTAAACAACGGCATGTTCAAAATAAGGATAATTCGCATAATACACATATTTATAAAAACTTGGTTACGACCGAAATATGATCTAACCGTGCTGCGATTTCCAATAGGTGTGGGTTCGAATCCCATATGTGACAATCATGTTTCGCTCTTGATTACGAGCTCTTGATTGCGAGCGATTAGTTTTTATAAATAATCAAGCATGTTAAATGCTAAATTTCAGTTATTTGAATAGTATAATATATTTCTTAAAAGACAACTTTTCGAACAATTTATATTTTTTTATAATGGAAGGACTTTAGACTTTCAGTTCTTGTTGTGATATTATATGTTTAAATCTCTTTAATAGTTTTGTAGGGGTGACAAGTATTGTATGCTTATACCGTTACCTGTAATTGAGTATTTCGCCATATTTATTCACAAGTTAAACCATTTGTATCGACGATTTTACTTAAAAAATTAACCGATAATTATTGGTTAATTAAATTATAATTTAATTAATTTTGGTACGTTTTTAAAATAGAAAATAGATGTAATGTTTTTTTTTTGTTAACACAGGTGGGTGGAGCGGCAGAAATGAAAGGTCGCGGCGGTGATATGCCGGTAGAATGTGTCAGAAAACTCAAGAGGATGAACTCCAACTCAATCAAGATAGTGGACCTGCTCACAGGTGCTCCTGCTGCTTTATATAACTTTAGATACTGTATCAACAGTAGTTTTATATCAAGTTTTCCTTCTCTTGTCGTGGATTTATGTGTTTATTGAATACTATTCTTAGTAGCGTTTTTAATAACATGGTTCCTGGTACTAATTTAATGAAAAGTGTACTAATTTAATATTATTATCCGAATTTAGAAAGAAGGTTCTTAATTCGATAGTATTTTTTTATTGTTTATGGTGGCAAACGAGCAAATAGCACACCTGATGGTAAGTGTCACTGCCGCCCATGGACCTTTGCAGTACCAAGGGTACAGCGAGGCCGCTGCCTCCCAATATAAACCACAAATCCACCCAAGTTGGGCTTTCGGCTTTTTTTGCGTTACGTCAAACTTTTTTTTAAGCGAATGAATTTTATGATACTTATTTTATTTAAAAGCTGTTATTGTCCATGTAGTCGTAGTGTTTATATGTCCAGTAGTTTTTGAGTTATCCTTCATCATCATTCTCTTGCTTTTATCCCAATTACTTGTGGTCGACGCAATATGTACTCCTCATCCTACATATTGCAAAAGTTATTGTTTTATGTTCGACCGCCTGGTTGACGTCAACCCTATTTGAGAATATAATTTTGTAATATTTGTAATTTTGAGTTGTCCTTCAAAAATGCGTATATGTTTGACCTCGACTACAATGTTCTGAAATTGTTTTTAAGATTCCACTGGCCACTGGAGCAGTGATCATAAAAGCTAAAAAATATGACAAAATATATAGCTATTAATGATTCTACCGACGTGCTCATGCGATGATACATCGACAATGTAAAGTGTGTGATACCTTAAGAACTGCTTTTTAGTCCACATGTGGCACCAGGTTATTCTCTTTCATCATCTCATGTTATATATGTCCCACTGTTGGGCTCGACCTTCCTCCATAATGGGAGAGTAATTGACCTACTATAACACACTGGTCAGACGTGTTGGTATAGGGTTGTGTTTCGAGTTTTCCTTCTTTCGCATATATGTTATATGCGTTTTATATCCCATAGTCTCTTACGATCACCCACGAGTAAGATAGGGGGTGGTAAATTGTATTCTTACTCCGTCACCATACGGAAGTATTCTCTTTCAATAGTTTATAAATAAATATTGTAATAACTTTACAGATCCGACCGAGGAGCACGTGAACGATGCACGAGACAAAGTCAATAAGATGACAGAAGACTTCGCCGTCGTCGAGAAGGGTAACACACATCATATTGTATTTCATTTTTGATCACTTAAGATGGAATCACAAACAGCAGCGACACTCACGACATTAATATAAAGCGACCGTTAAGTTCTTATAATAATAGACAGTTTAAAGATACAACTAACTTATTTAAAAATTAAAAGTCTAGTAACTCTTTTTTATCGCTTATGATGGCAAACGAGCCAGCAGCACACCTGTAAGTGTTACTGCGGCTTATGGACCTTTGAAATACGAGGTGCTAGGCTGCTGGCGACCCATGAAAACCGCAAACCCATTCAGATATTTGGGTAGTAATAATACGTACCTATATATGCTGCTGTATAAATATATTAGAAAGAAAGAAAGAAAAATAATCAAGTATAAAACACTTAAATTTTGGCCACATAACTATTTAATGTATTCATCATAAGTTTCTCAGTCAGATTAATTTGTTTGTTGTTTTTAGGAGTGAAAGCTACAGTTGAACAACAGACTGTCGAAGAGTCCAGGAAGATGTTGTTAAACGAGATGCAGGACCTGATGGCATACATGAACCAGCTGACTACTTCCACTGCACCAGGACACACCGTAAGTAACATAGTGAAAGGTATTTGATAACTGTGGTACCAGCAGGGAAATGACTGCAACGGTCGGCTGGAACAGCCAATAGCATCCTCGAGCGTCTATCGCAATAGCAAAGAAATTGATCTACGCTAAAACGTTTTTTGATGGGCTTAAAAATAAAAATATAAATAAAATAATTGCCTAAAGTCAAGCAGTGCCTTCTCCATGTTCACGTTTGTGCCTGTATAACTGGGTTTGAGTGAATACGTATAACGCCTCCTCATGCCTTTGTCTAGTTCTGAGCAAAGTCCATCATGACTCGGTCCATCACAAGGGACTTATTCTCGCACTGATAACATTAGCACACTCACAGTTCCTTTTTTAGTTTACAGTCTCCAGTCCACACCATGTTGACTACAAAACTCTTAGAGAATAATAAGAAAAGTGGCGTAATGACCAGAGATTTAATTTCTTTAAAAAGACAAAGCCTTTATATGATATGGCCCTTGACTCACCCAATCCAGGGCGACGTAAGGTCGGTGCCGGCCTCATAAGTAACCGTGTTCTTTCTCCATCGCCAATGCATTAACCAGTGTTACCTTGGCTTCGATGGTAAAAATAAGATAACACCCTGAGCTAGTGAAATAATTTTTATATTGCGGGGAACTACATATAATTTGTGGATTGCACAAAGTATCGTCCTATGTGAGAATCGAACCCGCGATATATAGAAATTGTTTCACATTATAATATTTACACGCAGGACACTAGCGAGGCGAGGGATGCTGCCGAGAAGATAGCAGATTTGACAGTTAAAATGACCTTCGCACAAGATCCGAAGACGAAAAGACGTAGCGAACTTCTTAATGTGAGATATTTCAAATATTTCTAATATCCATTTGTGAACAGAATATATTAAATACATCTATTTTAATATTTTTGTATAAATAACCCTAGCATGTCAGTTAAAAGAAAGTGATGGACAATTTGGAGCGTCATCCATTTTGTCTATACTTCGGTTTTATTTTAGCCGTCTTGCCCTGTCAAGTAATTAAATCCGTATGATAATTACGATTTTAACTAAAACATAATTATCAATATCATCTTTAGAGCTCCAAGAAGAGTTTTATAGCTGGGGAGAAGATGGACGCAACTATACGTCGAGCCTCACTCATAGCGGCCACGTCCACCACCCTCGCTGGTATCGACCACGCGACACAACGTGTTATTGAGGTAACTCACTTTTATACCAATAGGTCAGCGGATTGTGTGGTGATTTGTAATCGTTCCATTGTCTGCAAAAGTTAAAATATTGACTTACTAAGTGTAAATATGTTTCCTGCATAATATTTTATACGACACAATAAATCGTTCGTTCCAAGTCTGGGTCTGATCTATATCTGTTCACTATGTAAAACTTTTTATAAAAACCCGATTACGGGCGAAAAATTATGTCACAAGTAGGATAACATTTAATACAATTCTAACTACGCGTGAATGTGAGCAAAACCAAAATAATGGTCTTTGAAAGAGATGAAGCCAAAACAGATGTAAGAGTAACATTAGGTAATGATGTACTAGAGCAAGTGGATGAATTTGTATATCTTGGATGTGGATTTAGCAGAGATGAAAGGTACACCACTGATATAGAGCGAAGAGTGAATGCGGGAAATAGAGTGAACGGAGCGTTGGAGCAACTTCTCGGTAGCCACCACCTCAGCCAGAAGGCACGTGTAGCAATACATAATGCAGTGCTTGTCCCAACACTTGGAGGCGGAAATGCTCGCCAGAATATATCGGCGGGTGTCTTCCACTCGCGAGGAAGGTGGCGAGGTTTCGCCTAGCGAATTGGCCACCTGGCGCGAAGACGCCCGCCGGGAGGTCCTTACCTGTTGGGCGACGCGGCTGGAGAGGCCTCGATTCGGACTTCGTGTCATCGAGGCCGTCCGGCCCGTACTGATGGAGTGGCTGGAGAGGCGGCACGGAGTCCTCTCTTTCCGGCTGGTGCAGGTCTTGTCGGGGCATGGTTGCTTCGGCAAGTACCTGTACACGGTCGCAAGGAGGAAGACGACTCCGTCCTGCCAGCAGTGCGGCGATGACGAGGACACAGCGCAGCATACGCTCGAGGTCTGCGTGACCTGGGCTTCGCAGCGCTCTGCCCTCGTCGCCGCCATCGGTGCCGACCTCTCGCTGCCGGCCGTCGTGAAAGCGATGGTCGACAGTGAGAGGAATTGGGACGCGGTCGCCGCCTTCTGCGAGAGCGTCATCTTGCAGATGGAAGCGGCGGGGCGAATCCGGGAGGATCTCCTCTTTGAGGATTCGCGCTGCCGCCGGCGACTGGGGTGGCGAAGGCGAGAATACCTCCGCCTTATGCCGCCCTAGCCGAGGCAGCGGGTGACCGGACCGGGGATTAGTCTGGTCACCCTTGGAGAGCGGCCACCGGGGAGAGGGAGAGGTACCGGGGGAGACCGAGACTAACCTACCTAGATCAGATCGGTCATGTACTGAAGAAAGGTGGAGTCAAGAGTCTTCGAAACCGGCGAGCGTGTATGAAGAGAATTATGAATGTTGAGGAAGCGAGTGAAGTGTGCAGAGATAGAGTTCTCTGGCACTCTGTTCTCTCTGCCTACCCTGTAAGGGATATGGCGTGATGATATGTATGTATGTATGTGTATGTACAATTCTAAGTGCAAAGTTTGAAGTATTAAGGCCATACTATGTGTAGACATTGTCGGGTAGATGGCACACGTCTCCTTAAAGATGTAAATATAATACGATGCGAGAATTGAATGTCCTACTAAACGTAGTAACCGTGAACGCACGGTGGTGTAAATGGCAGTACGATTGGGACGGATTTTCAATAGGTATGAGTTCGTATCCCACTTGTGACATAATTTTTCGCTCGTAATCGGATTTTTATAAACAATCAAGCATATTAAATGCTAAAGTTTCAGTAATTTGTGTAAAACTAGTTATAAAGACCCTCGTAATATAAGGATTTGCGACTTAGTGAGGATAGGTCTTTCAAAAAACTTATCAAAGCATAGTGGTTCTACCTGCTCTCATTATCGTATCTGTGATCAGCAGAACACAGATCACATTCCCATTTATACAGATTATCAACGTTTACTGCTGACCGAAAGCTTGTCCAAGGGGAAATAATGTTATAGTCACTACGCCTGACACGCTCTCTTGGAAAACTTATAATCACTGCAGTTGATATATGTTCCACAGATGAGCTCGAGCCTCCTTTTCAATGGGAGGAACAGTGGCTTACTATACCACGTTGATTAGAAGTATTGATACAGGGATGTCTGTCGAGCTTACCTTTCCTTGTATCACTTAGTCATTTTGTACTACATCCATAGTCAAAAATGTGGATGGTCAATTGTATTCTCAGCTACCTCACTAGTATTTAACTTAATACGCGTTAAATACAACTATTTTTATGAATTTTAACGCTTTTATTTAAATTTTAATTTCCTGGCGTTTCAAACACTTTTGAATGTCTACGATTGCGAGAGAACAATTTTAAATTTGAATTAAAAATCAAATACGAATGCGATAAAATCCATATAGTCCAGTGCAATTACGGAAAAAAAGGGGAAAGAAACATAAAATTATGTAGTTTGGGGACTATGAAGGATCGATAGGGGGGTGTATTCTGAGCATATATTCCAATTTGAGGGGTTCTGGTGAGGTGAACTCAAGGTCATTTCGATGAAAACGCGTTTAATTCGATACCTCGAGAACGGCTAGTGTTAGGCAAAAAATTGTAGAGACCTTTTTCCTTCTAAATTAAATTTACTAACTTTTTTATCTAAAATTTTTTGTTTTTCATCAATATTTTTCAATTTATTGCTTCCGAAAGGCAAAAATTTTACTTTTTTCCTCTCTTTTTTTTATTTTTCGCCATTTTTTCCCCAACCGTTCAATTTTATTGAACTTTACCGATTATCTAAAGTGTAGATCTTTTATTTATGAACAACTTTTTTCTTAAACTTTTTTCTGTAATGCCAATACCTTCAGAGTTATATGTTACTTTACCGAGTGAAATCCGCGCCACTGTCCATTTTTTCACTCGTTGAGGTGTTACTACCAAGTACAATACTGGCTCGAAAATTATCTGGAACCCGAGGAGTGGGGCTGGCGTCGTACCCCCCGTGGATTGGAGCCGATACTGATGTCACTGAAACCAGCTCCGGAAGATTTGCTCAGATCGATTGCGTGCAAATGCAAAACCAACTGCGGCAAAGCGTGCGGATGTAGAAAGGCCGGCCTGTTTTGCTCAGTAATTTGCACTAATTGCCAAGACAAGTATTGTTCTAATACCGCCAAAATAATCAACGATGATATTTTGACGCAATGGACGAAGACGACGTATGCCCCGATACCGTCAGGGCCTTTTTTAATATTGAAGAATCACGTCCATCGACCTCGGGTGCTTAATTTTGCGAATTTTATGACCAATTTTTTTAACAATAAATGTGTGAAACAGTTTTAATTATTCATTTACTTCTTTTTCTAATCCTTATTCACATTATTATCCCATCGAATGGAATAAAAAATACCCAAATTGAAGAAGTACAATATTTAAATGATATTTGAATGATTACAATATTTAATATTTAAATAAAGTACAATTTTTAAATAGTTTAATCGATTCACCTTTTGATACAGGTAAGTTGGCTAATAAATGATCATGGAATACTTTAATATTTCTTTCAAGTACTAAATACCCACTGATGTCGCTGATATTGCGACAGTGGGGCGGATTTCGCTCGGTAAAGTAATATACAAGGTGGAGACGACCATACGACAATAATTTTAATCTAGTGTATGTGATGACTTGCCCAGCCTGTATACAAACTTTGAATACAATATGTCGTATAGTTTAGCCGCAGCACATTACTTTGTATTATTAACAATTTCCACACTCTGTATAAAAATTAAAATTATTCGCCTATCAAATGAGCTCCCGCGCCGCATCGGTATAAACTAATATGAAACTAGTACCTACATATCGCCATGTTTACCAGTTCAAGTCTTCCCCAAACGTAATACAAATCAATGCATATTATACCTTATTCCTAAGTCTTTATAAACCGTGTCATCAGACTTAGATGAGAAATTTAAAACTACCTAATGCGGCTTAATGGAAGAAGACCTCGGTCTCATGTTCAAAACTATTATAATAGGTATGTAGGTCAGTGTGCCATCGTGATCCTGTGACGTGAATGTGCGTAATTAGACGCTTACTTTGTGTTAGAATAGTATTTCTTTCTCATTTACAATGCCTCGTTATAATTACACAGCTTCGGGTATACAGATATGATTTTAATTTATGGAGAATATCACGGAAATGCAGCTTTAACCATACGTACGTACCGAAAGAGATATGGAAACACACGTGTTTGTACTACCAATGGCCGGACTATTGTGCAAGCTGTCCAGAGGTTACGGGATAATCAATCCTTACTGCCTCATATGGATAATGCTCCTTCGCGTGTAAGAGTCACCCTAGATGAACAAATTTTAAATTATTTTTCTCGCAAATTTGACAGAGGTTGATAATGTGGAGAACTTAAAAAAAGGAATTGTACGATCTTTCGACAAGTTAAAATACATCGCCGTCAATGGCGACCTGTTAACAAGAGTTCGAAATAATATTTTAAGACGATATAATTTGTGCGTTCGGGTCCATGGCGCACATATCGAAAATTTAAAAGTTTAACGACCAAGTGAATTATTAAAGTTATCGTGATTACTTTAATAAAATAATCGAGTGAGAATGAATAGCGCCCATAAGTGTATGTATTTACCTACGTATCGAAGTTGTAACATATGATACCACAAGGTCACGCGCGTGCCGACCACAGGTTAGTGAACTAATATTTACAAACGGTGTTCTATTTTGTTTCAATATTCATGATAAAAAGTTTGTTTGAAAAAATTGTTTTTTAAATATGCATGCGAGGACTTTTTTAATAGTTTCAAAATACTCCTATACACTAGTATTGACGGTGTTTTCATTTATTGTCGTATTGACGTCTCCACTCTGTATAACTCTGAAGGTATTGGCATTACAGAAAAAAGATTAAGAAAAAAGTTGTTCATAAATAAAAGATCTACACTTTAGATAATCGGTAAAGTTCAATAAAATTGAACGGTTGGAGAGAAAATGGCGAAAAATAAAAAAAAAAGAGAGGAAAAGAAGTAAAATTTTTGCCTTTCGGCAGCATTAAATTGAAAAATATTGATGAAAAAAAAAGTTTTAGATAAAAAAGTTAGTAAATTTAATTTAGAAGAGAAAAGGTCTCTACAATTTTTTGCCTAACACTAGCCGTTCTTGAGATATCGAACTAAACACGTTTTTATCGAAATGACCTTGAGCTGACCTCGCCAGAATCCCTCAAATTGGAATATATGCTCAGAATACACCCCCCTATCGATCCTTCATAATCTCCAAACTACATAATTTTATGTTTATTTATTTCCGTAATTGCACTGGACTAATAGAAATAGTTTTGTTTCAAATGTGTAATACTCGCGTAAACATTAGATATCATTATTGCCAATAGCACAATGTTTTTGAAATGTTTCACAGCAATACTCGGGTCCACAAGTGGACGAAGCTCACGCACAGCAGCTGGAGAAGGCTCTGCAAGACAAGATTGGCAGACTTAATGCAGCTCTAGCATTGTATATGACCGCACATTCTGGTAACTTTATTTACAATATATTTAATAAATAACAATAATATATATATATTATATACATACATACATACATACATATCATCACGCCATATCCCTTGCAGGGTAGGCAGAGAGAACAGAGTGCCAGAGAACTCTATCTCTGCATACTTCACTCGCTTCCTCAACATTCATAATTCTCTTCATACACGCTCGCCGGTTTCGGAGACTCTTGACTCCACCTTCCTTCAGTACATGACCGATCTGGTCTAGGTAGGTAAGTCTCGGTCTCCCTCGGTACCTACATCCTTCCACTTTCGCATTGTATATCTTCTTAACCAGGCGTTCGTTCGGCATTCTTTCCACATGTCCGAACCATCGGAGCATTCCCTTTCGCATCTTTACACCAATACTCTCTTTCATACCTACTCGCTCTCTTACGTCGTCGTTACGAATGCGGTCGGTCAGCCTAACTCCACAGATTTTCCGCAGAGATCGCATTTCGACCGCATTAATTTTACTTTCATACTCTTTTCTGCATACCCAACTCTCGCTTCCATACAGTAATGTTGGGACAAGCACTGCGTTATGTATTGCTACACGTGCCTTCTGGCTGAGGTGGTGGCTGCCGAGAAGTTGCCCCAACGCTCCGTTCACTCTATTTCCCGCATTCACTCTTCGCTCTATATCAGTGGTGTACCTTCCATCTCGGCTAAATATTATATATATATATATATACCTCGTTTATGAGCGAAATATGAATGTCACACCTAGGACTCAAACTCACACCTATTGGAAATCCGCTCCAATCGTTCTACCAGACAAGTGTTAGCTGTTTTAGACAATCAATTTGTAGCTCGTATTATTTTATTGTCTTTACGGAAGACGTGTGCCATCTACCGGGACAAAGATTAGACATTATACAGATTTTAATACTCCTGATGATGATGATGATAGATTTGAATACTCTAACTTTGAAGTTAGTTAATACTGTAAGTTCTTTGTACAAACTACTCATAACACCAATTGCGATCGCCAATCTATCTACTGAGAGCGGTGATTGTGATATTACTTCACTCCTTAGAGAGATCTAATAGTGTATGTTTACAGCTGATAATGGTGATGATCACGATGAAGTAAGAAGGATGGCAATGAATATAGCTAGTATAAATTTAAATTATACATACAAGCTGACCTCTGAAATTGTACCGCCATCTACCGGGTTCAATTATTAATCAAAACCATTATTGACTCCACCTGAACATATGAAAAGAAAACCTCAAAACCGCTCCAGCCGTTTAGGTCTTCAGTCATATACATACAGAATTACTATATATAAAAGATGAAATAGAGTCAGGCCAGTTATAAAATGTATTCCGTACTTATAGATCCAAACAACATAGACTATCCAGCTGCAATCAACTCTATGCACACCATTAAAGAGCTGATGAAGGATCTACCAGCAGGTATGACGAATTTTTATTTCTAATACCTTTTTATTGTCTATGACGGTAAACGATCAAACATCAAACAAATCATTAAATAAAACATCACAGACATTATTATCATCATCACAACATCACAGAGGACAGAAACATCTACAAATAGAAGGGTTTCACCAACAACAAGACCACCAGCGCCAAGAAGAAACCCTAAAAGACATGTTGTCGCTCAACATCTATGACACATTAATTGCGCTCTTCAAGCTTTAACCAATTGTAATAAAGCCACTTCAAGAACATTAATTTTATAAACAAACCACCATAACAATTAAATTTAATATAAAAAGAGCACGGACAAAAAGTCTGTGGAATAACATACTCATAATAAAAAAAAAAAACGATCAAACAGGGTCTGATGGTATTATACCCATGGACCATAGCAGTACCAAGGGTACAGCTAGGGCGCTGTTTATTACCACGTTCTTTGGGAGTATAGTCACTGGTATAACGAGCGTGATGTTAGACAGTTTGCAAATCACGTCTGGAGTGGGTATACTATAGGGCCTTGCAGAAACCCGAAAAAGATTTCGTTCAAGCGTGCGCATTCCAGGGTTTCTGCCAAACCTACTAATGCAATCAATCTTAGTGCTCATATGGGGTTCAATTTAGCTCAATCTGAAAGTATCAGTTTTTATCTTAGCTATATATTATCTAATTTATTGGCTTTTTAGTCAATTTTGGTTCATGTCTCCCACTGCATAAGAGGAAAGTAGAGATTTTTCCAAATCCTCAAGTTTTTTTTTTTAATCAAATTTGTTACAACTCCCAAGACAATTAAAAGAGTTTTCAAGTATTTCCTGAGGGTCAAACATTGGTGTCGTTTATGAAGACCATTGTGAGTTCTATCTTAGTTTATGTGTTTAGTGGTAGGACCATGTTGTTGCCAGTTCTCTGTCTACAGCCGCGGGCCGCTCCGTCCGGGGTAGTACTACACTTTCGCAGAAGATCGACGTCTGAGTAATGTCAATATGCTGTTGCGCTTCGTTCGGTGAGCGAGAGAGCCAGAAGCCCAAGTGGGTGGGTTTGGCCACCGTAAGCAATAAAAAAACCCTACAGGTGTTGGTGGTAAGGTGTGATGAGATTAGTCCTAAAACATAATTGTTACAGATGCCCAGATGTTGGCGAGCACCAAGGACCCCGCGGCGAGCAAGGAGCTGCTCAACGATATGCAGACTCTATTCGATGGTGCCAGGAAACTGTGCTCTCTTACTGAAGCAGATGAACGGGATGTTAGTATATATACATATAAATATTTATCTTTAGTGGGTAGCTAAAAATTTCTGATGTTCATCCGGTTCCGAGAAATAATTTATTTTTAAAGTACTCTAGTGTATTTTGAAAGAAAATATTTTTTACAATTTGCCCGCCATCCGAGTGAAAACATAAAATAGCTGCATCACGACTGCACTGAACTACACTGCACCATAATAATACTCTCTGAAAAACTTCCCAAATTCCATAACA
Source organism: Lymantria monacha (assembly GCA_905163515.2). Taxonomy (NCBI): domain Eukaryota; kingdom Metazoa; phylum Arthropoda; class Insecta; order Lepidoptera; family Erebidae; genus Lymantria; species Lymantria monacha. Next base: position 20,759,434 of record LR991107.1, on the reverse strand, counting down.
TCGCTTTAACACCGATCCAACAAGTTTATGACAAATAAAAATTATGATTGGTTTATATAAGAATTTTGTGTGTGGCGATCATGTTCTCCAAACGGCAGTGATGCAGGATTGTTGCGGCAGAACCAGTGCCGAATTAACCCAGCGCGGGGCTTGTAGCAAGTTATTTCAAGGGGCCCTTGATTTGCTTTAGGTACGGTAATTAAAGGTTAGTACCTAAAAGGTTTTATTTATAAAACAAACTGTTACAAATGAAAGTATTTACAAAAGTTTTATTTATAAAACAAACTGTTACAAATGAACTTTTTTAAATTTAATATGGGCAAATTTAGAGCTAACACTTTCAATATAGACTTTTTTAAGCAAATCATGCTCTATATTCATCAAAGTAAGATAAAAAATATTTTTACACTCCTACTTAAATTGATTTTTTTTTACGGTTAGACAGCCGCGGTTGCGGGGCCCCCCAATTCGCGGGGCCCGTAGCATTTGCTACTCTTGCTACGTGGCTAATCCGGCACTGGGCAGAACATGAAAATATATATTTTTTTTGAATCGTCTAACGTTCGCATAAATAATACAAAGAATTTTATTTTCTGTACGACTTAATAATAGCTAACAATCAAGCAAAATTACTAATACCGAAGAATAGTACAATTGCCTGAAAAAATCCGTCGCAGACGAAGTTGATATTGTTAATTCATAAATCTTTTATGTATAAATATTCTGTTATAGAAGATGCAAGAGGCATGCAACAAGTACGCCAACGTGGCAGATAAATTGATATTTACATTCACCAGGGGAAGGAATCTTGATAAAGAGAACGAGGTAAGTATTTGATAATAAAATCTATTTCATTTTACTTAGAGTTAAGCTATTAAAGCAGAAAAAGAGAATGGAGTAATAACCTGGAATATAGCTCCTGTCTTATGATCCCTTTATCATTGAGACTTCATACCTTCAATTATTTAATGCATGGCAAATACAATTTAAATAAGAAAGATGGGAAGAGATACTTAATAAACAGCTAATATTGTTTGTGTGTGGATAAACCGCGTCTGGTGTTCTAAAGTTGGTGTGGCCGCGCAAGGCCCCATAACTTACCGCATCACCCAACGCTATTGGGCAGATTACGAGTATTGATTTCTTAATTTTGGTAGACCACCTGGCAGGTTTCCCGTTTGGGTCCTATTTCCCGTCAACGGCTCTACAAGAAACAACAGTTTTACCATGGTATTGCTCCAGCGCAGCCTGCCTCTCCACAGGAGGTTAAACACAAACCCTTCATTTATAATTCTCAAACACAATTTATAATAAATACTACAGATAGTGGAGTTATCTCGTGCGGTGGGCAATAAGACGTCACTCCTGCTGATGAGCGCTAATGACTTGATGAGTCAAGCGTCCACGGAACCTGGTGTTGAGGATCTGGATACTGCTGGTGTTCGTAGCGCGGCCGCCGCTCGAGACCTAATGGCTTGTGCACAAGTATATTCTTTTTACCCTCTTATTTGATTTTCGGCCATATATGTTATTTTTGGTAAAATTATTTAACACTAAAACAAATCATCACCTTTCCACATTTTCATGGAAATTGTAAAAATTGGTAAATCATATCAGACATCCACACATCACCTCTATTTTAACGACAGATTAAGAAGAGCCTCTATTTTAACGACAGATCTGGTCTACTAAAATGTCAAGTAAGAAGAAAATTTAACTATCAGCATGAATTACTTAATTCCTATTAAGTGATTCATGCAATGCATGAAAAAAAACGCGAAATAAACCCTATAGCAACCCGTCTGACCAGCGTGGACGGTGATGAATCATTTGGTCTTTCAATCTGACTACCTGATAGTCTACTCCATTGATACTATGAATTTCAGGCCACAGTGAAATTGATACAGTAAGTTAAGTAATCTTAGATTTTATGCAGGTTATTGCTAAATACATATCTGATGACAGGGGTTTAAAAACATGTATATCTCTTTGTTGCTTACGGGATCACCGCTTTACTGAAAAAATTATACTTTAATCTTGTGCATCAATCTATCTGTTAATGGCGATTGGGGTGTTATAACCTCTTTTTTAACAAATTATGGACGCTGCTCAGAGATGTAAGCCCGGTATGCAGTTTCATAATCTATCTTATTGTCTCTATCGATATTTCAGCAGCCCAGGAGTACAGACTTTGTGACATTACCTTCCTTAAGTCTATGTCTAAGCCTGGAGTCGATAACTTAATAAAAAGATGGCCAAAAGCGTTTCCCTTTGCTAAAATTGCAACTCCAATTTCAGTTAACGGCTCCGGCAATCCAAGAGGCTCATTGTCGTAGTGCTATGGCTGCCGCTGGTGAGGGTCTCACGTCTTCCTTACACAAGCTGTCTTCCGCGTGGAAACCGTTAGTAGCCGACCCCACTAGGCACCACCTTGCAGATGAGTTGCATCATCGTGAGATGGATGTCCACAAAGCTTTGGAGAAGTTGAATAATGCGTTATCTAATGTTAATGGTAAGTTCAAAGTTCTATATAAATAGTTTTATATTTGAATTACGTTAGGTGTTTTCCTCATAAAGTCACCATCCCCTTACTTTTCTGTGGGATTCGTAAGTATCAGTTATAAAGAGTCTGAAAAAAGTAGTTTAAACTGTTGAGTTTCTGGTCGGATCTTTTCAGTTCGATCGCGTTCTAATACGGTGGTAGTTATTTGGATTAACTTCATATAAAATGTTGTCCAATTCATGTTTATTCATAATAAATGATTTGAGTTTGGGCAAGCATCAGGGAAGGGGACAGAAGCCCTGTCCTGAAAATTTGTAACTGAAACTACGATTGTTAATTTAGAAGTCTCTAATATAAACCAAAAAACAAACGCTTTATCTATATGGTAGCAGTAAGGATGTCAAGTATATGAAGTTTTGGATCTGAATACGGGTAAGGATATCAGAATAACATATACCGATTTAGGATACGGTTAGGGATTTGAAGTTATTTCGGATTAGCGTTCAGTTTCGGATAGTTCTTGTGACTAATATTGGATTTTGATAGAATTATAAAAGGTAGTGCTAAGAGTGGGGATTATAGTATTAGTCCTCTTTGGATAGACTTACATCTAGAGAGTTCGACAGTTTGAAAAATCAAAACCTGTCGTTTCGTGTCTCATATACACATCGATTCTATCCGAAATTATTCGAAACTTTTATTTCGTTTATGATTTTAGATATATTTTAATATCCTTTATCCGATAGTTTTGCTTGCGGTTATGGAGCTTCAATACCCAATTTATAAAGATGTATGTACTACTTAGGGTTATTTGGAAAGCCTAACGACCTTAATCTATGTAGATTAGGCTTTCCAAATAACCAACCTTTTAACTTCAATGATTTTTTTTATAAATTGCTAATGGACATATTCTATTATTAGCAGATCCCGATGATGAGTCATTACCTGTGCAAGAGAGACAACGCCTCAAATACATATATAGTTTAGCTGGAGCTAGGAGCGGCTTGGAAGCTCTGCAGTATAACCTAGATAAGGTAAAGTGCAATGTTCTTTATAATCATCCTATTAATTGATTACACAGGTGCGGGAGTGGCAGAATCCATCACCTGTGACGGTTTCGGGATGAATGTGATCGTTTCCCACGTTTGACGATTTTTTATGCAATCAATAAAAGATCCTATAACGATAAGGCCGCACTGTAGACAGAGTTTTAGTTAGAGCCGCGGGCCTGTCTGTCCAGGGTAGTAGTACTACACTCATGCAGAAAATGGACGTCCAAGCAATATGTTTTCGTAGTTAACTCTTGATCGGGTGCCGCTTAAAGCATCTGGTCCAACCATTTCTGTTCTTTTTGTTTTGTTTTAATTTTGTAATTAACTTTTGAAAGTTCAATCTTTACTCGAAGGGCGTCTCACTGGAGCTAATATAGACTAAACATGTATTCAATCATTTTGATGAAAAAGTATAATTTAAAAAAATTACAAGCCCGTTGAGTTTCTTGCCGGATCTTCTCAGTTTGTGGCCGCTTTCCGATCCGGTGGTAGATTAATTAAAAAAAAATATGTAAAATTGTAATATGTAAGTGCTCTGGGTCTTAAGAATAATAAATGATTTGAATTGATTTGATTTGTGCTGTTCTGCTTCGATCGGTGTACGAGAGAGCCGGATGCCCAAATTTCTAGGTGGGTTTTGGTTTGCAAGCTGTGACCCCTGGTATTGAAAAGGTCCGCAATCGTCAATAACACCTACTATTAGGTATATTGCTTGCTCGTTTCTATCATAAACAAAAAAGAAAAATATATGCAGTCTTGGTGTAACTATGTCTGTAAACTGTATGTTTGTGAAATTTTAGGAAATAGAATTTGAGAAGTATAAAACCACACTGCGTGCACCAACCCCCCTACCGAGCGTGGCAATGAATACACTGGTCCCCTTATTTGTAAGAACGATGAGAGGTTGATGGATGATCATCATTATTATCATCATCACAGCTTGTATACGTCTCAATACTAGGCTAGAACCTCCTCCACAATTGAATAGAAATTGTTCTGTTACACCACGCCGTTCAGATGAGATAGTATAAAGTTTTATTTCGACATATCCTTCTCTTGCATAGATGTTGTCTTTATATACCTTAGTTGCCTTACGACGCCCACCGGTAGCAGAGATGGTGGTAAACTGTATTATTACTCCGTCACCAAACGGAAAATACACCAATAAGTCACTTTCGTTAAAGGAAGAGTATTATCACTCTGACACCATGAGGAATTTATCATTTCAGCTCATACGTGACCCACTGTTGGGCTCGAGCATAATGGGAGGGAAATATATCTGCTATACCACGCTGGTAAGACGTATTGGTATAGGGATTTGTTTCAAGTTGTCCTTCTCTTGCTTATATGTTATATGCATTTTATATCCTTAAGTCGTCTCTTATGGTGGTGAATTGTATTCTTACTCCGTCACCACACGGAAATGGAGAAGAAGGAATTGTATGTATTATAAAACGTACTGTGTGTGTTTGTACTTATAGCCGGGGGCGACAGCTGTTGACAAGTCCGCTGAGGAGGCTGCCCGACAGCGTTTGTCACAACAAATGGCACAACTGAACGGTGCTGTCGCGGCGCTATCACACGCAACACGTGGTTTGTATTATTAACGAATGCTTTGGAAATGAAAGGCATGGCGTTAGTAGGTAGGACGATGGACGGCACAATCTTATTTTCCTTGTTTTACTGAAATCTTGGGAGTAGTGGCCTTATTTAATTTTTAATTTGTAATAAAACTTCTTTGACAGTAACAAAGAGTTATACTTCACTCGTATGAGATGCTCAAACGCATTTTTAAGTGTTTTTGTCGGCTATTTTCCTAACACGGTTATAATTATGGTGGGTAGATAGTTTTACGTGCCCGGCCATAACTAGCTAGTTACTCTAGGACGGTGCATGTTGCGACCCGTGAAGTGACGCGCAGCCCATCCTGTGTCAGTACAGCCACACACAATATGCGGGCTAGTAATACACCAGTTTTCGATCTGTATGCTCTTTCACCAGTTGCAATCTTCACATACCAACCCAATTTATCAGAACACTCACGTAGCATCGGGTTTTATAGTAACTCTATACATTTTATTTTATATCCTTACTAATATTATAAAAGCAAAAGTAACTCTGTTTGTGTGTCGCTCTTTCACGCCTAAACTACTGAACCGATCTAAATGAAATTTGGTTCACAGATAGTATAGAGTCTGATAAAGGACATAGGCTTCTTTTTAATGCAAAAAAATGGTTGTAAAGTGGGATGAAAAGTTGTAAGGAAGTATCGTCATTTTAAAGCCAGAAGCTTGAAACTTATTTTTAGGCTATCGATTAGATATAAATAAATAGACCTTAAAATTTTGTAAAAAATTTACCCTTAAGGGGTAAAATAAAAATAGGGAATGAAAAACTTTAAGAAAGTAACCTTTTACGCGGGCGAAGCCGTAGGCAGAAGCTAGTTCATGATAAATTTAAAAACACATCTAATGCCGTAGGACGATAATCTCTGTATAAATGGTAGCTTTTTAAACATCATGAAATTAAAAATGTTATATTGCTTCCAGATCCTAAGAACCCTGACTACGCGACCCTTGAGTTGGCGCTCGGTACTATATCACAGCTGACACCGCAAATAGTCAAAGGTAAGTACCTATCGCTTTAAAATAAATCAAGGCTTCATAATATCCCTGTCAGATGGAATATTGGAAATATTTTATTCTAATTCGTCTGTGTAATATGGTGTAATAGTTTAAATAAATTTTACAACGAATGAGTCTTACAATATTCGTATAATTATGTGGCATATCTACAGAAATATTAACACGTTAAAACGTCCTTGTGGGCGGAAAAAAGGTAGTATAACGTTGTCTATATAAGTTTTTGCTAATGTGTGAATGAATTGCAGCGCCGAGATTTGCAGCATCGAGATGTGTATGTGATATGTTTGTGTGCGAAATACTTGTAAGCATAGGCCTTGCGTATGTGTTGACATTAAGCAGAGGGAGTAAAACGGTGACACTGGTTTATTACAAAATAAAACTGATGACCCTTCTAAGGTAATTAATATTTCCGTGTGCACATCTGACCTTCACATATAAAAATAAAATGGTTAGTTTAAATAAAACTGTAAAAACATGCTTGTTTAGATAATTATCCTGACATAATTAGTTAATTATTTTTTTTATGTTTAGACATGTCGGTGGTGAGCTGTTCACAAGACGAGGGCACACGGCACGCCATGCAGCAGAATGTAATTGATCTGTGCGAGGCCAGCAAGATGATGCTCGCTAATGTTGAACGAATGGAAGTTAGTATTCATATGATTATCTTGTTGGATATATATTTACTAGGGATTTATATTTTTAAAATAGTCTTGTCTCCTCCCTTAATCACTCGTGAGATCTTTCAAAATTTGTATTCTGAGTATAAACCCCGAGTAAAAACCGCTTTGGATTTTACAAAAAATTTTTTTTATTATTGTTTTTATTAGGACTACTAAAGTCTCATTATCATCTCATCTCGTTCCATTTCTGGGCTCGAGCCTCCTCCAGAATGGGAGGGAAATTAACCTACTATACCACGCTGGTCAGACGGCTTGGTATAGGTTTGTTTGGTTGGTGGTGACGAAGTAAGAATACTATTCACCATCCCATATCTTACACGTGGGTGATCGTACAAGACGGCTAAGGGATATAAAACGCATATATTATCTATGCCAGAGAAGGAAAACTCGGAGCAAAACCCTATACCAACACGTCTGACCAGCGTGGTTATAGTAGGTTAATTTCCTTCCCATTACGCAGGAGGCCCGAGCCCAACAGTGGGACATATATGAGCTGAGATGATGATGATGAATATTAAATAATATTTAAATGGGAACTAATATAATTAATAAATACTCTCTAACATTTTAATTCAGTCCTAGATTTATTTAGTTTTACCATATTTACACTATTTCTGTTCGGTAAAAATGATATTTAGTGATATTTACTGAAAGCCTGCCCCACGTCAGTTGTAGTAAGATTTGACCCCTTCCCTTAATGTCCTTATGAAATTAATTAACAGCCACAAATAATCCTAAATTGAGAATAATTGTTTGTGAATTGTACAACACGTTATCGTCGATGGGAATCTATGCGAAGTCAGCTTATATGTACACGTATGGCGTAGTAAGCTAATTTAACTCCCTTACGAGAGGCGAATGTCCAAAAATGACACGTATATAAGTAGAGATCGAGAAAATCAATAGTTAGAATGAGGTTTATTAATTGAATATACTTTCAGGATCTTGGTGGGAGTGCAAGTAAATTTGGAGCGGCGTCCAGCAAACTCACGTTCCTTATTAGTCCTGGAGCTGACAAGGGAATGGAGAAAATGGTAATTCGCTATTATTTATATATATTTTTATACATTTAATACTTTTGTACGTATGTATAGAAATAGGGTCCAGCTTTTTGATTTTGGTATAATTTTTCTTTGATCAGTTATATTTAAGAATGGCTTACATTAACATATAGACCCGATAGATGTCGCTGCTTCGACTACATTATACTGAACAGCGAAGCGACGGCCAGAGCAGCTAGTAATTATATATTACTAACTTCTGCCCGCGACTTCGTCCGCGTGGAATAGTCGTAATTTAGCGTTAATCCAAAGTAACTACTCCTCCTACAATATTTTATCCCCCTTTTCAACCCTTTACAATGCTTTTTCCAATTAAAATGTATTCCTATGTCCTTTTCTTCAGGACCTTTCCTATGTCCAAGCTTTAGACTATCTGTGTACCAAATTTCATTTAAATCGGTTCAGTAGTTTTGCCGTGAAAGCGAGATAGACAGACAGAGTTACTTTCGCATTTATAATATTAGTAAGGATTTGGTTGGCACAAGCATGTGATTGCTGATTATGAGGTCTTAAATTTGAAACATTCTTGAAATAGGTAACTCTCAAAATCTGAGTATCCAGCATGAAATATGAATCATCAGATGGACTTGCTTTAGGTAAATATAAACCTACTATTCGTCTTTTACGACATCCACGAGCAAAGTAACGGTTGGTAGTATTCGTAGCCAATACCACACAGCTATGCTATACTATATACTAAAGATATTATATTATTTTTCTGTGGTGACAAGAATACAATTCACCACCCGTAATCTTGTCCATGGGCGTCGTAAAAGACGACGAAGGGATACAATATGCAGATAATACCACTTGCAAGGGAAGGAAAACTCGAAATAAAACTTTATACAAACGCGTTTGACTGGAATGGTATATTATGTCATTTGCTCTATACTGTGTTGAGGCTCGAAACCCACAGTGGAACATATATAAGCTGTAAGATAATGAATATTATAATTTTATGATAAACTATTTTAAGATGGCGAAGGTATCATCAGAAATATACGACAATGCGACAGAGCTGGTGTCTTCCGTTCCAAGGGACAAGTGGATAGAGCCTAAAGCTGCTGCGGTTCTGGCGGAGAAGGCGAACGGGGTGCACAACGCGGCTAAAGGACTACAGACTGTGGCTAAGGTTGGATATGATTACCTTTTATCGAAGACACAATGAGTACTAAAGAATAAATCCATGTATTGCGAGAAATTCTTCTTCTTCAGGCAGGAACGTCCCACTGTTAGGTACGGTTGTACTTCAGATGAGCAAAATTAGCTTCCTACATCATCTGGGCAAGATATGTGTACATAGTTTTATTTTGTAGTCATGTCTTGATAACATTTCTTAATCCATTTTTACGATATCGATGGGAAAGGAAACTACACTATTGTATTTTTACTACATCACTCACACTACTACTCACTCACATCATCACACAAGGAAAATGTACTATAAATCATTCAAAAAATTGTTCTGCATAGAAATCGCATCTATAACACGCAGCATACGAGTTTGCTATTTGGGCCATTAGGCCCTAAAACCCTAACATAGTAAAAAAAAATCAAGTACATTAAGTTGATGCAAAAGCTGCTTTGAAAATCTAATAGGCTGTAGGCATTTAACATGCTTGGTTACTTATAATAATTTGTCTTACCAGCAAAAAACTATTGCTGCACGCAGGTTTTCGAACCCACATCTACTGGAAATCCGTTCCAATCGTCTTATTTACAAAGACGAGCATGGGTCCACGTGTAACAGTTAAATTTTTCGCACGCCATCTATCGGAGAAATCTTAGAATATTGTTCCGATTTAGACTTTAACTTTTCAGTTTTAAATTGTTTTAAACACTGATACGACCCCATTGTCTAAATCACTGAGATTTAACATGCTATAATTAAATATATTGATAAAATTCGTGTGGTAATATGAGTAAAAGTAAGACGAGTCAACATCTCTTTTGTTTCTGGCGAGTTTCGTAATAGACCAAAAAGGCATTTGAACATATAAAAATACTGCGAAACTTGAAATACTCGCAAATCTATATACCCATCGTTTTGAACCTTATAGTATTTTCTTCCTATTTTAAAGGTGATTTGTCTTACATTGGTAATATTATTTATAATTTCCCGATTGGTGACACAGTAGGAACACTATTTACTGTTCTCTTTCTTTCCCGTGGATGAAGTAATAGACGACTAAGGAATATGCACCCATTGCTGCAAACAAGGTAAACGCCTAACTAATGTATACTATGGTTCTCCATATCATCTTGGTTAGACCCCAACAATGGTACTTACGAGCTGAGAAATAGAAGAATAATGAAATATAATGACATAGGTGACAGCACCAAGTGTGAATAACTCGCGCTGTGCAAGTGCCCTGTCGTCGGCTGTGGAAGAGCTACGGAGCGCGTCAGAGGACCTGCTCACCGCCTGTCAGCCGCACCTGGTGCCAGGCGCATGGCAGCAACAACAACTGGAGGACTGCCACCAAAACTTGAACAAGAACATTGATTACTTGGAACAATTGTGCCAATTAAATGAATTTGGTAAGCATACATTCCGAAAAAGGTGATAGCAATATTCCTCTGGATGACTTATAACACCAATAATAATTGTGGCGATTCTGACAGTTAAAATAATAAAAATCTTTGGTAGTGAGGCTATAGATGTGGATGGATTACAATGGCGAAAAATCAAATATTGTCAAAGTTTTTTAAATTTAATTGTGATGGCAATTACCCATAGTACGTCCCCCCCCAATTTTTTACAATTTTTTACCAAGGTATGCGGCCAATACCCAATTTTGTTGTAGCGTGGTAGCTTTGAAAGTCCGTAAAAGACGAATACGAGCTTTATAACGACCTGGGCCAGCTCCACCTGATGCTGATTGGTCAACAAAAAAAAGGTTTTGACAAATAGAAGAGGTGATAAGTTAAATATATTCCAGTTTCCTTCACATATTAAAAATATTGACAGTTGAGGCTGACAGACTTAAACCACAGCAAGAAAGGCGAAGACTGCAATTCATTAACAGCGCGGCAGATGCTAAACGACGGATCTCGGCAGCTGAAGAACAGATGAAACTGGTAGGTGTCACTTATAATAATCACCTAAATGATAATGATTATGTAAGGTTAATAAAGTTATTATGTTGGTAGCCATTGGCCTGCGCGATGATGAGAGAAGAAGACGCTTTAGTTCTGGAGCAACAGCTCTCAGACAAAATGACAAAGCTGAATGCTGCCATAGCTGCTTTGGCACATGCTACACATGGTAAGTACTAATATTTTAATTCTATAACAATATAACAGAAGCGTCTAAAATTACCATGCAAGAGTTTTTGAAGTGAAAACTTCTTTAGGCGCACCGCACACAGATTTTTTCGTGGGTAGTAAGTTAGGCTGATCCGTCATGCTCTGAGGTGAAACGCTCGATCGGGTGAACTCGAGACCGCCGAGTGTACCCGAGCGAGAAAAATACAGTCAGCTGCTCTTCGCAGTTGTATCGCTGTATTTCGTATGATCAATTCTTACGTCTTGTCTTTATTAAATTAAGAGTTATAATTGATACGTAATGATAATTATTATTATTTTAACAACTATCTGTTTTACATTGTGAGGTTAGTGTGTGTATTTAGCGGTTTGGTAATATTGAAAAATAATACATTTTTGAAAAATAATATATATTGAAAAAAAAATTATATACAATAACCGTTACACAAATCATAATTATTGTTATTGATATTATATAAAGGGATTCGATCGTATAGGTAAGTCACCTGATGTTTATATTATATGCGTATATATAAATGTATATATGTGTAATATAATTAAAAGTTAACCTAACTTTTATTTTCTGTGAACTTTTACTTTGCCATATTTTCTTATTTTAGTTATCACAAACCGATTGTATCATTTGTAGAAAACGAAAATAAATAATTTGATTTATATAGAATTTAATAAATATTAACTTTAATTTCTGACTTGTTTCTCATTCAATCTACGAACACGATCCCTAATAATACTACATAATACATAACATTATTTACTATATATATATATATATATATATATATATATATATATATATATATATATATATATATATATATATATATATATATATATATATATATAAATTGATTGGGATTGGCCAATGTAGTTTTCACTTCTGCCGTGCGGTCTTAAGCGCACACTCTTTTTTTTTTTGATAATGATTGTTTTTGCCATTAGTTTAACTTGGATGTTAAGGCTTTTACTAACTTACCTACGAAATGACGACTTTATATAATGCGTAAACACTTCTTACCTTGTGATAGTTTAAAGAGAAATTGGTTGGAGGATCACCAAGAGACTGGGCAGAAGCAACTTTTGGGCAACTTTAACAGCAATTCAGATTACTTGCCAAGCGGAACCGTTTTAGTGTTACTTATCTTAAGCCTCGCTATATCTAAGGGTGAACGTGGAGATACTGATGGCGTGATATCAACCGATAAACGATTTCTTTTTGTAAATTTTGTTACAATATTGTTAAGTATACATCACCTTCGTCAATACTAAGTCAGAGTTCAGGTTGAGTTTGATTCCTCGTTGATATTTATATTTCTGACAGCTGATCGACTAAAAGCAAGATAATTGTTTTTACACAACACCTATGTTTTGATCTTGTGATCAGAAAGTATCTTTCATTGGTAGTCAAAATCATGAATTTGCTCAATTACCGCAAATATAAGCGGTTGTTTGAGTGATTTCTGTTAAATTAAATTGTCCTAAAAATATTTTAATTTATAAGGCATTCTTCACAAGCTAGCTGTGTGGTAGCGGCTTCGAAGACAACCAATCCCTACATTGCTGACAAAACCTTTACATCGACCTGGGGCAGCTATCTGTTGCCGTCTGATTAATAATTACATTTCTAAGGGTTGACGTCAGGCAGGCGACTGGTTATAAAACTGTTGCCAATAACTTTTACAATATGTACGATGGTAGTGCATATTGCGTTAAACATAACTAATTGAGATAATAGCGGGTTGATGATGATGATGAAGGCATTCTCCATGACTAGATGTGAACTTAAATGATATAATGAAATATGGACATAGCTGTATCTATGCCTATTTGTTTAGCAATTGAAACGTAAATCTAATAAGCAATAATTTTATTAACAGATCCCAACAATCCGGATTATAAGACGGCTCGCAGTGCTGCCGACACAATCTCCGAACTGATGCCACAAATTATACAAGGTGTGTTTTACCTTATTTAATTAAATTTAATAGTGGTACACTTGGATAGTTTTCTGTTTACAGCCGCGGCGGTCCGTCCGGGGTAGTACCATACTCTCACAGAATATCGACGTCTGAGCAATAGCAATGTACTATTGCGCATGGTATGGTGAGCAAGAGACCTGGCAACCTGACTTTCTGGGTGGGTTTTGGGGGTTTCATTGGTAGGCAGTGGCCTCGTTGTACTCCTGGTATTGCAAGGACTCATCGGGAACAGTAACATTTACCATTAAGTGTGCTGCTTGTTTCTTTGCCACCATAAGTAACAAAAAAATGTATTCTAGGTACGGTATTAAATCTTCTCAATCTAAATGGCTTCGTATTTCTTTTCATATATTTTTTGTAGTTTAAGAGTCACGAGTATAGTTTTTAACTTTAACTGAGGATGGTGGGAGGTGCTTTTGAACTTTACAGGTTAGAATTTCTGGGTTTGTCACATGTATTTAAAAAAATATCGATACTATTTTGTGACATGTTAAAAAGATCTGGACTGTAACACCATTTTCTCGATCTAAATCCAAATAGTATTTTGTCTTTAGACTATCATATTTACTAAAATATGCCCAAAATGTAACCAGCTGTTTACAAAAGGTTAAGTCATAAATATTTATTATCCTTACTAATGTTATAAATGCGAAAGTAACTCGATCTGTCTGTCTGTCTGTCGCTCTTTCACGCCAAAACTACTGAACCGATCTAAATGAAATTTGGTACACAGATGGTGTAGAGGCTGATAAAGGACATATGCTACTTTTTAATGCAAAAAAGGGTTGTAAAGGGGGATGATAAGTTGTAAGGAAATATCGTCATTTTTAAAGCCAGAATCTTGAAACTTATTTTTAGGCTATTGATTAGATATAAATAAACATGATATTAACATGTTGTAAAATATTACCCTCAGGGGATAAAATAAAAAAGGGATGAAAAACTTTAGGAAAGCCTAACCTTTTACGCGGGCGAAGCCGCGGGCAGAAGTTAGTATTATTATATGTTAATGATTTCTGATGTTTATGCGAGTGTTACACATTTGAAATAAAACTACTTTTACGGATTCTATCGCGTTTGTATTTTATTTTTAATTACCCGACGTTTGGAACACTTTACAGTGATCATGGTCACCGGAGGACTGAGGTGTCTTACTTCCAATATGTCATTGTTATTACAGAAACTTATATCTACCCTATAAGTATTAAATTTTGACACACATTTTTAATACAAATTAATACAAATTCATTGCCCAAAAAGAGAATGATTCTATATATAAAATTTTATATTGTTTATGATCTGTTATTATTAAAGCATTTAATTTATGTTAATTATTATTGTGGCAATTTACAATTTTAGAAAAACTAACAAAACTATTCAGGTACCATTATATGTTTATAAAAATGCTTCCATGTGGTGATGAAGTAAGAACACAATTTTTAATCCCATACATGTGGTGACGCCAGTATTTTATAAATTTTATGCTTTAGATAACTCAGTAGATTTTGAGGCATGTAAAGATTGTGTGAAACTCACTCTGATTTTCTGTGCTGCTTTCTTCTTTGGGCGGGCTCGTCAACCGTCAACTTTTTAGCGATTACGACAAACAAGACGTCTTTTTCGCAAGTGCGCAGACCATCTTCTTAGTACGCGGATAACATACACACACACACATACACGACGCTATATATGTACCGAGCAATAATAGATTTCGGAGAATGCCGAGAGAATAAAATAGCGGGTAATTAAATGGCAGTAATAATGATGTGATCACACTCGTGTTCCAAATGCAAGTAACTGTTTTACGCATGGCGGCCGTCCATGTAATGTTATTAATTCCGAATTCAAATTCCAAATTCAAATTCCAAATTCAAATGCAAGGGTACCACACGTATTAAAGGAGGACGCCATGTGCAGCCAACTTAATTAATTATATACTGACTCGCACTATGGGGGTTGTAACAGACCATTAAAGGATGTAATAGGCAAGAGCGGAACTTGTCGAACTGAAACATTATACGGACTCGTCAGACTTACGTGGCTTACGTGGAATGGCAGATCAATTTTCCTCCTATGTGGAGGGGATTCGAGCCCAACAGTTGGACATATATAAACTGAAATACTGATAATATATTATTATGTGCAATTATTACAGAGTCACGTATAGTGTGTGGTACAAAAGATGGTGCCACTCAAAACCTCATGCTGAATCATGTGAAGCAACTCTGTGAAGCCAGCAAGACTGTCTGCGACAATGCTGGAGAGGCGCAGGTATACTATCACTGTAATGCTTGCTAATGCATGCACTCGCTCAGTTACTAATTTTCTTCTTCTTCTCAGCTCCATATGCTCCTCAGATGAAAAGACTTGCCTTCACAAGTTCTGTCTCTTTAAAAATAAGAGGCCAACTTTGGTATCTCGAGAAGTTGATATATGAATGTGTTTAGTGATTCTTTTCTTTTGTGGTAAAATTCTAATCGCTTCCAAAAGGGTATGCTGAGGTGGTTTGGATACGTAGAAAGAATGAATGAGAAGAGGTTAAAGAAGCAAATGTATTAATTAAGCGTGGGATGAATACAAAGGGAACACCACGTTATACTTTTCTGGGCCAAATTTTCGGTGTATTGAGAGAGGTCATATTAAGAGTATGGGTAATCGTAGAGACTGTAACGAGTGTGAATGAAGCGATGGAGGTATACTAGGATCGTGGTTTCTAGTAATCCGTAATCTCTGCCTATCCCTCTGAGAAACAGATGTATGTGTGAGAAGAAAATTCTAAGTTTAAATTTTAAAATCATCATTCTGCCTTTTGTCGTGTGATAATATGTAATATGTTCTTAATTCGTCATCACAATTATTATGTGGCTATAAATGCTACCTGTTCGTGGGTGTCTTAAAAGCCAGCTAAGAACTTTACTCCAGCCTGGATCAAGTCCATCTAGCGTCTGATCAACGATTACATTCCCAAGGTGGGTTAATGTCAGGCAGGCGGCCAGTCATAAAAAAACATTTTTCAATATATGCGATAGAAAAGAGTAAATATTACGTAAGCAGTCTACTTAAGTGAATCTGCAGGAACAGTTGGTCTTCAATTAAAAGCATTTTTCTAGGGTCTGAAAGACGCAGCTGCAAGGTATAACGACGCGTCCAACAAGCTGATGATGTGCCTCAGCCCTTCATGTGGTACTAACAAACAACAAGAGGTGAGACCTCATATGTAATAAGTATGGAGTGTTATATGCTTATTTTGTATTTTTAGGGTTCCGTACCCAAAGGGTAATAACGGGACCCTATTACTGAGACTTCGCTGTCCATCCGTCCGTCTGTCATAAGGCTGTAAGTCAAAAACGGTAATAGTTGCCAAAAATAAAATAAATATTTAAGGGGGGCTCTCATACAACAAACTTGTTTTTTTTTACCGTTTCTTGCTCAACACTAATAACGGTGGCAGGCTTTAACTATTCACAGAATATTTAGTTTTATGTTCTCTTTAAATATAATTATTTAAAATGAAATAAAATAAAATACCAATGTAAAGCAATTAGTATCTATGGACTGCTCAATTTGTTGCTGAGGTATATGCAATTTGAACTGAGGATATGGGGTAATAAGACAACTTTTCGTCACCTTGAATGGTTTGAGTGGGGTGTGGCAAGATCATATCTTGCTTTTGGAAATAGTTTATGTTGTGGTCACACGGCGTGATTGTAAAGAGTAGGGCTTACAACCTTATAACCTGCGGTATACGTATCTTTCTATTACTTTGTTGGCGAGCCGCCGATATTCTTCCAAAAATGCCGTTTACAATTTTGATTCCTTTGAAGTATCCCTCTGACTTTTCCAAGGTACTTGTAATACATACAACCAATCGATTAGCTAACTGCCTGATGTGCCCAATAAAGAATGAATGAAATTTCATAATCGCTACACTTGCCAGACTAATAGACGGTCATAGTTCTTGTTATAAGTTGTCCAGAAACAGCGAACAGTGTTCCTGGTGATCACTTATGGTGCCTATAGAACTTCTAGGGGAAAGTAAATGATGGTAATACATTATATTCTGAAGCCTTTGCGGTTATTTATTTACCTTGATTCACGTACGTCCCATTGCTGGGCCCAACTGTCCTCTAAAATAGAAGGGATATTGACCTATTACCACGTTGGTCAAATGTGTTCATATAAGGTTTTATTTCGAGTTTGCCTTCTCTTTCATATTATGTTATTTTTTTTATTCCTGTATGGTGCCAAACGAGCAAGCAGCACACCTGATGGTAAGTGTCACTGCTGCCCAAAAGCCACATCTTTGAATTTTATGAAAAATGATTTTTAAGATGTGCAAAACTCATGCCTCCGATGGTCTGTAAAGGTTATAAGAGTTCATTTCTTATTCCAAGGTGTGCCAAGATTATATGGTATTCAATGAAATAGAAATAATATTTTTCTTCTCTGTACTTATAACTATAGATAGTGGATCTGTCGGCGGCGTCCTGTGTCCGCACCTCGGAACTGCTGTCTCAAGTGCAGGCGCTCACTCAACAAGTGGGAGGTGACGTGGCTACAGACCTGGACAGACGCGGCGCCAGCACTGCTGACGCTGCGCAGAACTTACTGGCTGTTGCACAGGTCAATATTTATAATTATTATTTTAATCGTTTTTGTTATTGAATTATTTTAAATGGCAGTTAAATTAAATATACAGATTATTTTCTCTTCTTATTTTCTTTCTGCAGGTCATATGTCAATACTTATTTTCGGTAGAAAGAAAAATGTAATTAAGCATCTTATTGTCCTAAGTACTTATAACAAAAAAGTAATAAATCCAGGTGACAGCGCCAAATATCAGCTCTCCCCAGTGCTTGAGGTCGTTGGAGTCTGCGGTGGAGACATTACGAGGGTCTGCAGCCGAGTTGACAGCAGCATCCTCGCCTCACGCTCAACCAGATGCTCGACAGCATTTGGCTGACTCAAATAAAAACTTAAACCACAGTTTGGACGAGCTACTCCGAGCTTGCAGAGAGGTTCCAAGTGGTAAGTGTACATTTGTGAAATCTAAATGTAATATAAATAATATCACCACTCCTTATTTGCTCATCGCTGTGTAAAAGCCGACTAAAGGAATATCAGAAAAACTCGTAACACCGGCAGTTAGCAAGCGTAGTGATTATCCTGATCTCGTAGGGCCACCTATCATTTAAGAGCGAACATTAATAGACTGATTGGATGAATGAGTATAAATAGAGGGATGGTTGCTCTAGTGGTTAACTTGTGATCGGGTGCCGCTCGTAAAATTCTGTTGCGGCTATAATTTACTACATAATATTTGTGAATTATGTTGATTATATAAGAAGTACACCACACTAGAATACATGACAACTGTGTATTAAAAGAAATCAGTGAAAAGAAAAATAAAATATAGACAAACCCGTCGAGTTCTTTGTCAGAACTTTTTAGTACCGGCTGTGTTCCAATCTGACGGTGGAAAACATTAATATTGATAATATCCAAGCAAGTATTTGTAATAAATGATTTCCAATTTGAATACTATTAATATTTTGAACATATAAATGTTTTGTAGATGCAGTAGGACCGATATCTGACAAACAACGAGATAAACAACGTCTCCAGTACATTACCAGCCTGTCTGGTGCCAGAAACTGTTTCGACGATGCTCACCAACAACTTAAACAGGTGAGAAAGTTAATGTGGCTGTGTATATATAGCCCACTGCTTGTACAACTAGAAATTAAAGACGAGGCAAATCTAATACATGAATATTATTACAGCCAGTAGTTTGTGCCCTCATGAAGGAGTCTGATGGAGTAGCTCTACAGCAACAACTCACGGATAGAGTAGCACAACTCAATGCTGCCATCGCTGCACTCATTGGCGCAACATCAGGTCTGTTCACCTCAAATACATATATCTTTAATAGTCCATAATTTAAAATATTTGTCCATAATTTAAAATATTTGTCCATAATTTAAAATATTTGTTCATCATTTAAAATATTTGTTCATAATTTAAAATATTTGTTCATAATTTAAAATATTTGTCCAAAATTTAAAGAGAACCGACAAATATTTCTTTATTATTTCCATACGAACTTTACAACCTTTCATCCTCTTTATGTTTGTATTGCGTATAATTATTTCTTATTAAGTTTTTAACACCTCAAAGAAACTATTTTTAAAATCAATTAAGCCATAATGTTTTATTATTTGGTCTAACTATTTATTTCAATATTAGATCGTGAACATCCAGACTACACGAGTGCACAGCGAGCTGTCAACACCATCACTACACTCACACCGCTTATTGTAAAAGGTTAGTTATTTAATTTATAACATTACTTATAGATAATTAATAACTAAAATTTGCTACAATTTAATATCCATGATGCAGCAGGAACATGTAGTTGTATGGTGGCGGCTACGAATGCTACCAACCCTTACTTTGCTCGTAGCAGTCGTAAAAGACGACTAAGAGCCCTATAACGACCTAGGCCAACTCCATCTGATGCCGTTTGGTCAATAATTACATTCCCAAGGAGGGTTGACGTCTGGCAGGCGGCCGGTCATAAAACTATTGTCAATAACTTCTGCAATATGTACTATGAAAGAAGAATATATACTGCATCGGCTCCAAGTAATTGGGATAAGCGTAGGAGAATGATGATGATGATGATAAAGCGGGAATATTAAATAGCGTAATAATTATTTTATTATAAACAATATACAAAACTTACAGATACTCGTGTATTGAGTGGTACTAAAGATGGCGCCACGCAGGAACGTATGCTACAGGAAGTGCAGAAGCTATGTGATGCCAGCAGGGCTATGTGTGGCGACGGGGAACAACAAAAGGTAAAATAAAGGTTTTTATTATATTCGCTCATTATAATGCTTAGGGCGATTCAGTTTTCGACGAAAACTGCTCCTGTTTCAGTGATGCAAAGATTTGGGTTAATCCGTGTAGTGACAGAGTAAGAATACAATTCACCACCCCATATCTTACCCGTGGGTGATCGTACGTGACGACTAAGAGATATAAAACGCATGTAACATCTATGCAAGAGAAGGTAAACTCGAAACAAAACTCTATACCAACACGTTTGACCAGCGCGGTATAGTAGGTTAATTTCACTCCCATTATGGAGAAGGCCCGAGCCCAACAGTGGGACATATATGGGTTGTGATGACGATGATGAAAGATTTAGGGGCTGTTTTGTTGGGACGTTTAATTCTAGCTGCTGTGATGTTGTGTTCTTTTTTATTCTAAATTACTACTTTATCTTTTTTAGTGTTTGTTGTGGCATTGATGAGTAGGCATTACAGTTTACTACTTGTTTGTGAGTTTCGTAAAAGACCATTAAAGGTGTAAGCTGATAACATCACTCTAAGGGAAGGAGAACTTAAAAGTTCCAACACATCTGACTTCGTTACCAGAATTGGAACGTATATGGTATGATTATTATCAAACACCAGGCCTGATGGACGAGCTGTGACGATACGGCTTAGGGGAGAAAATGAGATTTTAGATTCCATAAACATCACATTTGGATAGAATTTACTTTATTTAGTGCCATAACTTACTAAATGGTGGGTATTCAGTCTGTAACTGATATATTCAGGCGCTATCATTTATTATCCGTTACGGCAAGAAATACTATTAACCCGAAGATTGCTTTTATAAGCAATATAGCAACACTGAAAGCTCCAATGACTTTGCTTCGGACTTCTGGTATAACTGATAGTTGTCTTACAGCGCCATCTATAATTCATCACATTATTTAATCAACTTAAATATTAACGTGTGACATTGTTATTTAGGACTTGAGGGAAGCAGCTGCCAATTTTTCTCAAGCATCACGTCGACTGATGTTCACCGTCAGTCCTGGAACTGGTGATGTCAAGGACAACCAGGTGAGAATATTTAAAAATTATGAATATTATTAACGGTGTAGTAGTTACAACTCTTTTTGTGTGTGCCTCAGTTGTTAGCTTCAGATGGATAGGACAACTTTACCCGGACTGTGGGTGAGCGCTGAGGGCTCTCAACCCGAAGTTACAATTCCTGCCGGGTATGCTATTTAACTTCAATACAGTTAAATGGTGCCAGTGGTCGCTGAAAGGGTAATCATATGGTACCTACTGGGTCTGACATACTGTAACTTGAGATGGTCAGATGTGATATGATTACTTCATTACTCTCTAACATATTACAAATTAGGAAATTTCTCCCACATATGATATGTCCTTCTTCAAACGAGGTTGAAGAAGAGTTACACTCTGCACAGTAGGCAGTGGCCTGGCTGTTCCCTTGTTAGGGGACGTTCATTCATCACGTGATCTTTTTTTTAGCATTTTTAATCCCCCCTCCCTCTGGTGATACGTGGTGAGGTTTAAGACTATGAAGGTTTAGGACTTCGTGATTTTTGTCAAACCCCTCCTCTCCCTTTCAAACCTCACGTGATTAATGGATGGCCCCTTATAGCTAAGCTCTATGTAAGCAGTATCACTTACCATCAGGTGTGCTGCTTGCAAGATAAAAACTATGTAATAACACGGGATTACAGTAATGTTATTGTTTACGATATCAATAGGTGAGGAATGGGTAGTGACACATTGCATTTATAAATTATCACATAAATATATGTATGTACAGCTTCAATATTGCGAAATGCAAATCCATATTTAGCAATGGTAAATTATCTTCCGGGCTAGCCACGGATGTCAAGGATCCGGTATCAGTGGCTGGTTCAATGATGATGGGTAGGGAATACGCTGGGTTATGGGGCCAAACACAGTCCTTCATTACCTTGGGCGGAATGGACGGCATCCTGTCCAGACCAGAGCTTGCCAAAAAAATTGGTTGAGTATCTTTTAAAGATTGGTTACATGAATGGTGTAACCGTCTAAGTAAAGACTAGTTACGGTCAGGCTCAGTGTTGTGTTTTCGATTCTTATGCAGGACTGTTGTTTGAGCGATCGCGTAGAAGTTCTGAGTCTGGGTGTCAATTGTGTCTATTAGTTGTATACTTATAAGGTGTTGACTTCATAAGGGTATAGTCCAGTTAATATGAGGTTATATAAGTTTTCATTTAATTCATGTATTTTCTACTATTATTCATGTACTCTATAGATAGTGGATCTGTCGGCGGCGTCCTGTGTCCGCGCCTCCGAGCTGTTGTCTCAAGTGCAGGCGCTCACTCAGCAAGTGGGTGGTGATGTGGCTATAGACCTGGACAAGCGAGGAGCCAAAACAGCTGATGCTGCACAGAATTTACTTGCTGTTGCGCAGGTCTCTGCTTTATTCATTTTCTTTATTTGCATCTAATTTATAAGTTCTTCTATTGGACTGGTTTAGTCAAATCAGTTTAACGCGTATCTAATGATTTTGAACTAAATTCTCTTTTTCCTTTTTCTTAATTGCTTTGTGATTTTTATCGTATCACTTTCAATTTTATCTGAAATAAGCTGAATAACTTCACTCGGTATCAAAAAAAAATTTACATAGTAATGATAAATCCAGGTGACAGCTCCGAGCATAAGCTCTCCTCAGTGCCTGAGGTCGCTAGAGTCTGCAGTGGAGACGCTGCGCGGGTCTGCAACAGAGCTCACAGCGGCGTGCTCTCCACATGCTCAACCAGATGCTCGACAACATTTGAGCGCATCTGAGAAACAATTGAACCACGTCTTAGATGAGCTGCTACGAGCGTGTAGAGAAACTACGAGTGGTAAGTGATTATATGTGGAACTTTCAGTCTTATTGTACTTAAGGGCTTTCTCATGCGATCCACATGATACAAATTTTACATGTTGTTACCCCTTACTTTTAAGTAGAAGCCGTAAAAGTTTGAATGGGGATTTTCTTTGAGTCGACAACAGCCCTCGTCTGGGAAATTTGTAGCATTCATTGCGATTACCCATCTGCTTGCTGTATGTGTAGCAATTATGGTATTTACCTCCTCTTATGGGGAGTCCTATCTCTAAACAAGAGTCATCGATAGTCTGACGGATTGATGGGTATAAGTACTATCTACTATGGATGCAAGTACTATTATATATATATGCAAGTATATTATATATTTGAATATATAAATTTTCTGCAGGTGTACCCGGAACATTGCCAGACAAACAACAAGAGAAACAACGTCTCCAGTACATTACCAGCCTGTCGGGGGCCAGAAACTGTTTCGACGATGCTCACCAACAACTGAGACAGGTAAGAAAGCTTTCATAGCTGTTATTCGATTACATATGATCTGTCAAAAAATGATTCAGTTCTTGGGACGTGTTCGTATAAAGTTGTATGCTTTATATTTTCAAGTATATGCTAGTACTGTACGCCAATTTTCTTCACGTATAGGAGAAATATATACAACAAATAGATATGCATTGAGAAATAAATGTTATATGAACATTTCGATGTATTTACCATTTAAAGTCCCAGCATGGTATGGTTCAGTATCTCAGTATACACCAGTCACTTTTAAAAGGCCTATTGAACAGGTGATGATGCTCCAATTGTCAGCTGGAAAGTGCTTTAAACTACACAATTTCTGCTGAAACGTTATATTGAAACAAATTTGCTCAATATCTTGAACCGGTGGTACTGAAGCCTTGACGTCCGTGGCCAGCCCGGCGGAACCAAATTTGCCCAATCTAGGAATCAAACACAAAGTACTTAATATCTAATACATGAATATAATTACAGCCAGTAGTGTGTGCACTCATGAAGGAGTCTGATGGAGTAGCTCTACAGCAACAACTCACGGACAGAGTAGCACAACTCAATGCTGCCATCGCTGCACTCATCGGCGCAACATCAGGTATGATCACCTCAAATACATATATTTTTAACTCTTACTGAAAGTGATATATAGAATTGTATAATTATAACACACAACTAAGATGCTGTCTAGTAATTATTTCTGCTAATTTTAATTTAATAAGAAATCAAGTAAAAGTATCAGCGCAAAGTTTAAAACTTACATCGAAGTTGAAACTTAACAAATGCTGAAAACACATGTTTATTTATTTTTAATGAAGACTATTTGTTCATAATTTAAAGATAATCCATAAATGTTTATTTGTTATTCCCATACAAATTTTGATATAGTGTTTCATCGCTTTTGCGTTTGAATTAGGTACGTACAATTAGCTATTAATTCTAAGCACTTAGAAAAGAAAATACTTTTAAAATCGATTAGGACATAATATTTCTTATTTGGTCTAATTATTTATTTCAATGTTAGATCGTGATCATCCAGACTACGCGAGTGCACAGCGAGCTGTTAACACAATCACTACACTCACACCGCTTATTGTAAAAGGTTAGTTAGTTAGTTCATGACATCACTTACATATAATATAAACTAAATATTTGCTACAATTTAATCCATGATTCAGTAGAAATATTAAATAATTATTTTATTAGAAAAAATATGTACTTACAGATACTCGTGTATTGAGTGGAACTAAAGATGGCGCCACGCAGGAGCGTATGCTACAGGAAGTGCAGAAGCTATGTGATGCCAGCAGGGCTATGTGTGTTGATGGGGAACAGCAAAAGGTACAGGTTTTTATTATATTCTATTATTATATAAAGAAATTTTCATCTAAAACTGAATTGCCATATGGCAATTCAGTTTTAGATGAAAATTTCTCCTGTTTTGTATCAGTAATGCCAAGTTTTCTGCTTAGACGTTTAATTATAGTTATTGTAATGTAATAATCTTTTTTATTCTAAATTACTGCTTTAGGTTTTTTCATTCGTGTTTGGTTTGGCCTTGCCGATTAGTAATTAAAGTTAACTACTGCTTGTGGGTGTGGTAAAAGATCATTATAGTTGTAAGCAGATAACATCATTGTAAGGGAAGAAGAACATAAAACTTCCAACACAGGACATCCACATGTATACATGGAGAAGGAATGAACAGAAAAGTATAATAGATTTAATTTTGGTAGACAGTCGCCTCCGAAGCAAAATATTGGACGCAAGAGCCTACAGGGGCCTCACAGTCGATACGGAACACTATCTCGTTATTGCGAGATTTAGTGGTCTGTTCAGAAAGTGGAGGCCAGTGCCAGTCGCCAGTGCGAGAGCGTGTCCACTTCGGAGGGCTTGAAAGAATAAAGGTTGAAAGGTTGCAAGAAGAGTGTGTAAGAGAAAAGTATGCAGAGGGTGTCCGAGAACGGCTGACGATCGCAAGCCAGCCGCAATCGGACATTGAAGCGAAAGAAGTATGTGGAAGTTCAAAGAAGCATAGAAAAACAAATGGTGATGCATGGTGGAATGCGGAAGTGGCAGCTTCCGTAGAGCAAAAGAAGAAAGCGTGGCTGGACTATGTCTCTTCTTTGAATCTGAATGACAGTATGACTGAACAGAAGAAAGAAATATATCGGCAATGTAAGAATGACACCAAAGCCTTAGTGAAAGAGAAACGTGATAGAGCAAGTATGAGTGCAGAAGATAGGCTGACTAAACACTTCGAGAGTAACACCAAACTCTTTTGGAGGGAGGTGAAGAAGTCTCGGGGTGGTTGGTCAGCCTTCAGAATGAATAAAATAAGGTCTAAAGGTGGATACATACTTACACAAACACAAGACGTGTTAAGCCGATGGAGTGAATATTTTGGCGATATGTATGCGGATGCTACGGTTGACGGTGTCGCATGTGGTTTAGTAGAACAACATTCGACAGCGGCGTCCTCCGATGGCATCAGTATGGATGAAGTTGAATGGGCGATAAGAAGTTTGAAAAATGGTAAGGCAGCGGGCATTGATATGGTGTCTGCCGAGATGATCAAGCTTGGTGGCTCCTGTGTCTGGGAGGCGTTCCTGTTGCTCCTCACCCCTCACTCCCGGGGACTGGAATAGCGCAGTCATCGTGCCTTTGTTTAAAAACAAGGGTTCACGTTATGATTGCGTAAATTACAGAGCCATAAGCTTGACCAGTTTGGCAGCAAAAGCGTATGGTAAAATTATTAAAAGGAGAATGAGGATGGTGTCTGATGGTTTACTGTGTGAGACACAAGGAGGTTTCAGGAGTGGAAGGGGATGCATGGATCAAGTGTTCTCTCTGCGCAACATTGTGGAGAAGCATCTGGCTCTAGGTCAGAGGGTTTTCTGCAGTTTTGTGGATCTGGAGAGAGCATTTGACACGGTTGTACGAAAGGAACTTTGGGACATTTTACCGGAGTATGGTATTAACGGTAAACTGCTACAGGCTGTGCAGTCCAGTTACATGGGCTGTAGAGCCTGTGTGCGGCTGGATGATGGAATGTCGCCTTGGTTTGACGTCAATATCGGCGTTAAGCAGGGGTGCGTTCTGTCAGCCAGGCTGTTTATCATATATCTGGATAAATGTCTCCAAAGGTTGAACGATATGAATGTGGGAGTCCAGATGGGCGACTCAGTGGTCACTGCTCTGCTTTATGCAGATGATGCAGTCCTGCTGGCACAGTCAGCGACTGAACTGCAGACCCTAGTCGACACAATGACAGAAGATTGTAAGAAAAGAGGTCTACGCGTGAATGTGAGCAAAACCAAAATAATGGTCTTTGAAAGAGACGAAGCCAGAACAGATGTAAGAGTAACAATAGGTAATGATATACTAGAACAAGTGGATGAATTTGTATATCTTGGATGTGGATTTAGCCGAGATGGAAGGTACACCACTGATATAGAGTGAAGAGTGAATGCGGGAAATAGAGTGAACGGAGCGTTGGGGCAACTTCTCGGCAGCCACCACCTCAGCCAGAAGGCACTTGTAGCAATACATAACGCAGTGCTTGTCCCAACATTACTGTATGGAAGCGAGAGTTGGGTATGCAGAAAAGAGTATGAAAATAAAATTAATGCGGTCGAAATGCGATCTCTGCGGAAAATCTGTGGAGTTAGGCTGACCGACCGCATTCGTAACGACGACGTAAGAGAGCGAGTAGGTATGAAAGAGAGTATTGGTGTTAAGATGCGAAAGGGCATGCTCCGATGGTTCGGACATGTGGAAAGAATGCCGAACGAACGTCTGGTTAAGAAGATATACAATGCGAAAGTGGAAGGATGTAGGTACCGAGGGAGACCGAGACTGACCTACCTAGATCAGATCGGTCATGTACTAAAGGAAGGTGGAATCAAGAGTCGCCGAAACCGGCGAGCATGTATGAAGAGAATTATGAATGTTGAGGAAGCGGGTGAAGTATGCAGAGATAGAGTTCTCTGGCACTCTGTTCTCTCTGCCTACCCTGCAAGGGATATGGCGTGATGATATGTATGTATGTATGTGTATAACTTACTAATTGGTGAGTATTCAATCTGTGACTGATATATTCTGGTGCTATAATTTATATCACCGCTACGGCAAGAAATACTATTAACCCGAAGATTGCTTTCAGTAGCAATATAGCAACACTTAGAGATCTATCTGTGTGATAACGGAGTAAGAATACAATTCACCAACCCCTGTCTTACCCGTGGGGGATCATAAGAGTCGACTAAGGGATATAAAATGCATAAAACATCTATATAAGGGAAGGAAAATTTAAAACGAAACCCTATACCAACACGTCTGACCAGAGTGATGTAGTAGGTTAATTTCCTTTCCGTTTGGAGGGGGCTCGAGTCCAATAGTGGGACGTCTATGAGCTGAGATGATGAGAGATCATAGACGCTACTCCAAACTCCTGGTATAACTGATAGTTGTATCTACAGCGCCATCTACAATTCATCACGTTTGTCGATCAACTTAAATATTATTATAACATATGATATTATTATTTAGGACTTGAGGGAAGCAGCAGCCAATTTCTCTCTAGCATCAAGTGGACTGATGTTCACTGTCAGTCCCGAAGTCAGTGATGTCAAGAGCAACCAGGTGAGAATATTAAATAATTATGATTATAATTAATGGCGTAGTACTTTATAACTCTCGTCGGGTAGGCTATTTAACTGCAACAAAGTTAAATGAAGCCAGTGGTCGTTAAAAATATAATCGCGTGATGTCTACTGGGTCCACATGCTGCACTGCTGTAACTTGGTTAGATGTGATATGGTTAGTTCATTACTCTTTAACATATAACAAATTAGTCAATTTCGCCCACGTATGATATGTCCTTCTTCAAATGAAGTTTAATAAGAGCACCCTTTTTAAGGTAAGCAGTGGCCTGGCTGTACCTCTGGTATTCCTAAGGTCCATGTGCAGCAGTATCACTTACCATTAGGTGTATTGCTTGCTCATTGTCACCATAAGCAATAATAAAATCAGTGTAATTTACTTACAAAGGATTGCGTACCCAGGGTATACGATATAGCGCCATCTAATAACACGAGATTATAGTAAACCTATTGCTTGCGATATCTGTAGGTAAGGAAAGGGTTTTGACATATGACACTTTTAAACTATCACACACATAGCAACAAATGTACAGCTTCAATGTTAGAGACTTAATAACCCCAGGCTCAGTGTCGTATGTTCGATTCTTATGCAGGATCGTTGTTTGAGTGATCGTAATACGTTCTGAGTTTGGGTGTCTTTTGTGTCCATTGGTAAGTACACTTGTAAAGTGATGACATTGAAAGAATTTAGTCCAGTAATTATGAGGTTATATATTTTTTTATCTAATTCATATTTTTCTACTGTTACGTATTCTATAGATAGTGGATCTGTCGGCGGCGTCCTGTGTCCGCGCCTCCGAGCTGTTGTCTCAAGTGCAGGCGCTCACTCAGCAAGTGGGTGGTGATGTGGCTATAGACCTGGATAAGCGAGGAGCCAAAACAGCTGATGCTGCACAGAATTTACTTGCTGTTGCGCAGGTCTCTGCTGTATTTTTTTATTCGCCTTTGATTTATTAGTTCTTTTATTGAACTGGTTAAGTCAATTTAGTTTCACGCGTACCTAATGATCTTGAGCTGAATTATCTTTTCCTTTACCTTAATTGCTTTGTGATTTTTATCATATCAATCACTCTCAATTTTATCTGAATTAAGCTGAATAACTTCATTTCGTATTCAAAAATTTACATAGTAATAATTAATCTAGGTGACAGCTCCGAGCATAAGCTCTCCTCAGTGCCTGAGGTCGCTAGAGTCTGCAGTAGAGACGCTCCGCGGGTCTGCAACAGAACTCACAGCGGCGTGTTCCCCACATGCTCAACCAGATGCTCGACAACATTTGAGCGAATCTCAGAAACAATTGAACAACGTCTTGGATGAGCTGCTACGAGCGTGTAGAGAAACTGCGAGCGGTAAGTGTATTTGGAAGTTTTAGAAGTATTAAACTGACCAGTGCTTCCTCGTGTGATCCACATGATGATGAGGTTATCCTCAATAATTTTACGTCTTCGTACCCTTTATTTTCGAATAGAAATCTTAAAAAATTGAATGGATCTTTTAAATGAGTGGGCAACAGCCGTCGTCTGGGAAACTTGTACCTTCGATTGCGATTACCCATCCGTTTACCAGGCTTATAGCCAGTAATTATAGCAAAGCCCTGTCATGGGGAAGCCTAGGTCTAAAAAGGAATATTGATAGTCTGACGAATTGATGGGTTAGATACAAGTATTACGATTATTTTTAATAAACTGTCTGCAGGTGTGCCTGGAGCATTGCCAAACAAACAACAAGATAAACAACGTCTCCAGTTCATTACCAGCCTGTCTGGTGCTAGAAACTGTTTCGACGATGCTCACCAACAACTTAAACAGGTGAGAAAGTTAATGCAGCTGTGTATATATAGACCGGTGCTTGTATAGCTGGATATTAAAGACGAGGCAAATATAATACATGAATATAATTACAGCCAGTAGTGTGTGCACTCATGAAGGAGTCTGATGGAGTAGCTCTACAGCAACAGCTCATGGACAGAGTAGCACAACTCAATGCTGCCATCGCTGCACTCATCGGCGCAACATCAGGTATGATTATCTCAACTATATGGATTGATCTTTAATTGAAAATTTATTAAAATATTTAAAAATGTAGTGTAAGTACCGACCGCTTGTGTCGACTATTCGAGTACCATACTAAATAGTTCTTTCTGATACACATAAATGGTAGTGCCGAGCGGAATTCTCATCTATTGTACTGCTAAATTTGTTTTCTCAAACATGCTTGGATATTTGAGCATTATTTTGACAACCTTCTTCGAGATAAATCGATATTGATGTACTGACCAAATATATACGAGCAGAGGCCGCCAAAAAATGTATGAAAATTCATATCTGTCGTGTTTTAGCGACCAAATAAATATTATATCTATCATGTATTTTAAAAATGGAACGATTTGTTACTTTGAAATATGGTAACCAAATAGGCAACTTATTAGAGTTTTATTTAAATTTCGAAATTTAAATTTCGCCTTGAAAAAGAAAGCTGTTTAATAATGAAAAAAAAAACAAATGAACCCTTTAGCATGCGAAAAATGTTGTTCGTTGTTCGTCATATATACAGTTCTAATTAATACTACTTAGTTTTAATTGCCTCGCATTATTTGAGAAAAGCACTATACAAGCATTGGCCACAACGAGGAATTGATGGATTTACGTATGTACGACCCACATTTACTCGTACGTCCATCAATACCTCTCTTGCTGGCCGCTGCAGTAATGTACTATACAAGTCTCTAAATACTGTTAATTTGCATTTGTTATGAAACTTTATTAGGTTTTAAAAGTAAGAAATAGATTAATGCATATTTTTTTATATTTCCTTTAATTTTTAATATATTGTGTTAGATCGTGATCATCCAGACTACGCGAGTGCACAGCGAGCTGTCAACACTATCACTACACTCACACCGCTTATTGTAAAAGGTTAGTCAGTCCATGATATCATTTGATTGTATCTTGTATTTGATTGTGAAGTACATATCACTTGAGATTACCACTAGCAGGACTTACATTAAATGTCACATTTATTAGAAACTAGCTTTTGCCCGCGACTTCGTCCACGCAGATGTCATCTCTGACAGAGTTAAATAGAAAAAGCAATGCAAGGTGTTGAAGGTTTATCGCTAGGACGATGATTAACAGCGTCAGAAACTGGGATGCGGACACCGCCTTCTGCGGGTTAGTTGTCTAACGGAATTAGGCAATAGGGTGAGTCCGAGAGAAAATACTCTACGTTGACACGCTCTACCGTCGGTGCTTTGGGGGCGCAAGCATGAGTACCTGTATTGAGGTTCACTGCATGAGAGCTTCGACTCGAGATGATACCTGGTGGCGGTGGCCCACCCGCACAACGTAGATGTACGTGTACGGCGCACTATGGGATCACGCATCACCTCGGACGGATTGGGCGCGGTGTGTCTGTATACCATAGCTGGCCACTAAAGAAAAAGGTTGTTCAAAGTTCTAATCATTCTACAAATTATATTGCCAATATTATACTATTTACGGTATGACCATGGGATAAAAATATAATTATCGCCACCCCTCATTTGACTGTTTTGTTTCACCAGCAGAGTTGCGACCTCGTTAGATATGATTTATTATTTGAGTTATAGAGTGAAAATTTTTGAAGCTAAGCTTAACCAGTATCTTAAACCCTTAGGCAAGAACTTATTGCCGTCTACTATGTGTATCGTGTGAGCTCTCACGCCGTCACTGGTCGCCACGACGGCACTGGTGCAGGGTTGATGGAGAGGGAGAGAGAAACACGTGTTTATTTATTTTTACCGAAGAATATTTGTACGTAATTTGAAAAGAATCGATAAAGAAATCTACCATACACACTTTGCCACCTTGTTACACCCCCTTAGGGGTGGAATTCATAAAATCCTTTCATATTGAATCTCTATGTGATAAAAAGAAACGTGCGTCAAAATTTAATGTTTCTAGTTTTAATAGTTTCGGTTTGGCGATAATGAGTCGTTCAACCCGCTTCAAAGGCCTAATTTACACAACCAGAGGGTGAAAATTGACAAATGCCGGATATTACCATAGAATGTTTTCGTTTCGTTTTGATTCGACTCGTAATTTGAAAAGAATCAATAAAGATTTTTCTCCCCATACAAACTTTGCCACTTTGTTTTACCCCCTTAGGGGTGTCATTTCGTATAATCTTCTCTTAGTAAATCTCTACGTTATAGAAAAAAACTACTGCCAAATTTTCAATTTGCCAGCTTCAATAATATCGGCTTGGCGCGAATGACATAATGAGTCGTCCAACCCGCTTCGCAGGCCTAATTTACACCCCCAGAGGATGAAAATTAAAAAATGCTGAAACACGTATTTATTTTTACTGAAGATAATTTGTATGTAATTTGAAAAGAATCGATAAAGATTTTTCTCCGAACATTTTTTTAAATTGACATATCTTTTTTATTTATAAACCAATTGACATGAAATAAAGCCTAAATATTAAGTGGAGCTTACCACAATACATTAGCGAACAACCGCGAAAAATCGCGTCTAAATCGGATAAGCCGTTTCTGAGATTAGCGTGCACAAACGCACAGACAAACAGATAAACAGACAAAAATTTTAAAACTCATTGTTTTGGGTTCTATTAGTGTTGATAAAGGTCCCAGTAATATTTTTTCTCATATATCTTCCATGTACAGACAGCGACCCGTTACATTTTTATTATATGTAATATGTATAGATATAGATTTATTTCAACTGTTTTATCAATTAACCTTATGTACCACATGTGTGGTGTGCGGTGCTTGTAGTAACAATTTACACCTTATAATCTGAACTTTACGAATTAGCTGTGTGGTAGCGGCTACGAATACTAGCAACCCTTACTTTGCTCGTGGATGTCGTAAAAGACGACTAAGAGCCTTATAACGACCTGGGCCAACTTTATCTGATGCCGTTTGGTCAACATTTATATTCTCGTGGAGGGTGTCAACCCTCCAGACGTCAGTCTGGCAGGCTTCCGGTCATAAAACTATTGCCAATAAATTTTACAATATGTACTATGAAAGAAGAGTATATATTGTATCGACCCCATGTAATTGGAATAAGAGTAGGAGAATGATGATGATGATTCTGAACATTATGGAGACTGTAATCAAATCAGGCTTTGACGAACGAGTTCTGTAAAGCTTAGCATGTCTAGCAATGCTAAATCAATAAATATATGAAGCTATTGATAGTATAACTTACGTATGAATGTTAAATAATGTAATAAATTGTCCATTAATAGAAGGTAAAACTTACAGATACTCGTGTATTGAGTGGAACTAGAGATGGCGCCACGCAGGAACGTATGCTACAGGAAGTGCAGAAGCTATGTGATGCCAGTAAAGCTATATGTGCCGAAGGTGAAGAGCCAAAGGTAACGGATTACTTATGTATAATGGGAATTAGGAAAATACAGCTGATTTATTAAGCTTAATTTTTCTGGTATTTGATGAAAATATTTCTCTTGCATGAGAGACGCGAAGCAGATTTTTGTTTCTGTTATAATATCCAATCTTCGTATCGTAACTCTGATATTTTACCTTTTTTTATTTTTTAAAGAATTTTCATTTAAAACGTTGTGACGGAGTAATAATATAATTCAAGATTCTCTTTTCCACCAACGGCAAGAGAGAGAGAGAGAGAGAGAGAGAGAGAGAGATATGACTAAGAGATAATACGCACTAATATCAAGAGACGGAAATTTTGAAGTAAAACCCATGCTAATAGTTTGATGTAGTTGGTCAATCTTCCCAGTGATGGACTCGAGGTTCGAGTCCATCACTGGGACATATATGAGCTGAGATGATGATGATGATTCTTAAAATCTAGTATCTGCTTTTTCGCTTATTGATGGATTAATAATGCATGCATTAGATTTAATATTAATAATTAAGTTTGTTATTTAGGATTTGAGGCAAGCGGCTGCCAATTTCTCTCAAGCATCAAGTGGACTGATATTCACGGTCAATCCTGAAGCTAGTGATGTCAAGGGCAACCAGGTGAGGATATTAAAAATTATGACTATAATTGGTTTAATTGGGTAGGCTGCTGAAGTGGCATGTGGTGTTAGTTGCTTCGTCAGAAGGAAGAATAGTCACGTAATGTGCTGTGTGTACCAAACTATTATATTTTGGGCTGGTGCTGGTGTAGCGACGGAAGAGCAGAGTCATATCCTCTAACCATTAAACTAAATAGACTAGAGATCGAGGCGCTAAACAGACTTGTTAAGAAAGTTTTATATAATTTTATTCATTAGATCACTTGCCAATATAGGAATGTTTTACAAGCGCCTAAAACTTGTGCCTTTCATGGGGACGTATAATTTTCAATTTTGTAGTTATAATTTCATATTATATTCTACATTAGAAAACACATTTTGTTAGGATTTTAACTCACTATCTTTGTTCTTGAGACACAGCTTGTTGACAGATGTAAAGGTAGCCAGACGACGACAGTTGGGACTTGATAAATGGAGGTGCAAATGCCACAAATAGCCGACAAATGGGGATATGTTGGCAATGTAAAATACTAGACTTTTAGCTGTTAATTTTTTGTACAAAAAATGTACTAATTTTAAATATTTTGTTATATTAAATATAATTATATTCTGTTTAACGTAAGTGGTTACTTAGAGTTCATTCATTCACGTTATATCAAGCAACAGATTAGATTAAGATTTTTGAAACTTACGAATATCCCGTCTGCTCCACTCATCTCATCTTTGCATCGTCATACTCACATCCCAGCCATTTCCATCCATTACCACTCATCTTCATTTGTTACCGCTCATACCAATTACTCTATTTGCCACTAGGCATGGGTATAAGAGTTGAGGAACTGATCCCATTCATTCCATCGTCCATCTATACATACATAAGTCGGCTGTTGTACAGAATATCCTGTACGAATATAATATGATGATTATAGATAGTCGATCTGTCGGCGGCGTCCTGTGTGCGCGCTTCCGAGCTGCTGTCTCAAGTGCAGGCGCTCACTCAACAAGTGGGAGGTGATGTGGCAACAGACCTAGATAGACGCGGCGCTAAAACTGCCGAAGCTGCACAGAACTTATTGGCTGTTGCACAGGTTAATATTGTTTTAATCGCTATTATTTCTTATTGGATTATGTAAGACGTCGCTTACATTAAAAGTACAGACGGAGAACGTCTCTTCCATTTCTGCAGGTCATATGTCCCTAAAGAAGATGTAATTAAACTTCGTATTGTCCACTACATGAATAATGTCCAAAGTACTCATTTTTGTATCCAAATCTCACAAAATAGTGATAAATTCAGGTGACAGCTCCGAGCATAGGCTCTTCCCAGTGCCTCAAGCCATTGGAGTCCGCAGTGGAAACGCTCCGAGGATCTGCAGCCAATCTAACAGCGGCCTGCTCTCCTCACGCTCAACCAGATGCTCGACAGCATTTGAACGACTCTCAGCGACAGTTGAACCGCAGTTTGGATGAGTTGCTAAAAGCTTGCAGAGAACCTCCAAATGGTAAGTGGTAGCTTACGGATTATATCAGCAGCTACAATGATTGCCAATGATTTTATATAAATATCTCTAAACAGTATGTATCCCTGGTACACCGCCTGCTGTAAAACAAGAGAAGCAACGACTCGAATTCATCAACAGCTTGACCAGCGCCAAGAGTTGCTTCGACGATGCTCACACTAGACTTGAACAGGTAAACTATTTATTATATACTTGAAATGTGAATTCATATCAATTACTTCATTCGCTTCCTCAACATTCATAATTCTCTTCATACACGCTCGCCGGTTTCGGAGACTCTTGACTCCACCTTCCTTTAGTACATGACCGATCTGGTCTAGGTAGGTTAGTCTCGGTCTCCCCCGGTACCTACATCCTTCCACTTTCGCATTGTATATCTTCTTAACCAGACGTTCGTTCGGCATTCTTTCCACATGTCCGAACCATCGGAGCATTCCCTTTCGCATCTTTACACCAATACTCTCTTTCATACCTACTCGCTCTTACGTCGTCGTTACGAATGCGGTCGGTCAGCCTAACTCCACAGATTTTCCGCAGAGATCGCATTTCGACCGCATTAATTTTACTTTCGTACTCTTATCTGTATACCCAACTCTCGCTTCCATACAGTAATGTTGGGACAAGCACTGCGTTATGTATTGCTACACGTGCCTTCTGGCTGAGGTGGTGGCTGCCGAGAAATTGCCCCAACGCTCCGTTCACTCTATTTTCCGCATTCACTCTTCGCTCTATATCAGTGGTGTACCTTCCATCTCGGCTAAATCCACATCCAAGATATACAAATTCATCCACTTGCTCTAGTACATCATTACCTATTGTTACTCTTACATCTGTTCTGGCTTCATCTCTTTCAAAGACCATTATTTTGATTTTGCTCACATTCACGCATAGACCCCTTTTCTTACAATCTTCTGTCACTGTGTCGACTAAGGTCTGCAGGTCAGTCGCTGACTGTGCCAGCAGGACTGCATCTTCTGCATAAAGCAGAGCAGTGATCACTGAGTCGCCCATCTGGACTCCCACATTAATATCGTTCAACCTTTGGAGACATTTATCCAGATATATGATAAACAGCCTGGCTGACAGAACGCACCCCTGCTTAACGCCGATATTGACGTCAAACCCAGGCGACATTCTATCATCCAGCCGCACACAGGCTCTAAGCTAGGCTCATAGCGGATGTATGCATGATGAGAAACCTTATTGTGTCAAACACATTTTTCCAACATAAGGACATCCATATGTATACATGGAGAAGGAATGAACAGAAAAGTATAATAGATTTAATTTTGGTAGACAGTCGCCTCCGAAGCAAAATATTGCACGCAAGAGCCTACAGGGGCCCCACAGTCGATACGGACCACTATCTCGTTATTGCGAGATTTAGTGGTCTGTTCAGAAAGTGGAGGCACTGGCGAGACCGTGTCCACTTCGGAGGGCTTGAAAGAATAAAGGTTGAAAGGTTGCAAGAAAAGTGTGTAAGAGAAAAGTATGCAGAGGGTGTCCGAGAACGGCTGACGATGGCAAGCCTGCCGCAATCGGACATTGAAGAATGCTGGAGAGTATTGAAAGAGAGTATAGTAGATACAGCGAAAGAAGTATGTGGAAGTTCAAAGAAGCATAGAAACACAAATGGTGATGCATGGTGGGATGCGGAAGTGGCAGCTTCCGTAGAGCAAAAGAAGAAAGCGTGGCTGGACTATGTCTCTTCTTTGAATCTGAATGACAGTATGACTGAACAGAAGAAAGAAATATATCGGCAATGTAAGAATGACACCAAGGCCTTAGTGAAAGAGAAACGTGATAGAGCAAGTATGAGTGCAGAAGATAGGCTGACTAAAAACTTTGAGGGTAACACCAAACTCTTTTGGAGGGAGGTGAAGAAGTCTCGGGGTGGTTGGTCAGCCTTCAGAATGAATAAAATAAGGTCTAAAGGTGGAGACATTCTTACACAAACACAAGACGATGGAGTGAATATTTTGGCGATATGTATGCGGATGCTACGGTTGGCGCCGGTGTCGCATGTGGTCTAGTAGATCAACATTCGGCGACGGCGTCCTCCGATGGCATCAGTATGGATGAAGTTGAATGGGCGATAAGAAGTTTGAAAAATGGTAAGGCAGCGGGCATTGATATGGGGTCTGCCGAGATGATCAAGCTTGGTGGCTCTTGTGTCCGGGAGGCGTTCCTGTTGCTCCTCAATTTATGTTGGAGCTCGGGAATGGTTCCCGGGGACTGGAATAGCGCAGTCATCGTGCCTTTGTTTAAAAACAAGGGTTCACGTTATGACTGCGCAAATTACAGAGCCATAAGCTTGACCAGTTTGGCAGCAAAATGTATGGTAAAATTATTGAAAGGAGAATGAGGATGGTGTCCGATGGTTTACTGTGTGAGACACAAGGAGGTTTCAGGAGTGGAAGGGGATGCATGGATCAAGTGTTCTCTCTGCGCAACATTGTGGAGAAGCATCTGGCCCTAGGTCAGAGGGTTTTCTGCAGTTTTGTGGATCTGGAGAGAGCATTTGACACGGTTGTATGAAAGGAACTTTGGGACATTTTACCGGAGTATGGTATTAACGGTAAACTGCTGCAGGCTGTGCAATCCAGTTACATGGGCTGTAGAGCCTGTGTGCGGCTGGATGATGGAATGTCGCCTTGGTTTGACGTCAATATCGGCGTTAAGCAGGGCTGCGTTCTATCAGCCAGGCTGTTTATCATATATCTGGATAAATGTCTCCAAAGGTTGAACGATATGAATGTGGGAGTCCAGATGGGTGACTCAGTGGTCTCTGCTCTGCTTTATGCAGATGATGCAGTCCTGCTGGCACAGTCAGCGACTGACCTGCAGACCCTAGTCGACACAATGACAGAAGATTGTAAGAAAAGGGGTCTACGAGTGAATGTGAGCAAAACCAAAATAATGGTCTTTGAAAGAGATGAAGCCAGAACAGATGTAAGAGTAACAATAGGTAATGATGTACTAGAGCAAGTGGATGAATTTGTATATCTTGGATGTGGATTTAGCCGAGATGGACGGTACACCACTGATATAGAGCGAAGAGTGAATGCGGGAAATAGAGTGAACGGAGCGTTGGGGCAACTTCTCGGCAGCCACCACCTAAGCCAGAAGGCACGTGTAGCAATACATAACGCAGTGCTTGTCCCAACATTACTGTATGGAAGCGAGAGTTGGGTATGCAGAAAAGAGTACGAAAGTAAAATTAATGCGGTCGAAATGCGATCTCTTCGGAAAATCTGTGGAGTTAGGCTGACCGACCGCATTCGTAACGACGACGTAAGAGAGCGAGTAGGTATGAAAGAGAGTATTGGTGTAAAGATGCGAAAGGGAATGCTCCGATGTTTCGGACATGTAGAAAGAATGCCGAACGAACGTCTGGTTAAGAAGATATACAATGCGAAAGTGGAAGGATGTAGGTACCGAGGGAGACCGAGACTAACCTACCCAGACCAGATCGGTCAGGTACTAAAGGAAGGTGGAGTCAAGAGTCTCCGAAACCGGCGAGCGTGTATGAAGATAATTATGAATGTTGAGGAAGCGAGTGAAGTATGCAGAGATAGAGTTCTCTGGCACTCTGTTCTCTCTGCCTACCCTGTAAGGGATATGGCGTGATGATATGTATGTATGTATATATGTTCAATAAGTAAATATTACTCAAAATCTCTCAATTTTGTCAATGATGTTTAACAGCCGGTGGTTCGTGAGTTGTTGCGGCAGGCAGATGAAGCAGTACTGGAGTATCAGCTTTCAGAAAGAATGGCGCAACTGAATGCTGCCATCGCCGGTCTGGCACTCGCTGTGCACGGTATTTGAATTCAAACTTTATGCAAACAAATAATAATGAGGAAAATAAAACACACAATAAAACCGTAAGACTCGCGTTACTTAGATTCGAAGACTGATGCAAAAGGCATTTTAAGACTCGCTGCGTATTTTGAGAAAGGCTTTTGAAGCCTTAAGCATCTACAGCTTGGTACTTGTATATGCTGACAGTAGTGCAATAGAATTTTTATATTTTAAAGCTTTTATATTTTATTTAAAGATGCAATAAGTGAAGATGATTTTTGGGACATTTTAATGTCCCAACTAACTTTTCGTGAGCTTAAAATTATGGAAATTGTATACAAACGCGATAAACTTCGTAAAAATAGTTTTATTACTCGGGTAAATATTAAAAATAATAATGAAGTAAATAGTTAGAAATTTAACTAACGATAATTTTAAATACTTTATTAACATTGATAAAAACTTTTTAGACCGTGAAAATCCTGACTACGTGAGCGCACAAAAAGCTGTTCACAGCATCACTACCCTGATGCCGCTTCTTGTTCAAGGTCAGTACTGTTGTTCATAATCTAACTTTAATGTATAAATGTTACCCCCTTTGCTGGGTACGAGTCTACTCCACAATGGTAGAGATCTTAATATGTTAGTCCAAACTCAACCTGCCAATAGCGATTATTTTGAGTTCTTCTTCTTCTAGAATGATGTTATATGCTTATCTTTTATG
Source organism: Lymantria monacha (assembly GCA_905163515.2). Classification (NCBI taxonomy): domain Eukaryota; kingdom Metazoa; phylum Arthropoda; class Insecta; order Lepidoptera; family Erebidae; genus Lymantria; species Lymantria monacha. The sequence goes on along the minus strand of LR991107.1, from coordinate 20,719,269 downwards.
ATGGTGAATTATATTCTTACAGAGTGAGATTTTATGAAAAATATCTTAAATCAATATTCATCATCATCATCATCATCATCATCTCAGCTCATATATCTCCCACTGTTGGGCTCGAGCCTCCTTCGTAATGGGAGGGTAATTGACCTACTATACCACGCTGGTCAGATGTGTTGGTATAGGGTTTTCTTTCGAGGTTTCCTTCTCTCGCATATATGTTATATGTGTTTTATATTCCTTAGTCGTCTCGTACGATCACAGACGGGTAAGATACGGGGTAGTGAATTGTATTCTTACTCCGTCACGACACGGAAATCAATATTAGATATTTCTAATACCTAAATGCATTTTATGTACCAATTATGAGTCTATTAACGTTTTCTGTTAAACATAATCATTCCTAAAGGGGATAATAGCCGTTTATAAGTTGCCTGAAATAGTGTTCAGTAAGTTTTTACGACTACCTATATAGATAAGTCAGAGAAGATGATGATACATTCTATTCTTACACAGTCTGCACCACGGGGAATTTTATTGTCAATAATGGAATTGGTTGAGATTAACGAAGAGCCTAGTTGGTAGTACTCCTTGCACGATTATGTTCGAAAGTTTGGGGAATATAATACAAAAAACGAATTTTATTTTGTGAATTCAAATCATGTTGATGTCACAGATGCCAAGTCTTTGAGCAGCACTAAAGATGTAGATACACAGAAGACAGCCCTCTACCAAGCTCAACAGCTGTGCGATGCAACTAGAGCTATATGTGAACAAGCGAATGATCCACAGGTAAGTAAATATTTAATTGCTTCACCATTAGCAAAAATTCAAGTTACTGCACCATTTTTTAACGTACTTACTATAATAGATACTCGTAACTAAGTACTATAAGCAGATAATACTACAATAGAAAAACTCGAACTAAACCCTCATGTTACTCCGTTTGACTAGCGTAGAATAATTTGAAGGGCCATCTTTAAATCTACAATGGAAAGGACATCAAGAAGCACACCTAAAAGCATTTCACGCTACTTTGAGTTAAATTGTGATCTAAGAAACTATACTTTCACTATATTTAATAAATGTTAGGATTTAAAATGTGTGATTTCTAAAATGCGAATACTATTTGTGTTTTTAGTGTCTGAGAGAAGCTGCCGCAAAGTTCGCTGATGCATCTAGTCGTCTCAATTTCATTATCAGTCCCAGAACTGACCACGGTAAAGAGAAACAGGTATGCAGAAAGCGTATTTTTAGTGAAGATTTAATAAAAATACAATTAATTACTCTTTTGTTTCTTGTAGTTGTAAAATATGATTCAGAATTACGCAAATCAGTACTGAATAAAAAAAAAATTTTGAAATATAATAATACCATACCTATGACCAGTATGGTGTAGTAGATCGATTATCTCATCATTAAGGTGGAGTTCTGTGCTAGACCTGGATTTGATCTAGTATCACAAGAAAAAAAATCTTTTTTTTTCAGAAAGTGACTGAAAGCTTTAGATTGTTACTAGTATATAGCTTAGAGGCTTAAACTTAATCTTTTGAAATTAAACATAGCATAGCGAAATGCGCATTAAACTTTTGTTTACTTGATTGGGTTTAGAGATTGTAAAAATAAAATAAATTATTGACTATTTTTTATTGATGCATTTGACATGCTAGGTTAAGTAAACGCTGAAATGCTAAATAAACAAAAAAAAAACACAATCATTTAGATTATTTGATCGTGTTATCATTTAATAAAATTCTAGTCGAAATATTAGTATATTCAATTCGAACAGTATGTAAATATTTTATTTGTTAGATGGCGTGCTAAAATTTATTCACTACATGTCTCCAGGCCTCAAAAATGAAAAGTATTATAAATAAAAAAAAAAAAATTTAACAATATTTGCTGCCTTAATTGGTAAGACGATTGGAATGGATTTGCAATAGATGCGCAATAGATGCTTTAAATCTCAAGAGTTTTAATCATTTTTCTCCTGATATAAGTTCTTAGTAATATAAAAACTTATTTTATTATTAAAATAATGAAAACTTCTAAAATTCTAACAAATTGCCTAATAGAAAACTTGATAAAGCTGGACTAATAATTTATATATTTTTTTTTATAATATATAATTTGGTTTGTAGATAGTGGATCTGTCGGCGGCGTCGTGCGTGCGAGCCTCTGAGCTGTTGTCTCAAGTACAGGCGCTTACACAGCAGGTGGGAGGTGATGTAGCTACAGACTTGGACCAGCGAGGAGCTAAGAGTGCTGATGCTGCACAGGCCCTCCTTACTGTTGCTCAGGTTTGTTCTTCTCAGCTTACAAATAATTATTTTATAAAAACCGATTACGAAGCGAAAAATGATGTCACAAGCGGGATTCGAACCCGCGCCTATTGGGATTCCGGCCCAATCGTGCTGCCACTACACCACCGTGACTTATTGTAGGACATGCAAATTTCGCTTCGTATCATATTTTAAATTTTAATAAAAATCAATTAAGCATATTAAATGCTAAACAGTAATCTAAATATATATAACTCAAAGGTGACTGACTGACATAGTGATCTATCAACGCACAGCCCAAGCTATTGGACGGATCAGGGTGAAATTTGGCATGCAGGTAGATGATATGACGTAGGCATCCGCTAAGAAAGGATTTTGATTAATTCTACCCCCAAGGGGATAAAATAGGGGATTAAAGTTTGTATGAAACTTTGTCAATTTTAAACCGATCGGGCTGAGACTTTGCATGTATAAAGCTACTATGACGTAGGCATCACCTAAGAAAGGATTTTGAGATGCAGGCTATATAAGATTAGTAACTTTTCAGTTTAAAATATACAAATTTCTGTATGCTAGCGCCATCTACATTGAGTTATTTTGGAGAGAACTTTGAGTTAACAATTTTTGTGCATAGTACATAGAGAATATATCTAGCGGATTTTTATTGACGACTAGCTTTTGCCCGCGGCTTCGCTCGCGTTAAGGAGTATTATTATTAATTAGGTATAGTTTTTGCGGCTTTACTTTTGTTTAGTGTGTGTAAAAAATAAGGATTAATTTTTTAATTTTTGGGCTGTGGGTTGATAGATCGTTATGTCAGTCATACTGTCATATGTCAGATAAGTTTTCGTTTGGTTTAAGTATAGGTTTTGTCGGTTAGACTTTTTTAAAATGGCTAAAGAAAATCTGAACGTTAATGGAGAAGTTGAAGAAGGTACTGTCGTCCCTATTGTTGGTGACGGTGCATGTTTGTTTCGTGCTCTCTCTTATTTAATGTACGGATAAAAAAATACTAAAGTTTAGGAAAGTAACTCTTTACGCGGGCGAAGCCGCGGGCAAAAGCTAGTCTACAAATAATTGTTGTTAATTAGTCTCTTCCACAATGGAAGGATTCTTTTTCCGATTATTTTTTTCTCTTGCAGTGACGTTATTGACCTATATGTATAGGTAATTTTTTAATATAAGCCGGGGGAAACCATAGGAAGAGGCTTTGAAATCAATAAATAAAACAATAAAATAAAAGAAATTTTAACAAAACGAAATGCTAATCAGACTAACTTTCGTTAATAAAATAAATCAAAATGGGGAACACCTTGAAGGGGACTGCGTATTTTAGGCTTACTCGAGTTGAAGAGAAAATGGTGAAAACAATTTGGACATCCTTTTCAGGTGGCAGCTGCTAGAATTGACTCTCCTCACTGCCAGGAGGCCTTAAAGAAGGCAGTGGCTATGTTACGAGGCTCTGCAGCTGAGCTCACCGCTGCATGCGCACCTCACGTGACACCGGGAGCTCAGCAGCAGCAGCTCCAGGACTCTCATAAACATTTGGACTCCAGCTTGGACCAGCTGTTACAGGCCTGCAATGATTCTCATATCGGTAAGATGTCAATTCCAAATTTAGTTTTCTCTCTTATTTATAAATATTTACATTCCCCATATAGTGACGGGTCCCAGTATCACCACTTCTTAGTTGTCTATGGGGATCGTAAAAACCGCCTCTAGGATCACCAGGATAGGAGCACTATTATAGAAAATGTATCAACCCCTTTATCCAGGCGTGGTGATTGTGGCATTGTCCCCTCTCGCGGTCTATGGCCAAGAGTGAGCTGGTGGTTGGACAAACACAATTAAAAAAGTGAGAGGTGGTGGTTTTGAACTTAAGACCTCTGAGAGTTATAATCTTTGCTAATTTATATCTATTTATACGTATCATAATTATGACAGAAATATCATTGAAGATAAGGACTCGGTACGGGTGGTCTGCTCAAAAGGCAGCAGATAGGTATAATGGGGCAGGACATGATACTGCTTGCCAACCTTTAGTTGCCCTAAACGGTTTGGACGGGTTGTGGCTAATAGATCACGACTTGTCAATAAAAAATTGGAATGACTCACATTAAAGAGTGTTCCCATCATTTTAAGCTTAGATGAAAGCATTTTTTTTTAAATCTGAACTAAGGAAAAATTTTCGTATCGCGGGGGACTTTGCAAATATACAATTAACAGACACAAATAAAATGAATATCAAAACAAAGCGAATCACATGCAAAATGTCTTGCATAGAGTTCCAAAATATGACATTTGTCATATGAGGTCCTAGCTATATGGTATAGGGAGCACACAAGCATGCCTGTAGATATATCAATAAATGCAATGACAGGTGCTGGTGGTGTACCTGTACCCGAGCATCATGAAGTTCAGCGCGTCAAGTTCATACGCAGTATCTCGGCAGTCAGCGGACAACTTGATGATGCTGATAAGAAAGTTAAGGAAGTAAGTGTCTTTCCATACATTTTCTCCCGTTTCTCTTACGTTCCTACATATATTTTAGGGCATTTCTTCAATATTGAGTTATTTAGTTGATCGCTCTGGACTTTTCAAATACTGATATTTGATGACATTCACATATTTTTTATTCAAAAGAGATGCCTAAATAAGTTTTAGGCATCTCTTTTGAATAAATAATATGTAAATATAATTATGTAAATATAATATCAGTATTTGAAAAGTCCAGAGCGATCAACTAAATAACTCAATATTGAAGAAATGCCCAAATACACAAATGTATGGGTAAAACCTATTTGTTTACAGCCGTTAGTATGGAACCCATTGCAAAGTGCAGAGTCTGCAATGCTTCAGAGTCAGCTCACTGCACGCCTGGCGCAACTCAACGCTGCCATTGCGGCCCTCACTTCTGCTACCACAGGTTAGTGCTGCTAAGAAACCAAACAATATTTTTAAATGCAAAATAATTGAAATAATATTATCATTTATCAATTGTACAGATCATAAACAACCGGACTATACATCAGCAGAACGTGCCATTATAACTATCACTAAGCTCATGCCGACTGTCGTTCAAGGTAATACATTATCATTCATCATAATCATCATCATCTCAGCTCATACATGTCCCACTGTTGAGCCTTAGCCTCCTCCACAATGAGAGGGAAACTGACCTACTATACCACGCTGGTATGACGTGTTGGTATAGGATTTTGTTTAGAGTTTCCCTTCTCTGGCATAGATGTTATATGCATTTTATATCCCTTAGTCGTCTCTTACAATCACCCACGGGTAAGATAGGGGGTTGTGAATTGTATTCTTTCTCCGTCATCACACAGAAAATATTTCATATCATTATCAAATTAAAATCATTTATTTAATATCAATATATCTAGCGCGCGGGCATTTACATATCGGCTGCTTTAATCTTTTTAACTTGTTGCGTATGGCTACATTGTTGGTAACAAAAATATAAACTTATTTGATTATGTAAATAAATAAACACTGTACCTTAAATAAATCCAAGAAATTGCCACTGGATCAAAACGCGAACGTTGCTAAGAAGATCCAACAAGAAATTCAGCCATTATTTTTATATAGTAATTGTTTATAATAATGTTAATATTTAGATTTAGTGCGATGACCTTTGAACCACAATATAATTCTTAAATATAATGCATAAGTTCATGAATGGATAGTGAGTTAATTACTATAACAGCCATCAGTCCCCTTGACTTCCCTAGAAGGACCAGAGAGAGAGAGAGCTCCACGTATTTACCGTGTACCATGATTAGCTTAGTATACTAGCTTCGGAAGTCTATGCAATTTATAATATAAGCCAGCTGGAGATCATCTCGATTTTGTTAAGAAATTCTTAGTAGTAGGCTAGGGATTTGAGAACAGTTTCAGTAGCGGCTTTTTTCTAATTGTCACTAGGCACCCATAATGCTAGTAACTGAACCACTACTTTTGGCAAATTAATGATATTTTATATTGATAATGTTTTCAGATGCTAAGAAGTTGAGCTGTACCAAGGATGACAACTGTCAGAGAATAATACAGGACAATCTCAAAGAGTTGTGTGAAGCGAGTCGTGGCATATGTGCAAATGCTGGTGATCCTAAAGTAAGTCTTCAATTTAACAACCTGCATCATCTTTCGGTGTGATGATATCAAAGTCAATAGTTATTCTTTATATCTGTAACTTACTTTACTCGCCGCGTGGTGCTACCTGGCTTTAGTGTGCAATTCTATAAAAACCGGTCTGTGGGATCTTCAGGCGAATATAGAGTGCTCTTCTAGAAAATTTATGAACACAGTTTAGATATCCAATCTGCCTACCAAACGTGGCAGTTATGGAAATAATTCTTCTCTTCTTCACTTTAGAATTCAATGGGTTTTCGTGATTTGTGATCTAAAACCATCTTTCTAATGAAGACATTTTAGGGCACACTAAAGATTGTTTTTAAAATCTGTAACGAATAAAAGTAGAAGCAATTTTTGTGTTTTGAATAATTATCAATTGAATGGATCCTACTAAAATTTCCAGAGAACATTGTTTTACGGGTTGGTTAGTGTGTATTAAAGACTATAAAGATCCATGCACTTTATGCTTATAGAAATTGAACGAAGCGGCAGCAAAATTCGCAGTAACTTCTGGGCAGTTGGTGTCTCTAGTAGGCGCAAACGACACGCCACAGTCTACCACAATGTCAACTAATCAGGCCATCAAAGGAAAAGGTATTGAAATTATTTTTATAGATATCACAATACATCTGAACACTCTTTCTTCATTATTTAATGGAAACTATTCTCTGTGGTAACTGATTTGAAGAAAAAACACTAACCCCTTTCATGCCCGTGCAGAATGACTATGGCATATAATATGCATATAATATCTATGCAAGAGAAGGAAAACTCGAAATAAAACTCTATATCACACCTGGCTAGTATAGACATAGCATTATGTAGGTAAATTTTCATTCTTGAGTGTAGGAGGCTTGCGTTTAGCAGTGGGACGTGTATTAGCCAAAATAGATATAAATGATATTGCAGAATTCATCTTTTTATTAGTAGACACACTGATTTAATTAAGATTCCTTGAATTTGGTGCGAATTCATAGATACCTACTCGTATAACAAATAAATTAAAAATATTTACATATCTCACGCGCCTCCGCGAGACATTGATGACATGAACTATAATCGCGCACCTGCCCCCTAAGTGTAGAAATTAAGATATTTTCGTCATCTTGTGGAGATTCCTATATCCAATAGTGGACTTCAATAAGCTTATGGATGGATGGTAAGATTAAAAGTTTCTCATATTAATTGTTAATAAATTACATTTAAGTTAAGATTAACTGGACACAAGACCTATTTCAGAGGCATTTTCGTGTGGGCAAGCCTATGTCGAATAGTGGACGTTTACTGGCTGATAGGTGGAAGATTAACTAGAAATTTGGAATGATAATATAGTAGGTACCTGTAGTGTATGCGTGTAATATTATAATAACACGCTTAACTTCTAGAATAGTAACACGACTGTTCTCTACGACCCGCAACGCATAAGTGTCCCGCGACAAGTCTCTACCGAGCTCTTATACCCACATATTCTTCAACCTACGCATATGCATACACTACAGAATATTTACTACAGAAATTCGAAATAAAGAAATTTTACGGATTTTATCGCGTTTGTATTTGAAATAACATTCATGGTTACGCGAAAACTGTTCTCATGATCATGAGCGCTGCAAAGTATTCGAAACGTTAGGAAATTAGATATCAAATACAAACGCAAAAACATTCATAAAATTATTTTAATTTTAAATATGAATTATAAACGTAAATTAATACTTCATTATGTTAAACAGTATTTCATATTTGTTCAGGGCCAAAGCCAGCAGTTCCAATACGTTCTGCCAAACCAGTAGGTCATGCTGTACCGTCACGAAATAGTTGTTCTACCCAAGACTTCCTTGACAATCTACGGGCTGAAGAGAGCAAAGGTAAGTCATAACTTAATGACTTTATTACTGCAACATAAACCAGCAGATAATTTAATTGTAATTTTTCACGCTGATTGACACGTGTAGTATATAGTTTTGTGTCGAGTTTTATCTGTATAATACATTCCATAACATAGGTATACTTCTTCTTTTGGCATGCTATGACATGGACGCACGCTGTATGTACCGTCCGGGATACCAAAAGGGTGAAAGAGTGGCCTCATGACCCATATCGTATTCCCTCTCCGTCGCCTCGACTCTAACTAAAGATCTCGTAACAATTATATTTCTAATATTCGGCAATAGTAATTTTTTTCTAAATATATCTTGTGAGCGAGCAACGAATATGAGAAATTTGATGGTGATTGGTCGAGCATTTAATGTGTTAAAGTATAACAAACAAACAAGAAGTACACTTTCATATTTATGTTAGCCAGTTATCTTGTTATATCTTTATTTATCATTATCTATGATATATCGAAAATCGCAGGAAGCCTTTGGATGCAGGCGGCACATGACCCTTCTGGCATATTCGAGGGGAGTCTTATATCCAATAGTGGACTTCTATGGGCTGTTAGATTGCTGGATATAAGATTAGAGGATGGACTCGTACAAAAAATCATTACCTTATATTAATTAAAGACTGGAAAATAAATTAATTAGGCTCGTTATATGACCGAGCAAGAATAGAATTCACAATTTTCTTCCTTGCCCTCGGGATGTAACCAGGTTATATCACTGAGGAAGAAGAAAGCTCGCAACAAAACCATATGATGAATAGCTAATCATAAAGATGGGTAATTTCTTGTTTCAATCGTAGAGTACCCTATGAAACCTTTCTTTTTTAAGTAAGATATTAAAAAAAGGCCTCCTCATAATTCAGCTTAGTAAAAATTAGGTGTCTCTAGTGGTAATGATGTCATTAAAGTTTATATTTTACAGATAAATCAGTGAGAGTGGTGGGCGCTGAAGTGAAAGACTGCAGGGCCCAAGAGAATGAAAACAAGCGTGAGCAAGAACAGTTCTCCCTCGCTATAGACACAGCTCAGGACGAGATTAAATATGCACAGGGCTCACTTAAAACGGTTAGACGATTTCATTTGTACACTTTTATTTTAACCTTCGACGCAAAAGTAAGTGTAATAATTTTAACGTGTTTGTGTGTCTGAGACATCGGAACTCATTAATGAATAGACCGATTCTGATACACTATTTTTATATGACGGCTGACGTGATCGAGAATGTTTTTAGCTACAATTTACGAATATCTATACAGGTGCTTCAAGATCATCAGTTGTATATATTATTTACAATAAACTAATAAATTTAAGATTCTCACTTGAATACTTTGTATTTTTAAGTCATGCCTTCAGAGTAAGAATACAATTCGCCATTTATAAAATCCGATTACGAAATGAAAAATGATGTCGCAAGCGGGATTCGAACCCGCGCCTATTGGGATTCCGGCCCAATCGTGCTGCCTCTACACCACCGCGACTAATTGTAGGACATGCAAATTTCACTTCGTATTATATTTACGTCTTAAGGTGACGGTATGCTATCTACCCGACAATGTTTACACATTGTTATAGGCTTAATACTTCAAAATTTACAGTTAGAATTGTATTAAACGATGACACAACCTTATTGTAGAGGCAGCACGATTGGGCCGGAATCCCAATAGGCGCGGGTTCGAATCCCGCTTGTGACATCATTTTTCATTTCGTAATCGGATTTTATAAATAATTAAGCATATTAAATGCTAAATTTCAGTAATTTACTTTCGCCATTTTTTAGCCCGTCCATGACGTAAAAGACGACTAAAAGATATAATAAGCAGACAATATACCCCAATATATGCCGTGTGGTGATGGAGTACGAATACTAATCATCACCTCATATCTTACCCTTGGGTGATCGTACGAGACGACTAAGCGATATAAAACGCATATAACATCTATGCGAGAGAAGGAAAACTTGAAACAAAACGGTATAGTAGGTTAATTTCCCTCCCATGACGGAGGAGGCCCGAGCCCAACAGTGGGACATTTGTGGGCTGTTATGATGATGTGATGATACCCCAATACCAAACCATTTGACCGGCGTAGTATTGTCGGTCAATTGCCTTCTAATTATGAAGGAGGTTCGAGCCCAGTATATATCTCATACATCATCACATCAACACCTCTAAGACGATGGAGATGATTTGGTTCAGGTAGAGTTAACCAAAAATATATGATCCTAAAATCATAAATGTTTTATTTTCAGCTGAAAAGTAAACAGACACCTACTCCAAGTATAGACGCATTGGAATTAGTGAGAAAGGAGCAGCACATGGAAGAGATGTTGGGGAAGGCCGGCATGGAGGTCGCTGCACTCGTTTCTGCTAACTGTTAGTATTATAAGGATAAAGTTTCATAACTTTTTCATTCGTGATAAATGAGGAAGCAAAAAAATATTTACTGGAATATTTTTTACTACAAATTATTATAAATAATTACTAATTAAATGATTAAAAAAATCAAAAAACCCGACTGCGTAAAAAGTCACCAAAACTTCGTACATAATAAAAAAACTGAAAAGAAAAAAACAAGCACTTAGATGTTCGGTGGACTAGAATTCCATAATATATTATTGAATAAATACTATTGCAGAAAATGAAATATATTTTAATAATAGAACATGACAACTGAACAGTCGGGATCCTTTATTCGACAGCAAATCTAATTTTTCAATGATTGAAAAATTAGATTTTTTGATTTTTTTAATCAGTTTTTTTATTTTATACTTTTTAGTTATAAATACCTAGGTAGCTTTAGTTATCTTATTTATTAATAAGTAGCTAAGTACCTAACTATATATAGTTTTTCGACTGAAGTTGAGTACTAAATCGTTAGAAATTGGAGATGGGCGACCGCGTCAGACATTCGATACTTTAGGTAGGACTACCTATGGTATATTGGACAATATACCTACTAGATACTTCAGTACATGTCCATCCACATCCAGTTATATGAATTTTTCGTCTTTTCATCGTATATTTCTACTGTCTAAAAAACCTGTATGTGAGAAAGGTTGTTACGAAACTTTAAATCGATATAAATCCTAAACGGCCAGTCAAATCGAAAAATGATGAGAGAAAACTAAAAATGATTTTTAAATACCTATTTAACGATACCCCACTCGATATAGTTTGTTGACTTTAATTTTTTTTTATTTTCACAATATGGCGTCCAGTAGTCGCCATATTGAATTTTCAATAACGTCATATCTTTAGTGACACTCGCCGGATTAAGAGGAATCGATTGACGTGCGAATCATAAAAATCAGCTCAGGCGTTTGGTATATATAGTGCTTCAAAGGAACATACAAACAATACATAGACTGTTAAACACAATACCACTCCTTTACAGTCAGGTAAATAGTAAGAGAACAGCATGTAGCGAGCGGTAGGCTACCTACTCGACATAATCTACGTACTGTGTAGGTACTACCCAGGCGTAGGTACGTTTCGGAATAGCAGTCCACGCGGACTTCGTAACTGTGATTGGCTAACGTAATTACGTTAGCCAATCATTATCATGCGGAATGCCGTATGATTTCTTTTGTTTAAAATGTAAACATTATAACCAGGCTGTTACAAAATGTTAACATTAATTTATTTTATTTTGTTATATTTTTATCACTATTGAACAATTAAATATGTTAGATATGTTTCTTTTGTCGGATACTTTTATGGCACTTCTTTGATAAGACGATATAAATGTTACGGTGTATATTAATCTTTGTGCTGATGAGTTAAGAATATAATGACTACATATCCTTACATTTTCGTGAGGGTAGAAGACACTAGCTAAAGGATTAGCAGGAGAATAGACAGCAGCATATTCTTAATAGCTATATCGTGACTATATAGATGGCGCGGTTAAGTTACCAATCTACCGTGCCAACAGTCACGGGTTTGATTCCCACGCAGGATAATACTTTGTGCGATCTACAATATGTTTTCCCGAGCCTGAGTGTAATTTGTGTTTGTTATTTATATGTTTTTTAAACCACCAGCAATACAAGGATTAATTCATTAGCCAATAGTTTTATTACCGGCCTTCGTCCTGACTTCAAAACTTCTTAGGAATGTAATTGTTGATCAGACAATTTTAGAGACAGACTCAGGGCGGTATAAAACTCTTAGTATATTACGACAATTACGAGCAATGTGAGGGTTGGTAGTATAACGACCTGGGCCAACTTCATCTGATGCCGCTTGGTCAAAAATTACATTTCCAAGGAGGGTTGACGTCTGGCAGGCGGCCGGTCATAAAACTATTGCCAATAACTTCTATAATCTGTACTATGAAAGAAGAGTACATATTGTATCGACCCCAAGTAATTGGGATAAGAGTAGGAGAATGATAATGTAGGGATTGGTAGTACTCATAGCTGTTGCCAAACAATAAAACTAATTATAAATAATACTTTTAATATATTTCAGATGCCAATAAGTTGGACTACAAAATTGCGAAGGAGCCACTTGTTACGTTGACCAAAGCTGTCAGAGTTGCTGTGGAAGGTAATTTTTTTTTGAATAAATAAATAAAAGATTCGTGTGGTGATCGAGTAAGAATACAATTCACCACCCCCTATCTTACCCGCGGGTGATGGTAAGATATGACTAAGGGATATAAAACGCATATAACGTCAGCAGATGGAAAACTCGAAACAAAACCCTATATTAAATTTGGTAAATTTCCCTCCTATTATGGAGGAGGCTCAAGCTTAACAGTGGGACATATATGAGCTTTGATGATGATGATGAAATAAAAGATACGGATGAAATAGCAGTCTAAATATAGATCTCACATGTCAAGTGGTTCCAATTGACATGAGAGAGGAAATATTCATTATCTGATCTTGAAATGTTGGTAGATAAAGATCTGTGGTGGGTTGAGAAATCTATGTGGGGTTACATTACACTCCCCATGTAGTAAAGGTTTATTAATACAATGTATCGCCGCTATTTTCTTTCCTGAATCAGTCGTTTCTTGTTATATCTACGAAAAAAAGAATTTTAATGTGTTTATATAAGATTTTTTTACTAAACTGCAAAATTTTAATTGAATCATAGATGGCAGTGCGATCAGTAGCACTCTACATGATGAAGCACGTAAGAAGTTCCTCAATGATATGATGGGCCTGTGCGACGCTACACAAAACATATGTGACGCGAGCAGAAATAATACCCAGGTGAAGTTACTTCAAGGTTTTATAGATTCCATCGATCCTCAACGTCGAGGTCGGAGCTTATGTCGTATTAAAATCATAAATGTGGGTGTACCCACTTTGTCAGCTACCATGTTGAGATCCATATCTCACAGCCGGAGCTCTCGGGACAGGCATTTATGGGGCCATTACTCATACTAGTCATACAAAAAATATATATCTATATTAAAGATTTATCCGTGTGGTGACGGAGTAAGAATACAAATTACCACCCCACTATCTTACCCGTGGGTGATCGTACGAGACGACTAAGGGATATAAAACGCATATAACATCTATGCAAGAGAAGGAAAGCTCGAAACAAAATCCAATACCAACACGTCTGACCAGCGTGGTATAGTAGATCAATTTCCCACCAATTATGGAGGAGGCTCGAGCACAACAGTGGGACATATATGGGCTGAGATTAAAGACACTTCAGTATTCCCACAGTAGGGTAATTGCGTTTCTAACTTTCTATTAAAAGTGCCACATCGATGTGTACAACCCTGCTATTATTATATTAATTAAAAATTATTATTTACAGAAACTGAACGATGCCGCCATAATATTTAGCAATCAGTCGGTGAAGTTGCTTCGTGCTGTCGGTGCTAATATCAACCCTGCTTTAGAGAAAGAGGTAACAAAATATATTATTTTGCATAGGAATAATATTTTTTATAAGAAAACACTGTTGAAATAAAACTACTTTTACGGATTCTATCGCGTAATACAAACGCGATATAATCCGTAAAAGTAGTTTTATTTTAATTGTGTAATACTCGCGTAAATATTAGAAATGATTAGGGAACACTGTTGCTTGAGACTTTACAAATGGCAATTGAAATTACAAAAGAAAGAAATACAAATATGTAATTAACAGATGAAAATAATACTATGGGATTCGATGAGAGCCTCCTTAGACTATTATGTTACTGTACAGTTATTGAATTCGAATGTCTCTTTGATCCGATAGCTACTACAGCTTTATTCCTGGGTTGGATAAAAAGTGTCGAGTGATATTTTCTGTAAATTAATTATTGTGAGGTTTCTTTGCCAAATTCTCAACTACAAATCTGGAGTTTTAAAAATGTGTTTAGCCTTTTTAGATCTACAAATAATATATTACATGCGGACTTAGAAAAATCATTTTTAAGTTGAACAAAGAATTACCTAAGATGAGGGTTGAATCCGCTACGCGGCCGCGATTTTGGAATATTCTTTGACACTTTCAAGCAATGCTTTACAAAACTAATTGGCTAATTGATTGTACGAAATGTTGTGATGCTGTAGGTGATGACACGCGCCAAAGCTATTGGAGACAGCGCTTCACGGCTTGCAATGGAAGCGAGCGCTGTGGCTAGTACCACCAGTCCCAATAGCCCCACTAATCCGGCTCCCAGTCAAGCGCAGAGCATATGTACGGCGGGAGCGCAGTGCGTTGATGCCGCCGGCAAACTTGTTTATACTGCTAAGGTAAGTTTTCGAGTCATTATTATTTCATTAAGGTGTTTCTGTCGATATGAAACTGCTTGAGTATTAATATTTAATACACTATTTTGAATAATATCTACCCATCTAATAAGGAAAAATAAGTATACACTTTAAAATTAACTCTGATTCTCTAAGGCGTAACGTATGGCTCGGCCATGGTTGTCAAGGAATGTTGATGGACAGAAACATTGTGTGTTATGTGGCCTTACGCCGTCCTTCCGTTGCACCGGACGGAATGGGTGGGCTGTGTCCAAACCATAGCTTGCTAAAACAATGCGTAACCTATAAGGTTTATTTATTAAAGTGTATAACAGTTCGTAGGTTACAGTTATATACGTAATAAAACCTGGACTAACGGTGCGAGGTATTCTCACGGTTACGTTAGAAATCTCTATTAATATTATAAATACTTTGCTGTGTGGTAGCGGCTACGAATACTACCAACCCTTACTTTGCTCGTGGATGTCGTAAAAGACGACTTTGAGCCTTATAACGACCTGGGCCAACTCGATCTGATGCCGTTTGGTCAACAATTACATTCCCAAGGAGGGTTGACGTCTAGCAGACGGCGGGTCATAAAACTATTGCCAATAATTTTGCCGATATGTACTATATATGAAAGAAGAGTACATATTGTATCGACCCCAAGTAATTGGGATAAGAGTAGGAGAATGATAATGATGATTAATATTATAAATGCATGATATTCGGAGATTTATAAATCTGGATATATTGACTAATCACAGTAATTATGGATCAATATTAAAACTTCTATAATGTCATTGATAGGGCCAATCATTGTTATAAAAACGTCATTCTTTTAAGTTTTCCGTGTGGTGATGGTGTAAGAATACAATTCACCACCCCCATTTTATCCGTAGGTTATCGTAAGAGACGATTTAGGGTTATAAAACGCATATAACATCTACGCAAGAGCAGGAAAACTCTAAACAAAACCCTATGCCTACACGTTTGACCAGCGTGGTATAGTTGGTCAATTTACCTCCTATTGTGGAGGAGGCTCGAGCCCAACAATGCAATATATATGGGCTGAGATGATTCTTTTCAGTACAAAGTAATCACACGCGCAGACGCTTGGAAGGGGTGTGTAAGATAATTTTGATTTTGAATTAATCTAGTAAATTCAATTATAAAACAATTTTTTTAATAATATCTTAAGAATTTTAATAATATCTTAAGAATTTTAATAATATCTTAAGAATTTTAATAATATCTTAAGA
The DNA here is from genome assembly GCA_905163515.2 of Lymantria monacha. Lineage (NCBI taxonomy): Eukaryota > Metazoa > Arthropoda > Insecta > Lepidoptera > Erebidae > Lymantria > Lymantria monacha. The sequence continues at coordinate 20,702,982 of LR991107.1, read as the reverse complement.
TTTATCTTAAGATTACAAAGAGACGTTTGGGGTTATTGAGTAAAAATTCAATCTTCATGACTTATTTCTTTTCTACGGCTTTGTTAAGAGACGACTAAAGAATGCTAGGAGAAAGAAAGCAAAGTCGAAACAATATATTAGCCCATCTGCTTAGCCATAGTAGTTAAATAGCGTTATAGAAGTAGCAGACATAGCCTAAATCTCCTTCTATCTCTCAGAAGCAAAGTAAAGGGGTACCAGTTGAGATGAAAACATGTTCATAATTCTTTATTATTTCTTACACACAGTTAATAACTCCAACCATCCACCACTCAACCTGTCAAGACACCTTAATATCATCAGCGGACACAGTATCTGCAAACCTAGCGACCTTCTCCGAAACCTGGAAGCCGCTAGCTGGCGATCCGAACGTAACAAAACTGAGCGAAGAAGCGAGGAATCTGCAGAAACTCCTGGAGAATCTCAAGGCTGATGTAAAGGGCGGCAAGCTTGTTAAACGAAAGGAGATGGACCGAATGGTGACGCTCGATACACCATTAAGAGAGTTGACCTGTCACGTCATTGAAAATGCCAAGGTATATTTTCTAACATTGATCGCTCTTTCGCTGACATTTATTAATCTTTATTTTTGCCTGCTCGTAACCATATATATTTGTCTTCTGGTATATAAAAGCAACTGCCATCACCAACACACACGACAAATGTGTAACTGCCGTAATTTGTACGTTACCCTCAACAATTCACCTAATTTGGGGAGGTTACTAACATACTAGAATTATGTAAATTGTTGAGAGTTAATCTTTTAAAAATACTACGCTTGGTCAGAAGAGCAGGCAAGGAATATAATATTTCTTTTTAACAGTACAGTAGGACACTCTGCACCAACATAATAATCCTTGTCTTACGGGGGACCTTAAAACATATAATTAATGTAGATAATTTACTCTTGTTTGAAAAAAAATATTTAATATTATGTTCCCTTATATATACTTATGGAATTATTTATGAAGAAGGGACTTATATTTAAAAGAAAGTCAATATTCATAGTTAGTCGACGAAATCGTCGAATAAAATTTAATGTCAGTGTTTATATCTTTATGTATTTGTATCAGCTCATGGCAGAACACGGCGAGCTGTCGGCGGAAGACAAGCAACAGTATGTACAGTACAGCGGCAGGCTGGCCGACGCTTTGCGTGCACTGGACTTGGCCTATGCACGTTGTCAACGTGCACCACACGTAAGTTATCATCATCTTAGCTTATGCCTCCCACCGTTAGGCTGGAGCTTTCTATATAGTAGGAGAGGCATTGACCACACTGGCCAATTCGATACAAGGTTTTATTTCGAATTTATCTTTTGGAACAAGGGGTATTTACACGTGAAGCGTGTGGTAGTGGCTACGAATACTACTAACCCTTACTTTGCTGGTGGATGTCGTAAAAGACGACTAAGAGCCTTATAATGACCTGGACCAGCTTCATCTGATACCGTTTGGTCAACATTACATTCCCAAGGAGGAATGACGTCTCGCAGGCGGTCGGTCATAAAACTTTTGCCAATAACTTTTACAATGTGTACTATGAAAGAAGAGTACATATTGTATCGACTCCAAGTAATTGGGTTAAGAGTAGGGGAATGATGAATGTGACACGTGAAGCAAGGAAAAATTACGGGTTTTGGCTTTTGTTCATAATTAGCTCAATTATATTTTCATAGAACCTGAATAAATGTACATCGGTTTTTTTATGCCTAGTGACTACGCGTCTACAAAGAATCATCAAAATGTAGGGAATTGATATTTCGATAGCTATTAATAAAGTTGATCCGATGGATTAAGCTATATAAGTATAGACAGTAAGCATGGTTCATTTGAGGTTATCCATTGTTTTTTTTTGGCAATTGATTGAAATTTGAAAACAATATATTACACGCCTTATAAGCGAAGCGTTGAGGTGATGCTCCACTCTCGATATATGAAAACCAAGGCATAAGCTCCATAATCGCAACGCGCTGTTTCCTTTCAAAAAGACTTGGTATTTCATTGTCGTTTGATTGCAATTAATAAAAAACTAAACTGCTTAGCCTTGTTTACAATGCTTGCAAACTATGTTTTGCGCTACGTTTGCGTGATTCTGTTCGTCTATTCGGACAGGCAAAGGGAAGAAAGCTCATACAGCGAATTTGCGCTACGTCGAGAATGGCGCGAAATATCAAGTTTTTTTTCTTTCTTTTATGGCATTAACTAATAGTGAATAATAAAAAAATTATGAGGCGTACACTTTTGGATTTGCCATACATTTTTTTAATATAGTAATCCGGAACTGTTTTTAACAGGACACGAATCGTCGTTGCGAGATGTTCGCAGCTATTGGTGACTTGGAGGTGCTCACCCTGCAATCAAGACCTGCAAGATCTGGCCTCGAGATGAGCAATATTGTGGACTTCAGGGTAACTTTTACAGTATTTTAATACTCTGCTACATATAATGTAATCTGCGTGACAATAATGTATATCTATGGCAATAAATATTGCATATCGATTGTTGAAAAGAAGCGGTTGGATAAATTCGATTTCGTAGACCAAAGTAGATTTTGTTATCTCAGTCATACACCACGTACCAATGTGACCTTTCTTAATCGAGAGACAAGTTTGAGAGAGTACAGCTGCTTCCAACCCAAAACATGTACATAAGAATTGTTAAAACCGCAATAATTTAGAATAAGGCGGCCAACTTTTTAATAAGTCAATGCGGGACAACCTCCACTATCCACAACAATATTGAGGATTTGTTGGTATTGTTGGTGGTGTACTTAAGTTAGAAACAAACAACACTACTACTGAATTAACACTTATTATAAAGTCATATTTTTCACATGAGGGGCATTTTTTTTCCTAGTTCTGGGTTTTGGTACAAAATGTCTGTGGTCTCTTTTGCAATTGTCGCGCGGAACAAAACAAAGCAATCAGACACACACTCACGTAAGCGTATACCGCACGCGGCCCGACACACGGACGACATGCGCACGCAGCCGTACACACGTTTGACGATACGCTGCGGCTGCGACGCCTCGTCGTTTGTATGTTCGATGTGGAATACTTTAACGTGAGCGGGACGATGGGAATACGAGACATGTGGGACGCCTTAGTCGATTTGCGGGACTATTTTATTAAATATTGCAAGGCGGGATTACAACTGTCATTACGGGACGCTCCCGCAGAATGCGGGACGGTTGGCCGCCTTAATTTAGAAAATAATGTTTTAAAATAGTATTGAGGAAAAATTAATAATTATTTTAACAGCTCGTAATAAATATCAGATTGTTAATGCTTCGTGCTGTAACATATACTTAGTGTGCGACGGAGACTATGCTCTACGAAGCCGTTAGTCGATTGTCTCTTTCTATAGACGAAGTGCAATATTTATTATCAAAAACTATATATATTCATAAAAGATAAACTTAATATATGTGTTTCTTATATATAAATTAATTATGTATTGTGTGTAGGATTTCCTCGAGGGTATGGTGACTGAGTCCAACAAACTGATGAAAACTGTTGACAAACTCCAAGCTGCTACCGGCAAAAGATTGGCCGATGTAAGTGTAGTTATATGTTTATTATAGGTGCTATATATTATCTTTATTTTCTTAATGGAATACCCTGGAATAAGAGGTGGGGAAGTATATAGGTACAATTGAATCAATTAACGAGGAATAATGACATTGAGTATCATGAGACAAAGATCTATTGGCGAACTTTAGCCTACTAAGCGATCAACTGCTCAAGTAATAGACGGTCTTTCTGCACCTGTATAAACACCACAGGCTGACATAATCCACCGAGTTCACTTTCAAGTTCCAAGGAGAATATTCACCTACACGCACTCTGATTTACATAGTGTGGTATTTGCCAATGAACCTGCATGCTTTGACTCTGTGCTGTTTACATATGAGAGTCATGTAACAGACAGCCAGGGGCATCACTCATACCAGCAGCAGCATAAATCAACAATTGCTAGCAGCATGACTAGTTGATATTGTTCGAGCATCAGCTGATAAAACTGAAATCAAAGTTTCTTCTCTTCTTTGTACTTTTTCTTTACTATGTATAGAAACATTGGCAATATTAACATCTCTTTACGTCTCTTAATCATTTTATATGATATCATTAGAAAATATAATGGCGGTCAATCTTCTTGCTTCAAAAGTTCGCTCGCTTCACTACGCTTCATCTGTGATTAAAGAAAATTTACCAATTGCAATAACCTAATCTAATTTTAATGATATTAAAAATCAGTAAGATGATGATGCATGATGTGTTCACAGGATGTGAAGGTGATGTGCACTAAGATCCATGAGGAGGCGCCAAAACTATTGAATCCAACTCAGCACGTGGGTTATGATACCTTCGATGATATCATGGAGTTTGATAAATTTGCACAGGTAAGAATTTTATGGCTACTGAAGTGCTTACTGTCTCATTCTTCTGGTTTTCAGACCACGCACGTCCCATTGTTAAGCAGTTCCCTCCAGATAAGTGGTTTACTATAACCACGCTGGCCAAATGAATTGGTATAGGGTTATTTTGAGTGTGCCTACACTTGCCGTTATGTTATCTAACTTTTTTTCTTTTTCTTAGAGACTATAAGGTCCCCTGCGCTAAGGAAATAATCCTTGCATTGCGGGGGACCTTATATATATGCAATTAACGCAGACAAATTACACTGAGACTCAGAATAACACTTTGAGGATCACACAAAGTATTTTCCTGGAATCGAACCTACGGAACTGGCACGGAAGGTCGGTATCTTAGCCACTACGCCATCTATGCAATTTTACATTAGTCACATGAAAGGTAATAATGATGACTATTGTATTTAAAAAGTACGTCGTAATTTTTAATTTACGGAAAAGTCAAAGAATGACCGCCTGGCCACGTCAGGCGGTCATTCTTGGTATATGGGTTGTATATCTGAGGTGACGGTATGAAAGCTGTATGAATGTCAAAGATTTGAATAAATTCTGTGAAACAGGACATGATTAGACAAGGAGGGAACACAAATTAGAAATTTGATAAGATTTTGTGAAAATAAAAATACATATTGCGTCTACCCCAAATAATTGGGTTAAGGGCAGTTTAATTATATTTTATTTTTAAACCTTAATACCCATAATGATGAAACATATTATATTATACCTTTATTTATATACGAAGGAAAATATGTTTTTACCTATATAGAAAATGACAGTCTCTTAATTTATTCATAAATACCTGTTTAACCAAAATTGTAAAAGTCATTAGCAAGTCAGTTTTTAATGTTTTAATATACTTTATCTAATATGTTATTTTCAAATATTATAATGATTATTTTCAGGATTGCAATCTGTTGGCGAAGGAATTGAATGCAAAAATTAACGGTATCCCAGACCAAAAGGCTAAAGTTGCTCTCCGTTCAAAGCTGTTTCCTGTCGTTGAGAACTTAAACTTGCTAAGGTAAATCTATTCACTGAAGAAGCCCTTCTCTGATGAAGAGACGATAATAAAAGTGCAATAGAACATAAAAAAAAAAACATTATGTGTCTGTCTGTATCTAGACGCTAATGTCTAAAATTACAAAAACATTTCGCCGCGTCTCTTAGAAAAAGATGAAATCTTAACTTGGAGCAACATTTAGGATTAATTTCATAAAAAGCGTAAGAGAATTTTATTCGAATCGAATTCTTTAAAATCTGAGTTAGTATTTTTAAAGCCGAACCGAATTAGTATCCTTAAATATTCGGACGAAAGCAATTCCTCAATTTATCAACCCATCGACGACTCGAAACTTATTTAAGGGAGAATAATACCGAAATCGTTACATTTGAAAGATGGATGGACGATGCAGCTGATGTAATGTTTTTAACCGTACAATACCTGTGATATTAACCGGTGTTTGATACCTCCCACGAGGAATTCAGCAATGCTCTCCACTACTGGGCTTCAAGCCTCCTCCACAATAGGAGGGAAACTGACCTGATTTTATTTCGTGTTGCCTTTCTCTTGCATAGATGCTATACGTATATTATATCCCTTAATCGTCTTTTACGACAACCACGGGCTAAATAGGGGATGTTCACCATCCCCTATTTATTTTATTTGTATTCTTACTCCATCATCATCACAGCCATAATGTCCCACTGTTGGGCTCGGGCCTCCTCCGTAATAAGAGGGAAATTAACCTACTACACCGCGCTGGTCAGACGTGTTGGTATAGGGTTTTGTTTCGAGTTTTTATTCTCGCATAGATGTGGTATGCGTTTTATATCCCTTTGTCGTCTCGTACGATCACCCACGAGTAAGATATAGGGTGGTGAATAGTATTCTTACTCCGTCAGCACATGGAAACTCTTACTCCATCACCACATGGAAAAATTGTACGATTATTATAATAGTATTCCATTGATCCTTAAGTAGTTATCAAGGGGTTATTCTATTTCAGGTTTGCTACAAACAGCGCGCTGTCTACAGCTCTATCGGCATCTTATGACATGGCTTTACAAGACCTGGACAACTTCCAGAATAATGTCGTGAAAGCTGTCGTCAAACGAGCCAAAGAGAACAAGTCTAAGGTATGCTTTGACTTAGTTCCGGTCTCCGTTTTTATTAACCAGTAAGGCAGATGTAATTTTAATAACAGATTTAGTGATTACCAGTAGTAAGATGCAAGTCTCAGATGCAGACAGATGGATTATTCTGAAGCAGGACCACACTGTTGACAGTTCTCTGTCTACAGTCGCGGGCCGGTCCGTCTGGGGTAGTACCACACTCTTGCGGAAAATCGACTTGTGATCAATAGCAATGTACTGTTGTGCTTCGTTAGGTGAGCAAGAGAGCCGGCTGCCCAAATTTTTGTGGTTTTGGGGTTTTTATTGGTAGGCAGTGGCCTAGCTGTGTACCATTATTATTGCAAAGGTCCATAGGTAGCAGGAACACTTGCCATCAGATGTGCTGCTTCCTCGTTTGCCATCATCGGCAATAAAAAAAAAACAACCTAATAATTACTAATTAATTTTAAGCGAAAGTGGAAGGATGTAGGTACCGAGGGAGACCGAGACTAACCTCCCTAGACCAGATCGGTCATATACTGAAGGAAGGTGGAGTCAAGAGTCTCCGAAACCGGCGAGCGTGTATGAAGAGAATTATGAACGTTGAGGAAGCGAGTGAAGTATGCAGAGATAGAGTTCTCTGGCACTCTGTTCTCTCTGCCTACCCTGCAAGGGATATGGCGTGATGATATGTATGTATGTATGTAATTTTAAGCGGTTGGGCGGGTCAAACAGGGTTTCTTAACCGACTTCAAAAAAGGAGCACGTTCTCAATTTGTCTGTTTTTTTTTTCTATGTGTTTTATCCCATTAGTTTTGTGTAAGTGAACAAATTTTGATGATATTATTCTTTTTTTTATTTGAGAGTAGGTATTTTTAATGTGGTCCTGTTTAAATTTCATTAAGATCAATAGTCGTTTCATTTCAATATATATATTATAATATAGTGTATTTGGTTGATCTTTTTTTTAGTAGTTATGATCTGGACACACTGGCTCCATAACCCACCATCTTCCTTCCGGATCAGGCCGGCCAATTTCTTTTTTTCATCTATCTGGTTAACGTATTTGATTGACCTTTCAAATCGTTCTTTTTTGTTGTTTTAAATGTTATCTTTGCAATTTTAAATGTTATCTTTATCAGGGCAAGCTATTAGTACATATGAACTCGCACGCTACTCCGGCTGCACAGGTGAGGTTGCTGAAGGCGGCGCGGGGTGAGCCCCAGGCGCTGTGCCGTGAGCTCACCGGGTACGCTACACGGACCTGTGCATACGCACCACATTCTGATGAGTAAGAATAGATTTAAATAGCAAACATAATATTCTATTTCTTCATATAGTAGCTCATTCAAAATAACAGCGAGTATGTGAAATCGTTATCATTAATTTGGTACTGATAACTAAATTAATAGGATATAGGATTTTAATAATGATATTAATAAACAAAAAAAAGAAAATTAAAAACACATCAATTCTAAGCGTCCATTTGTTGATGATGTAACCAATGGCAACTGACAGCTCACGTCATTACGTGGTCTAATGGTTTGTTTGGAAAATACCGCGAAAAGTTACAATTATAATTTGGAAAATCCAAAGGTGCACGCCTCATAATTTTTATATTATTTTGCATTTTCTATTAGTCAATGCTATAATATGCACGGGAAATAAAGTGCCTTAATTATTTCATTGAGCAAGATCTGGTAGTAATATTAGATAAAACACATACAAAAATAAAAAGAATATGCGTGCGTATAAAGTACGTACACATATCAGAAGTGACACTTTGGCTAACAACTCTCTCTGTCTCTCCCCCTCTCTCTCTCCCTCTCTCCCTCCCTCCTCTCTCTCTCTTCCTCTCCCTTTCACTCTATCTCTCTCTCTTCTTGCCCCCCCTCTCCCTCCCCCTCCTCTCTCGCTCTCTCTCCCTCCCACCTCTTTCTCTCTCTCTCTCTCTCCCTCTGCCCTCTCTATCTCCTTCCCCCCTCTCCCTCCCTCCCACCTCTTTCTCTCTCTCTCTCTCCCTCTGCCCTCTCTATCTCCCTCCCCCTCTCTCTCCCCCCCTCCCCCTCTCTCTCTCCTTCCTCCCTCTCTCTCTCTCCCTCCCTCCCCCTTCTCTCTCTAAGTTGAGAGTCAACCAGTAGCTAATATGTTTTGTGTGGCTATATTTTAATGGAATCTATCCAATTTTTGCTTAATTGCTCCAATTTTGTAAACTTACAGCTATTTAAAATCAATCTAATTTTAAAAAATCGGTGTTTTAAACAGCCAAACCTTTTATCTCCGAACTGCGATTTATTTCAAACTTTTAGGAAAGTTGCTTTATTCTGTCCCCAAGAAGTCCTGACTAATTTGAAAGAGGGAATCGAGCTTGTATTTGAAATATATATATTTTTAAATTGTCATAATTGCATTGATTCTGGTAAGGAATGCCTGCTTTTGCAAAAATATTTTTGCTTCTGCTGTATATACAGAGTGGAGACGTCAATACGACAATAAATGAAAACACCGTCAATACTAGTGTATAGGAGTATTTTGAAACTATTAAAAAAGTCCTCGCATGCATATTTAAAAAACAATTTTTTCAAACAAACTTTTTATCATAAATATTGAAACAAAATAGAACACCGTTTGTAAATATTAGTTCACTAACCTGTGGTCGGCAAGCGGCGAGTGACCTTGTGGTATCATATGTTACAACTTCGAAACGTAGGTAAATACATTGGGCGCTATACTATTCATTCTCACTTGATTATTTTATTAAAATAATCACGATAACTTTAATAATTCACTTGGTCGTTAAACTTAAATTTTCGATATGTGCGCCATGGACCCGAACGCACAAATTATATCGTCTTAAAATATTATTTCGAACTCTTGTTAACAGGTCGCCATTGACGGCGATATATTTTAACTTGTCGAAAGATCGTACAATTCCTTTTTTTAAGTTCATATGTAGGTACTAGTTTCATATTAGTTTATACCGATGCGGCGCGGGAGCTCATTGATAGGCGAATAATTTTAATTTTTATACAGAGTGTGGAAATTGTTAATAATACAAAGTAATGTGCTGCGGCTAAACTATACGACATATTGTATTCAAAGTTTGTATACAGGCTGGGCAAGTCATCAGATACACTAGATTAAAATTATTGTCGTATGGTCGTCTCCACCTTGTATACATATATGGACGTGGAAAAAGCCTTTGATTTGGTAGGTCATAAACTCCTTCTAAGAAAACTTCATTCTTGCGGTATACGAGGTAATGCCCTAGATCTTGTTCAGTCTTACTTTAGTAACAAGACCCAATGTCTAAAAATAAGTCACTTAAATGAAACAACTAGGATAGAAGTAAAGTTTGTGTCATCGGAAGCTATTATATCTTATTGGGTGCCTCAAGGTAGTGTTTTGAGACCTTTAACCTAAAGCTAGATAGATTCTATTAAAATATATCTTAGAGAAAATTTGTTATTTTAGATCAAATTTATTATTATTAGTATTTGAAAATGAGTCGAAAATAGCCTTTTTTAAAAATTCAAAAATTCTTTTCTTTTTTCAAAAAATTCTGTCATTTTTCTTTTTTTTTTTACCTTTTTTATTAATTATGGTAGCAAACGAGCAACGAGCACACCTACCGCTCATGGACCGATAGATATACCTATTGCAGATAGAGCCGGATAAACTGGATACCTAACTTTTTCGGTGGGTTTTGATTAGTAGACAGGGGCCGGTACCCGATCTTTGTCCTCAGTGTAGTAGACAGGGGCCTAGCTATATTCTTGATATTGTATAATTCCATGAACGGAACACTTGCAAACAGGTGTGCTGCTTGCTCGTTTTGCTATACAATAAATAAAAAGCTCATACCCAAAATGGGTGGGACAAATAAGTTGACATGATGAAACATTTATTTCTTCTTTATTACCACAGTTTTGAAGATCACGTAAATATATTGACTGACACAATGCAGAAAGTAACTCAAGCCTACAGCCTGCAGGCTGCTAACGGTATACGAGCTGGTGACGATCACCATACCATCCCCACGTTGCGAGTTAGTATACAACCTGTTCATTCTTAACTATAAAGGCATCGTATTGTTATGGTTCAACTGCATCTCATAGACATGTGACAATATGCACGTGCCGCCGCTCTTGAAGTGATAACTTCTTTATTGGAGGGTAAACCGCTTCGTTACGTAACGCGTAACGGCGCCAGTGTGTCCGGCTTTCCTTTCTTTTATGCATTTGGTAGGGGTACATATTCAAGAATTGTATCCAAGAATAAAATATATAATCAACATTTTTTGGAGGTTACTCCTTAAGAATCGATTTTCATATAAGGCGGCCGGTATGAGAAAAATTGAGTAAAATCTAGTAATCGAATGACTTCGTTATGTTTTTGGTGTGCAACGTATTCTGCGCACCTTTCACTATCTGACGTGAGATAATACTTCACTGAACAGTTTTAATAAATGTAAATAAAAATATATATATTATTTTTAGTCAAATGAGCTTTTTTTGCGCCTGTTTTGATAATCGTACATAAGGAGTAAACTCCAGTCGTGCGTCGGACCTGACACACACACTTTTTTTTATTAATAAATAACCTTTGCTTACATTATCAAATTAATATACATCAAAATTTAAGTAATAACTTTTCTCAAGTTAAACAATTTCATTATTAAATAGTTCAACTTAGATTAGCTTAAGTTATCACTTCTGTCCGCCGTGCCGAGACCGTGTTTTTTTTTTCAAGTTTCAATTTGATATATATATATGGCGATAGCGATTCATAAGTGTTGAAGTATTAACAATATATTTATACACAGGATACTGCGAGACGTATGGAGGTGATGTCATACGGCGCAGTTCCAGATAACAAGTTAGTATAAGAATATACTAGAATAACTTTATTAAGACAAAATAAATAATAATCTCAAAATAAATCATCATAATAATTATCAAAACAATAAATCGTGTGTAATATTTACAAAAGCCCGTTTACGAGCAAAAAATGATTTATGATTCGAACCCACACCAATTAGGTGTTTTCCAATAGGAAATCCGTCCCAATCGTGCTGCCACTTACACCACCATGAACTATTGTAGGACATTCAATTCTCGCATCGTATTATATTTTTGTCTTTAAGGAGACGTGTGCCATCTACCCGACATTGTTTCGAATTGAAATTTTCGAATCCCACTTGTGACAATCATTTTTCACTCGTAATCGGGTTTTTATAAGTAATCAAGCATATTTAATGCTAAATTTCAGTAACATGCGTAATATTTTTACGCATTCCATTTTTATCATAAGTCGGTCCTAACTCAGCAATATACTGATTGTAAGTAACCAACATTGAACTAGCCTTGGCACCGGTGCGATGTGTCTCGTGTACAGGAATGCCGTATGTATACAAAACATATTATATTAAATATAATAGGATATGGAGAAATAATTAAGATAATCAACACCACGGTATTGAGACGAATGGATAATATAATTTCGAGTTTTCCTTCTCTTGCTCGTTTTATATTTAATTATTAAGAAAATATTAAATTATTATTAATATTTTTTTTTATAATGCAAGTTAATATTAAGAGAAATATGTGCAATAATAATTAAAATATATACCTTATAAATAAGTTAAAGCTTTGAAGTTATTTGGGTGAGGTATATTCTATCCCTTTCTAGAATACAATACGGCGTCACATGCTTTGTATTGCTCTCTCTCTCTCTCTCTAATTGACAAAATTGTAATGCTTTTAATTTGCACAATATTGAAATAAATGTTATATAATTTTCAGTAATGGATATAGTTTTAATCTATTTCGTAACGTATAACGTTATAAAAATTAGTTAACATATTAATTGCCAAGCGATTTGGCGATCTATTGGTGTTTTGAATTCTTCAATATCATCATTTTGCAATCCCTCTGTCTGTTACGCGCTCACAAAGTGAAATGAGTGATGATTCATTGTATACTTATCAGGTCGCCATAGACAGGGCGTTATATATTATAGTCCATTCTATATAGTATAATACTTATCAGGTCGCCATAGAAAGGGCGTTATATATTATAGTCCATTCTATATAGTATAATACTTATCAGGTCGCCATAGAAAGGGCGTTATATATTATAGTCCATTCTATATAGTATAATACTTATCAGGTCGCCATAGAAAGGGCGTTATATATTATAGTCCATTCTATATAGTATAATACTTATCAGGTCGCCATAGAAAGGGCGTTATATATTATAGTCCATTCTATATAGTATAATACTTATCAGGTCGCCATAAAAAGGGCGTTATATATTATAGTCCATTCTATATAGTATAATACTTATCAGGTCGCCATAGAAAGGGCGTTATATATTATAGTCCATTCTATATAGTATAATACTTATCAGGTCGCCATAGAAAGGGCGTTATATATTATAGTCCATTCTATATAGTATAATACTTATCAGGTCGCCATAGAAAGGGCGTTATATATTATAGTCCATTCTATATAGTATAATACTTATCAGGTCGCCATAGAAAGGGCGTTATATATTATAGTCCATTCTATATAGTATAATACTTATCAGGTCGCCATAGAAAGGGCGTTATATATTATAGTCCATTCTATATAGTATAATACTTATCAGGTCGCCATAGAAAGGGCGTTATATATTATAGTCCATTCTATATAGTATAATACTTATCAGGTCGCCATAGAAAGGGCGTTATATATTATAGTCCATTCTATATAGTATAATACTTATCAGGTCGCCATAGAAAGGGCGTTATATATTATAGTCCATTCTATATAGTATAATACTTATCAGGTCGCCATAGAAAGGGCGTTATATATTATAGTCCATTCTATATAGTATAATACTTATCAGGTCGCCATAGAAAGGGCGTTATATATTATAGTCCATTCTATATAGTATAATACTTATCAGGTCGCCATAGAAAGGGCGTTATATATTATAGTCCATTCTATATAGTATAATACTTATCAGGTCGCCATAGAAAGGGCGTTATATATTATAGTCCATTCTATATAGTATAATACTTATCAGGTCGCCATAGAAAGGGCGTTATATATTATAGTCCATTCTATATAGTATAATACTTATCAGGTCGCCATAGAAAGGGCGTTATATATTATAGTCCATTCTATATAGTATAATACTTATCAGGTCGCCATAGAAAGGGCGTTATATATTATAGTCCATTCTATATAGTATAATACTTATCAGGTCGCCATAGAAAGGGCGTTATATATTATAGTCCATTCTATATAGTATAATACTTATCAGGTCGCCATAGAAAGGGCGTTATATATTATAGTCCATTCTATATAGTATAATACTTATCAGGTCGCCATAGAAAGGGCGTTATATATTATAGTCCATTCTATATAGTATAATACTTATCAGGTCGCCATAGAAAGGGCGTTATATATTATAGTCCATTCTATATAGTATAATACTTATCAGGTCGCCATAGAAAGGGCGTTATATATTATAGTCCATTCTATATAGTATAATACTTATCAGGTCGCCATAGAAAGGGCGTTATATATTATAGTCCATTCTATAAAGTATAATACTTATCAGGTCGCCATAGAAAGGGCGTTATATATTATAGTCCATTCTATATAGTATAATACTTATCAGGTCGCCATAGAAAGGGCGTTATATATTATAGTCCATTCTATATAGTATAATACTTATCAGGTCGCCATAGAAAGGGCGTTATATATTATAGTCCATTCTATATAGTATAATACTTATCAGGTCGCCATAGAAAGGGCGTTATATATTATAGTCCATTCTATATAGTATAATACTTATCAGGTCGCCATAGAAAGGGCGTTATATATTATAGTCCATTCTATATAGTATAATACTTATCAGGTCGCCATAGAAAGGGCGTTATATATTATAGTCCATTCTATATAGTATAATACTTATCAGGTCGCCATAGAAAGGGCGTTATATATTATAGTCCATTCTATATGGTATAATACTTATCAGGTCGCCATAGAAAGGGCGTTATATATTATAGTCCATTCTATATAGTATAATACTTATCAGGTCGCCATAGAAAGGGCGTTATATATTATAGTCCATTCTATATAGTATAATACTTATCAGGTCGCCATAGAAAGGGCGTTATATATTATAGTCCATTCTATATAGTACAATACTTATCAGGTCGCCATAGAAAGGGCGTTATATATTATAGTCCATTCTATATAGTATAATACTTATCAGGTCGCCATAGAAAGGGCGTTATATATTATAGTCCATTCTATATAGTATAATACTTATCAGGTCGCCATAGAAAGGGCGTTATATATTATAGTCCATTCTATATAGTATAATACTTATAAGGTCGCCATAGAAAGGGCGTTATATATTATAGTCCATTCTATATAGTATAATACTTATCAGGTCGCTATAGAAAGGGCGTTATATATTATAGTCCATTCTATATAGTATAATACTTATCAGGTCGCCATAGAAAGGGCGTTATATATTATAGTCCATTCTATATAGTATAATACTTATCAGGTCGCCATAGAAAGGGCGTTATATATTATAGTCCATTCTATATAGTATAATACTAATAAGGACAACTAACAATACAAAAATATAATCATCATCAACATTTATTATTTCACCGTCCACTGCGGGAAGTATGCCTCTGTTATACAATTTTACAAGCTGCGGACATTCACTAGATGGGATATTGACATTGTTATCAAATTTAGCAAGCGGGTTGGTGATCATAGTAAGGTGTTATATGTGCCCGGAGAGTTCTGGTCCCCATTTTACTTGCGAGACCTTTTGCCAATTATTACTACTCCCACGAACAAATAAGAAGAGGCGAGATTTACATTCTAATCCTACCACCGCGCAGGGAAGTAATATATTACCTTTTCTTCTATCACAGTGCAGTTGAGCTGGACATTTTAATAAGGGTTGTACGGAATACAACTGAGGCCCATTGCCCAAAGTCTGCGCCTAACAAACGAACTGTCGAAGCCCTAGAAATACGAGTAAGTATCGTTATTTAACTTTTTCTCGGCCACTGCTGAACGTAAGTATTTCCTATAAATGAGGGGTTAGTGTATATTATGTTGATACCACGTCACACTTAGCCAGCGAATTTGCGGCCACAGTGAGATGGTACACGTTTATCAGAACAGAGCTACCACTGTCCTGGTGTAATCCTAACTCTGTACAATTCCTATTTGCAAGTAGTGTTAGTGCTGGTCTACCGAGAGTTGATGTTCAATTGCCGTGGAGTGATTTTGTATTTTTTTGTGTCTGTTTATTTAAAGAAAATTCTGTCTGTTGTGTTTGTAAAATATTACTGTAATAATCGCTACGCTCAGTAGTCGGCTTGGCGATTACTCTACGTCACAATATAAACCACAGGTCATAAGTGGTTGTAGGTGGACTAAGAGAGAGACCGGTCGCGTGAGGGCGACGCCCCGGCAATACTGTTGTTTGTTGTCGAGTTGTCTATGGGGATGTTAATGTCAAAAGAAAGTTGTCGATGAAGATGTTAGTGGATGTAAAATGGACTAAATTAAATACAGCGCCATCTATTGGGGCCACTTCTCAATTTAAAATATTTTTGAATCCACCTGACACACAAAATATTTCTTCAGCCGTTTAGGAATTCCATTATATAAATATCTATTGGGGCCACTTCTCAATTTAAAATATTTTTGAATCCACCTGACACACAAAATATTTCTTCAGCCGTTTAGGAAGTCCATTATATAAATATCTATTGGGGCCACTTCTCAATTTAAAATATTTTTGAATCCACCTGACACACAAAATATTTCTTCAGCCGTTTAGGAATTCCATTATATAAATATTTACAGAAGCATGATGTATGTTTAAGACAAAAAAGTGTATGATTTATTGAGAGTCTAATCTGAGTCAAAGTTGAGTATTCCTATGATCTCTCTTATTCTAAATGGAGGCTGTGTCTGAGTATGAGATAGCTTTATTTACGATGCTTGGGTTACTAATTATATGTCTGGTGTACAGGACACGGGAAAACAAACGCAGGCCACTAAACAAATCCAGATCGTGAAGGACGAGGTCACAGATAAACTGCTCACGTGTGAAAGACAGAAAGTGCAAGGTACTCAAAGGTTAGTATTCATCATCATCACCATCTCGGCTTGTATACATCATGACACTGGTCTCACGTATTCTCCGAAACAGGAGGGAAATTATCCTATTATACCATGCTGGTCAGACTTTTTAATTATCATCATTATCCTGATCTGATGCCAATTACTTGTGTTTGACGCACTAGTGGTAGGACCGTGGTTGACAGTTTCCTGTCTACAACCCCGGGCAGGTCCTTGCCCGCCAATATGCTATTGCGTTTCGTTCGATTAGCAAGAGAGCCAACAGTGCAACTTTTCCTAGCTTAGTTCTGCCCTTGGTATTGTAAAGGTTCATGGACGGTAGTAACACTTACCATAGCAGCATAGCAAGCAGCACACCTGGTGCTGTTTCCTCGTTTACCAACATAAGCAATCAAAAAAATATATACTGTTCTTTCATCATACATATTGCAAACGTTTTGGAAATAGTTTCATGATCGGTTGCTTGCTTGACGGGTGCCCTCCTAGGAAATACAATTGTCGACTAGACAGCATCAGATGGAGTTGGCGCAGATCCATATAATAAATTTAGTAGTATTTTAAGACACTCATAAGCAAAAAGGTTTATAGTATTCCTAGCTGCCACTACACAGCGCGAACTGTTAGTATAGGATCAGTAAAGTTTTATTTCAGTCTTTTTCTCTTGCAGTTGTAATTATTTGTATACGGCCCATATCTATCTGTTATTATTACTTACGAATAAGAAATGAATGGTGACACAATGTATTCTCATTTCGTTTTCAGGTGGAAAACTGACTTGTATATAGAGAAATAAAAAAAAAACTATACAATCATCATCCATTAGTTTATAGATGCTCAATGTTGGGAATCAATATTCCCAGTGGGCGATAAATATGCCGTATGCCGCCCATGAGTGCCGTAAAAAGGGTCTAAAACATTTAATATACAGATAATATCTATGCAGGTGAAGCTTTTTTCTTTTTATTGCTTAGGTTGCAAACGAGCAAGCAGCACACCTGATGGTAAGTGTCACTGCCGCCCATGGACCTTTGTTATAACCAAGGCTACAGCTAGGCCGCTGCCAACCATTACAATCCCCAAATCCATCTAGTTAGGCTTTCAGTTCTCTCGCTCGCCGAACGAAGCGCAATAGCACATTACCATTACTCAGACGTCGGTCTTCTGCGAGAGTGTGGTGTGGTCACCAGCATGGTCCTACCACTAGCGAAAAGGTATGGTATAGTTGGTAAATTACCGATCGAGCCTCCTTCACAAGAAGCTTTTGTGAAGGAGGCTCGAACGCAGTATTGGAATTTATATCAGCTGAGATGATGATGATGAATATGATAAAAGGCATAATCATCAAACCTGGTAAGCGTTCACAAACGATGTGACTAATTACCAGGGGTGGTATGGCAACACATGCAGCGCCCGGGTGCAATCAATAACCTGGCGCCCTCTTGTATCAAAATACGTGAAAAAAATGGAATAGGTTGATAGTTACAATACGTTCGACGTATCTCTGAACCTCAGTGGAATGCGTTGTCACATGCTTAGTCTCGTTGTTTTGACACAAAATCAGGTAAACGCGATCGGATTATGAAGTTACAGTGAGCATGGCGACGAAGCAACCTACCCAATCTTGTCAAATAACGCACCCACTACGTTTAGAGATGGTTAGGCACCCGCTGTGTTCGGTGTGCCCGCTACGTACGGAGCGTTACAGCGGAGGCTCTATGTTTCCTGAGCTGCTCTCGCCCTAACACCCGACGCCCGGGTGCACCGCACCCTCTGCTTTATAGGTAAAGTCGCCCCTGTTAATTACCCAGAACGGCTATGCTGAAATTCTCGTAAGGATCTTCTAGTCCATTTCTAATAGTACCACGAAGAATTGCAGTTGGTATATTGAACTCTTGATCTGTCTTAATAAAGTATGTTGTATATTAATGTTAGTGTTATTTCCACAGTCAATTACAGGAGCAGTTCCAGCAGTTGGCTGCTAAGCTGAACATAATGAGCTCCAATATATGCCTGAATATAAAGAAACCGGAGTTGGCTTCTAAGAGTTTGCATATCACAGCCGAAGTAGCTGAAAAGCTGGCTAATACTGCAAGGTCACTTCAAGACCATACTGTGAGTTCTGCTTCAATTCTTTTTAACTCTTTTTTTTCTTCTCTTTTCTTTCATCTAACGGTATTAGAGGATATTTATAGCTGCTAAATCAACCATCTCTCTTGTCTAAGCAAGATTTTTTTTCCGTTAAAACTCATGATAATAATCTTTTCAGAAACCCATACAGTCCAAGAAGATAGAGGAACATCCGAATTTCTTTGTCAGGTGAGTTTGAGTCAATCAATTGGTCAGTCTACCATTGACTCCTGGATACGGAGTAACATTTTGGGAGATAATATTAATTAAAATTCAAAAAAACGACTTAATGTAATGTGACAATATCTAGCGAGTTGTAGTATCTGGCTAACAGAGTATCAGGGGAATGGGCTGCAGGTCTTTTTTATGGACAATCCATAACCCCAACTGCGACTAGCAACCCAACCGTAAAGCATTCAGATTATAACATTAACCCCCTTTAGTTGTTGGGAGACCTATTACCAACAGAGGTCATAAACAGGCTCATGGATGGATGTAATATTGATTAATTTCATCATCATCATCATCACAGTCCTTATATGTCCCACTGTTGGGCTCGGGACTCCTCCGTTATGGGAGGGAAAATTAACCTACTATACCGCGCTGGTCAGATGTGTTGGTATAGGATTTTGTTTCGAGTTTTCCTTCTCTTGCATAGATGTAATATGCATTTTATATCCCTTAATCGTCTCTTACGATCACCCACGGGTAAGATAGGGGTGGTGAATTGTATTCTTACTCCGTCACCACACGGATAGATTCATTAATTTTGATATTTTTTTTAATAATAATAATAATAACTCTTTATTAATTTCACCATATATACAGGAATAAAATAATGAAAGATAAAAAAATATATTATTATTATTTTTTTTACTATTTTTTTTAATTTTTTTTATTGCTTGTGGTGGCAGACGAGCAGACAGCACACCCGATGGTAAGTGTCACTGCCGCCCATGGACCTTTGCCAATGGTATAGCTAGGCCACTGCCTATCAATACAAACCCCGAACTCACCCCAGTTGGGCTTCCGGCTCTCTCGCTCACCGAACGAAGCGCAATAGCTCATTGCCGTTACTCAGACGTCGATCTTCTGCGAGAGTGTGGTACTACCTCGGATGGACCGGCTCGCGGCTGTAAACAGAGAAAAATAAATAATAAAATATTTATTGTTACTCGTAAGTGATGTAAGAAAATATAAAACTAATCTTATCACCATTGGTAGAATTAGAAACCACGTCTATTCAATGTTTGTTATATCTGTTTGAACCATATCCAAGTAATCGGATTTTTATAATGAATCGGGTTTTTATACATATCCAAGTAGTTTGGATACACTTTACAGTACAGTCTGCTGCTTGCTTGCTTGTTAATATATACCATATATTTAATGATTCTCATGTTAAGGGGTTAGGGGTAGTCAGGATTTTCAAAAATCAATTATTTTTTTTGCATTTTCGTTAAGTGTAATATCTTAAAAATATTTACTGAAAATTTGAAGTTAATCAGATAATTACTTTTCGAGTTATTCGACAAATAACAAAGATCGCTCGGGCACTCCAAAACGCTCGGGAGTAGGTAGCTAGCGGCAGCTGCAAGCAACCAGTTTATTGGGTTTTATTGTCATCCATAAACTAAACCTTTGATGTATGTAGTAGTACCTAAATTTATAAATACCACCACTTCCACAATGGCTGAAGAACTATTATATGGCCCAGGAATAGATGACTCGGTGTAAGTGATTAAATAATTCGTATTTCTGTACGTAAATCTAGTGTGAAACTTTAAATGCGTTTTTCTCAAAACTATGTTTTTTAAACTGGTGACAACTGTAACTCGATAACCGCTCAGTAGATTTTAATGAAATTTATACAGCCTTTAGAATACATAATAAACTTGGGCCTGATCGAAGGATTTTTTCTTTTTCAAAAATTTCGATTTTTAAGACCAATTAACTGTTGATTTTTCCCGAAAATCTAGAAAATTTAAAATTACTGAAAATTCTCATTTTTAGAGACACGAAGTCTCTGATTACCCCTAACCCCTTAATGCCTATATTTCACATTTGTATAATAAACATATTTTTTCGGATTCTATCGCGTTTGTATTTGGTTTTTAATTTCCCGACGTCAAACACTTTCAGCGTTCATGGTAACGGGAGGACTGTTCTCCGTTTATTTCAAATATATGTATTTGTTAATATGTGTATGTATATTTTTCATTTACCAGGATCCTGACCACCATAATGTACGGAGAAGGCTGATGGGCGCTCTGCACCTTCTCAATGATGCCATCAATAAACTCGTAAGTCAATCTTTATAATTTATTTACTTTGCACTTAAGAATTTGCCGTGCATTCGTACAAATTCTAAAATGATAGCAATATTTATATGCAAAGATGTGTTCGCCCATACCAGGCTCTTTAATCAGCATTACGAAATCTATGAGCTTATTCGCTGCATCTACTGTGGTAGGACCACGCTGTGGACAGTTCTCTGTCTACAGCCGCGGGCCGGTCCGTCCGGGGTAGTACCACACTGAGCAGAAGAGCGACGTCTGAGTAATGGCAATGCGCTATTGCTTTGTTCGGTGAGCGAGAGAGCCGGAAGCCCAACTGGGGTGGGTCCGGGGTTTGTATTGGTAAGTAGTGGCCTTGCTTTACCATTGGCAAAGGTCCATGGGCGGCAGTGACACTTACCATCAGGTGTACTGTCTGCTTGTTTGCCACCATAGCAATAAAAAAAAACTATTTCTTAGAAAACTTATAAGAACTACTGAAATCGCCAATCAATGCAGAGCATTGCGTTTAGTACGAAAAACTGAATGGTTATGATGTAGGAAATTTCGAAGTAGAACCCCATTGCCGTAACCAGCTTGGTATAGCTTAGTTTAAAACCCTATTGTAGCTAGTCTTATCAGCATGATGTAGCAGTCCAATTTCTCTCCCATTGTGAACACTATCTCTATTCATCACCATCATCAGCACAGCCCATAAATGTCCCACTGCTGGGCTCGGGCCTCCTCCGTAATGGAAGGGCAATTAACCTACTATATCGCGCTGGTTAGACGTGTTGGTATAGGGTTTTGTTTCGAGTTTTCCTTCTCTCGCATAGATGTTAAATGCGTTTTATATCCCTTAGTCGTCTCATACAATCATCCACGGGTAAGAGATAGGGTGGTGAATAGTATTCTTAATCCATCACGACACGGAAAATCTCTATTAGTTTATAGGCTTGAAGAAGGTTTTTAAGTCTCTTTTATAGCATAAAATAGTTAATAAGATGGTTAATAATATGTGTTACTTTCCAGGAGCGGACGGTTCATCCCGAGCCGAAGGTCTCCCGAGACTGTGCCGAGCATCTCCGCAGCCTACAGCTACAGAGTGCCGTTGTACAGTCCAGCCCTCAGCCGGTCTCTGCCAGCCCCTACGCCCACTGTATAGACGCGCTGCAGTCCCAACGAGACGTTCTGTGTAAGTAACATAACTTCACTTGACAGTACTGATGAATTCCAATCCTTACTTCCTTACTAATATTATAAATGCGAAAGTAACTCTGTCTGTCTGTGTGTCTGTCGCTCTTTCACGCCAAAACCACTGAACCGATCTAATTTAAATTTGGTACACAGATGGTCTAGAGCCTGACAAAGGACATAGGCTACTTTTTAATGCAAAAAAGGGTTGTAAAGGGGGATGAAAGCTTGTAAGGAAGTATTGTCATTTTTAAAGCCTTGAAACTTAGTTTTAGGCTATTGATTTGATATAAATAAATATGACATTAAAATTTTGTTAAACAATTTCCTTAAGGGGTTAAATAAAAATAGAGGATGAAAAACTTTAGAAAGTAATCTTTTACGCGGCCGAAGCCGCGGGCAGATGCTAGTATTTAATAATCCTCTTCAATTTAACTTTGTGAAGTGTGAAGGAAAATTTATAATTTCCCTTCACGGTAGTAGCTTATAGATCACTGCTGGTTTCGAGCTTGGTCCTCAATGGGAGAGAAAGTTTTCTGCTATACCACGCTGGTCAAATGGGTTGTTATAGGATATTAGATCACTTTCACACTCTTATAAAGATGTTAATTGTTTGCATCCCTTAATCGTATTTTATGATCATTAATGGGGCGAGTTATTATGGTGCTGTGTGGTAGCGGTTACGAATACTACCAACCCTTACTTTGCTCGTGGATGTCATAAAAGACGGCTAAGAGCCTTATAAAGACTTGGGCCCACACCATCTGATGCCGTTGGGTCAACAATTACATTCCTAAAGAGGGTTGACGTCAGGCAGGCGGCCGGTTATAAAACTATTGCCAATTACTTTTACAATATGTACTATGAAAGAAGAGTACATGTTATATCGACCACAAGTAATTGGAATAAGAGAGTAGGAGAATGAAGAATGAGGCGAGTTAGGCTAATGATACTTTAAATTCTTACTCTGTTATCATACTAAGAACAGGATTGTCTTAACAATTTTGCTCATTCTCTTGGTTGATCTCTTGGTTGATCATTAGCTGATATTTTACGTTTGGACTGATTATTATCCATACAATAAAATAAGTGGAACATTTTATTCTTATCACGTCGCCACATGTGAAACTTTAATATTACATGTAAAATACAAATTTTAGTGAAGCTGAACAGCGACCAGGCGATGTCTCGTGAGGAATTCTTACAGAGTATGATGTTCGTGACCACAGCAGTCGGCAACAGCACGGAGTGTGCTGCACAAGCTGCCTACCTGGTAATGTAACTTAATTATACTTTATGGTTTAAATTTCAATGATCTACAAAGTATTAAGTTTGTCCACTATTGGGCATAAACCTTAACCATAATAAAAAAAAGTGCGTGTCAGTTCCGACGCACGACTGGAGTTCACTCCTTAAGTACGATTATCAAAACAGGCGCAAAAAAAGCTCATTTGACTAAAAATAATATATATATATATTTATTTACATTAAAACTGTTCAGTGAAGTATTATCTCACGCCAGAAAGTGAAAGGTGCGCAGAATAGGTTGGGCACCAAAAATGTAACGAGGTCATTCGATCACTAGATTTTACTCCTCAAATTTTTCTCATACCGGGCGCCTTATATGAAAATCGATTCTTAAGAAGTAAACTCCAATAAAAAAATGCCCAACTATAATACGTTGGCCAGACGTCTGGTCAACATTCACAAAGATGGTTAGCGTTCAGGTCGGTGGCCGATCATAAAACTATTGACAATAACTTTTGCAATGTATACGATGGAAGCGGATCATATTGCGGTGACCCCAAGTCCTTAGGATATGAGAAGGACGATGATGATGACAAGGTCAACGTTTCATTGATATGAGAAGGACGATGATGATGACAAGGTCAACGTTTCATTAACTAATATTAATTAAAATAATATCGTTTTTTTTATCCCGCAGCTGTCAGTATCGGACAACGACAAGAATTTAGCAATTGAAGGTGTAGTGGATACAGCCAAGATACAGAGTACTATCGCAGCCATCCACGACTCTTGTGTTTCAGTCGTCATGAACCCAGAAGGACAGGTATATAATGATATTCTTCTTAATATTTCAATAAACGTGATTTTTTTATTTCCTGACGCTTAGAACGCTTCAACTTTTAAGGTCACGGGAGAAATAAGATGTTTCACGTCCAACAAGTCATCGTCATTACAGAGATTTTTATTTACCTGATATTTTTTTAATTTATTAACAGCTATGGATACAAGACCTTTAAGCATTTACTCGCTACAGTATTAGTTATAGCTCGCCGCCAAAAAGAAAACAGTATTAGTTATCAATTCTTTTTGAGTGTTTTTAATGTCCAAAAATATTATGTCCAAAATTTAAATAAAAAATTGAAAGAAATATTTTTAAAATCGGCTTTAAAAATGTTGCTATTTTTCAGGGGTCGGAAGAAAAGAAAATTATTGAGAAATTAGTAGATGAGCTACTAAAAGACTTAGATGAAACAATCCAGAAGACAAAGGATGAGGACTTAAAGAAAATGCTGAAGAAATACAAGAAGGATGTGGAATTCTCTGCTAAAGCCTTATATAAAAGTATCAATGAAAATATGCCAGAGGTGTGTTAAATTATAACATACACGGACACTTATTTTACTATATCATTGACCAACGCCTTGCTTGTGGGTGTGTCATACCCACGAGCAAAGTAGGTGTTGGTAATATTCATAGTCGCTACCACACTGTGGCATAGCTATAGCACATATATGGATGGAAAACATTGGGATATTGGGCATAATACTAGTTTATGATGAAGTTTATCTATTCTTCGAGTCTGAGGTCTTGATTCATATTTTCTACTTTTGCAGTATTGTTTTATGCTTCCGTCTGTCATTCATCTCATAATTCAACCACGAGAAAGAAAGGTGTTAATAAAATTTATTGTATCGTCATATAGTAATACCAAATTTTGACAAATTAACTGACTTTTAAATAATGTTAAAGAATATGATTGCACAAATGGCATAATGGTTAAGATACCGATCAATTGTGCCAGTGCCGTGAGTTCCAGTTCCATGTAGGACAATTATTTGTGCGATCTACACATTGTTGTTCTGATTCTAGGTGTAATTTGTATCTGTTAATTATATATTTGTAAAGCAATACAATAATTATTTCATTAGTGCCGAGTGTTGTTTAAAGAAAATGTAGTTGAGGTCAACTAAATACGCATTATTAAAGATAACTCAAAAACTACACGACAGATTTTGATCAAATTTAAATGGGACCACATTAAAAGTACTAGCTTTTAAATAAAAAAAGAATCATCAAAATCTGTAAATGTAGCAAAAAGTTGTCAGGTACTACACGTAAAAATAAACAAGAATAAACGAATTCAGAACTTCCTTTTTTTAATCAGTTAAAGAGACATCATTAGGTAATTAGAATAAGTAAAATATATCCATGTGTTAACAGGACGTTATCAGAGATTTAACTCTTGGCCTTATCGACGACGTTCTCTACGTGGAAAGTGTACTTCAGGAGCCCGCCCTGGTGCCTACTGCTGAACAAATGTCTGCCGACACAAAAGCACAATATGAAGATATTACCAAACATTCAATGTGAGTACTCCAAATATTATTAGGTAACATACTTTTGTTTTTTAGTATTTAGGGCACATTGCTGACAGTTTTAGGTCTACAGCCATAGGCTGGTCCGTCCGGGGTAGTACCACACTCTCAGAGAAGTTCGACATCTGAGTAATGGCAATATGCTATTGCACTTCGTTCGGTAAGCGAGAGAGCTCAATTTTCTGGATGGATTTGGATTGGTAAGCAACGACCTAGCTGTACCTCTGGTATTGCAATGGTTCATGAGCGGCAGCAACACTTACCATCAGATTGCTGTTTGTTCGTATAGGCAATAATTATAGTATTAATAATGGTATTAAATAGTGAATATTTTCATTTTCAACTGCACAAATGGCTAAATGGTTAAGGTATCAACCGCGCCATTACCTTTATTTTAAAGATAATATACAAGACAAACTCTTCAGGTCTACCTTTTTCGTAGACAAAACTTAAAATTACTAAAAGATTGTTTACTTTTTTTTGTTTTCTTGTATTTTCTTTAACATCATATATGTAGATAGCACTGTGTGAAATATTCCTCTTTGATAAAGAAAGAGAACGGGCTCCAGTATATTACCCTGGTCAGACACGTTAGTAAAGGATTTCATTTCCTCTAGCTTTTACCAGCCACGATATTCTCTTGTCATTGTATGATTCTTACGGCTAAAGAACGTTTAACATTTACATTATAATTTTATTCCATTTTCATTTTTCCCCTTCTCTAAAATGGAAAAAAAAATACCAAACAGACCATGGAGTAGAAGACTGTGCCGGCTGGGACACACTTATTCTGTTTGAAACCCTTACTCATCTTTATGTGTCTGAATTTTTGTTCTCGTTTTAATGCGTTTGGCTTGTATTTTATCTTATGTATAAAAAAGTATATGTGATGATAATATCAATGATAAATATACTATTATTTACATTCAGAGCCCTAGTATCGAAGACTCAAGACTTAATAAAGGAGATCAAATCATCACCGGAACAATCTGAGGTGATGAAATGGTCCTCATATACCAAGAGAAGGGAAGTGCTCGCTGCTTTTGACGCATTACTGAAGAGTATCAAGTAAGTGCTTAGACTTTTTATAGTTTATCTCAAACCCCATACAGTAAACAAAGGTGTAGGTAAAATGTTCACAATATGCTAAAATATATATTTTTAATCTCTCCATAATATAGCTTTTAGTCTTATTAATCCAATGGGTGTTTCATATATTTTATACTTACTATTAAATATTATCTTGTAGTAAACAGACGGAATCAGATGTAATTGGCCCGGATCTATGTAAAGCTTTTAGTCGTCTATTACGACACCCACAAGTAATATGGTAGTAGGTATTATGATTTTCTTAGGGTAGTGCTGCTGAAGACTTTACTCGTGGTTTCTCAGCAAGGTTTTAGTAAGAGTAGAGAAATAAATTGAATTTAAACCGGTTACCACTCGTGATTAAAGATATAATATAATCTAATGGATACATTATTTTGCAGATTGAACGGACAAAATGCTAAAATTCTGGAAGCTGAGCCTGATGAATCAGTAAGTTTTTGAAACACATTAAATTTCTATTATAATTAAGATGTATTACAATCATTTTCTTTTCTTTGAAATAAAACTAGTTTTACGGATTCTATATCGTTTGTATCTGATTTTTAATTTTCCGACATTTCGAACACTTTACAGCGTATATTGCGAAAAATGGCAAGGAAACTCAGAGCCGGATCTTTTCTAGTATGGCCGCGTGACGATTCGGTAGTAGCTTAACAGATTTGTTAATTTTTAAATATTTATAATATCATAAATTTAATGTTTAATAATAACTGATCATAAACAATATATATTTTTTTATATTATTTAGCTGATTTATTTAGCTGGTAAACCCACTAGTGGCATATTATATAGTGAAATGATAGAAACAAGAAAAATATTTAAATCTAAGTTAAAGTCATGTCAAAATAGACAAGTACAAATAAAAATGAATGCTTTGGCCTCTAATCACATGAATAAAAAGTTCAATACCTTCTGGAAAAATGTTAATAGTTTAAACATTAAAACGAGCATCCCGGTGAGCGTCGGCGGCGTTAATGATCACAAAACCATTGCTAACATGTTTAGGGAACATTTTACGGTCCGATCGTCCTTGAGTCCTAGGTCGGTGAATGTTTGCGATACAGAGTCCGTCATATCGAAGTGCAGCGTGTATTTCTCTCCTGAGTCTGTGGCTAATGTAATTAAAAATATGCAACGTGGTAAATCACCTGGTTATGACGGCCTCAGTATTGAACATTTTAAATATGCTGGAGTTAATTTACCTAATATTCTGTCGATATTGTTTAATTTATGTATATCGCATTCATATCTACCTGAGCCTCTTATGCGTACTATTGTTGTACCTGTTTTAAAAAATAGGACGGGAGACTCGTCTGATAGGGCAAACTACCGACCCATTTCACTGGCTACCACCGTGGCTAAGATTCTTGACAGTTTGTTAAATGCGGAGTTCGCGAAGATAGTGAATATACATGACGCCCAATTTGGTTTTAAGGCAGGGCTTTCAACCGAGAGTGCCATTTTGAGTTTAAAGCATGCTGTCAGATACTATACAACTAGGAGGACACCGGTGTACGCGTGCTTCCTAGATTTGTCTAAAGCTTTTGATCTGGTCACATACGACCTTCTATGGAACAAACTAGGCAGTGCGGGTATACCGGCGGAGTCCGTCTCTCTTGTTAAATACTGGTATGCCAACCAGAAAAACTATGTGAGATGGGCTGGTGCTCTTTCAGACGAGTACAAGCTGGAATGCGGTGTCAGGCAAGGTGGGTTAAGTTCACCTTTAATGTTCAACCTGTATGTCAACCAACTTATAGAGAGGCTTAGCAGTACTCATGTCGGCTGCTATGTCGATGGAGTTTGTTTTAATAACATTAGTTATGCGGACGACATGGTTCTGCTGAGCCCCACAATTCGTGGCTTAAGAAAATTGCTGTCCATATGTGAGGAATACGCGGAGTCGCATGGATTACTATATAACTCAAAAAAGAGTGAAATTTTAGTATTTAAATCAGGTAAATACCAACCTACCCATGTTCCTCCGGTGCGTCTTAATGGATTAGCCTTGAAGAGAGTAGAATCCTTTAAGTATTTAGGCCATATAGTAACCAGTGACCTCAAGGACGATGAAGACATTGAGAGGGAGCGCAGGGCCCTGGCTGTGAGAGCTAATATGCTTGCCCGCAGGTTCGTACGGTGCAATAGAGAGGTGAAAATTACACTTTTTAAAGCCTACTGCCAGTCTTTCTATTCGAGCGGCCTTTGGGTGAGTTACACACAGCGTGTTTACAGGACTCTGCGTACCCAATATAATAACGCGTTTAGAATGTTGTTGGGCCTTCCGTGGCGGTGTAGCGCATCGGGGATGTTCGCAAAAGCGCGTACTGATGGGTTCCAGGCAATCATGCGCAAAAAAGCATCCTCACTGCTACAACGACTACGAAGTAGCGACAGTAGCATTCTGGGCGCAATTGCAGCGCGTTTCGACTGCCCATTTCAAAATAGGTGGATGGGGTTGGCCATAGGTTTAAATTAGGCTGAGTCTGTGGCTATCCTCATCCACTGATGTGTGAAATTTCAGGCAGAGTGAACTACTAACAATACTAACATAAGTAATTTAAGCATAATTATTATTTGATATACTAACATACTAATAAATAAATGAATTAATGTAAACAACTATGGATATTTTTGTCTGAATTAAATTATTATTATTATTATATAAAATCATTTTCTTTTTGTACTGGCAATGAATTTGTTTAAAAAGGTGGGTCACAGTTCAATAGTTAATAATGTAGCAAGTAGATATATTTTTTTATAAAAACGGTGAATTGTTGGATATGAGACGTCTTAATTTTCTCTAGTGACTTGATTCCGAAGGTTCTTAGTGACAATGAATGCTGTAAAGTGTTGGAAATAACGGGCAATTAAAAATCAAATACAAACGCGATAGAATCCATAAATAAAAAATATTTCAAAATTGTAATACTCGTGCAAACATCAGAAATCAATATAATAATTAAAATATATTTTTTTCAGGAAGAAAAGAGCTACGTTCAAGTACAGTGAGTATCATTAAATATTTATTATTTTTATATACTAACGAGACACCCGACATGACACCCTGCAACTTGGTGGACATGAGAATATATCAAGTTATAAAAAAATATACCATTCAAATATATCGATCTGGATTTCATGGTGCTGCTGAGAATTTTTTGAATACCAATTTTGTGTAGACTTGGGATAGTCTAGTGAGCTCCCGATCACGGAGAGGCCATCCACGTGTGGGCAATGCACCGTCAGTGAATGATATTTTCGGGGCGTTTGCTAGTATAGCGGCTATATACGGCGGGTTATAAGGTTGCACACCATACCTTCCGGATGGATCAGGCGTACTAGAACGAGATCAAAGTCTGTCCCCAAAAAAAGTTCCTTATGATTATTATTTCCATCCACAAATTGTTAAAAACCTTACTTAGTAACATATACAGATGATAGAGAATGAATAGAATTTAAGTGCACAGGTGGTGTAAGTGGTTAGATACTGACCTGCCATGCTAGTGTCGTGAGTTCGATTCCATTGAACAACAGTTTGTGTGATCTACAAATCGTTGTTGTAAGTCTGGGTGTAAGTAATTTGCTTTTATTAAATTGTATGTTTTTTAAAGTTCCACCGCAATACAAGCATATATCCTTAACGACTGGTGTGTTTTTTTTTTAAATTGGAAAACAGAAAAACAATAGTTTCCCTTAAATAAATAGGCGGTAGAAAATAAACGGACATATTTATTTATTCCCAGAGCTGAGACAGCATTCAAGTGGTTACACAAACCCATGGCGAAGAGTGATATTAAAGCGAACGGTCAACAGGCTGCCCGGAATCTCATCGACGTTGGCAAAAAGGTGAGCTATACTCGTACAGTCTTACCAAGCTTTCAAAGGCAACTAATTTATTAAACCTGAATTGAGATTAAAACTAATGACCTTATTTCATCCTGAGTTTATAAAAAAACTAAGTGTCTTAATAGTACCTGCCTAATGGCAGGTTCTGATTTAAAAAAAAATATGTATTTTCACATATTTTTTTTAAAAATCAGAACATGAGTAATAGACACTTAGTTATTTTATTGTGTTTTTTTTATTACTTAGGGTGGCAAACGAGCAACCATCACATCCGATGGTAAGAGTTACTATCACCTATGGACTTTTGCAATACCAGGATTATAGCCAAGCCTCCCCCTTGTGACCGAAGGTTAGCAAGTAAATAAAATATTTTTTTTCGTACATTTCAGATGACTAAAGACCTGTCAGGCGCAGATAAAGAAGATATGCGCCATCTAGTGGAGGAGACGGAACAACTCTTCACTCAGTGTTGCAAGAGATACGACCAAGAGCAGTACGGGTGTGTAAATACATATATTTTTAATTTAGATCTTTGTAAGTTTATTAATAAATCATGTTACTGAATGTATGCGAGTGAAATTTTGTACGGGAATATATATAATACTTTTACACACACACACATATCATCACGCTATGGCGTGATATAAGGAATATGTCCCTTGCAGGGTAGGCAGAGAGAACAGAGTGCCAGAGAACTCTATCTCTGCATACTTCACTCGCTTCCTCAACATTCATAATTCTTTTCATACACGCTCGCCGGTTTCGGAGACTCTTGACTCCACCTTCCTTCAGTACATGACCGATCTGGTCTAGATAGGTTAGTCTCGGTCTCCCTCGGTACCTACATCCTTACATTCCACGTGCCCACCCGGCACTCTGCTCTCCTCGACTCGCCTGACTGGGCAAGGCGTGATGGGTGGCGGCCCCCATCGCCGCAACTGCCGAAATTCGTATAATACTTTTACAGACTTAATATATACATAGGATAGAAATCCGTGTGGTGACGGAGTAAGAATACAATTCACTACCCCTTATCTTGCCCGTGGGTGATCGTACGAGACGACTAAGGGATATAAAACGCATAGAACATCTATGCAAGAGAAGGAAAACTCGAAATAAAACCCTATACCAACACGTCTGACCAGCGCGGTATAGTAGGTTAATTTCCCTCCCATTTTGGATGAGGCTTGAGCCCAACAGTGTGACATATGTGGGCTGTGATGATGATGATGATGATGAATATATACTTATGTACCTCCATAGGATCTTCTCACACTTTATAGTAGTAAAAAATTATGCTCATTATCAACGATCCCTAAATTTTAGATATCGCCTGAAACAATATAAATGATGAATAAATTCTATATAACTTTTCAAATATATTGCCTTATTAAGTGCTACCTAAAAATTAAATATTATTCAACTTCAATTCTTTCCTTCTATATAAAGAAATTACCCTGCACTAAGGCAATAATCCTTGTACTGCAGTGGACTTTGCAAACATGCAATTAACGGATACAAATTACACTTAGACTAAAAAAAACAGTTTTCCACAAACACAAAATATTGTTCTGCGTGGGTATCGAACTAACGGCAGTGGCATGGCATCTTAACCACTAAGCTATCTGTGTAATAAACTAACATATACCATCATACTCATACATTATATCATACCACCATAGATGTAAGAGTAACAATAGGTAATGATGTACTAGAGCAAGTGGATGAATTTGTATATCTTGGATGTGGATTTAGCCGAGATGGAAGGTACACCACTGATATAGAGCGAAGAGTGAATGCGGGAAATAGAGTGAACGAAGCGTTGGGACAACTTCTCGATAGCCACCACCTCAGCCAGAAGGCACGTGTAGCAATACATAACGCAGTGCTTGTCCCAACATTACTGTATGGAAGCGAGAGTTGGGTATGCAGAAAAGAGTATGAAAGTAAAATTAATGCGGTCGAAATGCGATCTCTCCGGAAAATCTGTGGAGTTAGGCGGATCGATCGCATTCGCAACGACGACGTAAGAGAGCGAGAAGGTATGAAAGAGAGTATTGGTGTAAAGATGCGAAAGGGAATGCTCCGATGGTTCGGACATGTGGCAAGAATGCCGAACGAACGTCTGGTTAAGAAGATATACAATGCGAAAGTGGAAGGATGTAGGTACCAGGGGAGACCGAGACTCCCCTACCTAGACCAGATTGGTCACGTACTGAAGGAAGGTGGAGTCAAGAGTCTCCGAAACCGGCGAGCGTGTATGAAGAGAGTTATGAATGTTGAGGAAGCGAGTGAAGTATGCAGAGATAGAGTTCTCTGGCACTCTGTTCTCTCTGCCTACCCTGCAAGGGAAATGGCGTGACGATATGTATGTATGTATACCATCAATATTGTCAGTTATATTGTTTACTTACGCATGAAAGAGAAGCATGGAATAGGTTAGGGGGGGCCTACGCCCTAGAGGTCACTACTAAATTATAAAAATAAAAATGGTTTATTTTATAGAAACAAATTAATTTGTAAGTTTAATATTATTTAAGTTACTTTCATTACTTTTAGCCGTCTTTTACGACATCAACGAATAAAATAAGGGTTGGTAGTATTCGTAGCCGCTACCACACAGCTCATTAATGAAAACATATATTTTTAAATTATAAATCAATTTAGTATTTGTTGACTTACGAGTGTAGTAGAACACTAGTTACGAAAAGTATACTCGCTGGTACATACAGTTACAGGAAAATATGTTGTAAGTTTCAAGGGTCTCCCAGGAGAATGCAACTGTCAATTTTAATGGTGCCCTCGCGCAATATTTAAAGACTTCCACGGGAATATAAGATATATGATTTTTCTATCTTTCCATGTGGTGACGGAGTAAGAATATAATTCACCACCCCATATCTTACCCGTGGGTGATCGTACGAGACGACTAAGGGACATAAAACGCATATAAAAACTCGAAAACTCGAAACAAAACACTATACCAACACGTCTGACCAGCATGGTGTAGTAGGCCAATTTCCCTCCCATTATGGAGGAGGCTCGAGCCCAACAGTGGGACATATATGAGCTGAGATGATGATGATGATAAGATATATTGCATTCTTCTGTTACTATGCGAGATGACATCACTATTTTTTCAACTCTTAAGAAAATAATGTAAATTGTTAGAAGAATATGGTCGCCATATTATTTCTTTGAAACTTAATTTAATTCGTGAGTTTGCATGGTTTTATAGAAGATTTTGATTATTTTCTTCTTTAAAGTGCAATACTTTTATTAGAAGTGAGAAAATAATCAAAGTATTGCAGAAGATTTGTATTCCGTAGGAATCGAACCTATGTCTTCAGTGCGGTGATTATCTATGTATATTTACCACTACGCCACATTCGCCGTTATTATTTTCATCTCTTTTCTTCCTTTTCTATAACAACTCTATAACAAAATAAGGTTAACTTATCAGTTATTAATACATACATACATACATATCATCACGCCATATCCCTTGCAGGGTAGGCAGAGGGAACAGAGTGCCAGAGAACTCTATCTCTGCATACTTCACTCGCTTCCTCAACATTCATAATTCTCTTCATACACGCTCGCCGGTTTCGGAGACTCTTGACTCCACCTTCCTTCAGTACATGACCGATCTGGTCTAGGTAGGTTAGTCTCGGTCTCCCTCGGTACCTACATCCTTCCACTTTCGCATTGTATAGATCTTAACCAGACGTTCGTTCGGCATTCTTTCCACATGTCCGAACCATCGGAGCATTCCCTTTCGCATCTTTACACCAATACTCTCTTTCATACCTACTCGCTCTCTTACGTCGTCGTTACGAATGTGGTCGGTCAGCCTAACTCCACAGATTTTCCGCAGAGTTAGTAAAAATAAATATAATCAGTTATTAAAAATAAAGATTTTTTTAAAATTAAGCATAAAATGTTGGAATATACATTTGCATGGCTGGACTATTACTGCTTAAGTGTGGCAGTTACCACCTACCACCAGGCAGATCGATTTCATCTATAACTATTTTTTTTTATTGTAGTTTATTGATGGAACGCATTCGAGAGCTGCGAAAGGCGATAGAACGTATAGCCGTAACCAAGGTGGTGGAAGACTTCATGGATGCAGAAGAGCCACTTGCCGATTTAGACATACTTGCTGATGCTGAGAAAGGTGTGTTGTTGTTACTTAAAAAGGAAAAGAAAAGATCGAATATAAGTACAGTACTCGGTGATAAATACTGCACATCGACCTTTAAAAAGAGATAATCGACTAATTTCGCCTTAGTAGAGCATTGTCCCTATCGCACACTGCCTGTGTGACGTCTCACTAAGCACTAACCGGTATCTATTAGGAGCTGTTGAAACAATAAAAGTTTTTATAACTAAATATAATACACATGTTTTACAAGCTTTTATCTCAATTCTTCTTCTTCTTACTTCATTTTCTCGCATTTGTACAACGACCAACTAATGTCACACAGGTAGCGTGCGACAGAGACAGCGCTCTACGATGCCGAAATTAACCCATTACCTCTTTCTAAGGATGATGTGCAATATTTTTTGCCGGGTGGTATACCTTAGGAGGAGTAGATGGAGTAATAGGAATTCCATCCAGCCTATCTGTCAGCTTATGGACGTCCATATTAGCACATAGTCTTTCTGTAATAATGGATAGTGCTATGGATATATGAGCTGACATGATGTTGATGATGGTGAAGGGGATTTATCCAGTGTGACGACGAGATAAAAATACAATTATCACCACCGGTTGCAACCACGTGTAACCTTAGGAGTCGTAATAGGTTAAGGGTAACAAGAGAGTAAGTGGCAGTTGTCTCTTGGACATATAACACTTATTACGATCGCCATCTTGTCTGATTAACGTGGCAATTACTACAATTTCCTTTCAAATCAATGTCATAGATGGTATAGGACCGCGCCTTGTGGCGATTATGGGGGAGACCTATGTACAGCTATGGGCCGCAAATTGCTAAAAGGATTACCGTTATCATCATTAGATGATGATGATAAGGAAGACTATTTGACATATCAATAAATAACTATTATTGATATTTAAACTGCCTCAGATGTGACTTAAAATTTCAATGAGTCTTTAATGACAAAGGGTATAAGGCAAGCTTATGTACATAGTCCTAATCACGTCAGATTCTTACCTACAGATGAGAAGACACGCAAGTTCTTGCTTGAGCGGAAGATAGCTGAACTTCTGGCACAGCTTGCTGGCGTTACCAGAGCGGCCAGGTTTATAGCCGACACTGGCAGCGGTGGTCGCGCTATGTCCACCAAGTTGAAGACCTGCAGCGAACAGGTTAGTATCTCTCATATAACTATTGTTTTCTTAAAGTATTCTCGAATGAAAGGCGTACACCACATTGAATTATTTTTCAGTTAAAGGTTATTGCCCTGTGATGATGAACTAAGAATACATTTACCATTATTTCTTAGCCCGGATAGCTTTGGGGCCTTGGGTGTCGTTAAAGACGACTAAGGGATATGCATATAACCATAGAGGTTATATGCATATCCCTTAGTCGGCTAGAGAAAGAAAATTCAAATAAGATTATCTAGAGGTTCGTTTGATGGCCTGGTAATATAATTTTTGTCTACTCTCGGGGTGGTGCCTTCAGCCGATTAGCCCCCTACTGGTGGTAGTCTACTATACAGTCACCCGCACACTCGTCTTGTGAGGTATTAGACGTAAGTAATATAGCACAACATTTGGAATATTAGATTTCTTATAAAAATGATAACCATATTTCCACTCGGGTTTTGAAGGATGGAAATGAATTTCCAATAAATATGACTTGTAAAATAAAATTGAAAATTTTATCAAATTTTTACTCATTTTGGAGTAAAACTTCTTTAGGCGCGACTAGGGAGTAACTCAGATTTTTTTAAATAGGATCATAATTTATTACTAGATGGCGCTGTAACAAAGTTAATGGATTCTAAGAGGACATGTATTAGAGTCTAAATCGCGCTATAGAAATTTTTGCAAATTTTAACTATATACAGCGTGCCGATTTTATTACTAGAATAACTTAAACTGGGTGTAGGAATGACGTCATAAAAAACAATAAAGTTAGTTGCAGACTCCTAGCTCTTCCCAATCCCGAGATAAAATGATTTGTTTCTTATCAAAACAATAGGTTTGCCAACGTATATTGACCTGTAGGTACATTTCGACCCAGCTGCGCGGCGGTCAGCGTAGTGAGAGCGGGACTATTTGCCTACTCGTTCAATGTCACACGCATGAGTAATATACCTACAACGAACGTTTATAGTACAAAGTGTATTGACCGCTTATCATTAGGGCAATTTAATCAAAAATTAGGTACTATTTTTTTT
Organism: Lymantria monacha; assembly: GCA_905163515.2. NCBI lineage: Eukaryota > Metazoa > Arthropoda > Insecta > Lepidoptera > Erebidae > Lymantria > Lymantria monacha. The sequence continues at coordinate 20,665,663 of LR991107.1, read as the reverse complement.
ACTGATTTGGATAATGTATCATGGTCTGATACACCTCCTTCAAGGATTCTACTAATTAAATCGGCAACCTGTATATTAAAATTTATAATAAACTACTGTACTTGCTTCAATTACCTGTTTCGAATGAATAATATTAATAAAACATTTGAATAATCTTTGTAAAGCACATGAATAATAAATATAATTAAATTAAATTACAAATTATAATATAATATTTATTTATTTAAGTTAATATTTAATCATTTCAGTGATATATGTCGTCAACGCCAAAGAAGTTTTAATTCAATCGCACGTAAAGGTTACACGCACACATTTTTTGTTTGCAATAAATAGTAAGTATTTTTTTTAATTGTTGATGTTTTTTAATTTCAGACCGAGCTACTAGCACCTATGTTAGTGAAAGCAGCAGAAGAAAGGATAAATAAACCTGACGATAAGGCAAGTTCTATGTACTAGTAGAGTTCAGACTTTAAAACTTCGGGCGATTATTGAAAGGCATAACTGCATCTGTTTCCATTTAGATATTTTTTACTATTGGGTAAACCGTAAACCATGGGATTGATCAAAAACTTTAGTCTTTTTTCGTCTTTTAGTGGACCAACTTAGAATCATTATATATCAATTTCACCGCCTATCAGGATTCATTGTTGTATATAAGACTCCAGACTAAGGGAGGATGCAAAAAAAAATCATTAGTACGCTTCGCAGACAGATTGGCCAATGCAATGAAAGTTATAACTTATCTGACAGTGTACTGCTGCCCATTTCTCAGATCCTCTCTTAGCTGGTTTCTATAACTCGCTCGAGAAGTATGAAATCTATATCTCATTACATTTAAGCCGTAACCTCACGGGATCATATCAAATTCTGAGGAAATTCTATGAAAACAAAACATCTTTTCCGTTGGTCATTTTGCTTTGTCTTTCCATGTGATGACAGACTAAAAAGACAATTCACCATCTTTATTTTATCCTTGGGTTTCATAAAAGACTACCAAAGGATATGCAAATAACATTTATGCAAAAGAAAGAATACTTAAAACAAAATCCTGGACCAACCCATCCGATCAGCGTACTGCAATAAATCAATTTCCCTCTTACAGTGGAGGAGCCTCGAGCCCGTTAGTGGCATAAGCTGAGATGAAAGAAGGTCTAATCGCATTTCATAGATCGATATTGTATCTGTGTATAGCCAGCCATAAACAGATTTATAGAAGTACCCTATTCTGATCAAAAAGGAATAACAGTTAGAGATTCAATCGTCGAAGGACATTGATGAGTCCAAAAATAATGAAACTGATGATAAAATTTTTCTTTTAATAACTTTTTAATTTTTATATGTTATCACAGTATTACTTTAGCTGTGTGGTAGCGGCCACGAATACTACCAACCCTTACTTTGCTCGTGGATGTCGTAAAAGACGACTATGAGCCTTATAACGACCTCGGCCAACTCCATCTGATGCCGTTTGGTCAACAATTGCATCCCAAGGTGGGTTGACGTCTGGCAGGCGGCCGGTCATAAAACAAATTGTATCGACCCCACGCAATTGGGATAAGAACAGGAGAATGATGATGATCACAGTATTGCTCTGGGACTGAGACCAAGTGGTCTAAGATTGATTCGTCAGTTCTAGAAATATAGAATTGATGATTAAGAGGCTTCGGGTTATAATTACCAATCAAGTAGTATTTGAGTTTCCAATCAGGATATTCTTAGTAACAGCTTGAAACTGTGATCACAAACAATGGCTTTGATTTAATAACTTAGAGTTAAAAGATAATTATTATAATAAAATTAACTTTTTGTTTAGGCAATTATCGAGAATTATAAGGCGTTGCTGGCTCAGTACACGGAATCCTTGTCAAAGATTCGGGAGCTATGCGACCAGTCGATAGATCCTATGGAGTTCGTGCAAGCAGCCGGGGAGACGATGCAGAGAATGAGAGAGGAGTCCACGAAGCATAACGATCCCATGAAATGTGCCTACACCTCTACTGCCATCACCAAGTAAGTTTTCTCTTGAGCTTATGGAACTCCTTGTTTTATGCGCTCAGGACATGAGTAGAAGGTTTAATATAAGATATTTCATGACTTGATGAACGACACTATACAATACGCCATCTGTGTATACAATTAAACCGTCATCATCATCATCATCGCCATCATCATCACCACTATCAAAAAGGTTTATAATGTGTGTGTCTGTTATCAGAGCTATTTTTGGCACTCAAACGTGGTCTCTAAGACAGCTTTAAAAGACAATGCGGGTGCACAAAGTACACATATCAGAAGTGAAAGTTATGCAAACTAATTTTTAAATCTCGTTCACATACATCAACCAATAGCGCGTATTCCCTCTCGCCCTCCCTCTCTCTCTCGCCCTCTCTCTCTCTCTCGCCCTCCCTCTCTCTCTCGCCCTCCCTCTCTCTCTCTCGCCCTCCCTCTCTCTCGCCCTCCCTCTTTCTCTCTCGCTCTCCCTCTCTCTCTCGCCCTCCCTCTCTCTCTCACCCTCCCCCTCTCTCTCGCCCTCCCTCTCTCTCTCTAAAAGAACGAGTGTAACTAACATAGATTGAAGGAATATTACGTTGAAGTGACCGTAATAGGTGGATATATGGATATGGATAATAGTGGTAGGACCACGCTGTCGACAGTTCTCTGTCTACAGCTGCGGGCCGGTCCCTCCGAGGTAGTACCACACTGAGCAGAAGATCGACGTCTGAGTAAAGACAATATGCTATTGCCCTTCGTTCGGTAAGCGAGAGAGCCGGCAGCCCTACTGGGGTGGGTTTGGGAATTGTAATGGTAGGCAGCGGCCTAGCTATATCCTTATTATAGCAAAGGTCCATGGGCAGCAGTGACACTTACCATCAGGTGTGCTGCTTGCTCGTTTGCCACCATAAGCAATAAAAAAAAATATATATCTTAAAAGTTTCAAGGAATTATTGAATACAAGTGGCATAGCTCTGAACGGCATTCTCGTGGGTAAACCTACATTATGGATGGGCTGATGGATGAATGGATAATTAAAATTAAATATACCTACGTATTCTAGATTAGCGAATCGTGTGATCCATGTGGGTCTATCGTCGAGTTCAGCTCGCAACGATCCGGAGTTGGCGCAAGCGTTGACAGTAGCTCAACAGCAACTGTCAGCCGCCACTCCCAGCCCCGGACTCAGAGCCAGTAGGATGCCTGACTGGAAGGATACCACAGCACAGGTACATAATTATCAACTATTATTATTATATTTTAATACAAACCGCGCTCACAAGTCATTATCATCAACAGCTCACTTTGTGTCCCACCGCTGGGGTTGAGCGTTCTTTATAATGGAAGGGAAATTAACCTAATATACCACGCGGGTCAGACGGTTTTAGATAAGATTTTAATTTGAGTTTGCCTTCATTGGCATAGTTGTTATATATGCATATTATATCCCTTAGTGGTCTTTTGTGACACCCATGGGTAAAGGGGGTAGTGAATTGTATTCCTACTCCGTCACCACACTGAAAACAGCACTCCTAATACATTTTTTGTATATGATTTAAGAATACAATCCAATCCTTTGTCTATTATAACAACTTATATATTAAACATTGACTAGATCCTGAGAGCCACAGACGAGGTGGAGCAAGTGCTCGGCGGAGAGAATATCTTCAAGAATCATCAGCCGGACGCCAACCAACCTATTTACGTAAGTACATACATACATATCATTACGCCATATCCCTTGTAGGGTAGGCAGACAGGACAGAGTGCCAGAGAACTCTATCTTTGCATACTTCACTCGCTTCCTCAACATTCATAATTCTCTTCATACACGCTCGCCGGTTTCGGAGACTCTTGACTCCACCTTCCTTCAGTACATGACCGATCTGGTCTAGGAAGGTTAGTCTCGGTCTCCCCCGGTATCTACATCCTTCCACTTTCGCATTGTATATCTTCTTAACCAGACGTTCGTTCGGCATTCTTTCCACATGTCCGAACCATCGGAGCATGCCCTTTCGCATCTTTACACCAATACTCTCTTTCATACCTACTCGCTCTCTTACGTCGTCGTTGCGAATGCGATCGATCAGCCTAACTCCACAGATTTTCCGTAGAGATCGCATTTCGACCGCAAACATGTTTGTAACAATACAAATAAAATGTATACAATACAAATAACAATAAAAATGTTTAAATAGTGGTAGGGCCACGCTGTTGACAGTTCTCTGTCTACAGCCGCGGGCCAGTCCACCCGGGGTAGTACCACACTGAGCAGAAGATCGACGTATGAGTAATAGCAATGTGCTATTGCGCTCCGTTCGGTGAGCGAGAGAGCCGGAAGCACAACTGGGTGGGTTTGGGGTTTATATTGGTAGACAGCGGCCTAGTTGTACCCTTGGTATTGCAAAGGTCTATGGTCGGAAGTGACACTTACTATCAGGCGTGTTGCTTGCTCGTTTGCCACTATTAGCAATAAAAAAAAAAACTAGATTTTTTATTGCTTATGGTGGCAAATAAATAAATAGCATACTTACTATACCGCACTTATCTGTTAGTTATTCTATTTATAGATGAAATTTTATAATTCTAATTGTAATTAATTTTAATAATAATGCCTTTCATTATTTTAGTCCATATTTTTACTAATTTTTATTGACTATAAATTCCAATATTAATTTTAATGTTTCACATTTGTCGGTCATCTCGTGACTTTAGTTTAGACTGATTATTTTATTGAAAGACAAAACGTCCTGAACTAAGTAACTCCTTGTATTTTGGGAAGGGTTTTACAAACGTATATTTCATAGATATAAATTACACTTAGAACCAGAACAACAATCTGTGTATCGCCCAAAACATCGTTCTTCGTGGTAATCGAACCCGTAACTTTACATTACGTACCCACACTGTACGTCTGCATCTTAACCATTGTACCATCTATATTCTGTTTGTATTATATGTGCATATTGTATATTGCAGAATGAGGCATTGAACCTGCACGAGGTGACACGCGGCTGGTCATCGCGCGACAACGAAATCGTTGCTGTAGCCAAACGCATGGCCGTATTGATGGCCAAATTGTCTGCCTACATGAATTCAAGTATGTTTTTAATTATTATTTTAACTGTTTATTTATCAAGCACTTGATATATTCTAATAACCATGTGGACTATCACTGTCAGACATGTCTCCCCACAAGAATGCCATTCAAAATGGTGCTGTGCCACCTGCATTCAATTCACTATTTATTTTTTTCGAATATATTTTTATCTTTTTTTCTCCAACCAGATAAACAACACGAAGTTTTGACGACCTCTAAAGCTATAGTAGCGGAGTCCCACGAGGTATCGCGGCTGGCCAAGAAACTCGCACACGAGTGCTCTGACCACAGGATCAAAACTGTAAGTCATTTATAAAAAAGTTAGGCACCTCTGTAAATATACGTTATCCATCCATCCATCAGTCTAACAAAGCTAAGTGTTGTACATAGACTTACCCATTTAGGGGTAAAGCTAAAATATCCGCGTTTGGGAGACGCGTTGATTGTTACGGTTGAAATTAAGTTTCTTAGAAGAATGCATATTCTTCCTTCTGACTAAGGGATTGGGAAAAAATTAGTTTTGGCAATCCCAAAGTCGGTTTTTACGACTTCATCATCATCATCATCATCACAGCCCATAAATGTCCCACTGTTGGGCTCGGGCCTCCTCCGCAGTGGGAGGGAAATTAACCTACTATACCGCGCTGGTCAGACGTGTTGGTATAGGGTTTTGTTTCGAGTTTTCCTTCTCTTACATAGATGTTATATGCATATTTTATCCCTTAGTCGCTTTTTACGATCACCCACGGGTAGGATAGGAGGAGGTGACTTGTACTCTTACTCCGTTACCACACGAACATATTTTGCTTATTATAACATCTAATAATTGCATATTATATTCTTTAGTCTTCCTTTACGAAACCCATGGACAAGAAAGGGGCTGGTAAACTATATTCTTACTACGTCACGAAAGGGCAGAAATTGTTTTGTGGGACATATACAATCCATTTGACACGAGCGAATTTAAATCCTTGCTTAAGTACAAAAAGAGTGATAATAAATTTATATTACAACAGAATTTGCTGCAACTTTGCGAGAAGATACCCACCATCAGTGGTCAACTGAAGATGTTAACTACAGTGAAAGCATCTTCACTAGGTCACCAGGGTACACGTGAGGATCAAGAGGCTATGGACATGCTGGTGTCTAATGCTCAGAGTCTTATGATAAGTGTAAGTAGATATTTCAAATACTCTTCTCTGGATTTTGGATGAAAATTGGAAACTTTTTTATACATTATCATCAACAAATAAAGTATCTCCACAGGCGGTCTAAATAATAAATTATTTGTGTCGAGTATAATGCAATTCATAACAATTACATTCCCAAGGAGGGTTGACGTCAGACAAGCGGCCGGTCATAAAACTATTGCCAATAACTTTTGCAATATGATGGAAAAGGAGTAAATATTGTGTCAGCTACAAGTAAATGATAAAAGCAGGAGAATCATGATTGTATTTTTAAGGCGTCGGCAATTTTTTTTTTTTTTTTAGTGAACCCTCTTATGTTGTATAACATAAGTATATTGTGATTGTGGGCTCAAATATGTCGTTTGAATCCTAGATCAGTAAAATATAGTCAAGATTGTTTGCAGAGTTTTTTGATTTTCTTGATAAATTCTTAGGAACAAATGTTCAAGACGGAAATTGTCTAGTTAATGGTCATAGAATAATATGTTCATCCTTTATTATATAGGATTTGCCGCCTTAACTATCTATCTACTCCCTAAATGATATTGTTAAGACATAATACTATAAGTTTATTTTATATACACAGACTCGGGATGTGGTGAACGCAGCCAACAGTGCCTCTGTAAAGATCATGTCACAGCGAGGGCCCCGGATCAAATGGGTGCGGAAAACTTATTACTGAATGTTGTACAGTATATTGACACATGTGAATATATTTATATCAATGATCAGTGCCATGTCACATTTTTTTTATATTTTCATTAAATAGAGTCGAAAGTTTATTCAGATTTTGTTTTTATATAAGCATTCTCTCAACTTTATGATGTAACAACTTACTAAAAAAGGGTTTTAGAAAATCCAATCCCAAAGAGTCTGAAACATAATTTTTATTTTATTTTGTTTTATTTTATTTGGAAGACCAACAGCTATTAGGAATAGTATAAGTGAAGTAATTAAATATGTGAAGCCAATAATAGGTCTCCACGCTGAGGCAACAATACACAAACAAGTGATCCGAATACAAAAAAGCCTAAAAATAAATATATAAGTAAAATGTAATCAGTTATTAAATAATAATAAAAAGAAAGTAACGTTACAAGTATTTTTCAAAGAAGTCCAGACTAAGCATCCGTCATACCGGTTCCACCTTAGTTACAAATATATCAAAGTTTAGTGTTTTTGTTTGATTATTTAAAAAGTTGCTCGCTCGCCACAAAAATGCATTCTGATGATAGTTGGTGGGCGCCAGTGGAAGATGAATTGGTGTATAGTGTCTGACAAATTTTGTTGGTACATTAAATTTAATTTTTGATAGAAGATTGGGACTGTCAATCTTCCCTGATATACTTCTTCTTCTTCTTCTTATATATTGGCAATCAGCTACATATACGAGCTATTGGTGCCAGTGTTAAGTTATAAATATTTTCACGTTTTAGTCTTTCAAGTTCGTCATTGTTTAAGTCAAATTGTCACCATTAACAGTGCAATGGCCACACTGTTAATGGTATCTTGTGGGAATTTTGATGGAAAACGAAAACGTTGTAAAGCACTTTTATATGATATTCACTACATCCCAGTAGTTCCGCCGCTTCATATTACATAAAATGCCATCAAAATTATCTAATATAACACGTTAAAATACTAAGATATCGAATATAATACAAGAGCACCACATGACGTTTTCAAATGCCCATCAAAAGTCCTTCCCTGATATTATATTTAATAAATATATGATATCAGCTATCTGACGAAGTACGACAAATGGCAGTAAATGATATTTGGCATATGTCTCTAAGTACTCTGTGGATTGTGGTGTTTAGCCTTATAACATAAATACTTTACAAATTTCTGTTGAACATTTTCTGTCCGAGAGACATACGTATTATATCTCGGGTTCCAGACTTGACTATTGTATTCAAGTACGTAGCGAACGAACGTACAGTACAGTATTTTTAAAGTTTTAATTGCCTTCAAATCAGCTGATATTCTCATAATAAAACCCAACATTTTTATAGCCTTAGCAATTATAGAATCTATATGTCCCTGAAAAAGTAGTTTAGAGTCATGAATGACACCGAGATCTCGAATACTCGATACTCTATGAACCAGTTCTCCTTTTAAATAATAGTCTGTGGGGATTGTATTGATTTTCCTGCTGTAGGTACCTTTATCTAAATCCGTTCAAATGCTCGGTAATTACTGAGCATTTGGACGGATTTAGATAAAGCTTATTAACAATACAGTATTCACTCAGCCTATTTAAATTAGCTTGCGAACGCACCAGACGATGATGGCCTTAAAAAAATTCATAAAGTCTGCAAAGCACAGAACCTTTGAGAAATGGAAGCATGAGTCGATATCGTTCACAAAGATTAAGAACAAAAGCGCCCCAAAATCAAGCCTTGGGGACACCACTAGGCACAGGCACCCAATTAGATATATAATTATTGATCATAACCGCTTGAGACCGATTAGCTATATAAGATGTACGCCATCTCAACAAGTCTCCTCTTATTCCAATAAGTTTTAATTTAGTTATTAGCGTGTTGTGATCAATTTTATCGAAACATTTGCTGTAGTCAGTGTAAACGACATCTACCTGCCTCCCCTTACTCATAGTATCTGATATAAACTCGTCGAGTTCTATGAGATCAGATGTGGTAGACCGCCTTTTAAGAAAACCATCTTGAGATAAACTAAAACTATTCTTCAAAGCTGCGTAAAGCTGATTATACACCAACTTTTCAAGAACCTTGGCCAATACACAAAGCTTAGATACAGGTCTGTAATTGACGACCTGAGATTTCGAGCCTTTCTTATGAATTGGGTTTATAAATGCATTCTTCAATTTTAGTGGTACAATACAGTCTTTTGAAGATTTGTTAAAATTTATTCTAACAGATTTTGATATACTATCGGCAGTATTGACTAGAAAAGTTACAGGTATGCGGTCAGGTCCGGCTGACTTAGTGGTATCAAGGGATTTAAGAGTTTTACCTATATTTATATTGCCTATATCTACGTTAGCTATGTCTACCAATGAATTAGCTTGATCTTGTGATTCACCAGGCAACATCGGTGCAGTTTATGTAGGCTCAAGAAAGTTAGAATGGAAATAATCAGTAAAAGCGTTACATATGTCATCACCTTTATTTGCCGTTATTTGGCCATAGGTAACAAGCCCGGGGATACCTTGCATTTTACGCCGACCTTTCACAAAAGTCCGAAAATATTTAGGGTTATTATTTATTGAATTTTCCACTGAAGATATATAATTTTCGTAACACTCTAAGCGTTTAACCCTCTCTCTCTCAATAACTTAAACGTCTCAAGATCAGATATATTACTATAATTTTCGAATTTACGTAAATATTTATGTTTTTCCTTTATACACTTTTTTAATGCTATTGTGTACCGTTTATGAAAAGTAGTGTTTCTATTTATATTACTTTTGGTACGAATTTGTCAATTAATTGTTCTAGATAATAGTAAAAATATTGAACTGCATCATTTATATTTCCATCTTGTAGCTCTTTGTACCAATCAACGCTCTGTACCTATGTGTAAGTTTATCTCTCTGTAATCTCCCTTCATAAACATATAATTAATTCGCTTAGTAGGTTCAAATCTGATCAATTCTATATATTCTAGGCGTATAATTAGCGCCTTATGATGTGGGTCGATAGAGACCAATGGGTCATGGCACTCCGATACATTCAAAAAGTCGCTAGACAATACAAGATCTAATATTCTACCAAAATGATACATACATAACCTCATTCCATATCCCTTGCAGGGTAGGCAGAGAGAACAGAGTGCCACAGAACTCTATTCTTGCATACTTTACTCGCTTCCTCAACATTTATAATTCTCTTCATACACGCTCGCCAGTTTCGGTGACTCTTGACTCCACCTTCCTTCAGTACGTGACCAATCTGGTCTAGGTAGATTAGTCTCGGTCTCCGCCGGTACCTACATCCTTCCCCTTGCGCATTGTATATCTTCTTAACCAGACGTTTGTTCGGCATTCTTTTCACATGTCCGAACCATCAGAGCATTCTCTTTCGCATCTTTACACCAATACTCTCTTTCATACCTACTCGCTCTCTTACGTCGTCGTTACGAATGCGATCGGTTAGTCTAACTCCAAAGATTTTCCGTAGAGATCGCATTTCGACCCCATTAATTTTACTTTCATGCTCTTTTCTGCATACCCAACTCTCGCTTCCATATAGTAATGTTGCGACAAGCACTGCGTTATGTATTGCTTGCTACACGTGCGTTCTGGCTGAGGTGGTGGACAAAATGTTTGGTTACATAATTGTATTGTAATAGGTTATAGGTGTTTAACGCATTGATCAAGGAATATTCGTCACTTCTACTTACGTTATAAGGTGTTAAAAAGTTATCACTATCAACATACTGCCACATAATTTCACTCAAATTAAAATCACCGATTATCAAAAATTTGTCATCTGGGTTTATCTAACCCTAAAAGACAGTTATTAAGTTGATCAGAAAAAGAAAATTTGTAGGTTTTGTTTACATAAATATAATACACACAAATACAAGTAATAATAAGAGTTATTAGTAAAATTTTTAAGAGGCATAGCAATCCACAGGTCCTTAGCTGAAAAATTAAAGTGTGGTACCAAATTAGCGGATAATTCTTTTTTAATTACGATTAACCCCCCACCTCCGCGAGTAAGATCATAATTTCTATCCCGCCGGTACACTACGTACCGACTATCAAATAGCTCAGAATCGCTAACACTGTCCGTCAACCACGTTTCTGTTAGTATTATTAAGTCATAAGAACTTAGACATAAGTTCTATAAAACTGTGTTTTTTTAGAACGAATCCCACGCACATTTTGGTAAAATATTGTCAAAACTGCATCACTAACACCGTTTTACATTTTTAGGGACATTGTGAAAAATGCATAAATATCTAAGTAAAACGTCTGTAAAGAAAGTGTAATATATATACAGTGGGTAGGGGAAGGGGAGCACATAGGACCATTTAAGGTTTTAAATTAAATAATAAAATAAATTTAAGAGAAAAGTGGTCAAATTTGGCAAATATACACACTTTAAAGGTTTATGTATGTAGTGACAATAAATTACTTGCATATCTGTACAAATTTGTATGTTTTAAATAAAATTTATTGAAACGAAATATAGTCCTCTCTGCCCCGTGTTTGGGGCACTGGGTGACTTTGTCCGGTCCTCTGTGCCCCAATGATTTTTTCTACAATTTAAAATTTATTTAATTTGAAGACAACATATTTATCTATTTAAAGAGTTACATAAAAAAATAATTAAAGAAAGTAATTAAAGAAAAGTTAAATTATTCGTAATTTATACAAACAATATTATTATCATCTCCTCCGACCCCGGCGCAAGCATCGTGGGCCCAATTTTTACATATTCTACACTGAATCCAATATTCGTTAAACTTAGATTGGAAGAAGATTTTTGTGCAGTAAATGCAGTGAGGATTATTATCTCTAATATTTTCAAAATCACTGCTATCATCAGTCGGCCTTAATATTTACTCTCTTGTTTTTAATTTTGTTCTTGCTCTGTTTACCTTTTTTATATTTAATCAAATACTTGCAATTTTTTTGGGACTAATGATTTTTACGTCGCTTTTCTTCTTCTTCAGTTTTCTTCAAATTCTTAAAAGTTGAGCACGTTAATTCTTCTGAATACTGAGTTTTTGATTAGCGTTTAGAGGTTTTTTGAAATCGTTGGACAATAGGTTTTGGTAAAATTTGATATAAAACGTTTTGTAGAATTTTATTATTATTATTCGTCATTTGGGAGCTTGTTGAAGGTTGAGATTACAAAAAATTTCACACAATATCCACATTATAAATATCACATCTACCGTACCGGAGGACCTATATAACCCCAAATGTACCGGACCTTTGTGCCCCAGAGACGGTAGTTACAAAAAAGAACATGTGATAAGTTGAAAACAAAATATTAGATTAAAGCAATTCTACTCAAAACTTTCCTAATATGTTGTAGTTCAATCGCCAAATTCATTTTGAAGATAATTATTTAATATATTTATTTGTTATAAACATTAATTAATTACTTTTTTACAAGCCTACCTTTAAAAGCAATATTTTTTTGTTTTTTATTTATTTTTTAAAGACACACGCGTCCGTTATCACTCAATTAACAATGGCGTCTATACAGTGTTGCCACGTTATTCACAATTTCATTTTATTAAGTTTGGTATGATTTAAAGTAAAAGTCCTCTCTGCCCCGCTGGTCCCCTGTGCCCTCCCTTCCCCTACTTATATCCAAAAGTACCCACACAAAAGTACCCACACAAATATATAGGAAAATAAACCATTCGATTATGAGGTATAATAATAATACTCATTTATTGAAGTAACAAAGACTCATTATTGTTAGTAATACTTAGTCTAAATTGTTAGTAAATATTCATAACTAAAAATAGTAAAAATATAAATCAAAACGTACATGCAAAATAACAAAATAAATACTGCTGATACAAATCACCGCTGTTTAACTCCATGAGAGATTGCACAGCAGTGATTTATATATATGCAGTCCAACCGACTAGCAACCATGTCCAGGATACTATTTGAGCTGGCTCACACCCTACGCACCAAGGATGCACACCTTTTGCGCATTGTGGCGTAGAAACAATCTACACGCGCCTCGGCAAACATCCCCGAAGCGCTACAGAAGCGGGGCAGCCCCAACAGCACCCTGAACGCGTTGTTATATTGGATACGGAGGGCATTGTAAGATTTTTGAGTATACCCGACTAGAAATTTTTTCGTCTTCCTTAGCAGGACCGGACCGGGCATGCCCGATCTAGACCAGATAAGGTATGTAACGCAGAAGATATATCTGGACCCGATCAGGAAAACCTTATCGGGTCCAGATCAGGCATTCCTGATCGGGTCCAGATCAGGCGTTCCTGATCGGGTCCGGATGAAATTTTACTGATCGGAACCAATTCAATCATCTGCGTTATATATCTTGCCTGATCCAAAACGAATATGCCCAGTCCGGTCCTTTTAAAAAACATGAATATCTTAAAGAACATGTTTAATAGGTCACAAGCGGGATTCGAACCCGCGCCTATTGGGATTCCGGCCCAATCGTGCTGCTTCACTTCGTAATCGGTTTTATAAATAATTAAGCATATTAAATGCTAAAATTTCAGTAATTTAAATAAAAAGGTTGTGTCATCGTTTAATACAATTCTAACTGTAAAGTTTGAAGTATTAAGCCTATAACAATGTGTAAACATTGTCGGGTAGATAGCATACCGTCACCTTAAGACGTAAATATGATACGAAAGTGAAATTTGCATGTCCTATAATTAGTCACGGTAGTGTAGTGGCAGCACGATTGGGCCGGAATCCCAATAGGCGCGGGTTCGAATCCCGCTTGTGACATCATTTTTCACTTCGTAATCGGTTTTATAAATGTTTAATAGGTAAAAATATAAATTAATATATGACGTAGGCACCGAATGCAGTGCTATATTCTTATCATAGGGAGTCCAGTGAGCCGTTCCGATTATGGCGCAACCACCAGATGCTAATGACTGCAACTGTCGTCTGAATTTCTCATTCATGACCTGATCGATCTGTTTTAATCTGTTTTGATAACAACTAATTTAATATTAGCCATGTCATTACGCTTCGGAGAATCTTCACACCGCGATTCAAATAATGACGTCATTTTACTAACGCCATCTATTTATTATGACCCAAAACATTAAATGTTAGAATGGTTGTTACAATATAATATTTCTATCTATCTATGTTTTCAAATGTAAGGTACATTTATATATATATATATTATTTATTTTTGTTTTTTACTTAAAATATAAATTATTTTTATATTATTAATTAAACATTATTATTATTATTAAATACATATGATTAATTAAAGATTTCAGATTAATCTCCTCTGATGCAAATACAATTTCGCCGTGGCATAAATATGACAATCATGTCACTTTTTTGAATTTTGATTGATATTTTTTTTGTGTTACGAAAACTGTTTCTGGTTCTGATATACTACAAGCCTTACTATATACTTGATGATATTTCGCATCAGGCTATCCTTATTTGGTCCTGATCTGGTCCTGATCCGGTATTCCTTACCATACTTGATGTTATTTCACATCAGGCTATCCTGATCAGGACCAGACCTGGTCCTGATAGGGTTTGCCGGATCCGGCATGCTTCATTCTGTCCTGATCGGGTCCTGATCCTGTATGCCTTAACATACTTGATGATATTACACTTCAGGTTATCCTTATTTGGTCCTGACCTGGTCCTGATCCGGTATGCCTTACCATACTTAATGATATTTCACATCAGGCTATCCTTATTTGGTCCTCATCCGGTATGCCTTACCATACTTAATGATATTTCACATCAGGCTATTCTTATTTGGTCCTGATCTGGTCCTGATCCGGTATGCCTTACCATACTTAATGATATTTCACATCAGGCTATCCTTATTTGGTCCTGATCTGGTCCCGATCCGGTATGCCTTACCATACTTAATGATATTTCACATCAGGCTATCCTTATTTGGTCCTGATCTGGTCCTAATCCGGTATGCCTTACCATACTTGATGTTATTTCACATCAGGTTATCCTGATCAGGACCAGACCTGGTCCTGATAGGGTTTGCCGGATCCGGCATGCCTCATTCTGTCCTGATCGGGTCCTGATCCGGTATGCCTTACCATACTTGATGATATTACACATCAGGCTATCCTTATTTGGTCCTGACCTGGTCCTGATCCGGTATGCCTTACCATACTTGATGATATTTCACATCAGGCTATCCTTATTTGGTCCTGACCTGGTCCTGATCCGGTATGCCTTACCATAATTGATGATATTTCACATCAGGCTATCCTTATTTGGTCCTGATCTGGTCCTGATCCGGTATGCCTTACCATACTTAATGATATTTCACATCAGGCTATCCTGATTTATCCTGACTTTTACCCCCGGTCTCAAAAACCATGAGCTAGCTCTTGGTCGTGTTATATTGTAATCCGTGACTGGTGGCATAACTCTCACAAATCGTTATGAGTTGCCGCAGTCCACACGGTGACGCACTCAGTAGCGCCATGTCATCGGCGTAGGTAATGTTATTAACACACACTCCATCAATGTGACATCCAGCCCTGGTGCTACTGAGCTTGCTAATTAATTCATTAACATATAGATTGAAAAGAATAGGTGAGGTTAATCCCCCCTGCCTCACCCCACATTCCAATCTATACGACTGCGAAAGAGCTCCTGCCCACCTCACATTGTTGACCTGACCGCCATACCAGTATTTTAGTAAATTAATAATCGCTACAGGTACCTGAGCTTGTTTCAACTTCAACCATAAGATGTCGTAGGAGACCAGGTCGAATGCTTTGGAGAGAACGAGAAAGCAGCAATACACGTGTGTTTTACGCCTGGTATAGTAGTTGACAGCATGCTTAAGACACAGTATAGCACTCTCGGTTGATAATCCTGGCCGGAAACCGAATTGATTATCACATAGATGTATGTATTTATTTAACTGCGTATTAAGCATGCTATCAAATACCTTCACTATAATTGTAGCTAACGATATTGGCCTATAGTTCGATTTATCTGCTAAATCGCCAGATTTGTTTTTCACGATAGGCACTACCACCGTACGCAACATATCCGTAGGTATATAGCTATGAGACGCACACAACGAATACAGCAATTTCAGTACCCTAGGCAAATGAGGTCCTGCATATCGAAGATGCTCGATGCTGAGGCCATCATGGCCCGGAGATTTGCCCCTGGTCATAGAATTTATTGTATGGGCAATCTCTTTAGAATTAAATTTTATCTCCGGCATCATGCCATCCTCATCATCGAGCACCATACGAGATGGTCCCAACGGTGACTTTACATAGAAATGGTCCTTGAAGAGGTTGGCAATCTCTTTAGGCTCCGATACGCCGCCGACGCTCGCGGGCAACCCAGACTTATATTGTAATTTATTGGTGTTTTTCCAGAATCCACGAAAATCTTTTTTTAAATGGCATGACGCAAGCATATCCATTTTGATCTGAGACTCGTGATCCTGACACCACTTTAGACGCGATTTAAAAATTTTACGACTTTCGTACATTTCCATATAAATTTCTCCATGAGAGGGTCTACCATACCAATTCCATATCTGAAATTTCTGTCTAGCCTGACCATGAGCCTCCGCGATGTGTTTATTCCAACCCGGAATGGTCCTCTTTTGAACCCTTATTCCATTTCTGCAACCTACCTTGGCCGCCTCTGTTAAAGCGTTTACAATACGTTCATATAACTTGTATATGCTACTTCTGTGACTATCAACTCTACACATTTTACCACAACAGCTGTGCTCTTGTGGGAAACTAATGTATTGCAACTTCTCATGACATTTTTTTTGATACAGTGATATATCTTTATGGCATCTTTCTCCCCAAATAACACAATTTTTACTAATACTAAAGTCATACAATTTCGGTGTTATCACATTAAGCTTACATTCTATACATACATACATACATATCATCACGCCATATCCCTTGCAGGGTAGGCAGAGAGAACAGAGTGCCAGAGAACTCTATCTCTGCATACTTCACTCGCTTCCTCAACATTCATAATTCTCTTCATACACGCTCGCCGGTTTCGGAGACTCTTGACTCCACCTTCCTTCAGTACATGACCGATCTGGTCTAGGTAGGTTAGTCTCGGTCTCCCTCGGTACCTACATTCTTCCACTTTCGCATTGTATATCTACTTAACCAGACGTTCGTTCGGCATTCTTTCCACATGTCCGAACTGTCGGAGCATGCCCTTTCGCATCTTTACACCAATACTCTCTTTCATACCTACTCGCTCTCTTACGTCGTCGTTACGAATGCGGCCGGTCAGCCTAACTCCACAGATTTTCCGCAGAGATCGCATTTCGACCACATTAATTTTACTTTCATACTCTTTTCTGCATACCCAACTCTCGCTTCCATACAGTAATGTTGGGACAAGCACTGCGTTATGTATTGCTACACGTGCCTTCTGGCTGAGGTGGTGGCTGCCGAGAAGTTGCCCCAACGCTCCGTTCACTCTATTTCCCGCATTCACTCTTCGCTCTATATCAGTGGTGTACCTTCCATCTCGGCTAAATCCACATCCAAGATATCCAAATTCGTCCACTTGCTCTAGTATATCATTACCTATTGTTACTCTTACATCTGTTCTGGCTTCGTCTCTTTCAAAGACCATTATTTTGGTTTTGCTCACATTCACGCGAAGACCCCTTTTCTTACAATCTTCTATCATTGTGTCGACTAGGGTCTGCAGGTCAGTCGCTGACTGTGCCAGCAGGACTGCATCATCTGCATAAAGCAGAGCAGTGACCACTGAGTCGCCCATCTGGACTCCCACATTCATATCGTTCAACCTTTGGAGACATTTATCCAGATATATAATAAACAGCCTGGCTGACAGAACGCACCCCTGCTTAACGCCGATATTGACGTCAAACCAAGGCGACATTCCATCATCCAGCCGCACACAGGCTCTACAGCCCATGCAACTGGACTGCACAGCCTGTAGCAGTTTACCGTTAATACCATACTCCAGTAAAATGTCCCAAAGTTCCTTTCGTACAACTGTGTCAAATGCTCTCTCCAGATCCACAAAACTGCAGAAAACCCTCTGACCTAGAGCCAGATGCTTCTCCACAATGTTGCGCAGAGAGAACACTTGATCCATGCATCCCCTTCCACTCCTGAAACCTTCTTGTGTCTCACACAGTAAACCATCGGACACCATCCTCATTCTCCTTTCAATAATTTTACCATACACTTTTGCTGCCAAACTGGTATAGCTTACGGCTCTGTAATTTGCGCAGTCATAACGTGAACCCTTGTTTTTAAACAAAGGCACGATGACTGCGCTATTCCAGTCCCTAGTAGTAGCCTCCCAGACACAGGAGCCACCAAGCTTGATCATCTCGGCAGACACCATATCAATACCCGCTGCCTTACCATTTTTCAAACTTCTTATCGCCCATTCAACTTCATCCATACTGATGCCATCGGAGGACGCTGCTGTCGAATATTGTTCTACTAAACCACATGCGACACCGGCGTCAACCGTAGCATCCGCATACATATCGCCAAAATATTCACTCCATCGGCTTAACACGTCTTGTGTCTGTGTAAGAATGTCTCCACCTTTAGACCTTATTTTATTCATTCTGAAGGCTGACCAACCACCCCGAGACTTCTTCACCTCCCTCCAAAAGAGTTTGGTGTTACTCTCGAAGTTTTTAGTCAGCCTATCTTCTGCACTCATACTTGCTCTATCACGTTTCTCTTTCACTAAGGCCTTGGTGTCATTCTTACATTGCCGATATATGCCTTTCTTCTAAAATCCGATTACGAAATGAAAATTGATGTCGCAAGCGGGATTCGAACCCGCGTCTATTGGGATTCCGGCCCAATCGTGCTGCCACTGCACCACCGCGACTAATTGTAGGACATGCAAATTTCACTCCGTATTATATTTACGTCTTAAGGTGACGGTATGCTATCTACCCGACAATGTTTACACATTGTTATAGGCTTAATACTTCAAACTTTACAGTTAGAATTGTATTAAACGATGACACAACCTTGTTATTTAAATTACTGAAATTTAGCACTTAATATGCTTAATTATTTATAAAATCCGATTACGAAATGAAAATTGATGTCGCAAGCGGGATTCGAACCCGCGTCTATTGGGATTCCGGCCCAATCGTGCTGCCACTGCACCACCGCGACTAATTGTAGGACATGCAAATTTCACTCCGTATTATATTTACGTCTTAAGGTGACGGTATGCTATCTACCCGACAATGTTTACACATTGTTATAGGCTTAATACTTCAAACTTTACAGTTAGAATTGTATTAAACGATGACACAACCTTGTTATTTAAATTACTGAAATTTAGCACTTAATATGCTTAATTATTTATAAAATCCGATTACGAAATGAAAATTGATGTCGCAAGCGGGATTCGAACCCGCGTCTATTGGGATTCCGGCCCAATCGTGCTGCCACTGCACCACCGCGACTAATTGTAGGACATGCAAATTTCACTCCGTATTATATTTACGTCTTAAGGTGACGGTATGCTATCTACCCGACAATGTTTACACATTGTTATAGGCTTAATACTTCAAACTTTACAGTTAGAATTGTATTAAACGATGACACAACCTTGTTATTTAAATTACTGAAATTTAGCACTTAATATGCTTAATTATTTATAAAATCCGATTACGAAATGAAAATTGATGTCGCAAGCGGGATTCGAACCCGCGTCTATTGGGATTCCGGCCCAATCGTGCTGCCACTGCACCACCGCGACTAATTGTAGGACATGCAAATTTCACTCCGTATTATATTTACGTCTTAAGGTGACGGTATGCTATCTACCCGACAATGTTTACACATTGTTATAGGCTTAATACTTCAAACTTTACAGTTAGAATTGTATTAAACGATGACACAACCTTGTTATTTAAATTACTGAAATTTAGCACTTAATATGCTTAATTATTTATAAAATCCGATTACGAAATGAAAATTGATGTCGCAAGCGGGATTCGAACCCGCGTCTATTGGGATTCCGGCCCAATCGTGCTGCCACTGCACCACCGCGACTAATTGTAGGACATGCAAATTTCACTCCGTATTATATTTACGTCTTAAGGTGACGGTATGCTATCTACCCGACAATGTTTACACATTGTTATAGGCTTAATACTTCAAACTTTACAGTTAGAATTGTTGCGACATCAATTTTCATTTCGTAATCGGATTTTATAAATAATTAAGCATATTAAGTGCTAAATTTCAGTAATTTAAATAACAAGGTTGTGTCATCGTTTAATACAATTCTAACTGTAAAGTTTGAAGTATTAAGCCTATAACAATGTGTAAACATTGTCGGGTAGATAGCATACCGTCACCTTAAGACGTAAATATAATACGGAGTGAAATTTGCATGTCCTACAATTAGTCGCGGTGGTGCAGTGGCAGCACGATTGGGCCGGAATCCCAATAGACGCGGGTTCGAATCCCGCTTGCGACATCAATTTTCATTTCGTAATCGGATTTTATAAATAATTAAGCATATTAAGTGCTAAATTTCAGTAATTTAAATAACAAGGTTGTGTCATCGTTTAATACAATTCTAACTGTAAAGTTTGAAGTATTAAGCCTATAACAATGTGTAAACATTGTCGGGTAGATAGCATACTGCCTTTCTTCTGTTCAGTCATACTGTCATTCAGATTCAAAGAAGAGACATAGTCCAGCCACGCTTTCTTCTTTTGCTCTACGGAAGCTGCCACTTCCGCATCCCACCATGCATCACCATTTGTTTTTCTATGCTTCTTTGAACTTCCACATACTTCTTTCGCTGGATCTACCATACTCTCCTTCAATACAGCATTCTTCAATGTCCGATTGCGGCTGGCTTGCCATCGTCAGCCGTTCTCGGACACCCTCTGCATACTTTTCTCTTACACACTCTTCTTGCAACCTTTCAACCTTTATTCTTTCAAGCCCTCCGAAGTGGACACGCTCTCAACAGTGCCTCCACTTTCTGAACAAACCACTAAATCTTGCAATAACGAGATAGTGGTCCGTATCGACTGTGGGGCCCCTGTAGGCTCTTGCGTCCAATATTTTGCTTCGGAGGCGACTGTCTACCAAAATTAAATCTATTATACTTTTCTGTTCATTCCTTCTCCATGTATATATGTGGACTAGCTTTTACCCGCAACTTCGTTTGCGATATTGAGGTAGTTTCATTAGCCTATAAGAGATCGTCTATAGACATATTTAATAATTTTTGAGGTAGTCATTTAGGGTAAGTAAGTCATCATCATCATTTGCCTGCACTCACTCTCCGCTAAGTGGGGTCGACACAACACGTTCTTGTCTTTACAAACTTCTTTCAGCTGTCACCTATGCCTGCATTTACAGCTTTTATGTACATATCCTCGTTTATAAAATACATCCATCTCATTTTGGGTCTCCCACGATTCTTACGTCCATCCACAAGCATATTGCTAACCCTCCTTGTCACATGCCTTTCATTTTTCTTCATCGACCGTCCCTACCAAGACAATCTCGCGCTCCCGATCTACTCTATTACGGATGCCACTTTTAAATTCTCCTAATATATTAATTTCTTATTTCATCTAATCTTATCGCCCCACACATCCATCTTAACATACGCGTCTCAATAGCATACAATGCAATCTTCTCTCATCCGTCTTTTTCCATGCCAAACATTTAGATCCATTCATAACGACAGATCTAATAACATTTGTAGATTTTCTGCTTAAGTTTAAGGGGCATCCACGCGTCAGATATTGCTCCCAAAACCTGTCGCCATTTCATCCAGCCTGCATGAATAGTTTAACTAACTTGCCGGTCAATATTGCCATCGTTTTGGAGGAGCGAGCCTAAGTACTTAAAATTAGAGCAAATTGGTAGGGATATCCCATTTAAGACAATGTGAGAGAATTGGGAAAAGC
This sequence comes from Lymantria monacha, assembly GCA_905163515.2. NCBI lineage: Eukaryota > Metazoa > Arthropoda > Insecta > Lepidoptera > Erebidae > Lymantria > Lymantria monacha. The sequence goes on along the minus strand of LR991107.1, from coordinate 20,643,743 downwards.
CACTGAAGTTACAGAACAAATGTTTAGTTTTGGTGCGGCTGATCTTAAGGCCAACTCTTTCCAACCTCTCCTGTCACTTTTTCAATCAGCTCTGTACCTCAACTGCGTCCTCTCTGACGATAACAATGTCATCTGCAAACAGCATACACCAAAGTACTTCCCTCGGTATTTTCGATATCAGAGCATCCATCACCAAGAGGTACAGGTATACTGTCTGTGCCAACTTGTTTACCATTTTACATACTCTGAACAGCCTTCTTTACTTCATCTATACTTACTTCCTCTACCAAACCCAATATTATTGGTCGATAGAATCTCTATTTTACTTTCGTTGTTCTCATTTTTCATTAATTTCAAAACAACTCTTACAGCGCCATTTTATGTCTTCATCATTCATTAAAACTCTACCATTACATTCTTATATACATTTAACATTCACAATATCTCTAGCATTCCTTTCTCACGCTTACGATAGACTGTATAATTCTTTCTGTCCATTGAGACTACCGAGACTTTGATATAGTCATCGCTTTGATATAGTTTGATAAAGTATATAGTGTCTTACCTCTAGCAATTGCGACATATTTTTTAGTCTTTTTCTTACATTTCACATAGGCTATATTTTTACTCTTTCAACATCATCAGTTATCAACACTCACACTTTTCCAGTTCTTAAAAGCATTCTTCTTTTCTTTCAAAAGCTTTTGTACACTATCATTCTACCAACATGTATATATCATTCCTTTACTCGTCGTCTCACCAAGAATATCCTTCGCTACTTCTCTTACATAGAAAGCGATGGCTTCCTATGTAAGGGATTCCTATGTAATGAGATGTTATTCCAACATTCATTTACAGTCTTTTCTTTCATTCTTTTCTTAATCTTAATCATTCTATGAACTATTTTCTTCCGAAATTCTTTCACGCAATCTTCTTAGGTTTACTACTAACTTAGCTATTTGCATTGAGATTTTAACTTCCAGAAACAGTAAGCGATGTTGGGAAGTTAAGGCTGACGTGGTATTGCTTTGCAGTTCTCTACTGCGCATATGTTATTTTTTCTAAGAAGAAAGTAATCTATTTGGCTGCTGTGGTTCGCACTTTAATGTGTTATTAAGTGACTTTCGCGCTTCTCAAAAAAAGTATTGACAACAGCAAAATCGAAGGCTGACGCAGTCCGCAGTAGAGTTTCGCCTGCCGCGTTTCGCCTCCCTAAGCCCCACCCGCCATACACTCTCTCATACGCTACTTTCATCCTTCCTACATGTCCATTAAAATCACCTTCTATATGGATTTTCTCACTATGTGGGATACGCATTAATAAAATGTTCAATATTAAATTTTCCAAACCAGTTTAATTATTATAATTCTGTCATTCAGTATCTTTACATCCGTCAAACATTTTTTCAATTCCTTATCCAACACTATACCCACTCGATTTCTCTTACCATCGCCTCCAGAATAGAAAAAATTAGAACACATTCCAATCTCTCTAGCTCTCATACCCTTCCATCTTGTCTCTTGCACGCATGCTACATTCACTCGTCTTTTTTCCAGAACATCTGCTAGCTCTTTTCCTCTTCTAGTCATTGTACCTATATTCCAGCTTACCATCCTCATTCTTACTTCACGGACTCGCGGCTTGAGTCGCACCCGTCCCTGATGCGACAACACTGTTTTTTTTTGGCAGGCTAAGGTCTAGACACACGATCGACACTTTAAACTCTGAGCGATATCCTATCGCCAATTATAATGTTTAAGAACTAATAACCTAAATACAAAATTTTATTGAAATAATGTAGATAAATACAAACACTTTTATACCTACTAAATTTGCACTCCTTTTAGGGATTGAATTTACAAAAAGGGTTATCGGCAATAATCATTTTTAGGAACTTATAACCCAAATACAACATTTTATTTAAATAACTTCAATAATCAGAGAACTTTCATACTAACTTTGCATTCCCTTTTTACCTCTTTAAGGGATGATAATCGAAAAAATATTTTACACTTATTTTATGATTCTTAATGAAGAATCTTCATACTGAATTTCATTCAAATAACTTCAAAAATGGCAAAGTTTCATACTAACTTTGCACCACCTTTTAACCCCCTTAGGGGATGAATTTTCAAAAATCCTTTCTTAGTGCTCCTCTACGTTATAAAAGGAACACCTGTGCAAAATTTCAAGTTTCTAACCCTTATAGTTTAGGCCCTGCGTTGATATGTCAGTCATTAAGTCAGTCAGCTTCTTCTTTTATATACATATATAGATGTCCTTATGTTGGAAAAATGTGTTTGACACAATAAGGTTTCTCTCCATGCATACATCCGCTATGAGCCTACCTGCGTCGTTCACTCTCTTATCACCAAATGGACCAAGTACGTCCTCATAGTCGGGACGCTTGATCCCCACCCATCCGTTCAAATCTCCGCATACAATCACGCGTTCACTGGTTTCTGCCATATCCAGAACTTCCCTAACATTATCCCAAAACTTCTCTAGGTCTGATGCCACCGAGGATCCTACGGGAGCATATGCTACAACCATGAACACCTTGGTGACACCTAGTTTTATACGGACCCAAAGAAGTCTGGGATCATACATTCCGTAATCCTTCACACCTGAGGCCAAGCGAGAGGACAACAGCACTCCTACCCCCATGCTGGCTCGATCGCTCTGTGGTACACCAGACCACAGAGCCATCCCGCCACCAGGAAGATCGCAGGCGTCGCTGCCCCTTCGCTTGGTCTCTGTTACACAGAGCACGTCTAGCTGTTTGTCCGCCATGACGGTTATCAGCTCGTGCAACTTACCTTCCACACAACCTCTTACATTCCACGTCCTCACCCGGCACTCTGCTCTCCTCGACTCGCCTGACTGGGCAAGGCGTGATGGGTGGCGGCCCCCATCGCCGCAACTGCCTAAGTTCGTACCGACGGGGGCGGGTCGGTACGCGTCGACTCCGGGGGACGCCCTAACCCGCATTGTGGTACGCATATCGAGCCGGATATAGCAGTCTAATTAGACTGGCAGGGGACGCGAACGAGCACGCTCCGGACTATGCCCCCCTACATTCTATAACAAGAGGAAAGTAGTCAGACCACATTACGTCATATAAAACATAAATATTATTTACAGTATTAATAGCAGCTTCGGTTATTACACAGTGATCGAGCCAACGCTTGGAACCATGAGATTCACTTAAAAAGGTGTATGTATCTGAAGAATCTAGTTTTTCTGTATCAATACACGACCATTTTTGGTCCACGCAGAAGTCTACAAGTTCACTAAAACACGGTTGTTTAGGATGTGCATTGTAATCACCTAACATATATACACAGTCAACATTTTGATTTTCTATAATTGCACTAATTGAACTAAGTACATCGGTGAAATCCGCCAGATTTGCGTTCAAATCTACCGGTATATAGACACTGAACACTAGTACACATTTATCTTTTAATATTATTCTAACCGCACACAGACGCAAGTTATTACACTCAACAACAGATACATGTTGAAAAATACTACGTCGCCATAACAAAGCCACGTCTCCGTGCGGACGGCCGTGCAGTATGCTCGCGGACATGTCTACCGCTGATACCCCTGTCGAACTGAAGTCCGAGCTTATACACTCCAAAAAGACATCTCATTAGGTAACAACCACGTTTCTTGTGGTGCTATCAAATCGCATGATTTACAAAGATCGCGAATACCATGCAGAGAGCGCTTAACATTCTTACAATTAAAAGAAATAAAATTACTTTTTATTTGATCCATTATTATTTAGTTTTCTGAGCCGGCGGCCTCCACTTCCCGTTTCAGCCGAAAATTAACAAACCTTCTAAAAACAATGCCCTGAGGTCATAGTTTTTCGTCAAGGTATAGAGGTAACTTATGTACCGATACAAAAAACTTAAAGGCATTGTACTCACCTTGGCGTCGTATTGAGATTTTCTCTAGAGTTACCTTTTCCTGTGTCCTTTTTTCGATGTATTGCACTATATCACTCTCCAATGTACTTTTATGTACGTTTGTTATAAACATTGGTAATTTCCTTTCCGCAGCTCGGAAGTTGTCTACATGGTCCGTGGTAGCACTGCCTGTTTTACCCTGTATACGATAATGCAATATTTTCTTTTTTCGACTAATAAGTGTCCATCCCTTACTGTTGTTGACATCGCTATTTACTTTCACAACGCCTGCATAAGATTGTTTATCCGGCGTCGTCGGCCGCGTAGTCAGCTGATCAATCGGTTTGACAACCGTTATATGTCGCAGTGACGTAGTTGCCGCGTCGTCAACAATTCGCTCGGCGTTCGGACTGTGCCGTATGACGTCATCACAGCTGATATCACATTTGCCGCTCGATGTCTCCGTTCTACCCTTGTTATAATTTGTAATAGATCTATAACGCAAATCATGTTCATTTGAAAGTGATAATGAATTGTAATTGGATTTATTCGCAAATATCTCATCGTGCACGTTTGATAGGCCTATTGGTCCGCTGTTGAGATAAGCGCCTCTTTTCATATTAATTTTTGCAGCCGAAAATGGTGGCGATAATGTCGCTGTATTACGAAAGTCTTTTACAAGATTTTCAAGTTGCTCTTTTTGCACACACGATGACTTGATCATATTAATTTCAGTTTGTACGGCCGCTAAGTCTTTCAGAAGCTTGCCAAAATCAAGGTGGTCGACTGTTAATGGCGGCAACTTATGCAGCGCCTTAGCCACAAATACCGGCAGCACATTTGGGTCACTTCCCTTAAACACGCTGATTATATCACATACAATTCGGTTTTCTTTGCCTTTTCCTTTCCTATTTAAAGGAGTTTATATATCAGACGGTAGTGACTCTAACAATAATTTATTCGAAATATTTATTTCTTTTTTCGAAAAAGATGACACACATATCTTTACTAAGCTTTCCTCATCAGACACCGAAACTTTGTTTTGAATATACGCTAAAAGTTCGTCTATTACAATATTGCACACGTTACATTTCAAAGTACGCGATGACATTTTTGATCACAGCGTTTACACACAAACACCACGGGTGAATGCTCGCGCGCGACTATACGCCAGTGAGTTTCATTTTGTAATTACTCCCGATATAGTAGACCTACGTACACATAAACATATTACAAAGATTGAAATATTATAATAGAACTAGCTACCCGCCCCGGCTTCGCACGGGGAACAGAGTATACATGCCTAATGTTTTTTTTTATCATATAGTCGTATTCACTGGTTGCGTCGATTGTATTACATCGCGTAGCTGTTTGAATTTCTGAATCATCAATAAAATAAATCTGCAAGAACTTATGGTCATCAGGTCGATGCGGAAAAACAGACTACCTGCAAGGTGGTAAACCTGTCCCTGGACTTTAAATATTTTTTTGTCTTTCTTTTAGCTGTTAGCCGCAAATGGCTGTCACAGCTTAACCCGGGCTATGTGTGAGCGCTGAGGGCTCTCAACCCGGACGATAAGGAAAAGTGCGCTTTTTTTGTGTCTGTCTTTTAGCTGTTAGCCGCAGATGGCTGTCACAGCTTAACCCGGACTATTGGTGAGCGCTGATGGCTCTCAACCTGGTGGTAAACGCGCGTTTTTTTTTTGTTTTTGGTAACGCAGTGGCGAAAAATGCTTTAACGCACTCCCGCCCGGGCGGGGAGTGTGGGACTCAGAAGCTCCGGGGCTGATTACCCACTAAAATCCAACTGCGAGCTGTTAGCCGAAGTGGCTTTGACAGCTTAACCGGACTATGGGTGAGCCTTAAGGGCTCTCAACCCGAGGTAAACGCGCGTTTTTTTTTGTTTTATTTTTTTTTGTTTTTGGTAACGCAGTGGCTAAAAATGCTTTTCCGCACTCCCGCCCGGGAGGGGAGTGTGGGACTCGCAGCCCCAGAAGGAGGCTGAATACCCACTAAAAAACCAAACTGCGAGCTGTTAGCCGAGGTGGCTTTGACAGCTTAACCGGTCTGTGGGCGAGCCTTATGGGCTCTCAACCCGATAAACGTGCGTTTCTTTTTTTTTTGTGTGTCTTGGTTGTTAGCCTCAGATGGCTATGACAACTTTACCCGGACTGTGTGTGAGCGCTGAGGGCTCTCAATCCGTATCGTTAAAGGCGCGTTTATTTTTTTTTTGTTTTTTTTTTGTTTTTTTGTAACGCAGTGAGACCTATAAAAGATACACAATTCCACTACACATTGTTTTGATATATCTCCAACGGAACAGACAGCGTTTTCGATAAAAGCTCCCGGGTGGCTTGATTTTTGCCGACCTCTTCGACAATTATCGTCATATTTCAACCAATACACACAAAACATTGATGTATTATACATAAAAACCTTCCCCATGAACCACTCCGTCATTTGGTGAAAACCGCATGAAAATCTGTACTGCATTTTTTGTGTTCATCGCGTTCAGATAGACAGACAGAGGCGGCCGGGGACTTTGTTTTATAATATTTAAAGATAAAATAAAATAGGTAGGTAATTATAAATAGCAATACATTTTAACGTTAAAGTGAAGTTATATGCCACTGTATGACTGATTGAATATAAGACTTCTCTTTCATACCGAACAGTTGAAATCGTGCGCACCGCGGAGCGAGCGAGACAACTGAATGATATTGAAATGTAAACAGACTTATGGGTGTGACTATAAACTTATTAAGTGGGGTGATTATTAGAACTTTCGGTAAGACAGACATAATCAACAATTCACAAAAGTTAATTATATCATAAAACATGGATTTATACATAATTATTCTAATACAAGTTCATTATGGCAAGATATTCATGAACTACACATAACTAAATGAACCAAACAACCACTAGAGCATGCGAATGTAATGAAATGAAAATCTATTGGTTTGCAAATGATTAAGTTACCTTGTTTAAATCATTTATCGTATTGATAATAATCGTATGAGAAGTATCGTTCTTACGCACATGTATTTTACCAAACTTCACTCAGACATAATTATAGCCTCCAAGTTTTACTGCATCTTTGGTTTTATTGAGTAACAATTTTTAATTCTGCATTGAGATGGTCGTTAACATAAACTCTGTGTGGGGGGAGTCCCAGTATCCCAAATCCTCTCCTGTTAAGGTCTTCAACGTACGTGCTGAGGCTATAAAATCTTTTTTTGACATAGATTTATAAAACTAACAATTATTGACTTACTTTTCGAATTGTAGGAGGGAGCTTGTGATATATAGTTTATTTGTGCTTTCGGTACTTGATAATTGACCTTGGCTCCTATCATATCAAGAACCTTAAAGAGATTTTCGTCCTTCCTCTCAGGTATTGCTTTGAGCTCGATATTATTAAGCCGCGATTTTTGCCCACTAGTCGTTAATTTAAGTTTCATTTCGGTCAGACTGGTTTCCAAAATCGCGAATTTACGTTCAAGGTCGTCTACGCGTCTTTCTGTAACGGTAAGTCTATTGGTGAACTCTTCAATTTTGTCGCTTGCAAATTGACAAGTAGATTTCAGATCGCTCCTCTCTTAGACACTTTATGTCTTCCAAGACGGTAGGTATACCAGTAATTCGTAGTTTAATATCCCGCATCTCCTTGAGGACACTCTCCTGGGTTATCTGTTCTTTGGTAAGTGCTGGGGATGGTGTACTACAAGTCGCATACTTCCATGTTGATCTACGTTCTACTCCTAGTCTTTTCCATTTTGACTCAGTAATATTAGCACATGTGAAGTCGAGATGCACACCGCATCCACTGCATTGAACACCGTCGGTAAACTCGCGGCTACAACTTCACACTTCATTTTAATGCTTATTAGAAAAATGGAAAAGTGTATTAAAATCTTATTAAATTTCAATCAAATGGATGGATGAATCGATTATAATTGTAAAATAATGTATGAAAATCTCTTTGAATTTAAATCAATGGATTTTATTTAATTTAAACTGAAGTTGTTAATTAGTTCTTTTTATTATTCGAAAGGAGTACATCCAAGTTCATCATTACTATTATCATCATCGCTGGAGCATTCATGTAGGTTGATAACGAGATCTTAGTCACAGATTATTTCATGAATAATTATGTTTATTTTAATAAAGAATTTGTCTTTTCAATATAAAAGAAATGGTTTTATTAATATTATAACTGATATCCGAATACTAAATTAACACAATCTATTTATTTTAAAAAGTAACTATCTGGTTTATATAGGTAATGCATTGGTTTTACTTGTTTTATAAATAATTAATAAGGTTGTTATCGATTTACGTTTATCGATTGTCCCATCTCTATCTTAGTCTCAGTTCAGTACGACCTTGTACTTGCGTAAGCATCATATTTTTATAAAATGATTACTAAGTATATTAGAACATATGAGCTACACGTTTTGGTGTAAATATTCATATTTTTATATTCATAATTTATTTGAGATATAACTGGCATGTAAAGAATGAAAATATAGGCGATACAAAATAAAATTGTAAACATGACGTGTATTCAAAATTACTTCATCGGTTTCGTAGCTATCTGTCATAAAGATCAAGCTATATTTTAAAGATTATAGTGTTACGAAAAATGTATTACCCAAATTAACAACTGTTGTTTTCACAATGCAAAAGGTTTATGATATATCCCACAAGTTATCGAATTCCGAAACGAAATAATTATTTTTATAGCACGTCTCATAGATAAGTGACCTATGTAGTTCATTCGAAATAATATTGAATATAACTGTTAGTTGATTCTGAGTCAATATTTATAAGTCAAGAATTACAAAGCTTTCTCTCTCTCTGATTACACATTTTCCCTTTACTTGAGGTCGGACTTCCTTGTCATCATTTTCCATTTAGCACGATCTTGCGCTTCATCTGCGTTTAATTTATATTCCTTCAGGTCCTTTTGGATCGTTGTCTGCCATGCGGTGGGTGGTCTTCCACGCGTATTTTTCGTCGTAGTCAAATCCAGGCCAAGCTTCACCATATGGTCATCTGGGCATCTGTAATGGAGGCAACTCTTAAACTTCCTCTTATATACTTATTTCGGATTTCGTCCAGCATCGTGATGACCAGCGTAACATGCTCATGATTATACGATGTTTGTTCAGATGTTATTTGTTAGTCGCCCAACATTCTTAACCGTATAGAACAGCAGGTCTAATGGCTATCTTATACGAATGTCCTTTAAACCTTAGTAGAATTTCCCTATCATATATCACGCCTGTGAGCTGTCTCCACTTCATTTAAACTGTCGTTGTTTTAAGAGAAACATCTTTTTCGACATATCCGTCGTTTCTAATTATTGATCTCAGGTATTTAAATTGTGTGACTGTAAGAAAGGTTTTTTCTATTGAAAACTTTATGTTGTCTGGGTTCGTAAAGTTATCGAAAATACAAGATATATTGTGTATATATAGTCTTGTTTTAACTTAACTCAAGGTCGTTTATCTATAGTGGCTCTGTCCGGCATTGAAAAGCCCGCTGAATATCTTTTAAAGTTTCAGATGTCAGTACAACATCATCTGCATATATGTATGTTAGAAAGCAGTGGTATTTGGCAGATTTTTTTTGGCAATTACATTGTTAAAAAGTAGTGGACTCACAGTTGGAACCTTGGTGTATACTAGAGATTGCAACCCGGTATGTTCCTCAACCCGGCCGGGCCCGGTGGCATTCGTCGCCAACCCGGCCGGGTCCGCCTGGCCCGGCCGGGTTGTGTGTTAGCGATGAAACCTTTAAAGTATTTTATGAAAATTTTATATATACATATACATATCATCACGACATATCCCTTGCAGGGTAGGCAGAGAGAACTCTATTTTTGCATACTTCACTCGCTTCCTCAACATTCATAACTCTCTTCATACACGCTCGCCGGTTTCGGAGACTCTTGACTCCACCTTCCTTCAGTACATGACCGATCTGGTCTAGGTAGGTTAGTCTCGGTCTCCCCCGGTACCTACATCCTTCCACTTTCGCATTGTATATCTTCTTAACCAGACGTTCGTTCGGCATTCTTCCTACATGTCCGAACCATCGGAGCATTCCCTTTCGTATCTTTACACCAATACTCTCTTTCATACCTACTCGCTCTCTTACGTCGTCGTTACGAATGCGATCGGTCAGCCTAACTCCACAGATTTTCCGCAGAGATTGCATTTCGACCGCATTAATTTTACTTTCATACTCTTTTCTGCATACCAACCAACCAACCACCAACTCGCTTCCATACAGTAATGTTGGGACAAGCACTGCGTTATGTATTGCTACACGTGCCTTCTGGCTGAGGTGGTGGCTACCGAGAGATTGCCCCAACGCTCCGTTTACTCTATTTCCCGCATTCACTCTTCGCTCTATATCAGTGGCGTACCTTCCATCTCGGCATAATCGGCTAAATATGTAAATGGAAAAAGACAATGATTCAAGGTTATATTTATTTCAAACTGGCTTATGAACAATTATCACAATAATCAGTATCACTCAAGTCTCAAAATCACACTTAATACAGAATTGATTACTTTTACTTATGGACGGAAAAGTAACATTAGTATTAGTAATTATTCATTTTTATAAGTTTAAACAAACGGGTCTTTCTCTTTACTCCTTATAGTGTCTATTTGAAAACATTGTATTATAAAATAAGAAACTAATAACGCAGCTTAAAGTACTAAACGTGTCATAATAACTTAGGTTACATAGATAGATAAACTTTGTTAGCTTTGGTATAAACAAAACAAATTCTTATTTGCTAAAAGTAAAGGATTATGTTTTTTCTTAAACTTTGGTTATTAAGACTAGTGAGCCGGTTTGCAATCTCTAGTGTATACCTCACGGAGCAACTTTGTATTTGCTCCGTGGTATATAGACACACGCGCGCCGTACACGTACATCTACGTTGTGCGGGCGGGCCACCGCAACCGGGTATCATCTCGAGTCGAAGCCGGACGGTAGAGCGTGTCAACCTAGAGTATTTTCTTTCGGACCCACCCTATTGCCTAATTCCGTTAGACAACTAACTCGCAGAAGGCGGCGACCGCATTCCAGTTTCTGACGCTGTTGATTATCGTCCTAGCGACAAACCTTCAACACCTTGCATTGCTTTTTCTATTTAACTCTGTCAGAGATGACTTCTACGTGGACGAAGTCGCGGGCAAAAGCTAGTATGTACTATGAAAGAAGAGTACATATTGTATCGATCCCAAGTAATTGGGATAAGAGTAGGAGAATGATGATGATTTTTGATTTAAATTACCTATGTGCTTTGAAATATAATCCGGCAAAGGCAATTAAATATTAAAGAACTAAACAGTTATGTAAAGTGTCATATTGATTGCATTAAAAGCATTTCAGCCACAAACTCAAATATTCAAAATAACTTAAATTAAATTTCTATTCCTAACTTCATAAATTCTAAACAAAATGTTGCAAAATAAGTGAGATTGTATAAGAAAATAACGGATGTTTCAAATCAAAACACGAACTGTTTTATCCAAACGTTTAAATTTAAGAGCGACATCTAGGTAAATATCAGGGAATCAATTGATATTCAAAACGGCCATTTACAGTTGCCGTTTGTCTTTGCCAAATTACAGAAATTTGAGGGCAAGTCTTCTTATTATCTCAAGATTATTACAACTTAAGTCGAACAACAGGTTATATATAGTGAAATTTGAGACATTGATTTAGATACGTAGTCAGTAAACAACGACATCTACTACCCATAGACAGTTGCCTTTTTCAGTTGATAGAGGGCACCTGTAGTAATTAGACAATGGATAATATTTTAAGAATTTTACAAAATATACAAGACGACCTATCAAAACAAAAGCAAGATATGAAAGATATGGAACAAAATATAAAGGAGTCCATAAATAGTAACATAGATGAAAAGTTTAATTTTATTGAAGCTAAAACAAAACAATTAGAAATGAAAATTGAACAACAACAAAAAACAATAGAAATTTTAGACAAACAGTTAAGAAAAAGGAACGTTATATTTTTTGGAATAGAAGAAAGAGAAAAAGGCTATGAAAATCTACTATCTATAATCATGAATATAATAAATAACAGAATGGAAATACCTTGTCAGAAATGTGAAATAGAAAGTGTAACAAGAATAGGAAAAAATAAAGGAAAACCTAGACCAGTAGTGGTGACCACTGTAACGACCAGCAAAAAACTGGAGCTACTCAGAAACAAAAAGGCACTTCAAAATACAGGTATTTATCTGAAAGAAGATTTTCCTCATAGTGTGCTACAAAAACGTAAAGAATTGCAAGAAATCCTCCAACAAGAACTGGCAGCAGGCAAGAGAGTGGCACTACGCTACGACCGAATTATTACATTAAAAACACAAGACGAAAAAACTCAAACACGTACAGAGAAAACATCAAACAAGCGTCCTATATCTATTTCACCAGAATCAACAGGAGTAGCAAAAAATAATAATAACGAAAGAGAAAAACAGATATCTAAGAAAAACAGATCACAAGCCATCACTAATTTTTTACGTCCATCACAGCTAAACCTTAATACCCGAACAAAGTCAAACGAAACCGATGAAGAAATTCACAAAAAAAACTAATTAACGCCTCCCTATTCTCTCCACCTTCTCCAAGCCGGTTGGTCACCGTGGAGAAGTTAGACCACCACCCCCTACATCTTAACCAATTAAATGGAAACATCACTACTAATGAAAATAAAAGAAATAAATCGCTGAACAATCTCTACATAACAACCATTAACGTTAGGACTTTATTATCAGACAGTAGAATCTTGGAACTAGAACACGCTGTAAAATCAATAAAATGGGATATAATAGGCTTATGCGAAATTAGAAGAGAGAAAGAATTAATAAATGAATACGCTGATTACATCTTATTTCATAGTAATGGAATGAATGGAAGAAACGGAGTTGGATTTCTGATAAAAAAGCATTTGAAGAATAAGATTTTGAGCTTAAGAAGTTTTTCAGATCGTGTGGCGACACTAGAAATTCAGACATCTCAGAAAAATGTGTGGTCATTTATACAAATTTATGCGCCGACAGAAACATATACAAAAGAAGAAATAGATAAATTTTACCAAACGCTACAAGCCGCCTTGGACTATATAAACCCAAAAAACATTATTGTACTCGGTGACTTTAATTCAAAAACAGGTAAGGCACAGAAAGGCGAAGAAAGAAATATAGGCAAATATGCACACGGGAGAAGAAGCCCGCACGGTCAGAGATTAGTGGATTTTGTACTTGAAAATAATTACTACATTGTAAATAATATGTTCCAGTGCAAACCACACAAAAAATGGACTTGACGATCGCCAAATGGTAAACAACTAAATGAGATCGACTACATAATAACAAATCAACCAAGATATATCACAAATTTTGATATCATAAAAAACTTGAATTTTTATACTGATCACAGGATGATACGATGCAGGCTATCTATAGATTTAAATTCTATTAGAAGAAAAATAAAATTTGCTGAACATTATAACTACCTACCTACGGTCTCGAAAGATAACGCTATATATTACGAAAATAAATTTATGGCAGCAATAAATACATCTATAGAAGTGCAAAATCAATACGATAGTTTAGAGATAGAACTAAAAAAGCTTTTGGATGAATTACGTAGTGAAGAGAAAGAAAAAGGAAGGAAAACTAGCCAGGAAATAAAAGATCTTCTACAACAAAGACAAGAGTTATACAAGATGAAAAAAACAAGGCAAATTAAGTTTAAAATAACAGAGATCAGTAAAAAAATTAACAAGAATATTACACAACAGAAAAAAATAACGAGACAAAAGACGTTTGAGAAATATATAAATAAAACAGGAGCCCTACGCAAAGCTTATAAAGAGCTGAGTGATAAATCGGAATGGACAGAAAAATTGAAAAATAAGCAAGGGATTATACAGTACAGACGTCCTAATATTATTGCCACAGCAACACAATTCTACAAGAACTTATATACAAATAACTCACACACAAAAACAAGCAACTTGCCTAGTATACAGAATACAGACGTACCAAACATCCTTAGGTCAGAGATCGAATATGCAATAACCTCACAAAAAAATGACAAATCTCCTGGAAGCGATAATATTACAAATGAACATTTGAAAACATTATCTATGGCTCTTTGGAGGCCTTTACAATCGCTTTTTAATAATATTTTAAGGACAGAAACCACACCAGAGCAATGGTCTAAGTCAACAATTATCTTATTACATAAAAAAGGAGAGCGGTGTGATCTACAAAACTATAGGCCAATTAGCCTTATGTCAAATGTATATAAAATTTTTTCAAAAATTATACTGAATAGGATAGCAAAGAGCTTAGATGAAAATCAACCCCGCGAACAAGCTGGTTTTCGTAAAATGTATTCAACCGTAGATCACATACAAGCCGTTACGCAATTAATAGAAAAGGTAAATGAATATAAGCAAAGTGTATATACATATGTGTTTTATAGACTACATGAAAGCGTTTGATTCGCTCCACTTCGACTCTATATGGACATCTCTGGTAGAACAAGGCGTTAATCAGAAATATATAAATATAATACACAGCATATATTCAAAATGTCAAGCCAAAGTACGACTAGAGCGTGAGGGTGAAGAGTTTACTATAGAAAAAGGTGTGAGACAGGGCGATCCTCTATCTCCAAAAATTTTTTCAGCAGTGCTCGAGTCTGTTTTCAGACGTCTAAATTGGGATTCTAAGGGAATAAATATCGACGGAGAGCTATTGAGTCATTTACGCTTCGCAGACGATATTGTGGTTTTTGCAGAAAATGCAACAGATCTTGAAATGATGGTAAATGAACTAGCAACAGAAAGCTACAGAGTTGGGTTGTCATTAAATACGGCAAAAACCAAAATTTTAAGCAATGGCAATCCGCAAGATATTTTAATACACAATGTAAAAATTGAATACGTGAAAGAGTATATTTACCTTGGGCAAATAGTATCATTTGAAAATAGCACAGAAAAAGAAATACAAAGAAGAATAGCTCTAGCTTGGAAGAAATATTGGACATTTAAAGAAATTATGAAAAATATCAACATTAATTTAAATATAAAGAAAAAAGTATTCGAAATGGCAATAAAAAAATTAAATATTGCCTTGTTTAACCTATGGTTGCCAGACATGGTCATTAAGAAAAGAGGACGAGGAAAAACTTGCTGTTTGCCAACGTAAAATGGAAAGAAGTATGCTTTGCATTAAAATATCAGATAGAATTAACGTAAATAATATAAGAAACAAAACAAAATTAGTTGATGTTAGAAAAAGAATTAGATTATTAAAATGGCAGTGGGCTGGTCATATATGCAGGTTGTGTAGCAATAGATGGACAAAGCGTTTGACAGAATGGATACCAAGGGACAAAAGAAGGAAACAAGGAAGACCCAAAAAGAGATGGAGGGATATTTTTATTCAGAAATGTGGCATAAATTGGATGCAAAAGGCGCGCGAAAGAGAAGCATGGAAAAGGTTAGGGGAGGCCTACGCCCTTACTACGCGCAGGTATTCGCGCCTGCGCCGCCCCGGCCGCTGGCGGCGGCCCGGGTCGCGGGAGTCCTCCCTGACTCGTTCCGCCGCCTCCTTCTGCGAGATGACAGCCTCGCAGAAGGCGGCGACCGCGTCCCAATTCCTGACGCTGTCGACCATCGCCCTCGCGACAGCCGGCAGCGCCAGGTCGGCACCGATAATAGCGACGAGGTCATGGCGCTGCCCGTCCCAGCCCGAGCATTCCTCGAGCGTATGTTGCGCCGTGTCCTCGCCACTACTGCAATGATGGCAGCCCGGAGTCCACTCTCTGTACACGACCGTGTGCAGGTATTTCCCGAAGCACCCGTGCCCCGTCAACACCTGCACCAGTCGGAAGGTGAGGACCCCGTGCCGCCGCTCCATCCATTTCATCAATACGGGCCGAAAGGCCTCGACGGTCACGACACCGTGTCTAGGCCTCTCCAGCCGCGTAACCCAACGGGCGATGACGTCTCGGCGGGCGTCCTCGCGCCAGGTGGCTATCTCGCTCAACGATGGGGAGCCACCCTCCTCGCGCACTGAGGTAACCCGCCGGTAGAGGTCGGAGAGCATCTCCGCCTCTAGGTCCCACGGGGGTGTCCCGGCCAATAGGCACGCCGCCTCTGTCGACACCGTGCGGTACCCGCGAATGGCTCTGACCGCCATGGCCTCTCTGTGGCCTCCACAGAACCACCCTGAGCTGGGCGTTCAGAGCCCTCGCCCACACGGGTGCGCCGTACATGGCCATCGAGCGGATGACCCCCGCATACAGCCGTCGGCCCTCGAAACTGGGTCCGCCCACATAAAGGGCGGACGGCGCGCCGACAAGCCGGGGAGCAATCTGTCGGAAATGCTCCCGGAACCACCATCGCCCGTCGAGCACCAGACCCAAGTACTTCATATGGGGGAGGCCTACGCCCTAGAGGCGACTACTGCATTATAATAATAAAAAAGTTTAGTCTATGGAAAATTAGTTAGTAGGTTAATTATTGTTTAAGTTACTTTCATTATATAATCAATCCCTGTATGTTATGTAACGTAGTAGAAATTAAAGGCTATTTTATTTATTTTATTTTATAACTTCATAAATTAACGTTATTTATACATAATCCAATAAATGTCCTTGACCATTCTGCGTTATATTCAGATGTGCATCAACAAAATGATTCGCGATAAAAAGATACGAAAAATAAAAGCTAAATTAAAGCGTTCATGTTTACATTGTGATAATAAATAGGTACATAATTTTTTTGTTGTGAATAATTACGTTAATTGCGTAATGAGTAACTTATTCGCCTTGCTTTATAATATGCCGAATTATAATTGTATCATAATTATTTCAAATCGAATCATATCGTTCCGGCGTATAAAATTAACTTTAAAAGTTTTATTGTGCTATTTGCCTCATAATGTTTTACATCACGAAGTTATAGATAGATTGAGAGAGGCGGACAAATCGTTATCAGTACGATGTGTCATCTGACGACTACGTAGGTAAATACTCGTAGCTGTGGGGTTGTTGGTCAGAGCTGTTGTAAATAATTTGAACGCCTTTAATAATTATCAATTGTTAGGGAAGTTCTGGATATGGCAGAAACCAGTGAACGCGTGATTGTATGCGGAGATTTGAACGGATGGGTGGGGACCAAGCGTCCTGACTATGAGGACGTACTTGGTCCATTTGGTGATAAGAGAGTGAATGACGCAGGTAGGCTCATAGCGGATGTATGCATGGAGAGAAACCTTATTGTGTCAAACACATTTTTCCAACATAAGGACATCCATATGTATACATGGAGAAGGAATGAACAGAAAAGCATAATAGATTTAATTTTGGTAGACAGTCGCCTCCGAAGCAAAATATTGGACGCAAGAGCCTACAGGGGCCCCACAGTCGACACGGACCACTATCTCGTTATTGCGAGATTTAGTGGTCTGTTCAGAAAGTGGAGGCACTGGCGAGAGCGTGTCCACTTCGGAGGGCTTGAAAGAATAAAGGTTGAAAGGTTGCAAGAAGAGTGTGTAAGAGAAAAGTATGCAGAGGGTGTCCGAGAACGGCTGACGATGGCAAGCCAGCCGCAATCGGACATTGAAGAATGCTGGAGAGTATTGAAAGAGAGTATGGTAGATACAGCGAAAGAAGTATGTGGAAGTTCAAAGAAGCATAGAAAAACAAATGGTGATGCATGGTGGGATGCGGAAGTGGCAGCTTCCGTAGAGCAAAAGAAGAAAGCGTGGCTGGACTATGTCTCTTCTTTGAATCTGAATGACAGTATGACTGAACAGAAGAAAGAAATATATCGGCAATGTAAGAATGACACCAAGGCCTTAGTGAAAGAGAAACGTGATAGAGCAAGTATGAGTGCAGAAGATAGGCTGACTAAAAACTTCGAGGGTAACACCAAACTCTTTTGGAGGGAGGTGAAGAAGTCTCGGGGTGGTTGGTCAGCCTTCAGAATGAATAAAATAAGGTCTAAAGGTGGAGACATTCTTACACAAACACAAGACGTGTTAAGCCGATGGAGTGAATATTTTGGCGATATGTATGCGGATGCTACGGTCGGCGCCGGTGTTGGATGTGGTTTAGTAGATCAACATTCGACAACGGCGTCCTCCGATGGCATCAGTATGGATGAAGTTGAATGGGCGATAAGAAGTTTGAAAAATGGTAAGGCAGCGGGCATTGATATGGTGTCTGCCGAGATGATCAAGCTTGGTGGCTCTTGTGTCTGGGAGGCGTTCCTGTTGCTCCTCAATTTATGTTGGAGCTCGGGAATGGTTCCCAGGGACTGGAATAGCGCAGTCATCGTGCCTTTGTTTAAAAACAAGGGTTCACGTTATGACTGCGCAAATTACAGGGCCATAAGCTTGACCAGTTTGGCAGCAAAAGTGTATGGAAAAATTATTGAAAGGAGAATGAGGATGGTGTCCGATGGTTTACTGTGTGAGACACAAGGAGGTTTCAGGAGTGGAAGGGGATGCATGGATCAAGTGTTCTCTCTGCGCAACATTGTGGAGAAGCATCTGGCTCTAGGTCAGAGGGTTTTCTGCAGTTTTGTGGATCTGGAGAGAGCATTTGACACGGTTGTACGAAAGGAACTTTGGGACATTTTACCGGAGTATGGTATTAACGGTAAACTGCTACAGGCTGTGCAGTCCAGTTACATGGGCTGTAGAGCCTGTGTGCGGCTGGATGATGGAATGTCGCCTTGGTTTGACGTCAATATCGGCGTTAAGCAGGGGTGCGTTCTGTCAGCCAGGCTGTTTATCATATATCTGGATAAATGTCTCCAAAGGTTGAACGATATGAATGTGGGAGTCCAGATGGGCGACTCAGTGGTCACTGCTCTGCTTTATGCAGATGATGCAGTCCTGCTGGCACAGTCAGCGATTGACCTGCAGACCCTAGTCGACACAATGACAGAAGGTTGTAAGAAAAGGGGTCTACGCGTGAATGTGAGCAAAACCAAAATAATGGTCTTTGAAAGAGATAAAACCAGAACAGATGTAAGAGTAACAATAGGTAATGATGTACTAGAGCAAGTGGATGAATTTGTATATCTTGGATGTGGATTTAGCCGAGATGGAAGGTACACCACTGATATAGAGCGAAGAGTGAATGCGGGAAATAGAGTGAACGGAGCGTTGGGGCAACTTCTCGGCAGCCACCACCTCAGCCAGAAGGCACGTGTAGCAATACATAACGCAGTGCTTGTCCCAACATTACTGTATGGAAGCGAGAGTTGGGTATGCAGAAAAGAGTATGATAGTAAAATTAATGCGGTCGAAATGCGATCTCTGCGGAAAATCTGTGGAGTTAGGCTGACCGACCGCATTCGTAACGACGACGTAAGAGAGCGAGTAGGTATGAAAGAGAGTATTGGTGTAAAGATGCGAAAGGGAATGCTCCGATGGTTCGGACATGTGGAAAGAATGCCGAACGAACGCCTGGTTAAGAAGATATACAATGCGAAAGTGGAAGGATGTAGGTACCGAGGGAGACCGAGACTAACCTACCTAGACCAGATCGGTCATGTACTGAAGGAAGGTGGAGTCAAGAGTCTCCGAAACCGGCGAGCGTGTATGAAGAGAATTATGAATGTTGAGGAAGCGAGTGAAGTATGCAGAGATAGAGTTCTCTGGCACTCTGTTCTCTCTGCCTACCCTGCAAGGGATATGGCGTGATGATATGTATGTATGTATGTAATAATTATCAGCTGGTGCGCGTATTACTTGACACCGAGACGCAAAGTAATATTATTACACGAGTATTACGGGTTTGAAATAAAACTATTTATACATATTTTATATAACTAATCCTTCTGTGACCATGAATGCTGTAAAATGTTCGAAATGTCGGGAAATTAAAAATCAAATACAAACGCGATAGAATCTGTAAAAATAGTTTTATTCAAAATACTGAAATTTAGCATTTAACATGCTTGATTATTTATAAAAAAACTTGTTTACGAGCGAAAAATTAACGTCACATATGGGACATCCATCCGTATCCATGTGTGACCTTCATTTTTCGCTCGTAATAAATTTTTTAAAATAGTTTTATTTCTAATTTTATAACGTTGGATTGTTTTCAACAGTTAGAAATCAGTTCATAATCAAATCAAATCAAATCATTCATATAATATTCTCGGATTAGGTGACGATTACGTCATTTAATATGTAAATGTGTCGTGAGTCATTGAGCTTACAGTACGACGCCGGTGTTTAATATTCATGTCGAGACCATTATTACACATTATTCTTCATCATCATCATCACAGCCCATAAATGTCCCGCTGTTGGGCTCGGGCCTCCTCCGTAATGTGAGGGAAATTAACCTACTATACTGCGCTGGTCAAACGTGTTGGTATAGGGTTTTGTTTCGAGTTTTCCTTCTCTTGCATAGACGTTATATGCGTTTTATATCCGTTAGTCGTCTCTTACGATCACCTACGGGTAAGATATGTGATGGTGAATAGTATTCTTACTCCGTCACCACACGGAAAACATTATTCTTGAATCAGGATTTATAATTAGCTGATTTAAGTTGTTATAAAACGTCCTCTGTTAATATTGTATTATCAGGTGAAATGTTTCCCTATAGTGTGAGGCCAGACTGCAAACGCGGGCGCGGGGCAGGCGTGGGGCGGGCGCGGCGCGACGTACTCAAACATAAGAACTTCATTTGAGTGTCCATAGTGGACACGAGGGGCATCTCAAACTAGTTCGAGCTAACCGCGCGCGTTGTTGCCGCGGTCGACTGCGGACAGGCACAATCGCGCGCGTCCCCGCACCCCGGCCGGTTCTCGCACCCGCGCCTTCCCCCGCAACGCGCTGCCAGTCTGGCCAAGCACATATTTATGACGGAATAATATTTATAATAAATAAGGATGTACTAGTCGCATTGAGGAGTTTATTTGGTTACGTTATAATTGGATGACTAAGGTTGAATTATTACTCTAGTATCAATGTTCTAACGTCGTACACTATTAAAAATAGTTAATTAAATGATACAATTAAATGGTTTTGGGAGTTGGAATCTTTACCTTGTCAAGTGCCAACAGATCCCATTGAGGGGTTAGCTGAAAAATGTATACAGAAAAACGCTATCGTAATGATAGTGACTGTTATATTGCTAACAATCCAATCCAAGCTATGTCACCTATTGGTGATTCTTATGATATGGCTTTAACGAGAGTGGAACAGGTCGAGCATCTTCTTTCACGTTCAATAGACCTTCATAAGACTTATTTTGACCTCATATGAGAATGTAAGTTATATCAGTCTTGAGCAGTCAGGATATTATATCCGTTTTATTCTGCGTCTGTCGTCCGTACGACGCCTCTGAGCATTATTTACGATAGTTCAGCGCAACCTAAGGATGAAATTTCAATTAACGGTGCATTCTCGACTGGCAGGAACTTACTAAAAATTATAATTCGCTTTCGGATATATAAAATTTGTTTTACTGCTGATATGTTATGTATCTAGCGGTTCTAATTGAGCCTGCTGATAGGAAGTACCAGTACAAGAATCTCCAACGGAGCCAGTGCGCGTCTTCGAACTTCGAACGAGTACGGTCTCTGTGGTCACTAAGGCGTAGTGCGCCTTATATAGCAATGCTGAGCATACGCGTAGCCTCAGCTACAAACGTTCTCATACAATGGTTCTGCTTTGATGGCGTATTATGTTCTTGCTCATCATTAAAACAATCCTGCACATTGCAGAATGATTTAATTTCATTTCTTTAAATTAGGGTTTCATTTAAGAAAGTGTGCAAGTAACTGTCCCGAGTTACTTACGTATATGCAGTCCACTAAAATTGTAATCAGCGATTTTCAAGACGATACGTTATCATTCTCCCTTAAAGTGTTACGGTCGACATGTTCACCAGCCTGTCACAGTTTTGCGTTTTCCTACAACATGACAGACAACAAACAAACCAAACGATCAGTTTTAAAACTGCTGACGAGCGTATTTGATCTTGTAGGTATTATTTTGCTATGTATGTTTATCGCAAAGTGTTTCATACAAGATCTCTGGAAGATGGGAATCGGATAGGATGAACAACTGCCACCTAAGCTGGGCTTATAAAGCAATCGATTCATCTCCGATCTACTTTTTTTGGTTGAACTGAGTAATGAACGTCATACCTAAAACCTACTTTTCGTTAAATACAATTACTTGAATTTTGTGATAGATCACCCCGTGGATACT
Organism: Lymantria monacha; assembly: GCA_905163515.2. Taxonomy (NCBI): domain Eukaryota; kingdom Metazoa; phylum Arthropoda; class Insecta; order Lepidoptera; family Erebidae; genus Lymantria; species Lymantria monacha. The sequence goes on along the minus strand of LR991107.1, from coordinate 20,621,497 downwards.
CAACGTGCTAATATGTTCACAGATTAAACAATATAGGCCAAGTTAAAATTCGACTTCTGACTAGTAAGATAAAGTTTGCGCCGTTGAATCCGCTTTTGTCTATAACTAGACTCGAATTTGAAGCAGCCGTGCTATTATCAAAGGTTGTAAGTTTTTAGCATACAACTTAAGAGATAATTTCTCTATTTCAATGTTAGCACTCAGCGATACAAAAAATGTTTTGGCCTGGATACACACATAACCACACATGTTAAAAACTTTTGTGTCTAACTGTGACATAACATTATTGATATGATACCACCTAGTTGTTCGTATTACGTGAAGAACGTAAATAGCGCTGCAAACATATGTTCACTTCATGAACACCACTGAGTGGATACTCGGCCCCAATTGGCTATATAATAACTAAGAAAAGTGGCCTACATAATCATATTTATAAACGAAGATTCCCCGAGCTTAAAACAAATAGTCCAAACATTTAGTTTTAATTCTCTCAAAATAAAAGTATTTTACGGCCTCTATCGCATTTGTATATGACTGTGGTTTGTATTTGATTTGACAGCGTTCCTGATCACAGAATGACTAAGGTGTCTCACTTCCAATAAGTCGTAATTGTAACTTATAAAATTTTATTTGGACACCTTAAATCTTGTTTCAAAACCTACATATCGTGGTGGCCGCGACCGCAGATATCTAAGGTAGGCAAAATTAGTTTTTTTTTGACAAATATCTCATTTTCTATAAGTTTTATGAAAAATATGATATTTGAATATGAATTTTGAATTTATGAAAAATATTATAGAGGATGAAATCTTCTAAAATATTTGAATTTTTATTATTTCTCGAACCATTTTCGAGGTAGAGGGTAGAGGGCACGAACTGTTTAACAATTTATAGACATCGCCGTATATATTTTTTTTATTGTTTATGGTGGCAAACGAGCAGACAGTACACCTGATAGTGTCACTGCCGCCCATAGACCTTTGCAATACCTAGAGCTATAGCTAGGCCGCTGCCTTTCAATACAAACCCCAAACTCACTCAATTAGGCTTCCGGCTCTTTCGTTCACCAAAAGAAGCGCAACAGCGCATTGCCATTACTCAGACGTCGACTTTTGTTGACATGAATGATGAGGAAAGTAAGATGTATTTAAAATAAAACTAACTTCTTCCATGATCATAATCACTGTAAAGTGTTCGAAACGTCGGGAAATTAAAAATCAAATACAAACGCGATAGAATTCGAAAAAGTAATTTTATTTCAAATATGTAATACTCGGGTAAATATCAGAAATCATTAAGTAGGCAAGACGATATGAAACATTCTCTTCATAATACGTGCCCATTCGTGGATTAGTGGTTTATTAACAAAATAATAAAACAAGTATATCTGTATACTAGATCACTATAAAGATATATTTTTATAATTCATCGGCAGTAAATATGTCTTGATGATGATGTCTTAAATCCTTAATTTAAACGATAACTCAAACAGGAAGCCCTATTTTGAGACCTTCATGCCGGTTTTCAGAATGGCTTCTAGCATTATGTACCGCCTATGACATTATACATAAAGCACAAAAGGAATTTTAAGTACCAAATAAGATTTAAATATTTATTTAACTTCAAATAACATCAGAAAAGATAATTAACATCAATGTTGTTTGTCCTTTAAATTCCATAAGGTGTTATTTAAGACTGGGTCGATAGTAAAAACAGGAATCAGGTGGGCAATAAATGTATCTGAAAATTTATGACGCAAAATTCTTCCGAACATTTTTATTTAGGGGCTTCAAAAACAACATATTCGATAATGAGCAATGGAAAAAATTGAGTTACACATACATGTCATACAGGTTTACTCCTTAGTACCTTAAGAAAATGAAACTCATGCCATGTTCCCAACTAGGAACGGTACAGGAACGATTCGTTCAATGATTTGACTTTTACTTTCCATCATTTTTATCAAAGTTCATTTGTAGAACTACTATTGAGTAGTTCTGTTAAGGTTGTGGAGCATCATCTCAACATTCTTCACGAATTTTGCGACAATTATTATTGTCTACGCGTCGAGTCGCCGCCAGCTGAGCAGGGAGTGGGAGGCAACGCGACGAAGTGGCGCGAGCGCGGCCGCGCCATTCATAACGCTGTAACCGCGAAACCTCACACGTACTAATCTTGTTTTTTTATTTCAAATATAAAATTGCATTTGTTTAATTGCTAACAAATAATGGCGATCGTGACGAACGAGTCAAAGTAGTGTTGAAAAATATAAGTGTTATCTCAAAAACATTAGTATTAAATTGGAATAAAAAGCAAAGAAGATTGCTGTTCGTTGTGTGTGTGTGTGTGGACGGACCAGAAGTCTAACCAAAGAATTTTACGAAGCCTCGCAGCATCCGCGCTCATTCATATTGGCTGAGCATCTACTAGCTATCCTACGGTAGATCAGCGCATGCTGCGTGCCCGGCAGGAAGAAAATTCTAACCTCGATTATTAATACGCTGCTGTCGAGCTGGACCTGGGACTACTTATAGCCAAAGTCAGGTACATATCAGAATATTTATTTGCTGGTTTATTATTTATTTGTCCAAGTTTATCTTATTTATTACGACATAATGAGTATACCAGAACAAAAATTTGCGCTAACCATCGCGGAACGTAATGAGTGAAACAAATAAGAAAAAAAAATAAAGTGAAATAAATTAAATAAAGATGTATTATTAAAGGGCGACTTAGTTCTTTAAGTACATCTTCATTACATAAAGCATAAAGCAAATATTAGAAGATTTAGATTTGTAGAAAGAATTAGACTTATACAAGTGTCAATTGTTATTGAATCATTTCCAAATTATACAAGACAGAATACATTTATTATACACTGACTTCAATGAGCAAATAAAAGAAATAGGTATGTTTGATACCGAGTTGTCAGGTAATTTTAGATAAGCCAAGTGATCAACCGAGGAATGAAAAAACCGAAGATGATGTCAGTGGTGCCCATTCTTATTAGACTAATGCAGTCAGTTTACCGACCATGAAGATGCCAACCGTTAATTACAACTATTTACTTTGGTTGAAGTTCAAGGACACATACGAGTCTATAATAAATAACAATAATAGCATTCCTCCATTAAATCATTTCACTATTAACGTTCTTCTCTTGAAGGCAGTGCATTCGTAGCGATTAAATCTATAGAGTTTAGGTCTAAAATTATAAAATAATATGTGATCTATTGTGCAAAAACTTTGATAACAAAAATATATTGATTAATAATCATTTGAAAGCATTATTCAGTATTGAATCTCTACAAACAGAATTCTTTAAAGCGTTGCGTTTTGTTGTTGACCACGTTTTAAAGCATTTACATGAGTCACTCAGCTAGGCTACTGATATGTGGGATGCTTTGGTAATATTTATGGTCTCTGGATAGACAAAAACACAAGTAGAAAATGAGATGACTATAAATGCAATATAACTAAAGTCAGTTCATCATCATCATCATCATGATGATGATGACGATGATGAAGTACCAACGCTGAATAAATTCTATTCATTTCTGCGTAGTCGTGCTGATGTCCTTCATACCGCCTACAGTAATATTAATCGTTTTAAAAAATCAACTGATAATAAACAAAAATTTAATTCACAGGCTAAGAGTTTTGTGGTGTCTCGATAAGTAGGGCAATAATATATGTTGTGCTTTATGCAGTCAAGGCCTTTTATATGAATGTCCTAAGTTTAAAACATGGAAGTATATGATTGCTTAAAAGCAGTTTTGAATTGAAGGGCTTATACCTTACATGTAGAAAGAAATATAACATATTAATTCATAAAAATGACCTATATTCTGTAGAAACGCAATCTTCAACTTTGTGTTTGCTGTCCTTTACCCTAATTTTATCGTCATCATGTGTGCAAGTGATGTTGTGTACAATCATAGTAAAAATAGTTGTAAGCAATTAATCTTTTCTAACTCGCGTGTTGATGGATATGGAGTGACAGTCCTCACTTCTTACCGAAAGTATGAAAGAAAGACTAAGGTTAGCTAATGATTGCTTTAATTCGGTAAAGATTGGTTGACTTATAAAGGTAGGCTGCACTATTTTTGAAAAGTATAATATTAAAATAAGTCAAGAGTGGGTCACGTATGGAGAACAAGAGATGATAAAACGAGGGTAGAATGGAGACATCGAGGGACAAAGATGATATAAGCTGTGATGACGTCATATGGAACAGCCTGCGCTGAGCGAATTATTGACCACGCGGTGACTACGTCACTGCGACAGATAACGGTTGTCAAACCGATTGATCAGCTGACTACGCGGCCGACGACCTCGGACAAACAATCTTATGCAGGCGTTGTGAAAGTAAATAGCGATGTCAACAACAGTAAGGGATGGACACTTATTAGTCGAAGAATGAAAATATCGCATTATTGTATACATCTATTTTTAATTATGAATATTTGCTAACAATTTAGATTAAACATTACTAACAATAATGAGGCTTTGTTACTTAAATAAATAAGGATAATTATTATTGAAATTATCTGAAAAGTTATGATGTAAAATTCCTCAAAATATTCTTATTTAGGAGTTTCAGAAAAAACATTCGATAATGAGCAATAAACAAAATAAGGTTATGAAATTACGGTATGGAACAACAGAGACGAAAATATAGAAAAATGTATTTATAAATTCAACTTCGATTTACGATATTATCGTTATGGCAAAATTCATGGAGGACCTAACCACTATGCTCAACGATCTCATCAAAGTATCTAAGCAAGTGGGTTAACATTCGCAAACCCAATCGTTTATTTGCCGATTTGATCGTTTTTTTTTGGTTGATCAGTATCATTTAAGAATCTTGTAGCCATTGAATACCATTCTATCTTCTCCGATAGTAATATATCTGGCATCCAAAAATATTACTTGGCAAAAAAGCTTTATGTTTAAAAAACATGCTTATGACTAATATACTATAACCTATTTTATTTAGAACTTATATATGGTAACTGTATGTCATTATTCTAAAGTTAGGAAAATATACTTGTAGCAATAAGTAAAAACGCAAAACCAACCCAGACCCTAAAATCGATTAATATAATTTTGAAATACTGGCAACTACGCAGAACAATACATTAAAAAATGGCACAAACGTAAAAAATCTTTTTAATTGTTTAGCATATTATATCCGGCGATATTATGACTTCATATTATAAAGAGGGACTGATAATTGAAAACTTGATTTTTGATAATAATTTGGTTGATGTATTAAACGAAACCATAAATGGGCATACCCCTTTCATCAGTTGTTGACAGTAGAGATCTGAATTAATGTTTCTGCCCACCGGTAAAAGCTCATAATGAACAGTAGCCCAATAGCTTCAATATCCCCATACACACAGCATCACCTTATTGCGAGTTAGCCCGGGTTTTGCCACAATCTGTGATGCCCAACCGACCTTTGACCACGAACTTTTCCACACATTCTTATCCATTCTTATCCATCCATGTGAGCCACTTTTATCACCAGTTTACAGTCTCTTCAAAAGCTTCCGTTTCATTACGTCTCAGTAAAGAATCGCAAAAGAAAGTACACGGTTCATTAGTTTTCTTTTAGTGAGTTCGTGTGATACCTAAATATTAAGCTTTTTGTATACTCAGATTTATTCAAATGAGTTAAAACTGTTTTGTGATCAATTCCCAAATCTTCAGCTACCAGACTACTGATATACCAATCTTGCCCCACTTTTTCAAAAATGGTGTCCATTTTATCAATGACAGAGCAACCAGAGTGAGGTGAATGTTTGACATCAAAATTCCTGGATTGAAAATATTTAAGCCAACTTTGTGCTACTCTTACTGACACTGCATTAGGTCCATAAACGTCACAAAGTTTTTTCGCGGCTTGCGTTGCATTTATTACTTTTTGTAATTACATTTTAAAATGTATCAAATTTCTTTTAATATATTCATTTTGACGGACAGAAAATCAAAGGAGGATCGACGGACAACAACATTTCACTAAATTGTTTCTTTTTTTGAAATGTAACCTTTTTAATGTTATCAAAACCAGTCAGATACAACTAGTACAGCCAAAGAGATTTTATTAAAAGTTTATATGCGAATAGACTTTTTCCTCCGAGCTATTATTTGTTTTTATGTAAATTCATAGTATCACTATTCTCTTATTCTCTTGCTCTTATCCCAATTACTTGGGGTCAATACAATATGTACTCATCTTTCTTAGTACATATTGTAAAAATTATTGGTAATAGTTTTATGACCAGCCGCCTGCCAGACGTCAACCCTCCTCGGGAATGTAATTGTTGACCAAACGGCATCAGATGAAGTTGGCCCAGGTTGTTATAAGGCTTTTAGTCGTCTTTTACGATATCCACGAGTGAAGTAAGGGTTGGTAGTATTCGTAGCCGCTACCACACAGCTAATATAAATTCATAGAATATATTAGACAATTCTCGCGGATCTTTTTAGTAGCCCTAAAATAGACTGATATTTATGTAGTACACTTTACCTAAAACTTAAATTTTATTTTACTTCAATTAACACGAAATAACTTAATTATCAGCAATGTTATTTGCCCTTTAAATTGCATTAAGAGTTACCTACTTAAGAGTCATTAGTAAAAATAGGAATCAGATGCTCAGTAAGATTGTCAGAAGAGGTCAGTAAGAAGATCAAAAAAGTTTTGACGCAAAATTCATCGGCACATTCTTATTTAGAGGCTTCAGAAAAAAAAATATTCGGTAATGAGCAATAAATAAAATAAGTTTATGGAATTCCGATACGGAACAACAGAGACGAAAATACAGAAAAATATATTTATAAATTCACCTTCTATTTACAGACAATATTATATTTATGACAAAATTCATGGACGACGTATCCGTTATGTTCAACGATCTCATCAAGTTATTCCAAACTAGTGGGTTTACGAATAAACATGGATAAGACGAGTCATGTCAAATACTCTACCCATGTCATTCCAGTAACGGTTCTAAATGGCAATACGATTCTCGGGCAACACATATTTTTATTACGCTAGAAACGCAAATCGTCAAACGTACATGTACAAATTTTAAATCTACTTTAAATTGTATTTATTTAATTATTAACAAATAATGGCGATCATGACTATCCAAATAAAAAAAAATAGTATAAAATTAATGTTAACTTAATAATACGAGTCACAATGCGTAATATAACATATGTATAGCTAGATATTACTATATTTTAAAATAAAATAAAATAAAGACAGTGTTTTTTTAACCATTAGGTACTCCAGAAATATTGATGAGATCAGACAGGATATCTACCGTTTTCTTTTAACTATTAATTAGCTAGACAATAATAAAAAAATCCTAGAAAAAATCATATAATCTGCGATATAATATTTTTGTCAAACCCATTCATTCATTAGTCTATTGAAGTACCATGAATACAGATCTACCAAAAATGGTAGGAAAATATTTGAGAAATTAAAATAACACATACGGTATTGGCAATACTGTAATAAATGTGGGCCATACTCATTCTGTCAACGATTGCCAGTGTGTGTATGTGTGGTTTGATTGTGTGAACGTTCGGCGATATTGTTGCTTATGGTATTGGCGACAACTTGTGAACGCCATTTATGAAAAAAAATATATTTGTGAGTTATTAATTATATTATACTAGTTAATTCTAACAAACGAAATATGCAAACAAATTATTATAAAGTGAAAAAAAAGAATAAAACATAAAAATTAAATTCCTTTAAATCGATCACAGCGCCACCTAGCGAGTCTTAATGCCTTTCTTTAATGATCTAGATGCATATTCGCATTATTACTTCTATAATGAAAATATTTTAGGTTACGTGGTTTCAAAGTCGATAATTGATATAGAAACATTTTTTTGTAGTTTCTATAAAAAAGCATCTTATCTCTTTTAGAAAATATTTTTTGTATTTTATATATTTGGTTAGTTTGGTTAGATTGGTAGCACGGATCCAGTCAGGTTTATCTAAAGATATGGTAACACTGGCGTGCTTCCTGGACATTAACAACGCTTACAACTTATATTATTATAAGTTCACTACTCGAGGTTTTGGATGGGGCTGGCATTGGCCAAAAGATAAGCTTATACTTGTGAAACTTTTAAATTTGAGGCAGATAAAAATTAGACTAGGACATGGCTATATCTGTTGATCTACTGGTCAAGGTCTTGCACAAGGTGACCTTTTGTCTCCTTTATTATTTAATGTAGCTACACATCATATTTGAATCGCAATACAAAATGTGTTTGTTTCACAATATCCAAAATATGATCACAATGCGATGATTTCGCGCCATCGAAAAAAATGTAGAAACAGCGCGTCTTTCTGTCCAGTCCTCATTGAATATAATAATTGAATTATTAGATAACGTAGGCCTAAATGTATCTCCTACAAAAAGCAAATTATATTTATTTAAAAAGGGCAATAACAGGTTCAATACTCATATTGTTATTAATGATATGCTATTACAAGAAGTAGACCATGTAAAATATTTAGGTATGTGGCTCGACCGTTCGTTGAGATGGATAGACCATATTGCCGATATATATGAGAAAACACATAGGTCCTTAAATATCCTTAAAGTATTGGCTAGTCCCGGATGGGGTGTACATCCGAAACACTTAAGAAAACTTTATATAAGTACTGTTAGAAGCCGTTTAGATTTTGGTAGTTTTCTGTACAGCAGTAGTTGCAAATAAATTTTAATGAAATTGGATAAAATACAATATCAAGTCTTACGTATTATCGGTGGTTTTGTTAAAAGTACACCTATCTATGTAATGGAAACCGAACTTTGCTTATAACCTCTACATATACGACGGTTCTTCCTGGGAGGAAAATTTTGATTAAAATCTATGTCAACGTCTAGTAGTAAAACTATAAACGCCGTAAGTGTTTTAAACTCTGTAATCACCCGTAGGTACAGGAGACGCAGACAGGCACCAATTCTGGTTCAAATGTTCACAAAATTTAAATATACCAACATTTTCTCAAATACTGTGTAAATTGGTATGATCTGAACAACCTAATAATAGATCGCATCGATCGTATAAACCAGGCTAAAAGACGAAGAAGATTTGTTCATCTTTCATAGAAAAAGTCCGGCACATTACAAAATCTTCACAGACGGCTCTAAAGACATGACAGTAAACACCCACCATCCAATACCTGGGAGCTGAGTTTTTCGACCCTCAAATAGACATTTTCATGAAATTAAAAATTAGCGACGACATGTCCATTATGCATATAGAATTAATAGCTATCGTAGAAGCACTGTCGTAGATTAAGAGTGTTGGAGACTACATCAATTTCGTAATTTTAACCGACTCAAAAAGTGCCCTACAGCACGTGGCTCGGGGCGCCTCTTGTTTAAGAGGTACACCGATCGCCTACAATATTATTAGAATAATATTTGAACTGAAAATACAATCAAAGGAAGTAATCCTTCAGTGGATTCCTTCCCATGTAGGCTTGTTGGAAAACGAAAGAGTAGATGGGCTAGCAAAAGAAGCTTCTTGTGATGGTGTAGCTTCGGGTATTTTACCTTTCTTCACGGACCACATCCATCTAGTTAAAAAGTGTTGTTACCAATTATGAAAAACTTACTTCGATAGGAGGTCAGTGGCGAAGTTGAACAAAAATACTGTAACCACTGCACTTAGACTTCGATCCGGACACATTCCTCTTAATAAATTTGCTTTCCTAATAAAAAAAGTACCAACCCCGCTATGTTCGGAATGTCAAAAAGTTGAGGACGTATTACGTATTATAGTGGAGTGTGTTCCGAACGAGGATTTCAGAACTGAAATTGTAAATAAAGGTGTAAACATTAAGAATGTTGGATGGAGGCTGTAATAGTGTCTTGTCATACCCCTTGTCTGATAAGGCCAAACTGTTGTATAGACTGGTAGAAATTGGTATAAGACGACGCGCGTAGTGTTGAGTTCGTATCATATTGTCTTTGTTCTTTAATTTTAAGCTTTATTGTGTTGAAGTTCTAATGGAGCGGCATAGTCGATTTAATTTGACTAAACTCCTTAAAATAATAGAAAAAAATATATATTAGGTTAGACTTCCCGTGTGTTGACGAAATATGAATGCAATTGTTGTTATACCGCTGCAAAAACCGGTTAAGGGTCCACAAGAGTTGTCAGCCGACCTTTCTTGCGAAATGCATGACATCATACAGCTAACACGCCATTCAAGCGTGGCAATACGGCACTGTCCTCTGATGATGATGAATTATTAAAACCTTTGGAGCGCCTTTTTATTATCTTTATTCTGTTTTCGATAAAGAAAAGTTGCTGTGCCTAACATTTGTATCAAGTCTAATATTGGTGTCAAGTTTATCCTCTAAGGGGAATATCATAATTGCGTAATTGTTGGCAGATAAATTATCGATTGCTGCTGATTTTGTAAGTTTGCTAGGAGTACTGCTCGTTCTTCTGTCGTAACCTTGGCTAGTTTCTACTATCACTAACGGGAGGAGGTGTACCGTATTTAATACTTACTCGGTCACAACACAAACGATAAGACAAACAATACCAAAATATATATAACATCTATTTAATTCATCATCATTCTCCTGCTCTTGTCTCAATTAGGTACTTGAGGTCGATGCAATATGCACCCTTTCATCCTACATATTGTAAAGGTTATTGGCAATAGTTATATGATCGGCCACCTGCCTAACATCAACCCTCCTTGGGAATGCAATTGCTGACCAAAGGCATCAGATAGTGTTGGTATAAAGCCTCTTAGTCGTCTTTTACGACATCCACGAGCCAAGTAAGGGTTGGTAGTATTCGAACAAAATCTATTTAATTTTGTAAGTTATATATTGTTCTGGTGTGGTGACGGAGTAACACAACACACCACCACTCTTGTACGTGGATGTCGCAGAAGATGACTGAGGGATACAATATATCCTCTGTCTAATCGTGAATACATAAGTGATTCCCTGATTATAGTGTACTCTGTAAGTTATAAACAAAATTGTGTTAAATCTCTATAGATTTATTACTCTCAGATTGAAAATTTGTTTTCACTCTTTCTTTTATATACATACATACATACATAGCCTCACGCCTGTTTCCCAGAGGGGTAGGCAGAGACTACGGATTGCCACAAACCACGATCCTGACATACCTCCATCGCTTCATTCACGCTCATCACAGTCTTCATGCATGCTCTACGATTACGCGTACTCTTAATCTGACCTTTCACTAACACATCTTCAATTTGATCCAGGAAAGTACGACGTGGTCTTCCCCTTTTAATCGTCCCACTCACACTCGCTTTGTATACTTGTTTCGTCAACCTTTCTTCACTCATTCTTTCCACGTGTCCAAACCACCTCAGCATACCCTTTTTTATTTTTATCACTACTTCTTCATTCATACCACAGCGCTCTCTTATAACACTATTCCTAATTTTATCTTTCAAACTTACACCACACATACTACGAAGAGCTCTCATCTCTACAACATTTATTCTACTTTCATGTCTTCCCTGCCAAATCCAACTTTCACTGCCATACATGAGAGTGGGAACTACCACTCCCTTATGTACAGCTAGGCGTGCCTTTTTAGATACATTCCTACTCTTCATAAAAGCGTACAATGCTCCATTCATTTATTACCAGCATTAACTCGTCTTTCAACATCTTCATCATTTTTACCATCACTAGTAAACAGTACACCCAAGTATACAAATTCTTTCACCTGTTCCAATCTCTCACCATTTATAAAAATATTACATTCCGTCATACATTTATCCTTTTCAAAGACCATTACTTTCGTCTTACTTACATTTATTTTCATACCTTTTCTTTCAAAAGCATCATGCATAGTAGTTACCATCGCCTGTAAGTCTTCAGCCGACGATGCAAGTAAAACCTGATCATCGGCATAAAGAAGACATTTGACGAGTAACTCATTCATTCTTAAACCACATTCATTATTTTTCAAATCTTGCAAACAGCTATCCATAAATAGGTTAAACAGCCACGGTGACGCTACACATCCCTGTCTGACACCTTTATCAATGTTAAACCATTCAGTGTAGGACCCGTTTATCCTTACGCAGGCTCTGGAATCCTTATAAATGGATTTCAGCGTCCGAATAAGATGGCCATTTACCCCATACATAGATAGTACCGACCATAGTTCATTCCTCCTCACTTTGTCATAAGCCTTTTCCAAATCAATGAAAGCGCAAAAGACTTTCTGACCTTTAGCCAAAAATTTTTGCGCCATGCATCGTAAAGAGAAAACTTGATCTGTGCAACCCATACTCTTTCGAAAACCCGCTTGTGCATCTCATATTTTCTTTTCGGTCACTTTCACTACTCTTTCAATCAACACTTTCGCATACAGTTTGCCGACAATGCTAAGGAGGCTTATGCCCCTGTAGTTTCTACAATCTTGCCGTGAACCTTTCCCTTTGTAAAGAGGTACGATTACCGCCTGACACCAGTCTATAGGTACTCGGCCATTAGTCCAGCAAAGATTGAAGAGCTGGTATAGGATGTTAGTTGTAATATCTTCTCCAGCCGTCAGCATTTCAACTGTAATCCTGTCGTATCCTGCAGACTTACCCGCTCTCATACCTTTCAATGCATTTGTAATTTCTATCATACTTATGCATTCTCCTTCCTCGAGATCTCTTTCATTTACAAATGATAATTTTTGTGGCTCTTCTCTTTCAAATAAGCTTTCAAAGTATTCCTTCCATCTCTCTCGTATACATTCTTCTCCATACACTGTCCTTCCATATTTGTCGCTGATTTTGCGCTTTGCCTCGAGCCGATCTTATGGACTTCCAGAAAATCTTCGAGTTAGTTTGGCAATCCTTCGACAATCTTCTATCGTACTCGTCTTTTTGATCTTCTTTCTTTTTTCTAACAATTTCTTTCACATCTCTTTTTTTATCTTATATTCTTCTTTGGCTATATCTATGTCATCATTCGATGCTTTCTTCATTCTCTCATTGGCTCTGACAGCAAGCCAATCTACCCAGGCTTTCTTCTTCCCACGAACTGCGCTCTGCACATCTTTATCCCACCATATATTCTTCACCTTGTTTACCTTCATTCTTCTAGTCACGCCACATATTTCTGTAGCAACATTTACCACCTGTTCTTTAAGAGTCTTCCATAATTCTTCCATACTACAAATATCAGCCGCATGAACAAACTTTTCATTTAGTTTACTTTTGTATTTATCTCTAATATACTCATCTTGCAAATTTTCTACTTTTATTCTTTCTAGCACACTTTTCGGGTTATGTATACGGTTTCGCCACGTTTTCATAAGACCACTTATTCTAGTCATTACTAGAAAGTGGTCTGTATGAATACCAATACCGCGATATACCCTAGTGTCTAGTACTTTCTTTCTGAGCCTTTCATCTACTATTACAAAATCAATTACACTCGTTTTAGATTCTTTGCTTCACGTGTATACATATGGATCTTTTTGTGTTCAAGTATATATGCTAGGAATAAACAAACTCGAAACAAGGCGTGGGACTACCGCTGGGCTGGAGGCTCCTCTAAAATAGAAGAGAAATTAATCTACTATATCACGATGGTTCAGACAAGTTGGTGTAGAGATTTGATTATGTTATATTGCCGAACTTGTATTAAGAACAAAGTGTGTCTCTAGCTCTTACCTTCTTTTGTTATTTCTGTATAAGGAAGATCTGGGGACTATTGTATATGTTCGATATAATAGTTTATCGTCTTAATAGTGAATTGAGTAATGAAATAATTGAATATGAACGTTAAAAATATTATTATATTTAGGCAAGTATTACATTTTTCCGTGTGGTGACGGAGTAAGAATACTATTCACCACCCCATATCTTATCCGTGGGTGATCGTACGAGACGACTAAGGGATATAAAACGCATATAACATCGAAAACTCGGAACAAAACCCTATACCAACACATCTGACCAGCGCGGTATAGTAGGTTAATTTCCTTCTCATTACGGAGGAGGTCCGAGCCCAGCATTGGGACATTTATAGGCTGTGATGATAATAATGATGAAGTATTACATATATTAAATTAATCTTATTTTGTGATGGATTTTTTAATCGCGTTTGTATTTAATTTCTACTTCGTGCCTACTTAGTACACCGGGTAACGCACTATATAAAACATGTCTCAAAAATCAGACATCCGTTGTTTATGTCACTTGTGAAAACTAAGTTATTTTTAATGCAGAACACCTAGAAGTCAATTCAATTTAGATATCGAATATTATTTATTTTGCAATTACAGAAAATGAGAATACAAAAGAACTGTTTATCGTATTTATACATTTAATTCCAAGACCTAATGGCATTATATACAGAGCATTTTATAAGCTAAACAAAGTACATTAAGTCTATACCAGTATAGTTATTGTGATACATTTTGGGATTACCACATTTTATTTTTTCTTATAAACTATCAGTGATTAGCACTTGATATCTGTCGGAAAATATTTTTAGTAATCATATTGTCCTTATATTTATCTTGTTTTTTTATTTTTACTTATTATAGAACAAAGTCATTTCCGCTATCTGTACGCTTAGAGCTTTTAAACTACGCAACAGATTTTAATGTAGTTTTCGTTTATAGACATAGTGATTCAATAGAAAACTTTATATGTATAATATTTAAGCATCTTAGAAGAAATAAGTCGAGATATAGAGAGAGATATGGAAGAGTTGTAATACGATGTGACAATAAACATATTTTTGTGTGCTTACATTGCAAGTGCTGGCTAAACTTTACGAGATAAATCAATATAATATGCTATGAAATTGTTTCTTTTTAAAATATCTACAAAAAGAACGCAGTGGTATTTTTGTCTCCTTCGAATAATTTGTGGTAACTTGATTATAGTTACCACAATTTCTTTTACGTATTACTTAAAGATAATGGGTTATTTACGGCATTTCCTTAAACAATACAGTATTATTTCTTATCTAATTAAATATATTAGGTACGAATTAAATTTAATTTAGATTAAAATTGCCTTAAAGCCCGTTATTAAAATGAATTGGATTCAAAATGGTCGAAACCTAAGTGAAACGAGAGCGGGTCGCTAGTTAACTGTATACATATTAAATCATATGGAAATCTATCAAAATATCAAGGGATTGAGGAATGATTTTTGTGACTTCTTATTAAAAAAACTGTTCAGAATATTGTAAACCGGTGGGTCGGCAAGTATGAAGGTCTTAATAGAATATTTAAAATTAGGGGCTGTATTCCATATGTTTACCTTTTTACACACAGAAGTCATAACTTGGTAATCATCTCATCATTATATTGGCCATAGTTTGATGAGCGGCCGTCTGCTTGACGTCATACTTCTTCAGGAAAGCAATTGTTGACCAAACGGCATCAGGTGGATTTGGACCAGATCGATGTAGACATATTGATATAATATTGATCAATTATGTTTAATTTTATTTCACATCGCTCCATTTCGCTCCACTCTAAGCAACTTAACAAGTTATAATCATATAGAGGTACATATATGTATATACAGTGTCTCTATGTATATGTGCACCAACTATGTTCGTCTCAGCATACCGTGACGCTAAACCATAAGATTTTAAACATTAATGACGTGTCTATACAGGTATTAACTTGCTGTGTGGTAGCGGCTACAAATACTAGCCAGTCTTACTTTGCCCGTAGGTGCTGTAAAAGACGATTATGAGCTTTATATCAACTCCACCTAATATCGTTTGGTCAACAATTATATTTCCAAGGAGAGCTGATGTCAGGCAGGCGGCCAGTCATAAAACTATTGCCAATAACTTTTTCAATATGTAAGATAGAAGAGGAATAGATATTGCGTCGATCACAAGTAATTAGGATAATCTCATCATCATCTCAGCCCATATATGTCCCACTGTTATGTTCGAGCCTCCTCAGTAATGGAAGGGAATATTCGCCTACTATACTACTCTGGTTCGATGTGTTGGTATAGGGTTCTGTTTTGAGTTTTCCTTCTCTTGCACAGATGTTATATGCATTACATATCCCTTAGTCGTCTCTTACGATCACCCACGGGTAATCAAATCAAATCATTTATTAAATTGTATAACATAGGTAATATAACATTTCAGGTGATAACATTTTATTATGCAGTTCACTATGTCATGCCGATAGGTGTACATGTTTTGTTAATATTTAGTCTGTAAATATTTAGTTAGTACTAGCTGATGCCCGCGACTTCGTCCGCGTGACATTCAATTTTACTACGTATCCCTATTTGAAACTTAAAAATTCAAACTCGGCCAAGTATTTCCGGCAGCCACTTGACCATTTTCATCAAGGAGGACGCTTTCTTCAATTTTCTTTAAAACATCGGCAAATTCTTAAGCATGTGAATTAGAGTTGCCCAAATGCAAGACTCTTGCGAGGCTCGCAAATCTTGCAACTTTTGCTTTTAGAATAACACAAAGTCACTTGTTTTGATAGAAATATAAAATCCCCATAGACATTAAAATCCAACTAAATTAATGAAATTCTGTTCATCTAGTGGCAGTAACTGTACAACTTTCACTAATTAGGTACATACCACTAACGGGGCTATTATTCTTCCGTGTACTGGTATTACTCGTAAGAATACGAAATGTTGACAATCCTTTTTTTGCTAATAAAATCATGTCTAAGGGAGCACTGCGAAACTCTTGCTGCAAGTCTAGTTCTTGCATTTGGGCAACACTAATGTAAATGGTGACCTTGGCTTTGCTTGCATGTTGATGGTTAGGGTCAGCTTTCCTACTTGGAGCCACAGATAAGAATACTTCAGTGAAGCATTGATCTCATCAGTTCTATTTCCTCGAGTTTTAACAGGAAGGATTTGTCGAAAATCTCCAAAGAAAAGCACCATAGACTTTTCATTACGATCTCGTAGTGCTCGATCTACGGCCTCTACGATTTTTTTTATTTATCATTGTCCAATCAACGCAAACGATTAGACAGCAATCCTTAATAAAAACAGTAATAGTAGTAAAGCCACAGTTGATAGTATTCTTTCTACAACCACGGGCCGGTCCAACCCCCCAGTCGGACCTAGTACCCCACTCTTGCAGAAAAGCAACGTCTGAACAGTGGCAATGTGTTATTTCCGCTTCATTTGTAAGAGGCGGCGGGAAGGTACAGGCGCGATTACCTGTGTCTATTTGCTTTAGCCGAAGCCGCAGGTAACTGGAACAGGAAATAGTCCGTCACCCGTGGAGAGGCTGACCACGTGAAGGTGAAGCCCGATGGCCCGGGGCGTCATCGGGGATAGTACTCGAAAGGCTCAATGGTGATGGGGAGGGAAAATGGTGGGTTATGGGGCCACGCGGACGGAATGCAAGGTCTAACGTGTGTCTAGACCATAGCCTGCCAAAAAAATAAGTGCATGCTGCTTGCTCATTTACCACCGTACACAATAAAACAAAAAACACTTTAAATGTGTCGCAGTTTCGTGTTATTGAACATCTCGGTGTTTCATTGCTTTATAAATCTATCGGGTTTATAAACAATGTGCATAAATCTATCGGGTTTTTAAACAAAGCTCTTTTACCACCAAGAAGTAATGCAGCTGCAGTTTCTGACGTAGTAACTTCCAAAGTTATTTTACGCTGTCTCCTCATTTTGGTAAGATTGCTCTGCTCAGATAAGTCTTTTCAGGGATACCTGGGGACATGGACATCTATCATCTCAGCTTATATACGTCCCACTATAGGGCTCAAGCCTCGTCCGTAATGGGAGGGAAATTGACCTACTATATCAAGCTGGTCAGACGTGTTGGTATAGGGTTTTGTTGCGAGTTTTCCTTTTCTTCCATAGATGTATGATATGTATGATGTCCTTTAGTCGTCTCGTGGGTGATCGACCCACGGGTAAGAAAGCTGTTGGTGAATTGTATTCTAACTGCGCAACCGCACGGATAAATATATAATAAATGGCTTTCATTACGAAGAATTAATAAAAATGAATTTCTTGGTTCATGTCGCGTTTTAGTAGCGTAGAATATCTTAAGAGGGATATCTCTTATATTTTATAATAATGTCAAAAGATTTGAAAGACTGTAAAACAATAACATCATTAAAAGCAAAAGACTCAAACGAATGGGGCTATGACTGTTACATGGCCTACTCAAGGGTGTCATCTCAGCGCTGATCACCTTCAAGTGCTCTATAAGCTGCTTGAAACGTACTCTATGCTATCGACAGTGTATAAAAATGTAAAAACGTAGGCCCTCGCACAATATGCAGCAACAGGCGGCAGTAACAGCACTATTGCTAAAGTAACTGGTGTAGTGATGGGGCTTCGGCGTGTACCTGCTCACGGTCGCAAAGAGGGAGAGCACATCGTCTAACCACTACTGCGATTGCGAAGTGGACACGGCGCTGCAGACGCTTAAAGTTTGCGTGGCCTGGGCAAAGCAGCGCCGTGCACTCATCGCAATCATCGGTGCCACACTGGCACTGTCGACTATCGCAAAGACGATGCTCGATAGCTTCAGGAACTCGGACTCGTTCGCCGCCTTTTGTGAGACAGTCGTCTCACAGAAAAAGGCGGCGGAGCGTGTTACAGAGGAGACTCTCCATGCTGATACACTCTGCCGCCGGCGCATCGGACGTCACAGGCGCGGTACCTGCACCTGTTGCCATCCTAACTGAGGTCAAGGTAGATGGACCATGGGAATTAATCTACCACCCGCAGAGACACCGACCGCGTGACGGCGATACAACACTGTTATTTGCCGGGGTGTAAACGGAGACGATACACCCCCGGACCGGTCACTAATGTCAAGTAAGCGGTACCAGAGGCCAGCCTGATGGTTTGGGCAGAGAACACGATGAGTTATGGGGCCACACGACGCCCTTCTGTTACCCCGGAAGAAATGGCCGTGTACAAACCATAGCCTACCAAACAAAAACAAAAAAGAGTGCACTTTGCATACTCGCCCCAAAGTAGCATCTTAACTAAGAATGTACGTTTTGTACGCTCTATGATGTGGACTTTATTTTTCTTTTTCATGTTTGACTTAGTTGTTAGTCGCAGATGGCTATGACAACTTTACTCGGACTGTTAGGTGAGTGCTGAGAGCTTTCCACCCAAAGTACCTTTACTAAGTTCAAAAAATTAATGTACCTAGTAGCTTTTAAAAATGTAACGAAAAAATGATTGTTTTAAACTAAATTATAGCGCCATCTATTGCTCATTTAACAAACTAAATAAATCATGCATTTTATTAATTTATAGCTAAATTATATATTATTAACTAATTAAAACATTCTTTTTTATCACAAATAGTTTTAATAGTTATTTTGACTACCTGACTAATGTTATGTATTATGTCAACTTCCCTTCAACTTTGAAGGAGGTTTTAGCCCAGCAGTGGGATGTATATGAGCTGAATTGATGAAACTACTATATATTAAGTAATACAAATACTTTCCTTACACTACCTATAGATAAATAATTGTTTTGAATTGAACCTTCTAGTGACATAAAAGTCGAGCGGTAATTTTTAAAACTTAAATGACCATAACTTTTTTTACAGACATCAGATTTCAATGAAACAAAGACTAAATGTTGCTCTGAATTGGGCTTAATCTTTTTCATCAATCCGTTCAGTGACTTCGGAGATTAGCGATTACAGACATACAGACACACAGACATACAGACAGACAAGAAATTCCAAAAAATGATTTTTGTTTTCTGTTAGTGTTTTCTTACTGCCTAGATTCATTTTTTAATAAATTTGTCAAATGTACAGACACGGGATTTCTACTGATTTATTATATGTATAGATTTTTTAATAAATTTATCAAATGTACAGACACGGGATTTCTACTGATTTATTATATGTATAGATATGTATAGATTTATACATTAAAATTCAAATAATAATACAATTATTTTTTCTTAGCAAAAATAATTAAAATTAGAAAATTTTAAAATTAGACTTCCATGCATAGCTAATGTTAAAATTGAAATTATTTTTATAATGTAATTTAAATATTTGACTGCACAGATGGCGTAATGGTAAAGATACTTTACGTACGTGGGTTTGATTCCCACGCAAGACTTTGTGCGATCCACAAACTGTTCTCTCTGCCTACCCTGCAAAGGACATGGCGTGATGATATGTATGTATGTATGTACAAACTGTTGTTCTGAGTCTGGGTGTAATTTGTTTGCGTTAAATTGCGTTTGTAAAGTCCCCTGCAGTACAAGGATTATTTCCTTAGTGCAGAGTGGTGTTTAAAAAAATGCATCATATATTGACGAATTCAATACTATAATAACGTTTCTTGGTCAATAATAATCTTAGTCTTTTTAAATATGAATGTTGTCGAGGGACTTCGTTTCTTCTGGTAATTTGTTATAAACACGTGGAGTCATACTTAAGATACTTTTTCTTGATAAGGCTGTTTTGCATTTAAAAGTACCTAGTAGGTTTTTATACTGACTACGTAATGGAGCATTTCTTGAAGTAGAGTATTCAGCAAACATACATGATACCTTTTTTTTTTGTGGGGTGGGCTACGGTCGTCGCGCTCCTCGCACCACTCTGTCCGGGGCGACAGAGGGGCGTAAGCACGCATACCCATAACCCACCCGTGAACCTCGCCTTCGTCGTTGGACCGGCCACCGGAGCAGCGTGAACTTGTTGTCAGTGGCCGGCCCGACGGAATACCCCCGAGGGGTACACTCTTCTTGAGCGACATCCCCTCCCTCGGGGAGGACGTTGATCTTTTCCTCGCGGTTAGCCTCCCGGCGGGTGACGGACTAATTCCCCGGTCCAGTCACCCGCGGCCTCGGCTAGGGCGACATAAGGCACAGGTAATCGCGCCTACGCTTTCCCAGTCGCCGGCGACGGCTCGCGTCGTCAAGGAGACGCTCCTCGCGCACGCGCTCCGCTGCCTCCTTCTGCGAGACTACTGCCTCGAAGAAGACTGCGACCGCCTCCCGGTTCCTGACGCTGTCGAGCATCGCCCTGGCGATGGTCGGCAGCGTCAGGTCAGCACCGATGATTGCGACGAGTTCACGGCGCTGCTCTGCCCAAGCGTCATCATTTTCGTTCTTTAAATATGATATTTTTATTTGTAGAATTACACCAAAAGATTATACTGTAGCGCAATATGGAATCCACTAAGTCATAATAGGCAAATAATAAAGCATAAACTTTCCTTGTTATTTTTAAGAGTACATACGCTGCTCGATTTCATTTTTGTTTAATTGTTCTATATGGCTTTTCCAGGCTAGATGGTTGTCAATACAGATATCTAAGAATTTTGTACTATTTACTTGCTCTTAGGTACAGTTATTACAATTTACAACTATGTTAGGTGCTACTTTTCTTTGATAGAAATGCATAATTTTTGTTTTATTTAAATTAGTTATGGGATTATTTGTATTAATTATATTTTAAGAGCATTATTAATGTCATATTGATAATCATTATATTCATTACATTTTATTATGGCAGTACTGTCGTCAGCAAACAGGACCATTCGTTGGTATGTTGACTCTAGAAGGTCATTTATATATATTAAGAACAGCAGTGGCCCAAGTATGCTGCCTTATGGAACGCCATATTTAATTATTCGAGGCCTCGATAATAATGTTAGTTCTTTTTGATTTATAGAACATAGTCTTGTTATCTCTGTCTGTTGTATTCCATTTATTAGATAGGATTCTATAAGTTCTAGAACATTACCTCTTATTCCATACGTAATATTTTGTAGTGTCTTGTGGTTTACGTAGTCAAAAGCCTTAGTCATATCTGTATATATTGCACAAATCGGATTTCTTTCATCAATCGATGTTATAACACTATATAATAATTCAAATATAGCCATGTTTGTGGACATATTTTTTCGAAAACCCTTTTGTTCCTAACATAGTATATTATATTTATTAGATATGTATATAATGCATTGTATATTATCTTTTCGAAGATTTTTGATAATACTAAAGTTTGGCTATCGGTCTGTAATTTTTCATTTATATTCTATCATCTTTTTTTAAAACTGATTTAATGATTATATTTATCAATTTTTCAGGATATATGCCTTGGTTTATACAGAGATTCATAATATTTAAGGAGACTGAGAAAATAATATTACTAACATATAGGACATGCGTGGACATGCCATCACTGCCCACTGTATATGTATTTTTTAGGGATTTTATTGCAATATTTATGTCACCTTTTATAATAGATCGCATGAACATTGATTGAAATATGGAGTAAAATAGTTATTTTATAGGTATATTGAATGTAAGATATATTATTTTCTATGTCATTTATAAAATAATCATTAAAAGTATTCGCTGTCTCGAGTCAAAGTCAAATCTCTATTTTTAATAGTCGCTATCTGTGCTTTTGGTAAGATATTGTCAGGTTTACTAACTATGTGCCACGTGGCTTTAAATTTATTGAGGAATTTATAGTCATTTTGTGAATTTTGGATTAATTTTATGATATTCTTATATAATGTGGTGTATTTTTGAAATTTAATTTTCCCTTGTTTAGTAGAGTTCAATCGAAATTGAAATAATAGCTGTCTTTGCGTTTTAATACAATTTTTTATGCCACGGGACATCCACTTTTTTTTCTGTTTTTATTTTCAACCATACATTTGAAAAACATAGATTGTAGAAAAGAGAAAATCTTTCATAAAAGTTATCATAAGCTTCATCGACACGACTTGTGTGATACACTTCTCTAAAGGATGGACTTTCTAAGATTTTTTAAATTTTTTTCATGTTTTCTTTGCAATAATCTTTTTTCATCACTTAAGACGAAAATTTATACACTCAAGACATGGGTCTTGAGTGTATAAATTTTTTTAACAGGAATTCTAAGTATTTGAAATGTATGATCTGAAAGGATTAGGTCAACTACTTTTGCCTTGCAGCCCTTTTTTATATTATGAGCAAAATTATGGATGCAGGTGATGCTACTTAGTCAATTAGGCTATCTTAATGACAAAGTTAAATCAAAGCTAAGCAAGAAATTTTCTAGTTCTGTAATTTTCATCATCATCATCGTCATCATCTCAGCTCATATGTGTCCCACTGATTGCCTCATGCTCATGCTCCATAAATGAAAGGAAATTGACCTACTATATATAGCACTCTGGTCAGACGTGTTGTTATACGGCTTTGTTTCGAATTTTCCTTCTCTTGCATAGATGTTATATGCGTTTTATATCCCTTAGTCGTCTTGTTCGATCACCCACGGGTAAGATAGGGGGTGGTAAATTGTATTCTTACACTGTCACCACACGGAATATAATTTTGCTTCTTCGTAAAATATCAATATTGAAATCACCGCATATTATAATCCTTTTTTTCTGTTTTTAAACATATTTTTCTTGATATAATATCTAATTTTTCAAAAAATGCTATATAACTTGCAGAGTTACGTTTTGGTATTCTATAAATACGTAGAATAATAATAGAGTTATCAGTTCAATTGAATACATTTCAATAACGCCGGGTATGGATTGATTAGCAATTTCCGGTAACTCTTTAAAATTGTGTCCGTTTATTGTCATGAGACAGGCACCTCCGCGATTTTTTTCGGGACACAATATTGCTCCTAGGCAATACTTAGGAATATATAATAAGTTTTCCTGTTTTATAATCATGCTTGAAGAGATGAAGCCAGAACAGATGTAAGAGTAACAATTGGTAATGATGTACTGGAGCAAGTGGATGAATTTGTATATCTTGGATGTGGATTTAGTCGAGATGGAAGATCCACCACTGATATAGAGCGAAGAGTGAATGCGGGAAATAGAGTGAACGGAGCGTTGGGGCAATTTCTCGGTAGCTACCACCTCAGCCAGAAGGCACGTGTAGCAAAATACATAATGCAGTGCTTGTCCCAACATTACTGTATGGAAGCGAGAGTTGGGTATGCAGAAAAGAGTATGAAAGTAAAATTAATGCAGTCGAAATGCGATCTCTACGGAAAATCTGTAGAGTTAGGCTGATTGATCACATTCGTAACGACGACGTAAGAGAGCGAGTAGGTATGAAAGAGAGTATCGGTGTAAAGATGCGAAAGGGAATGCTCCGATGGTTCGGACATGTGGAAAGAATGCCGAACGAACGTCTGGTTAAGAAGATATACAATGCGAAAGTGAAAGGATGTAGGTACCGGGGGAGACCGAGACTAATCTACCTAGACCAGATCGGTCATGTACTGAAGGAAGGCGGAGTCAAGAGTCTCCGAAACCGGCGAGCGTGTATGAAGAGAATTATAAATGTTGAGGAAGCGAGTGAAGTATGCAAGGATAGAGTTCTCTGGCACTCTGTTCTCTATGCCTACCCTGCAAGGGACATGGCGTGATGGTATGTATGTATGTATCATGCTTGTATGTCATAATATCCAGATATATCTATATCTATTAAAATTTTTAAGTCATTTTTAAAGGTAGAAGGAAGACATATAATATTTGTGTTTTCAATTTTTTTTAATATGTTGCTTATGTAGTATATTCATCATCATCATCACAGCCCATAAATGTCCCACTGTTGGGCTTGGGTCTCCTTCGTAATGGGAGGGAAATTAACCTACTATACCGCGCTGGTCAGACGTGTTGGTATAGGATTTTGTTTCGAGTTTTCCTTCTCTCGCACAGATGTAATATGCATTTTATATCCCTTAGTAGTCTCGTATGATCACCCACGGGTAAGATATGAGGTGGTGAATCACCACACGGATATGTAGTATATTATAGTGAATTAATCTTTAGTAGTTATAAAGTCCTCTTCGCCCACAAAAATTATGCAGTAATCTTTCATGTTGTAGTTAATTAATTTTAATTGTAACCCATTTAACAAATGTTATCGTCATAATGTGGTAATAAGTAATGACAAATGTCATAATTATTAAGTTTGCCTTTGGCTGGCTATTGATTGTAATTTATTTGTTTTATTGCTATTGATGATACAAATTTTATCACTGTTATTTCTAAGAATATTTTGGCGAATTTCAGTTTGAGGTAACTCTAGGATTCTTTTAGCATTTTTTTACTTTTCTGTTAGTGAGTTTTTATTATTCAATTGTGTCATCTTTAACTTATTTTCTATCTGTCTTCAATTACATTTAGGTGAGCTTATTTTGGATTTTTCATTGGAGTTATAATTTTTGGATCCTTTTCTAAATCGACAGTGGTTTTTATAAATGGTTTTTTGTTTAATGAGCTCATCGATCTTTTTTGTAATTCTGAGATTTTATATACTCAAGCTTTCAACGCCAGTACCGTGCCGGTACCGTCCTGAGGATGCCTCGTTTAGAGGCGAAACACGTGTCGAATCTTTATTCGAAGTTCTGCGGAAAATTGCAAGTAGAAGTTCTGGAGGCGGTGCTCATCACAGGAGTAAGATTTCCTTATATCCTATTCCACCTTGATCCCATCCCGTATTCCTTCCTTTTTTGAGGTGTACGGTATATTGATTAATCGTGGGAAAGTGGTGGGTTTTCCTTCCTCTCCTCTATTTTATAATAATGTTTCTAATGCTTTTATTAGTATTAGAAAGTTTTATAAGTAAGATAGGGGGTGGTTAATTGTATTCTTACTCCATCACCATACGGATAAAAGTCATTATTTTCTTCTAAAACAGTTTGTATCTATTTTCATTAAACCCTACGAGGCTATTTCGGTAGTTTTTGTCAACATGCCGTTGTATTAACATCAAAGTGTTTTAACAAATTTAAAACTGCGATGAGAAGTTGTAGGCGTTTTAGCTTTACTCTTTGTTGTAATTTTATATGAATGCCAAAACACTGAGTAATAACTTTAATATGACATTCTGGTACATTCACAGACTGTCCTACTGCTGTTGTGATCGTAGTTGTATCGCCAATATTTATTTTTAGTTTTATTGCACTGTACTGGAGTAAAATATATGATACACAGTACCCCTAAAATCCGAATTAAGATTAAGCAAATAATATCTGGATGACCGAGCCCTCGCTCAGTATTTTCTGTGTGTTTTGAAGATATATTTAAATACAATAAAATTAATTTAATAATAATAAAATTCACATTCCGTGTGGTGACGGAGTAAGAATACTATTCACCACCCCATATCTTACCCGTGGGTGATCGTACGAGACGACTAAGGGATATAAAACGCATTTTACATCTATGCGAGAGAAGGAAAACTCGAAACAAAACCCTATACCAACACGTCTGACCAGCGCGGTATAGAAGGTTAATTCCCCTCGCATTACGGAGGAGGCCCGAGCCCAACAGTGGGACATTTATGGGCTGTGATGATGATGATGATGATGATGCATAACAAAACAATTAAAAAGTCAAAAAGTAATCAATTAAAAAAATAAAAAACCCGACTGCGTAAAAGTCACCAAAACTACGTACATAATAAAAAAAACTGAAAAGAAAAAAACAAGCACTTAGATATCCGGTGGTCTAGAACTCCATAATATATTATTGAATAAATACTATTGCAGAAATGGAGTTCTAGACCACCGGACATCTAAGTGCTTGTTTTTTTTCTTTTCAGTTTTTTTTATTATGTACGTAGTTTTGGTGACTTTTACGCAGTCGGGTTTTTTATTTTTTTAATATTTTTTTTTATTTTATACTTTTTAGTTATAAATACCTAGGTAGCTATAGTTATCTTATTTATTAATAAGTAGGTAAGTACCTAACTATATATAGTTTTTCGACTGAAGTAAAGTACAATATCGTTAGCAATTGGAGATGGGCGACCGCGTCAGACATTAGATACTTTAGGTAGGACTACCTATGGTATATTGGACAATATACCTACTAGATACTTCAATATATGACCATCCACATCCAGTTATATGAATTTTTCGTCTTTTCATCGTAAATTTCTACTATCTAAAAAACCTATATGTGAGAAAGGTTGTTACGAAACTTTAAATCGATATAAATCCTAAACGGTCAGTTAAATCTAAAAATGTTGAAAGAAAACTAATAATGATTTTTAAATACATATTTAACGATACCCCACTCGATATAGTTTGTTGACTTTAATTTTTTTTATTTTCACAATATGGCGTCCAGTAGTCGCCATATTGAATTTTCAATAACGTCATATCTTTAGTGACACTCGCCGGATTAAGAGGAATCGATTGACGTGCGAATCATAAAAATCGGCCCAGGCGTTTGGTATATATAGTGCTTCAAAGGAACATACATACATACATATATAGACTGTTAAACACAATACCACTCCTTTGCAGTCGGGTAAAAAGAGAAACAGGATCCGAACCGGCCTCGTTTAGGCTGCTCGATTATCCAATTGAGGTGTCTTAATGACAGCGTCAAAATTTGCCTTCTATTGATGACATAACTTTGTATACAACCAAAATAATTTTGTTTGGTAATTAATTCACATTTGCTTATTGCCAATCCTAACAACACATTTTCTAAATACAATAACTATGAATACTTATGTGTGTCTGATATTTCACAGGCAAGTTAACATAATACTAATAAATATTGTGTGCGAAACTAAACTGTTAATACCAAAAGAAATTTGCGCAAAAAATAATTTAAGAATTACAAAAAAGAAACTTTTACTCTCATATTTAATGTTCACTTAGAAATCAATTTATATGATTCCAAATGCATTTAGTTGTTTTTATAGCACGTTATAGTTGATACTTACAAACTTTAAACATACATACATACATACGTACATATCATCACGCCATATCCCTTGCAGGGTAGGTAGAGAGAACAGAGTGCCAGAGAACTCTTTCCTTGCATACTTCGTAATGTGTAGTACAAACTTTAAACGTCGTGTAATTAAAAAAAAAAAGCAAATATAAACGCGATAGAATCCGTAAAATTACTTTTATTTCAATAGTGTAACATCAGAAATTTTCTCTAAAAATGGTTATTCAACCCCTAAGAAATATTTAATATTAAATTGCAGCGAATTATTTCATGGCGTCATAGATTCATAACCAATGTTCAGTATATAATTTATAATTAGCTGTGTGGTAGCGGCTACGTATACTACCAACCCTTACTTTGGTCGTGGATGTCGTAAAAGACGACTAAGAGCTATATCGAGTTAGGCAAACTCTACCTTTTGGCGTTTTGTAAACAATTAAATTCCCAAGGAGTGTTGGCGTCTGGCAGGCGGCCGGTCATAAAACTATTGCTAATAACTTTTACAGTATTACTAACATATTGTATCGACCCCAAGTAATTGGGAGATATATATATATATATATTGGGGATAGGAGAATGATGATGTTCAGTATAAAATTTCCAACAGTCTCTAAGACCCCTGAATACATCCGAGCTGCGTCATGATTCAATTTTTCGTATCATTCAAAAGAATCATTTTGAATCTAAAATTTGAACTGATCATAAATTTTAGATGACTCCTAAGTCAATTTATACATCAATATTTGTTTATATGTTTAATTACACGATATCAGTGTCATAAAGATTTTCATATATTATAGTATTGTATTAACTTTAGGTGTCTAGTGAATCATTACATAGTCCTTACTAATATTTGAAATGCGAAAGTAACTCTGTCTGTCTGTCGCTCTTTCACGCTAAAACTACTGAACCGATCTAAATGAAATTTGGTACACAGATAGTCTAGATTCTGACAAAGGACATAGGCTACTTTTTAATGCAAAAAGGGTTGTAAAGGAGGATGAAACGTTGTAAAAAATTATCGTCATTTTTAAAGCCAGAAGCTTGAAATTTATTTTTAGGCTATTGATTAAATATAAGTAAATATGACGTTAATATGTTGTAAAAACTTATCCTTAAAGGGGGGGGGGGGGGGGAGGGGGTTATGAAAAACTTAAGGATGATAACCGTTTACGCGGGCGAAGCCGCGGGCAGAAGCTAGTTTAAAATAAATTCTCTTCGCTTTGTCTGCCTGTTCCTATGTATGATTATATATTTTTTAAACTACGCAACAGATTTTGATGCGGTTTTCTTTATTACATTGATTGATTTAAGAAGAAGGTTTATATGTATAATACATGCAAGATATAGTAGAGAAACACTGATAATTTAGAGGTTTCTAATGTGATGTCGTAAATAAACACATATTTTTCGTGCTTATTTTGCAAGCGCTGCTCGAATCCTACGTGATAGATCAAAGTAATGTACTACATTATTGTACACCTTAAAAAGGTTTTTTTTGGGACTAATGCCATCACGCATACCCACCATTGTAACTCCTGTACGCCAGAATCCATAATGGTCACCATGACACCGAGGTTTGACCTTCAGGCGGTCCCGAGAGATGATAATTTTAATCGTCGATGATGATTTTAATCATCTTGGAACCGGCAACAAATTTAAATAGAAAAGTTAAAGAGGAGGAGTTGGAAAAGAGTGATTCCACTTCCCTCCCAGGCAAAGCGGGAGACAGAAAGCAATATTGACTAGTCAGCCAATAAGTAAAGAGTTGTATAACCACGATAAGCGTAACAATACGGCACCACGGATACGGGATAACTGAACGGGGTTAGATGTGAGCCTTAAGATTGATTGCATTAGTAGGTATGGCAGAAACGCTTAAACGCACGGAAATTTGCTCGAGTTGCTACAAGATCCGTATAATATACTATTTCAGATATGACTTGCGAACTTTTTAACATAAGGTCGCTCTCGTTGCACCTCAAAAAGATCTATTAAAAGTCTGTGATGATATATATCTATCTCTTAGGGGGTAACACACAACACCGAAGACAAAGACCGGGTTTCGGTGGCCCGTTCGCTCGGCGTGGAGAGGTACTTGTAGGGCGGATCTATGGCCGCTTCTTCTGTCGCCCCGGACGGATTTAGCGGGGCGTGACCTATCCAGAGCCCGACACCAAAAAAAAAAGAAAAAAGGAGGTTACACACAATAAACATTTTTTTTACGAGAAGTAATGGCTTATTTATGAAGGCATTTTAAGCAATATAGTATTAATTTTTATCAAATTAAGTGCCTTATATACATTATTCATTTAATATAGATTAATATGGCCCTGTATAGCAATTATAGCATATAATTTAAATAAATATCTTCGAAGATATTACATGTAGTAAAAAGTCGAGAATTTAAAAGATTTGTAACGTGATCTCTTAAAAATATATTTTCATGCGCTTACATTGTAAACGCTGGATACACTTTACAGGATATATCAAAATAAATATAATATAATCTCAACAAGATCTACGAAAAAGTCCGCGATATATATGTATGATATGTCTATCTCCTAAGGATAATCCGCAGTAACCATGTTTGTTTTTACACATTATTAAAAAATAGTAGTTTAGTTTAGAAGTGATAGGACCACGTTGTTGACAGTTTTCTGTCTACAGCCGCGGGCCGGTCCGTCCGGGGTAGTACCACACTCTCGCAGAAAATCGACGTCTGAGACGTGTGCTGCTTGCTCGTTTGACACCAAAATCAATAAAAAAAAAGGTTATTTGGGAAGCCATTTTTAACAATACAGTTACCTTTTATCCAATTAAATACATTAGATACGTGGTACATTTAATGTTTATTAAAATTGCTCTTCACATTACCTATATCAATGAGATGAATATTCTAGACGTATTCAATTGTGGTAGGACCACGCTGTTGACAGTTCTCCGTATACAGCCGCGGGTCTGTCCGTCCGGGGTAGTACCACACTGAGCATAAGATCGACGTCTGAGTAATGGCAATGTGCTATTACGCTTCGTTCGGTGAGCGAGAGAGCCGAAATCCCAACTGAGTGGGTTTGGGTCAATGGGCGGCAGTAAAACTTACCATCAGGTGTGCTACATGCTCGTTTGCCACCACATACAATAAAAAAAAAAGACGTTATGGGAGATTTAAAATGCGCCACCGGATACCGACGCGAGGCGAGGGCGTGTCTCTGGTATAGAATTATTTAGATGTCGGCCCTACATTTCCGCATTCCGCTAGCGTCCAACGGACAGCGTGCCGACGAAATTACATGTAAACTTATTATTTTATTTCGCATTATCTTCCAAACTACTTCACCAATTAACACGCTGTAAAGAACAAATTTTATCTCAATGAAATTTTCATTTTGGTTAAAGTATTTGTTTTTATATGAATTCATAGAATATATTATACGATAGCATTCGAACTTCATGTTGTAATTTGTTTTTACTTTAACGTAAAAACTATATTTGTAGCTGAAATATTGAAGTTAGAGGTATGGTGTCCTGAATTTTTTTGCGAAGATAGAATAGACTAATTTTTATGTAGTACATTTTGTTTCTTTATCTCAAAACGTTTAAGCGTACGTCGATAGTTTAAAAAATGGTAGATTTTTTACTGTCATCAATTACATTTATTGTACATTTCTAATTTTTTAAAATGATTAATTAGCTAGACAATGAAACAAACAAAATAATCCAGGAAAAATTTAATAACCCGCTCCATAACATTTTTGGTAAATCCATCCATTCATCAGCCTATTGCCGTATAATGAATATCATATCTACCCAAAATGGAAGTAAAATATTAGACTTATATTGGCAATACTCGTTCTGTCAACGAGTGCCGGAGTGTGTGTGTGTGTGGATTGATTGTGGAGCGTTCGGCGACATTGTTGCACTTGGAATATTTGTGAGTTATTAATTATATTATACTAACTAATTCTAACAAACGAAATACACAAACAAATTATTATAAAGTAAAAAAAAAATGCATAATATATAAAAATATAATTTTTGAAATCGATCTCAGCGCCATCTAGCGAGCCTTAATGCCTTGCTTCAATGATCTAGATCCATTTTCGCATTATTGCTTTTATAATGAAAATGGTTTAGGGAACGTGGTTACAAAATTTATAATTGACATAGAAACTTTTTTTGAATTTTATATTACATTTTTTTTATAAAAAAAAAGTTTGTGGATTTTATAAAGGCATTTTTGTAGGTTAGGCATGGTCACAATATAAGAATGCAATTGTCGCTATAACCTACGTCTTCGTGGGAGTCGTAAAAACCAGGTAAGGGTCTCCTGGAGATGTCCATCACGAGAGTGGTCAGCAGTTCTTTCTTAGGAAATGCATGACATCATACTGCTACCGATAACACGCAATTCATGCGTGGCGATCACGGTACAGTCACCTGATGATGATGAATATATGATATTAAAACCCTAGCATTCCTTTCTGATTATCTTCATCCTATGTTGGATAAAGAAGACATGCTGTGCCTATCATTGGTATCAAGTCACTTATTGATGACAAGTTTATCCTCTAAGGGGGATATCGTAATAACATATTTATTGGCAGATAAATTATCGATCGCTGGTGATATTGTAAGTTTACCAGGAGTACTGCTGGTTCCCCTGTCGTAACCTTGGCTAGTTTTTACTATCACTAACGGGAAGTGACTTTCTGCAGAGGTGATCACAATCGGATCGGCAGTATTTATTTTTAGTTTTATTACACTTAACTATAGTTTAATGTAACACACACAGCCCTTCGTCAAAATTAGAATTATGATAAAAAATTATTATGCTACTTTGAATAAAATAGAAAATTTGCAAAAAGAAAGAGTCCAATTTGTTTTGTAATTAAATCACATTTGATTATAGCCAATCATAATAATAAATTTTCTAAATTCAATAACTATGACTACCTCTGTGTAACGTAATTAGATATTTTACAAGCAGGTTAACATGATATATTACTAATAAATATTGTGCGCAAATTTAATGTTAATACCAAAAGAAACCTGCGCATAAAATAATTTCAAAGTATTACAAAAACTACTTTTACGGTTTCTATCGCGTTTATATTTGATTTTTAATTTCCCGACGTTTCGAACACTTTACAGTGATCATCCTCCCGTGACAATGATTATATATTTATTTCAAATATTACAAAAAAATATACTTTTATTCTCATAATTTTATGTTCATTTAGAAATTAATTTATATAATTCCAAAAATAGCAGTTAGTTTTACGCCATGTTACAGATGAAAGTTTGCTTACGTAAAATAATACAAAACTTATTTGAGTTTTCTGTAATATCCATAGAAAAAAATAAGTCTTAATTTTTGAGAGGAGTTTTATTAGAAATATATTTAAATGTTATCGGTTACTGATTGTGGGATCTGGTTTAGCCATAATATTTTAAATTGTATTTATATTACTTTATATCGGGAGTCAAAGGACATCACATTGGAGCTAATTCTTACTGAACCGAACCTAGCCGCGCTTTTTGACGATTTTTCTCAGTAGCGATTACGTTCCTATTCTGTAGTAATTTATTGCATTAATTTAAAATGTTAAAATTGACAATATGTAAGTGCCCTCGCAGGGTTTATGCATAATAAATGAATTCGAATTTGTATCGTATAACAATATGAAAGTAGTGTCAATAAAGGCAGACGATCAGTCGTGGCATCTCGATGATAAATCTTCGCGCGCACGTTCTGTACGCTCACCGTATTGGTATGGACAGTATTCCTATCTCTATAGATCACCACATCTTTATCTCAGCTCAAATACGTCCCACTGTCGGACCCTCTTCCACAATAGGAGTGACATTGCCCTCATGTACCACGCTGCAAACAGTACACCTGATGATAAGTGTTACTGCCGCCCATGGACCTTTGCAGTACAACTAAGCCGGTGTCTACCAATAAAAATCCCAAAGCCACACAAAAGTTGGGCTTCTGGCTCTCTCATTCACCGAACAAAGCATAGCTGCACATTGCCACTACTCAGACGTCTATTTTCTGCGAAAGTGCAGTAGTACCCCGGGCAGACCGGCCCGCGGCTGTAGACGGAAAACTGTTAACAGTGTGGTCTTATCACTAAAAAATCGGCTAAGTGAGAGTTGTATTCGCGCACGAAGGGTTCCGTAAAACTAAAAAAAATATGTGATGTAACTAAAAATTTAAGGTTTTCGGAATTTTTCCTTTATACATGCTATAAATCGTTGCTTCATGCGAAATTTCAAGATTCTAGGTCGACTGGAAGTACCCTTTAGGTTTTGATTCCCTTGCGAGTAGTTGCGTGTTTAAAAATATGCGGCTTAAATTGCTGTTTCTATTGATTGCGTTGACATAGAAGTTTGATTTTGTTACAGCTTAAAGGCCTTATATATCTGAGTATTTGATATGAATTTCAATTTAATACCTCTATGCGTTCATGAGGAAAGGGGTAGTAAGTTTAAAATTATTAAAAATATTTTTATTATATGATGTAATTAAAAATTTACGGTTTTCGCAAGTTTTCCGTTATCTGTGCTATAAGACGTTGCTTCATACCAAATTTGAAGATTCTGAGTTCACGGGCAGTACGCTGTAGGTTTTGATTCCCTTGCGAGTTTCAAAAAATTGCCGAAATTTTCGGCATAAACGCCTGTATCTTTTGATTGCATTGGCTTAGAAGTTTAATTTTTTCACAACTTTAAGGGACAGTAGACTTGAGTATTTGATATAGATTTCAGCTTGATACCTCCACGCGTTCCCAAGAAAAAGGGTCTTGACAGACAGACAGACGGACAGACGGACGGACGGACAGACGGACGGATGGACAACAAAGTGATCCTATAAGGGTTCCGTCTTTTTCTTTTGAGGTACGGAACCCTAAAAAGTATAGATATGTGTCATCTTTTACAATATCCATGAGCAGAATAAGTAGTGAACAGTGTTCTTACTCTATCACCACAGAAAATATTCGATCAACAAATAAATTATTACAATCATAAGTATTCAAATGTAGTGTTTATAATTCAATAATATATGAACTAGAATTTATCAATGTTCAATGATTAAAATTCAGTTGATAAAATATTGATAAATATACATATAATTTGTTTATACTCTTATCGCCGTAATTATCGGTCTGATATAATGAATACTGTTACCTGAGACAGTCTACTTTTTTTATCTAATAAGTCACATCACCACAACATCCTGCACTAAGGAAATAATCCTTGTATTGCGGGGGACTTTAGAAATACACAGTTATGTACAAAGTTACTTCAAGCTTAGAACAATAATTTGTTGATCATACAATTTGTTGTAATCTCATTAGCTCTGGCTGTAGCCTAGACACCGTGACAAGGGCACCGTGTGACCCTCTAACATCTCAAATTAAGTCCCCATCGCCACTGAGTTGAAAACGCTCGCGATTCCTTGACTTCGGTAGCAACAAAGTATCATATTGCTTAGGAATCGAACCTGCGGAAATTGACACGTTGTATTGGTATTTTAACCACTAAGCTATCTGTGTTGCTTGCTTATTAAGATTTACCACCAACATATTATTTAGATTCTTGGAACTACCTTCCATCAGTCAGATTATCTAAGTTTACTGTTTTGAAAAAAATGTCTTCTTATTGGTAGGTGGTTAGGTAATAAGCGATAGTAGCACTATAATTCTAAATAATTGTTGTGTGGTAGCAGCTGCGAATACTACCAACTTTGCTAACTCCACCTGATGCTGTTTGGTCTACAATTACATTCCTAAGAAGGGTTGACGTCAGGCAGGCGGTCAGTCCTAAAACTATTGCCAATACCTTTTGCAATATGTGCAATGGAAGAGGAGTACATATTGCATCAATCTTAAGTAAAATTTATAAGAGTAGGAGAATGATGAACTCTAAATAATTTGATTTGTTTTCATTAACTATTACATTGTATATACTCTTTTTCATGAATTGTGTATTATTTTATTATTTTTAAGATTGTAACAAACTCTAACATGGTTAAGCCTATTTACTAACAATACTATGGATAATGACTTCTAATGTTTACGCGAGTATTACACATTTGAAATAAAACTACTTTTACGGATTCTATCGCGTTTGTATTTGGTTTATAATTTTAGAATGGTTCGCGAGGCTATTGAAATCAAAAAAACATAAAAATTTCAATAGGGAGGATGGCTGGGTATTATCATCAAGCTGGGATCCTGTTATTCACTTAATTAAAAATAAAACTAAAAAAACCACCACAAGACTGCAAGACACTGTGAGCACTTATTGTATAGATTTGACCCACAATAATAGTTAAATTTTAATTTAATTAATTTTAGTAAGATAAAGTAGGCCGCCACTCAAAAATTCAATAATAAAATTAGTATCATGCCTCCTGAGTTTTCTCGCCGGATCTTTCTCAGAGTGGCCGCGTTCCAATCCGGTAGTAGCTGAATAGTTTTTGTTAGTTTTGTAAAAATTGTAAAATTGCCACAATAATAATTATCATAAATTAAATACCTTAATAATAACAAATCATAAACAACATAAATTTTATATATAGAATCATTCTCTTTTTGTACTGGCAATGAATTGTATTAATTTTGTATAAAAATGTGGGTCTAAATTTAATATCTTATAGGGTAGATATAAATAAATTTCTGTAATAACAATGACATATTGGACGTAAGACACCTCAGTCCTCCCGTGACCATGATCACTGTAAAGTGTTCGAAACGTCGGGAAATTATAAATCAAATACAAACGCGATAGAATCCGTAAAAGTAGTTTTATTTCAAATACTATGGATCTTTGATGTCTGAATTAAATACATTATTACTCATCACTCATTACTCAGGTAATTAAAAAATACATCAAGCGAAATACTTTAATTATATTTTAAGTAGATAATAATTAAGTACATCTTCTTTAAAATCCGTAAACTATTAAATACTTTCATAACGTTAAAATTATATCTGGGAATACGGCTCCCTCTTATATAGTACGAACAATATTCGGCAACTACAAAAATTATGGTTCAAGATGTGGATTCAGGCAAGCAGGCTTGCAGTGCACTTTAACATACGGCCAGTTTAATGGGCAAGCTTGTCTAAATGTTTCACCTTATCAAGGGGATGTTACTGAAGACGGTACAAGACGGGTTAATCCCGAAATCCTAGAATACCTGGTCATAAATGTCGTTAAAGATGAGGACCAAGAAAGTTGTGAAATTTTATAGGGACCAGACGACGATAATCTAGAAGAAGAAAATCGAAATTAAAAATTACAAGTTCTAATAAAGGCCTTAGAACTTTAGAAATCTAATAAGGGGTTCTATAGATAAGTATCAATAAATGAATAGATACTGAATTAATGAAAATAAATACAAATTATTTAGAATAAAGGGTTTTATACGCCATGTTTTAGCAGGGACCTCAAATGATACTCCAAATAGTTAAAAACTGCGCGCTCCCTGCCCGCTATTTCGAAAATGGCTTAAGATATAAAAAAATTAAAGAATAGTTGTAGAGAATTAGTCCTCTAAAATATTTTAACTAAATACAAATAGTATAAAACTTATAGGAAACGACATATGTGCAAAACAATTTGCAAAAAAATGCGTTTTTGACCTTTAACCTTCATTATCTGTAGTAGTAGATATCTGTAGTTGCGGCCATCCTACGATTAGGAGGAAGTTTTGAGACAAGGTTATGTCAAAATAAAGAAAGGTCTGAATTAACTCTTCGGGTAAATCATATTAGGAGTTACTCAGGGCAGTACTTGTTACCATTCTCCTGGTAGTTTTTCATTAAATTATTACAACTCTCGCAAATATGCCTATACCAATTTAAACCAGCTTGGTATATTACATCTATTTCTCTCACATTAGGGAGGAAGCTCGAGCTCGTAGTGGGACTTATATAAGCCGAGTTGATAATGATGAGGCAAGTAAGACGTAATGTAACATTCTATTCATAACACGTGCCAATTCGCGGATTGGTGATTTATTATCAAAATAATAAAACAAGTAGGTATATCTGCATACTAGGTCACTGCAAAGATATATTTATATTATACAACGTAAATATGTATTAATGAGTCAACGTAAATAAGTATATATTACTTAATCTTGGCGATAATTGAAACTGAATAAATGCCGGTTTTCATCAATGACTTCTAAAGTTTATGTACCGTATAAAGCATAAAATGAATATTAAGTGCCAAATATGTATATCTCCTTGGGTCTTAACTAATATTTAAATATTATTTAACTTCAATTAACATCAGATAAAATTAATTAACATCAATATGATGCGTCGTTTAAATTCCATAAGGCGTTACTAAAACTTACAGGTCGTTAGTGAAAACAGGAATCAGGTGGGCAGTATATGTATGTATCTCAAAATTTATGACGCGAAATTCTGCCGAACATTCTTATTTAATGATTTTAGAAAAAACATATTCGGTAATAAACAATAAACAAAATTAAATGAAATATACATGGCATTCGGATTTTCTCCTTAGTGCTTTACAAAAATGACACTCGTGCCATGTTCCCAGCTAGCTGTATCGGACAATGACTTGGTGAATTATGTGAATTCTATTTTATCCATGTTCATTGGTACAACTACAATTAATTGGATAACCCTGTTGAGCTGTTGAGTAAGGTGCCAAGATTCTTCAGGTATTTTGCGACAATTACGATATTACGTCGAGTCGTCGCCAGTGGGACGGGGAGTGGGGGGCAACGCGTCGTAGTGGCGCGCGCGCCGTCGCTCCATTCATAATGCTGTAACCGCGAAACCTCTCACGTACAAATCTTGTTTTTTATTCATTTTAAATATACTTGAAATTGTTTAATAACTAAATAATGGCGATCGTGACGAACGAGTCAAAGTAACGTATTGAAAATCACAAGTGTCATAGTAACTATTCAAAAAGATTAGTATTAATTAAATTGCAATAAAAAGTGAAGAAAATTGCTGTTCGTCGTGTGTGTGTATGGACGGTCCAGACGTTTAATCAAAGAAATTCACGGCGCCTCGCAGCATTCGCGCCCATTCATATTGGCTGAGCATCTACTAGCTATCCTACAGTGGGTCAGCGGGTGCATGCTGCCTGCCCGGCAGAAAGCAAATTCTAACCTCAATTATTCATACAGCTGCTAGATCTGGGATAACTTATAGCCAAAGTCAGGTATATACAAGAACATTTATTTGCTGGTTTATTATTTATTTGCCCAAGTTTATCTTATTTATTAAGACATAATGAGTATATCAGAGCAAAAATTTGCGCTAACCATCGCGGAACGTAATGAGTGAAGAAATTTAGTTAAATAAAGATGTATTATTAAAGGGCGACTTAGTTCTTTAAGTATGTCTTCATTACACAAAGCATAAAGCAAATATTTTCAATGAAGTAGAAGAATTAGAATTAAAATTAAACAAGTGTCAATTGTTATTGAATCAATTCCAAATTATACAAGACAGAATATATTTGTTACACACCGACTTCAATAAGCAAATAAAAGAAATAGATTCGTTAGAGAACAATTTTGTATGTTTGATATCGAGTTGTCAGGTAATTTTAGATAAGTCAAGTGATCAACCGAAGAATGAAAATACCGAAGATGATGTCATTGGTACCCATTCTTATTAGGCTAATGCAGTTAGTTTGCCGACCATGAAGTTGCCAACCGTTAATATCAACTATTTACTTTGGTTGAAGTTCAAGGACACATTCTAGTCTGTAATAAATAACAGTAATAGTATTGGGTAATATTGGAGGAATCCAATAAATGAATTTCACTATTAGCGTTTCTCTCTTGAAGCTAATGCATTTGTAGTGATTAAATCTATAGAATTTGGGGCTAAAAATTATAAAATCGTATGGGATCTATTGTCGAAAAGTTTGATAATAAAAATATGTTGATTAATAATCATTTTAAAGCGTTATTCGGTATTGCATCTCTTTGAATGAAATCCTTTAAAGCGTTACGTTTTGTTGCCGACCACGTTTTAAAGCATTTATGTGAGTCACTCAGCTAGCGTACCAACATGTGGGATGCTTTGATAATATTTATGGATAGGATGAGTGAAAACGTCACCAAAGGATCTTAAAGTATTTGTATGCAATCGAGTGAATACATTTAGTCATTGCCCCATAGATGTGAACCCTGCCGATATGAAATCTAGAGGTGTAAATCCAAAACAGCTGCATTCTTGATCCTTTTCGTTGGAAGGGCCTTTATTCCTCGAAAAATATCCATGCAAGTGCCCTATATCAAAGCTTACACTGATTCCTACGGTTAAAAAGAAACCTACCTGAAGTAAAAAAGTAAATCGAATATGTAGAAACATGTTTTACCGAAATTAAAAATGTTGAGCTGAAGAGGATTTATGCTTATGTGTAACGTTATATAATCAACTGCAGAAGTAAAATCAACAAGATGATTGGGAATGGCCCAATTGTTGTTTTGATTTTACTTCCAATGTTGATTTTACTTTTGCAGACGCTTATAGATTAGTTAAATCTCTTACTGTTACTTAAATACAGTTAATAGATATCGAACTATGTCAAACAAAATGTACGAAATCAAAACTATGTCAAAAAATAAATCACTACGTAGCATTGTAAACTACTTTCGATGAACTGCTTCATTGATTTGAATAGATAATTGAGAACTGGTGGTCGAATTTAAAATTTAAATTTCAAGGATAAACAAAAAATGCCATGTGGTTCGAAATACAAGACATTACCAAATTCTTGTTTAAACATGAACCACAACATTTGTTCGATGCTGGCCCACAGTATCTTTTAGCCTCTATAAGAAAAACAATTTGGTCCCATAGGCGATCGATATTTGGCGCGTAGAACGTCTAAGCAGTACATGATTTGTAATCGTTTACGCGGACAAACATTGCAATCCTTAATCGGTAACCTACCTGCCGAAAGGAGCTACTCACTATTTAATTTCTATTTGTGTGCCGTCGGCTTTGTGGGACCCTTTATGTTTTCCAGCCGTAAGAGCAACGCATATCAAAAGCCTACTGATGTTTATTTCCATATCCAGCCGTGAATCTTTAAATAAATTCGCCTCCAATGAAGGCTTCAGATTTGTATTTAGCCCCGTATATTCCGCTCATTTTGCGAGCATTGTTGTAGCTGGCAAAATACAATCTACGCCGCGTAGCTGTTAATACTTTCCTAACGTTTGAGGAGCTCTCGACTTTGTTCGCGTAGACTAAAGAGATATTAAATTCACGTCCCTTTACACCGTTATCTTCTGATCCTACTAAACTTTGTCCATTGACTGTGGCGCACTTTCTAATTGCAAGACCTCTTGCTACGGAGCCTTTACTTCCAATTACATTAAAATCACCCTAACTGATACCAACTTATTGAAAAAATAAGAAGATTTTTGGGAGACGTGGCGACGCGAATATGTGACAGAGCTTCAATAGCTGACAAGACGAAAGACTAAGCAAAGGTAACCTTTAGTTGAAGAGTTAGTCATACTTAAAGAAGATAATAGTTTTCGTTTACAAACGGACTAACTCGAATTGCCAAATTATATCCTAGAATCGATGGGATTAGCAGAGTTGCAGATGTTTTAACCATAAATATTACGTATTATAATATGAGCTATCAATAAAAATGTACATCCCTAGTACAAATGATGATATGGAACAAGCACAAGAAGATAAGAACTGAAGGATGACAGGATGACCACAGAATAGACGTGTAGACATAATGTCGAGTCGCCGTCAGAGAACCGTGGTGGAGGGTCATGAAAAGAATTGGCGCGCGCTCACCGTGTATCTTTCATTCCGCTATTAAGAACCGTCAAAGACAAATAAATCTTGTATATGTACAAATCTTGTTTTTCATTTCAAATATACTTGATATTGACATTATATTTGTTTAATAGCTAAAAATTATATCGTCTGCAAAACGAAATTCTTTATATTGTTATAGTCATAATTTAGTTTTTCAGACCGAGAACCTGAAACGTCATCATCTATATTTACCTAGTCCGGTTCTTGTTTCTTTAATACGCTGTAATATTTGGAACGAATAATCTTCGATTAGTGTATGTACTACCAATAATTTGCACTGTAAAACTGTGAACTCTTAGAGTTAGTTAGTGTGCTACAGAAAGAGCTTAATATCTCTATGAGATAATATCCGGGATTCGACATCCCTCTTGACAAGAATTTTTTATTTATGGTGCGATGTTTTTTTTATTGCTCATGGTGGAAAACGAGCAATCAGTACACCAGATGGTAAGTGTACCTGCTGCATATGGACCTTTGCTACACCAGGGGTGCAGCTAGGCCGCTACCTACCAATAAAAATCTCCAAACCCACCCAAAAAGTTGGGCTGCAGGCGCTGTCGCTTACGATGCACAGCAGGATATTACCACTGCTCAGACGTTGATCTTCTGCGAGAGTGTGGTACTAACGGCCGGCCGGTCCGCGACTGTAGACAGAAAACTGTCAACAGCGTGGTCCTACCACTACTAGTTTTAAAAAAATGTAAGCGTGCTTTTAATACCTCTTGTGATTTTGTTACTTAGTGTATATTTTTATATTTATTGTAATTTTCCGCAGAATTTTTTGAAAAGTTAAGCAGTGGGAAGAAGGATGGATAATATAATATTACTTCGAGCGGCCATCGTGACGGCCGAGGCCAACATGCTCGCTGACATCGACCATGCGATATGTCTTCTTGCTGAAGTACGTTTCCTTTAATTATCTTCTTTTATTTTTCTGTAGGTACGTCCCATTATTGACATCAAGACTCAACATTGACAAGGAAGATTTACATATTATACTACACTACACTACACACGTACTGCGTTTTAATAATAAATTCTAGAGTTTTCTACTCTTGGTAGTGATATTATCTGCTTCTCTTTAGTGATCGTTTACAACATCTGCTGATAATAAGCGGTGGTATTTACTCCATCACCAATGAAAAATCGAGTAGTACGAAACGTAAGCTATTAAGTACATTTAATCTTCACCCATTCATCTACCTATCGACGTCCATTGTTGAACATGCATCTCCCATTAAGGTTCGTAGACTAAGTTTCAGCAAAATTTTTGCCCACGCAACGATATTGAAAAATCAGATCAGAATCCAGCATATTTGTGTTTCTTAAAACAATGATAGGTGAGTTCATCGGGTTAACTTCTTTTTTGGGGCAAAAATTGCACAGGTATCTACATCTTTGAAATTTTTTATGTAATTTCTAGTTAGATTTTCCTACAACGTTTTTCTTCAATGTTAAGGTGAACGATAATTATTAGTAATTTGCCCATTAATTTATTCATCAATCCGTCGACGTCCACTGTTGAATATTTTGGCCTCCCCACTATAAGTATTATAAGTTTCCTTGAAGATTGCTGTTAACTTCCCTGGTGTTCTTTCAGCTATAATTTACTCCCACAAGAAAGTAAGTGGGTTGGGACACATTGTTTTATTAACTTGATATCATATGAGGAAATTTCTAAAAGTCAAGTCTGCGATAAATCACGATTTTTACGTACCAGCCTTCCACTGGGCTATTGTTACTTTTTAGATAATCAAATGAATATTGACTATGTTACAGGAATACTCCGGTCCACCAGTAAGTCCCTCTCAGGTCCAACATCTGAAGAAGGCACTTCCGGACCAGATACAGAACCTCAATGCCACTCTAGCGTTGTACTTCACTGGTTACTCTGGTAATTTACTTTATTATTATTTATAAGAAAAGTGCTGTGTGGCGACGGATAAGAATACTAGAAATTCTTATATTGCTAATCATAGTTTATATTTTTTATAGTCGTCCTATGATGGGATCATCATCATCACCATCATAATCTCACGAGAGTTAACAATTTAAACGAAGTAAAATTTCATCATCATCATCACAGCCCATAAATGTCCCATTGTTGGGCTCGGGCCTCTTCCGTAATGGGAGGGAAATTAACCTACTATACCGCGCTGGTCAGACGCGTTGGTATAGGGTTTTGTTTCGAGTTTTCCTTCTCTCGCATAGATGTTATATGCGTTTTATATCCCTTAGCCGTCTC
Organism: Lymantria monacha; assembly: GCA_905163515.2. NCBI lineage: Eukaryota > Metazoa > Arthropoda > Insecta > Lepidoptera > Erebidae > Lymantria > Lymantria monacha. The sequence goes on along the minus strand of LR991107.1, from coordinate 20,577,602 downwards.
GTACGATCACCCACGGGTAAGATATGGGGTGCTGAATAGTATAAGTAAAATTTATTTGCCAACAAGTCGCTAACATGCTTGCATCGGATGACGTTGCACCTCAACTTGTCTAAAAATTCTCAGGCGTCACTTAATTTCCCTTGCCGAGGCCGCGGGTGACTGATTCGGGGAATTAGTTCGTCACCCGCCGAGAGGCCGACCGCGTGAGGAAAGACCGACATCCTACCCGAGGGGGGGATGTCGGTCGAGGAGAGGGTACTCCTCAGGGGTATTCCGTCGGGCCGACCACTGACGACAAGTCACTCTGCTACGGTGGTCGGCCCAACGACGAAGGCGACGTCACGGGTGGGTTACGGGTGTGCGTGCTTACGTCCCTCTGCAACCCGGATGGAGTGGTGCGAGGAGTGCGCCGAACGTAACCCACCCCAAAAAAAAAAAAGGCGTCACTTAATTTAAATATGGCTGCTATTAGTAAATCTGATAAGTTGTTGTCAAAGTTCAGATGAACCAGTTTATTCAATTTATTGTGACTAACTGCTAAACGTGATTTACTTTCAGTAATTATAAAAAGAAATATCGATTGTATCTCCTTTTGGCATTATGAAATTGTTACTACAGAGAATGTAATTAAATAAATTAATCTGGACTGAGCCGTTAACTTGTAAACTTATTTTACGAGGAGAGAGTATTATGAAAGATCGGTGTTTTTAAATAATATACGTATTTCTCGAAATATCGTTTGTCATACATACGAGTTAGAACATTATATATTCACCGCTCCGTGTGGTGACGGAGTAAGACTACAATTCACCACCCCCTATATTACTCGTAAGTGATTATAAGAGACAACTAAGGGATTTAAAACGTATATAACATCTATGCGCGAGAAGGAAAACTCGAAACAAAATCCTATACCAACATCTGACCAGCGTGGTATAGTAGATCAATTGCTCCTCCCATTTTGGAGGAGGCTACAGCTCAAAAGTCGGATATATATGAGCTATCTTAACTCGATGATGATGATATTCACCGATCCGTATAGAATACGTAGGTATAAGATGCTTGCGCTTGAAGTAGCAGTGTTAATAATGATGGTGCACAATCTGGTTAGTAATTTCAATAGTCAAAAGTCGAGTAATGGCCATTAAACTCACTATAATACCAAGATTGAATTTATGCGGTGTTGTATTAAATCTCATCTAAATAATAATATCTTAAATTCACTTTGTTTCCATTTTTTTTTGTTAGAATTGACAGTTTTAGCTAGGTTATAATGTTGCTTTTTAAACTTCAGCTATTTGCACGCAATGATGTTGCATACATTTTAGATCATGCAGGTCATTGTACTCGGCACATCCCAACTGACAAAAATCCTATAGTAATATTACGCGGTATGAACGGTAACTATCAGAAATATCCAAATTTGTGACATTCCGATTTTGACGTTCTCCAACGTAATTCGTGTACGTGGCCTTTTTAATTTCAATTTTTCGGAGTTACAGTTAGACTCACATTTTATATTTATATTTTTGGTGCGATAAATGATTCTCAAATGATTTAACAGCAGTTCGTACCACTTACCTAATATACTCCGAAAAATTGTGCTGTTCCTCTGTGGGTATATATATCATCGTTTTTATGTTAGTTCTACTGCTGGGCTCGATTCTCCACATCATTCATCTTGCTCGTATTCCAATGCTTAATACTTTTACAATAAAAAGTATAAAAAAATATGATATTTATTATATTCAAACATGCTTTTGAAATTTTAAGTTGTGGTCGTTGCTTTACTTGCATTGATTACTTAGATATTTATTATTTTGATATTTTTTGTTATCTTTGATCCATTTTTACCTGTATGAAGTTAGAAATTTAACCATACATTGCCTTCAAATCCATGTAGTCGTTTTTGTGTATTTGCTATATAGACGAATAAACATTCAAAGATATATTGTATTGGCTTTTATGATCTAATAAAAACTAATAAAGATCTTAATACTAGTTTATTTTCATTATTTATAATGTACAAACCCGTTACAATTTTTATATATATTAGACAAGTTAGTCTTTAAAAAAAAACGACTTTTTAGCTCAATAGTTTGTAGTTGAGAAAGGCAATCACAACTCTTTAATACTATTAAATAATTGCTAACAAGCTTTACTTTCATTAAAATACGTTTTTTAATACATTTGTCAGTCATTTTGTGAAGAATTAATGTCATTAGTACATATATCACATTTAGACATTAGTACGTATAAATAAATTTCAACAACAAACAAGCTAATAAACTACGAGTTAAACAAAATGTATAAGTTGTAAAGAAAGTTAAAACAAAATATTAAACATCGCACGTCTACAGATATATTATATAAATAAATGGCCAGCTGTTTTACATACAATAGTAGTGATACGATATGAGGGTCAAGGTCGTTCTCATAATTCGGTATTGATGAGTTTGTAGCACTAAAAGCTTTACGAACATATATTTAAAGTCTAAAATAGCAAGCAAGATGCGCGTAGAAATCGAAAGTGAATAATCGAAAACGATAAAAAATAGATAAAAAAAAACGGAAGAATACCTGAAACGAACTCACACATATTCTTATCCACAAATCTAGTTTAGACTTTCAATCTTTAACCTTAGTCGGCAATGATTTGCGCGAAATTGATCGGGTTCAATGCCCGTTGTACTTTAACTTTTTGTATATGCACAATACTAGTTTGTATACTACCATTTTTTTTTACAGTTATCTGCATAGCATATCTTTTAGTTGTCTAAGTGGGTAGTATTATTTTTATTACTCTGGCATTACGTGAAAAATTTAAAAGGAAATAAAAAAGGGGAATTCATATAAATGATGACAAATCTTGTTTACAACAAAAAAAAATGTCTTATATTTCAGACTCTAACAAGATAAAGTATCATTCCGCTCTCAAGTCCATCTGCAATATCCATCAGCTGATAATTGATATACATACAGGTGAGGCATCGCATATTTTATGTTAAATTAATTGAATTGAAGAAATAAAAGATGGTTGTTCGTTCATTTGCATTGGTACATGAATTTATTTGAATTTTGTAAATATTAACAAAAAATAATTACTTATGTAAGCTAGAATCCACATCGGTCTCCATACATGGCACCAAAGTTGAAGTTTTAAGAAGTTCTGGAAATTGCTTTCAATTGTCTTGGGACCTAAAATAAAATTAATTTAAAAAAGAACAGGAGTTTAGAAAAAGTCCACTTCTCCTCTATGCAAAGCGTGAGACATGAAGCTAAATTGTTTGAAAAGTTAATAAATATGATGTACAGCTATGATGAGCGCAGCAATACAGTACTACTCATATGATAGATTTCAAATTAGGAACTTTTGAATAAGCTTAATATTAGTATGGAATGAATGTTTGTGGGCAGTAGAAATCTAAGATCGTAATCTATTGTATACTTTTATTACAGATGCATTGATGCTATCCAGTTCCATGGACCTGGAGCCTCGCAAGAAACTGTTAGATAATGTGCAGGCCTTATTAGAAAGTATCAGAAATATGTGCTCTCTCAATATGTCAGATGATCGTGAGGTTTGTATTTTTTTTCTTTTTACCCGACTGCGCAACGCAAAGGAGTGGTATTGTGTTTAACAGTCTATGTATGTATGTATATATGTATGTATGTTTGTATGTTCCTTTGAAGCACTATATAGACCAAACGCCTGGGCCGATTTTTATGATTCACACGTCAATCCATTCCTCTTAGTCCGGCGAGTGTCACTAAAGACATAACGTTAGTGAAAATTCAAAATGGCGACTACTGGACGCCATATTGTGAACATGAAAAAAAATAGTCAACAAACTATGTCAAGTGGTATAGACATTTAAAAATCATTTTTAGTTTTCTCTCAACATTTCGCAGTTGGGTTTTTTGATTTTTTTAATTATTTTTTATACCTAATTATCGATGCTGGGCTCATTTTCAGTGTTCGTAGTTCGCAGTGAGCGTATTCTACGTCATTTGTTTGTCGTGATATGAATGGCAACAATAATAGCTTGCTATACTTGTACCTCTTTGGCGTCCTTGGGTGGGTTACCCTTTTGGCCACCATCTCGGGTCGATGCCCCGACATCATCACTCTCCCGCGGCAAAAGGTTTCGTACTACACTGCGTTCATCATCATCATTTCAGTTGATATATGTCCCACCTTTGGGGTCGAGCCTTCTCCATAATGAGAGGAAAATTGACCCATTATACCATGCTGGTCAGACGTGTTGGTATAGAGTTTTCTTTCGAGTTTTCCTTCTTTTGCATAGACGTTATATGCATTTTATATCCTTTAGTCGTCTCTTACAATGATTACGATTACGAAACGGCCCATGGGTAAGATAAGGTTTTTAGAAATGTATTCTTACTCCGTCACCACGAAAAAACTGCGTTAAGTGTGTGCAATTGTAGTGGACCTAATTCTTCTGTATGTGCATACCCACTACTCCTTTTAAACTACTGAATCGATTTTGACAATTTGTATATATTAGTTCCAGTTGGCTCCAAGAATAGTTTAGATTAACAATAGGATGCCGTAAGTGACGCTGCCAATGATTTTAAAGAATTCCATGTCATTTCTTTTTTTTTGGATTTGTTTAGAACAATGTCTGATGATACAGTTATTTATTTACAGAAGATGCACGAGGAATGCTACAAGTATATCATTACGGTAGAGAAAATTTTGTTCGAAATAAGCAAAGAACAGATAATGAAAACAGAGAATCAGGTAAGAAATTTACATGAAAATTTACTCTAAAATTAAAACATTTTTTTTTATTATGTTCTGACAGTATTTCGATGACGCTAGTCAATATCTACAATTATGAACCAATAAGCGAAAATATATTTAGTATTAAAATTGTGTAGTGCGCGAAGTTTTAATACAAGTGGACATGGTTTTTGAAATAGAAAGCCATTGATATAGCAGAAGGGCCAGAAGGTCGAAGCTAAATCAAATGAGCCTTGTTTTGAGCAGTTCCTTAAATACTGAAGGATTAAGACTATATATAATGTAATTCGTTGTCGTTTACAAGTGGCTGGGTAATTCGGTGTAGTTCGCAAATAGTTGGATAAATCAGTGATATTTACAATTGGCTGGCCAATATAGTGTCCTTTAGTTGTAATTAATGAAAACTTAAACGGCACTTATTCTTTATAGGTAGATATGTATTTGCGTATGTGTATGTATGATTTAGTTGGGTTAGTTTATAATGACAGAAATTTGACAATTATGTCAAATCACCATTGTACAAACGAAACATTCTAACCAAGGCCTCACCGCCTCGGGTCCAATCGTATAGTATACCTTAGTAATGATGACTAATAACAACATTTTATACAGATAATAAAATTAGCTTGGGAGGTGGATGATAGTAGTTCTCACCTACTGAGAAGAGCCAACGTGTTGAGGCGTCAGATGTTTGCAGACTCAAAAGTTGAAAGCCTGCAGTCTGCCATCCAACGCTTCGTGACTGCTACAAGAGACCTGCTCATCTGTACACAAGTAATTTATTATTTTCTGGTTGTAAAATAACTTCTTTTGGGATGGAAATAGATTTTCATCCTATCTTTTCTTTATAGCTATTATACTTGATCAAGTTAACATAAACGGTATCTGCTGCTTAGATATTTAACAAATATATTCAGATTTATCGCGTTTGTATTTGATTTCTAATTTGCCCATGTTTCGAACGGTTTACAGCGTTCATAGTCACGGGCAGACTATCCTTTTCGACAGTCCTTCCGTGACCATAAATACTGTAAAGTGTTCGAAACTTCGGGAAATTAAAATCAAATAAAAATCAATAGAATCCGTAAAAAATTAAAATATTTAATACTCGCAAATATCGAAAATTCTTAAACACAAAATTCATTAGTACAAAATTCATTACTACAAAACATTCAGTACAAAATTGGATTTTTAAATTTACTTTCTATAGTATCATCCGTGATATTGTCAGCTAATGTTATTAGTATAGCGATGAAGACAGAATACAGAGTGTCACTCTCATTGTTGGTATAATTTTGTGATGTATGTATAGAGGTTTTATAGTTTTATGTTTCATCGAGCAGTATCTTTGGTTTTTGTTTGTTGCTTAGCAATAAAATATACGATAAAATATAATGTAATATTTAGTAATATTCCTAAATATGGAATAATTGGCGACGAGGATAAAAAAGTCAGACGTGTGAATATGAAGATCACATCGTGTGAATGTGAAAATAATTAAAATTTGGAATTCGTTGTAAAATTTTGGAAATGGGCAGTACGGTGTTTGGCGGAAGCCTTACTTTTGACCACCGGTCGTAAAAGTGGAGTATTTTTAGTAGTCGTTTTATGCAGTATTGTACAGCGAATAATATTAATGACGAGACAGATAAATCTGCTACAAAGCGACGAGCTATACTGCTTACGAGTTTTGTAGAAGAAACATATAGGGTGGCAAAGGATCTAATATTTCCGGAGCTGTTGGACAACGTGGAATTTCACAAACTGGTAGAAATATTAACTAAGCACTTTTTACCAAAAAGATGTACTTTCTCAGAGAGGTTCAATTTCTATAAGGCGAAGCAGCGTGCAGGAGAAGATTTAGTAGAATGGGCAGCGCGAGTGCGTCATCTAGCACAGTTCTGCGGTTTCGGATCGGAATTAGAGACAGCACTTCGTGACAGGTTTGTTTTGGGACTAGAAAACGTTAAAGAGAAAGAGAAGCTTTTTGCTGAGGATATAGCGACTTTCAGCTTTAGTAAAGCTTTAGAGTTGGCGCAAAGCGTACACTGTGCGCATATTGCACTCAACTCTACACGAGTAGGTAATACCAGGGGAGGGATGGCTGAACATCGAGAGACGTCGACACATTACATTTTTATTGGTAATATATAACATTACAAGTCAAAGCTGTTTTGATTACATAATTGTCATTTCGTTATAACTTAATGTCATTACAATAATTTAATATTTTATAAAATACAAAATAAAAAATAAATAGGTAAAAAAGTCATTCACAATCGGTTATTGACCTATCCATTAATTCGTCAACCGTATAAAAGGCATTTTGAGCGAGCCAGCGCCTGAGTTTAGTTTTAAAAGCTGTTCGCGTAACAGCCGAAGTAACAGTCGCTGGCAATCTGTTATATATTTGAGGGCCCATAATATGTGTCAATTTGCTAGACTTTGACAGACGATGTGGCAGTGACGCGAGCTTGTCAGCCTGACGAGTGGTATAGTCATGTCTGTCTCCTCGCCTTTCATAACTACTTAAGTTGTCCCACATGTACACACATATCTGAAATATTACTATACATGGGAAAGTTAATATTTCCAGTGAAACAAAGAACGGTCTAACTGAAGTTTTTTGTGTGACTTTTACAATGGCTCGAACAGCCCGTTTTTGCATTCTGAAAACACGAAGTCTGTCAGCAGCTTGACCCCACAACTCAGCTCCATACTGTAGGACCGAGTGCACAGTCGCGAAATAACCAATGATTGTAAGGATGAAACGTTGTATATCAATTTTATTGGAGATTCATTATTACCTCCAATAACTGTAAATGATATAAAACAAGAAACTCAGAACGACGAACAGTTAAAGGTTGTTAGCGAATTCATTAGAAAGGGTTTGCCTTCTAAAATATACAATGAAATTTTTAAACCATATTTTCTATGCCGCCACGAATTATCTTTAGAAGATGGTTGTGTTTTGCGTGGCCATAAAATAGTAATTCCTTCACAATTTAGAGAAAAAATCTTAAATGAATTACATAACTCTCATTTTGGAGTAGTGAGAACTAAAGCAGAAGCACGATCTCGCATGTGGTGGCCAAATATAGATAGAGACATTGAAGAGAAAATAGGCTCCTGTAGTATTTGTAATACATTACGTCACAATCCACCACAGGCACCGCTAGCAAGTTGGCCATATCCCGAGAGTGCTTGGGAGCGCGTACACTTAGATATGTTTATGTTGTGTGGGAAACAGTACTTAATCGCTGTGGATGCTTATTCTAAATGGCTCGAATGTTTTTTAATGCAGAAATATGATACTGAAGCAATCATCAGTAAACTAAGCGAAATGTTTAGTAGGTTTGGGCTAGTACATACCTTGGTAACTGATAAAGCATAAAATTTTTGTTCCAATGATTTCGAATCATTTTGTTGTTTAAATGGAATAAAACATTTAACCATTGCTCCCTATCACCCAGCTTCTAATAGTTTGGCTGAGAATAGTGTTAAGACTGTTAAAAAAGGTCTTCAGGCAATAGTAACAGGTAATAATAATCCAAATGTAATCAAAGCTAAGTTAAATAAATTTTTATTCGATTATAGGAATTGTGTTCATTTGACAACAGGATTTTCGCCAGCACAGATGATGCTAGGACGACCTCTGCGGTGTCGGCTTGACTTATTACGTGTACCAGAATATACAAATATGTCACTGATGTCAAACGCAGCTAAATATAATGTTATTCAAAATCAAAATTTGCAGAGTAAACAGTTTGGAGGAACAAGGAATCTTAATTTTAGAGTTGGAGATAGAGTTTTAGTTAAATATTATTTTAACATACCGTTGTTACACCGTTGTACAAGTTTACGTGGAAACTTGGTACTTTGGAAAGACGTATAGGATCGCGGATGTTTGCTGTTTTTATACCTGAAATATGTAGAGTGGTTAAAAAACATGTTGATCAGATTCTGGCGTGCAAAGGGAATTTTGTAGTGGAATCAAACGATAATATTAGTTTTGATGAGGACTATGAAGATGTGACACCCACTTTTGAGATAAACTGTGAGACCAGATATATCTCTTACAATCCAGAACGAGGTACAGGTAGATGAGACGGGTGAAATAAACGCATCAACCTCATCAGAAGCTGCTGATACACGTCCATTCTCTCAGGAGATAGAGGTGGGACCAAATATAGCTTTAACAACCCAGAGCGAGGCACAGGTAGATGAGACGGGTGAAATAAACGCATCTACCTCATCAGAAGCTGCTGATACACGTCCATTCTCTGAGGAGATGGAGGAATATGTATCAGAATCCGAAGATGAATTCTTAGACTCTAATACTCATCAAAAATCAGATGATGAACAGAATCCGCAAGAATCAGAACGCCGCTTTCCTATTAGAAAAACTAGGAATATAGTTAACCAAAAGTATTAGTTATAGTTTTTCAGTATATTTCATATTTAGTTTGGGAGGAATGTGATGTATGTATAGAGGTTTTATAGTTTTATGTTTCATCGAGCAGTATCTTTGGTTTTTGTTTGTTGCTTAGCAATAAAATATACGATAAAATATAATGTAATATCTATTAATATTCCTAAATATGGAATAAATTTATACCGCTTTTGGTCCTTTTCTCGTTGGAGATAGAAGTGTATGTTTATATAGTGCATTGATTCATGCGACGAATACGAATAGTTTAAAAAGAAAGAAAGTCATTAGTATCAGTACGTTAAGTATCAATACAATAATTATTCCAGTTATCGGCTGTAGCTGTCCACAATACTCACTATCACAGAGCAATAGCAGCTGCTTGCGAGACTCTGACGTCCTGCCTGAATCAATTGTCAGCAACGTGGAAAGCCTTAGTAGAAGACAGCAATAGATACCATCTGACTTACGAGTTGCATCAATATGAGGTAGATATCCACAAAACTGTGAAGAAGTTGAAGCAAGCTGTTTTGAACAAAGGTAAGGTTAAATTTTTGATATAAGGTAAAACACTATAATACGCCCTAGTTGACAATACGCCCTACAGTGCTTATAGACAAACTAATAGGTATATCAAGCAAATAGCAACACGCACGGTGTCTTAATGGATACCTATCAATATGGCTGCAAGTTAGGAGGAGTTTGGAGTGATAATTGCGGTTTATTTTAGAAAATATTAAAATCTTGCCAAAGTGCTTTGGGATAATTTGCACCATACACATTGGTCCACATTGGACATTGATTTTATTCTCGCAAATTTATGTTTAGTTTAGCTTTAAATTACCTATTGTTTGTTATACTGCTTGCAGTGAACGACCTTCAATGATGTCCAATATACGAATGAGGTGTTTTTTACTTATAAGTTTTTCAAACGCCTCGTTCATGATAGTACAATACGCCCCATCATCTTGACAACTTGACTGCACTGTTATTCTTCAATGAATCACTGTATTTATATGAACTGTTCACTCTTCAACAGAACCTGAAGAAGACTGTGAGCTCTTGCAAGATAATAAAGATCTTAATCTTATCGCCAATGTAGATGAAGGCAACATGTTTGATGAGCAACACGAACAAATTAATGAGGTATGTTATCTTCGTCATACTTAAATGACATATTCACATACACAATTGGTTACGCCAGATTAGCATGTCTTTATTAAGTATGTTTTGGTGCTTATATCCTATTAACCTACCCTAAATGCTTACACTTGCCCGCGATGTGAATATACGCCGGGTAATGCCGAACGGACAGTGAGTCGAGGCGGATGTGCTCCGTGTTTGGTGTTCGCTTTAATACATTGTGTATTACATAAACTCCAATATATTCATCGGATTCATTGTGGATAACGTGTGAACTATTCTACATAACGTATGATCGCGCCACAAAACATTAATCGGGTGTGTGCATTGTGCTTGTCGCGGTCGTTATACGAATTTATGTTGCCGACTGCCTGCGAACGGGAAGAAATCGTCAAGGGTTGTAAGTAATTCCTTTAATTTCCTATCCTATAATATTTGTCGCACCAGGTTGATCTTAAATTAAAATATACAGTCCACTCATAGATCTTGGGGCCTTTTCGTCCCATATAAAAATCTGGCGCCATCATTATTTGTGGCCCTTCGGCCGGACGTTCATTGTGATCGTCCACCACGGGTTTGCAACCACCCTCCCTTATTAGAATACTCTCATGGCTCTAATAAGTGAATTATATTCATTGCGAATGTAATTATATTTTATAGAAATAGCGTAACATTGTGTCACCTATTTTCTTGCCTAAGATATTGGCGTATATAGTTCGTGGCATTGAGCCACTTATCCCTAGCTAGATATAGTATTTATCTACGCATATATATTTAATAAGTATTATAGTATTTTAAATATATTTTATAATAATAATCTATTAACTATATTAATACCCACCGGATATTGCATCGTCTGGTTTTCGTAGCCTAAAATATTGGCAAATATCGTTATTGGCATTGCGCTAATTATTTCCATAGTTAGATAAACTATTCATCTACGCATATTAATATATATTATATATAAATATTATTGTATTTAAGTATAATTCACAAAAATAAAAAATATTTCATTGTAATCTGCTAGTACCCTCGTACGTAATAAAATAAAACGGCCTACGTGACTCGGCGACTCGAGCGCAGCTCGATTTACCCGATAGCGCAGCGGTTTAGTGCGACGACTGTCGCTTAATAATTTGATCAATTCATAATTTTATATTCATAAATTATATCTTTTTTATTTTTGTTTACAATTAAATTATTTAAGTGCCATCATAATGCCGCCGAAAAAAGACAGTAAGTCTGATGGAAACTCAGATTATGATGATGCACTTCAAGATACTACTTTATCTATTTTACTTGCTAAGCGCGAGGCAATATTCGGTATTGTTCAGAATATCTTTGATCTATCTTCTGAGTCCGATATTAGTACGGACGTCGTAAAAAGGGAACGTTTTCTCGATGAATCCTCACAGATTGATTTGTTGCGTAATGAATTTAAGGAAATTTTAGATGAATATAATTCTTATTTATTAAAAATAAATCCAACTACAAAACCCAACTACAAAAGTCTGTATGCATTTGAGACTTTGTGTAGCAGGATTAAACGAGTTCAATCACTATACTCGCCTTCTACATCACTGGATAAGCAGTTCGCAACTGCTGCACTGCTAAAGGCCAAGCCTAAACTACCTCCTATACAGATTTCTGAATTTGACGGTGACATAAAATCATGGCAAATGTTCTACGCAACTTACAAGTCTGTAGTGCACGAAAATCCCTCTCTCACAGATGCCGAAAAATTATTTTACCATATACCTAAGTTAACGGGCAAGGCTAAGATGGTGATCGCAGGCATTTCTCCATGTGCAGAAAATTACGAATTAATTTTACAAACGTTAATAAATAAATATGATGATAAGCGAATGTTAGTTTCTGCTTATTTAAATGAAATGTTTAATTTTAAAACTTTTCAAATCGCTTCCGCTGTCAACTTTGAATCTTTTAATGATCATTTTGTTAGCGCAGTTAGCGCATTAAAGAATTTGAAATTAGATAACCTAGCTGACCTCATCATACTTCATATTGCATTAAAGAAGATAGACTCAGAGTCGGTCCGCGCGTTTGAAACAAAATACGGTAGTAAAATGCCTACTTTCGACGTGTTTGTTGACTTTATCACAACTCGTGCTAAGGTATTTGAACGTACTAGTACTACATCTAACTCAAACCTAGTTCATAAAATTAAAAATATTAAAAGTTTACATTCTAGTTCTTCTGGCACTGCGCCGAAGTATCAAACTTATATAAGCACAGTTAATAAATCCACTCATAAGTGTTTATGTACAAATATAATACATACACATCTCTTTAAGTGTAGTGATTTTAATAAATTAAATTCTCACGAGCGTTTTAAATGTGTTAAAGAGAATAATGCGTGTGTCAATTGTCTAGCTCTTAATCACAGGGTTTCTAATTGTCCCAGCACCTCTCGTTGTAGGGTCTGTGCTCAAAAACATCACTCTGTTCTGCATTTCGAACGTCCGGGACGTACCCCCAGCGGTGCGTCTCAGCCGACAGCCCCTGCGCTCGCGTCCAGTACAGACATGTTATCGCCTCTGCAGTCGCGCGCTAATGAGTCGCCCAGCGCCGGCGGGACCGCGACGTTGACGCGAGTTCCTAGCGAACGCTCAGATGTTGCATTGTGCACAACGAATATAGAAAATGATTCTCGCTTATCATTGCATAATACGATCGTAAATAATAAACAAACAATTATTTTATTGTCAACTGTGCAGGTTGCCGTATACGATGCTATCGGCAATCGTCATATTATTCGTGCTTTATTAGATTCTGCATCACAAAGCCATTTCATTACGAAAGATTGTTGTAATCGGTTAGGTCTACAGGTTAAAAACACTGAACGTACTATAGTGAAGGGGTTCGGTGGGACCGAGAAAATTATTCAAACTATTACGATTGATTTAAAATTTTATTCTCGTTTCGACGACAATATTAACTTCAACATCACACCGCTTGTTGTTGATAAGGTAACAGACATGTTACCTACAGATGTGATCGACATGTCGGTCTTATCACATCTTCAAGGTATTCCGCTCGCTGACGAAAGCTTCGATATGCCTTTTTTTTTTTTTTTTTTTTTTTTTTTTTTTTTTTTTTTTTGGTAGGCTATGGCCCGGTCACACGTCGCCCGTACCGTCCGGGGCGACGGAAGGGCAGCGCGTAACCCCATAACCCACCGTATTCCATCGCCATTGGGCCGGCCACTGGTACCGCTTCCTTGCCTTCCGTGGCCAGCCCGGCGGGTTACCCTTTCGGGTACCATCCCCCGTCAACGCCCCAGCTAACTGCCGGGGCGTCGCCCTCACGCGGTTAGCCTCTCTGCGGGTGAAGGACTATTCCCCGGTCCAGTCACCCGCGGCCTCGGCTAGGGCGGCATTAGGCGCAGATACTCGCGCCTCCGCCGCCCCAGGCGCCGGCGACGGAGCGTCTCACCGAAGAGGATTTCCTCTCGGAGTCGCCCCGCCGCCTCCTTCCGCGAGACAACTGTCTCGCAGAAGGCGGCGACCGCGTCCCAGTTCCTGACGCTGTCGAGCATCGCCTTAGCGATGGTCGGCAGCGCCAGGTCGGCACCGATGATCGCGACGAGTTCACGGCGCTGCTCTGCCCAGGCCACACAGACCTCGAGCGTGTGCTGCGCCGTGTCCTCGTCGCAATCGCAGTGGTGGCAGGACGGTGTACTCTCCCTCCTCACGACCGTGTGCAGGTACTTGCCGAAGCAACCATGCCCCGTCAAGACCTGCACCAGTCGGAAGGAAAGGACCCCGTGCTGTCGACCCAACCACTCCATCAGCACTGGCCGGAAGGCCTCGATGGTCCGAACACCGAACCGAGGCCTTTCCAGCCGGATTGCCCAACGAGCAATAACGTCACGGCGGGCGTCGCCCCGCCAAGCGGCCATCTCACTAAGCGAGACGGTGCCGCCCCCTGCCCGCGTCGCTGACACCCGCCGGTACAGTCCGGCGAGCATCTCCGCCTCCAAGTCCCACGGAGGTGTTCCGGCCAACAGGCATGCTGCCTCCGTCGCCACCGTGCGGTATCCGCGTATGGCCCTGACCGCCATGGCCCGCTGTGGTCGCCATAGTAGAGCCCTAAGTCGGACGGTCAGGGACCCCGCCCACACGGGTGCGCCGTACAGGGCCATCGACCGGACCACCCCCGCGTACAGCAGTCGGCACGTAGCGCTGGGTCCGCCTACATTCGGCATAAGCCAGGATAGGGCGGACGCCGCGCCGACAAGCCGTGGAGCAAGCCGACGGAAATGCTCCCGGAACCACCATCGCCCGTCGAGCACCAGGCCCAAGTACCTCATATGGGCCCGGATGCTGATGGGAACCGAATTGACGGTGATCGAGGCGTCGGTGGGTGGACTGGTGCGGGGCCCATGGAATAATAAGGCCTCCGTCTTATCCAGGGCCACCCTTAGCCCCAGCGCCTCGATCCGCCTGACAATCTCCTCGGTGCCAAGAGTTGCCAGGCGTGCCGCCTCCTCCAGCGTCCCACCCCGGGCTGTGACGAGTGTATCGTCGGCGTAACAGATTACGCCCAGCCCGGGCGGGAGGCTCCCTCTCAACGCCCAGTCGTAGCCGATGCTCCACAAAGTCGGCCCCAAGACCGACCCCTGCGGAACACCGCACGACATGGGCGTTCGCACAACATCCCCTACTCGGTTCTTATAGAGGACGCTGCGCCCCTCCAAATAGTCTGCCACCAGCCGCCTCAGGTATACAGGCACCCCGTGATACCGGAGTGCCTCCCTGATGCAGCTGAATGGCAGACTATTGAATGCGTTGGCGATGTCTAGAGACACCGCCAACAGCACCCCACCGCCAGTGACAGCCTCCGCGACTACGGCCCTCAGGCGCAGCAAGGCTGCGATCGTCGAACGCCCCTTTCGGAAACCAAATTGGGCGTCCGACAGATCGGGGCCAACCTCGCTAAGGTGCTGGCCGATACGGGCAGCCAGGATCCTCTCCAACAGCTTACCCGTATCGTCCAGCAGCACGATCGGCCTATAGGCCGAGGCCGAGTCCGGAGACCGTCCCGGCTTCGGCAGGAGTACCAGCCTCCCCTCCTTCCAACACCCAGGGAACTGCCCAGACGATAAACACGCGTTGTACAGTCCCCCGAGGCGTGGACCCAGATGCTCGAGGACCAGGGCCAGCACCCGGTCGGGTACCCCGTCTGGCCCAGGAGCGGTGGTCTTGGCACGCATTCGCACCACCGCCGCCCCCATTTCCGTCTCCGTAACGGGCGGAACACTTTCGTAGTCGGCCTCCCGGTCACTATTCGGCAGTGCCATGACCGGGGGCGTGTGTTCCGTCCGACGTGGGAATAGTTCCTCGACAACTCTGGTGAGGAGGCTGGGCTGGAGAGTCTCGGTGAGGGGGGGGCCCCGCGCGCGGAGCTTACTCAGCGCCGCACGATAGGGGCGACCCCAGGGGTCACGCTCGAGACTGTCCAGCATCTCCTGCCGACTAACGTCCTTGGCTTGACGGATGGCCAGCCTGAAGGCAGACCGCGCACTGCGGTAAGCCTCGTACAGCTGGCCCTCCCGCTCAGCGTCGCGGTGACGCCGCCGACTGCGGGTATAAGATCTCCGAGCACGTATGCACGCAGCTCGGAGCTCTGCCAACTCCCGGGACCACCAGGGAACCGCCCTCTTCGGGGGAAGACACCGCACACGGGGCATAGCCGCATCGCAAATCTGCGTTAACGCACAGCGAATGCGGCCAGCCTCGGCGCCCACCCCGTCCACCGAGGGCGGTGAGGGCAGCCACGAATGCACAATGGCTGCCTCCACCAGTAGGTCCCGATCAAGTCGACCCACAGCCCACCGCGGAAAAGCGGGAGCTCCGTCTGCCGTGTGACCCCTGCTGGGCTGGCGGAGGGTCCGGGAGACCTCTATCCGAATGTATCTATGGTCGGATAGGGTCTCAACCTCCTCCTGGACATACCAGCTCCTCACACGTGGTGCGACATCGGGGCTAGCGAACGACAAGTCCACTATCGACCCACCCCGCTGCCGCACGCACGTATGCACTGAACCCCTGTTCAGCAAACAGAGGCCCAGTGACGCCGCCCACTCTTCAACCGCCCGCCCGCGATCGTTCGTCCTGGGGGACCCCCACGCCATAGACTTGGCGTTGAAGTCTCCCATTACGAAGAGCTGGCGCGGTGCCAGTCGCCGTATCGAGGCCTCCAAGTTGGTGAGGGAGGCCCCGAAATCTGCCACACTCCTGTTAGGGGAGAAGTACACGCCGTAAAGCGTTACCTCTCCCCAGTCCGCCGCGACGTATCCATCACCCCTGTCCTTTAGAGACAGAGGCGGGGAAGGCCACGACGTTGAGGCGACGATTGCCACAGAGCCGTCACTGCTACTCAACCAATTAGATCGGTCGGGCACGCAATACGGCTCCGCGGCTACGGCTACACCTATCAACCACTCCGCCATAGCTTGCAGGAAAAGGTCCTGCGCACCGGCGGAGTGGTTGAGGTTGGCTTGCAAGAGGTGGATGGACTCGGTAGCCATTAGTGGGCCGTGTCCATCACCTCCTCCGCGCCGGCGGGCGATTGGGTCGCGCAAGGAGCGGAAGCGGCCGGGGTCGCCGGGCCGCTCCGCCCCTTTGGAGCCGAAGCCGGGGGTCTGCACTGTCCACCCCCCATGCGATGTTTGGAGGGCTTATTGCCCGCCGCACACGCGGGACAGTGGGGTGCGGCAGCACACGATGCCGCCATGTGCCCGGTTTGACCGCAGCGGAAACATAGTCCGCTGCAGTCAAAGCAGTTGGTACACGTTGGCCGGGTATGCCCGACCGCCATGCACCTAAAACACCTCGCAGGCCGGGACTCCAGCAGGGTTACCCGCGCCGAACTCCAGCCTACGAGGATCCTGCCTGAGTCAGCCAATTTCTTGACCGACTCTACCGGACACTGCACCCAGGCAGCACCGACGCCGCCCGGTCCAGGGCGAATGGCGCCAATCCGGACAGTGTCCGAGGCGCATCCGGTTTTCGAGACAATAGCCTCCCTGATGTCCTCCACCGTCACGGAATCGTCCAGACCCGCAATGCGCATCTCTGCGCACTTGACAGGTCTGGCAATTCGAACGCCATCCTCCTGGCCAAACAGCCCCCGCAGCTTCGTGGCCACACTATCGGCCGCCTTAGCACCCTCGGCCCCAGGAAACTCGAGGATTCGAGCCCCTGTCCGGGCCTTGCGGGTCCTAGCTTCGACGCCTCCGATGTCAGAGACGTCTAGCTCCCGCCGGGCGCGACGTAAGACGGCCTCATAGTTGAGGCCCTTCTCAGCCGCCTCAGGCAGCACAGTGATAACCACTGCTGCTGACTTTGGCGACCGGAGCTTCCTGCGCGACCTCTTCCCCCTCTTTTCGGCTCCTGCTTGGGGAGCGGTGGCCTCAGCGGCGCTTTTGACCGCCGCCCTCCGTCTTTGGCCGGGACTTTTCCTGCTTCGCTCAGCCACCTGCCAGCCCTGTTCGAGCATGGCAGCAGCACTGAGCGCAGCAGGCGCAGTCGTGGGCGCGCTAACCGGTACCAGCGACGCAGGTGTGGGCACCGGTTGCGGCGTGGCCTTAGCAGGAGCCGGCGCCGATCTCGGCTTCTTAGCCGAAGCGAGCCCCTTGGACCCAGCCTTGGGCCCAGTCACAGCTGCGGCGAAGCTCACGCGGCCACCCTGGCAGGGTAGCGGGGTGGGTCTCGACGCTATAGTCGGCCGCGTGGTCTTGCTTCCGTCCGCAGCAAGTGGCGGCCGGAGACGTGGCTCCGGAGGCAATCTTGCCTCAAGAACCTCCATGCGCGCATTGACCATGACGCCAACAGACTCCATGATGGCGCGCATGGTTGCCTCCGGCACAGCGTCCACCACAGGCAGCGCGGGCAGCGGTACTGCCGCTACTGGCTGGGCTATCGGGGCGCGCCTCGCAGCTCGAGCCGGCGCAATTGAGGCGGCGACGGAGTCGGACCTTGTCGACGGCGTTGTCGGCGTCAAAAGCGCGAATTGGCTCCGCAAGTCGGCCATATCTTTGGCCAGCTTGCGGTTTTCTTTCCGCACCGCCGCTAACTCCGCCTCCAGTCGGTGGTTTTGGTCCCGCAGACCTAATACCTCGCCGCTAAGGCGGGCATTTTCGGCCTGCAGGGCCTTCATCTGAGTGCCTGGGGGGTCGTTGCTCACAGCGCCCTCAGCTGCCGCCGCGCCAGTGGGAGGGATGTTGGACAACACCCTCACCATCCTCGCGGCGACTGCTTCATTTTCGGCACGCATGCTAGCCTCGGCCTCCCTCAATTGGCCGACCGGGGACGAAGCCGCCGATCTTGCCGCCACCGCGGCCCCTCGCCCCCTGCGAGAGGTTGCCACCTTGGGAGGAGGCATAATAATTGCACTCCCCTCGTAGTCGGACCCTGAGCTGCCACCCTTATTTAGGGGGCGCTTCCGCACCTTCGAGGGGAGGGCCTCCTCCCTGAGCGTCAAAGCCGCCGCCATGGTTGCCGCAGAACGCGACGATGATGCAGCGGCAGTCTCGGCAGCCGACATGCTGCCCTCCTCCATCTCCGACGGACCTGCGGCATCGCCGCCCTCGTCTTCTGTCTCCACGACAGATCTGCCGCCCTCGTCGTTGGACGGCTCTGCGACAGAACTGTCGCCCTCGTCCTTCGACGGCTCTGCAGCAGAACTGTCGTCTCCTTCATTGGTTGGAGCGGCGGCAGCCTCCCTGAGAGCCCGCCGCTCCTCTCGCTCCTTTTGGCGCCCCTTCGCGACGGAAGCCTTCCCACGAGTCGCCTTGGGTGGTCTTCCACGCCTCTTCGGCTTCGATTGGGCCTCTATGGGTGCCGGGCCCTCGGCGGGTTTGAGCGCCTCTAGTCTAGAGGACGAGGCGTCTTCTGTGCCAGTTTTACGGTAGCATGGCGAGGCTGTAATGTGGGAACCGCTAGGATCCCCGTCTTTGATTGGTAAAGTGTGATCCATCTTGTTCCCACGAGTAAGGGAGAAGTACACCGTCGACCCGGGCAGAGATCCCTGTACCCGGGCAAGCCTACATTTACCAACCAGGGGGTCGGCCGGTACCCTGGCTGGAGCGTGCTAACAACAGAACAACCCATCTGCCATGCATCTTCTCGCCGCACGCCAGAACTTAAGATTCTGGGTGATTTCCGAATTCGAATGTTAATTCGAATTCTTTATAGAGGTTGTCTTCCTCGCGGTCCGGGCGGTTAAGCCAAGAAAGCTTCGATATGCCTAACAAAATTGACGCTTTAATAGGAGCTTCCCTATTTCCTCATTTGCTACTCCCCGACGATGTTCACACATCACGTGATCTGTCGGCGCCTGCTGCATTGCGCACAGTCCTCGGTTTCGTACTTATGGGTCCCGCACCCACGATACCTACTGTAAATACCCATTCGGCCCTGACATGTTGCCTCGCTCAGGAGTCGAACGCTATTGACTCTCTAGTCAGGCGTTTCTGGGAACTTGAAGAGATCCCTACCGCTCCCGTTCAGCACCCAGCTGATGCTGAATGTGAATATTTTTATAGGTCATCTACTACACGTGATCCCTCTAACGGCAGATACACTGTCAGCCTGCCCTTTAAGGACGATGTTTACTCCTTAGGCAATTCCATAGATACAGCTCGTAAACGTTTCATATGCCTCGAGAGAAAGCTCGAAGCTTCGTCTAAGTTGAGGTTGGCATATGATGACGTCATAAGAGATTATCTTCAGAATCAGAATCAGAATCAGAATCAGAATCATTTATTGCTTTACTGTTACATTTTGTGCAGATGTTATTACAATTATATATTTAGTATTGAACAGTATACCTATATTGGGCATGCAATAGTACAGTATTATACATATATTTTATTAGTTATATTATTATTGTTCATGGAATTAAATTAATAAGAAAAAATCTATACTATAAAGTTATTGATAGTATTACAATATTTAATACATTGATTAATTAATATCATTAGATTATTCAATACATTACATTACATTAATTTATTAAAATTATAAAAGACTATTATATAGTTAGTTACAATTTGTCATTTAAAAATTCGTCTATAGAATAATAACATTTTTCAATTAGTAATTTATTGAGTACATTTTTAAATTTTATAAAAGGCAGATTTTTTATATTATCTGGTATTTGGTTATATATGCTTGATGAAACACCAAAGAAGCTCTTCTGCATCAAAGAGGTTTTACATTTTACCTGGCAAAGTTGGTATCTATATTGAGCACGTATGGGGTTTGTTCTTACTGCTGATAATTTTCTAAATAGGTAGGGATTTGCCTTCACAAATAGAGCAGTTTCCAGAATGTACAATGAAGGCAAGGTTAATATTTTTAGGGACTTAAAATAAGGTAAACAGCTGTCTACAGTTTTTAAACCACACATTGATCTTATGCAGCGTTTTTGGATTTTAAAGACAAGTTCCCTATCAGTAGATCGACCCCAAAAAATAACTCCATAACGGAGAACTGAGGCAACAAGCCCATGATAAGCGTTCAGTAGCGTCTTGCGAAAGATTATATATCTATAGCACCTCCGTATGATCCTAAGGACCCTGTTCCGATTTACGTGATTCCTCATCACGGAGTCATACGCGAGGATAAATCATCGACTAAGCTCCGCATAGTGCTGGATGCCAGTAGCCGCTCCACTTCTGGACGGTCTTTAAATAATATTTTACACTCGGGTCCGAACTTGCAAGGCGATCTATTTAGAATCATATTGAATTTTCGTCTACATGCCGTCGCAATGACTGCAGATTGTCGCCAGCAGTTCTTGCAAATAACTATGCGCGAAGCTGACCGTCGCTATCAGCGTTTTTTATATCGTTTTAACCCGCAAGACCCACTTGTGCTATACCAATTCAATCGTGTATGCTTCGGTTTGTCGTCGAGTCCATACCATGCATTGCGCACCGTGAGACAGCTTATCAATGATGACGGCACGATGTATCCACTTGCGAGTAGTGTTGTACTACCATCGCTATATATGGATGACATCGCCTTTTCGCTCCCAAGTGAGCATGAGGCTATTACTGTATCAAAGCAGATGATTGATTTATTCAAGGGTGCACAATGGGATTTAGTTAAGTGGAATAGTAACTCTCACACGCTGTTAGATGATCTCCCTGACTCTCATAAACTACCCACCGAGGTAGAGTTTGACAAAACCATGCAACACAAAATACTTGGCTTGCATTGGTCAACAGAACATGATACGTTCTATTTTAAAATTACTCCTCCTGACAATATGGCGTGCACTAAGCGCTCCATCTTGTCAACTGTGGCTCGTCTGTGGGACATAATGGGCTTCGTTGCTCCCACAATCGTATACGCCAAAATATTAATTAAAATGCTCTGGCAGCTTAACTTAGATTGGGATACTGTAGCTCCACCGCACATCATTAAGATGTGGCGACAATTTTGCGATGAATTACCTGCATTAAATAAACTTCGTATACCACGTCACGTGGGTGTATACGAAAACTACGAGTTCATCCTATTGGGCTTTGCCGATGCCAGTCTCGCAGTTTATGGCGCTGTAGTCTATCTACACGTTAGTTCGTCCGCTGGCAACTCGGTTCGCCTTGTTTGCGCAAAAAGTAAGGTTGCACCGACAAAGCCACACTCAATTGCTCGCCTGGAGTTGTTGGGTGGAGTTCTATTGTCGAAACTTCTTCGAACAGTGCAAGATAATTATGCTGAGCGCATCGTAATAAAAGCCACGTACGCGTTCCTTGATTCCAAGGTTGCTTTATATTGGATAAAGAGTTCACCACACAGATGGCAAACATTTGTTGCGAATCGTGTTGTTCAAATCACGGAAAACATTTCCTCCGATAACTTTTTCCACTGCCCTGGAATTGAGAACTCTG
Organism: Lymantria monacha; assembly: GCA_905163515.2. Taxonomy (NCBI): domain Eukaryota; kingdom Metazoa; phylum Arthropoda; class Insecta; order Lepidoptera; family Erebidae; genus Lymantria; species Lymantria monacha. The sequence continues at coordinate 20,555,336 of LR991107.1, read as the reverse complement.
CAGATATTCTATCAAGAGGCGTCACTCCAGAGAAACTTGTATCACATCCTTTGTGGCTCCATGGACCACCATGGGCTTTATTACATCCTTCTCAATGGCCTCTTGAGAGTCTAGACAGCCAGTCTATTGCAAACATACCTGAACAGAAGGTGGTGATACACACTTTGTGCACACCTTCAAGGCAGTGCGCTTTATATGAACTTGCACTGCGTACTTCTTCGTGGAGCAAGCTTCTTCGTGTGGTTGTTTATGTATGTAAGTTTACGAAATCAATTCCCCGTCGTAGCACTACTGCTATGACTGCTGATGATTTAAATACGGCTGAAGATAAATTAATTCGCGCTTTACAAAATCAATATTTTACACAAGAATATTCAAATATTCTATCAAATAAATCTTGCTCACCAGCGTTTAATCGTTTGAGACCTTTCATCGATAAAAATGGTTTAATTCGTGTCGGCGGTCGTCTTGTTAATTCTGGACTGGACTTTTCTAAAATACATCCGGTTATATTGCCACGCAATGACCATGTAGTCAATATAATAGTTGATTATTATCATATAAAAAACTTACATGCTGGTCCAGAATTACTGATCTCGTTACTTCGGCAACGCTATTGGATTATGTCGGCTCGCCGCCTCATCAGGCAAAGAGTTCACTTGTGCAATACTTGCTTTCGACATAGGCCGCGCCCAACATATCCACTTATGGCTGCTTTGCCAGACGTTCGCACGCGTCCAGTAGTAAAAGCATTTACGCATACGGGTTGCGATTATGCAGGCCCTATAGCTTATACTCCCGTACGTCGCCGTGGAGTGCACAGCCAGAAGGCTTATATTGTTTTATTTACGTGCCTTACAACAAGAGCAGTACATGTGAAAGTAGCTACCACTCTCAGTACTCCGTGTTTTCTAGCTGCGTTCAAAAGGTTCTTGTCTCGACGCGGACCAGTACAAGTTCTGTATAGTGATAATGCAACAAATTTTCAAGGCGCTGCATCGTATCTCCAAAATCTCTATAAGTTTCTTAGAGAGGAATACTATAAGAAACTAGAGCAGGAGTGCGCAGAAAATCGGATAACTTGGAAATTTATTTGCCCCAATTCTCCACATTATGGAGGGTCTTGGGAAAGTATGATCAAGATTAGCAAAAATATTTTGTTCAAGGTCATCGGGCAACAACTTCTCTCCTATGAAGAATTGTGCACAGTCTTAACTCAGATAGAGTGTTTATTAAACTCGCGTCCGCTAACAGCACTTAGCTCTGATCCAGCGGAACCTTCGGCTCTTACGCCAAGTCACTTTTTATATACATCACCACTACTTTCCCTGCCTGCACCTGACGTTAGTTTTGATAACGTCAGCTTGCTTGATAGGCATTCTTTAATGGATAAGATAGTGCAGTCTTTCTGGAATCGCTGGAGGATAGAATATCTGCACGGTCTACAAGTTAGGCAAAAATGGAATACTCCCGCTGTTCCTATTGCTTCAGGAACTGTCGTTGTAGTGATTCAAGATAATGTACCTCCTTTAACTTGGCCTTTAGCAGTTGTAGACAAGGTGCATCCTTCGAAGGATGGTATCATACGCGTAGCGACTGTGAGGATTGGTGGGAGAACGTATCTTCGTCCAGTTGTTCGTTTATGTCCTCTTCCAACACAATAAGTGCTAAATATTGCTTCGTAGCTTAACATTAAGTTATTACGTAAGTTATAAATAAGTTTATGTTATATTATACATCCTATATGTTTATTTTTAATTATCTTCTTATAGTTGTCGTGGCCCTACGTATATATATTCTTAACCATACGCATTGAGCGTCACACGTAGTGCTCATTTATATATGTATATTTTTCATCTTATGAGAGTTTTCTTAAAGGTGACCCTTTAAGGGCGGGTGGATGGTTACGCCAGATTAGCATGTCTTTATTAAGTATGTTTTGGTGCTTATATCCTATTAACCTACCCTAAATGCTTACACTTGCCCGCGATGTGAATATACGCCGGGTAATGCCGAACGGACAGTGAGTCGAGGCGGATGTGCTCCGTGTTTGGTGTTCGCTTTAATACATTGTGTATTACATAAACTCCAATATATTCACCGGATTCATTGTGGATAACGTGTGAACTATTCTACATAACGTATGATCGCGCCACAAAACATTAATCGGGTGTGTGCATTGTGCTTGTCGCGGTCGTTATACGAATTTATGTTGCCGACTGCCTGCGAACGGGAAGAAATCGTCAAGGGTTGTAAGTAATTCCTTTAATTTCCTATCCTATAATATTTGTCGCACCAGGTTGATCTTAAATTAAAATATACAGTCCACTCATAGATCTTGGGGCCTTTTCGTCCCATATAAAAATCTGGCGCCATCAACAATGATAGAACAACAGTAAGAAGATACTTTAATCGATTTTAGCTTCATCCTATATACCTATTAGTTTGGTTGTACAATTAAATACCATTTGAGAAGATATATGGTTTTATTCGTTAAGAATCAGACATACCGTATAATGACAGTTAATAAATGAATACAATATTCTGATATTTAAAAGGTAAAATGAAGTGGCCAGTTACATTTCATGACATTCTCCCCAGGTTAAGAAGTGTCATAGTCCCTTAAATAAGTAGGTGGCTGATGCACACGTGCCGAACGACGAGGCAGAAGAGGACTTTCTGTGCTGACATCGGGAACTATGTTCTCGTGCACTTCTGATATATTAGAATCGGCAGAGGCCCAGCTTAGGTCGGATTCCATTTCACTGTCAGATGATGAATCTCCTGTAGGTGCCAAATGTCGATTCGAGACTACTAGCTCTCGTCCATTCTGTAGTCGTACATGAGAATGTAGAGGATTAGTTTCAATAAGCTCAACTTCTTCGACTATAGGGTCATATTTACTTTTTCGATCGTTATTCTTCAATAAAGCTCTCTCTGCTCCGGTAAGCCACGTTGGAATAGATTGTCCGTTAGAAGATCGGCGTGGATGACTAAACATCCGCTCGTGAGGGGTGCATCCAGTAGCTGTACATAATAATGACCGTATGGAGTGTAATGACTGTTCTAAAACCGTTTCCCAACTATTAATAGGTAGATTTAATGATTTCAAGGACAGTTGTACTGTTTTCCAAATAATTCCATTATAGCGTTCAGTTTGGCTATTGCCTTGAGGATTATATGGTGTAGTGTAACTGGTGGCTACGCCTATTCCGTGCAAAAAATTTTTTACTTCGACAGATGTAAAAGAGGTCCCTCTATCAGAATGTACATAGCTTGGTATACCAAATACTGCAAATAATTCGGATAGCTTCTTTATGACGGTTTCTGAGCTAATATTAGAACAAGGAATTGCAAAAGGAAATCTTGAATATTCATCCACCACGGTGAGCATGTAACGATTATTAGTATGAGATGGCAGTGGTCCTTTAAAATCAATTGCAATTCTTTCAAATGGAGATGTAGCTTTAATTAAGGTACCCTTTGTCTTAAAAAATCTAGGTTTTATTTCAGCACAAACTGAACATGAGCTTGTTTTTCGCCTGATTTCTTCAACAGAATATGGCAGATTTTTAGCTCTAACCCAGTGAACCATGCGTGTTATACCAGGATGACATAGCTTTTTATGGAGTTCAAAGAGATTTTCAGAGATAGCCTGTGTTGACGCTGTTATGTTTGCACGCGAGAGAGCGTCGGCGGCTATGTTGTCCTTACCTGGGCGATATGTGATATCAAAATTATAGCAAGAGAGTTCTAAGCGCCATCGCTGTATTTTATCATTTTTTATTTTTGTGTTGTGTTTTTGATCAAACATATACGATACCGATTTTTGATCAGTTATAAGTTGAAATGTTTTACCTATAAGAAATTGCCTCAATTTTCTTATGCTTTCTACAATAGCAGCGGCTTCTTTCTCTATTGCTGAATGATTGTGTTCATGAATGTTTAAAGTTCTAGAAAATAATGCTATTGGTCTTCCTTCCTGTGTAAGAACAGCAGCTATAGCATAATCAGATGCGTCAGTTTCAACAGTTAATTGAATGTTTGGATTTATAACTGTTTTTGTAGCTTTTGCTATTTCTTTTTTTAATGAAAGGAAGGCATTTTCAGCGTCAGGCGAAAGCGGCATTTTTTGTGATTTTGCAAGATCTCTTATTTTATCTGAAAATTTAGGTATCCATTTTGAATAGTGCGCGAAAATGCCCATAGTTCTTCTTAGTGAAGCTAGGTTTTTAGGTACCGACATCTCTAAAAGTGGGCGAAGTCGTTCTGGATCAGGTTTTATTACGTTATCACATATATTATAGCCCAGTAAATTTATTTCTGTCTTAGAAAATTCATTTTTCTGGAGATTCAAAATTAAGTTGTAGCAAGTTGCAATCTCTTGAAATGAGCTTAATTTCTTATCATGATCAGCTTGATCGTATCCACAAATTGTGATATCATCCAAATACGCATATAATCATACTCAAATAGTTTTTGGATTTCTTCCTTAATAAATAAAGAATCTGAATCAGAGTGTCTCCTAGACTTGATAGCGATTGCTTTCTTAAAAGATAGTAGATTAGTGAACAAGCTAACGGGCTCAATGTTAGCTGCAGACAAAACGCATAGCTTAAGTGTTGGTTGAGAACCACCGAATTGCATTTCTAAAGCTTTATGATTCTGTAAAACATCATGGCCTAGGATGATGTCAGAACAAAGTCCATTCATGATCATTAGTGTAACGGTGATAATTTGATTTTGAATATTTAGTTCTATAGTGCATGATCCATTCACCTGAGTACTTAAGTTTGATGTTGCCATTGTGATCTTTTGTTTGCATGGAATGATATTTAAATTGCATAAAGTAACAAGACGTTCATCGATAAAACTTGAGGTGCTGCCTGTGTCAATAAGTGCTCTAGCGGTGGTCTTTCCATTTATAATAACTGGTACTATAGCTCTATTTAGATTCGCTGCTGATAGGATGCAAGAAAATGTATGTGATGAAGTAGACATGGCATGGGTAATATTCTCAGATTCTGTTGTATCACTTGCAGCTATTTGTTCTCTTTTACTAAGACAAACTTTCGAAAAGTGTCCTTTCTTACTACATATGGTACAAATAGTGTTAAAAGCAGGACATTTGTAGCGAGGATGACGTTGATTGCCACAAAAGTAGCAAGAATTGCGTTTTACTAATTTATGCATTGTAGTAACTGCAGTAGTGTCGCCACTAGAAGTATGATTATCGGAACTAGAAGTATGATTACTGTTAAGCGTAAGTTCTCGATGATAGCTATCATTCTGCATTTGTGTCATTTCTAGGGATCGTGCCTGTTGATAAGCTTGGTCTAAAGTAAGACTATTGTTTTCAAGAAGACGTTGCCGTATTGCCGGTGATGACAACCCAGAGATAAAAGCATCTCGAACGTAGTCATTTTCGTTTTGTTCTGCGTTCACCGATTTAAAATTGCAAGAGTTCGTTAGAGGTTTCAACGTTTGAATATATTGATCAATTGATTCACCACACTGTTGTTGCCGTTTGGCTAATCGATAACGAGAGTAGATTTCATTAGGTGGTTTTATGAATAAGGCGTCTAGTTTTTCCATAGCTGAGTCGTAATTCTTCAAATCTTTGATGTAAGTAAAAAGGAGTGGTGATATGTGAATAATCAGTAGAAGATATTTGTAGTTACTTACTGAATTTTCTTTAGATTGTATAGCTTCTAAGAAATTTTCGAAAGTTTTTTTCCAATGGATCCATGATGACGATTGATCTGATGTAGTAGTAGGATCTGCTTCAAATCTTTCTGGTTTTAGGATTTTTTTTTTTTTTATTGCCGGTGGTGGCAAACGAGCCAGCAGCACACCTGATGGTAAGTGACACTGCCGCTCATGGACTCTTGCAATACCAGGGCATAGCTAGGCCGCTGCCTACCGTGAAGAAAGTGCTCTTCGTAAACCTCGTTTAAAAAAGGACATGTCATAGCGCTCGGGAAACACAGCAGCAGGTAGTTCATTCCAGATCTTGCATGTACGTGGGAGAAATGAACGTTGAAAACGTACAGTTGACGTCTATATCGTTTCCAGGTGGAATGGATGAACCCTGCTGCGGTGTCGAGTGGTACGGTGATAAAATGGTGACGGTGGTACCAAGTCAAACAGTTCCTCAGAGCACTCCCCGTGAAAGAGCCTGTAGAGTACACAGAGAGACCCAAAGTCTCTCCGGCTCTCCAATGACTCCAGTCCTTCCGTGAGATTGGGATCACCGACGATTCGAACGGCACGTCTTTGCAGGGAGTCAAATGGGTCTAGCTGATATTTGGGCGCGCCTGCCCAGAGATGTGAGCAGTACTCCACATGAGGGCGGACTTGTGCTTTATATAGCACAAGACGTTGTCTCGGTGTGAAGTATCGCCTGGCTCTGTTCAGGACGCCCAGCTTTCTACTTGCCAATTTGGCTTTGTCCTCCAAATGACTCCTAAACTGGACTTTGCTTGATAGTTCGACGCCGAGGATCCCAATACTCTCGGAAATTTGGAGAGTTACTCCTTGGAACTGAGGCGCCATGACGAAGGGGTCCTTTTTTGCAGTGAACGCGCAAACTTGTGTCTTAGTGGGATTGAACTGGACTAAGTTCCGTTCACCCTATTCGGAGGCCCGCCCCAGAGAGCGCTCGACTTCAGACACAAGTTGAGTCCTTCTTTCCTGTAATATACTCCGAGGGATATTCTGATGCTCGGTATACCGCTCGTCACCCGTGCTGTCATCCGCATAGCAACGCATACTCTTTATAGAGAGCATGTCATTGATATGCAGGATAAACAATGTCGGGGAGAGCACCGAGCCCTGTGGTACACCAGCGTTAATGGTCATGGTATCGGAGCAAGAGCCATCGACGACGACTCTTATACTCCGACCATCCAGAAAGCTGGCGATCCATTTACAGAGTCCCTCGGGGATTCCATAAGACGGTAGCTTCGATAGAAGGGCTCCGTGCCCATATTTGTCCATATTTTTATATTAACGAATAAATTGTACAATTAAATACCATTTGAGAAGATATATGGTTTTATTCGTTAAGAATCAGACATACCGTATAATGACAGTTAATAAATGAATACAATATTCTGATATTTAAAAGGTAAAATGAAGTGGCCAGTTACATCTCATGACATTGGTTTAAATAGTTCAATAGCTTCTTCAATTACTATAGTTACAAATACAAATTTTAGGAAAATATTGTCTTCTGTACACGAAGTTCTAATGATTTTATAAGTTTATGCTACGATAGATAGTTATTTAATGGCATTAGAATTTGGTAGCAAGAGTTCGTCCAGAGATAAGAATTCAATGCGTCGTTATCCCTTGTTCTCTTTTTAAAAATCGGATAAAGTGAAAATGGAAAGCAGTATTTTCCTGAAAAACTGATAACACTAACTGCATCTACTAAGTAAAGCCTGGCGATTATAGGATAATCCCCCCTTGGGGAGACTTATGAATTCCAGATGATAAACTAATGAATGGATGGATGTATCAGCAGTAAAGTCAAGAGCAAAAGTTCAACGAGTACTAGTAATCTTTGAGTGTTTGGGCTCACTTGCTGGGTTTTGATAAGTCCCATGATCCCATCCCGTTTGAAAGAAGAAGAAGTTATATAACATTACGCAACAAGCCTAAACTTCTATTTTGGCCCATTCACATCCTATAGTTGGGCACGCTTTCTCTAAAATGCGAGAAACAATAATCGACTATTTCGCACTGGGCACCAGCGGTACTACCTCCTTATGTTTGTTATTTTTTTTTATAAGACAAGAAAGGAAGGGGAATATTTTTTTTTATCACAAAGAGAACGTTATCTTGATTACTAATATTGTTATTCGCACTATGTAGCCTGAACGAATTGCAGTCAGCATAAAACCAGAGGAGACGATCCGACGTCGCCTGATCCAGCGGTTGACGCAGCTAAACGCTGCGGTCGCGATGCTTACCTACGTTCCACAAAGTAATAGTGAGTATACTGATTAGAAATAAATACCGTAATGATTCTATGGTAACTAAAGTATGTACCCATATTGATGAGTAAAGATAAGGGTTTTATTCTCACAATGTATTTGCTAGTTTTATGTGTATAAAGTAACTCACGTGGTAACCGAGTATAGATACAATTTAAGCTCCCGTATATGTCGTATAGGATCTAAAATGAAATAATTATCATCACCATCATCACTACCACCCCCGTCATCACCATCATCATCATCAACATCATCATCGTCATTATTAGCATCATCCTGCTCTTATTCCAAATACTTGGGATCGACGCAATATTTACCCTCTTTCTACATTACATTTTCTAAAGTTTGGGCAATAGTTTTAGGACTGGCCGACTGTCTGACGTCTGCCCCTGGGCGATGCCTCTGCGATGAAGGGTGGGTAAATGGCGCCCGAAAAAATATGAATGAAAAAGAAAGGAATTTGGATCGAAGAATATCATTTTCGACCCAAATTAAAATAGCAAATCTTATTTCAGATGCTGAAAATACAGATGACGACATGCGTGTATTGGCGATTAATTTAATTTCTCAACTGATACGACAAATCTTTATGGGTGAGTATTATTAGAAGTAGTACAGCACTCGGTGATGCATGTTGTACATCGTCTATTGGAAAGTAGAGTATATCTCTGTCACACACTACATGTGTGGCTTCGTACCAATTAGTAACAAACTGAGATCTATTAGGAGCTTTCATCCACCCATCCATCAGCCCGAAAACGTCCACTGTTGGACATAGGCCTCCCCACGAGAATGCCATCTGCAACGGTCCTGTGCCATCTGCATCCAATGGTTTCCTGCGACCTTGATGAGGTCATCGGTCCACCGAGTGGGATGTCGTCCTGCGTTGCATCGTCCGATTCGTGGTCGCCACTCGAGAACTTTTCTTTCCCAATGGTTGTCGGTTCGTCGAGAGATGTGGTCTGCCCATTGCCACGTCAACGTGCTAATTCTTCGGGCTATGTCGGTTACACCCGGTCTTCTACGGATTTCCATATTCCGGATTTTATCACGTAGAGAAATACCAAGCATAGCCCTTTCCATAGCATGCTGAGCGACTTTGAGCCTTTTCATCAGGCAGATATTTAGAGATCACTTAGGAGCTTTAACTAGTAGAAACTATACCAACAAGGCTGACCAGCATGGTATGTTTAGTTAATTTCCTTTCTTACATAGTAGGCTTGAATCCTGCAGTAGGGCGTATATAAGCTGATGATGAATACAATTCAATCCATTTTATTTGAATTGAATTGATCATCAGTTTATATATTATGATGATGATGAATTTGTTTTAACTTCAACTAAAATATTTTATTTAATGCAGATAGGAGAGTGGTGAGTCGTTTCCGAAGCGAGGAAGTTAATCGCAAGCGTATACAGAAACACATATTCAATCTACGTGATGTAACTACAGAGATGATCAACAAAAATGAGGGACAAGCTGTAAGTAAAAACCAAACGGTGTTGAAAAGCAATCTATTAAGTAAATATCTATCCATTAACCCATCAAAGCTCATTTTTTGACATTGAATTACTACGTGAATGTCTCGTAGAACGATACTAAGCAACTTGCATCCAATAACCCCTACAATTTATAATACTTTAGTTCAATACTGAAATCGAAAACTTTTCTTACCCGAAATCTATCAGTTCGTCTTACATCACAATATTCCCTGACGTTAACCATCTTTGGAGATATAATTATTGACCAGACGACATCGGTCACTCATTTAGTGTACGAGTATATTATTAAGTTCTATACGTAATTAGATATTTATTTTATAGCCCCTCGTCTATACTAACGTCTGGTTTACTGAGCACAATAATATTTCATATTATTTTATATTTATAATTGTGTACTTTATTACTTTCAATAATTGGTTTTATGTTAACGTCCACTCTTTGTAATACAGCTACTATAGTTGTACAAAAGTTTTCGTAGTTAACTCCATACAGTTCACCTTATCCTGTTGGTGTCATCGAAGCCATAGTATAATTATGTTATTAGGTTAACTAATCAGCGTACGTATCAATAAATAAATTCTTTCTCCTATAGAATCTTGTGGACTGCGCAAGTAAAGTTTATCAAATATCCTCTGAGCTCGTATTTCTTGTCTATCCTGAGAAAATAAAGGAGAAACAGGTAACTATTTACTTTAATTACTGTACTTTTTCTGCTTAAATTTTGATATAAGTAATTTATTATCATAGCTCATGTAGGTTCCAGCGCTGGTCTTGATTAACGTCTATAATAAAATGAAAATTGAATTACTATGCCACGGTGGCCAAATGGGCTGGTGTAGTGTTTCTTTTCTAGATTTTCTTTTCTTGCATAAATGTTATATGTATATTACATTCCTTATTTGTCTTTCACGACATCTACAGATGCGATAGGTGGTGATGAACTATATTTTTAATCCATTACTAAACGGAAAACGTAAAAAAGAGTCTGTAAAAGTCACATCCTCTGGGAAGAACATTTAAATGTTACTCATGACTGTCTTGAACATCTATCGCGGTATAAACTACTGGAAAAAATTAAGGGATCAAAAAAAAAATCCAAATTTTTGGGCAATTTTCAACAAGCAGTAACTTCGAGAGAAATGGTCGTATAGGAAATCAAAAAAAAGGAAATTGTAGCTCCAAGTGTCTAGTTTTTGGATTGGAAGTTTAAAATTTTGTAACCTCTGCGGTTTTTGAGAAATCTTAGAAAACCAGCATCAAAAAAAATGTCAAAATTTTTTTTGATTTTTTTTTCAGTCTACGGGTGTAAAAAAAAAAATTTCCACTTAACTACTATATCTATCAGATAACTTGTTTATTCAGCTTGAATTTGCTTTTTAAAAAGTTTGATACGATCCTTTCTCGCTGAGATATCAAACTTTGAATGGAAAAGAATCTAATTGTTTTTAACCATCAATATCTCAGCAAGCAATGATCGCATAGAAAGTTAAAGGTGGGTTTTAAGAACTTGAATGACTTTTCCTTAACGACTAGCCATTGCATGTCCGAAAAAAAAATTTTTCTTTTTGTCACATTAATTTGAAAATGCAACAAAAAAAGGGCTTTTGGTGGTTTTTTGGAAAATCAAGCGCTAGATCGAAAATATTGAGGAGACCACTAATGTTAAGTGTACCTTTTACAGTTCAATATGTCCACAAAAACTCTACAAAAAACCAAATCAATCCAGCTAGCCGGTTTTTTGTTACAAACGGTCGAAATTTTGAAAAAATTAAAGGATCACGTTTTTTGCTCTGAAAAGCTTATAATTTTTAAAAATGAGAAAATAATTGTTTTTCCGAGATTTTTCCACATTTTTGCTCAAAACTTTTTTTTCGGAAAAGCAATGGCTAGTTGTTAAGGAGAATTCATTCAAGTTCTTCAAACCCACCTTTAACTTTCTGTGCGATCATTGGTTGCTGAGATATTTGATGGTTAAAGACAATACGATCCTTTTCCATTAAAAGTTCGATATCTCAGCGAGAAATGATCATATCGAACTTTTTGAAAAAGCAAATTCAAGCTGAATAAACAAGTTATCTGATAGATATAGTAGTTAAGTTGGAAAAATTTTTTCTACGCCCGTAGACCGAAAAAAAAAAACGAAAGATTTTCAGTTTTTTTTTGTTGCTGGTTTTTCTACGATTACCCAAAAACCGCGGCGGTTACAAAATTTTAAACTTCCAATCCAAAAACTAGAGACTTGGAGCTACAATTTCCTTTTTTTTTGATTTCCTGTACGACCATTTCTCTCGAAGTTATGGCCTGTTAAAAATTGCCCAAAAATAAGGATCTTTTTTTTGATCCTTTAATTTTTTCCAGTAGTGTATATAAAGAAATTGTGCACTAAAATGTCCAAAAAACTACTTGGAGTTGAAATTCTATATGAATTTGAGAGAGATGAACGAAACTCGCTTTTGTGAATAATTTCTAATTAGTCAAAGGTATTTAAACTTCTAAGTTTACTTTAATGCGATTAGAAATAGCACGCGTATGATGATGGTGATTATAGGATTTGTGGTGAAGTTTCTTTGAATAAACTGTATAATATAAACTTCTATTGAATTCCATAACAGTAATGGGTAGTGGTAAAAAATAACGGACGTAAGAAACGCGCACCTTTATTGATAGCAGATGAATGAATCGTGAATAGTGCGAGTAACTGCCACCCATGGAAGGGTTCCATACCAGGGATAAGTCCAGATCCCTATTCTGAGTTGCTGTTCTAAGCTGAGCTTCTAGTTCTCTTGCTCTTAGAACGAACCAAAATAGCAAATTGCTTCTGCTCAGACGTTGAATTTCTGTGATAGATTACAGTTGAGCGAACTTATTTATGATTTCAGTTAAAAATTATCAGCAGCGTAACAAAATCACTAGGATCACGCTATATTCCTAATTTGAGACATATGCTCTGTAATTAATTATATTTTAATCACTCCCCTTATCTTAAATTTTTATATATTTATTTAGCTAGTGAACGAGTCAATAGAATTGCGTAACATTGTACTAAAGATGACGTCACATTTTTCTGAAGCTGCTCCATTCTTGGTGAACAAGAGGAACAGATGCGAGATCGCTGCCCGAAATAATTTAACATTGACACAGGTTGGTTATGTCATATAATTTGATTTGTGCTTTCATTAGGCTAGCGACTTAGTGTTAGACATAGACTTCTCTTAGAAACAGGAGATAACACGACACTCGCTACGCTTTGCACGCGGATTGGAGAAATCAGATGTATAATGCATGCAGCATGATTGTATAATCATATATAAGTCACATTTAAACACCACTGACTTCTTCACCAACAACACTCACGTTTATTCACCAAAAAATCTAATTATTTATTATGTATAAGCCCATAGGAGCACTTACAAATGGTCAATTTTATGTTTCGCCTAAAATTAATCCAATAACATAGCATAAGAAATTTTTTTTTTTATAACATTAAATAAAGTAGGTAGGTATTTTTTTTTTCAAATTAGATTTACTGAATACCACAGACTGCGAACTAATTAGACAGGAAGCTAAAACAAAAAAAAATGAATTTATTAGAAAATACACGCTACGCTGTACAATTATGATAATAACAACAAAAAATTGTAAATTCAGACGAAAATCCGGACCAGTGTCATTTTGTAACGTAATTATTTAACGAAATTGACGTATGAGGAGCTGCTCATAATTATTCCGTATTAATTATCAACCAGATAATTCGAAATTTCGTAATATCCTTTTCTAGCGTCTACTTGTGATAGTTTTTATAAACTTATACACTAGCATGTCGCGGATATTTTTGTGTAATTTAATTTAAAACGTATACGTTGCCCCATGAAAGACTTAATAATCTTATGTAGACGAGTAGTATGGATAATTAGATTGCCATGTAGAAAAGTATAATAAATAGAAGACAGATGGTAGCATTTAATACACTTTAATTTCTTCTCATTAAGAACTAAATTGTTTGTATTGAACCAATAAACACAGCATTTTTAACACCATCATAATTATGTATTTGTCTTTTAATCTTGAATAATAAAGAGGTATTATCTGCGAAATACTCAATTTTTATTTTATCCCATACATAGTAGTTATATAAAACGAATAAATGTGGCTCCAGAATGGATCCTTGCGAAATGCCTATTTTTAGCATAGGATCAGATGATCGCATGACAAAGACGACCACGTCACAACGCGAACTAAACCAAGCTCTATAAAATCGATATTGTTCTATATTTTAAGTGAATAAATTTAAATATCTTCTGATGTATGCATATCAAAATAAAATACAATATTTTCACGGATTTCAATCAAATAAAAAAAGTGATTTTTAATTTTATTCGATTGTTAGTGATCACGTTGGAACTAATTGTTGCATGTTCAATAAATGACCGTTCTTACATGTTCGAAGTATTAGGAAAGTAAATAACAAAAAATAAGTTATAATATCGGTAAAAATAGTTTAATTTCATATATGTACTACTTGTGTAAACGTCAGAAATCATCATGAGAATGGCTTCAATCACTTTATTATTTTAAGAAGTTGCACTTGTATATATCTCAGAAGCAAAGATATTCTGTGTAAAATGAGTTCAGAAGTGAACAGAATTGCTTAGCGATAAAACCCAATAATTATTTGTCACACTGACATCTCATTAGTATCAGATGCATAAATAAGTCACCAAGCACTGCTACACATTCACTGTATCATTTAGATTCACTGCAAGTAATTATTACACAGATCACTGCACCATATCTCAATGATAGCCGTTGTGGAAATATGTTGTCGTCGGCCATGGAAGATCTGCAAGAGTCATTCAACGATTTGACGGCTTCCACTCCACGTCAATTAATTCCTGACTATGCAGAGCTATTGAATGAGATCTTGCCAGAAAATCTCGAATTTATAACGCAGACTTTACATGATTTCGGTAAGTAATTATATTCGGAATATCTTAACTTATGCCCAAGTTTAAACCTCTGATTAATTAGAGAAGCACTTTTAATTGTCTTGGATTTCATTACGCGTAGTTAATTCGACTACATTGATAATTAAGATTTTTTATTGCTTTTGTTGGCAAACGAGTAAGTAGCACACTTGATGGTAAGTGTTACAGCCTCCCATGGACCGCCTACCAACACATACTCCAAGCCTACCCAGTTGGGTTTCCCGCTCTCTCGCTCACCTAACGAAGCACAATTGATTACTGCCATTACTCAGACGTCGATCTTCTGCGAGAATGTGGTTCTACCCTGGACGGACCGGCCCGCGGCTGTAGACAGAAAACTGTCAATAGTGTTGTCCTACCACTAAAGAAGTGTGTGTGAAGTGATGTAAAAGTGAATTACTTGTAGAGTTTTTGTGAAGTATATTGTAGGGCGGGTCTACGGGGTCTTGTGCCGCTTTTCCTGTCGCCCGGGACGGATTAACGGGGTTTGAAGTGCCGTAGCCCGACGCCAAAAAAAAGAGTTTTTGTGATATTATAAAAGCGGTAATATATTTAACGTGATAATATTAATAGGTGATGGTGAGAAGAATATATCATCCGTAAAGCATGCGAATCAGCGACAAAGTTTCTTCAACAGTTTAGTGGACGCTGGCATATGTATCTTGAGCACTAAACAACTAGTAAAAAAGGTAATTTGTTATTATTTTTTATAATTACGAGAGTATTACACATCTATACATATAAAGATAGTTATTATTACAATAAAAGCCAGAAGAACATTATTTTTTGTAATAATATATAACAAATTTTAAATATCTAAGTTAATCAAATATGTAACTAAGTGCAAGAAAAGAAGCGGGCACAACTAAGAAGAAATAAAACGATTTTATCAAGCTGTTGCTCTCTCTCTCTCTCTGTGTGTGTGTGTGTGTGTCTGTGTGTTTGTGCGTGCGGGCGTGTGTGTGTGTGTGTGTGCACGTGTGCGTGTCCGTGCGTGTGTGTGTGTTAAGTCGTTTTTACCCTCCGAAGAAGGCACTATCATTTCATCCCAGAGTGAGAACTTGGGAGAGGCTCAAAGGTTGTTATGGGTAACAGGGTTATACGATAATTCACAGAACTATAAATCACTGCATAGCCCTGTTGTTTGGTGGTGTGTGTCGGTAGTATTCGTAGCCGCTACCACACAGCTACAAGTTACAAATATGATAGCTTTTTGAAATTTTATTTTAGTCATATAGAATACTGTCAGTATGGTGTCATATGAATGATTTTTAATATTTATATTTTGTTATTCTAGCGAAAGTTGTCAGTAGAAAGACCTGAACCAGTATCTGCAGAAATAAAGAGACTACTTGTGGAGAAGTTGGAACAGCTGAAAGCAGCCGTCGCTGTATTTCTACTAAGCTTTGGTTTGTAAATACTGTAGATAATTGGGTGGAAGAATTCCAAATATTTTAATACTTCTAACTGACTTTTGGAATTTTATGTATTGTTGAGGTGTTTCCTTGTTCGAAGTCTTATCGTCCATCCACCACCACCCATTTAAGTTTATTGTTTAATACAGTCAGCATAAATGTGCAATAACGCAGGAATCACCACGCTTGACCTCATTTTTTCTGTTTTCTTCATTTATTAATGTTAGTGATGTTCCAATAGATAACAAAAACGCCGAGTATACGACAGCTCAGCGTGCTGTGAACATTATACCTGAAATCATGCCGCAAATCCTACAAGGTATATTTTCCGAGTCTTTATTTATATCTCGTTATTATATATTAGATATAATTTTATAATATAGTTCAAAAGGCATTACTATAGATACTAGACTCCATTGAGGCCCACATATTTAAAAATTGTCAATTTGATTGAGCTGAGACTTACCGCACTTACTGAAAGTGCGGTAAAGCAAATACACTATTAACCAATATTGAAACGGCTAGAATTGTTTATTTCGCTTATTTCTACAGTCTTAAGTCTTATGGCATACTGATTTACGGATGTTCTACAGATTCGAATAACATCTTTGTTCTCCAAAAAGCTGCCCGTATGATTTATAATCTAGACAAGAATTTCACTTTAGGAAAAAAATTGGTAAATATTCTAACTGTTGTCATCACAATTCATATTCGGAAACCTATTATATGCAAAAATAAAATTGATAAATTTGATAGTAATAGCGAGTTTTATCATGGAAACACTAGGAATTCCACATTCTAGTTATTCATCTTACTCGCCTACAAAATATTTGTAGGTCTTTCATGGGCCTATTTTTGCAAAACAAATTTACAATAAACTACCTAAATATATCCGAGATATGCCAATGAATAAATTATAAAGGCTATCAAAAATAGACTTCCAGAAAAGGATTTCGTAATATTTAAATGAAAATACGGAATGGTTATGAGCAGCTCCTCTCCCAGAAATTGTTTTATATAATTGTAACTTACAATTAGTTGAAGTTTATCGTAACTGTCATCTGAACTTTGTATTTTTCGGATAGTCGTAATTATACAGTGTAGTGTGTTTTGCCTAGCGAGTTATATATTTAGATATCTGATTATAATTTGTAGATTATGGTTTGGTCATGCTTACTGTAAAGGTCTCTGCTTGCGGTAGCCACGTGAAGCGGGTCTCTCTTTTGCCGCAAATGTGGTTGAGGGGCATGATGGCTGCTCTAGTAGTAAACTCGTGATCGGGTACCACTTGTTGCCTCACATCTGGCCTAGTTATCTTTTATATATACATTTAATTTTTTTTTATTTCAACCTTTAATAAATTAATCCTTGCTTGAAGGGCATCTTATTGGAGCTAATACTTACTAAATATGTATGCAATCATTTTGATTAATATATGTAATTTAATAAATAATGACCTCGCGCAGTTTCTTGGCTAATCTTCTCAGCATATGGCCGCATTTTGAGGCGGTGGTAGAACAATGTCAATTAATTTAAAAAAAAAAATAAAATTGACAATATGTAAGTGCCTTTATGGGGCTGATGCATAGTAAATGTTTTGATTTGATATACTTAAAATTTATTTATATAATGATTGAGCTTCTTCTGAGAGTGGTCTGGCGAGAAAATAATTATAAACATCTACATATAATTTATTAATTTGAAATATGCTTTCTATATCTCTTGACTTAAAACTAAACAAGCTTATATCTACATAACATAGAATTCCATTGCTTTGAGATAATATATTAGCTCTCAGCCTCATTCCGAACAGACTCAATCAAAATGTGATGAGCATCCTTTATTTTACCATACTTAATGACTTCTAATGTTTACGCGAGTATAACACATTTGAAATAAAACTACTTTTACGGATTCTATCGCGTTTGTATTTGATTTATAATTTCCCGACGTTTTGAACACTTTACAGTGATCATGGTCACGGGAGGACTGAGGTGTCTTACGTCCAATATGTCATTGTTATTACAGAAATTTATTTATATCTACCCTATAAGATATTAAATTTTGACCCACATTTTTATACAAAATTAATACAATTCATTGCCAGTACAAAAAGAGAATGATTCTATATATAAAATTTATGTTGTTTATGATTTAAAAAAAAAAAAAAAAAAATAAAAATCATAAACAACATAAATTTTATATATAGAATCATTCTCTTTTTGTACTGGCAATGAATTGTATTAATTTTGTATAAAAATGTGGGTCAAAATTTAATATCTTATAGGGTAGATATAAATAAATTTCTGTAATAACAATGACATATTGGACGTAAGACACCTCAGTCCTCCCGTGACCATGATCACTGTAAAGTGTTCGAAACGTCGGGAAATTATAAATCAAATACAAACGCGATAGAATCCGTAAAAGTAGTTTTACCATACTTTTCACAAAAAAAATAACTAACTTCTCTCATGAAGTATGTAAACATTCTTAATGACATAAATATATTCAAAGCTTTAAAGTATGTTTATCATTTTAACTTTCATATTCTCGTGTACCAAATAATTATATTGCACTAGAGAAGGTGCGTAAAATAATGTAGTATATAGAAAAGAAAGCGAAAAGTAAGCTAGTATATAATAATATTCTAAGATAAGATGTATTGATAATTTCTTGAGAATAGTATTTATATACATCAAAAATCATTTCAGACATATGTGAATTGCGCGAATCCGATGATTATTATGGTATACGGCAACTCATTCAACAACTGCTTGACGCTAGTTGGATTATGTTTAACGTCAGGCAGTCTATAGAATATAATGATGCTGAACAGGCTGAGGTTTGTTATTACTGGAACTCATGTCGGAATGCATGCAACTATTGTGTGACGCTTGCTAATGATATATGCTATGCCAGCTTGAATAAGGAGACAAATTTGGATACAATTAGATTTGTTATTACTTGAATGGTTACCACAATATATACAACCACAGCTTGACAAATATGACAATTTTGGATAAACTTAGATTTGTTATTAATTGAACTGTTAGCAAAACATACACAATCACAGCTGGACAAATATGACAATTTTGGATAAACTTAGATTTTTTATTACTTGCACTATTACCACAACATACACAACCACAGCTTGACAAATATGACAATTTTGGATAAACTTAGATTTGTTATTACTTGCACTGTTACCACTACATACACAGCCATAGCTTGACAAATATGACAATTTTGGATAAACTTAGATCTATCATTACTGGAACTGTTAACACAATATACACAACACAGCGTGACGCTTACTAGACTATACACAACTTCGGCTTGACAAATAAGACAATTTTGGATAGACTCAGGTTTGTAATTACTTGAACTGTTGCCACAGCATGAACTACGAGACGCTTGCTAGGCTTTACGCTATTTCAGTTGAGGTGCAGCTGCACTTTATGATTTAAAGTTGGACAAACTCACATTTTTTACGACAAACTCATTTAAAATCTATATGATATAGACTAGACGCTACTAGAGTAGTAGACCATATGCTACGGCAGCTAGACTATATGTGACAAAGCTGCACGAGCTTTGTTTTGTCAATAACATATAATATGGTACAATGGTTTATGTAGTGACCTACTCTGCGAGTATAGTGGGTTCGATTCTCACGCAAGACCACTTTTTGCTTGTCAACGTGGTGTTCGACCTATTTTGGCTCTGCTGCTCTATGGTGCACATGAGTGGGCTGAGTCCAGAACTTAGGAGCTTTCCTGTGGCGATGTCTATGACCGTCAGAGCGATGCGCAGATGTTGCACAGTAGCGACGGAAGCAGCGTGCCTGTTGACCGGAACTCCCTTACGAGACTCGAAGGCAGAGATGCTCATTGGACTCTACTAGCGGTTGTTGGTGACGCTGGCAGGAGGCAGCCTCACCTCGCCTAACTAGCTAATCGCCTGGCGAATCGATGCCCGCTGTGATATCATTATCCATTGAACAGCTTTAGAGGTTTAGCTTGAGAGGTCTCGGTTCAGACCTTCAAGTGACCTTCAGTGTAAATGGGTCTTGTCCTATCTGATGCAGGCTTGGGCAGGGAATGGTTGCTTTGGTATGTGCCTGAATACGGTAGCGAACAGGGAGAGGACATCGTCTTCGTATCACTACGCTTGCGAAAGTCATAGCACAGCACACGCTGGATGTTCGCGTGGCCCGAACAGAGTAGTGCCGCAGACTCGTCGTAATCATAGGTAGCAGTCTAACGCTGCCGACCATCAATAGAATAATGTTCAATAGCGTCGAGAATGGGGACTGGTCGGCCCCCTTCTGCGATGGAGTGTGGGGTTAGGGGGCAGACGGTCCACTCTAAAATTCTCTACTGCTAAGTTCTCGGGCCACATAGGTAGGTACCTGAGTCTGATACCATCCTAACCGAAGCTGCGGGTAGTCGGACTGGAGAGCACTTCGTCACCTGCAGAGAGACAGACCGCGCAGTAGTGATACCATGGCAATATTACTTGAAAGGGTAACCTGCTCGCGATGGCCACGGAAGTAAAGGAATCAGTATCAATGGCCAATCCAATGGCAATGAGGGCAGTATATTGTGGGTTTTGTGGTTACAGGCCTCCGGATAGATTGAGCTCCTACCATCATATCCCATGATCAGACCGTAACTTGTTGGGAAAAAAAGCAAATAATAGTTTTTGTGTGATCCACACGATTGTTCTGAGCCTAAGTGTAATTTATATCCATTAATTGTGTAAAAATATAATTGTCGCCACCTATTACCAGCCCTCGAAAGTCGTAAAGACGAGCTATATAACTATCTCACCGGGAAAATGAGCAACAACTTTTCCCTGGGAAATTTACAAAAGACAATTTGCCGAAAATTCATAATTAAGGTATTATGGTTCAAGCCACTGCGGGACTTTATAAGCCTCCTTCATAAAGCGCCCCAAAACGCAGTCATATGCCGGCCGAATCTAACGACTCCTAGCTCTTAACTTCCATTAAGTCATCGATCCACCTTGTGTGGCGGTGTCCTACACTATGTCGTTCGAAATCTGGATGCCTCTCGAAAACCTTTCTTCCTCAGCGGTTATCGATTCGACGAGCACTGCAGCACACTGAAGTGGTGTAATAGCGCTTCATGATATATTGTTTATACACGTTCTTTTGCAGACCGTATTTGGGTTCCTATCTCGCAGAGAAATTTCGATCGTAACTCGCACCTGAGCAATGTTATGAGACCGACATTTGTTTACCACGTTTCCGTGTCCATCGTCATCATTGGTAACATACACTAGTTGTAGATCTGTGCTTACGGACACTGAGGTATATTAGATAAGAACAACATAGTGATCGACAATTTCGACAATCACAGTGGATTTGGATTAGTCCGTCACGTGGACGTTCCGGCAATATTGTTGTTTGTTACCGAGCTTCAATAGGAATGGTATCCAAAAGAGGACCAGCCACGGATGTCAATGAATCGGTGGCAGGGGGCGGTCTAATAGCGATAGAGAGAGATAATACGGTGGGCTATGGGGCTGCACGTCGCTCTTCCCTGATTCTGGATGAAACAGGCGAAGTGTTCTTCATATGTGTGTCCTTCATAAACTCTGTCATAGTGACAATATCGTGTGCAAATCGAATGTGAGAGTGATGATTAGTTGTTGAAGTAAATTTTTCAAAAGAAACCTAGAGCCCGTTCTCTTGGTGATGCAATAACCGATGTTTTACAACTCCCAGGCGATCTTAATTGGTGTTTTACATATTTTTATTATTCAACCACATGGGGATTTAACATCTAATTATTAGGAATATATACTTGTAGTTACATTGATATAATAGATAAATCATGCTAATGTTTCTAGGTTCTCAGCGATGCAGCTGGAAAATTTGGTGAAGTATCAAAAAAGCTGATGTTACGCCTCAACCCCGCATTTAATGATAGAACGCTGAAGAAGGTGATAATTAAGATGGTAAGTACTTCTGGTGCTTAGAAGAAAGCAGAAAGCAAGCCTTATTATGTTCTGCTGTCCATAAATTGTTAACATGGATTTTTATTCTAGAACATTTTATTTATTCTGCGTCTGTGTTCAATAAGAGGTGGAATTCCTATCAGCAGGATAATAAAGATAATATTGTAACCAATTATTATAATAAATTTAATTTGTGCAGATTGCAGATCTATTGGCCACTATCTGCAAAAATGCATCGAAACTATACAATTTAGCGCAGGCAGTACTGAAACAAATGCCGCAAGGGACAAACACAGAATTGGAAATGCAAGGTTGTTTTGAATTTAATACTGTACAGATCCTACTCACTGCGATCGCTAAGGTAATTTCTATACTTGATTTTATAAAGTTTATAAAACTGGGTCAAAAATCAAGAAATGTCAGATGTAAATAGGTACATGCATACACTATGCATTAACATATGTTCTAATCATTAATTATTTCTGCACAACACTTATTCGCGTAAAAAGGATAGGTGAAAAGAATATGTATGAATGATCTCCCAATTTTTATGCAAGACAGAATTAATACGCACAGATATATAGATAGCATAATAGTTAAAATTTGTACACATATCTTGTCAGATGTCATGTATATGATTTCCACGCATGACAATTCTTTGTGAGAAGTGATCGTCGAGGAACGTCGTGAGATTGATACCGTTAAATCGATAGAAGATTCGCCCAAAAGGCAGCAAAATGTTGGTGGTGAATCAGGTGTACTGTGGATGGACAGGTTCATTTTGGCAATGAAATCTTCTATCGCATCCCGTCGATCAGTATCAGTGTATCTGAGTATTGATGAGCGTGTGACCTTCATGATAGCACAATGAAATGTTATACAATTTTGTAGTAATGTATCCGTAAATTTAGAACTTGATACTTAGATTTTAGTTCGTTATATGTTATCCAACTGCACAACCCTACTACGTAAGCGAGCCTTATGGTATTGTTCTTGATTAAGTACTACGTCTAAATTACATCCTATAGTAAGATGGTCTAGCTCTGATGTTACCACCTTATCACCTTGACGATTTCATTGTCCTATGTTTAATTTATTCATTTTTAGTTGATAGTATTTTATTTAACACGGTTATTCTAGTTTAAACTTGTATGTAGATATGAAATAATACCATTTTTATGCATTTTATCACATTTATATTTAATTCTTATTTTCTCGACTTTTGGAACACTTTTCAATATTTATATTCACAGGTCTCATATATATACAAATAGTTTTATTTCCCAAGTGTAATATTCGCATAAACATCAAAAGATTTTCAATCAGATATTTGCCTTGTGGTGGCAGGTGCAATGAAAATACAATTTACCATACATTTTTTTTGCTGGTGGATATAAACAAATAACACCTATGTAAGATAAGGAAAGCTCGAAATAAGAGGAGGAGACGGAAAATTAATTTTACCAATGTGGAGTATATTCGAGACCAATAATGGAGCTTAAAGAGCTGCGATAATGAGGATGAATTAGAATAATTATCCATTTTGAAATTCTCTAATTTGACTTTGTGTTTCCCTTATATACTAGGTATCTTAAAAGACTTATAAATTATAATTTTACTCTGTCCAGGTGATTGCTTCAAGCATTAACAGGACTGAATGTTTGATCGTGCTAATGTCAGCAACAGAACACCTCCGTCGGTCTGCTATGGAATTGATTTCAAGTTGTTTTCTCCGCACAACACCTGATAATTACAAGAAGCTACAAATACAACTAGTACAACAGCAGCTGGAAGAGAATCTAAATAAATTAGTACAATTTTGTCGACAAAGTAAGTAGATAGTTAATTTTCTTTCGTTTATTTGTTTATCATTCATCACCTTATAGGCATTCACTATTCAATGTAGATTTCTCTACGTAATTTCATAATCGATACGTTTTCCATACAAATTTTTAATTTTAGTGTCATGAATTTTCTAGAAGAACGTTGTTGGCTGCCCTCTTGATACATTCTTAAACATTTCTTAGCAATTTCCGCGTGAACGTCGATACGCATTTTATTCTTAATCCAGTCACCACAGAACTAGCTTTATAGACTTGTCCGTATGGTGGCTTACCTCGTTTTATCCCATTGTAGCCACTTCTAGAAAGAAATTGACCTAATATACGACGCTGATCAGACGGATTTGGTTGTTATAAATTTTGTTCAAGTTTTCCTTTTGCATAATTTTTATTTGTATATCATAATCATTAGTAGTATTTATAAAAACTTGATTACGAGCAAAAAATGATTGTCACATATGGGATTCGAATCGAAATCCGTTCCAATCGTGCTACCATTTACATCGATGTGATCTGTTCTATGACGTTCAATCTTTGCCTCGTATTATATTTTTGTCTTTCTACCCGACAATGTTCACACATTGCACAGATTTAATACTCTAACTTTGCAGTTAGAATTGTATTAAACGATGACACGAACCTTGTTATTCAAATGACTCAAATTTACCATTCGAACCCACACCTATTGGAAATCCGGGTTGGCCCGAGCCCAACAGTGGGACATTTATGGGCTGTGATGTTGATGATGTGTCATGGAAACCGAAGAAGTTTCGTTTGCTTGGATTAAATACCTACCGCTACTTAATATTATTATTATATTTCGTTTAACTTCCCACGTTGTACTGTAATAATAATATCAACATTAATAATATCTGTAATATATAGGTATATCAGAATTTTTGTTATATGTACAGTTTTTATGCAGCGGGACTACGCAGATCGCTTGAAAGATCGCCTAATAGTGGATGTACCATTATTGTCTTATTTTAGCCGATTTATTAACATTTATAAGGATTACTCCGATACTATTCGTCGCAGTGCTGTATATATAGCCAAAATTTTTCTTGATAGAGAGTCTAAAATTTTTAGCATCCAATTTGTAGTTGCGATTAGTGAATTCAAACAAAGAATATTCAAACTCTGTCGTTTTATTATAGATTTGATAATAAGAAGAAAATAGTTGTATGGTCTAGTTATAACGATGACATTGTTCAACATCAACAGGTATCGCTGAAATCGACACATTTCAAATCACAAGAAAGCATCGTTTTAACGACATCATATCGAGCACTTTGAAATCTATCACAACATATCACAAGCAAATAAATGAAAAGGTATAATATTTTATCTTTACGTATAAGAAATACAAAGAAGCTAGATTAGATGAATTAGCACCCTGTGACATATGAAATTTTTCCTTTTATCATCAAGACAAGAACATTTCACGCGCAACAAATTTTTTTCTTGCGCGTCGAAAATTATCTAGTTGTGGATCTCTGAGATTTGCTTGTTGATTTCGCATTACCAACCGAGCTATTTCAGGGGTTGCCTCACTTGACTCTTGTAATTGAGAAGCACGAAGTTGGGCCATAGTAACTCGGCGCTCTTCACGTTCATGATCTCGTTCTTCTTCAATGGTTTCGGTTCGCGATGTTTCGAATCCTAATTGCATTACGGCTTAAAAAGATTAGATGATAATAACAGGGAAATTGACCTGCTTGGGTATTTGATATCAGGTTGGGCAGTCAGCTTGCTGTAGAGTTTTGATTGAGTTTTCTTTCTCTTGCATAAACGTTACCTGCATATAATTTCCCTTATTCATCTTATACGATACCCAAGAGCCTGGTCTGCAGGTCTGTTCAAAAAGTATCGGGAATTTTGAATTTCCGTGGGCTACGTGTATTTGATTTTTAATTTTATTGTAGCATTTTGTTGGAACTCATGTCCCTCACTTATGCTGACAAGGTCGACCATTTTGAATGTTTAGTTAATTTTTAACAGCTGTTGTGCTTGGATGAGTTTTGACTCGTCTGCAATTTTTACCTATTCCAAAAAATGGACCAAAGAATCTGTATCAAATTTAGTGTAAAAAACAAAATAAAGTGTGCAGACGCATTCCAAATATTG
The DNA here is from genome assembly GCA_905163515.2 of Lymantria monacha. Taxonomy (NCBI): domain Eukaryota; kingdom Metazoa; phylum Arthropoda; class Insecta; order Lepidoptera; family Erebidae; genus Lymantria; species Lymantria monacha. Next base: position 20,529,477 of record LR991107.1, on the reverse strand, counting down.
ACTGTGGCATATCATGAAGCCACCTTAGATCAAAGCAACGTTTATCGGTGGTACAACAACGTGTTCTCAGAGGGCCGAGAAGATGTGAATGACGAACAGCGTGCCGGACGCCCGAGAACGTCAACAACAGACGAAAACATTGATAAAGTGAAGAAAATAGTATGGGTCAATCGACGGATCACCATTAGAAAAGTTGCTGAGGATCTATCCGTATCGATTGGCTCACGCCATTCGATTTTAACCAAAATTTTGGGCATGAGTCGGGTCGCCGCGAAATTCGTGCCAAAATTGCTCAATTTCGACCAAAAACAGCATCGCGTTAACATTTCTCAGGAGATGTTGAACTTGATCTGTGACGACCCAAATATGTGAGGATCATAACCTGGCCCCCTGTGACTAATTTCTGTTCCCAAAACTGAAGAGGCCCATGAAAGGACGACGCTATCCCACGATTGAGGAGATAAAGACGACATCGACGCTGGAGCTAAACAAGATCACACAAATGTTTTTTAAAGTGTATTATATCCAAGAGGGATTACTTTGAAGGGGACAAAATAGATATTCATGAATAAATAAATAACTACTTTTAAAAAAAATACAAAATTTGCGATACTTTTTGAATAGACTACGTATTCTTGCTTCGTGGTCACCAGGAATACCCTATCCATTACACCAAGCCAATTAACGTTTACTATTAGACTTAGATCACCATATATAGGGAGGGGTGTACCCCTATGTGTGTGATAATATCACCACATTGAGCAGGCGGATTGATCATCGCAGTTAAAACGATTCAGCTGGTTCCAAAAAATTTTGTTTTGAATGTACAATTCTATTAATCGTAATCGCAGCTGGTTTTGTAGGTATCTCAGAAGACTACTGGTACTTATTATCAATAAACTCGTGGTGCCGGAAGTAAAAGCTAATGACAAGTTGTATTCTTAAATCATCACTACACAGAATGTTCACCACACTTATCTTAGTAAAATAATACTTTGTGATCTCAGCTCATATGAGCTCACAACAGACGAGATAGAGGAGTGATGATACTTTATATTCTTACTCCGTACCACACACGAGAATTATTTATTTGTAAATATGTTCTGACATTTTTTTTCTAGGCAAGGGCGCGACTGCAGCCTTGCAATTTAGATGATGCAGGCGTTAAAAAGCTGCAGTGTGAGCTCTTCAAGAAATTGGAGATCCTTTGTGCTGCCAATGCTGCACTAATACTCGCCATGTGTGGTATGTTCAGTTCTTTATTTTTGGTTATATGAGCTAATAATATGAGCCAATATAGCTGTGTGGTAGCGGTTACGAATACTACCAACCCTTACTTTGCTCGTGGATGTCGTAAAAGACGACTGACGATGAGAGCCTTATAATGACTTGGGCCAACTCCATCTGATGCCGTTTGGTCAACGATGACATTCTTAAAGAGGGTTGACCTCTGGCTGGCGGCCAGTCATAAAACTACTGCCAATAACTTTTACAATATGTACTATGAAAGAAGAGTAGATATTGTATCGACCGCAAGCAATTTGGATAAGAGTAGGAGAATGAATATGAGACTATTGTTGGGTGACTCTATTTTTAAAATTTACTCTGGGTTTAGTTTTGAAGTTATTGTCTATCAGTGAGTCAAGTTGATGACTTTAGTAAAACTATGACATCTTTGCCAAGTTGATATCTTTGGTAAAGCTAGTTTTTCATAAACTGCCAATAAAATTATCTAACATGTTAAAACACTTAAATGTTGAATATAATTAAAAATACAAATATGATATTCTATGTGATGCTCGTCCCTTATCGTGACGTTTTGGTGTGTGTGTGTAGGTCATGTTCACACACTAATATACAAGGCGTTAAAAGGACCAACCCACTAAGAAAAAGGCATTTTCTTGAAATGAAAAAAAAAAATAAAATTAGAAGTGTTACATCAACCTGGGACTGTCTGAAACCGTTTTGTCAACAATTGCGGAATTCCCAAAGAAGGTTGACGTTAGGGTAAATGTTGATGTCGTATGTTTATTGCTTAATGTTTTTGGTTCTTTTACGGGGAGTGCTCTGAGGAACTGTTTGACTTGATACCACCGTCACCATTTTATCATCGTACCACTCGACACTGTAGCAGGGTTTATCCATATCACCCGTAAACGATACGGTCGTCAACAGTACGTTTTCTGCAATCATTTCTCCCACGTACGTGCAGGATCTGGTATGATCTACGTGCTGCTGTGTTCTCTCAGCGCTATGACATGTCCTTTTCTAAACGAAGTTTAAGAAGAGCACTTTCTTCACGGCAGGTAGTGGTCTAGTTATGCCCAGGTGTTGCAAAGGTCCATGAGCGGCAGTGTCACTTACCATCAGATGTGCTGCTTGCTCGTTTACCACCACCGGCAATAAAGAAAAATGCTTTGCAATATGTACCAGGGTTCGCATCTCTAATACATATTGCATCAATAATTCGGATAGTAGCAGGATGATGATGATAGCGTGTACATTTCTGAAATTATTGAAATCATTATATTGAAAAACCATTTTCTTCAAAAATACGCAATATTTTTATTTATGTATATAAAATAAATTCGTTATGAAATAAGAAATATTATAAAACTTTATCAATTCCAATATATATGTTATCCTTACTAATATTTTAAATGTGAAAGTAAATGTGTCTGTCTGTCGCTCTTTCACGCCAAAGCTACAGAAGCGATCTAAATAAAATTGGGTACACAGATAGTCTAAAACCTGACAAAGGATATAGGCTATTTTTAAGGCAAAAAAAGGGTTCTAAAGGGGGTGAAAATTTGTGAGGAAGTATCGTCATTTTTAAAGCCAGAAGCTTGTAACTTATTTTTAGGCTGACGATTAGATATAAATAAACATGACATTAAAATTTTATAAAAACTTTGCCCCTAAGGGGTAATTGAAAGTTTATACGGTAATTGGTTATTTTAGAAGATAGATTGACGAAACATTTTTTTGGCTTTTGATTAGATATAAATAAAAATGGCATTACGTTCACCGGCTGCTGTCAGTAGCTCTACGAGGTACCATGCCTCGCAGCTCAGACACATAGTTGGCTAAATACAAAAATGCTGTCTCCTGCGATCAGCTTTTTGTTATACATTTTTATGATATCTCATCTTATAATTTAATTATACATAAATAAGTTAGCTATAAATTTTGTTTTATTATTTTTATACTCTCCAATTTTTCTTATGCCAGTAAAATCACTTATGTTTATGTTTCCTTTGCAAGCATTGCCTAGATTAACATATAGGATACTTTTATCCCCGTAATGTGTTCCCTTGCGCTAATAGTTAAACTTTGGGAAAGTAACCTTTTACGCAGGCGAAGCCGCGGGCAGAAGCTTGTTTTATATATATATATATATATATATATATATATATATATATATATTTGAAGTCCGGCATCGTGCCAATTTAATAGAAGCAATACTAGGATGTGCCTACCTTCAAATCTGTGGAGTAGTATAAATTCGTCAAATACCCAAATTATTTGAACGCATAATTTGTAATATTATTATGCCTAAACACATACCACAGCAACATGGTTTTATTAAACCTGACATTATTGAATAAACATTTATGTGTTTAATGACTCAGTAATATATGCAATGAACTAGGAGACTATTAGGTTGACGTATATATAGATTAATCTTAAGCATTCGACAAAATTTATCACAGAATTTTAATCTGTAAACTCTAGTATATCGGTATAAATGGTAACTTTGATGGCTAGAGACCTACTTAAAGAATTGCAATCAAGCCGTTACTGTGAAAAGTTCTTCTTCATCTTCACGTCACGTTTATAACATCTGGTATATCACAAGGCTCGAATCTTGATCCTATTTTATTCAAAATATACATAAATTTCAAGTTTTTAATTATTAGAATTTCTTACTTTATGCAGATGACACAAAAATAACATCAGCATCATTCAGCCTTTTGCCGCCCACTGTTGGATGAAGGCCCCTCTCACTTTTCCACATAGTAACCTCTGCAACCCGCATCCAACGACTCCCGGTAACCTTCATCATATCGTCAGTCCACTAGGTGGAGAGCGTCCAACACTTCGTCGTCCGATACGCGGTCGCCACTTGAGAACTTTTCTTCTCTATTCATTATCGGTTCGTGATGCAATGTAGCCTGCCCATGCCGTACTAGCGTACTAATTCTTTGAGCTATGTCGGTACCCGTTCTTCTGCCGATTTCCGTGCTACGGATTCTATTTGATAGAGAAATCCCAAGCATAGTCGGCTGACTTTTTTCTTGAAATTGGATCTACTAACTGGACTGTTTGTCCAAGGTAAACATAATGATCAAAAATTTCGAGAATCGCCATGCCAACTAGAACTTCTATAACAATAATAACATGGATATTTGACATGACTTTCGTCTTGTCGATGTTCCTTCGTAGCCCTATTTGTTGGTATACCCTGCTGAGATCGTTGATCATGACACGCGCCTAGGTCCTCCGTGGTTTTTGCCATAACGACAATATCAACTGCAAATCGAAGGTGAGTGATGTATTCGCCGTTAACACCAAACATAACGTCTTAATTATTGGTGATTGTCACGAGCTTCATATATATGTGTAGATAAATAATCTATGTGTAGTGGCGTAATAAGATGCTCTACCTTAATATTGCAAAATGCAATATCATTACATTTACATTTACATTTATTATTATTATTAATTGCTGCAACTCAGCGAATTGAACGTGATTTTAATTTTTACGAAATTATGAGATACCAGGTTAACTCTCACAACCTTCTCAGCAAATCAGTTAAATATTGAATGCCCACGTAGGTAATTCTACTATCACATCTCTAGTTCTAAAACTAATTATAAGAAGAATAGTTTTATTAAAAGATCTTGTCGTTCATATAACAACCTTATTGACAATGATTCTAGCACTAGCTATATAGATATCATTCAAGTTTCCTTTTCAAAACCAGGACTATTATTTTCAATGTCTCACATCTACTTAATTTATTGTGTAACAATTGTTTAACAATCTTAACAAATGTATCTTTTTCATTTGAAACTTTAATTGTTTATTGCATATTTCTGCATCATTAATATGTGGAACCTTTTGCTAGATTTCGTATTACTAATGTGTCATATTTGCTTTTCTTCACTATATCTGTTTGTTTCTCAAATAAAAAATAAAAAAAGCATTGTTTTTGCAGACTCTGAAGATCCTGATTACACGACGGGTCAATCTGCTGTACATGATATCGGTGTATCTTTATCACGTATAATAAAAGGTATGTAAAAAATCTAATAACCAGCTTACAGCCGTAGCTATAACGCTACCCGTATGCATTGTATGCCATTTAATTAAAGTTTCTCCATATAAAACTTTTATTTTATTCATGCCGCGGAAATGCATTTACGTATTATCCCCTGCCGGTGACAGACGGAGTTGTGGGACTCGGCGATCAGCTGCTCGACCGGCATATCCACTAAAACCATAGTGGTCCCTTCCTCACTTTTATGGGGTGCCGGAGAGATTGTCTATTGACGTTCTATCCCCGTACCATCCGAGAAACTATCAACGCCATTGTTAGATATATGCTGCCCCTTACACACATACATACATATCATCACGCCATATCCCTTGCAGGGTAGGCAGAGAGAACAGAGTGCCAGAGAACTCTTTGCATACTTCACTCGCTTCCTCAACATTCATAATTCTCTTCATACACGCTCGCCGGTTTCGGAGACTCTTGACTTCCTTCCTTCCTTCAGTACATGACCGATCTGGTCTAGGTAGGTTAGTCTCGGTCTCCCTCGGTACCTACATCCTTCCACTTTCGCATTGTATATCTTCTTAACCAGACGTTCGTTCAGCATTCTTTCCACATGTCCGAACCATCGGAGCATTCCCTTTCGCATCTTTACACCAATACTCTCTTTCATACCTACTCGCTCTCTTACGTCGTCGTTACGAATGCGGTCGGTCAGCCTAACTCCACAGATTTGCCGCAGAGATCGCATTTCGACCGCATTAATTTTACTTTCATACTCTTTTCTGCCTACCCAACTCTCGCTTCCATACAGTAATGTTGGGACAAGCACTGCGTTATGTATTGCTACACGTGCCTTCTGGCTGAGGTGGTGGCTGCCAAGAAGTTGCCCCAACGCTCCGTTTACTCTATTTCCCGCATTCACTCTTCGCTCTATATCAGTGGTGTACCTTCCATCTCGGCTAAATCCACATCCAAGATATATAAATTCATCCACTTGCTCTAGTACATCATTACCTATTGTTACTCTTACATCTATTCTGGCTTCATCTCTTTCAAAGACCATTATTTTGGTTTTGCTCACATTCACGCGTAGACCTCTTTTCTTACAATCTTCTGTCATTGTGTCGACTAGGGTCTGCAGGTCAGTCGCTGACTGTGCCAGCAGGACTGCATCATCTGCATAAAGCAGAGCAGTGACCACTGAGTCGCCCATCTGGACTCCCACATTGATATCGTTCAACCTTTGGAGACATTTATCCAGATATATGATAAACAGCCTGGCTGACAGAACGTACCCCTGCTTAACGCCGATATTGACGTCAAACCAAGACGACATTCCAGCATCCAGCCGCACACAGGCTCTACAGCCCATGTAACTGGACTGCACAGCCTGAAGCAGTTTACCGTTAATACCATACTCCGGTAAAATGTCCCAAAGTTCCTTTCGTACAACCGTGTCAAATGCTCTCTCCAGATCCACAAAACTGCAGAAAACCCTCTGACCTAAAGCCAGATGCTTCTCCACAATGTTGCGCAGAGAGAACACTTGATCCATGCATCCCCTTCCACTCCTGAAACCTCCTTGTGTCTCACACAGTAAACCATCGGCATATGCTGCCCCTTAAGGGTGAATAATGTCATAATGGCCACGTTATATAGTTGATGATCATGTTATAAGTTTTTACGCTACTCACGCTAAAATAATGAGTGAGTAGTGAATAGATAATGTGTGGCGAGTAGTGAATAGATAATGTGTGCCCCCCGTGTGGCGACGGGAATAGAATACAAAGGTCGTCACCCCTTACTTGCCCGTGGGAGTCGTAAAAATCGGCTAAGGGTCTCACCGGGAGATTGGGCAGCGGCTATCTCCCGGGAAACTTAATAACATCTACCGCGATCGCCAATCCGCTCGCCAAGCGTGGCGATTATGGCATTATTACCCCCCCAAAATAAATATGGATGCACAAAAAGTCACGGCCCCCAGTCACGGCAGTTCCGCTATTCCACGGGCTCATTTTGGTAGCGGGCCTGTTGGTGGCGGGGCAGGGGGTGCTAGGAATCTCCGGCCGCGATCCGGCTACCAAAAAAATCGACCCTTGGCCCTGGTAACACACAACGTTCGGACGCTTAGGACCGACGAGAGGGTCATCGAACTGGAAGAGGAATTGAGCAAAATCCGATGGGACATTGTAGGATTATCAGAAGTGCGAAGAGAGGGGGAGGGCACGATAATCCTCCGGTCTGGAAATTTGCTCTTCTACCGGGAGGGAGATCACCCATCCCAAGGCGGTGTAGGGTTTATCGTTCGTAAGTCTCTCGTAGAGAACGTGGAGAGGATCGAAAGTGTGTCAACAAGGGTAGCGTACCTTATACTCAGAATTACCAAACGGTATTCGTTGAAGGTCATACAGGTTTACGCACCGACTTCGACATACTCCGACGACGTAGTGGAGGCCTTATACGAGGATATCTCGAAAGCCATCCACACGTCCAAAACCCACTTCACGGTAGTTATGGGAGACTTCAACGCAAAACTAGGCAAAAGGACAGACGATGAGTTGATAGTGGGGCAATATGGATTTGGACAGAGAAACCAAAGGGGCCAAAAACTGGCCGACTTTTTGGAGAAGGAAGGCCTCTTCATGATGAATTCCTTCTTCAAGAAACGGCCACAAAGGAAGTGGACCTGGATTAGCCCTGATGGATCCACTAAAAATGAGATAGACTTCATCTTGACGGACAAACGACAAATATTCAATGATGTCTCTGTGATCAGCAGGATTAAAACTGGGAGTGATCACCGCATGGTTCGAGGCACATTGAATCTTCGTACGAAAGTCGAGCGGTCCCGCTTGATGAAGTCTACACTCCGACCTACACCTGTCCAATACCAGAACCCCGATAGCTTTCAACTCGAATTACATAATCGCTTCCAATGCCTGGAAGAGTGCGAATCTTCGAACGATATGAACAACAGGTTCGTGGAAACTATCCACGCGGTCGGGTCAAAATTCTTTGAGGCCCATCGCGCTACTAGAACAAAAAAGCTTTCTGACCAGACTCTTCAACTCATGGAGAGGAGAAAGGAAATGACGGTACAGTCTTCAGCCGATTGGTCCGAACTCAGGCAGCTTAATAGACAAATCTCTAAATCTATGCGACGCGATATTCGCCGATTCGGCTCCAAAGTGTTCGCACGAGATTTGTCTATTGGGCAGAGCCAAATGACTAAGCTGAAGACCGATGACGGTACTGTCATTTCATCCCAGAGTGAGATCTTAGGAGAGGTCGAAAGGTTCTATGGGCAGTTGTACAAATCATCCCTGAATCCTGTTGTCAGCTTGGTCCAAGACCCCAGATCCAAGCTAACTCGGCACTATACCGAAGAAATCCCGGACGTCAGCTTGTACGAGATCAGAATGGCTCTAAAACAATTAAAGAACGGAAAGGCACCGGGAGATGACGGAATTACCACAGAGCTCCTGAGGGCAGGCGGCAAGCCAGTTTTTAAAAGCCCTACAGAAGCTGTTTAATTCTGTCATTCTCGGGGGCGACGTTCCAGAGTCGTGGACCAGGAGTGTGGTGGTGCTGTTTTTCAAGAAGGGCGATAAAACGCTCTTAAAGAATTACAGACCCATCTCACTCCTGAGCCACGTGTACAAATTGTTTTCAAGAGTCATTACGAACCGACTCGCGCGCAAGCTAGACGACTTCCAGCCGCCCGAACAAGCCGGTTTCCGAAAAGGTTATAGTACCATAGACCACATCCACACGCTACGCCAGATTATACAGAAGACCGAGGAGTATAATCGGCCTCTGTGTCTAGCGTTTGTGGACTATGAGAAAGCCTTTGATTCTGTCGAAACTTGGGCAGTGCTGCAGTCCCTTCAGAGGTGCCAAATTGACTATCGATATATCGAAGTGCTGAAGTGTTTGTATAAAGACGCTACTATGTCAGTCCGCATCCAGGATAAGAGTACGAAACCGATCCAGCTGCAGAAAGGCGTGAGATAGGGAGACGTTATCTCTCCGAAACTGTTCACCACTGCGCTGGAAGATGTCTTCAAGCTCTTAGACTGGACCGGACTCGGCATCAACATCAATGGCGAATACATCACTCACCTTCGATTCGCAGATGATATCGTAGTCATGGCAGAATCCCTGGAGGACCTTAGCACCATGCTCAATGACCTCAGCAAGGTCTCCCAACTAGTAGGGCTGCAAATGAACATGGACAAGACGAAAATCATGTCTAATGCCCATGTCATTTCTGTACCGGTCCTGGTTGGGAATGCGATTCTCGAAGTTGTCGATCACTATGTTTACCTAGGACAAACAGTTCAATTAGGTAGATCCAATTTCGAGAAAGAGGTCAGCCGACGAATCCAACTCGGCTGGGCAGCGTTCGGGAAACTTAGGAGGATCTTCTCGTCTAATATTCCGCAGTGTCTGAAAACAAAGGTTTATAACCAGTGTGTGTTACCAACGATGACTTACGGCACTGAAACGTGGTCTCTAAATGTCGGCCTCATAACAAGGCTCAAAGTCGCTCAGCGTGCTATGGAGAGGGCTATGCTCGGTATTTCTCTACGTAATAAAATCCGAAATACGGAAATCCGTAGAAGAACGGGTGTAACCGACATAGCCCTAAGGATTAGCACGTTGAAGTGGCAATGGGCAGGCCACATCGCTCGACGAACCGACAACCGTTGGGGAAAAAAGGTTCTCGAGTGGCGACCACGAATCGGACGACGCAGCGTAGGACGACCCCCCACTCGGTGGACTGATGACCTCATCAAGGTCGCAGGAAACCGCTGGATGCAGGTGGCACAGGACCGTTATAGATGGCATTCTCGTGGGGAGGCCTATGTCCAACAGTGGACGTTTACAGGCTGATGGATGGATGGATGGAATAGATAATTATTATCTATTCGCTATTCTGTATCTCCTGCATTGTAGTATTAACCTATAACTGTCACATACTAAACTCTATCTACTCTGTGAATTATAAAAAAAACATCTGTAATGCACCTGTAGTATTTCATATAACTATCTATTTTTACATACATACATACATAGCCTCACGCCTGTTTCCCAGATGGGTAGGCAGAGACTACGGATTGCCACAAACCACGAATCCTTACATACCTCCATCGCTTCATTCACACTCATCACAGTCTTCATGCATGCTCTACGGTTACGCGTACTCTTAACCTCTATTTTTTCCATATCTAATATGTCTTATGCGAAAACAATTGAAATCTAAAAGTTAAAACAGTTCAAATTATCTAATATTAACACTTTCCCTATACCTTTAGTTTTTTGCTTTTAAGTTTGCGTTGTGAAAATACATTCACACAACCGTCCAACATTAGGGACCAGCATTAATTCTACTTTCTGTCTTCTCTGTCAAATCCAATTTACATTGACATACATGAGGGTGGGCACTAATACGCCTTTATGTACATAGCTAGTTGCGCCTTTTTGGACACATTTCTGCTCCTCATAAAATCGTATAGTGTGCCATTCACTTTATTATCAGCATTACTCGTATTTCAACAACATAATCATTTTTACAATCATTAGTAAACAGTACACCTAGGAATACAAATAATTTTAATAATAATAAAGGTTTATTGATGTAAAATGTACATTTTAATTAATAGGCCCCTAAACAAATTCTTTCATCTGTTCTAATCCCTCAGTATTTATAAAAATATTACATTCCGTTATATATTTATCCTTTTCAAAGACCATTATTTTCACTTTATTTATATTTACTTTCATACCTTTTGTTTCAAAAGCATCATGTGTAGCAGTTACCATCGCCTGGAAGTCTTCAACTGATGAAGCAGGTAAACCTGATCATCGACATAAGGAAGACATTTGATGAGTAATTCATTAATTCCTAAACCATATTCCTTATTTTTCAGATCTTGTAAATAGCTATCCAAGAATAGGTTATACAGCCACGGTGACGCTACACACCTCTGTCGGACTTTAGAATCCGCATAGATAGATTTCAGTGCCTGAATAAGATGGCCGTCTACCCCATACATAGATAGTATCAACCACAATTCATTCCTCCGCAGTTTGTCATAAGTCCTTTCCAAACCAACGAAAGCTCAAAAGACTATTTGCCCTTTAGCCAAAAATTTTTGCGTCATGCATCATAAAGATAAGACTTAATCCATGCAACCCATACCTTATCGAAAACCTAATTTTTTGAAAAACCCTTTTAATCAACACTTTTGCCATACAGTTTGCCGACAACACTAAAGAGGCTGCCTCTTCTGCCCCTGTAGTTTCTACGATCTTGCCGTGAAGGTTTTTCTTTATAAAGAGTTACCTGAAACTAGTCGTTAGGTACTCGTCTATTAATTCAGCAAAGATTGAAGAGCTAGTATAGCATGTTAGCTATGATATCTTCTTCAGACCTCATTTCAACTGTAAACCTGTCGAATCCTGCAGACTTACCCGCTCTCATACCTTTCAATGCATAGTAATTTCTATCAGAGTTATACAGTTTCCATCCTCGAGATCTCTGTCATCCACAAATGATAATTTTTGTGGCTTTTCTCTCTCAGATAAGCTTTCAAAGTATTATTGCCATCGCTCTAGTATACATTCTTCTTCATTCTTTGTCTTTCCATTTTTGGCGAGTGTAATTTATCTGTATTAATTGCATGTTTGTAAAGACTCCCGTAATACAAGGATTATTTACTTAGTGCGGGGTGGTGTTATAAAAAAAGCTCTGTATTTTGAGCTTTACCTCGAGTCGTTCTTATGGACTTTTATAAAATATTTGAGTTATATTGTCAATCCTGCGACAATCATCTATCGTACTCGTCTTTATGGTCTTCTTTCTTTTCTCTAATAAAAATCTTTGACTGCCCTTGTACTCCTCTTATACCCTTCTTCATCATCTACATATATCACATCATTTGCAGCTTTCTTCATTCTCTCATTATCTCTGACAACAAGCCAATCTGCCTATGCTTTCTTCTCACAAACTGCACTCTTCACATTTTTATCTCACCATATGTTGTTTACTTTTATTCTTCTAGTCACGTCACATATTTTTGTAGCAACCTTCACTATCTGTTCTTTCAAATAACTCTTCCGTACGATTAAATATCAGCCGAATGACAAAAACTTTTCCGCCAGCTTACCTTTTTGTATTTATATTTAATAGACTTATCTTGCAAAATTTTCTACTTTTGTTCTTTCTAGCAGACTTGTCGGGTTATGTATCTGGTTTTACCACGTTTTCATAAGACCGCTCAATCTAGTCATTACTAGAAAGTAATCTGTATGAATACTAATATATTGTCCAGAATTTTCTTTCTGAGTCTTTCATCTATTATTATAAAATCAATCATACGCTTTCTTACATTCTTTGCTTCTCGTGTATGCATATGGATCTTTTAGTGTTTGTAACAGGTTCTATTCTAAGCACACTTCAAATAAATTTTGCCCATTTTCATCACTAAACCTTCCTTAAACGTTTTTAAATCCTTTTCGGTTCACTCTTACCTAACCATGAATATCACCTAGCAAAACCTAAACTTTTTCAAATCCTTTTCGGTTCACCCCTACTCAACCATAAAATTTACCTAGAAAAATCAACCTTCTTATATACTCACAATAATCAATCAAGATCACAATAAACAATCTCAAGATATGTTTTAGTTTCTCCTAAAATTTCTGTCTTGCATTCCCTTTATATTTATTTTTATTCAATCCCGTATTCAAAGGAGCATATACTCCTATCACAAAAATACGAGTTAGACCCACTTTGGTTCTTGTTCATAATAATATAGCATTCACACATTTATACTTGTTTACACACTGAGCCATTAGAGCAGAAGGAAGAACATCAACTCTCTGGCGGGGTCTAGTAGTCCTTGATATCCCAGACCATTCCATGTAATATCCATGATTAGCTATTACACATTCCTTTCACTTCATCTCATTCACATAAATAATATCAATATGAACGATAAAATATCATCCATCATTTGGTATACCTCATTTAATTTCTCTTTTATTCCTCCTTCTATAGTAGAAGGAGGAATGGTAGGAATGATGGTGAAAATCTTATTATTGCAGATGAAAAACAATTACGCAGCTTCAAAAATGGATCGGAACAGATGATGATGTCATGGCACTTACAGCAGTTATGTAAGACCAGTACAACTATATTACTTAGCAGTACTGACCAGACCGAGGTTAGCTTTATTTTTATCTTCCTTTATGTCTCATTGCCTTTAGAGACTGTTTAAAATTATCACCACTACTTTTTTTGTATAAAGCTGGTTAAGGAACACCAGGCTGGTAAGCAGCATTCTTCTACGTAACTGATAAAACCATAGCTATCGCAAATATAGTTACGATTTCCTTTCTCTTGTTTAAAAAAAAAACAAACCAAGCAAACAAGTTAAAAAGACAATAGCATTAAATATTGAATTAGAAAATGTATAAGCTGCAATCCATTATTATTTTGAAATGAAGGAAAGGAAGGAAGACCCATGGCTTTCCACATATATCTTCTTTTTGGTGTGTGGTAATTAATAATTAACCAAAGGAAAGTGGTGGTTATGGCATAAGCCCAAAATTATATGGTATTTTCATCCCTCGAATTCAAAAACTAAAAACAGAAGCATAGGTACCTGAAACCCATTTTTTGTATATAACTAAGAGACTATACATCTATTCTTGCGTCTATCAGCCTATTGACGTTTAATGTTAAGTTATAAATAATACTAATTGCTAAGTTTGGCAGTTGTTTTAACAATCACAGGTGGTGTCATAGATTTCGCAGGTGAATGCTGCGTGTCATTGCCATCCCTGTCGCTATACGACTTCCACGAGAAGGAAGGCGTTGGACACCTTATATTCTTCGTTCATTATATTCTGCTCACCAGTAGGATCTAAAGGAGATATCCTTTCAACATTTATATAGAAACTCTTTTTATTTTCAGGATTTTCCTAAAGTAATGCACCAGTTTTATGCAGCGTATAGAGATCTTATGTTCTACTTTGACTCCATGTATGACAGTGGTAAGGTGAGTTCCAACCCACTGTAATATTATAAATACATAACTGATGGTTACTCTAGTAGTTAACTGGTGATCGGGTGCCCTGCTGAGATCTAGGCTATAACTTTTTTGGTATTCATATTTTAGTATGTAATTTGAAGAAGAAAACAGTTGGTCTAAAAATATTGTATATTTTTTAAAAGAAATAACTTAAAATTGGACGAACCGGATGAGTTCATAGATCTTCCTTACTATTGGCCATGTTCCGATCCGGTAGTAAATAAGTAATAAATTAAAAAACCTTATGTTTAATAAAGTATCCCCCAATGTTTTTATTTCTGTATTTACAGAGCACAAATGTTTCGGAAGCTGCTTACCTTTGGATGAAGCAGCTATTGACAGCCCGGAGACATCTGCCGGGTCGCCTTTCTGACGAGATGGAGAGGATGCTGAAGAGTCAAAGAGAGATAACCGCACAAGCTATCCTCATCATAGCGCATGTATAATTAAATATCATTTAATAACTTCTGTTGCTTAAAGGATTAGTCCGCATGGTGACGGAGTAAGAATTAAATTCTCCACTCACCATTTTCCACGTGGGGTAGTAAAGGAAGGATTAAGGTATATAATATGCGTATAACTTTTATGTAACAAAAGGAAAATTCCAAATAAAACCATGTACCTAAAAAGTGAGCTGTGGAATTTATAATGTTTATGCGTGTATTAAACATTTGCAGAATTCTTGTAACTATGAACGTGTTCGAAACGTCGGAAAATTAAAAATCAAGAACAAACGCGATAGAATCCGAAACATTACTTTTATTTTAAGTGTTCAAAATAAAATCGAATGTTGTGATGTGATGGATATGCGGCGTGACGAGAATGGATAAAATTAGGAATAAACATATAAGACAAAATTTAAAAGTTGTAGTACCATTTACGGAGAAGATCAGGAATGACCGCTTGACTACGTCAAGCGTGGACATATAATGAAATGGGATGAAAGTAATGTTGTGAGGAAAGTTTTATGTATGAATGTTCAATGCTTTAGGGGTAAGGAAAGACCATGATATGAATGGACAGGGAGTGATCATATGATATTTGTTAAAGAGATATATTGCGTCAACTTCAAACAATTGCAATAAGAGCAGGATGATGATGATGCGGAGAAAAGAAATGACGATGCAGTTTTCAGCTAATTGTTTCGCAACTAAATAGGCAGATTTCCAACTTTTTTTTTATTAATTATGGTGGCAAACGAGCAAGCAGCACACCTGATGGTAAGTGTCATTGCCGCCCATAGACCTTTGCAATACCAAGGGTATAGCTAGGCCGCTGCCTACCAATAAAATCCCCAATCCCACCCAGTTGTGCTTCCGGTTCTGTCGCTCACCTAACGAAGCGCAATAGCACATTGCCACTAATCAGACGTCGATCTTCTGCGAGAGTGTAGTACTATCCCGAACGGACCAGCCCGCGACTGTAGACAGAAAACTGTTAACAGCGTGGTCTTACCACTATTGAACCTACAACTCTGTGCGTCGTGATATTCGCCGTTTTAATACGCTCCATATTAAAGAAATGAAAGAGCGGAACCGTGGCTCGATAGTGTTTGCACCAGATCTGTCTATTGGGCAAAGCCAAATGCCTAAGTTGAAGATCAATGACGGCACTGTCATTTCATTCCAAAATGAGACCTTGGGAGAAGGCGAAAGGTTCTATGGACAGTTATATTTGGAGTGGCGCTACGGTCGTTACACGGCATACATCAGCTGATCGGACTATTCAAAATAAACAAAGTAAAAGTGCATATTTAACGACACGAATACTTTTATTTATATTATACTGTGAAATATAAGTGTAAGAGTAACAATAGGTAATGATGTACTAGAGCAAGTGAATGAATTTGTATATTTTGGATGTGGATTTAGCCGAGATGGAAGGTACACCACTGATATAGAGCGAAGAGTGAATGCGGGAAATAGAGTGAACGGAGCGTTGGGGCAACTTCTCGGCAGCCACCACCTCAGCCAGAAAGCACGTGTAGCAATACATAACGCAGTGCTTGTCCCAACATTACTGTATGGAAGCGAGAGTTGGGTATGCAGGAAAGAGAATGATAGTAAAATTAATGTGGTCGAAATGCGATCTCTGCGGAAAATCTGTGGAGTTAGGCTGACCGACCGCATTCGTAACGACGACGTAAGAGAGCGAGTAGGTATGAAAGAGAGTATTGGTGTAAAGATGCGAAAGGGAATGCTCCGATGGTTCGGACATGTGGAAAGAATGCCGAACGAACGCCTGGTTAAGAAGATATACAATGCGAAAGTGGAAGGATGTAGGTACTGAGGGAGACCGAGACTAACCTACCTAGACCAGATCGGTCATGTACTGAAGGAAGGTGGAGTCAAGAGTCTCCGAAACCGGCGAGCGTGTATGAAGAGAATTATGAATGTTGAGGAAGCGAGTGAAGTATGCAGAGATAGAGTTCTCTGGCACTCTGTTCTCTCTGCCTACCCTGCAAGGGATATGGCGCGATGATATGTATGTATGTGTGTATGTATGTATGTACTGTGAAATAGTTTACGTATCAATTTTTTCGTAGCAATACTAGCTAATATCTTCTCTAAAACTATAATAATTCGTGCGTAGTTATATGTGAATACCTACATAGTGAGAAGTGACATTTTATAAATAAAACGAATATACAAACAGTGCAATATTTTATCATGTACGCAATATACTAATCTTAGCTTGTGTTGCCTGACATCATTGTGAAGTGTGCGCCTTGTGAGAAGTACATAGCGGCGAAAGGGGGTGCAAGTTGTTCCAATATTTCATGCTCAAATAGGTATCACTTTGCCTGTCTACTTTTGCCAGATACGAGGCAAATGAACAACAACTGTAAATGCCTAGACTGCAAGAAAGAGATGCCTAAAGGCGATAATAGTTGCACCCCAGTAAAACAACTGACTGGTGAGCCAAGCGACCCCTATATTCCGTCACCTGATCGAACATCAATGGCTGAATCACCTAATGAGCTTACTACTCATACGGATACTGACGTCTTACCATCCCTCCGTGATGAAATCAAGCTATTTAGGTCGGAGTTACGAGAGGTCAGGGATGAGTTGCGGGAGTTTCGCTACGAAGTTGCTGGTCTCCACACTGCGTTTGGAGATTGTACGCAACGAGAAATACCTTAGATGTAAGGCTGGAATCACTGGAGAACAAGCAGGTTGCTATTTTGCCAGACAATACATCCATAACCCAACTCCAGCATATAATAACACGATTGGAGCACGAGCTCAACGACAGAGACCAAGAAGCACTAGGTATTGATTTGGAGATTTCAAACATCGCGGGAATATCTGGAGAAAATGTGTTACACACCGTCGGACTGATTGCGGCTAAGCTCGGGGTTGGCATAGAAGATCGGGAGTCTTCGCGCAGAGAGTGGAACTCCCATGTAGCGAGAGCCCGCGGAGGTGCCAAGTGCGCCGAGACCGCGTCATATTGTGATGCGGCTGGCACGACGCTCGCTCAGAGACACCATGCTACAGGCAGTACGCGTGCGTCTCGGCGAGACCACCGTAGATCTCGGCCTTCCTTCCCCTCCCCGCCGATTCTATGTTAACGAAAGGCTGACTAGAACTTAATAAGCACCTATTCTACCGTGTTTGTGAGGCTGCTGGACGCCTGGGGTGGAGATACACCTGGACTAAA
Source organism: Lymantria monacha (assembly GCA_905163515.2). NCBI lineage: Eukaryota > Metazoa > Arthropoda > Insecta > Lepidoptera > Erebidae > Lymantria > Lymantria monacha. The sequence goes on along the minus strand of LR991107.1, from coordinate 20,511,425 downwards.
TATGGGCGCATATTGACCAAACAGAGTGACGGTAAACATGGTTTGTTGAGGAGCTTCACTACCTTCTCAAGAATGGTATCTTTATACACCTGTGCCGATGTTTTGATACCTTCTTCACAAAAGTATATGTAGCTCAGTCACTCCTTCATAGCTAATACCCCACCAAACCATCACTGAAGTCGGATAATGCCCACGTTACACTCTGTCGACTAATTGGGAAACTTCCTTAGAGCTTAGGGCATAAATACAGTCATTTTGTTCGTTAAAATGTTGCTCAATTGTAAAAAATTTCTCACCCGTAAACAATTTATTTCTGTGATCTCCCTTTGCGTACCGCTTCGATAGGTAGTTGTTTCGTTTTTACCACCCTATTCTTTTTTAAATTATCAGTTAAGAAATGACAAGTACGTCTCTTATAGACTGCAAGTCTAAGTCATCTTTTAAAATACGCGGCATGGTTCTAGGTGCTATCTTCATCTCCCGAGATAAAATCTTTTACTTTCGGACAGGATTTCTTCGAATTCTTTCCCTTACTGTTTTGACGACCTTTTTCGTACGAACACTACGTGGACGGCCAGACCTTTTTCTGTCACAAACAGAGGAGGTCTCATTGTACCTATTAATAGCCCGGTACACAAACATTTTAGTAATACCAAGCGTATGGAGAGTTTTAAAAATTGCATTTAGCTCCATATCTACTTTGTGTAATGTGATCACAGCAATTCACTTCTCTTTATCACTCCACTCCATTTTAATATCGCAAAATATTGTACAATGTCAAACGCCAAAATGAGAAAGCAAAATGAACAATCATATAAAACTGACAGATTCCAAATTTAAATGTATTTTTTTTTATTTTTAATTGTAATAGTATTTATGGCCAGACTAAGTATTTATATTTACCTTGAGTAGATTCAATTTTGAGAAAGAGGCCAGCCAACGAATCCAGCTTGATTGGGCAGCGTTAGGGCAACTTAAGAGGATCTTCTCGTCCAACTTACTTCAGTGTCTGAAACACAGTTCTACGGCCAGTGTGTGTTACCAGTGATGACTTACGGCACGGAAATTTGGTTCCTAAATGTAGGCCTCATAACCAAGCTCAAAATTGCTCAGCGTGCTATGGAGCGGGCTATGCTTGGGATTTCTCTGCGAGATAGAATACGAAATCTGTAAAAGAACGGGTGTAACCGACATAGCACGAAGAATTAGCACACTGAAGTGTCAATGGGTAGGCCACAACGCTGATCAGGATGTTATCTTTCTGAGGATGTCAAGGAGTCGATAACAATATTCAGTCCAGTGGCAAAGAGGAGGGAACACAGTGGGTTATGGGGACGTACGCCGATCTGCCGTCATCCCTTATGGAACGAGCGGTATGGGAAGTGTCGAGACCATAGCATGCTAAAAAATATCTACTCTTTAAAAATAAAATTGTCTCTAATTTTAGGTAACTGTTCCGACAAAAGTCGCGTCAAAGTATTCATCTGACGTGAAGTCAGCTGCAGTGCATCTTCGTCTGTCATCTATTGAACTGACTTCGGCATACTGCGTCGACCTGGCAAGTGATGAAAAGACACTATTATTGTCTTGTAGACATCAAAAATTAGAGAAGCTCCTCAATGAAATCATCGATGCCTGTGGACTAGGTAAGTCTATTTCTTCATTCTTGTCCGTAGCATAGCACTGGCCATAGTCTTCTATTTATAAAAAGATACTATTCCAATAATCCCTGGTAGTCCACGCAATCATAGTATTGTGCCCTTTGTTGGACAGCTCATAGGTATAATATTGGATTGTGGATGGAGGAACGATGACTATGACAGACAAAATCAAATAAATAAAATGAATTAATCATTATATTCTTAATAAATAATAGTGACACTTTTTCATTTTTATTTCTATTGGCATTCAGCTACTTATACGAGCTATTGCTGCCAATGCTAAGTTTTAACTTTCGTCGCATCTTTAGTCTCTTTAGTCATTGTCCGTCAGTAAGTCAAATCGTCACCATTAATAGTACTATGGCCATACTGTTAATTGTAAATTCTTGGAATTTTGATGGAAAATAAAAACTTTGTAAACCACATTATGTACATATGCCATGAAAGTGATTCAATATAACACGTTAAAATACTAAGATATTGAATATAATACAAGACCAATGCAAGACATTTCCATATTTCCACCAAAGATCCACTTTTTGCCTTTAACTTGCAGTAATTTACAGAAATGATTTATTAATTGAATCAACAATCCGTGTGGTGACGGAGTAAGAATACAATTCACCACCCCCTATCTTACCCGTGGGTGGTCGTAAGAGACGACTAAGGGATATAAAACGCATTTAACATCTATGCAAGAAAAGGAAAACTTGAAACAAAACCCTATACCAACACGTCTGACCAGCGTGGTATAGTAGGTCAATTTCCCTTCCACTATGGAGGAGGCTCGAGCCCAACAGTGGGACATGTATGAGCTGAAATGATGAATGAAAAATGATGATGAATGAATTTACAGAATAGAAAATATATAGAATCTTAGAATATTTATTGAATGATAAGTACTTTTGATAAATTTGGATAGTCTCTTCCATAATATTAAATAAAAATCAGTAGAGTATCTTCCTTTAAACAATTTAGTTTAATTTAGTTAATTTAGTTACGTAAACGTGATATATTTAGCGTTAGAACAAACCTAATATTTCGAGTTAAATTTTGACCTTTTTTTTTTTGGGGTGTGCTACGGTCGTCGCGCTCCTCGCACCACTCTGTCCGGGGCGACAGAGGGGCGTCAGCACGCTCACCCATAACCCACCCGTGAACCTCGCCTTCGTCGTTGGACCGGCCACCGGAGCAGCGTGAACTTGTCGTCAGTGGCCGGCCCGACGGAATACCCCCCAAGGGGTACCCTCTTCTTGAGCGACATCCCCTTCCTCGGGGAGGACGTCGGTCTTTTCCTCGCGGTCAGCCTCTCGGCGGGTGACGGACTAATTCCCCGGTCCAGTCACCCGCGGCCTCGGCTAGGGCGGCATAAGGCGCAGGTAATCGCGCCTACGCCGCCCCAGTCGCTGGTGACGGCTCGCGTCGTCGAGGAGACGCTCCTCGTGCACGCGCTCCGCAGCCTCCTTCTGCGAGACTACTGCCTTTTAGAAGGCTGCGACCGCGTCCCAGTTCCTGCCGCTGTCGAGTATCGCCCTGGCGATAGTCGACAGCGTCAGGTCAGCACCGATGATTGCGACGAGTTCACGGCGCTGCTCTGCCCAAGCGGCACAAGCCTCGAGCGTATGCTGCGCCGTATCCTCGTCGCAGTCGCAGTGCTAGCAGGACGGTGTACTCTCCCTCCTAACGACCGTGTGCAGGTATTTGGCGAAGCATCCATGCCTCGACAAAACCTGCACCTGTCGGAAGGAGAGCACCCCATGTCGCCGTTCCAACCACCGCATCAGCACTGGCCGGAAGGCCTCCACAGTCCGCACAACCTACGGGTATTTCTGTTTTTGGTTTTGTAAGTTCAATAGATCGATGTTAGAAATTGAAATGAATCAAGGCAAATATATAATCTATATTAACTCCAATACCTAAATATCTATTTAAGTTTTCTGTCGAACATAGACCTTTCCAAGGCAGATAATGCAATCATCACAACTCATAGAAGGCAACATAATAAATCAATTTCTTCCTGTTTGTAGTCTTCTGATGATACCTCTTCCGATTTTTATTGTGACAAAATATTATTTTAATAACTTGTATTCTAACTGTGAGGGCCATTTTATCATCATTTAGGCTCACATACGTTTTACTGCTGCGCTCACGCCGTAATGACTGGGAAATTCATCTGCTATACGAACTGTCCAAACGAGTTCCTTTAATTCATGTTTTCTTCTCGTTTGATAGTGTTTTTTCATCCTTTGCTTGTTTCTTACAATCAATCACAGGATTTTTTTTTATTATATTTTAACTGATATTCTGGCACAGTCAGCGACTGACCTGCAGACCCTAGTCGACACAATGACAGAAGATTGTAAAAAAAGGGGTCTACGCGTGAATGTGAGCAAAACCAAAATAATGGTCTTTGAAAGAGATGAAGCCAGAATAGATGTAAGAGTAACAATAGGTAATGATGTACTAGAGCAAGTGGATGAATTTGTATATCTTGGATGTGGATTTAACCGAGATGGAAGGTACACCACTGATATAGAGCGAAGAGTGAATGCGGGAAATAGAGTGAACGGAGCGTTGGGGCAAGTTCTCGGTAGCCACCACCTCAGCCAGAAGGCACGTGTAGCAATACATAACGCAGTGCTTGTCCCGACATTACTGTATGGAAGCGAGAGTTGGGTATGCAGAAAAGAGTATGAAAGTAAAATTAATGCGGTCGAAATGCGATCTCTGCGGAAATCTGTGGAGTTAGGCTGACCGACCGCATTCGTAACGACGACGTAAGAGAGCGAGTAGGTATGAAAGAGAGTATTGGTGTAAAGATGCGAAAGGGAATGCTCTGATGGTTCGGACATGTGGAAAGAATGCCGAACGAACGTCTGGTTAAGAAGATATACAATGCGAAAGTGGAAGGATGTAGGTACCGGGGGAAACCGAGACTAACCTACCTAGACCGGATCGGTCATGTACTGAAGGAAGGTGGAGTCAAGAGTCTCCGAAACCGGCGAGCGTGTATGAAGAGAATTATGAATGTTGAGGAAGCGAGTGAAGTATGCAAAGATAGAGTTCTCTGGCACTCTGTTCTCTCTGCCTACCCTGCAAGGGATATGGCGTGATGATATGTATGTATGTATGTAACTGATATCCTTCCCACTATTGCTATTTAGGATATTGACCTACTATACCATGCTGGTTGTTACAGGGATTTATTTTGAGTTTGCCTTCTCTTGCACTGATATTTGGTATGCATACAATATGAATACCAAATATCTTAGTAGTATTTTACAACCACGAGCAAAAAGGCGGTAAATTGTATTTTTACTACGTCAAAACAGATATCTAAAATTATTAATGTGCATGCAATTACCCGGCGTATCTAAATTCTAATTATTAATATCGTAAATGTTGTCAAAAGAACAATGTCAGGCGAGACTTGAAGAATTCATCGAACAATATCTAAGAGACCGACGTTCGAACAAAACTAACACACATATACTGTGGAACTCGGTAAGTTAAACCAATGTATTTATTCCATCTTGTACATTTAATTGCACAGATTGTGCAATGGTCTAGCGACTTATAGTATCAACAGAAATGGGTTCCATTCACACGTAACACAATTCTTTGTAGTAACCACAAATTATTGCTTTGAGTCTGGGTGTAATATGTATATTAAGTGTATTTTTCATTATCTTGATTTCATTCATTTCATTATTGTCTCATTGGTCACTACAAGACTGCACGTCTTGTAGTGATCTTAGCCTCGCGAATCATTCTAGATAGGTATCAGTGTATGTATGTTTGGCTAATATAAGTAAGACCATAGTCACAGTCTACTTTATAAACTCTTGCAAGAGGAATCTGGTACTTAACAAGTGATAAGCAACTGGACTTTCAGTTACATAAAATAAGTTTTTAACCCCACAAGCGATTTAGTTGCGAAAAAAAATATGCTCAGCGCACTTTTGGGACACAGATTTGACCCAATTAAACGCTCTAAAATTAGTAATTGTTTTAGAATTTTTTTGAAATCAACCAATCAAAACTTAACGCGGTCAAAAAGTATATGATTGACTTTCATGAACTATTTTCGCGAGGCACTCTAGAGCGCCGCGACGTTCGACGCGTGAGGGTTTAAGAGGAAGCATGTATCAAGATATTCTTCCAATTTTGTCAGCGACTCCTTTCACATAAGGTGGGACTGTGAGCATTTATAATTGAATCATTTGTGAATTGCGTAAATAATTATACGTGATAGATAAGGATTACCAAAAGCCAGGCTATCAGGAAAATAGTCTAGTGCATATATTTCCTGGTGAACGAGTCACGCTGCAGTTTTCTGATTGCATCCATAGATAGGTCGCCTTAATCGAGTTAGTACTATACTCGTGCATGATAATAATAATTCGCTATTGTAGTTCGGTGAAGAAGAGAGCGGGCGCCCGAAACCTCGTCTTACGCTAAGCCGCGTGACCGGGCTGTTTGTTAGAGTAAGCCATAAGTAGCAGTTACGCTCACCACTACGTGGGCTGCTTGCTCAGTAATAAAAATAAACATATTCTTATTAATCTGTATATCTATGTTTATGATCTGTTGTAGCTAGAACAGCAGAAAGAGGGAAAACTGAATCAACAGTTAAATAAATCTGTGGTAGCTGATGTGAATCGAGGGTTATTGAAGAGGATGACACGGTTCTACACCGGCGACGCCTTTGTCAACGCTGCCTTATCAGGTCTGTTTTCATCCAAACATTAGCTTATCGAGTCCAATATTGAATATAGTTACATGGCAATCGTAGTTGGTATTAGAAGCTTCTAAGACACCGCTGCTTGCCGCTATATAATGATTTCTTAGTTGGCTTTGCTGACAGAATCAGCAGTAGTGACACATCGCATAGATCCTCATCATCCTCGTCCATTACTGGACATGGGTATTTCCACAGAGGAGGAAATAATGTCATAATCGCCAAAGTTAGCAGGCGGGTTGGCGGTGTTTTAAATTTCCTCAAACACTGCTACCCCATTCGCCTCGTGATATTTTAGTCGACCTTTCGGCTCGCATGAATTCAAAGGTGGTGAGATACTATCACCATGGATAGTTATAATTTCTTTTAATTATTGTATATGTTACATATTTTCATATTTCATACTATCTCAGATTCTATACATCCCACTGCTGGGTTCAAGCCTCCTCCACAATAAGAAGTAAATTGACCTGCTATACCACGCTGATCAAATTTGTCGAGTTTTATTGCGAGTTGTCCTTCTCTTATGTTAATATTGTCTGGATCAATGATATTATCAATTTAGTCGTATTTTATTATATCCATAGTCAGAAAAGGGAGTAGTCAATTGTATTCTTACTTCATCACTAGACGAAAAGTAAAAAAGTACTTTATATATTACGCTAGATTCTGAAGGTCTCGACCAGGCAAGGGCAATTTTCAGCAGCATCATCTTGAACATCATGCCACCGATTGTACAAGGTTAGTTTTGATAATATTTCTTTACGTGTATCTCTAATATACCTACTTCTGTAACGTTTTGGATAGCCTAATGTCATATATAGCTAACTGCTATTAATGCGAGCCTAGACGTAGTGTATTCTTACAAGTGGTTTTGTGCTTTTAGTCTATTATTTGTTATCTTATAAAAACAACAATAAATACAATATCCATTTCCCTATTGTATATGTTATATTGTGTAGAGACATAATTATAAATTAAAATTTAATTGATATATTACAACCGTCCAAACATTCACAATTTTGCAGCAAAATTTACAAATAATTTTGAGAGCGAACTGTGATTATGTCACACACGTGGGACTTTGTTTATTGGCAATCCGTTTCAACCGTCTTACAAATTAGGCCAGATACGTGTGATAACTGTTAGTTGTCATACGTACTTAGCGTAATGGTTTTGTAATTATTGTTACTCGTATTATCGTATTTACGGATTTAGCTTTTGATATGACAGAACAATAGTGCATATATGTAGGTATGCGTGTAAGCATGCGTGCGTGTATGCATGCATACGTGTGTAGGCGTGTGTGTGTACATGCGTACGTGAATATGCACGTAGCCCGACGTGCATGCATGTATAGGTACACACGTACGTGCGTATCCGGTGTACATTTTCGTGCGTATGTTTTGCATGTGTGGGCTTGTGCATGCGTACGTGGATGCATGCGTGCATGCAAGCACGTAGCCCTGCGTGCATGTATCCATGGATATACACGTACATGTATGCATGCACACACACTTGCGTGCGTGTCCAGCGTATGTTTTGTATGTGTAGACGTGTGCATGCATATGTGGATGCATGCGTGCATACGTGTATATGTGCATGCGTGGCTGTGTATATACGTGCACTTGTGTCTGCATGCATGTGTGAATGGGTGCGTATGTGCATGCGTTTATATATGTATGTGTGCGTGGTCAGACGGGTGATGTATTTGTCAGTGCGTTTGTGTTTGATATGAATACTCAAATAATTCGCAATAATATATAGTACAATTATAAATATTTTGTGCAGTTGCCTATACATTAAGGGAGCATGTCGACAACACCGTGCATGAGCGCATGCTGCAACAGATTGACCAGATATGGGACATCATCAAGGCTATTACATCCAACATTGAGAGCAATGTAACGTATAGTTTTACAATAAATTATGATTTATTAAAAAGACTATTTATTTTATTCTTAATCATTTCTACCTAGTCTGATTTTATTTGCTATCTTATACATTTATCTGGCCATTTCATGTGAATAAATAAATGATAAACACAATCTATACTATTCTATAGTAATAGATTGTTAGTGAGTTATAATAAAAGGATCTGTTTTATGTTTTTTTTTGTTTTTGTTTTATGTTTTCTTTTTGTTTTTGTTATATATACAACAACGCATGAACTGCTGTAGGCGAAAATACGCAAATTCATGAGCGAGTCTGAAGAAAAAGTTCTTGAGCTTCGATTTCTAAAGAATGTTAGACAGTTTAATGTTGCTGTCACTGTACTTGTCGATGTGATATCAGGTCTGTATTATATACATATATTGGTTCTGTAGTAGTGGAGCTTCGATGGCGAATGTTGCAAAAATTGGACAAATCTCTTCCTTTCAGAACTATAAATTCCGTGTACTTTCTCCTTTTTTTCTCTTTTTCCCTCACCTTTTCTTCTTTTTTTCTATTATGGTAGGTATCATATTCTGGTCTTTACTAACAAATTTACTCAGCAATAAAATTTTATATATTTGATGCAATTATGTGCAGTGTGTAGTTAAAGAGAGAGTGTATTTTAAAGACTAATGGTTTATCCCGTGTGATGCATTATTAGGAATGCAAATTATCCCTTACTTTCCCGAGAGTATCACAAACACTCTCCTAGCTAGTTTATTAACATTGACTCCTACAACTTTCATGATGATAGTCTCCTTCAAAGGGCCATATTAAAGGCTGTATTTTTAGTGGAGAATGCTGCTAGCCATTCTACTAGCTTGCTTTTACGACAGCCCCGAAAAATTAAGAGATGGTGACACTGTATTCTTAACCCACCACTATAACGTAATTGTGATTTTTAAATGTATTTAAAAAAAAAAATGAAATAGCTTTTTATTATTTTAATTATTATTAATTTAACGTTTTGTTTGTTTTCTTTTAGATTATGAGCAAATTTTCGCCACATCCACGCTGCAAAATATACAAGGTTAGTTAGTCAGTCTATAGCCTGACTCGTTAATGTATTATGTTAGTGAGTTAGTCCACGACATAACCTGTTATTGGGTTATGTTAGATCGTGTGTATACCGACTACGTGAGTGCCCAGCGAGCTGTCAGCACCATCACTACACTCACGCCGCCAATCGTACAAGGTTAATTTGATACTTCATGAAATGAATTACTATTTATTATTTTAATCATCATCTCAGCTCGTATACGTCCCATCCTTTACAATAGGAAGGAAATTTGCCTACTATATCACGCTAGTCAGATGTGATGATATAGGATTTTATTTCAAGTTTACCTCCTTTTGCTTAAACTGTATTCATATTCTATCCCTTACTTGTCTAATAACACAAGTAGGATAGAGGGTAGTGAATTGTATTCTTTCTCCGTCACCACATGGAAAGTCTCCGTTTATTGCGCAGTTTTTGAGTTAGTAGTTTCTTAGAGCGTCATATATTTATCGAATGATTATGTTATGTGATATTAATTCAAATTCTAAATATTACAGATGCAGACGGGCTAAAGGACATTAATGATGGCGCCACCAATCAACGTGTTGTACAACTAGTTCGAAAACTGTATAACGCTTGCGACAGTATTTACAATAACACTGACATAATAAAGGTAACAAACTGAGTAATTAAATAGTAATGTGTCCATCCATTCCCTAATACTAAAGTAAGTAATATTACTTTCTTTAGTCTCTTTTATGTTTTATATCTCTAATTTAACTTGAAGTAATCCCCTATTGTATACTAACATATTTATAATAATTATGTTATATATATATATATATCTACCTATCTTAAGCCATAATATATACCAGGTAGATTATTGCATGCTTCATAAGCGAAGCATTGAGTTGATGCTCTACTCTCAATATATGAAAATTAAGGACTTTTCAAAACTAAAAATGAGTAATTTTCTCACACTGCGCTTATAGGATAATATTATCATACATATGTCAAGAAAAAACATTCATTTAAACGAATTTGATATTTTTAAAAAGCAATTATTTTGTTTAAAGTGGGAACGAAAACGTCCGAATGTCTGTTAGTATGGATCTGGCTTGGTAATTCTTCGACGTTTAATTACATTTAATAAAAAAACTAAACTTCTTAGTCTTTGATATATGTATACCTTATGAAAATTGGGTTCGTTTACAATGCTTGCAAGCTATGTTTTGCGCTACATCGAGAATAGCGCGAAATTTAAAAAATATTTTTTTTCTTTCATTTAATTTTAGGGCATTGACTAATTATGAGGCGCGCACTATTGGATTTTCCAAATTATTGTAATTTTGTCTTATAACAATCTAAGAATAAAATATGTCAATAAAATAGTTGTGAGACGCTTAAGATCTTTATATCGATCTGGAACGACTCCATCTGACGTTGCGTTGTTTGATCAACAAAACAAACAAACAAACAAGTTTTTATAAAGAGCATTTAGCATGTTAAATCTCAGTAATTTGAATATGGCAACATTTATTACTTTCTCTTAATTATCGTAAAATATGATTGTTTAAAATGAGAAGAATGTCTTACTCTTCGCAAATCGTGAGAAAAAGAGCTTATGCGACGTGTATTTGTCACGCTTTGAAATTAAAATAACGAATGTGATATGCACTTATGTAGTCGCCTGAGGTCATTTTCTTGGAAACATTTCATTAACTAAAAATTTCTCCTATGTAAAATTTCATTTCAATAAACACCATCGTAGAGGCAACTCATGCATTGATTGTATGTACATATAATAATAACATTATTTTAGGTGGTAAAGGAAGCAGCTGCCACCTTTAATGAAACGTTTCTGAAGTTGAAGTTCGCCATCACTACTGGAGGTTATAAAGGGCCGCAGCAAGTAAGATACTTAAAAATATTAATAAATAAAATGTATTGAAATAATTGGTTTGCATTTTACATATTCGCAATGGGCTGGTGAAGATTTTTATATGTTCTATTCATTTATTATTTTTAACAATAATAAAAAATAAAAAAGCCTTTATTTGACCTTGTATTATTGAATCATAGTAACAATTTCCAGTTTATTCTGTTTGATTTTTATTAGTAAATGACTTATTTCTGTAGTTAACTCTAGGTTTGTATCTATACTATATCTATAGATTTTTATTATTATGCGAGATCCCCATTTTGGGTAAAAGCCTCCTCCAAGGATGGTCCATTTTTCTCTGTCCTGTGCTATTTGCCACCGGTTTGGGTCAGCGACTTTTTTAATATCGTCGTCCCATCGGGTAGAGTCTTCCTTTCTTTCTTTTTCTTTGAGGTCCATTCCATATGGTGGAATTATAAGTCCATCTTTTGTCAGTAAGCCTAGCTACGTGACCTGCCCACCTCCATTTAGATTTTTCTGCGAAGCTCAAAGCGTCAGTGGCTTTTGTTATTTTAGTATGCCGGATCTTATCAAATTTCTTAACCTTGAGCATGCTTCTCGCCATTCCTCGTTGGCAGGTCGAAGTGTTGTGCATGGCTTATGAAGTAAATTTACATGTTTGGCAACCATATGTCAAACACGGTAGTAGGCATGAGTTCATAATCTTAGTTTTCAGATCTATGTTCATGTTACTTTAGAAAACTTCTTTCAGATTCCAATATTTGTTCCACGTTCACTGCACTCTTCTTGCAATCTCTGATTCGTTGTTTTCTTTATCAACACTGATTTTTTTCGCTAAATAGATGTATTTCTCTATGTATTCTAGTGGATTTCCATTGATTTTTACTATTTTTTTGTAGCTGTTAGTCATTGCCATGGTCTTAGTGAGGTAAATTTCTAGTCCAACATTGGTTCTAGCTGTTTGTAGATCTTCAATCATGAGCTGCAATTGTGAGCTAGACTCGAATAGTCATATTACTATTTCATCGGCGAAACGTAAATGACTCAGACAAGCTTCCTGTATGGGAATACCAAGTTTACTCCAGTTCAGTTTGTTGATGACACTTTCTGATAAAGCTATAAATATTAGTGGTGACAAAGAATCGCCTTGTCTCACACCTCTCTTTATAGGGAAGCGCGGGCCCAGTGATTCTAGTTTTATTCTGATTATGTTGTTGTTGTATATGTTTGTGGTGATTTTTATTACACTTCCTTTATTCCTTGGTCTTTCAAGCTTTGCCAAACGCTGTCGTGTGTTACTGTGTCGAAGGCTTTCTGGTAATCGATGAATCCGAGATATATTTTTTTTTCTGATGTTCGCGATATTTCTCTATAATTAGCTCTAGTGTGTGTATATGATCCACCGTAGATAAACCCTTTCTGAAACTTTAAATGAAAATGATTAAGAGTATCTCATTATAAATATTAATTGAAAATGGGAGGAAAGTTTAATGTTATCATAATTATAGTGTAGAAGGTCCACTTCTCTGACAAAAAACTTTTAGATCAAAATATGTACCATCTACTGTTGATAATCTTGAAATATCTTTTTAAGAAAAATATATAATATTCTTAGGTAGAAAAACACATTTCTTATTTTTTGAAATGAATACTTCTTTAGCGGCTTTGTGCACTTTTCGGAATGGGTAAAAATGTTAAACTCGCGTTAGGATACGTGACCTGATCAAAAATTCGTAAGACGGACGTGAGACGTGAATATCCCCCTCTCTTTCTGCCAGCGTTCTTTTCTTCAGTGACCCATCCGGCGGTCTACCCTCGCGGGTATCCTCTCGGGTCGACACCCCGACAGTTTTCACCGTCGGGACGTCGTCTTCACGCGGTGGCCTTGCGCGAAAATGTGTGCCTGCTGTTTCGTTTAAACGGCGCAGGGCGCTTGCGTAAGTGTGCGTGTGTCTATTAATTGAATTTTTAAACAATAAATTTGGTATAACGATCTAAAATGATCGCAATCTTAGCAAAATGAAATACAAATCTACTATTAATGCGGTCATTATTAGACATGTAAATAGATTCGAATCAAAATTTTTCGTTTCTTACTTCAGCTACCACAAACCTATTTTATCAGTTTTAGAGATTGGCGATGATGATGCTGGTAATGATGATGGTGAAAGAGTCTTTGAAATTGTGGATGAAAGTTGATTTTTCTGAGAGATAATTTTTTTAATATAAAATAATTGTAATAGTTCTGAATCGTTAAATTTTTTATGTAATATAATTGTCATGTTTGTGTACGATAGCGCAAAAAATGAATATTGTATTTAATCACATAAATGATAGTACTTTTATACTGATAAATAAAGCAATTTGTGCGAAATTATTCCCTAACCATTCAAGATATTCAAAAATGCACTACGTTAATGTTTAAGTTTTCACTTCTGCCGGCATTCCTGGAGTGCAATTTTTATTTCTACTATAAACTTTTTGTCTTATTCAAATACGACATTTTACACTCTCATAGTTTCCCATAGTGCCTGAAGCTCAGCCTTTAATTTGTTTAGTTCAACAAATCAAATATTTATAAAAATAGAGTCTAGGATCATAAAAAGGATAACGTGCGTTTAATCAATAAAAGGAAAACACGGAACACAAACCTATACCAACACGTTTGAACAGCGTGGTGTAGTAGGTCAATTTCCTTCATAGTGTAAAGGAGGCTCGAGTCCAGCAGTGGGACATAAATGAGATGAAATTGTGGAGTTGCATATAATACAGAGAAGATAAATTGCAAGATGACTAGTATCTGAAAACTAATGATTTCAATATACATCAATTATATTGGTGAGATTAAAAATAGAAATAGTAGCAGCTCTAAATACTTATGGTACTGAGATTTCTACCAACTAAGCAAATTCTAAATGAAACTGTTTTACGTATTCTATCACGTTAGTATTTGATTTTTAATTTCCCGGCATTTTGAATACTTTACAGCGTTCATGGTTACTGAAGGACGAAAGTGTCTCACGTCCAACAAGCTGTACCTGCTACCGTCTTGGAACTGCTTCAGCTGAGTTAGTTAGTCCCGGACCAGAGCTATTCAACATTTTTATTCGCGTCTTCTTCAGGATGTTTGATTGCTGCTCAACTCCCGCTTGAGCTTAGCAACCTTTTTTACGTACACTATATCGTCACTGAAGAAGACCAGAATTCCAATAGCATTCCACACAATTTCATTGTGGAATATAGTTGGGCGTACAGTCCCAGTCCGTAAGCGGGAATTCCTTTATCGTCATGGCCGTGGTGAATTTAAGAATGTCATTTCTTCAGGGCAAAATCTACAGAAATTTGGCTTTGGTACCATACGGCCTTGCTATAATAAATATTTTCAATATTATCAATTATGTGTTTAGATAACGGAGCTGTCCACGACCGCATACACACGTGCTTCAGATTTGCTATCTGATGTGCAGGAGTTCACTAAACAAGAATTGGATCTGGTACCTGTCGACGTGAATGATAGAGAGGCTAACACTTTTACTGCAGCACAGGACTTAATGAATATTGCAGAGGTTATAATTTTTTTTTATTGTTATATCATTATTTATTATTATAGCAATTCCTAATAATAAATTATCGCACCGTGTGTCAGGCAACCGTAAGCTAATGCGATTTCTGAAATAATTCACGTTGCCTACATATCTAAATATTAACGAGCGAGATACCACTAGAGGCGCCTACTCCGAAAGACGATTGGTATTGCGTCTTAATTTACTGACAGGCGAAACTGTAAAGTGTTTTTGTATATGTGTATTTCCAACTTCGTGAACTACGCTTTATACTGCATATAATATATATTTATCTATAGAAGCTTGTTACCTAGATCACCAGATTAAACCTGCGTATGCCCACGCCTATTGCTTTCGGTGAATATGATTGTGCTAACAAATAAGTCGTACTTCAAAAGACCATGCTATTATTTATTTTCATATAAGAGCTAGCTATAAATAATACGCGGGGTCCACCGCTTATTATTTTCCTCATGATGACGGAGTAAGAATACAATTAACCATCCCCTATCTTCGCCATAGGTGTCGTGAAAGACGACTAAGAGATAAAATATTTATAAAACGTCGCAAGATAAGAAAAACTCGAAATAAAATCCAATCCCAATTTAATGAAAAGTAGGTCAGTAACAACAAGTTTATATTAAAATGTCATTGAGATATTATGTACTGATATGTTTTAAAGAAGTCTACACCTGAATGTGACCAAAACCAAAATAATAGTCTTTGTAAGAGATGAAGCCAGAACAGATATAAGAGTAACAATAGGTAATGATGTACTAGAGCAAGTGGATGAATTTGTATATGTTGGATGTGGATTTAGCCGAGATGGAAGGTACACCACTGATATAGAGCGAAGAGTGAATGTGGGAAATAGAGTAAACGGAGCGTTGGGGCAACTTCTCGGTAGCCACCACCTCAGCCAGAAGGCACATGTAGCAATATATAACGCAGTGCTTGTCCCAACATTACTATATGGAAGCGAGAGTTGGGTATGCAGAAAAGAGCATAAAAGTAAAATGAATGCGACCGAAATGCGATCTCAACGGAAAATCCGTGGAGTTAGGCTGACCGATCGCATTCGTAACGACGACGTAATAAATAGAGCATTGGTGTAAAGATGCGAAAGGGAATGCTGCGATGGTTCGGACATGTGGAAAGAATGCCGAACGAACGTCTGGTTAAGAAGATATACAATGCAAAAGTGGAAGGATGTAGATACCGATAATCTACCTAGACTAGACTGGTAACGTACTAAAAAAAAGTGGAGTCAAGAGTCTCCAAAACCGGCGAGCGTGTATGAAGAGAATTATGAATGTTGAGGAAGCGTGTGAAGTATGCAAGGATAGAGTTCTCTGGCACTCTGTTCTCTCTGCCTACCCTGAAAGGGATATGGCGTGATGATATGTATGTATGATATGTTTTATCCCGGCTGTATTCAATTTTTCCTACTAATATAATATTATTGATGCAAAAGAAAGAATTCTTAAATTTATCTAAATACACATAATTTCATCAAAATATATTTAGCCATTAAGTAGGAGTTATTGAACTCATTCTTAATGTATTAGGTCTTACATATAAAATTGGCGTTTTGTACGGGAGGAATATAAAGTCATTTTCTTTTTGTAAAATTTATTTAATTAATCAAAGTACCGTTGTTATCTATGCACTTTTGCCCTCTCATAGGCAGTTCATCCCTTTACTAAAAAAACCGTGGGGGCGAGAATCAATAAACTCTTTAAAGGCGGTTTGGACTACCGCATTGGAGATTATTTTTCCTTGTAAAAAGTTGTCCAAAAGCCAGAAAAAGTGGTAATCTGTTGGAGTAAGACCCGTGGAGTATGGTGGATGTCGCAGACATTCCAAGTGTAGCTCATCTAACTTAGTGGTTGTTTGCTGTCCAGTGTGTGGCCTTACGTTGTCGTGCAGCAGCGGTGGCCTAGAGCGATTGACCAATCTCGGTTGTTTAGCAACTAGTTATTCCTTCATGGTTTGCAGTTGCTGACAATAGATATCTGCCGTAATCGTTTGCAATTTTGTCAAACAAAAATTCAAAGTCAAACATTAAATTGTGTCAAACACTTACAAGTAACTTTTTCCGAGTCAATTTTCGTTTAGGGCAGGATTTGGCTGGGTCTCCAAGGTCAGCCATTGCGACGAACGCTGCCGATTATCGTACAGTATCCACTTTCATCACAAGTAATGACTCGACTTAAAATCCCTTCATTATTGTGTCGGTTGAGCAAAGTAATGCAGCAGTCGACGCGTGTTTGCAAGTTCGATTCAGTCAATTCACGAGGTGCCCATCGTTCATGTTTTTGACTTGCCCGATTTGCTTCAAATGGATTAATATAGTTTTGTCCCTTACCCCGAAGCCTGCAGCTATCTTTGAAGTGCTTTGTGACGGATCCACTTCCACAACAGCCTTTATTCTTCATTTTCCACTATGGTCTCCAGCCGTCCACGGGGTTGGTTCTGAAGGTCGAAATTTCTAGAACGAAAACGTTGAAACCAAAAACGTACCGTGCTTTCTTTTGCGACACCAGCGCCGTACACATCATTAATCCTTCGAGCTGTTTTTGCAGCATTAGTGCCACGGTAGAAATCGTACTCGTAAATATACCGATATTTTATGTTTTTCATTGTGTGGTAATAAGCGACGCCAAAGAAAAAGATAATGATGAAAAAACTAACGACTGTTTTCAAAACTCAAATGTACCAGCTAAAGGAATTTATAAATTTAAATTTGGAATTCTTATCTAAAGCAACTAGTACTGACTGAAGTACTGACCAATTTGATCTAAAATATATCCATTTTAGATCAAATTGGTCAGTACGACAAAACGCTAATTTCATAAGTAAGGAACTAATATATATATACAAATGAAATAAAAAAAAAACATATAAATATAAATAATGGTAAATGTATATAGAAGCTGGTTGGTGATTTAAGCTCAACCCGTTGTATGATATCACTGGAGTCAACAGTGATGAAGTTCCGAGAGTCAGCCGCTGAGCTCATCGCTTCATGCACTCACATTCAATCAGCTGATAAACAAAGATTGAGGACTCTACAAGAACAACTGAATGATAGTCTAGACTTACTGTTGCAGGCTTGTAGAGAAGCACATCAAGGTAAGTTCTTCTTTTAATATATGTAATGGAGGCACAAGTTAAAGAAAATTTATGTACTGTTAGATCGCTTCGACAGAAACGAACAACATCAACTTTTGGGATTGGACTAAATTTATCTTTTATTCACTCAATTGTTTAAATTTTTTTGGCTGATTTATAATTTGAATCAACAATCCGTGTGGTGACGGAGTAAGAATACAATTCACCACCCCCTATTTTACCCGTGGGTGATCGTAAGAGACGACTAAGGGATATAAAACGCATTTAACATCTATGCAAGAGAAGGAAAACTTGAAACAAAACCCTATACCAACACGTCTGACCAGCGTAGTATAGTAGGTCAATTTCCCTCTTGTTGCGGAGGAGGCTCGAGCTCAATAGCGGGACGTATATGAGCTGAGATGATGATGATTAACTGACTATTTATTTTCAAAGAGTACAGTTTTATCAGACAGTCTTTCGCTGTCAATTTTTGTATAAAGCAATAGACAACACGTGCCAAGGTTATTCATTGGATGGATTAAAGCTAAAGAATTTTTATATCTTATTAAATAGTATTCGTTAGTTTTCAAAATGATATTTGCCGTCGTAATATTTATTCATCTTATTGTAGTTGACCTAAAATTGATATGGTATAAATTATCTCTCATATTTAGTTTTTTAATACATATCATATTTTCATCCTTACCATAAGGTTTAGTCAAATATACATTGAAATGGCCGATAACTTCTGATGTATTGTATAATTTACATCTAATGTACTACAGGTGAAAACGTCGAAGAAAAGTGGAATGAAGTTTTGGAGTCTATCAAGAACTTGTCTGAAGCCGAAATTGATTTAGTGTTTGACCGCCTACAACTTCAGCAGGTAATTTAAGCAAATGCATCTATTTTTACCTAGTTAACGTCATCTTAACTATTAATTATAAATTTTGGTTTTTCCTGATTGCTTTTCGTTCTATATCTATTTGACCAATTTAAACGACAATTTATAAAGAAATTTTAATAACAGCCTGGGATCTAAAAAGACGAGAAGAAATAAATGAAGCGGTCTGACATGATAAATGATTAAGTTTGTTCTAGATTACATTCTCCTACAATAACTCTATCTGCTAACATCTCTTTATCGATTGACGGTATGTTTTGTTTGTTTCAGCCACAAGTGTTTATGAACGAGTCTAACAACAGAGATCTACAGCTCCAACTGATGACCACACTGAAAGAGACTTGCAATGATATAGCTAACCTAACAGATAACACATCAAACAGGTTAATTTAAAGCCAAATTAATTTGGTCATGAAATAAGACAAAATGTCTAATTTCTAAAAGTACATAAAAAAAAAACAAAAAATATAAAATAAATATAAAAAAATACAAGAAAAATATCAATGCAAGGTTATAAAACGTACAAAAACTAGACTATCTGAAGTGTTATCTCACGGGTGAAGCAAAACTACTTTTGCGTCATTTGTCTAGCACACACTAATGACAAATACTTAACTTGTTTGAATTTCCTAATGTGTCTATAGGTTTAAAAATTAGAAGTTTATAACAAATAGCATTTCAAACAATTTTTTAGTCCAAAACCATTAGCAATTGAGTCTTCACACTGTTTGAAGAGTTCTTTGATACTACTAACGAATGTCTATTTTATTTTTGTATTTCACCTGATAAATTATCAGCGATAAAACAATTTTTAATATTAAGATTGAGATTATTTGAATTTCTAGGTAATAAAGTTTGAAAGCACAAGTCATTAAAGACACAAGTTATTAAAGTCAACAAATCCCAATATGTTAATAAGAAAACACATATCAAATACAACATCTATATGTATATTTTGTTCAAACTTATCTTTTGTTAGGTTAAGTTAACTTGCTAGGTTAACTTGCGATAACCATTCAGTTACCTCATGGTTTTGCTCATTCAATCATTCAATATATTGCGTGTAAATAGAAACACTATACACTTCTACATGCAAGATTCCAAGTTTAACATTCCAGTACAACCACATTCTGAAGAGATCGACTGAGTTTTTAACAGAAGGAAAAATAGTGAAGCAGTAATGGCCGACCATACCAAGAATTAAGTTAGCAGACTCTGATTTTAACCAGCCAAATAATGACTTGTTATTTGGTGCTGAAGACTACCACAAGATCATATCTAAAGTATTGATTAATAATTATGGTGGTTCCTATATTATAGTGTGATTTATTACGTCACATCTTAATACGGTGGTTACTTCGCCCCATCTGTGATTTGCTCAAACATCAAACGCTAGAGTTGTACCAATTAAAGAGATATTAACACTGAGGCATAAATTATGCAGCGCTGTCTTGTGGCGAAGCTTTTAGACAAGGTTTCAATAGTTTTGATAGTTTCAAGAGTTAATATGGAGGGACCCGACTGGTTTGGTTAAGCCGCCACCGAAGTCATCGGTAAACTTTCGTTGCAAACTGGATCTATGAAATTATTAATATTTTGCGTCGTAATCCATGGCCACATGTATCATCCACCGATAACCCAGCAGATTGTGCATCAAAGGGGTTGAATCCGAATATCAGGTCCATCATATTTGGAAACCACCCAATTGGTATAAATAGACCGAGTCTACCCAACACACATTTTACATCGGTAGAAATGGGCAAATCAAACGAATGAACCGGAGTGTGGACCGATAGTACTTCTAAAAGAATATACCTTGGCGCAAGCTAAATGGTTAATGAGCATAATTATTCGAAAACACCCAGATTTGGACAACCTTACCAGAATGGTTACTATTAAATGCAAAAACCATTTAATTGAAAGAGCAATAACCAAAATATATGTGTTACCGATTATTGAATAAAACTTTTTGAACTATGTTATGTGTAAGTGTTCCTATTCTAATTGTTATTTGAAAAAAAAATTGTAGATTTACAGTCCACTGTTCTGATCAATTTATTCAAGAACAATGTCAATATGTAAGGAGAACAATGGACATTCTGTCCGTGGTGGGTGGGATGTATAAGGTTGTATATTTATTTGGTAATGGCCAAGCTGAGATTCAATTTTTGTAACTAGATGGCGCTGTTCAGGTTGTAAAATCGCTGCATGGCTTCCTTATACTCATTTTGTTTGTAAGTACCAACATTGTATGTAAAATATCGGGTTGAGAGCCATCAGCGCTCATCCTTAGTCTGAGTCAAGTTGTGAAAGCCATCTGCGGTGCATAGCTAGAAGACCTGCCATAAAAAACTATGTTAATATTAGGAGTGGATAATATCGCTTGTATTGAATATCGTATCGAAACTATATATCGATTTTTGACTAGGATATTGAAACACTATATTTGTGAAACTATATATTGATGAATACTGCTAAAGAAACCCGATGCACTGTACTCACAATACAGATATCTTAAAGAAAATCCACATTTTTAATATGATTTTAGTTGTATCTAATGTTGGATGGCTATCAAGACTAAAAGTGCACCATTTTTTAGCATAATGTATCCCCATTTACTCATTTGTAAGATTGAAAGTTGAAATGTCACTTATAATTTCATCAAAATACTAAAGAAACGATTCAAATAATAATAATCTACGCGTTGAGCATGAAGTTTAAAATCTTAGTATAGACAAGTATCGATAACACCGGCACACAAAAAAAAACAAAGTGGTCTGTACATTGGGTGCCACCTATCTACGGGGATGTTTTTCGACCTGCGGAATATGAATTTCAAGTCAGTTTTAGCCGTCCACCCTCTAGTTTCGAGTAAATTGCGAAAAATCGTGAAAATATCGGCAATTTGATGTTTTGGTAAAAAAAAAAATTGGAGATCTAAGACCAGCTCAATTTTCAAGTATTTTGATCTCGTGAATACTAATTTTAAGGGTGCTTAGGTCATAAGCTGTTTCAAATCCGAGAAAATTGTAAAAAACCCTCAAAAATGGCAAAAATTACAATTTAATAAAAAAATCTTGCAGTCTTGGATTGAGAAGAATTTTCTTGTAATTCGATCTCCGTAATTTGAATCTGCAATATATTTGCTCTAAATTCCTCTTAAACACTAAAAAAAACGCAACACCCGATAAAATACCAAATGTTTGCTACTGATAAAATTGAAAAAATATCTTGTAAGCTCTATTTAATACGTTTTTTGTACTTTTTTTAACATAAAATACAAGTCTAAAATCTGAAAATGTAAAAAAAATTGAAAAAAATTATATATGATGTATAAGCAGATTAAAGAGAATTATTTTCTCGAATGGTAAACTATTTTTCGGTGATATCGAACTCGTTTATTGTCAAATGATCTACGGAGTGGATTTCTCTGTCGTTTATTCTCTCTTTCGGTACATCTCTTTTTAGTGTCCAGTAATAGTCTGCCATCATGTTGACGACGACGGAGATCGAATTACAAGAAAATTCTTCTCGATCCAAGTCTACAAGTTTTTATTTATCAAATTGCAATTTTTTGCGAATTTTGCCATTTTTAAGGGTTTTTTTTTACAATTTTCTTGGATTTGAAACAGCTTATGACCTAAGTATCCTTAAAATTCACGAGATCAAATTACATAAAAAATTGAGCTTGTCTTAGATCTCCAATTTGTTTTTTTACCTTAAAATCCAATTTTCGCTAATTTTCACGGTTTTTCGCAATTTACTCGTAACTCGAGGGCGGACGGCTAAAACTGACTTAAAATTCGTATTCCGCAGGTCGAAAAACATGCCCGTAGATAGGTGGCGCCCAATGTACAGACCACTTTGTTTTTGTTGTGTGCCGGTGTAATTTTTGAAACCAAAAATAATATATATAATAGGATGAAAACCATTGAAGAGACTATAACAAAAATTAAAGTAAAAGTATTTTACGGGCGATCTGAGGTCGGGAAGTGGAAATGGAGTGAATTTTAAGAGTAAAATACGGTTTATCTCGATTGCCGGCAAAACTACAATTCCTATGGAAAAAGTTGATATAGCAAAATTGTAGGTCATAAAAAACCCTACAACTTTTGTGTTTACACTTTTTCACATAATTTCCATTCACACAATTTCACACATTCCTCAAAATTTATGTGAAAAATTCAAATAACCAAGGTTTTAGTTTTTAGGGTTCTGTACCCAAAGGGTAAAAATGGGACCTCATTACTGAGACTTTGCTGTCCATCTGTCTATCCGTCCGTCCGTCTGTCACCACGCTGTATCTCAAGAACGGTGATAGCTAGATAGTTTAAATTTTTACAGATGATGTATTTCTATTGCCGCTATAACAACAAATACTAAAAACAAAATAAAATAAATATTTAAAGGGGGCTCCTATGCGACAAAGTTGAATTTTTTACCGTTTCTTGCTCGATACTAATAATGGTGACAGGTAGACGCTTTAACTATTCACAGAATATTTAGTTTTATATTCTCTTTAAATATAATTAATTAAAATAAAGTAAAATAAATAATTAAGGGGGCTCCCATACAATAAAAGAGGTTTTTTTAGTTACATCACATTTTTTAATTTTATTTTTCATAAAAAACAATTATTTTTTTCAAGAAATTCGGCGTGAACTTACCTTTTCATGTTCCAAATACACTGCAATTTTTTCATTTGAAATATTTATTTTTTTATGTTATATATTGACTAATATCGAAAAAGCATCCCTATTTTGAATCGAAAAATCTCACATTAGAATATTTACTTTTTTAAAAAAGTTGGTGAGCTTTTTGTTTGCTGTAATCTTTACTTTCGAAAGTTGTAAAAAGAAATATACATTATTATGGTAAATTTTCTTAAGATATATTCATATTGTTGGAGGTCACCCGCCATAATGGAGGGTAGGATGGCCGAACGCTATATAAGCCGCTCCTCTGACGTGCGACGGAACAAGGTCCAAATATACACCGCTTGCATACGGCCTATCATGACCTATGCTAGCGTACTGTTCGCGCATATTAAGGCACACAAGACCCACAGGTTACAGACACTTCAAAATAGATTCATGCGCCAAGCTACGGGAGCACCTTGGTTCATACGAAACATCGACTTCATATCGACCTCGAACTGCCGACCATCAGGCAGTTTATGACCAGTGCTCCCGAAGCTACTTTGACCCTGCCATGACACACCCCAACCAACTAGTGGTTGTGGCGGTTTCCTACACGCCCCCCCGCATTTCAAAAATCCGACGTCCGCGGCACGTGATTGACGAATGCGACGACGACATAACACTCACTCAACAAAGAGCTAACATGGCCCGCGAGGCCATAACACAAAAATATCCGCGATTTTGTCCTCGCCGACGGGGACGTAAGGCGCGACGCGTAATAGTCAATAACTCGAACATGGACACGCCCACTTTTCTACCAGCGACGCCCCGTGCCGAGGTCCGTTCCCCACAGAGGGAGCCCTCGGGCGTTGTCGCTTAAAATTTTTACCGGGTTGAGAGCCCTCAGCGCTCACCCATAGTCCGGGTTAAGCTGTGACAGCCATCTGTGGCTAAAAGCTAAAAGACAGACACAAAAAAAAAGTGCGGCGGGTCATTATTTAGTCGCTAGCATATCGTCGTACTGTGCGGACCATATATTATTAAATATTTTTGTTGTTAATAAATCATTTTTTTTGTTTAGTTTAAACCCTCTTATATGTGTTTATAATTATAAATTGGTCTTAAAAAAACTAGTTTCACTCACACACGTATTTGATTATATATCTACAATATTTAATAAGACATCTATAATTAGATTTTGAGAAAGTTGTGAAATCTTCTTTAAATTATATGCTATTTATTGCTGTTTTAAAATAATTTATATATCTGAGTGACCTACGGAACAGTTTAGCCCCTCAAAAGTTTAGTTAGGGCTAGGAGAGTCTGGGCATTACTGTTTGTTATTTCGTAGCAAGTGTAAAATAGAAAATTTACTGTAGTAATGTATATTTTTTTTACACCATCAGAAAGTAGAGATCAACAAACAAAAGTCCACCATTTTTTTAAAAAAAGTTTAGTCATGACGTGAGATTTTTCGATTGAAAATTAGGGTGCTTTTTCGATATTTAGTCAAAATAAAGCGAAAACATTAATATTTAAAATAAAAAAACATTTGAACCATAAAAAGATAAGTTTTCACCAAATTTTGGGAAAAAAATAGTTTTTTGTGAAAGATAAAAATAAAAACCCAAAAACTTGGTTATTTGAATTTTTCACATAAATTTGATGTTATGTGAAAAAAGTGTAGATACAAAAGTTTAACATCTTACAATTTTGCTTTTTAAACTTTTTCTATAGGAATTGTAGTTTTGCCGGAAATCGAGATAAACCGTGTTTTACCCTTAAAAAATCACTCCCTTCCACTTTCCGACCTCAGATCGCCCGTAAAATTCTTTTTCTTTCATTTTTGTTATATTCTCTCCAATGGGGATTTCATTGGTATGCAGCGGCCTAAGCTATACCCTTGGTATTGCAAAGGGTCCATGGTCAGAAGTGACACTTACCATCAGGTGTGCTGCTTGCTCGTCTGCCACCATAAGCAATAAAAAAAAAGTGGGTGCCATCCTGCTATATTTTATTTTTATTTCAAAAATTATCGACACTGGTCTATACCAAGATTTTAAACTTCATGCTCAACGCGCAGATTATTATTATTTAAATCGTTTCTTTAGTATTTTGATGAAATTATAAGTTAAATTTCAACTTTCGATCTCTTCCTTTTCTATTGATTTTGAAAGAAAAAAAGAAAGAAAACTTTGAACCGATCCGATTCACGATATTGCATCGATATAGAGTTTCAATATCTATATACTTTTTATCTCGCCCACTCTTGTGTTAAATATTCCGGGTTGAGAGCCCTATGCGCTCACCCATAGTTCGGGCTAAGTTGTGAAAGCCATCTGCGGCTAACAAAATATTAAAGTATGTAAAATAAATACGTCGTTTACTAAATTTTAATTTTAATTTTTAATTCTAAATTCTAAATTAAAGAATAATTGTATTTATTAGTTTCAGGCTGTGAAATGTAATAATTTTTCATAAACATTTGTTAATAAATGTGTACCAGTTACCAGTTTATTTACATTTTCTCACACAAAATAAATTTAATTGATTAAATTAGATTTCATGGCCAAAGCTAGCTGTGAAATATAATTTCATCAAATAAATGGAAAGCATGTTGTCAAATATCTTTTCCACCAATGCGGCGGTTGCGGCCGTTATAAGCGGGGACCGCTCGAGTAATCAGATGAAGGCCATGGAGGCTCTGCAGGTCAATAATGCCCGCTTTAGACGCCATTACATGCTAGGTCCTGCAGATTTGGTACCTCGCCAGGTATCAGATCTGCAGGACCAGGACCTAGCTGTCCTGCCACCGTTTATACTACCAAATCATTTTTTTTTATTACTTATGGTGGCAAACGAGTAAGTAGTACACCTGAAGTCTTACTGCCGCCCATGGACTTTTGCAATACCAGGGTTACTACTAGGCCGTTGCCTACTCCATGAAAACCCAAACCCACCCAGGAAGTTGGGCTGCTGGCTTTTTCGCTTACAGAACGATGCGCAACAGCACAATGTAACTGCTGAGACGTCGATTTTTGGCGAGAGTGTAATACTATCTCGGACGGACCGGCCCGCGGCTGTAAACAGAAATGTCAGCAATGTGGCCCCACCACTATTTAAGATATTTATTTAAAAGAATACAATCTTATACTATAAAAACTTTAACTTACATATAACAAATATGATAAAGAGACAGATGATAAAAGAGAGAGATGTGGTGGTAAAGAGACTTGTGTGAATAGTTACAAAATCAAATGGCGACCTTCAATAGATCACAAGTTATGGGCTTTGTAAATAATACGACTATCAGAAGAATGTCATAATATGTCCATCCGTCACCACACGGATCATAAATAATTTATCCATTGAAAATTCTCAACTTCAAGGAAACATCATAATTATCTAATAAACATAATTTAATATTAAACATACATACATACATATCATCACGTCATATCCCTTGCAGGGTAGGCAGAGGGAACAGAGTGCCAGAGAACTCTATCCTTGCATACTTCACTCGCTTCCTCAACATTCATAATTCTCTTCATATACGCTCGCCGGTTTCGGAGACTCTTGACTCCACCTTCCTTCAGTACGTGACCAATCTGGTCTAGGTAGGTGAGTCTCTGTCTTCCCCAATACCTACATCCTTCCACTTTCGCATTGTATATCTTCTTAATCAGACGTTCGTTCGGCATTCTTTTCACATGTCCGAACCATCGGAGCATTCCCTTTCACATCTTTACACCAGTACTCTCTTTCATACCTACTCGCTCTCTTAAGTCGTCGTTGCGAATGCGGTCGGTCAACCTAACTCCATAGATTTTCCTAGAGATCGCATTTCGACCGCATTAATTTTGCTTTCATGCTCTTTTCTGCATACTTTTATATTTTTATCTTTTTTCATTCTTTTTACATCTTTTATTATTAAAAATTACAAAAAAATACCTGACAATATATTGACGCCCACTAAGAAAATAAATATACTTCACAAACATCATTCGTTACTATACTTACTACACCACTTTGAGCTATGAAAAACAAACCCAAATACGCACAGGTTCAAAAAATCAAGTATCGACAACTATAGCATTCAATATTGACCTCGTAAACTCTCAAAAACACCATATACAAATAATAGAGTCAGGAAAAAATAAAATCTGTTTAATAAGTAGCAAACAAATAAAATATTGTCTATAATGTAAAATATTGTCTATAATGTAATAATAAAATGTGGTGGGTGGGATGTATAAGGTTGTATATTTATTTGGTAATGGCCAAGCTGAGATTCAATTTTTGTAACTAGATGGCGCTGTTCAGGTTGTAAAATCGCTGCATGGCTTCCTTATACTCATTTTGTTTGTAAGTACCAACATTGTATGTAAAATATCGGGTTGAGAGCCATCAGCGCTCATCCTTAGTCTGAGTCAAGTTGTGAAAGCCATCTGCGGTGCATAGCTAGAAGACCTGCCATAAAAAACTATGTTAATATTAGGAGTGGATAATATCGCTTGTATTGAATATCGTATCGAAACTATATATCGATTTTTGACTAGGATATTGAAACACTATATTTGTGAAACTATATATTGATGAATACTGCTAAAGAAACCCGATGCACTGTACTCACAATACAGATATCTTAAAGAAAATCCACATTTTTAATATGATTTTAGTTGTATCTAATGTTGGATGGCTATCAAGACTAAAAGTGCACCATTTTTTAGCATAATGTATCCCCATTTACTCATTTGTAAGATTGAAAGTTGAAATGTCACTTATAATTTCATCAAAATACTAAAGAAACGATTCAAATAATAATAATCTACGCGTTGAGCATGAAGTTTAAAATCTTAGTATAGACAAGTATCGATAACACCGGCACACAAAAAAAAACAAAGTGGTCTGTACATTGGGTGCCACCTATCTACGGGGATGTTTTTCGACCTGCGGAATATGAATTTCAAGTCAGTTTTAGCCGTCCACCCTCTAGTTTCGAGTAAATTGCGAAAAATCGTGAAAATATCGGCAATTTGATGTTTTGGTAAAAAAAAAAATTGGAGATCTAAGACCAGCTCAATTTTCAAGTATTTTGATCTCGTGAATACTAATTTTAAGGGTGCTTAGGTCATAAGCTGTTTCAAATCCGAGAAAATTGTAAAAAACCCTCAAAAATGGCAAAAATTACAATTTAATAAAAAAATCTTGCAGTCTTGGAGTGAGAAGAATTTTCTTGTAATTCGATCTCCGTAATTTGAATCTGCAATATATTTGCTCTAAATTCCTCTTAAACACTAAAAAAAACGCAACACCCGATAAAATACCAAATGTTTGCTACTGATAAAATTGAAAAAATATCTTGTAAGCTCTATTTAATACGTTTTTTGTACTTTTTTTAACATAAAATACAAGTCTAAAATCTGAAAATGTAAAAAAAATTGAAAAAAATTATATATGATGTATAAGCAGATTAAAGAGAATTATTTTCTCGAATGGTAAACTATTTTTCGGTGATATCGAACTCGTTTATTGTCAAATGATCTACGGAGTGGATTTCTCTGTCGTTTATTCTCTCTTTCGGTACATCTCTTTTTAGTGTCCAGTAATAGTCTGCCATCATGTTGACGACGACGGAGATCAAATTACAAGAAAATTCTTCTCGATCCAAGTCTACAAGTTTTTATTTATCAAATTGCAATTTTTTGCGAATTTTGCCATTTTTAAGGGTTTTTTTTTACAATTTTCTTGGATTTGAAACAGCTTATGACCTAAGTATCCTTAAAATTCACGAGATCAAATTACATAAAAAATTGAGCTTGTCTTAGATCTCCAATTTGTTTTTTTACCTTAAAATCCAATTTTCGCTAAGTTTCACGGTTTTTCGCAATTTACTCGTAACTCGAGGGCGGACGGCTAAAACTGACTTAAAATTCGTATTCCGCAGGTCGAAAAACATGCCCGTAGATAGGTGGCGCCCAATGTACAGACCACTTTGTTTTTGTTGTGTGCCGGTGTAATTTTTGAAACCAAAAATAATATATATAATAGGATGAAAACCATTGAAGAGACTATAACAAAAATTAAAGTAAAAGTATTTTACGGGCGATCTGAGGTCGGGAAGTGGAAATGGAGTGAATTTTAAGAGTAAAATACGGTTTATCTCGATTGCCGGCAAAACTACAATTCCTATGGAAAAAGTTGATATAGCAAAATTGTAGGTCATAAAAAACCCTACAACTTTTGTGTTTACACTTTTTCACATAATTTCCATTCACACAATTTCACACATTCCTCAAAATTTATGTGAAAAATTCAAATAACCAAGGTTTTAGTTTTTAGGGTTCTGTACCCAAAGGGTAAAAATGGGACCTCATTACTGAGACTTTGCTGTCCATCTGTCTATCCGTCCGTCCGTCTGTCACCACGCTGTATCTCAAGAACGGTGATAGCTAGATAGTTTAAATTTTTACAGATGATGTATTTCTATTGCCGCTATAACAACAAATACTAAAAACAAAATAAAATAAATATTTAAAGGGGGCTCCTATGCGACAAAGTTGAATTTTTTACCGTTTCTTGCTCGATACTAATAATGGTGACAGGTAGACGCTTTAACTATTCACAGAATATTTAGTTTTATATTCTCTTTAAATATAATTAATTAAAATAAAGTAAAATAAATAATTAAGGGGGCTCCCATACAATAAAAGAGGTTTTTTTAGTTACATCACATTTTTTAATTTTATTTTTCATAAAAAACAATTATTTTTTTCAAGAAATTCGGCGTGAACTTACCTTTTCATGTTCCAAATACACTGCAATTTTTTCATTTGAAATATTTATTTTTTTATGTTATATATTGACTAATATCGAAAAAGCATCCCTATTTTGAATCGAAAAATCTCACATTAGAATATTTACTTTTTTAAAAAAGTTGGTGAGCTTTTTGTTTGCTGTAATCTTTACTTTCGAAAGTTGTAAAAAGAAATATACATTATTATGGTAAATTTTCTTAAGATATATTCATATTGTTGGAGGTCACCCGCCATAATGGAGGGTAGGATGGCCGAACGCTATATAAGCCGCTCCTCTGACGTGCGACGGAACAAGGTCCAAATATACACCGCTTGCATACGGCCTATCATGACCTATGCTAGCGTACTGTTCGCGCATATTAAGGCACACAAGACCCACAGGTTACAGACACTTCAAAATAGATTCATGCGCCAAGCTACGGGAGCACCTTGGTTCATACGAAACATCGACTTCATATCGACCTCGAACTGCCGACCATCAGGCAGTTTATGACCAGTGCTCCCGAAGCTACTTTGACCCTGCCATGACACACCCCAACCAACTAGTGGTTGTGGCGGTTTCCTACACGCCCCCCCGCATTTCAAAAATCCGACGTCCGCGGCACGTGATTGACGAATGCGACGACGACATAACACTCACTCAACAAAGAGCTAACATGGCCCGCGAGGCCATAACACAAAAATATCCGCGATTTTGTCCTCGCCGACGGGGACGTAAGGCGCGACGCGTAATAGTCAATAACTCGAACATGGACACGCCCACTTTTCTACCAGCGACGCCCCGTGCCGAGGTCCGTTCCCCACAGAGGGAGCCCTCGGGCGTTGTCGCTTAAAATTTTTACCGGGTTGAGAGCCCTCAGCGCTCACCCATAGTCCGGGTTAAGCTGTGACAGCCATCTGTGGCTAAAAGCTAAAAGACAGACACAAAAAAAAAGTGCGGCGGGTCATTATTTAGTCGCTAGCATATCGTCGTACTGTGCGGACCATATATTATTAAATATTTTTGTTGTTAATAAATCATTTTTTTTGTTTAGTTTAAACCCTCTTATATGTGTTTATAATTATAAATTGGTCTTAAAAAAACTAGTTTCACTCACACACGTATTTGATTATATATCTACAATATTTAATAAGACATCTATAATTAGATTTTGAGAAAGTTGTGAAATCTTCTTTAAATTATATGCTATTTATTGCTGTTTTAAAATAATTTATATATCTGAGTGACCTACGGAACAGTTTAGCCCCTCAAAAGTTTAGTTAGGGCTAGGAGAGTCTGGGCATTACTGTTTGTTATTTCGTAGCAAGTGTAAAATAGAAAATTTACTGTAGTAATGTATATTTTTTTTACACCATCAGAAAGTAGAGATCAACAAACAAAAGTCCACCATTTTTTTAAAAAAAGTTTAGTCATGACGTGAGATTTTTCGATTGAAAATTAGGGTGCTTTTTCGATATTTAGTCAAAATAAAGCGAAAACATTAATATTTAAAATAAAAAAACATTTGAACCATAAAAAGATAAGTTTTCACCAAATTTTGGGAAAAAAATAGTTTTTTGTGAAAGATAAAAATAAAAACCCAAAAACTTGGTTATTTGAATTTTTCACATAAATTTGATGTTATGTGAAAAAAGTGTAGATACAAAAGTTTAACATCTTACAATTTTGCTTTTTAAACTTTTTCTATAGGAATTGTAGTTTTGCCGGAAATCGAGATAAACCGTGTTTTACCCTTAAAAAATCACTCCCTTCCACTTTCCGACCTCAGATCGCCCGTAAAATTCTTTTTCTTTCATTTTTGTTATATTCTCTCCAATGGGGATTTCATTGGTATGCAGCGGCCTAAGCTATACCCTTGGTATTGCAAAGGGTCCATGGTCAGAAGTGACACTTACCATCAGGTGTGCTGCTTGCTCGTCTGCCACCATAAGCAATAAAAAAAAAGTGGGTGCCATCCTGCTATATTTTATTTTTATTTCAAAAATTATCGACACTGGTCTATACCAAGATTTTAAACTTCATGCTCAACGCGCAGATTATTATTATTTAAATCGTTTCTTTAGTATTTTGATGAAATTATAAGTTAAATTTCAACTTTCGATCTCTTCCTTTTCTATTGATTTTGAAAGAAAAAAAGAAAGAAAACTTTGAACCGATCCGATTCACGATATTGCATCGATATAGAGTTTCAATATCTATATACTTTTTATCTCGCCCACTCTTGTGTTAAATATTCCGGGTTGAGAGCCCTATGCGCTCACCCATAGTTCGGGCTAAGTTGTGAAAGCCATCTGCGGCTAACAAAATATTAAAGTATGTAAAATAAATACGTCGTTTACTAAATTTTAATTTTAATTTTTAATTCTAAATTCTAAATTAAAGAATAATTGTATTTATTAGTTTCAGGCTGTGAAATGTAATAATTTTTCATAAACATTTGTTAATAAATGTGTACCAGTTACCAGTTTATTTACATTTTCTCACACAAAATAAATTTAATTGATTAAATTAGATTTCATGGCCAAAGCTAGCTGTGAAATATAATTTCATCAAATAAATGGAAAGCATGTTGTCAAATATCTTTTCCACCAATGCGGCGGTTGCGGCCGTTATAAGCGGGGACCGCTCGAGTAATCAGATGAAGGCCATGGAGGCTCTGCAGGTCAATAATGCCCGCTTTAGACGCCATTACATGCTAGGTCCTGCAGATTTGGTACCTCGCCAGGTATCAGATCTGCAGGACCAGGACCTAGCTGTCCTGCCACCGTTTATACTACCAAATCATTTTTTTTTATTACTTATGGTGGCAAACGAGTAAGTAGTACACCTGAAGTCTTACTGCCGCCCATGGACTTTTGCAATACCAGGGTTACTACTAGGCCGTTGCCTACTCCATGAAAACCCAAACCCACCCAGGAAGTTGGGCTGCTGGCTTTTTCGCTTACAGAACGATGCGCAACAGCACAATGTAACTGCTGAGACGTCGATTTTTGGCGAGAGTGTAATACTATCTCGGACGGACCGGCCCGCGGCTGTAAACAGAAATGTCAGCAATGTGGCCCCACCACTATTTAAGATATTTATTTAAAAGAATACAATCTTATACTATAAAAACTTTAACTTACATATAACAAATATGATAAAGAGACAGATGATAAAAGAGAGAGATGTGGTGGTAAAGAGACTTGTGTGAATAGTTACAAAATCAAATGGCGACCTTCAATAGATCACAAGTTATGGGCTTTGTAAATAATACGACTATCAGAAGAATGTCATAATATGTCCATCCGTCACCACACGGATCATAAATAATTTATCCATTGAAAATTCTCAACTTCAAGGAAACATCATAATTATCTAATAAACATAATTTAATATTAAACATACATACATACATATCATCACGTCATATCCCTTGCAGGGTAGGCAGAGGGAACAGAGTGCCAGAGAACTCTATCCTTGCATACTTCACTCGCTTCCTCAACATTCATAATTCTCTTCATATACGCTCGCCGGTTTCGGAGACTCTTGACTCCACCTTCCTTCAGTACGTGACCAATCTGGTCTAGGTAGGTGAGTCTCTGTCTTCCCCAATACCTACATCCTTCCACTTTCGCATTGTATATCTTCTTAATCAGACGTTCGTTCGGCATTCTTTTCACATGTCCGAACCATCGGAGCATTCCCTTTCACATCTTTACACCAGTACTCTCTTTCATACCTACTCGCTCTCTTAAGTCGTCGTTGCGAATGCGGTCGGTCAACCTAACTCCATAGATTTTCCTAGAGATCGCATTTCGACCGCATTAATTTTGCTTTCATGCTCTTTTCTGCATACTTTTATATTTTTATCTTTTTTCATTCTTTTTACATCTTTTATTATTAAAAATTACAAAAAAATACCTGACAATATATTGACGCCCACTAAGAAAATAAATATACTTCACAAACATCATTCGTTACTATACTTACTACATCACTTTGAGCTATGAAAAACAAACCCAATCAAATACGCACAGGTTCAAAAAATCAAGTATCGACATCTATAGCATTCAATATTGACCTCGTAAACTCTCAAAAACACCATATACAAATAATAGAGTCAGGAAAAAATAAAATCTGTTTAATAAGTAGCAAACAAATAAAATATTGTCTATAGCTGAACGTACTTTCTTCGGCTGTGGTATATGCCATTACCTTACACCAAACTGCGAAATAATCAAGCTCATTAGTAACCTTCATTGCAAGATATGTGACTTCACTATGCGGGGATATTGCATAATTTTTATAGGCGAGGCCGACTTCTAAATGACAAAGAATTACTCTGATTTGATTGTTTGTATACGAGAGGTACTCTTTGATATTAATCACACAAATGTTATTTTATGTTTACCCACATACAAATTTAATTATTATAGCACGATGTTTAATTGGAAAATAGAAATATTTAATAATCTGCTGTATCATGACATTCAATCTTATAATTATGCATTACTTTTGGATTCTAATCTTAATATATCCTGTACTGGAAAATTGAATAGCCATGGTACCTAGATCAAATATTATTTATAATCTCAAGTACCTAATTGTTGATGAAATTTCACCTTTTCATTTAGAAACAGCATGTGATAGGAATGATATGAATAATAAAATTCTGTAAGAATTCTGATGATTTATTTCGAGAATAAATTAAATATCCACCAAAATATTAATGGGTTAATAGCGAAGTCGGATTTACTGACTTTAGAACCCGAACTATTTAAAAGAAATAATAAGAGCATCAAATTAGTTTGTATCACCGAACACAATATGATTAAAGAGGATAAAAATGTCTCAATAGACAAAATTACACTTTAAGGTCTGCTTTCTTTAGGAAAAATCGCCATGGTGGCTCATGCATACTAGTGCATAATTCTTTGCCATTATATGTTTTGAGGAATCTAATTAATAATAAATTTAAAAACTAAAAAAACACGCTTTTATATATATAAAGCAAACTAAAAAGTGGAAGATAACTTTTTTAGTAATTCAAGTAAAGGTAGAGTGATAAATAAAAGAAATTATTTTAATGTAAAAAAACGTGGGGAGCCTGATGTTCACATTTTATTGATAGATGTGTCATGTGGGTAAATGTGCGTAATCCCATTCGCTTTGGACTAAAATACATGGATTTGCGTACACTTACCATACCGCACACTTGCCTCACATGACTAGATACTAGGAGTAGCGACATTATCGAAATATTTTCAGAAAGCACCCCACGCTTTTTTACATTAAAATAATTTCTTTTATTTATCACTCTACCTTAACTTGAATTATTAAAAAAGTTATTTTCTACTTTTTAGTTTTGTTTATATATATACAAAAGCGTGTTTTTTAGTTTTTTAACATACATACATACATATCATCACGCCATCATCATACATATCTCTGCCTACCCTGCAAGGGATATGGCGTGATGATATGTATGTATATGTTAGTTTTTTAAACTATTATTTAATTTCTATTTTTTAGTTCCGCTAAATACAGAAGCGCGATGTTATTTATTTTAATCTACTATGATTCCGTAACTATTATCGGTAACTGTAACAATTTGCCAAATCATTAAATATATACAGCTGTATTAATTGTGAAAACTCGATTTTTAAAATTCATTCAAATAATTTTACATTGTCGTCTTGTTACTAACTTGATAATATAATCAAAGCATTCATCAAATGCTAAGTAACAGAGAAGCTTTAGATGAAATGATTCGATTACGAAGACTATGACTAAGTGCTACATAAGCTTGTCCAGCAGCAAACTGTCGAGAGCCTAGATAAATGACTGCATGATCAACTGTATAGCCTTGATTCTTGTGGACGTTCGATGCCCAACTCAGAATGTCAATGGCAACATTCGTCTCTCAGCTGTTCCATATTTGGCAATTTTCTATCCAACTTACCTACTGCATAAAAATGTAATAAGTGCAAATATTTATAAATTTGAATTCATATAAATGTTAATGTTTTGAAATTATATGAAAATATAATTTTAACTGTATTTAACTATCGATTAAAATTTGAAGTAGTCACAAACGGTACTAAGATGGCCTAAACTAGTACTTCTTTTAAATTAGACAATAACTCACAAATGAACAATTAAAAAACTGAGTTTTACATTATTCCTGTATTAGTACATCTGTTTTATATTATAATAATACAAAAGTAAGTTATATAATACAATTTCATTTTTTAACTTTACACATAAGTATTGAATCAGTTGAAAACTATCTTATATGATAACATTCCAAGCTTTGACCTTAAATATTGAAATTTATCTTTAAGCAATGCTCTTGTAAGTATATCTGCAAATTGTCCATCACTACCAACAAACTGTAATACAATTATCTTTTTATAATACTTTTCTATAATAAAGTTATATTTAATTTCAATATGTTTACACTTCTTATGGAAATTAATATTTTTAATGACACTGATAGCAGTTTGGTTATCTAAATTAGGACAGAGTCCTCTTTACTTGAAAACTGTTTGATCCACATGGCCTCTTTTTAACAGCACAAGCTGTCATAAATTCAGCCTCTGTAGTAGATAGAGCCATAGTTTGTTGTCTTTGGCTGTACCAAGCCACAGCCGCCCGGTTCTTTATGAAAACATAGCCAGTAAGTGAATGACTTGTATCCATGTTCAGCCAGTACATGTTACTGTTTATAAATTAGCTGTTGTTATCAGATTTTTACTGTTTATAATAACAGTCAGTTTTGTCAAATCTTACTTGGCCACCACTATGAATAATCTGATTCACAGATATCAGATTGCTAGGTTGCTAGTTCGAGAATATGTAAAACATGACCTTTTTGTCATGACCTTTATAATATATAAGTGTCTAAGCTTACTTGTCCTGAGGACTGCACAGATAATTTCTCCTATATTTCTTTGTCAATACGCGAGATTTGAATGTGCACATAATTTGTTGGATTGACTGAGAGAATTATCTTCGTCTTAACTTTAGCGTCTCGTTTCTTATATACACTTTCTGAGAAGTTTTCTATGCAATCCCAGAGTTCCTCATGTTGTAAGTATGCATTGCAAAACGCCAGGTTGATAATTTGTGTGGCCAGACAGGTTTTCAATAAATGCGAGAGTATTATTTAATGCTATTTTCAAATAGATATCTCAATTCAAATACTTAAATGCTGGCAAAGCCCTAACAAGAAAACTTTTACACGAACTACGTTTCGATTTTAATATTCACTTCAATGTCTTTGATCACTGATTTTACCATTAGATGTTACACTGTCTTTATTTCTGAGCTTTTTTGGGCTCTTAACCTGATGAATTGAACGATGTAGCTCGAGTTTTATTACATATTTAATATGAAACTAACAAGAAAATTATACACAATTACACAGTGGCTTGATATCACGAAATAGAGAGAGATTGTTATTGTTAGAGGGCGCTGGTTTACGGTAGCACCCTCTAGGCGCGTAATTCGAAATTGAAAACTTCAATTCAACAATTTAATCCTGACTATCCCAATAACTGATTAGGATAATGGTGTAATCTTATTAAATTATTGCATTGTCATCGGTCCTCGATAAGGCTACTAAATTTAAATGAAATCTGACCGTTCGAAGTGGGTCAAAATCAAGTCCAAAGGAGTCGGTTACAAACATACAGGTCAAGCTAATAAAAAGCGTGTAAAAACTCAATATCCCTAAAGATGATGTTCAACATAGTTGATGGAAATATTATTAGAGATCCAATAGAAATAGCTAACTCTTTTAATAACTACTTCATAGATCGAATTTTCAAACGAGGCGAAAATTTGTATGAGTAAAAATTCAGGATCCTTATTCATGCCCCCGACCATACCTGACAGAGGATGTTCATAATAAAATATTATCACTCAAGGCCACGAATAGCACTGGATACGATGAAATATCCGCAAAACTACTAAAAACCGTGTACATCAGGATATTGTCTGTTTTAAGCCATATAATTAATTTATGTATTTCTCATGGCGTATTTCCCGAGGGAATTAAAATTAACTATAATAAAATCGGGTGGGGAGATGCTAGTGGTGTAGTTTACATAATCTAGATGTTTGTCGTATTTTTAAAAATAATTGTGTACTTGTATGCAGTGAAAGAAAAAAAAAGTGAAAAACAATAAAACATTTTTACTATAAAGTGTGTACAAAAAGACCTCGACGAACAAAAAAATACCATCTTAAAAAACGGCGAAAGAGTAACTGAACAAGTAACCCAAAACATAAACTATATTTTAGAAGGAAATTTCAAAATTAGTATTTTACGATAAATATATACAACCCCAAGGAAAAAAAATAAAATCAAGAAAAGAGACTGTATTTCATAGAGAAACAAATAAGAAAGAATAATATTGTCTTTTTCGGACTAGGAGAAATTGAAACACCATATTTAGATTTAGAAAGGATCATGATCAATTTTATAAAAGAACGCTTATCTTTGGACCTAGAAAATAGAGATATACAAGAAATAAAGAGGATAGGAAAAAAAAAGCGACAGACCTAGACCAATAGTACTTATTTGTGCAACATTCGATATAAAAATCCAGATAATTAAAAGGAGCAGCTCACTGAAAAATACTACATTATATATAAAAGAAGATTATCTACAAAATATTCTTGAAAAACGAAAAGACAGCAACAGCAGGCACGTATTGAAAAGGAGAAAAGTAACTCTGTAATAATAAAAATAACAAAAGGATGCTTTCAACATCTCCTAAAACCAACCCTATCAGAAGCGACAGAAAAGGAAAGCAGGCTAGCAAAAAAAAACAAAACCCAAAATATTAAAAACACTCAATTCACTCATAAGAAAACTTCTAGCCTCTCAGAGAACTTAAAACCAGGAATCCTCACTTTCCTAACTACTAAAAACCTAAATAGCTCATACGAAAAAAGGTGTTTCTAGCACCGTCTGGATCAATAACATAAACAAGATCTCCTTCTCTTAGGGCCCTTTCTTCCTTATAACTTTCTTTCTCGGGATCACTTCTTCTTCTTCGCGTGGAGTTCTTTCCTTATGGACAACTTTTAATGCTGTCTTTACAGTACGTATGAGGCGCTCCCAAGCCCCATCCCAGTACGGAATAGCAGGGGGTATAAACGTGCATGATATGTCATGATTAATGGCTTCGTTTTTCAAGTTTGCCGGGTCCAATTCCGGAATGGACCGTTTTAATTCAGCGTGAGCGCCCCTGAAATTGGTCCCATTGTAGTACATTCTCTGTGGACAACCGCGTCTGGCGGCCGTACGTCGAAGAGCCACAAGCAGAAAATGGACTCCTTCACAATGAAGGAGTACATTGTCAAGGTTGGAAAAGTTTCTATGTGCACGGCTCTCACTGTAAGGCAAGTAAATAAAACGCCGTATCTCGTTCGTGACGTCTTCCCACAATCACCTCCATGGGGCCCAACAGGTCAACTCCACAATGTGTAAATGGACGTCGATGGTGAGTCATTCTGCCTTCAAGTAAGTCTCCCATTCTTGGAATTTCATAACATACATTTCGATACCACACTCTTCACTGTTGGTCGTAATCTAATTATCCAATATCTTTGTTTTATCTCATTAACTATTGTTTCTTGATTGTCGTAAGCAGCGTTAACGTGGTAGTATTTTATAATGAATCTAGGGATGTAATCTTTTCCATCAAGTATTGCGGGACTTTTCATTTCAGGTGGTACATTAGGAGCGGCGTCGATGCCGCCACCAGCGTGTAGAACACCATGCTCATCTAGGTACGGCGTCAAGGTAAGTAACTTACTAGCATTAGGTATATTTTTAGCATTTTTCAAAAGGGCAACTTCCACTCTAAGCGATTGTGCTTGTGAGTATCACAATATAAAACGTTCAGCTCATTTATTTGGTAATATAGGAAAATCGTAGGTCTCCCGCGTCGCAACGTCGGCAACATTATCCTTCGTGGGTACATATCGCCACTCTTTTATTTGTGTGAGTTGCCATTTTTCAAACTTCTTATCGCCCATTCAACTTAATCCATACTGATGCCATCGGAGGACGCCGTTGTCGAATGTTGATCTACTAAACCACATGCAACACCGGCGTCAACCGTAGCATCCGCATACATATTGCCAAAATATTCACTCCATCAGCTTAACACGTCTTGTGTTTGTGTAAGAATGTCTCCACCTTTAGACCTTATTTTATTCATTCTGAAGGCTGACCAACCACCCAGAGACTTCTTCACCTCCCTCCAAAAGAGTTTGGTGTTACCCTCGAAGTTTTTAGTCAGCCTATCTTCTGCACTCATACTTGCTCTATCACGTTTCTCTTTCACCAAGGCCTTGGTGTCATTCTTACATTGCCGATATATTTCTTTCTTCTGTTCAGTCATACTGTCATTCAGATTCAAAAAAGAGACATAGTCCAGCCACGCTTTCTTCTCTTGCTCTACGGAAGCTGCCACTCCCGCATCTCACCATGCATCACCATTTGTTTTTCTATGCCTCTTTGAACTTCTACATACTTCTTTCGCTGTATCTACCATATTCTCTTTCAATACTCTCCAGCATTCTTCAATGTCCGATTGCGGCTGGCTTGCCATCGTCAGCCGTTCTCGGACACCCTCTGCATACTTTTCTCTTACACACTCTTCTTGCAACCTTTCAACCTTTATTCTTTCAAGCCCTCCGAAGTGGACACGCTCTCGCCAGTGCCTCCACTTTCTGAACAGACCACTAAATCTCACAATAACGAGATAGTGGTCCGTATCGACTGTGGGGCCCCTGTAGGCTCTTGCGTCCAATATTTTGCTTCGGAGGCGACTGTCCACCAAAATTAAATCTATTATACTTTTTTGTTCATTCCTAATCCATGTATACATATGGATGTCCTTATGTTGGAAAAATGTGTTTGACACAATAAGGTTCTCTCCATGCATACATCCGCTATGAGCCTACCTGCGTCGGTCACTCTCTTATCACCAAATGGACCAAGTACGTCCTCATAGTCGAGACGTTTGGTCCCCACCCATCCGTTCAAATCGCCGCATACAATCACGCATTCACTGGTTTCTGCCATATCCAGAACTTCTCTAACATTGTTCCAAAACTTCTCTAGGTCTGATGCCACTGAGGATCCTACGGGAGCATATGCTACAACCATGAATACCTTGGTGACACCTAGTTTTATACGGACCCAAAGAAGTCTGGCATCATACATTCCGTAATCCTTCACACCTGAGGCCAAGCGAGAGGTCAACAGCACTCCTACCCCCATGCTGGCTCGATCGCTTTGTGGTACACCAGACCACAGAGCCATCCCGCCACCAGGAAGATAGCAGGCGTCGCTGCCCCTTCGCTTGGTCTCTGTTACACAGAGCACGTCTAGCTGTTTGTCCGCCATGACGGATATCAGCTCGTGCAACTTACCTTCCACACAACCTCTTACATTCCACGTGCCCACGCGGCACTCTGCTCTCCTCGACTCGCCTGACTGGGCAAGGCGTGATGGGTGGCGGCCCCCATCGCCGCAACTGCCGATGTTCGTACCGACGGGGGCGGGTCGGTACGCGTCGCCTCCGGGGGACGCCCTAACCCGTATTGCGGTACGCATATCGAGCCCGATTAGCAGTCTAATTAGACTGGTAGAGGACGCGAACGAGCACGCTCCGGACTATGCCCCCCTTACTAAACTACAATATTTTCTTTTTTGTGACCAGGTTCACCACATCGAAAACACACCATATTTCGATTACTACTATTAAGTATTTGCTCTGATTATCTCCCTTTCGCTCCATAGTTCGGCCGCCTAACGTAAGTATTTTACCTGATTTTAACCCTACCCTGGGGTACACATGCACCCCACAAAAAGAAACGCCTTTACAAAAGAATAACAAACTTTTATTTCAAAAATTAACGTACATATCCTTTCTTACATTACTAAAGTCCTTTTTATCATAATTGGGTAAACTAATTCGGAACTCTAATTTGAGCATATTTTGCTTTGGTGCTCATTACAAATGAAAGTTTTGCACGTAGCACATTCTGTACGCGATTGCCGGTCCTTGGACCTTGGAAAAAAGGAACACGTACCAGATTTTGAATTTGAAGGAGTTCCCACAGCTAATAGTTGCTTTGTTCCTAAAATATCTTCAATACTTACTTGCAGGGACGTTGGCAAAGTTAGGTACTGAAATCTTTCTTCCAGGTAGGGTTTGATGAGATTAAAAGCGAGAGTCTTCAAGTGACTGCGTATATTATCTTGCTAATTAGTGGTCGTTGAAGAATGCAGCAATATCATAGAATTAATCCCAACAATATTTGAAGACACAAAGACTCCAACGACGAGTTTTGCCAGATACGCTGTATGTATGACAAAGCTGGTCAAATGTATCAACGCCTCCCTTTGTTTGATTATAATAACTAAAATTGTATCTAAGAAAGAAAATATCAATGTAAAACAAAAACAACAGCAACTTTTAGCATACATAAACCATCTGT
This sequence comes from Lymantria monacha, assembly GCA_905163515.2. Lineage (NCBI taxonomy): Eukaryota > Metazoa > Arthropoda > Insecta > Lepidoptera > Erebidae > Lymantria > Lymantria monacha. The sequence goes on along the minus strand of LR991107.1, from coordinate 20,468,632 downwards.
GTAACAATTTTAGACTAATTCATGTTCAAAACAATGAAAAAAATATGTTACAATACTTACGTTGATAGTACCCTGGGGTACTGGTGCACCCCACAAGCATTGTACCACGTTTTTCCCTTAGCAGAAGCGCCGTCCGATAGAAGCATCCACGCTTCCCCCCACCCCACGTAAATACCCCGACGTGCGACACAAACAGTCAAAAAGAAAAAAAGTAATAAACTATTCAAATGTTTTTTCTCGATTTGTACCCCAGGGTACGGTTCTACGGCGTATAATCCTCCTGAGGGTCCCGACAACGTCGGGGAGTCCCTTGCTGAGTTGGCATCGGAGCGCGTTTCGGGAACGCGCTCCGATGACAACTCAGTCAGCTCCGTTTCGTATAGGAGGGGGGCAAATTCTGCTAAAGCCGCGGGGGGCCCGGCTGTCAACTCGGCCCCAATATTGAAAACAAAGAAGAGGACGCCCAAAAACCTATTGTGCACGACCTACAGGCGCACAGTGGACGCGGAGGTTAGGCGGCGTCAAAAAGAAAGAGCAGCAGAGAGGTTAAAGGCGGCGGAAAAGATGGCGGATACACGCATCTCTCCGCCTAGAGGCCAGGAGACGCGCCGATCTGCGTCTCCTGCGCCTAATGTAGATAGTGTAAATCCTGTATATATAGACGAACAAAAAAATATTGTAAATATAGAAACAAAAAATATGTATATAGGATTGAATGTAGATAGCGATGGAAGCGGCACTCCACCTGCTGCAAACCTCCGGGCCGCCGCCTCGCCGCGTTCTGCCGCGGTGAGTCTGGCGGCGGCACTGGAGGTGCGACTGGAAGACTTCTCTCTGAGGGCTCGGAAGCGTCCCCATGTAGAGGGGAGCTCGGAATCCGACCTTGGAGAGGGGTCTTCAAAACTCCCCCCGCCGAAGGTGGCGACATCGCGCCGCGGTAGGGGGAAGGCGACGGCAACCAGGGCGGCGGCTCCGACGCCGGCTGGTTCGACTGGGGGCGCTGCGACTCGCAAGTCCAAAGCGGTCGCCGCGTCGGTGGTGAGGGCGTCGGAAAGACCCCTCCCTGCTGACGAGGCGACTGAGGACATGGCGGGCAGCGGCACTCCCCAGCCCAAGATGGAGGCCCTGCAGGCCGAAAACGCCCGCCTTAGTGGCGAGGTGTCGGCTCTGCGGGGTCAGAATCTCCAGCTCGGGAAGGAGCTGGCGGCGGTGCAGCGGGCGCACCGTGAGTTGTCCAGACAAATGGCCGACTTGCGGGCCCAATATGCGCCGCCGGCTAGCGCCGGCCCAGGTGCCGTCGCTAAGGGAGGGAAGAGGGAGCCGCCTCGTGTTGCGGAGCGTGGCCCCGAGACGGTTCGGCCCGTAGAGCCGATCCCGCTGCCCGCGGTGGAGGGTGTGCCGGACGAAACCGTGCGCGCCATAATTGAGTCGGTCGGGAAACTGGTCGACGCGCGCATGGCGGCTCTGGAGGCAAGGCTGCCTCCGGAGCCTCGACTCCGGCCACCACTCGCCGCGGACAAGCGGCCACCACTCGCCGCGGACAAGCGGCCACCACTCGCCGCGGACAAGCGGCCACCACTCGCCGCGGACAAGCGGCCGTACGTGGTGACAGCCCCCGCCCCGCTACCCTGCCAGGGTGGCCGCGTGGGGAGCTTCGCCGCGGCCGTGGCTGGGCCCAAGCCGAAAGGGCCCGCTCCGCAAGGCCAAAAGAGGACGGCACTGGCTCCTGCCAAGGCCGGGCCGCAGTCGTCGCCCGCAGCTGCGCCGCGGGTGGCGACCAGTGCGCCCGCGACTGCGCCTCCCACGCCCGGCACATCTGCCCCGCCCGAACAGGGGTGGCAGGTGGCCGAGCGTGGCAGGAAGAGTCGCGGCCAAAGGAGACGGACGGAGGCCAAGCGCGCCGCTGCGGCCTCCGTTCCCCAGGCAGGAGCCGGGGGGAGGGAGAGAGGGAGGCCGCACAGGAGGCTCCGGCCGCCGAAGACAGCCGCAGTAGTGATTACTGTGCTGCCTGAGGCCGCCGAAAAGGGCCTCAACTATGAGGCCGTTTTGAGAAAAGCCCGGCGGGAGCTAGACGTCACCGATATTGGTGGCGTCGAAGCCACGACCCGCAAGGCCCGGACAGGGGCTCGAGTACTCGAGTTCCCTGGGGCCGAGGGCGCCAAAACGGCCGATAGTATTGCGGCCAAGTTGAGGGGCCTGTTCGCCGAGGAGGGCGGCATTAAAATCGCCAGGCCTGTGAAGTGCGCAGAAATGCGCGTCACGGGCTTGGACGATTCCGTGACAGCAGAGGACATCCGGGAGGCCATTGCCTCGAGAACCGGGTGTACCCTTGATGTTGTCCGGGTTGGTGCCATCTGCCCTGGCCCAGGTGGCGTGGGTGCTGCATGGGTGCAGTGCCCGGTGGAGTCGGTCAGGAAACTGGCCGACTCGGGCAGGCTCCTCGTGGGCTGGAGTTCGGCGCGGGTGACCGTGCTGGATAACCGGCCCGCGAGGTGCTACAAGTGCATGGCGATCGGGCATACCCGACCGACGTGCACTAACTGCTTTGACTGCGGCGGGTTGTGTTTCCGCTGCGGTCAACCCGGGCACATGGCAGCATTCTGCGCTGCCCCGCCCCACTGCCCCGCGTGTGCGGCGGGCAATAAGCCTGCTAAGCACCGCATGGGCTCTGGGGCCTGTAGGCCTCCAGCTTCGGCCCCAAAGGGGCGGAGCGGCCGTTCGACCACGGCTGCTTCCGCTCCTAGTGCGGCCCGATTGCCCGCTGGCATAGAGGAGGGCATGAACACGGCCAATTAATGGCGGCCGAGTCCATCCACCTCCTGCAGGCCAACATCAACCACTCCCCTGGTGCGCAGGATCTTCTCCTGCAATCCATGGCGGAGTGGACGATTGGTGCAGCCGTAGTCGCGGAGCCGTACTGCGTGCCTGATCGCCCCAATTGGGTGATCAGCCAGGACGAGACCGCGGCAATCGTCACCTCCACGCTGCGGCATTGCCCGCTCTTATCCCTTAAGGATAGGGGCGAAGGGTTTGTCGCAGCGGAATGGGGGGAGGTCACGCTTTACGGCGTGTACTTCTCCCCTAATAGGAGTGCGGCTGATTTCGGGGCCTTCCTTACCAACTTGGCGGCTTCGATACGGCGACTGGCACCGCACCTAGTCCTTGTCGTGGGGGACTTCAACGCCAAATCTGTGGCGTGGGGGTCCCCTACGACGGACGATCGCGGGCGGGCAGTCGTGGAGTGGGTTGCTTCGCTGGGCCTCTGTATTCTCAACAGGGGCTCAGTGGACACGTGTGTGCGGCCGCAGGGCGGGTCGATAGTGGACTTATCGTTCGCTAGCCCTGCGCTCGCACAACGAGTGAGGAACTGGCGTGTCCTGGAGGATGTTGAGACTCTGTCTGACCATTTATATATTCGGATGGAGATCTCACCCCGGGACCGGGCCGGTAGGGGTCACAGGGCGAACGGAGCTCCCGCGTTTCCGCGGTGGGCTGTGGGGCGCCTGGATGGGGACCTGCTGGCGGAGGCGGCCATTGTGCATTCATGGCTGTCCTCACCGCCCCCAGCGGACGGAGGAGTGGACGCTGAGGCTGGCCGCATTCGCAGTGCGATGACGCAGATTTGCGATGCGGCCATGCCCCGTGCACGGCGTCTACCTCCGAGGCAGGGGGTTTACTGGTGGTCCCCGAGGCTGGCGGATCTTCGTGCGGCTTGCATATGTGCCCGAAGAGCCTACACCCGCAGTCGGCGGCGTCGCCGCGATGATGAACGGGAGGGTCAGCTGTACGAGGCTTACCGCAGTGCGCGGTCTGCCTTCAGGCTGGCCATCCGTTTCGCCAAAGACGAGAGTTGGCGGGAGTTGTTGAACGGTCTCGACCGTGATCCCTGGGGTCGCCCGTATCATGCGGTGCTGAGTAAGCTCCGCGCGCAGGCCCCCCCCCCCCTCACCGAGACCCTTCAACCCGACCTCCTCCGCAGGGTGGTCGAGGGACTGTATCCGCAACAGCCGGAACACACGCCCCCGGCATGACCGGGGGCGTGTGTGTGCTTCGTGGCCAGATGATGACCGGGAGGCCGATGAACATAGTGTTCCGCCTGTGACGGAATCAGAGGTGGGGGCGGTGGTGGCGAAGATTCGTTCCGCCAATACCGCCCCCGGCCCGGACGGAGTACCCGTCCGGGTGTTGATGATGTTCCTCGAACACCTGGAGCCACGCCTCAGGCAACTGTATAACGCCTGCCTAGCGGCGGGACGGTTCCCTGAGTGCTGGAAAGAGGGGAGGCTGGTTCTCCTGCCAAAGCCGGGACGGTCTCCGGATTTGCCGTCGGCCTATAGGCCTATCGTGCTGCTGGACGATGTGGGCAAGCTGTTGGAGCGCATCCTCGCTGCTCGCATCGTCCGGCACCTTGACGAGGTGGGGCCCAACCTGTCGGACGTTCAATTCGGTTTTCGAAGGGGGCGTTCGACCGTTGCGGCTCTACTGCGCTTGAGGCAGGCGGCGGCGGAGGCCGTCACTGGCGGAGGGGTGCTGTTGGCGGTGTCTTTGGACAACGCCAACGCATTTAATAGTCTGCCATTTAGCTGCATCAGGGAGGCGCTCCGGTATCGCGGAGTGCCCTTATACCTGAGGCGGCTAGTGGCAGACTATTTGCACGGGCGCAGTGTCCTCTGCGCGAATCGCGCAGGGGACATTGTGCGCACGCCCATGTCGTGCGGCGTCCCACAGGGGTCGGTCTTGGGGCTGACTCTGTGGGACATCGGTTACGACTGGGCGTTGAGAGGGAGTCTCCCCCCCGGGCTGGGCTTAATTTGCTATGCTGACGACACGCTCGTCACAGCCCGGGGTAGGACACCGCAAGAGGCGATGAGCCTGGCCACTCTCGGCACCGAGGAGATGGTCGGGCGAATCGAGGCGCTGGGAATCAGGGTGGCTCTAGATAAGACGGAGGCCATCATGTTTCACGGGCCCCGCACGGGGCCACCCGTCGGCGCCTCGATAGTCGTCAACTCCGTCCCCATCGGTATCCAGGCCCATATGAAGTATTTGGGCCTGGTGCTCGACGGGCGGTGGTTCTTCCGGGAGCATTTCAGAAGACTTGCTCCCCGGCTGGTCGGCGTGGCGTCCGCCCTTTCACGGCTTATGCCGAATCTGGGCGGACCCAGCTTTGAAAGTCGACGGCTATACGCGGGGGTGGTCCGGTCAATCGCATTGTACGGCGCACCCGTGTGGGCGAGGGCTCTGACCGTCCGCCTTAGGGCTATTCTGCGGCGACCGCAGAGAGCCATGGCGATCAGGGCTATCCGCGGATACCGCACGGTGGCGACCGAGTCAGTATGCGTATTGGCCGGAACGCCCCCTTGGGACTTGGAGGCGGAAATGCTCGCCGGAATATATCGGCGGGTGTCTTCCACTCGCGAGGAAGGTGGCGAGGTTTCGCCTAGCGAATTGGCCACCTGGCGCGAAGACGCCCGCCGGGAAGTCCTTGCCTGTTGGGCGATGCGGCTGGAGAGGCCTCGATTCGGACTTCGTGTCATCGAGGCCGTCCGGCCCGTACTGATGGAGTGGCTGGAGAGGCGGCACGGAGTCCTCTCTTTCCGGCTGGTGCAGATCTTGTCGGGGCATGGTTGCTTCGGCAAGTACCTGTACACGGTCGCAAGGAGGGAGACGACTTCGTCCTGCCAGCAGTGCGGCGACGACGAGGACACAGCGCAGCATACGCTCGAGGTCTGCGTGACCTGGGCTTCGCAGCGCTCTGCCCTCGTCGCCGCCATCGGTGCCGACCTCTCGCTGCCGGCCGTCGTGAAAGCGATGGTCGACAGTGAGAGGAATTGGGACGCGGTCGCCGCCTTCTGCGAGAGCGTCATCTTGCAGAAGGAAGCGGCGGGGCGAATCCGGGAGGATCTCCTCTTCGAGGATTCGCGCCGCCGCCGGCGACTGGGGCGGCGAAGGCGAGAATACCTCCACCTTATGCCGCCCTAGCCGAGGCAGCGGGTGACCGGACCGGGGATTAGTGTGGTCACCCCTGGAGAGAGGCCACCGCGTGAAGACGACGCCCTGACATCGAGACATAATATTAGTCGAGATGGCAGGGCGTCGACCCGAGAGGATACCCGTGACCGGATGGGCCACTGAAGAAAAGAACGCGTACCAGTGGCCCACCCGCAATGCGTAGAGAGGTATATTGTAGGGCGGGTCTACGGGGTCGTGCGCCACTTCTTCCGTCGCCCCGGACGGATTAGCGGGGCGTGACCGTTCCGTAGCCCGCCGCCAAAAAAAAAAAAAGGGTACGGTTCTAGGGTTAAAGAACTTGTTTTCGTTACTGTCTTGCTGTTAATAGCCGAATATATTTTACTATGTAGAAATAAATGATGCCAACTCATCTCATATTTGAAAACTACCCGCCTCTGCTGCTGTGCTAATATTATTGTCACCGATAGAACTTACAATTATGGAAATTATATTGCGTTCAGTAAAAGACAATTGCATTTTATTAATTTTACTTTTTTGTAGGTATAAAATAAAAAATATAACGACTGTCCTTCGTTAGGTTTCATTTTCATCCATTCTTTCAATAAAACATACATGTATATATATATATATATATATATATATATATATATATATATATATATATATATATATATACAGAGTGGAAGTGGACCGCTCCCGAAAACAAAGACAGGTGACCCTACTAGTCCTACTTGTAATGATAGGCTAGAAAAAAATTCGATTCAGAAGAAAAAAAATTTTTTTTTCACAAAAAAATTTCAGTTTTTTTCACATTCCATCGTATTAGGACAGTGCTATGTAACGATAATTCCATAAAAAATACATAACTATACTCAGATGACAAAAGACGCAATCTATTCAAAACTCACGATCATATGTTCAAGAGTTCAACGACCTCGCGTGGTGAAAAAAAATATTTTTTTTCATCCGAATCGATTTTTATATATATATATATATATACACACACATACATACATATCATCACGCCATATCCCTTGCAGGGTAGACAGAGAGAACACAGTGCCAGAGAACTCTATCTCTGCATACTTCACTCGCTTCCTCAACATTCATAATTCTCTGACCGATCTGGTCTAGGTAGGTTAGTCTCGGTCTCCCTCGGTACCTACATCCTTCCACTTTCGCATTGTATATCTTCTTAACCAGACGTTCGTTCGGCATTCTTTCCACATGTCCGAACCATCGGAGCATTCCCTTTTGCATCTTTACACCATCATCATCAACCTGCTCTTATCCCAATTTATTTGGGGTCGACGCAATATGTCTTCTTCTTCCATACAACTCTATCAGACGTCATCTCTGTGGAGCATTCCCTTTCGCATCTTTACACCAATACTCTCTTTCATACCTACTCGCTCTCTTACGTCGTCGTTACGAATGCGGTCGGTCAGCCTAACTCCACAGATTTTCCGCAGAGATCGCATTTCGACCGCATTAATTTTACTTTCATACTCTTTTATGCATACCCAACTCTCGCTTCCATGCAGTAATGTTGGGACAAGCACTGCGTTATGTATTGCTGCACGTGCCTTCTGGCTGAGGTGGTGGCTGCCGAGAAGTTGCCCCAACGCTGCGTTCACTCTATTTCCCGCATTCACTCTTCGCTCTATATCAGTGGTGTACCTTCCATCTCGGCTAAATCCACATCTAAGATATACAAATTCATCCACTTGCTCTAGTAAATCATTACCTATTGTTACTCTTACATCTGTTCTGGCTTCATCTTTTTCAAAGACCATTATTTTGGTTTTGCTCACATTCACGCGTAGACCACTTTTCTTACAATCTTCTGTCATTGTGTCGACTAGGGTCTGCAGGTCAGTCGCTGACTGTGACAGCAGGATTGCATCATCTGCATAAAGCAGAGCAGTGACCACTGAGTCGCCCATCTGGACTCCCACATTCATATCGTTCAACCTTTGGAGACATTTATCCAGATATATAATAAACAGCCTGGTTGACAGAACGCACCCCTGCTTAACGCCGATATTGACGTCAAACCAAGGCGACATTCTATCATCCAGCCGCACACAGGCTCTACAGCCCATGTAACTGGACTGCACAGCCTGTAGCAGTTTACCGTTAATACCATACTCCGGTAAAATGTCCCAAAGTTCCTTTCGTACAACCGTGTCAAATGCTCTCTCCAGATCCACAAAACTGCAGAAAACCCTCTGACCTAGAGCCAGATGCTTCTCTACAATGTTGAGCAGAGAGAACACTTGATCCATGCATCCCCTTCCACTCCTGAAACCTCCTTGTGTCTCACACAGTAAACCATCGGACACCATCCTCATTCTCCTTTCAATAATTTATATATATATATATATATATATATATATATATATATATATATATATATACACATATATATATATACAGGGAGTATCAGAGAATGGAACAGCTGGTCAGAAGGATGGTGGGTAATGATGATAGGAACTCATAACAAAAATTTCAAAACAAAAATCCTCAACATATTCATACTTTGTTAAATACATATTAGAAATTCAGTAAATGAATGATAACGTTTCAATAAAAAACCCAATCTTCGCCTTTACGACATTGCGAACATCTGACTGGTGAATGACCTATTTCAATAGCGATGGTCTGTTACAGAAATGCCTACAAACAGTTTTAAAGAAATGCCGACATCCAGAGATGTAGTAAGGAATAAGAAATAAAATTAAAAAATTACCTTCTGATGTAGGCAAATATTCTTTTCTTTAACTTAAAAAAAAATATATATTAAAACAGTAGGTTTGTATCGGAAATGTAATTCGTCTCTGTATACTTTAGACTATTAAAATATGTCAAAGACTTGCCGCCATATGTCCGTCCCGTTCTGCCTACTTTGTTGCTTACTCTTGCAAAATGAAGCTCCGCTTACACTGGTCATACACCGAACAACAAGCGAATAGTCTAATTCTTCTATATAACGATTCTCATCACGTGACCTTATTATTAATAAAATGATTCCCTGGTCGCTGGTTCCGTTAATCCTTCAGTTTTATTATTAGATAAATTCCTAATGCACAATATAATGTTTTGCAATTGTCACTCTAATTTTTCGCTAGTTTTCGTAGTAGATTAGATTGATGGCAAACTGAATGGATCGGATGTGGCGTGAATATACCATATACATTCACGCCCCATCCGATTCAACCAAGATGCCGGAGGGAACAGTGAGTGACCCCATAACCTCCCAGCACGTACCGGTCAGCGGTACCCGGTTCGTGTCATCGGTGACCCGTCCGAACGAACATACACTTATTCATTAACGATTAATTTTAACTAATGTGAGCTTACCTTTATAAAGAAAGTTGTAGGTTAAAAATTGAATTATTATTGTTTTATAATTTATATTAGTTTACCCCGCCCCGGGTGTTCGGCCTAAGGTCACGTACGAACGATTATCATTTCCTTAGACTTTCTTCATGTATTTCGTGTATTAAAGATTAGTCTTTTAAAGTGTTTAGTAATATAATGTGAGCGTTTGGTATTCCATGCACTCGTGGTGATCAAATGGTGTTTGCATTTTGCCTTGATATGATGTGTAACTTATGTGTTTCATATCAAAAATTAATGAAATGTGAATTCTAAATAAATTTTAATATCAAAACTATAATGTTAAAACCGTAGGGTTTTACCTGGATTATCTGGATATGTCGTATACCATATCAATATTGGATATTTACCACTATGGCAACTTTAACAAAAAGGTTAGTTCATCGTATTTATTAAATATAAGTAGGTGTTACTAACCCCCGTGTAGCTATGGGATAGTATACAATTGTCGTCGCCCCTTACTTACCCGTGGAAATCGTAAAAATCGGCTGTCTCACCAGGAAAGTGGGCAACGTCTCTGTACGAGCCAAAATTGCTCACACAGCGATTTGCGTGCTATAAGTGCTGCGACCTAGTTAGCATGAGGCAGTCGTATACAATCCTCCGTAGTGCACAAACGTGTGTAGTATTAACGTTACGAGAGGTGCGACTCAGATACACCGGGGTTACCGTAAGCTACGGAAAATCCCAAACATCTTTTGGTCCTTCGAGCCGGAAAATCCCAAACATCTTTTGGTCCTTCGAGCCGGATATTTGGTCCTTCGAGAATCTGTGGAGTGCTTGGTGTGGAAATTCCCAGTTACGTTAGCAAATCGGTGCTTTTGGCTTCCCAGAAGAGGGTCTCACCAAGAGCATTGAGAAGGTGCACATAACGTAAAGGAGGGAGTGCTACGCTAAGTACCAGCAATTAACGAACCAGCGGGGATAACGTCTACTGCTGCAACAACTAAACTAACTATCAAATAACAATGTCAAAAGAAGTTGAATTTGTAGAGCTCATAAATAAACAGCAAAACAGCTACGAGAAAATCAAAGCCCTGCAAAGCAATTACAAAAAGGATTCTGTAAGTAGAAAATCTATAGATTACCTTAACAAGCGCATCGAAACGCTACAATCTCTCTGGGATGAATTCTTATCAAACCATGAGATCTTGATAAAATATGAGTCGGTCAAGAGAGACCATGACTATTTTAAGGAGAACATTTTTAACATAACGAGAAGCATGTTTAACGAAACAAAAAAGTCTATGACTGAACTGCGAATCGAGGTTTTAACAGAGTCTGGATTTACGAGCATTTCAGCACCAAACAATCCTGGAACTAGTGGAACACCACAATCAGATGCATCGATAAGGCAACGGCTACCAGCAGATGAGACAAAAAAGCTTTTACGTCAGCAGATGTGTAACTTTAACGCCTTGGACCGAGCAGTGACCAAAATTAATCTTAATGAAATGAAAGAAAAGTGGCAATTTCAAGATCAACTAAACATCCTACAATCCAAGTGGGAAAACATCGACAAAATTCATTGGGAACTAAGCTACTTACTACAAGGAGACGACAAGGATTATGAGGCGAGATTCTACCATTGGGAAGAAGTCTATGACAACCTGAAGGCAGAGCTAAATAGAAAAATCTTTGAATCATCTCATTACGAAAAATTGACACCACGCATTGAATTGCCGGAGTTAGACGGAGTTTATAGTAACTGGGTTTCTTTTAGAGATTTATTCATCGAGATGATCCATAATAATCCAACACTAAACAAAACGCAAAAAATGAAGTTCCTAAAATCTAAATTGAGAGGAGAAGCTGAGAAACTGATAAAACATCTTTCTGTAAGTGCTGAGAATTATGACTCATGCCTAGATATAATCCAACATCGCTACGACAACAAGCGATTACTTTTCACATCATATATAGACACGCTTCTAAATCAACCATCTATCGATAAAGCGAACTCAGTTAACATAAAGAAGCTGCACGACACAACAAAAGAGTGTTTAAATGCACTGGAAAATATCAAAATAGATATTCCAGTATGGGGCCCACTCATTGTCCATTTGCTGTCGTCGAAACTGGATGACGAAACTTACGGTGACTACATACAGAGTATGAAACAATCAAGAGAGCTACCTGACTTAAATGAGTTTATGGAGTTCCTGGAATTAAGGTTCATGTCATTGGAAACAAATCGAACAAAAAAAGGGATACAGAAACAAAATTCAACGAATATACAACAAAAAAATTACAGCAATTACAAGTCAACGAACTTTAATAACTCGGACAAGTACACAAAAAGCTACCATGCTACATTGCGAAAATGCCCTCTTTGCATAAACGATCACGTGTTATGGCAGTGTCCTACATTTCTAGACTTGGATGTCGCAACGCGTAATCAAACAATACAAAAAATTAACGTGTGCAAAAATTGTTTATTTCATCACGGCAAATATAAATGCAATTCAACAAAACGATGTCGCACGTGTAATTTGAAACATCATACCCTACTTCATGATGATAATTTCAGAGGGCAACAATCGAGATCATCCACCTTAACAACAGCTGAGCGAACCTCGAACCACATCAGCGGGGAACAAGAGATACTCTTAACAACCCTTCAACTTCAAGTCAAGAACAAAGAAGGAGATTACGTCATCCTTCGGGCGTTACTGGATCAAGGATCTCAAGTAACATTGATCACAGAAAATGCCGCTCAACGCTTGAACTTACCACGTAGCAAAATGAACGCCGCCATCACGGGCGTTGGCTCTATAATGGGCACGAGTAAGGGGATGATTAAACTAGAATGTAAATCAATTCATTCTGAATATGCATTCCAAACTGAAGCACTAGTAATGAGAAAACTTATCAACAACCTGCCCAGCTCAACAATCAACGCGGAGAACTGGTCACACCTCGATAACATCAAGTTGGCTGATCCGGCATTCAACATCTCTGGGCCCATCGATGTATTGTTGGGAGCAGAAATTTACTCCGAAGTTATCCTAGAAGGAATGATTAAACGTGACACTAACTCGCCAGTAGCTCAGCAGACTAAATTAGGCTGGATACTGTGTGGTGCAACAAAGCAATTCAACTGTCTAATTACCCTAACAGAGTTAGAAGATTTTTCCAGATTCTGGGAGACTGAAGAAATCCCTTCAGCACTCGAGACTACATCGAAGGACGAATACTGCGAAAAATATTACACAGAAACCACAGAACGATTAAAGAACGGACGATATGTGGTAAAAATGCCAATGAAAGCTAACTTTGAACAAAACCTTGGCAACTCTAAGTCTCAAGCCATCGCGCAATTTCTTCAGTTAGAAAAGAAAATGGCGAGACAAGAACACTTTGCAAAGCTATACAAGCAATTTATAAATGACTATATCGATTTAGGTCATATGAAGAAAATAATTGAAAGCACAAGTAAAGTACAAGCTTACTTACCACACCACGGAGTGTTAAAGGATAGCTCAACAACTACAAAACTACGAGCTGTTTTTAATGCTTCCATGAAAACAGACTCGGGCCTTAATGACTTGATGGAAAAAGGGCCAAACTTACAAAAGGACATTTTATCCCTGATCATTAAATGGCGGAGCTATAAATATGTTCTGACGGCGGATATCGAAAAAATGTACCGTCAAATCCTTATTCATCAAGATCAACAATGTCTACAAAAAATATTTTGGAGAGAATCAGTAAATGAACCGCTAAGAGAGATGCAGCTGTGTACCCTAACTTATGGGACCAAAGTCGCGCCATTCATCGCGATGCGCACTCTCCAGCAATTAACTAAGGATGAAGGCAGCGCTTTCCCTTTAGCCCAGAAAGCTTTACAAAACGAGGCATATATGGATGACGTCACCACAGGTCACCATAACATTGAAACAACGAAATTACTACAAAAGGAGCTCTACGAGTTACTTAGGAAAGGTGGTTTCACCTTACGAAAATGGGCAACTAATGAACCATCTATTCTCAAAGAATTACAAAATTACGAAAAGAGTCATTCTAAAGACTTTAACTTTAAACAACACGAGTTCAGTAAAATACTTGGACTCGCATGGGATTGCGCAAGCGACACATTCCATTTTATTAGCGAAGAATTTAACAAGAATATAAATTCGCCATACACGAAACGCAGGCTATTGTCAGAGATAAGCAAGATCTACGATCCACTCGGTTGGTTAGCTCCAATGACTATCCAAGCGAAATTAATCTTCCAAAAGCTATGGAGTGAAAACTACCAAAATATCGGTTGGGATGAAAATGTACCTGAAAACATAACAAACGAATGGATAAAAATTAAATCAGAACTACCAAACATAAACAACATAACTCTACCAAGATGGATCAGAAACGAAAACAATAAACCCATCGAATTGCATGCCTTCTGTGACGCAAGCGAGCAAGCTTACGCATGCGTTATATACGGCCGAACTACGTCACGGAGCGGAGCGTTCGAAACTACTCTACTTGCAGCGAAAACGAAGGTGGCACCTCTAAAAAACAAAAGTACGATACCGAGGCTGGAACTAAGCGCCGCTGTTTTGCTAGCGACTCTCCTAGAAAGGGTAATCAAGGTTCTAGCAGACTATGAGCTAAGGATATCCTGTTGGACCGACTCTAAAGTCGTCTTAGCATGGCTTCAGGGCAATCAAACAAAATATGCAAAATATATAACAAACAGAACTACACATATAATAAATATCGTACCTGCAATAAACTGGGGTTACGTAAAAAGTAACGAAAACCCCGCCGACTGTGCAACAAGAGGACTTTCGCCGTCGAAATTAGTTAATTTCTCGCTATGGTGGGAAGGACCTCAATGGCTCAAAAAACAAGAAAAACGAACTCGTCTATCAACTGAAACTTATACTACGGACGAGGGCTTTCTAACAAACTGTTACACAACAAACCCTACGGAACCCGTGGCAAATAAAAATGAATTAATTAATTCATTACTCGAACGATACAGCAACATTGATCGTATTACAAGAATACTCGCCTGGGTAATACGTTTTGCTGATGCATTACAAAACAAACAGAGGACAAAGGAGTGCAATGAACTGAACATGAAAGAAATAAACAATGCATTATGTTTAATTATCAAATCAATACAAGGACATTATTTTGAAAATGAAATAAAATTCCTCGGCGAAAACGGCAAACTGCCTAAAAGATGCACCATATTGAAACTCAACCCATTTTTTGACTCAAAAGGAGTACTACGCGTCGGAGGACGTCTAAAACACTCATACTTACCTGAAGAAACAAAGTACCCTACTCTCATCCCAGGAAAGGGGAGATTCACCCAACTAATAATCGAGAAGGCGCATCAGCAAACATTACACGGTGGAGCAAGATTAACGCTAGCTTCCACTAGAAATAAATATTGGATTATCAGCGGCAATCGAACCATCAAGAAGCAACTTCGACAATGCATCCGATGCCGTCGTTACGCGACAACACGAACTGAACAGTTGATGGGCAACCTTCCTATTGAAAGGATTACCCCATCAAAGCCGTTTTCACACACTGGCGTTGACTTTACGGGTCATGTAGATGTGAAGATAAACAAAGGCCGCGGGATAAAGACCTGCAAAGGTTACATAGCCATATTCATATGTATGTGCACAAAGGCAGTACATATCGAACTCGTTTCAGATTTATCCACGCAAACTTTTATCGCTGCGTTGAGAAGAATGTGTGCCAGAAGAGGCACTCCTACGCATATTTATTCCGATAACGGAACTAATTTCGTTGGAACTGCAAAGGTCTTACATGAAGAATTTCAATTATATAAAACAATGCTCTCTTCAGAATTCTTTAAAGAAATCAACGATATGCAAATCAAGTGGCATTTCAACGCCCCATCCTGGCCATCGGCGGGAGGCTTATGGGAAGCTGCTGTACGTTCCATGAAGACTCACCTAAAACGAGTTATCGGACAACAGAAGTTAACCTACGAACAATTTTCCACTCTTCTTACGCAAATCGAGGCGTGCATGAATAGTAGGCCACTATGTCCGTTAACCGAAGATGTGGAGGACCTGGATTATCTTACTCCTGGTCACTTCTTAACGGGAGGCCCAACGCTCGCATTACCACTTAATGGGTCTAATGAACTTAAATCGATAGACATCAGAAACAACTGGAAACTCATTGAACTCATGCGCCGACACTATTGGGATCGCTGGTCAAAAGAATACCTTCATCTCCTACAAAACCGACACAAATGGCAACAAATTAAAGAGAATATACAGAAGGGACAACTAGTACTCGTGAAAGAAAGTAACCTACCTCCAGGCAGGTGGGCTATGGGCCGCATAGTAGAGTTATACCCAGGCAGCGATAACTTAGTTCGAGTAGTCACGCTCAAAACACAAAATGGAGTACTGAAAAGACCCATAATTAAACTAGCCCCGCTGCCAATAAACGAGCCATGCGAGGGTGCTGAAACACAAAAAACGAGTCTTGAAACTACGAACTGTAAAGGTGACAAAGCAACTAGCACAAACTAATTTACGTCAAAGCCCGGCTTACCAAACAATACCTCCTCTTCGAACTACATATACCGTTACTAAGTGATGATGAGTATGCATTATACCGCAACATACCTATAAATATACAACGTACGTCGAACCAATGTCAGAAGATAACTACAACCACAGAATATATTGGTGTAAACTTTGCTAAGAATACGTATATACAGATGGAAGAAGCCGATCTTCATCAATGTACGATAATGATGGCGGACAGCTACATATGTCACACCTACACGTCGATAAACCACTTGGATGGAGCAGCAGCATCTTGCGAAGCGAAAATGCTGGGTCAAAATGTAAACATCGTCTGTGATTGGATATCACAACAATGCACTGACCAATGGATAAAGTTACAGAGACCAAACATATGGTTATATAACTGCGTCAACGAGTGCCCGACCCATATAATATGCGAGAATCAAATTACAACAACAATGCTTACTAAAGCGGGTCTACTCGCACTAGGTCAAGATTGCGTGATTCAACATAATGACGTTACCATGTACTCACATAACATTTTCAGCAGCAAAACTAACACGGGAATTACATTGGAAATACCTACTGTGGACTCCCCAAATGACATGTGGGATACGTACAACAGTACGAATATTATGCTTCCTAAACTAAACTTAGCGGATGACCACAAATTATTAGACACTCGGATAGCCGCACAAAAGGTACGAGAGAGCCTACTTAGCGACTTAAGCACCCACGACATTGGCCACTACACGATAAGCAGCTTGCTGGTGGGAGGAATAATCGTCGCAATCATAGTATGGCAAGTGAGAAGATGTGGTCCTGCGTGCACAAATAATAAGAACAGCGCAACAAATAAAACGCCAACAAGAACTCTAAATAGAACAGAAAACATAGAACTAGAGGAGATCGCTACCTACGCTGAAATAGGACAGGGGCAGTCGAAGAAGAATCCTCAGCTGACTTCAGAAGCTGGAGCAAGATTCAACCTATGATATTAATCAAATATTTAAGAATGTAAACTTTATATTTTGCTTATTTTGTATTTTGCTTTGATATTTTTATAACATATTTTTATATATACTTACCTACTTGTAACGCTTGATTAGGAATCTGAGTACGTATATCTTTCCCTCGGGAGCATGTACGAGCCAAAATTGCTCACACAGCGATTTGCGTGCTATAAGTGCTGCGACCTAGTTAGCATGAGGCAGTCGTATACAATCCTCCGTAGTGCACAAACGTGTGTAGTATTAACGTTACGAGAGGTGCGACTCAGATACACCGGGGTTACCGTAAGCTACGGAAAATCCCAAACATCTTTTGGTCCTTCGAGCCGGAAAATCCCAAACAGTCTCTCTTCTGGGAATCGTATAACTCCTCACTGCGATCGCCAACTCGCCTGCCAAGCGAGGGTTGTACCGTATTGACACAAATCTCATTCGTGAGGGAGTGGAGTTCAGAAGTGGACGGTGAAAGACAAAAAGATGATGATAATGATAAAGTAGAAAACTAAATAACACTTTTCTTTTTTCCCTACAGAAGCCTATATTAAACTATAACTCGAACAAATACATTTTGGGTATGTACCTATTTTTGAAGGGAAAATGTCCATTCGTTAATAAATTACAAGCATTTAAAGTTTTCAATTTTGTCATCGCTTTTTCTTTAAAACTGAATGAAATGTACCAAGTAAATGATAAATAGTCTGCTATATACTCATACTTTCTTAAATATTCATAAGTACCTAAATAAATCAATGATTACGTTTGCTACAGTATAACAAACGTCACCTTTACAAATAGCTGACGAGTCAATGACCTTGAAATTTTCCCTTCAATTTTTTGTTATGGGTTCCTACCATCATTACCTACCACCCTTCTGACCAGCGGCTCCATTCTCTGATACACCCTAAGGTTCTTGATCAAATGTAACACAAAGTTATAGATTCTTTATTATTTAAACACAAGTTAGGTTTTATAAACATGTATTAACATTAGGAAGGAAGGTACACCACTGATATAGAGCGAAGAGTGAATGCGGGAAATAGAGTGAACGGAGCGTTGGGGCAACTTCTCGGCAGCCACCACCTCAGCCAGAAGGCACGTGTACCAATACATAACGCAGTGCTTGTACCAACATTACTGTATGGAAGCGAGAGTTGGTTATGCAGAAAAGAGTATGATAGTAAAATTAATGCGGTCGAAATGCGATCTCTGCGGAAAATCTGTGGAGTTAGGCTGACCGACCGCATGTGTTCCACAGGGGTCGGTTCTGGGGCCGACTCTGTGGGACATCGGATACGACTGGGCGTTGAGAGGGAGTCTCCCCCCCGGGCTGAGCTTGGTGTGCTATGCTGACGACACGCTCGTCACAGCCCGGGGCAGGACACTCGAAGAGGCGGCGAGCCTGGCCACTCTCGGCACCGAGGAGATGGTCAGGCGAATCGAGGCGCTGGGGCTCAGGGTGGCCTTAAATAAGACGGAGGCCCTATTATTCCATGGGCCACGCGTAAGGCTGCCAACCGGCGCCTCGTTAGTCGTCAACTCCATCCAGATCAACATCCAGGCCCATATGAAGTACTTGGGTCTGGTGCTCGACGGGCGATGGTGGTTCCGGGAGCATTTCCGACAGATTGCTCCCCGGCTGGTCGGCGCGGCGTCCGCCCTTTCTCAGCTCATGCCGAATGTGGGCGGACCCAGTTTCGAGGGCCGACGGCTGTATGCGGGGGTCATTCGCTCGATGGCCATGTACGGCGCACCCGTGTGGGCGAGGGCTCTGAACGCCCAGCTCAGGGTGGTTCTGTGGAGGCCACAGAGAGCCATGGCGGTCAGAGCCATTCGCGGGTACCGCACGGTGTCGACAGAGGCGGCGTGCCTATTGGCCGGGACACCCCCGTGGGACCTAGAGGCGGAGATGCTCTCCGACCTCTACCGGCGGGTTACCTCAGTGCGCGAGGAGGGTGGCTCCCCATCGTTGAACGAGATAGCCACCTGGCGCGAGGACGCCCGCTGAGACGTCATCGCCCGTTGGGTTATGCGGCTGGAGAGGCCTAGACACGGTATCGTGACCGTCGAAGCCTTCCGGCCCGTATTGATGAAATGGATGGAGCGGCGGCACGGGGTCCTCACCTTCCGACTGGTGCAGGTGTTGACGGGGCACGGGTGCTTCGGGAAATACCTGCACACGGTCGTGTACAGGGAGTGGACTCCGGGCTGCCATCATTGCAGTAGTGACGAGGACACGGCGCAACATACGCTCGAGGAATGCTCGGGCTGGGACGGGCAGCGCCGCGACCTCGTCGCTATTATCGGTGCCGACCTGGCGCTGCCGGCTGTCGCGAGGGCGATGGTCGACAGCGTCAGGAATTGGGACGCGGTCGCCGCCTTCTGCGAGGCTGTCATCTCGCGGAAGGAGGCGGCGGTACGAGTCAGGGAGGACTCCCGCGACCCGGGCCGCCGCCAGCGGCTGGGGCGGCGCAGGCGCGAATACCTGCACCTGATGCCGCCCTAACCCAGGCCTCGGGTGATCGGACCGGGGAATTGTCCGGTCACCCGACGCGAGGCCACCGCGTGAGGGCGACGCCCCGACGGCGAAATCTGTCGGGGCGTCGACGAGAGGAACCCGCGAGGGTAAACCGCCGAGCGGACCACCGAAGACAAAGATCGGGTACCGGTGGTCCGCTCGCACGGCGAAGAGAGAGGATTTTACGGTGGGTCTATGGGGTCACGCGCCGCCTTCTCCGTCACCCCGGACCGATTTGGTGGGGCTAGACGCACCCATAACCCAACAATAAAAAAATAAAAAAAAAAATAAGGCTGACCGACCGCATTCGTAACGACGACGTAAGAGAGCGAGTAGGTATGAAAGAGAGTATTGGTGTAAAGATGCGAAAGGGCATGCTCCGATGGTTCGGACATGTGGAAAGAATGACGAACGAACGTCTGGTTAAGAAGATATACAATGCGAAAGTGGAAGGATGTAGGTACCGAGGGAGACCGAGACTAACCTACGTAGACCAGATCGGGCATGTACTGAAGGAAGGTGGAGTCAAGAGTCTCCGAAACCGGCGAGCGTGTATGAAGAGAATTATGAATGTTGAGGAAGCGAGTGAAGTATGCAGAGATAGAGTTCCCTGGCACTCTGTTCTCTCTGCCTACCCTGCAAGGGATATGGCGTGATGATATGTATGTATGTATGTATGTTTTAACATTACGTGCAGTAGCGCTGAAAGAACGGTGCGAACTACAGATTAAATAATACTAAAAAATACACTTCTGCACACACCTAAACTAGAAGGGTGCGATACAGAAAATAGGTATAGCGTCATCTATCGAGTCACGCTAACATTGCAGCCGCGAACATTTATTAAACTCGTGGAAGTAATAAGTACTATGTACGACAGGAATGAGCTCTATCTGTACATCATGCAGCTAAAATAAAGAAAATAAAACCTTATGCTAAGGTAGTAAGAGTCTTGTTGCGAGCAAAATAAAAATGAAGCCGAGTGAGAGGGCAACCACTGAACCCTGTGTCTCGTTCTAACAGTGACTTAAAATTGCCAGAGTTACGTTGATTTCAATCCTTTCGTTGTTTGTAGAAAAATATGCGATTGATGTAATGTAATGAAGTAAAAACATTTACTTCTAAAATGTTTCTAAATATAAATATGTATGTATAAAAATGACATGTTAAAGCAATATTATTTGTTGCTACGTGTAAAACCTTATTAACGCAAACATTTTGCGATTGGCGTATAGGTTTTCTTTTATTTGTATGAAATACGGACACCAGACCTGACAACCCCACAGGAAATCGCCGAGTCAGACGTTAATGGCTGAGTGTTTTTGATTTCGTGATATTTTTGAAGAATTTTATTTAAAATGGGGAGAATTTGTGTCGTGGAGGCTTGCAGAAGCGAGTATTATCCTGATTGCGGTTTATCTTTTCACATATAATAGTTTTAAACATAATTTGTTAGTGAAGAATTACGGTGACCATGCATGACTATTCAATCCTAGTTCAAGAACAAATAACTTAACTACCTATGCATTTTTTATTCTTTTATGAAAATAACTTTGTTTCAATTTCAAATTTCCTAAAGATCTTAATGTTAGGGAATTTAGGAACAAAAAGAGGGCTATTGTGGAAGAATGTAATAAAGATCAGTCGACATGATCGACATCAATAGATGATTTGTTAGATCTCGTAGATAACGCTTGTGTTTCAAAGTTTAAACTGAACATTATTTATTATATTGCTGGATATATCGTGAATGGGATGACTGACAAAATTTCTTGTTCAAATTGTCGTGTGGTGTTATTGGATCACAAGACAATATATCACAACTGCTGTGTCGACATATCACAATTTTCTGCATTTACTGCTTTTATTGATCGAGGAAAACTTAAGCATGTTTCCAGATTCGTATTTGAAATTCTGAAGTACATTGAAAAACTGTTTATTACATTTATCAAATCAATCATTAAAAAATGTACACAAAAATAAAATTATCATGTAGGCTTAACACGTCTTGTGTCACCCCGAGACCTCTTCACCTCCCTCCAAAAGAGTTTGGTGCTACCCTTTTTTTTTTTTTTGCGGTGGGCTATGGACGTTGCACCCCGCCAAATCGGTCCAGGGTGACGGAAGAGGCGGCGCGCAACCCCATTGATCCACCCTTTTTTTTTTTTTTTTTTTTTTTTTTTTTTTTTTGTGGTGGGCCATGGACGTCGCACCCCGCCAAATCGGTCCGGGGTGACGGAAGAGGCGGCGCGCAACCCCATTGACCCACCCTGCAAGCACCTCTTCTTCGCCATGCGAGCGGGCCACCGGTACCCGATCTTTGTCTTCGGTGGCCCGCTCGGCGGTATGCCCTCTCGGGCTCCTCTCCTGTTGACGCCCCGACAGATTTCGCCGTCGAGGCGTCGTCCTCACGCGGTGGCCTCGCGTCGGGTGACCGGACAATTCCCCGGTCCGATCACCCGAAGCCTCGGTTAGGGCGGCATCAGGCGCAGGTATTCGCGCCTGCGCCGCCCCGGCCGCGGGCGGCGGCCCGGGTCACGGGAATCCTCCCGGTCCCGTTCCGCCGCCTCCTTCTGCGAGATGACAGCCTCGCAGAAGGCGGCGACCGCGTCCCAATTCCTGACGCTGTCGACCATCGCCCTCGCGACAGCCGGCAGCGTCAGGTCGGCACCGATAATAGCGACGAGGTCGCGGCGCTGCCCGTCCCAGCCCGAGCATTCCTCGAGCGTATGTTGCGCCGTGTCCTCGTCACTACTGCAATGATGGCAGCCCGGAGTCCATTCCCTGTGCACGACCGTGTGCAGGTATTTCCCGAAACACCCGTGCCCCGTTAACACCTGCACCAGTCGGAAGGTGAGGACCCCGTGCCGCCGCTCCATCCATTCCATCAGTACGGGCCGGAGGGCCTCAACGGTAATGACACCGTGTCTAGGCCTCTCCAACCGCGTAGCCCAACGGGCGATGACTTCTCGGCGGGCGTCCTCGCGCCAGGTGGCTATCTCGTTAAACGATGGGGAGCCACCCTCTTCGCGCATTGAGGTAACCCGCCGGTAGAGGTCGGAGAGCATCTCCGCCTCTAGGTCCCACGGGGGTGTCCCGGCCAATAGGCACGCCGCCTCTGTCGACACCGTGCGGTACCCGCGAATGGCTCTGACCGCCATGGCTCGCTGTGGCCTCCACAGCACCGCCCTGAGCTGGGCGTTCAGAGCCCTCGCCCACACGGGTGCGCCGTACATGGCCATTGAGCGATTGATCCACCCTGCATGCACCTCTTCTTCGCCGTGCGAGCGGGCCACCGGTACCCGATCTTTGTCTTCGGTGGCCCGCTCGGCGGTATGCCCTCTCGGGCTCCTCTCCTGACGCCCCGACAGCTTTCGCCGTCGAGGCGTCGTCCTCACGCGGTGGCCTCATGTCGGGTGACCGGACAATTCCCCGGTCCGATCACCCGAAGCCTCGGTTAGGGCGGCATCAGGCGCAGGTACTCGCGCCTGCGCCGACCCGGCCGCGGGCGGCGGCCCGGGTCACGGGAATCCTCCCGGGCCCGTTCCGCTGCCTCCTTCTGCGAGATGACAGCCTCACAGAAGGCGGCGACCGCGTCCCAATTCCTGATGCTGTCGACCATCGCTCGCGCAACAGCCGGCAGCGTTAGGTCGGCACCGATGACAGCGACGAGGTCACGGCGCTGCCCGTTCCAGCCTATCTTCTGCATTCATATTTGCTCTATCACGTTTCTCTTTCACTAAAGCCTTGGTGTCATTCTTACATTGCCGATATATTTCTTTCTTCTGTTCAGTCATACTGTCATTCAGATTCAAAGAAGAGACATAGTCCAGCCATGCTTTCTTCTTTTGCTCTACGGAAGCTGCCACTTCCGCATCCCACCATGCATCACCATTTGTTTTTCTATGCTTCTTTGAGCTTCCACATACTTCTTTCGCTGTATCTTTTATACTCTCTTTCAATATTCCCCAGCATTCTTCAATGTCCGATTGCGGCTGGTTTGCCATCGTCAGCCGTTCTCGGACACCCTCTGCATACTTTTCTCTTATACAGTCTTCTTGCAACCTTTCAACATTTATACTTTCAAGCCCTCCGAAGTGGACACGCTCTCGCCAGTGCCTCCACGTTCTGAACAGAACACTAAATCTCGCAATAACGAGATAGTGGTCTGTATCAACTGTGGGGCCCCTGTAGGCTCTTGCGTCCAATACCTTGCTTCGGAGGCGACTGTCTACCAAAATTAAATCTATTATACTTTTCTGGTCATTCCTTCTCCATGAATACATATGGATGTCCTTATGTTGGAAAAATGTGTTTGACACAATAAGGTTTCTCTCCATGCGTACATCCGCTATGAGCCTACCTGCGTCGTTCACTCTCTTATCACCAAATGGACCAAGTACGTCCTCATAGTCGGGACGCTTGGTCCCCACCCATCCGTTGAAATCTCCACATACAATCACGCGTTCACTGGTTTCTGCCATATCCAGAACTTCCCTAACATTATCCCAAAATTTCTCTAGGTCTGATGCCACCGAGGATCCTACGAGAGCATATGCTACAACCATGAATACCTTGGTGACACCTAGTTTTATACGGACCCAAAGAAGTCTGGGTTCATACATTCCGTAATCCTTCACACCTGAGGCCAAGCGAGAGGACAACAGCACTCCTACCCCCATGCTGGCTCGATCGCTCTGTGGTACACCAGACCACAGAGCCATTCCGCCACCAGGAAGATCGCAGGCGTCGCTGCCTTTTCGCTTGGTCTCTGTTACACAGAGCACGTCTAACTGTTTGTCCGCCATGACGGTTATCAGCTCGTGCAACTTACCTTCCACACATCCTCTTACATTCCACGTGCCCACCCGGCACTCTGCTCTCCTCGACTCGCCTGACTGGGCAAGACGTGATGGGTGGCGGCCCCCATCGCCGCATCTGCCGATGTTCGTACCGACGGGGGCAGGTCGGTACGCGTCGCCTCCAGGGCACGCCCTAACCCGCACTGCGGTACTCATATCGGACCTATATGTGACACACGTTAACATTGATTGCAACAGTAGGTATGACAGAAGAGCCTGAACGCACGGAAATTTTCTTAAGTATCTACTGAGTGAGAGGCGCCGCTACTATAGCCCCGCCCACTCGGATCCGAGTGGTGAGCAAGGAATGTGGTAATTGGCTGATATGATTTCGGTTCGTTCGGTGGCTTATCACCGTGTTTTGTTATTATAAATATAAATCCGCGACGCCATAAAAGAGCAACGATGCCTTCGGCTATACAACGATTGAACACTAATAATATCGAGTCGGCTGAAATTCGACAGGCTTCTTTGATCATTTTATTTGAGATTTTATCTTAACCGGCGGCCTTATTGGAAGAGCTCTTAAGGTACTTAAGAGTTTAGTTAGAGAAGAAAGATCAGATATAGGGGATAGAGGGGGCAATGTAGCCCACGCCCTTATCTGCGCATGATGTTCGTCATCAATTATTAAGTTATCGTCCGGTATTAATGTGTTTAGTAAAACCTCAGTGGTCTCCTCAATATTCATGGTGTATTTATTATTTATTTTGATATTTTGTATATACGCTAGCTCAATGGTAGACGGCATTCACGCAAGTCGCCTGACGTCGGACTCGAAAAGTCTGTTCTACCAAAAATGTTTTATTTACTATGACTTCAAAATCTCATAGTCGAATTATTTATGAAGTCATAACTATTGATATATTGAAGCTCACCATTTGATTTTGTAAGTATTCACACACGTCTATTTACGACCACATCTACTACTTGTCATCTTTGTTATATGTAAGTTATAGTTTTAATAATATAGGATTCTACTCTTTTAAATATATGTATATCTTAAATAGTGGCAGGGCCACATTGCTAACAGTTTTCTGTCTAAGGCCGCGGGCCGGTTTGTCGGGGGTCTACACTCTCGCAGAAAAACGTCTAAGCAGTGGCAATGTGCTATTGCACTTCGTTCGGTAAGCGAGAGTAGCGCATTTCAAATTTCTGGTGTAGTTTTCATTAGTAGGCAGCGGCCTAAATATACCTGGCTTGTGAGCGACAGTAACACATCGTCAGATGCTTCTTACTCGTTTACCACCATAAACAATAAAAAATTGTAAAAACAGCGGCACGGCAGCTAGGTCCTGCAGATTTGCTACCTCGCCACTAAGGTGAGCATTTTCGTACTGTTGGGCCTCCATCTGATTACTCAATGGGTCGTAGCTTATAACGGCCTCAACCGTCGCGTTTGTGGAAGGGATATTTGACAACATGGTTTGTATTTATTTGATTAAATTAGATTTCATAGGTAGCTTTACCCATAAAAGCTAATTTAATGAATTAAATCTATTTTGTATGAGAAAATGTAAATAAATTGGTAATAATAATAAATTTATTTACATATCTTTATGAAAATGTATTACATTTTATAGCCTGAAACTGAATATAATTAAATTCTTTACATTTAGTAAACGATGTATTTATTTTACATAACATTATGCTTTAATATTTTGTTAGCCGCAGATGGCTTACATAACTAAGCCCGAACTATGGGTGAGCGCAGAGGGCTCTCAACCCGGAACATTTAACATAGTGATTTTGTGTCGTGTTTTTTGCTGTTAGCCGTAGATAGCTTTCACAGCTTGACACGAACTATGGGTGAGCGCTGAGGGTTCTTAACCCGATATTTGACATCGAATTTTGGTACTTATAAACAAAATGAGTATAAGGAAACCATACTGCGATTTTACAATTTCAACAGCGATATCTAGTTACAAAAATTGAATCACAGATTAGCCATCACCAAATAGATATACAACTTTATACATTCTGCCAACCACGGACAGAATGTCCAGTTTGTTCTCTCCTTACATGTTGACATTATTCTTGAATAAATTGATCATAACAGAGAACTGTAACGATAGAGAGATTTTTAAATAACAATATAAATAAGAACTTACATGTAAAATAGTTCAAATAGTTTTATTTGGTAGTCGGTGACACACATATTCTAGTTATTGTTCTTTTAAGTAATTAGATCTTACATTTAATAGTAACTATTCTAGTAATGTTGTCCAATCCTGGGTGTTTTCCAATAATTATGCTCATTAACCACTTAGTACCAAGACGTACTCTTGTAGGAAAACTATCTGCACAGACTCCGGTTCATTCGTTTGATTTTCCCATTTCTACCGATGCAAAAAATCTGTCGGGCAGAGTCAGTCCATTTATATCGATTGGGTAGTTTTCAACCATGATTGTACTGATATTCGGATTCAATCCCTGTGATGCACAATCTGCCGGGTTATCGGTGGATGATACAGTGGCCGTTTATTTCGATCCAAATTATTAAGAATTTCAGAGACCCAGTTTGCAATAAAAGTTTACCAACGACTTCGGTGACGGTTTAGTCAAGCCAATACGACAGTCGGGTCCGACCGAGTTCCTCTTGAAACTTTAAAACCACTCAAACCTCTTCTAAAATCTTCGCCACAAGGACAGCGCCACGTAATTTAAGCATCAGTGCTAATATCTATTTAATAGGTGCAACTCTCGTTTTTATGTCTGAGAAAATCACAGATGAGTTGAAATCACAGCCAATGTGTGAGCATATCACAGATGAGTTGAAATCACAGCCAATGTGTGAGCATGTCACAGATGGGGTGAAGTCGCTGCCGCATTAGGTTGTAACTTAATATATCTTACTATAATATAGAAACCAACATAACCGTTTATCAATACTTTAGAAATGATCTTATAGTAGGCTTCAGCACTAAGTAACAAATTATTACTATCTGGCTGCTTAAAATCAGGGTCTGCTATCTTAGTATGGTTGGCTTTACTGCTTGGTATGGTCGGCTTGGACTTCTTCATAATTTTTCCTTTTGTTAAAAACGAAGTGGATTTCTTCAGAATAAATGCGTCTTTACTGGATTGTTAAACTTGGAATCTTGCATGTAGAAGTGTATAGTATTTCTTTTTAAATACAACGAATAAGCGAAAACATAAGGTAACTGAATGTTTATCGTTCAAGCAGCTAAAACAATTTAAATTCTTCGATAAACTTTCTACGAGATGACATATCTCTGACTGCTAAATGATATGCAAGTTATTCTCGTAAGCTTACTTAACATATCTTTTGAATAAAATATACATAAAGATGCTTTATTTGTTTCGATTTTTTTAGAAACAGTGGGATTTGATACTTTTATTAACTTTATTACATAGAAATTTTAGAAATCTCAATCTTAATTCTAACTATTGTTTTAAAGATGGTAATTCATGAGGTAATCTAGAAATTTCAGTGTCACTGCTTGCAGTGTCTAGCATTTTTAGAGCTGATGCTCTGTCTTAATAGACGTTCATTAGTAGTGACAAAGAACTCTTCAAACAGTGTGAAGATTCAATTGCTAATAGTTTTTGGCTAAAAATGTTTTGAAATGCTATTTGTTATAAACTTCTAATAGTTAAACCTATAGGAACTGTGAAAAATTCAAACAAGACAAGTATTTGTCATTAGTGCTAGGCAAATGACGCAAAAGTAGTTTGCTTTGCCCGTGAGATAACACTTTAGGTAGTCTAGTTTTTATAAGTTTTGTAGCCTTGTTATAGTGTATATATTATATATTTTTTTTGTTTATTTTTGTTGGTTTTTAAGTTTTTTATTGTTTCTTTTTTATTTTATTTCTTTTTTATTTGTTTTTTTACTTAGTTTTTTTTTATTTACTTTTTTATTTTTTATCTACTATTAAAAACCAATTCAAACTCTTTTATTTACTTTTTTATCTATTTTAAATACCAATTGCAATTCTTTTATTTACTTTTTAAACTACTTCTAAGATCAAATTAATTTGTAATTAAATTAACATGCTTGATCTGTTAGGTTAGCTATATCATTACAAGTCTCTTTCAGTGTTGCCATCTGTTGGAGCTGTAGATCTTTGCTGTTGGACTCATTCATAAACACCTGTAGCTGAAACAAATAAAACATGCCATCAATCGATAACTGAATATTATCAGATAGTATCATTGTAAGAGAAGGCAATCTAGAACAAACATAATCATTTATAATGTCAGAACGCTTCTATTTTTTAGAATCTCAGTCGTCTTAGACTGTTGTTAAAATACCTTATATTTCTAAAATGTATGTCGTACTGATTGGTATGTAGATATGGACGAAAAGCAAAAAAAAATCTCTACATTTATAATTAGTAGTTAGGATGAAGTTAAATAAGCTAAAAATGTGCACATTTGCTTAAATTACCTGCTGGAGTCGTAGGCGCTCAAACATAAAATCAGTTTCGGCTTCAGACAAGTTCTTGATAGACTCCAAAGCTTCATTCCACTTTTCTTCGACGTTTTCACCTGTAGTAGGTACATTAGATATGAATTATACTATTTATCAGAAGTTATCGGCCTTTTCAATGTATATTTGACTAAACCTTTTATAAGATAAAAATATGAAATGTATAAAATTAATTAGGAGAGAAAATTTATACAATAATAATTTTGTGTCAACTACTGAAAGATGATTAAATAATACGACGGCAAGTCTAGACTATAATTTTAATAACTAATCAATAATATTTAATAAGATATAATCGGGTTTTAAGGAGAAGGAAAACTCGAAACAAAACCCTATACCAACACGTCTGACCAGCGCGGTATAGTAGGTTAATTTCCCTCCCATTACGGAGGAGGCCCGACCCCGACAGTGGGACATTTATGGGCTGTGATGAATGATGATGATGAATCGGGTTTTATAAAAAAATATAAAAATTCTTTAGCTTTTATCCCTCCAATGAATAACCGTGCCACGTGTCGTGTATTACCTTATCCAACAATGGACAGCGAAAGACTGACTGATAAAACTGTACTCTTTAAAAATAAATAGGCAATTAATAAATCAGTCAAAAAATTAAAAATAATTATGTGATGTAAAGATAAAATTAGTCCAAACTCACATTTAGTTACTTTTGTTTTTGTCGAAGCGATCTAACATTACATGATTTCTATCTAGCTTGTGTATCCATTACATATACTAAAAGAAGAACTTACCTTGATGTGCTTCTCTACAAGCCTGCAACAGTAAGTCCAGGCTATCATTCAGTTGTTCTTGAAGAGTCCTCAATTTTTGTTTATCAGCTGGTTGATGAATGTGAGTGCTCGAAGCGATGAGCTGAGCGGCTGACTCTCGGAACTTCGTCACTGTTGACTCCAGTGATGTCATGCAACGGGTTGAGCTCAGATCACCAACCAGCTTCTATATACATTTACCATTATTTATATTTTTTTCATCTGTATACAGACATTAAGGCAGAGTTCAGTTACTCCTTCTTAATGGCTAGATAGATTTGAAATAAAACTATTTTACGGGAGTCCTCCTGTGGGATCGCGGAATTTAAAATCAAATATAAACGCGATAGAATCCGTAAAAATAGTTTTATTTCAAATGTGTAATACTTGCAGAAATCTGAAATCATTCACAACATTATTTTCGTGTGTTTACGTGAATTCGGCGTCGCACTATTGACCAAAGTTCAGTTTGGGAGTCATTTCTAGGACAAAGCCAAATTGCCAAGCAAGAAGCTAGGCGTACTAAGCAGAGCTAGACGATACGTTACGCTGAGAAAACGTCATGTGCTATACAAAGCACAGGTTCGTCCACACGTGGAGCGCTGCTTCTATCTCTGGGTAGTCGCGCCTAAGTATCAGCTAGACCCACTTGACTCCCTTGACCCTGCAAAGGCGAGCTGTTCGACTCGTCGGCGATTCCAGTCTTATGGACAGACTGGAGTCGCTAGAGCGGTGGAGATACTTTTGGTCTCTCTGTCTAGAGTACACCCGTTCCTTGGAGGGGAGTGCTGTGAGGAACTGTTTGACTTGGTACCACTGTTACCGTTTCACCACCGTACTACTCGACATCATAGTTCATCCATTTCACCTGAAAATCATACGGTCTTCGACTATACGTTTTCAGCGATAATTTCTCCTACGTAGGTACAAGATGTGGAATGAATCTGTTGTCGTGTTTCCCGAGCGCTACGACATGTCCTCCTTCAAATGAGGTTTAAGAAGAGCATTTTCTTTAAGGTAGACAATGGCCTGGCTGTACCCTTGGTGTTACTAAGGCAGCAGTATCACTTACCATAAATAAGGTCTGCTGTTTGCTTGTTTGCCACTATAGACAATAAAATAGAATATGACAGGAATCGCATTGGCTTACAGTTTGAGGGACACACGGTGTGGCAAGTTATTATTACCGAAATAATAAAAACAAATTACAACCTCTGTAATATTTATTAAGTCCTGTGCTGCAGTAAAAGTATTAATCTCCCACTCATTGACGTCGACTGGTACCGGATCCAATTCTTGTTTAGTGAGCTCTTTCACATTGGACAGCAGATCTGAAGCACGTGTGTATACGGTCGCTGACAGCTCCGTTATCTAAACACATAATTAATAATATTAAAAATAAGTGCTATTTGAACGAGGATACCGAACCACGTTTCTAGGTTGCCCTGACGATATAGCAATCTTAAAATTACCCCGGGCATCACAATAAAGGAATTATCGCTTATGGGTAAACCCAATTATAATTCACAACGAGAGTGAGTAGAATGTTTATTGTCTTCTCGTATCCTTCAGTGACAATGTGATGAACATAAAAGAGATGTTAGAGCTTAAGCGGGCAAAGACCATCAATCATTGCTGAAGAAGACGCGAATGAAGTCATTATAGAATAACGCTGGTCTGACAGCGACAGACCAGGCTGATGCAGTGCCGAGGCGGTTGTATGTACGAGATCTGGATACATCTGCCATGAGTGAGATGCGATGTGATATTTCGGAATATCTTTTATTAGTATTAGTTTTATATTATTATTAGAATTTTATCCCTATCTCAAAAACTAATTCATAAATTTGAAATTTCTAAGGACATTCGATAAGAGACACACCATAATTAAACTAGCCTTCCATTTTCACATTAATATTTATGATTCTTTAAAAATAACAAATGAAAATATTCACCAGCCTATTACAAATATGTAAATTGCAAGCAAATTATTTCAATACATTTTGTTCGTTAATATTTTTAAGTATCTTACTTGCTGCGGCCCTTTATAACCTCCAGTAGTGATGGCGAACTTCAACTTCAGAAACGTTTCATTAAAGGTGGCAGCTGCTTCCTTTAACACCTAAAATAATGTTATTGTTATATGTACATACAACCGATGCATGAGTTGTCTCTACGATTATTGAAATGAATTTTTATATGGAAGAACTTTTTATGTGGCGAAATATATACAAGAATTAAAAAATCAAAAAACCCGACTGCGTAAAAAGTCACCAAAACTACGTACATAATAAAAAAACTGAAAAGAAAAAAACAAGCACTTAGATGTCCTGTGGTCTAGAATTCCATAATATATTATTTAATAAATACTATTGCAGAAAATGAAATATATTTTAATAATAGAACATGACAACTGAACAGTCGGGATCCATTGAAAAATTAGATTTGCTGTCGAATAAAGGATCCCGACTGTTCAGTTGTCATGTTCTATTATTAAAATATATTTCATTTTCTGCAATAGTATTTATTCAATAATATATTATGGAATTCTAGACCACCGGACATCTAAGTGCTTGTTTTTTTCTTTTCAGTTTTTTTATTATGTACGTAGTTTTGGTGACTTTTTACGCAGTCGGGTTTTTTGATTTTTTAAATCATTTTTTTTATTTTACACTTTTTAGTTATAAATACCTAGGTAGCTATAGTTATCTTATTTATTAATAAGTAGGTAAGTACCGAACTATATATAGTTTTTCGACTGAAGTTGAGTACTAAATCGTTAGAAATTGGAGACGGGCGACCGCGTCAGACATTAGATACTTTAGGTAGGACTGCCTATGGTATATTGGACAATATACCTACTAGATACTTCAGTATATGTCCATCCACATCCAGTTATATGAATTTTTCGTCTTTTCATCGTAAATTTCTACTGTCTAAAAAACCTATATGTGCGAAAGGTTGTTACGAAACTTTAAATCGATATAGATCCTAAACGGCCAGTCAAATCGAAAAATGTTGAGAGAAAACTAAAAATGATTTTTAAATACCTATTTAACGTTACCCCACTCGATATAGGTTGTTGACTTTATTTTTTTTAATTTTCACAATATGGCGTCCAGTAGTCGCCATATTGAATTTTCAATAACGTCATATCTTTAGTGACACTCGCCGGATTAAGAGGAATCGATTGACGTACGAATCATAAAAATCGGCCAAGGCGTTTGATATATATAGTGCTTCAAAGGAACATACAAACATACATACATACATAGACTGTTAAACACAATACCACTTCTTTGCAGTCGGGTAAAAAGACCTCACGCGACTGCATAAGTGCATATCAAATTCGTTACTTTTAATTTCAAAGTGTGACAAATACACGTCGCTTAAGCTCTTTTTCTCACAAATTTGTGAAGAGTAAGACATTGATTCTTTTCGTTTTATACAATCATATTTTACGATAACTAAGAGAAAGTAATAAATGTTGACATTTTCAAATTAGTGAGATTTAACAATTAACGTGCTTGGTTATTTATATAAACTTGTTTACGAGCGAATAATTATTTTCAAATGTGGGACTTGAACCCACACCTTTTGTAAATGCGCTCCAAACGTCTTACACTTAAATAAGTGAGAGTTGTAGCATGACAATCAATTTGCGACTCGTATTTGGTCGTCTTTATGGATGAGGTGCGCCATCTACTGGACAATGATCACATATTGTAACGAGATTTTTGTTCACATCATCATTCTCCTGCTTGTATTATAATTTCTTAGGATCAATGCAATATGTACTCCTACATTATAGCACGAGTTATTGGCAATCGTTTTATGACCTGTCTGAGGTCAACACTCTTTGGAAATGTAATTATTGATCAAAAGACATCAGGTGGTGTTGGTCCAGGTTGATATAAAGCTCTTAGTCGTATTTTACGACATCCACGAGCAAAGCAAGGATTGGTAGTATATACATACTACTATGAAGCCACACTACCATACAATAACTTTTGTTGACATATCTTAATACTTAGACTGTCCTAAGACAAAATTCCAATAACCTACCTGGTATACTCGTATATTAAACCATCTACATCTTTAAAGAAAACATGTAGTAAATCAAATGCCTATCAACATATTAGTAGTCCAGTGGCATCGTACATCAAAAACTGCCCAATAGTGCCTTTAGTTAAAGATGTACATCCAAAAAAGCCTTTACCGAGCTTATCATATATACCAAAATAGTATCGAGACTTCAACTGTGCGGTCACGTTATAATTTACTCCGTGAAAAAAATACAAAATCTTAATAAAAAGTTGCTCTCTTGTTTTGTACTATTTAGTTCTTTAATAATTATTGTCAAATAAACTTTTCATATATAATAAAACTGTTCAAAGTGTTGCATATGTGGTAAATTTAAAAATAATTTGTGTGTAGTGCGGGTGATGTAAATATTCTTACATTGAACTATATTCTTAAATTACCCTGTTTTACTATCAATAACATTCTTGAATAGAATGACAATTTCGTATTAAACACTCAAGTCTGTGTGGTGCATCCGTTAAGCGCGCGGTATCGATATTGACAGCGAGTGCCGCATGTTCCAATCCTCGGATGCAAATCGTCTTTTTGAGATATTTCTTCACACATTGTATTCACAATGTCTGACTGTGATATTTGTAGTTTACCAGTCAAACAAAATGAAAAAATAACATGTATAAGATGTGATAAAATATATCATCATTTATGTGTTAATCTGAGCGCTACTGCACTTAAACGCCTCAGTAAAATTGCGCGTTCTACTTGGAGGTGCCCTAGCTGCTCGGTTAAACAAGATACTTGTAGTAAACCTACCGATGAAGATAGCACTGACGGTGAGAAAGGAGACAGTGATATTCGAAGTATAATTAGAGAGGAAATTCGGAACGCGATGCGCACTGAAGTGAGAGGTATGATACGCGAAATAAGGTGCGATATGAATGATTTGCGATTAGAAATAGCTGAATTAAAAGCATCTAGTGCCTTTGATATTACACATATTAACGATATTAAATCAGAACTCAGAAAAGTGCAAGATGAAAACATTAATCTTCGTTCTCAGAATTCCATAATGCAGACAACTATTAGTCAGTTAAAACATGAAATGAATACTCTGGATCAAAATATGCGCGACGCTAACCTCGAAATTTATGGCTTACCAGAAAATAAAAATGAAGTGCTGCCTAGTGTCATAGTTCAGTTGTCGAAAGTAGTGTCCCATGCACTAAACGACTATGACATTTTGAAGTGCGTTAGAGTCGCTAGCATAAGTAACAACAAGTCACGTCCACGCTCTGTAATAGTGAAACTGCGTAGTTCTAGATGTCGCGATGAATTTTATTCTGCGATTAGCAAATACAATAAAGCCCACAAGGACAATAAGCTAAATACATCTCATCTGGGCTATGGCGTTGAAAAATCACCAGTTTACGTGTCTGAGCATTTATCTCCTTTATACAAGTCACTACACGCTGCTGCCCGACTGAAGGCCAAAGAAAAGTCTTATAAGTTTGTCTGGATTCGATACGGCAAGATTTTTGTTTGCAAAAATGAAACCTCTGCAAGTATACTTATCAAGGACGAAAAGTGTTTAGATAAAATAATTTAGTTATATACCTAATTAATATAAGTTTAGTTTTTTCTTCTTTTATGAAACATGTTTAATGAGACATTATTATTACAATGGTTGGTTTATCGATATTCTATCAGAATGTTAGAGGTATGAAAACAAAGTCTCATGAAGTTTATATGTCAATTCTGAATTTTGATTATGACATAATCTGCTTAACAGAAACTTGGTTAGATGATTCATTTTCTTCTTCTGAATACTTTGATCCGAGATATACTGTCATTCGTCGTGATCGAGGTGCTGAATTTAAACAATTGTATTCTAAAAGTTATGGTGGTGGGATACTGATAGCAGTTAATAATAAGTTTAAAATTGTTAATAATATTAGTTGGCAAACCTCCATGGAGGATCTGTGGCTGAATGTTAGTGCAGGTGGTGTTCGTATAAATCTCTGCTTAGTTTATCTACCATCTTATATACCTTGTCATGTGTTTGAGACATTTACAACTAGAGCGGAAGAGGTCTGTTTACTTCATACTGATAGCATTACATTGATACTGGGTGATTTTAATTTACCTGATGTTAATTGGCTTGACCCTGTTAATCCCTTTCTGGGTGTGAGTGATGCCAAATCATTAGTTTTTAAGGACTTTCTGAATATATCTGGATGTAAGCAAATTAACAAAATTTATAATGAAAATGAAAAGTGTCTTGATCTTGCTATTGTCAGTGAACACGTCAACATCTCTATATCTCGGGCACCTCCATTGAGTACAACTGACGTGCACCATCCGCCACTGGAGCTTGTATTAAACAATAACTCTCATGCAGATTTGATTCAAAACTCTTCACATTCCAAATATTTATTTTTTAGAACGGACTATGAATCTTGTGTTCGTGATTTACCACTGGTGAACTGGGATAATCATTATAATCTAAATTGCAATGAATTTGTTCTAAAATTTTACAATATTTTATGGGAAAATATAGAAAAACACACTCCCAAAGGTAAACATAAAAAAGGCACTAATCCTGTGTGGTTCACGCCATCTTTGATAAAAACTCTTCGAGAAAAACAAAAATTTAGGCTTAGATATAAAAAATTTAGAAATCCGAGAGACTATGACATTTACAACACATTACGTGCAAGAGCAAAAAAAATGATAGGACAATGTTTTAGAGAATATATATCAAAAATTGAAAATGAATTAAAAATTAACGTAAAGGCTTTTTGGCGATTTATTAAGGCAAAGAAAATTCATAGGGGTATTCTTAACCAAGTATATTATGGAGACCGTGTAGAAACAGATGGAAGTGGAGTAGCGAATTTGTTTGCGGAATACTTCGCCTCAGTATACGGCGTGAAACAAGAACTTAAATATGATCTACCTAGTTCTACCAGTTCAAATTACTCTCTCTCTTCGGTTTACATTAGTGAAGGCGATATAAAAGAAAGCATCAAAAATATTGACTTAAGCAAGGGAGCCGGATCAGATGGCCTACCTCCAATATTTATTCGTCTATGTATTGATGCTCTTATCAAGCCGTTACACATAATATATAATAAATCTCTTAAAGAAGGCATTTTCCCCGATTTATGGAAAGTGACAAATATTGTTCCTATTTATAAATCTGGTAGTATGAGTGACGTGACTAATTATAGGCCAATATCGATTATCTCGCAGTTTGCAAAAATCTTTGAAGGTCTGATTTATAGTGTCGTTTTTACCCATTTGCGTCATATAATTAGTAACAGCCAGCATGGTTTCGTCACTAATAGATCCACAACATCGAATTTGCTCATATACACGAGTTTCATCACGAATATCTTCGAAAACAGGGGTCAGGTTGACGCTGTATATACGGATTTTGAAAAGGCGTTCGATCGGGTGAATTTTTCAATTTTAATATTAAAATTAGAGCATGCCGG
Source organism: Lymantria monacha (assembly GCA_905163515.2). Taxonomy (NCBI): domain Eukaryota; kingdom Metazoa; phylum Arthropoda; class Insecta; order Lepidoptera; family Erebidae; genus Lymantria; species Lymantria monacha. The sequence continues at coordinate 20,431,570 of LR991107.1, read as the reverse complement.
AATTCATGGGAGTCTATTGCGTTGGTTAGAGAGTTATATAGCTAATCGGTCTCAGATAGTTACTTTGGCAGGTTATGATTCTGCACCGTTTACGCCTAGTTCTGGTATTCCTCAAGGCTCAAAATTAGGTCCATTACTGTTTTTAGTATTCATTAATGATCTCTTATACATGATAAATTGTAACTGCTTGGCTTATGCCGATGATCTAAAAATATATCAGAACATAATGGATATTGGTGACTGTTTCAAATTGCAAAATGATTTAGATATTCTTCAACAATGGTGTCAGAAGAATGGTATGTCACTCAATTTGAAAAAATGTCAATATATTTCATTTACCAATAAAGTAAACTATGCACAATTTAAATATCATATAGGAGGTATTGGTCTAAACCGCGTCTCCGTGATTCGCGACCTAGGAGTATTATTTGATACACAACTATCATTTCGTAAACATATAGACAGTATCATCAGTAAGGCTAGAAAAACACTTGGATTTATAATCCGAATATCGAAGGTCTTTAGTAATGTCGATAGTATTATAATACTCTACAATACATTGGTACGAAGTCTCTTAGAGTATTGTTCTGTTATATGGTCTCCGTATTACTCGACTCATATAGATAAAGTGGAATCGATACAGACGCGTTTTCTGAGATACTTATGTATTAAAAAAGGTATACGTAAAGCTCTGCCAGAGTATAGTACTAGACTGAATTGCTTTCAAATGCTTAGTCTAAAAAAACGAAGAGACAACTCTGATCTACTAACTCTTTACAAGATCATAAATGGTTCGATTGACGCTCCGCTAATCAACTATCTAAAATTCAGAGTCAGCACACGAATTTTGCGTCAACCACGTACATTTGATATCCCATCGTCTACCTTAAATACTACCTTTAATAGTCCACTTACACGCATGGCAAGGTCATATAATATAAGGTCTGTTCAAATGGATAATATCGACATATTTTCAATGACATATGCAACATACAGACACTGCCTTTTAAAAGGCGAGTAGTGACTCCTTGGTTTTGCTTGGTGTCTTTTTCTTTTTCTTTTTTTACGGATAATCTGTTACAAATAATTATAATAATATACTAAATTAATATAGTCTCTAATCTATTGTGATAATGAATGTCATGCATAGGTACCTATTATCTGTGTAATTACTACTAAGCTATATATGTTAACTCTGTTGTATTGATGCAATTGCTGTAATTGTGCTGTTAGTGTGCTGAATAAAATAAAATAAAAAAATAAAATAAAATTATGGCTTAAGATAGAAATATAAAGTGATTGCTTCAAGTTAAATTAGAGATATAAAACATGTACTATCTTTTAGGTAAAAGAGACAATGAAAATAATATTAATTTCTTTCGACATACTTTGAAATTTTTATACTTTTAACAAGCTGGTTAAGTTTAACTAGCATTAGGGAATGGATAGACACATCGCTATTTAATAACTTAGTTTTTTACCTTTATTTTGTCACTGTTACTGTAAATACTGTCGCAGGCGTTATACAGTCTTCGTACAAGTTGTACAACACATTGGCTAGTGGCGCCATCATTAATGTCCTTTAGCCCGTCTGTATCTGTAATATTTAAATTAATATCACATACCATAATCATTCGATTTTATAACTAATATGCTACTATTTTAAAACTACCATTAAATATATAACACTCTAAAGAAACTACTAACTCAAAAACTACGCAATGAATGGAGACTTCTCGTGTGGTGACGGAGAATACGAAGACAACCTAATAGCACAACTAAAGAAGAAAAAACATACAGACAAGCTATGCAAGAGAAAGAAAACTCGAGATAAAATCCTATATTTACACGTCTGACTGGCGTCCTTATTACGTCATATCCCTTGCAGGGTAGGCAGAGAGAACAGAGTGCCAGAGAACTTTATCCTTGCATACTTCACTCGCTTCCTCAACTTTCATAATTCTCTTCATACACGCTCGCCGGTTTCGGAGACTCTTGACCCCACTTTCAATCAGTACGTGACCATTCTGTCTAGGTAGGTTAGTCTCGGTCTCCCCCGGTACCTAACTCCTTCCACTTTCGCATTGTATATCTTCTTAACCAGACGTTCGTTCGGCATTCTTTCCACATGTCCGAACCATCGGAGCATTCACTTTCGCATCTTTACACCAATACTCTGTTTCATAACTACTCACTCTCTTACGTCATCATTACGAATGCGATCGATCAGCCTAACTCCACAGATTTTCCGTAGAGATCGCATTTCGACCGCATTAATTTTACTTTCATGCTCTTTTTTGAATACCCAACTCTCGCTTCCATATAATAATGTTGGGACAAGCACTGCGTTATGTATTGCTACACGTGCCTTCTGGCTGGCTGAGGTGTTGGCTACCCAGAAGTTGTCCCAACGCTCCGTTCACTTTGTTTCCCGCATTCACTCTTCGCTCTATGGTATATCAGTGGTGTACCTTCCATCTCGGCTAAATCCACATCCAAGATATACAAATTCATCCACTTGCTCTAGTACATCATTACCTATTGTTACTCTTACATCTGTTCTGGCTTCATCTCTTTCGTGATATAGTCACTAGCGTGATATATAGGTCAATTTTCCTCCTATTGTGGAGGAGGGGACGTATAAAAGCTGAGCTGATGATGATGATAATGAATAGTAATTCATTTCATGAAGTAACAAATTAACCTTGTACGATTAGCAACGTGAGTGTAGTGATGATGCTGACAGCGTTGGGCACTCACGTAGTCGGTATACACACGATCTAAGGTAACCCAATAACAGGTTATGTCGTGAACTAACTCACTAACATTACACATTAACAAGTCAGGCCATAGACTAACTAACTAACCTTGTATATTTTGCAGCGTGGATGTAGCGAAAATTTGTTCATAATCTAAAATAAAAACAAACAATACGTTAAATTAAAATAAGAAAAAAAGAAAAAGCTATTTCATTTTACATTCGACAATCAATTTAGAAGTTTAAAATATAAGAGTTAAAAAAATACATTTAAAAATATCAATTAAGAATACAGTGTGTCACCATCCTTTTTCCCCGGGGTTTTTGAAAAGCAGGCAAATAGAATGTACAACAGTGTTCTCCACTAAATATACAGCCTTTATACTATTGGTTTTGTGAAGAAGACTATCATCATGCATTCTGCAGAATTTAGTGGTAATCAATTGGCTAGGAGAGTGTTTGTGATTCTCTAAGAAAAGTAAGGGATTTCTAGCATAACTAATAATGCATCCAACGGGATAAGTCGTTAGTCTTTGAAATACACTCTATAACTACACATTGCACATAATTGCACAAAACATGTTAAAATGTATCTGCTGTTAAAAAAATTGTTAGTAAATACGATAATAGAAGTTTCAAATATCATCATGATCATTTGGTAGAGACGGTGAGCTGGAGAGAGAAAGAGAGAAAAAGGTGAAAAGAAGAAAGTTGAAAGGGTGAGAAAAAGATAAAGAGAAAGGGAGAAAGAAAGGCGAAATAGAAAGAGAAAGGAGAAAACGAAAAAGAAAGCGAGATATAGAAAGCGGGAGACATAACAACAGAAGTTCTGAAATGAAACATATTTTCCACATTTTTGCAATATTCGCCGTTGAAGCTCCACTACTACAGAACCAATATATGTATATTATACAGACCTGATATCACATCGACGACTGCAGTGATAGCAACATTAAACTGTCTAACATTCTTCAGAAATCTATGATCGAGGATTTCTTTCTCAGACACGCTTATGAATTTGCGTATTTTCGCCTACAGCAGTTCATGCGTTGTTATATATAAAACAAAAAACAAATCCTTTTATAATTCACTAACAATTGATAACTATAAAATAGCATACATTAGGTTTTTATCATTTATTTATTTACATAAAATTATGAAAGCAACAGGAACCTTTGGGTATCGAAAAGAACAAGACTGGGACATACGTCTTCTTCTCTTCAATACCCAAAGGCAATATAATTATGGTCAGTTTTAGAACACTGCCTTAAACGATACGTTGACATTAAGACGCTTAAAACATCTCTATAACAAGTGATAGGTAACTCTATCTCGCATGGAAATAATGGAGCAATCTAATCGTATCTAGAGAGATATTTTTAACACCACCCTGCGCTAAGGAATTAATCCTTGTACTGCGGTGGGGTTTTAAAAACATATAATTAACGCAAATATTTTACATTCAGACTCAAAACAACACTTTGTGGATCTCACAAAGTGTTGTCCTGCGTAGGCATTGAACCCACGGCAATGGCAGAGAAGGACGGTATCTTAACCATTCCGCCATTTATATTTACTTTATAAAAATAAATTACTTTTTGTTGTAATAGTATAATAGAACTTATGGCCAGATTAGGTAAAAATGATTAACAATGAAATAAATATTTTTATATAAAAAAACATATAATAAAACTATACGTTACATCGGTCTCAATGTTGGAGGCAATAACCTTGATGATGTCCCATATCTGGTCAATCTGTTGCAGCATACGCTCATGCACGATGTTGTCTATATGCTCCCTCAATGTACAGGCAACTGCACAAAATATATAATTGTGCTATAAATTATTGCGAATTATTCAAGTATTCATATTATATACAAACGCAGTGACATATACATCACCCGTACGAACACGCACACAAACATATATGAACGCATGCACATAAGTACCTATTCGCAAACATACGCATGCAAACATGCACGCATATACATAAGCACACATATACATAGGCACACATACACACATATACAAAGACACGCATGGATCCACATACGCATGCATATTACCCATACATGCTAATTATACGCACGGAAACGTATGCATGCACGGATACGCATGCATGCATGTACATGCACAAACGTGCATGCATGTTCATGTACGTGTGTACCCATGCATACATGCACATGCGGGGATATCTGTTTGTAGGCACATACGCACGCATGTACACAAGCACGCATGTACACACGCACGCACGCGCACACGCACGCATGCATACATGCATACTTACATGTACTCTTGCACTATCACATTAAAAGCTAAATCCGTAAAGAGTATGATAATATGAGTAGGTAACGATCGTTATAAAACCATTACGCTAAGTACGTATGACAACTAAATAGTTATCACACGTATCTGGCCTAATTTGTAAGTCGGTTGGAACGGATTGCAAATAGACAAAGCTCCACGTGTGGGACATAATCATAGTTCGCTCTCAAAATTGTTTGATATTTTTCCTGCAAAAATGTGAATGTTCAGACGGTTGTAATAAATCAATTAGATTTTAATTTATAATTATGTCTCTACACATTATAACATATACAATAGAGGATATCGTATTTAACACCTTCGGCGCCAGTGTATCAAAAATGATACACCGTGTCCATTGCGTTTAAGTCGTTGTGTATAACAAATGCTCACAATTTTCATACATTTGTTTAAAGATAAAAAATCTTTGCCCTGGGCGAATCTTTTGATCTATTTGGGTTTAAGGACAGTAAAATTAATAAAAAAAAAAATCAGAAATATGTATGATTCTGGAAATCATTCTTGGCGCCGAAGGTGTTAAAATTGTTTTTGTAAAGTAGCAAATAATAAATTAAAAGCACACAATAACTTGTAAGAGCACACAGCGTCTAGGCCCGCATTAATAGCAAATAGCACTTTATATTTATATTGTACATGAAATTAGGCTATTCAAAACGTTACAGAAGTAGGTATATTAGGGACTTAAAGAAATATCAAAACTAACCTTGTACAATCTGTGGCATGACGTTCACGATGATGTTGCTAAAAATTGCTTTTGCCTGGTCCAGACATTCAGGATCTAGCGTAATATATAAAGGTAAAAGTAATTTTTACTTTTTGTTTGGTGATGAAGTAACAACACAATTGACTAACCCTCGTTCTGCCCGTGGGTATAGTATACAAAAAGGAGGAAAACTCGAAATTAAACCCGACAAGTTTGCCTAGCGTGGTATAGCAGGTTTATTTACCTCCTATTGTGGAGGAGGCTCTAGTCCAGCAGTGGGTTGTGTACATATGATCAGAGATGATGATATTATGAAATATGGAAATATATTAGTATAAAAATAATTCATAATTATCCATGGTGATAATATAATGATTGACGGGTTAACAGTAAAATATCTCATCACCTTTGACTTGCTCCTGCAAGTCGAAATATCGGCTAAAACATCACGATGGAATGAGGTAGCAGCATCGTTCGGGGAAATGTAAAACACCTACACCACCCCCTGCTAAGAATGGCAATTATGACATTATTTTTCCTCTGTAGAAAGACCTATGTCCAGCAACGGACGTGGATGAGGATTCATACGACGTATCGCCACTCTTTACTGTATCAGCAAAGCCAGCTAAAAAAGCATTATATAGTGGCTAATAGCGTTCTTCTAGAATGTCCCAATACCAACTATCATTACCATCTACCTATACTTAATAGTAGACTCTAAAAGCTGATGGAGGAAACAGACCTGATAAGGCAGCATTGACAATAGCGTCGGCAGTATAGAAACGTGTCACTCCCTTCAATAACCGTCGATTCACATCAGCTACCTCAGATTCATTTATCTGCTGGTTCAGTTTTTTCTCTTTCTTCTGTTCTACCTACAAGAGGTTATAAACGTATACAGATTAATGAAAGTGTTTTTTTATTAGTGAGTAAGCAGCCCTCCTTGTGGTAAGAGTAACTGCTACTTAGGGCACTCAGTAATATACAGCCAGGTCACGTAGCCTAGCGCAGGTGAGGTTTGCGGCTCCCGCTCCCGAAATTAATAAATACCAAAATTTCAATACAGAAGATGGTTAGGTATTACCATAAAATTAGGTTCTTGTTATTCATCTAATTAGAAATAAAACCAAAAAGTCACTACAAGACTGTACAAGACATTGAAATATACAGTTAATATACATATTACCCCCACACTCAAAATAATAATCTGTGGTTTGAACAAATAATTATCTTTCTTGTGAATTTCCATTGACACTACAACTCGCTAGACAATTGCGCAATCTGCGCAAAAATATATACAAGATAGAATAATAAATATACTGATATAACTTACCGAGCTCAACAGCACACGACGCCTGTCTCTTAGAAATTGTTCGATGAATTCTTCAAGTCTCGCCTGACATTGTTCTATAGACAATATTTACAATATTAATAATTAGAAGTTAGATACCCCGACCAATATATATGTAATTGCATGCACATTAGTAATTTTAGGTAATTGAATATCTCTTTTTCCGTGTGTCGACGGAGTAAGAATACGATTCATCACCCTTTTTTGCTCGTGGGTGTCGAAAAAGACCACTAACATATATGATATGCAGACAACATCAGTGCAAGTAAAGAAAAAATCAAAATAAAACCCTGTAACAATCAGCGTGCTATAGTAGTAATATCTCAAAGGAGGAGACTCGAGCGCAATAGTAGAACGAATATCAATTCAAATACCTATTTCATTGTAATAGCAGAATAAGAATACAAACAACAGAATTTTCTTTCCTGTCATTGATTGTAAAAGACGAGAAAGAGATGAAAAAACACTATCAAAGGAGAAGAAAAACATGAAACTAAGCAACTCGTTTTGCCAGTTCGTATGGTCGAAGAATTTGCCTCTAATTGTGATTTGAACGCAGCGGTAGGACGTATCTAAGCTTAAATGATGATGAGATGCCCCTTACAGTTAGAATACAAGTTGATAACAGTTGATTCATCTCAAAATCAGTAAGTTTGTTCTAAGGCGTAAACGTGTCATGTTTACGTAACTATATGGTTCAAAAGTAGATATTCTACTGATTTTTATTTAATACTAGCTTTTGCCCGTGACTTCGTCCACGCAGAAGTCATCTCTGACAGAGTTAAATAGAAAAAGCAATGCAAGGTGTTGAAGGTTTGTCGCTAGGACGATAATCAACTGCGTCAGAAACTGGGATGCGGTCGCCGCCTTCTGCGAGTTAGTTGTCTAACGGAATTAGGCAATAGAATTAGGATGGGTTCGAGAGAAAATACTCTAGGTTGACACGCTCTATCGTCTGTGCTTTAGGCGGCGCAAGCGTAAGAATCTGTATTGAGGTTCACTGCATGAGGGCTTTGACTCGAGATGATACCCGGTTGCGGTGGCCCGCCCGCACAACGTAGATGTACGTGTACGGCGCGCATGTGTCTATATACCATAGCCGGTCACTAAAGAAAAAGGTGGTTCAAAAATCTATTCATTCTACAAATTATATTGCCATTAATATACTATTTACGGTATGAACATGGGATAAAAATATAATTATCGCCACCATTTATTTGACTGTTTTGTTTCACCAGCAGAGTTGCGACCTCGTTAGATATGATTTATTATTTGAGTTATAGAGTGAACATTTTTGAAGCTAAACTTAATCTGTATCTTAAACCATTAGGCAAGAACCTATTGCCGCCCACTATGTGTATCGTGTGAGCTCTCACGCCGGCACTGGTCGCCACAAAGGCACTGGTGCGGGGTTGATGGAGAGGGAAGAGAAACACATGTTTATTTATTTTTACCGATGAATATTTGTACGTAATTTGAAAAGAATCGATAAAGAAATTTTCTCGCCATACACACTTTACTGCTTTGTTACACCCCCTTAGGGGCGGAATTAATAAAATCCTTTCATATTGAATCTACATGTCATAAATAAAAACGTGCTTCAAAATTTAATGTTTCTAGGTTTAATAGTTTCCGCTTGGCGGTAATGAGTCGATCAACCCGTTTCACAGGCCTAATTTACACAACCAGAGGGTGAAAATTGACAAATGCCGGATATTACCCTAGAATATTTGATTCGACTCATAATTTGAAAAGAATCAATAAAGACTTTTTTCTCCCCATACAAACTTTGCCACTCTGCTCGACCCCCTTGGGGGTATAATTTCGTAAAATCCTTTCTTAGTAAATCTCTACGTCATATAAAGAAACCACTGTCAACATTTCAAGTTGCCAGCTTCAATAATGTCGGCTTGGCGCTAATGATTTAATGAGTCGTCCAACCCGTTTTGCAGGCCTAATTTACACCCCCAGAGGGTGAAAATCAACAAATGCTGAAACACGTGTTTATTTATTTTTACTGGAGAATATTTGTACGTAATTTGAAAAGAATCGATAAATATTTTTTTCGCCGAACATTTTTTAAATTGACATAACTTTTTTATTTATAAACCAATTGACATAAAATTAAGCCTAAATGTTAAGTGAAGCTTACCACAATATATTAATGAAAACCGCGTCTAAATCGGATAAGCCGTTTCTGAGATTAGCGTGCACAAACACACAGATAAACAGACAAACAGATAAACAGACAAAAATTTTAAAAATCATTGTTTTGGGTTCTATTAGTGTTGATAAAGGCCCCAGTAATATTTTTTCTGATATATCTTCCATGTACAGACAGCGATCCGTTACATTTTTATTATATGTATAGATTATGGAAGAGACTGTCTATGTTTAATAGGTATGCGTCCGATATATCAAAACGAATCTGAAATCGGATTTCAGTCAGAAATCGTATCGTATCGATATTCAACACTATACAAACTGATTTTAGAAAACGTATTTCGGCAGAAACTAAATCAACACATATCAAAACAAAACGACGAAAACGCAAACTAATAATAAATCTAATCATCGCGCAATCGTTTTCTATTGCTAGTTTTGCAAACCAAACCAATATTTGAAAACTTACTAACTATCTCTTTCACTCCGCTAAGCGATCGCTTAGTCAGAATGAGAGAAAGCGAATTTCATTAAAATTCGCCTCCTTTCATTCTAACTAAGCGATCGTTTAGTGCAGTGAAAAAGAGATGAAGCGAATTGTCATCTGTTTTGGATTTTGGCGGTTTCTAAGAAACTCAGAATGGCAGATGGAAACGAAACAGAATTACAAGAGTCAGGGAATAAGATCTATATTAGAATGCAACTACTTCCATGATAATATTACACAATACTTAATGATAGTAGTTTAAGTTTTGTGTTTGTTAAATAGATTTTTGAATTATGGGAGAGTTTTTGCACACTTGACCTTGGTGACACGTGCGGTGTGCGCGTAATGTTATTTTTGTGATCTCGTGAACTATATAATTAGATAGGTATTTTACGATTCAATACTATACTAACGTATGTTAGTATCATACATACGATTTGATGATAAATAAGAAATAACTATTTAATGTAAAAAGGTAAGATTTTCGCTTCGTAATCGAGATTAATAAAAAAAAAACCATACAAAAAAATGTACATTATAAAATATAATCATGAAATCATTGTAAATATGACGATTTTTAAATACGCAAGAAAGTTTTGTATCATATCCAAAACAAAACATTTTTGCTAGTCTAGTACTCTAGTTAAGCCTAGATAAAGCATGAAGGAAAATCGTACACCTAAATCCAATCAACAAAGAAATTATAGAAAAATATTTTGAATGCGTTCGTTCGATTGCGTTTTTCGTTTGCTATGCTAAAATAACTAAAAACATCGAATATCGATCGAAACTAAAGTAAACCCGCTCCGTCAACCGCTCTGGAAATCGATTTCTGAAATCGGTTTTTAAAATCGATTTCAATATCAGAAATCGAATTTGTATCGGTTTGCGTAAAAATCTGAAAACGCCCATCTCTAATGTTTAATGTAATGTTAAATGTATTTAGTCAGCGTTTCTTTATCCAAAATCCATCATGATGGATATGAATCGTCCAACAAAGGGCATACTTCCATGATTGCTTAGATTTCCAGGGACTATTGGTATAATAATACATCTAACTAGCATAGTAGGCTATTTTCTTACAAATAAAAGACTATGTACCGTACTGGACGATTGGCAAAATTTAAGAAGACTTACCTTGTTCGTAGGTTTCGATTATTTCATCGAGGAGTTTCTCTAATTTTTGGTGTCTATAGAGTAACAGTAGTGTCTTTTCATCACTTGCCAGGTCGATACAGTATGCTGAAGTCAGCTTTATAGATGACAGACGGAGATGCACTGCGGCGGACTTCACGTCAGATGAATGCTTTGACGCGGCGATTGTCGGGACAGTTACCTAAAATTACAGACAATTTTAGAGAGGAGATATTTTACTATCGTCAAGACACACCTCACCCGTTCCATAAGGGGTGACGGCGTCCGTCCCCATATTATCCCACAATATTATTTCCCCCTTGCCTTTGAACTGACTACTGGAGTTGATAGATTCCTTGAGATCCGCGGAAGGTCAATACCATGATAATCTTTATCAACATCACGCTCTTATCGCAATTATTTGGGGTCGACGCAATATGTCTTCTTCCATATTCTGTTTTTCCATACAACCCTCATCAGATATCCTCCTCTGTGATCACTTTCTGTCCATGCATATCATGCTACATATTTTTTTGAGTGTCTTAGTTGTTAGCCTCAGATGGCTATGGCAACTTTACCCGGACTGTGGGTGAGCGCTGAGGGCTCTCAACCCGTGTCATGCTACATGCAGTCCATACATCCTTTATTTGATCTTCTTTTACTCCTAGAGCATTCGACACATAAAACTTTGCTCTCAACATTACTTTCATTTCATCTCATCAAATGTCCATACTAGCGTCCACTACTTAAGTTCTCCGTAAATGGCAGAACATTAAAACTTTATCTTATACGTTCATTCCTTATTTTATTCATTCTCGTCACGCCGCACATTCATCACAACATTGGATTACAACTAGGGGTAAGATATGGGGTGGTGAATAGTATTCTTACTCCGTCACTACACGGAAAACTGTACTTGTAACCTGTACTTTTAGGTATAGGGTTTTATTTGGCATTTTTCTTCTCTTACATAAAAGTTATATACATATTATATAATTTAGTCTTGTTTTGCAACCTCACGTGCAAATTAGTGATTCAGAAATTTAATTCTTACTTCGTCACAATGCGGACAAATCTGTTAAGCATCAGAAGCCAATCAACAATAATAGTCAATCAGTCACAACAAGCAGTCAGAAATAATATTTAATTATACCTACTTGCGCTATGGTGAGGATAGCTTGTGCGGCTATCTCTCTTTGACTCTTCAGCATCCGCTCCATCTCGTCAGAAAGGCGATCTGGCAGGTGTCTCTGGGCTATTAATAGCTGCCCTAACCAAAAGCAGGCAGCTTGCGAAACACTTGTACTCTGTACATACAGAAATAAAAACATTTGGAATCTTTTAGATTTTAAGTTTATTATGGCCGATGGTGGCAAACGAGCAGCACATCTGATAGTAGGTCGATTTTGCTGCTCATGGATCACTGGAAACATGGTGAGTTGCTTTCAACAGACTAAAAATTTATTTTTAAAACCTTATAACAACATACATAATATATAAAGTGCGCATCGAGGGTTCGCAGATGCGGCTGCGCACTGGCCCTGATGATGAGCATCGGATATCCTCGAAACCCGGGTCGATATAATCGACTCTAACGCGTTAGTATTACCGAAAAATATAATTGTCTAATACATAATAGAGTGACAATAGATGGTAGCATATGTTATATTTTGTTACAATATTCAACAATAATATATATAGTGATTTATGACTCACCTCATTATTGTCACTGTCATGTGTGGGATCAAAGTAGAACATAAGACTTTTACACGCTCCGTAAAACTTGCTCACTACTTTATACAAATTCTGAAAATCAAAAGAGATTTTCATATAATAAATGTTGAAAGGATTTCTCATTCAACTCGTGAGACTGTAGAGAGACGAGAGTCACCATAATCAGTCACCAAAAAAATGCAGTCATCGCCCTCTGAGAAATTTATAACACCTCCTACGATTATTAAAACGCCTACCGAATACGGCGATTGATATTATTTATGACTTGGCAAAATCTATAGGTATGTAAAATAAGACATGAATATGCTGACAGATGTATAATTAGGTAGACTCTTGATTATATTATACAAAAAAAAAGGGTATAGGTGTGCTAGCACGAACCACATGTTCTTACTTTTCCGACTTTATCTTTTGAATTCCAGTGATGTAAATGCTATATTACTTTGGGCTGATGCCATAACCACCACTTTCCTTCGGGTAATCAATATACCACATACTTCAAGGAACATATATTTGGGAAGTGGTGGGTATTCCTTCCTTTCTTCCATTTCAAAATAGTAATGGGTTTATGCTATAAATTTTCTATTTCAATATATGATGCTATTGTCTGTTTCGATATGTTTTCTTGTATTTTTTTTTAAATAAGAGAAGATAATCGCTACCTTTGGTATATTTGTAATAGCAGTTGGTGTCATCAATGATCTAGGAGAGTCATGTCTTCCTGGTGTTCACCATGGTGTTTCTTTACTCAGTTTTATACTACTCGAGCGGAAAAATAAGTAGAAATAATAATTTTAAACACTGCCTATAGTCACCTGTGTTTGTACAGTACTGCAAAGTAATATTGCAGTGCTGGTCTCACATAACTTCTGTATGCGCAATGACATCATCATCTGTGTAAATCCATTTTTCAAGCTGCGTAATTGTTTTTCATCTGCAATAATCAGATTATTCACCATAATTATTATCATCTCAGCTCAAGTATTTCTCAATACTGGGCACAAACCTCCTACAAAATAGGAGAGAAGTTGACATACTTTACTACGCTAGTCAGATGGGCTGGTCATATACATACGTACAGATATATTATAATACTTATATAAAGGTCAGTTTGAATTGAAAGGGAATGAATGACGACATGGTAACTTCAGTCTTAAACTTACTAGTCTACTACAGTCCACTACAGTCTTATACTTAACTAACAAGTCCAGTGCAAGTTATTGCAATTTAACAGAAGAACTATCATATACAGCATAAAACATAAAGTCTTAATTGGATAATTTAATGCTGAACAGTCGAGTAATGGAATGTGTATAAACAACGCATCTGCAGAACAAGAAAGAACTAAAGGCATAGAGACAGTGTAAATATTAAATATATTTGAACTATATTCGCATAAGAAATATTGGATATGAAAGAAAGAGATACATATATAAAATACTATAGGTGCATTATATACTATATTTTATAATTCAGATAGTAGGTACAGATTTATAGATTACAATAACGATGGTTTAAAAATACAATGAGATATATCAATATTCATATTCACTCATTACTTTATCGTGAGCGTCATAAAACTTATGACATTAAATGTTATCATCAAACTGTCAATTTAATGTGGCAATTATGGCAATATTTACTCTCTATGAGGAGGCATATGTCTAACAGTTGATGTCAATAGGCTGATGGATGCATGTAATAAATAGACATACAATGCCCTCAGGTGGCGTTATAGGTACCAGTTTAGATTTCTTACATACCTTTTATTATACGTGAAAAGGATAAATCGATATCATCTACAGCAGATTGCCCCGTCATGTAATCAGGATCTTCGCAGTCTGCAAATACAACAATGCTTTTTATTTTTTATTTGGGTCCAAACAGATACAATAAAAAAAATGCAAGCATGACACATTAGTAATACAAAATCTAGGACAAGTTGCCACATATAAACAATTCAGAGATATGCGATAAACAATTAAAATTTCGAATGAAAAAGGTACATTTGTTATGAATGTTAAAACTTATTAAACGATGAATTAAGCAGATGTGAGACATTAAAAATAATTGTTCTGAATTTTGAATAAGGAATCGTGAATAATATTTATATTACTAGCAATAGCCAAACAATCTTATTGACAATTGTTCCAGCACTAGTGCTGGAACAATTGTCAATGAGATTGTTATATGAACAACAAAATCTTTTAATAAAAGTATTCCTACCATAATTAATTTTAGAAGTGAAATTGCCTACGTGTGCCACAAACGTGGGCATCCAATAGTTAACTTACTTGCTGAGAGGATAAGGGGTGTTAACCTGGTTTCTCATAATTTTGTAAATAAAATTTAAATGGAGTTCAATTCGTCGAGTCTCACTCAATGTTGACAGTTAACTTACAATTTTAGAGTGTTTATTCCTGTAGATTCGCCACAATATATTTTTCCATGTTCTTTTGGATCTATCCTATTTGATTAATATAAATATTATATTGAAGATTCAAAGTCACAGAAGCATACCTCAATATAGGTCTAAGAATTGCTTTGTAAAGGACAAGTAATAAAAAAATAAATAAGTATGAGCTTGTAATAACGTAGATAAACGTTTGTAAACGTCTTAAGTGGCTCTTAATGTAATAATATTGCATTTTGCAATGTTAAGGTAGAGCATGTTATTACGCATATATGAAGCTTGAGACATCCATCAATAATTAAGATGTTATATTCAGTGTCAGCGGCGAACACATTACTCACCTTCGATTTGCAGACGATATTGTCGTTATGGCAGATTCCATGGAGAGCCATGGCATCATGATCAACGGTCTCAGCAGGGTATCGCAACTAGTGGGTGTACGAATAAACATTGATAAAATGAAAGTCATGTCATATGCCCATATCAATCCAATCCAATCAAATGAAGTTGTCGAGCATTGTGTTTACCGTGGATAAACAGTCCAGTTAATAGACCCAATTTCAAGAATGAGGTAATAAAGTAATACAGGTCTATAACCAGTGAGTGTTACCAGTGATGATTTATGGAACAGAAATCTGGTTCCTTAATGTAGATCTCATGAATAAACTCAGAATAAGTCCAAGCGCAAGCTATGCTCGAGATTTCTCTGTGAAATAGAATCCGTAATTCGCAAATCTGGAAAAGGACGGGTATAACCGACATAGTTCAAAGAATTAGTGCGCTGAAATGGCATAGGCCGGCTACATCGCTCGATGAATCGATAACCATTGGCGAAGAAAGGTTCGCGAGTGCTCACCGCGTATCGGACGATGAAGTGTTAGACGCTCCCCTTCAGGTGGATTGACGACATGAGGAAGGTTGCCGTGAGTCATTGGATGCGGGTAGCAGGGGATAGTTTGTGACAAAGTATGGGGGATTCCTATGTCCCGCAGTGGACGGCAAAATGCTAAATGATGGTTATGTTATTTTTATGTCATCTGCATAAAGAAAAAAATTGAATGATTAAAAACTCGAAATACATCATTTATGTATATGTTGAATAAAAGAGGATCACAGTGTGAACCTTGTGGTACACCAGACGTGATAGTTGTGAAAGATGAACAAAAGCTTTACAGAGTGGACGGTCTGTCTGCAGTTATTCAAGTAGGAGTCTAGCCATAGAAACAAGTTACCGTTACCGTATATACCGATATACTCTAATTTGCGGATTAAAATTCTATGAGAAGTTTTGTCTTATGCTTTAGATTTATCTATACACACGACGTCAAACTGATAGTCTTTGTCTATTAGATCTGTTACCGCGTCATTAAATACACAAAGGTTAGTATATAAAAGTAAAAGTAAGTAGGAGTAATGAACTCTTAGGTCTAGTAAATTCATGTTGCTGTGGTATGTGTATAAGTGTAATAACTAAGCGACATAATAATATCACAAACTGCAATTAAATAATTTGGGACGAAAATTAATTTTAGAAATGGAGCGATAATTTTTAACATTATGCTACTCGCCAGATGTGAAGATAGGCATGACATAGGATTGCTTACATAATATCGGCATGATGCCCAACTTCAAATATATATAAAAAAAACATAGGTATGTATGTATTAAAATGGATAAAGTTTTGTAATGTTCTTAAATAAAACACAGCGTTGCAGAGCACAGATATATTACGAATAAAGAGAGTGACAATTTCTCTTAAAATTAACAACTGAACACTGTAGTATTAAATACATTTATATAACATTAATCTACCTACACTACAATTTCTTATGTCATAATGGATCTATGTGAAATCGCTTAAACTTTTAAATAAAAAGAAAATACGTATTTTCAATATATTGCAATATAATTATTTCAAAAAATGTTGAATTTTCTCTATCATCATCATCCTGCTCTTATCACAATTATTTAGGTTTGACGCAATATGTGTTCGAGAGGGAGAACCGTTGGTAAGTACATATTACAACACATTAAGCAATAGTGATATTACTTCAACACTTTGTCTAACATGAACCTTCTTTACGAACACACCTGTTACTGAAAAGGTATCAGATAGTCCAAGGACGATATATAACTCTTAATCGTTTTTTTTTTCACTTCAAAAACCTGGCTATTTTTTACTGCGTTAATACTGCTGCATAGTATACCTCTTAACACCTCGCATTTGGTGTGTAAACGTGAACAATACACACCAAAATGTCACGGTAAGGGACGAGCATCCCATTGCATATTTACAATTTATAAAATACTAGCTTTGCTAATGTTATCAACTTAGTAAAGATGCCATAGTTTTACTAAAGTCATCAACTTGACTTATTAAGAGATAATAACTTTAAAACTAAAACCTAGAATCAATTTGAGAAGTAAATTCTCCCAACAAAGCCTCATATTAAAAGCTCATTAGCTTATAACTAAAAAAAGAACTGAACATACCAGACATGGCGAGGATTAGTGCAGCAATATCAGCATACAGGATCTCCAATTTCTTCAAGAGCTCACACTGCAGCTTTTTAACACCTTCTTCATCTAAATCGCAAGGCAGTAATCGGACCCTTAGCTAGAAAAATATATGTCAGAACATATTAATAAATTAATGTTTCTCGAGTGTGGTACGCAGTTAGAATGGAAAATATCATCACTCCTCTATCTCATAGATGATCGTAAAATACAACGAAGAGATGCGAGCAAAAATATCACTGTAAGATAAGGGCAATTTATAATAAAACCCGTTTGACTAGCTTGGCCTAGTGATGAATTTTCTTTCCATCATAAAGTGGCTTGTAATCAAAACTGTGACCTATATGATCTGAGATCACAAAATATTATTTTAGTAAGATAAGTATAGTGAACATTCGATGTTTATTTTTATTTCTAATGGTGGCAAACGAGCAAGCATAACACTTGGCGGTAAGTGCTACTGCCGCCCTTGGATCTTTGTAATACCAATGATATAGCTAGGCCGCTGCCTCCCAATATAAACCCCAAACCCACCCAGTTGGGCTTCCGGCTCTCTCGTTCACCGAACGAAGCTCATCAACATATTGGCATTGCTCAGGGGTTGATCTTCTGTCCACCGAAGACAAAGATCGGGTACCGGTGGCCCGCTCGCACGGCGAAGAAGAGGTGCTTGCAGGGTGGGTAAATGGGGTTGCGCGCCGCCTCTTCCGTCACCCCGGACTGATTTGGCGGGGTGCGACGTCCATAGCCCACCGCAAAAAAAAAAAAAAAGGGGTTGATCTTCTGTGAGAGCGTGGTACCATCCTGAACAGAGCGGCCCGCGGTTGTAGACAGAAAATCGTCAAGAGTGTTGTTGTACTACTACTACTACTTTAGAGATGATTTAAGAATACAACTTGTCACTATTTTTTGCTTTCCGCACCACAACCTTATAATGATAATGAGTACCAGCAGTGTCCTGAGAAACCTGCAACACCAGCAGCGATTACGATTAATAGAGTTGTACATACAGAACAATATATTTTAGGACCAGCTGAATCATTTCCCTGTGGTGACGGAGGAAGAATACAATTCACCACCCCCTATCTTACCCGTGAGTGATCGTAAGAGACGACTTAGGGATATAAAAATGCATATGACATCTATGCAAGAGAAGGAAAACTCGAAACAAAACCTTATACCAGGGGTCGACAACATGCGGCTCGCGAGCCACATGCGGCTCTTTGGATGTGTAGTTGCGGTTTAGTTCTATACGCAAAAAAATATTTTATAAAGAAATTATTTAAAATGGTTCTGAATTGATAATGAGGATTAGGTTCAAATTATTGATAGCAAAAAAAAAATGTGGCTTTTTAAAAACTTTAAACCTTTATAAATTCTAATTTTTGGCTCTTCCGACTCAAAAGGT
Organism: Lymantria monacha; assembly: GCA_905163515.2. Classification (NCBI taxonomy): domain Eukaryota; kingdom Metazoa; phylum Arthropoda; class Insecta; order Lepidoptera; family Erebidae; genus Lymantria; species Lymantria monacha. The sequence goes on along the minus strand of LR991107.1, from coordinate 20,412,575 downwards.
TGCCGACCCCTGCCCTATACCAACAGGTTTGTCTAGCCTGATATAGTAGGTCAATTTCCCTCCCATTATGAAGGAGGCTCGAGCCCAACAGTGGGACATATATGAGCTGAGATGATGATGAGATGATGAATCATTTTAACTGCGATCATTAATCCAGCTGGTATTATAACCACATGGTGACAATAGTACATCCCTCCTGATGTAAGGTATTCTAAGTCCAATAGTAAACGTTAATAGGCTTGGTGTGTTGGATAGAATATGCCTTATGGTTACAGTGTAAGAATACAATTCACTATCCCCTATCTTGCCCATAGATATCGTATAAGACGACTAAGGGATATAATATGGAGATAACGTTTATGCATGAAAAGGATAACTCGAAACAAAACTCTATATCAAGCCGTTTGTCTGTCCAGCGTTATACTGTAGGTCGATGTTCCTCTTATGTATGATTTCAGATTATGATGATTGGATAGAATTAAATGTTCTACTTTTAAAGCAACGGGACCTCAGAAAACATGGTACTGTTAAAAATAATAAAAATAGGAAACTGATGGCTTTAAAAACGATACAAATATCTTCAACAAATCTTATTTTTTAAACAGGATCACAGCGCCATCTACCAGATTCAATTTTTAAATCATTCAAAAACTTCACTCAAATGTGCATACAAAATAAGAAAAAAGAGTTCATTCGTTAAAGAATTACATAAGTATACATAAAGATAAAATATTATACCTTTTCATTTATCTGCTTTTGATATGTTGTGATAGATTTTAAAGTATTTGATACACTGTCGTTAAAATGATGCTTTCTTGTGATTTGAGATGTGTCGACTTCAGCGATGCCTGTCGATGTTGAACAATGTCATCATTAGAAAGAAAGTTAAAATGTTATGAATGAGGTAAGCTACCTCACGAAGTAGCTTATAAAGCCAGTTCTGTGCTGCCTTGATTAAGAATATGATTTTCATCCCCTTTCGCTTCGTAAATACTGTTTAAGGAAGTATCTAGAGGGCGGGCAGCAACATTCTCAAATACATTCATGATTAAAAATTAACTATGTACTTACTTTGTCGACAAAATTGTACTAATTTGTTTAGATTCTCTTCCAGTTGCTGCTGTTCTAGTTGTATTTGTAGCTTCTTGTCTCCGCACAATACCTGATAGTTGTCAGGTGTTGTGCGGAGACAACAGCTTGAAATCAATTTCGTAGCAGACTGGCGGAGGTGCTCTGTTGCTGACATTAGCATGATAACACATTCAGTCATGTTGATGTTTGGAGCAATCACCTGGACAGAATAAAATTAAAATGTATAAGCCTTTTAAAATAGTATACATGGGAAACACAAAATGAAATTCGAGAATTTCAAAATGTAAAATTATTTTAATTCATCGTCATAATCTTAGCTCTTTAAGTTCCATTGTTGGTCTCGAGCTCCAAACAATCCGCAAAGTACGAGCTAAAATTTAATCTTCAATTTCTAAATATATGGTTACATCACTAGAAAAACTTATTACATCTCATTGTGCTATCGTAAACGTCACAGGCTAATCCTATAGGGTTTAAGTTGTGAACTGTTATATTCAATAGGCAGATACAATGATACTGATCGACGGGATGCGATAAAGGATTTCAATGCCAAAATGAACTTGTCCATCCATAATACACGATGAATCATTTTGCAGCCTTTTGGGCAAAGCTTCTATATACTTAACAGTATCAATTTCAGGTGGCCACTAAGTCGCGGTGCCTCCTCTTCGATGCGTGGTGAAGTGACAAAGAATAGTCATGCATGGAAATCACATCCACGATATCTGGCTGGCAAGATAGGTGTACAAATCTTAACCACTACGTCATCTTTGTGTCTGTGCATATTAATTCTCTGGCTTGCATAAAATTTTGGTGACCATTTATACGAGTACATACCTATTGTTTTTACGCGAATAAGCGTTGTGCAAAAAGAATTGATGATCTGAACATATGTTAATGCATAGTGTGTGCAAAGGCACACACTACGCATTAACATATGTACCTATTTACACCTGATTGATTTTATACCCAATATTATAAACTTTATAAAATCAAAAGTATGAAAATTACCTTAGCAATCGCAGTGAGTAGGATTTGTGCAATAGTCAAATCAAAACAGCCTTGATCCAATGCTGAGTTTGTCCTTTGCGGTATTTGTTGCATTACTGTCTGCGCTAAATTAAGTAGCTTCGATATATTCTTGCAGATAGTGGCCAATAGATCTGCAACCTATACAAATTAATTTTATTATAGGAAATAGTTGCAGTATTTTTTTTATTATTCCGCCCATGGAAATTTTGCCCCTTATTGAACACAGATCCGGAAATAAATAAATCTAGAATAAAAATCCATGTTAACCATTTATGGACAGTTGGGCATAACGGGGCTGCTCTGTAAGCATCGGAAGTACATACCCTCTTAATTATCAACTTCTGCAGCGTTCTACCATCAAGTGCAGGGTTGAGGCGGAACATCAGCTTATTTAATACTTCACCAAATTTTTCAGCTGCATCGCTGATAACCTAGAAACATTAATATAATTTATTATCTATTTATATTTCCTTTTGCTGATCTAACAACGAGTATATATTGCCAATAATTAGATATTAAATCTCCATGTGATTGCGTATTAAGATTGTGTGAAACATGCCTTAGATTCCCGAGGGAGTTTTAAAAATCGATTGTTGGATCATCAAGATAATAAGCAACAGGTCTCTTTTCGGAAACTTATTCCAACATCTATTCACCACACTCACCTTCATTTAGCAGACATTATCATTATGGCAGAATCTATGGAGGACCACACACATAAAGAGCATCCCACCTGTACCATGCGGGGGCAAGAGAAGGGCGGTTGTAGTACCATAGTCCACCGTATTCTCTTCCCCTCGCCATTAGGCCACTAATTGACGACGTTTCCTTGACATCCGTGGCTGGCGCCTTTTTAGTTATTCGTATTGAGTACCATACCCATCAACATATAACAGTGTTTTCGGAATGTCTTCCCCACGCGGTCAACCTCTGTGCGGGAGGCGAGACTATTCCAAATCCAAAGCAATTTTCGAAATTGTCAATCACTATGATTACCTAGGACAAACACTCAAATTATGTAAATCCAATTTGGAGAAAGAGATCAGCCAAGAATCCAATTCGAGTGGATAGTATTCGTAAAACTTAAGAGAATTTTCTGATCCAATATACCTACCTCAGTGTCTGAAAGCACAGGTCTACAACCAATGTATGTTAACAAGGTTGATAACTGACATGGACACGTAGTTACTAAATGTCGGCCGCATAACATTACTCAGGGTCGTTCAGGGTACTATGTAGTGGGATATGCTTGGGATTTCTCTGTCAGATAGGAACTGAAATAAGGTAATCCGCAGAAAAGCATACGTAACCACCAAAATACAAACAATATATATACTACGTCAGTGTGGCACAGAGCTCAACGAAGCGGTAACCGCTGGGAAAGAAAGGTTTTCGAGTGGCGACTAGATATCGAACGACTCGATTTAGGACACCGCCCCGCTACACAAGGTGAATCGATGACTTGATGGAAGTTGCTGGGAGTCGAAAGACTGACTCATTCCAAGAATAGTATTATGAAAATTCAGATATATTTGAAATATATACTATGTCTCCAAGGATTAATTTTGCGCCTGTCATTACTATTCATTCTAAAACTAATGATAATTCAAATAACATTGAAGAGTTCTAAATTAAGGATTAAGAACGTAAATATAGATACTTTGCTATACCTTACTTATAAGGATAACACATCCATCACTAACAATCAATCATCATCAACACTATTCGCTCTTTTACTATCCAAAAATATAAGTAGGCCTCGTATACGTGAAAAAATATTACCATAATCACCACGCTTGATGAGTTGGTTGGAAATAGCAGTGAGATATTAAATGTTTTTCGTTTCAGAAAAGCCTTGCTGCTCATTCTCTTGATGAGATAGTTAACTGATTTTTACGAAATTCGAGGGCTGGTAAGAGTAGTCGACAATTGTATTATTATACAATTAATGGACACAAAACTCAGACTCGGAAAAATTATATGGATTACAAAATACTAATCTTTTTTTGTGTTTAGACTATGTTCTGATCACATTACACCCATTCATTCACATTCATTTCGTAATCGGATTTTATAAATAATTAAGCATATTAAATGCTAAATTTCAGTAATTTAAAACACATTACACCCGTTCTGTCTGGGTCGACAGAAGCGGGCATGTGACCACAAAAAACATGATATTCCCTCATCATTGCTACTGCACTGGTCATTAATACTAATTCCTTGACTTCTGTGGCCATCTCGAGGAGTTAACCCTTACAAGTACTTATCCCCAGCGACGCCTTGGCAATAACCTTTTCCTTCTCCGTCAAATTTTGTCAACAATGTGTTTCTTCGCTCGCAAAATTATATCAATTATGGTAAATTGGATATTGCTGTAGTGTAGTAGATCACATAATTCAGTGAACGTTTTGCCAGCTAAAATTATTGACAGTAAACATATTTTTCTTGTGCAACGAAATTGTACAGAATATCAAAAAAATACATACTTTGAGATATTGTAATCTCCGATAGAAGAAACGAAAGCGTCTTCACATCCTGATCTTACTAAATCCGAATCTCTGATAGTAACTCGGTAACGTAAAAGCAGCCCAGGCCTAGAATAAATCTCCGATTTCAAAAACCAGATATTGGTTCTCAAAGCGAAGATGAATGAGCAACAATATATAAGATTTGATTCTATAACCGGAGACATAGAAGAGATGAAGCTTCAAAATAAGGAGATTTTAAAGCTGAAGATAATCTGAGTAAGATTTTTGAGCAATCAAAAATATTACATATGGAAACTAAAGCTGAATAAATTATCCAACGACCACAAGTCTGCCACGTTAAAAATAAAATATCTTGAGTAACAACGTGAAGAAATGCAAAGAAACCATCATACCAAATGTATAGAGATCATCAATATTCCAAAATGTGACTTAGAAGATTTGGAAGGTGTTATGAAAAATTGCGTGTATCTCTTAGTATTGACCATAAACCAGAATTTATTAAGAATATACATAGAAACAAAAGTTCTAAAGTTAAAGCCATCATTGTTGAATATCAATCCCAATATCTTAGGAATAACACTCGGCAGGTCATTAAGCCATACGATAAGGACAAAAAGTCAATAAAATGGAGTACTAGTAGTACGTAGTTAGGATTTAAAAACGAGCCAACACCAATATTTATAAATGAAATCTTACCCCCCAGAGCAGATATATGATTACGAAGCGTTTACGACACTTCTCTATACGGGCCATGTGAACCTTGAGCGTGTGCTGTGTCATATCCTCATCGCAATCGCAGTGATAACAAGCTGGTGTCCTATCCCTCATTGCAAATATGGCATTTCTCGAAACTACCATCCCCATCAAGGCCTGCACCAGTTAGGACAGGACCTGTTACATTGTCCTAACTATAGCTTCAACACCGGATGGCTTCGAAGATCAGAATCAAGGTTTCTCAAGCTAAACTGCTCAATGGGCAATGACGTCACAGTAGGCATCGACACTCCAGGCGCCTCCAAAAATCGCCAGTAGAGTCGGCGGCGGTTTTTCATCTCAGCTTCTGAGTCCCATACGGGAGTTCGGGCCAATATGCACGCTGTTACTATTACTAATGTGCGACAACCGCGTATGGCCCTGAAGAATACAGACATCCATAGACATCGCCACAAGGGAGTTCCAAAGATAGGTGGTCAAGACTCTGCCCACTCAAGTGGACCATACAAATCCGTCAATCATGCAGGGCCATGTTCCGAATTACCCCCGCGTCCAACCATACAACACTAAGCTAAGTCCGTTTACACTCGGCATAAGCCACGATAAGACAAACGCCGTCAAGCAAAAAGCGTTTTGTATAAGGATCGAATCCACAAGACTCGCAGAGTAGGTCACTAGTAGTAAATATTAATTTTTACCGACTCCGCGCCCCAGCGCGGGCCAACGTCGAGCAGGTTTCCGCAAGGAAGTTGGGCAGAGTACAAAAAGTGGCCCAAAGAACGGTCATTCGGCGGTGGAAGGCAGATCTGGAGAAGGACAAAAGTCACGGAGCGGGAGCACAAGGCACTTGCATCCACCGACTCACTCCGGCGGCGGCAACTAGGGAGGGATCGCAGATATGCGCTTGGCAATGCGTTGGGGTGTAGGGGATGGAATGTCATCAGACGATCTCTCCGGCATCCCGTAAAAGCGCGGATGAGGCCGCTGTGGTTTTAGTGGGTATTCCGGTCGTACAGTAGCCAGCGAGCCCCACAAAAATCCCCCCAACTGACACCGGTGGGTGCATAGTGCGTAAATGCATTTCCACAGCGTGAAAAAGAAAAGAGTAGGTCACTACATAGATAATTATACCAATGTCATCGATAAAACAAAACTTGTGCAGTTTTGTTACATATAGTCTAGCTGCTATAGGTCTAGTAGCATCTAGTCTGCATATTAAATAAGTTTAAGTCATAACAAACATGAGTTTGCTCAACTTTAACACATATAGTGCAGCTGCACTTCCGCTGAAATACCGTATAGCCTAACAAGCATCAAACACTTGTTATGTATGTTGTGACAACAGTTGAAATAATAACGAATTTGAGTCTATACAAAATTGTCATATTAGTCAAGCTGATGTAGCATATAGTCTAACAAAGGTCACACAGTTGCTGTCTATGTTGTGGCAACAGTTTAATTAATAACAAATTTGAGTGTATCAAAAGTTGTCACATTAGTTAAGCTGACATAGCATATAGCGTAGCAAGCATCGCGCTGTTACTGTGTATATTGTGGCAACAGTTCAAGTAATAAAAAATCTGTGTCTATCCAAAATTGTCACATTGGTCAAGCTGACGTAGCGTATAGTCTAGCAAGCGTCATTGTGTGGTTATGTATGTTGTGTGTTAAGTAATAATAAATCTGAGTCTGTCCAAAATTTTTACATTAGTCAAGCTGACGTAGCGTATAATCTAACAAGCGTCACGCAGTAATTGTGTATGTTGTGGCATAAGTTCAAGTTATAGTAAATCTTAGTCTATCCAAAATTGTCACATTATTCAAGCTGATATAGCATAAATCATTAGCAAGCGTCACACAATAGTTGCATGCATTCCACATGAGTTTCGGTAATGACAAACCTCCGCCTGTTCAGGATTGTTATATTCTATAGACTGCCTGACGTTATACATAGTCCCACTAGCGTCAAGCAGTTGTTGAATGAGTTGCCGTATAACATAATAATCATCGGATTCGCATAATTCACATACGTCTGAAATGATTTTTGATGTATATAAAAGCTATTCATATATGTTATCTTAGAATATATATATATATATAGCTTACTTTTCTCTTTCTTTTTATATACACTACATCATTTACCTTAACTAACCTTACCTTCTCTAATGTAATATAATTATTAGGTACACGAGGATATGAAATTGAAAATGATAAACATACTTTTACTCCTTAGACATATGTCATTAAGAATATTTGCACACTTCAAGAGAGGAGTTACTTAAAATAATGATCATCACGTTTTGGGTGAGTGTGTTCGGAATGAGGCTGAGAGAATACATCATCTTATCATCTTAAAGCATTGGCATTCCTTATTATATAACTTAATAAGAAATATCGAAAGCATGTTTTATATTAATAAATTATATGTAGATGTTTTTAATTATTTTCTTGCCAGATCAGTCTCAGAAGAAGCTCATCATTGTATAAATAAGATTCAAGTAAATCAGATCAAATCATTCAGTATGCGTAAGCCCCATGAAGGCATTACATATTGTCAATTTTATATCTTTTTCGGATCGGAAAGCGGCCACAAACTGAGAAGATCCGGCAAGAAACATGAATTCTTTAAATTACATATTTTAATTCAAACTATTGAATACATGTTTAGTAAGTATTAGCTCCAGTGAGATGCCCTTCAAGCAAGAAATAATTTATTAAAGTTAAGATATAAAATTAAAACAAAAATGTATTACGTAGACGCAAGTAGAACCTTTACAGTAAGCTTGACGAAACGATAATCTATAAATTAGGTATAATCAGATAACTAAATCTATAACTCGTTAGGCATATCACGCTACACTGTACAATTATGACAATACAAAAATAAAATACAGAGTTCAGTTACAATTATATAACGCAATTGCTACGAGAGGAGCTGCTCATAACCATTCCGTATTACTATTTGGATAAACTGAAATATTGTGATATCCTTTTCTACAAGTCTATTTTTGATAGCCTTTTTAAACTTATTCATTATCATTATCATCTCAGATCTGTAGATAGACTGTTGCAGAAGCGTTTTGCAAAAATTGAAAATTGGAAGACCTACAATTTTTTTGCAGACGAGTAGGATGGATAAATAGATTATCCTTATTCCTAATGTTAACGTCACCAATGTCGCTATATTTATCAAATTCATCAATATTGTTATTACATATAATACGTTTTCGAATATGAATAGTAATACAACAGCTGGAATGTTTATTTGCCTATTTTATTCTTGAAGTGAAACTCTTGGTACTTGACAATTTTTCAATATAAGGGGCCCCAATAGAATATTACAATTATAGTAATACTTAAAAAGGCCATGTACTTAACAAGTTCTAAAGTAAGTTATAAATAAATTACATTATACAATTACATCTAAAAATAAGAACTCGAAAAAATATACCTTGTAAGATTTGCGGCATGATCTCAGGAATAAAGTTCACAGCACGCTGAGCTGTCGTATACTCGCAGTTTTTGGTATCTATTGGAACATCACAATCGTTTATAAATAAAGAAAACATGAAGTCAAGCGTGGTGATTACTACATTATTGCACGTGTAGGATGTATATGCTAACAATAAACACAGATTGGCTGGTGGATGGATGATAAGATTTCAGACAAGGTAACACCTCAACAATATTTAGATTATATTCGTCTACCCAATAGTCTAAAATATTTACAAACCAAAGCTTAGTAAAAATGCAGCGACGGCTGCACTCAGCTGTCCCAACTTGTCCACGAGTAGTCTCTTTGTTTCTTCAGATACCGGTCCAGGTCTTTCTACCGACAACGTTCGCTAGAATAAAAAAATATAAATATTAGAATTCATACAGATGATACCATACCATATTCTATATGGCTAAAGTGATAGATCTAAAATCTATCATGTTTGTAACTTGTAGAGATTAATGTTTTTGATAGTAGTATCTGTAAATATTACTTAATATAAAACCATTTTAGATGGCAGAATAGCTTTCCGTGACCAAAAGTACTGAAATAGGTTAGGTAGGCTTAAAAGCAATTTGTACACGTGGCTCCAGCATGATATGGGTTTTGTAATTCATTAAGAGCTTTTGATCGATATATACACTACTGGACCACGACTGAAATTCTGGTCGCTCCCGAGAATTACTGAATTAAATTGCTTCTGTACCCCCAAGTACTCTGCGGTAATTCCATCACCTTTCAGTTCCTTTAGGTTCTTTAAACATTTCAAAACTATTCTTATCTCATACAAGCTGACTTCCGAGACTTTTCATTATAATATCGAGTGAGTTTGGATCTGTGGTCTTGAACCACTCAACAACAGGCTTATGCACTGATTAATAGTTCTATAAATCATCCCAGAATCCTTTTACTCATAAAACCTATCATCCTCTTCCAAGATGTTACTATAAGATGAAATGACAGTGTTTTGATAAGAGGGTAAGATGACCTAACCTTACAATACCTAAATTTTTAACTCGCGTCATTCGATTACTTATATGTATTACCTTTTTAATATATAGATATTAAAGATACTAATTAACCCCATTTATTTGTAACCTTTATAGTTCAATTTTTTCAGGGCTTTATATAATTTAGAGAGGGTGTTCGTTTGACGTAACATATACATAGATTATATATCATCACGCCATATCCCTTGCAGGGTAGACAGAGAGAACAAAGTGCCAGAGAACTCTATCCTTGCATACTTCACTCGCTTCCTCAACATTCATAATTTTCTTCATTCACGCTTCATACATGTAACATATAATACCTATAATACCAAGCGGATAATCAATATGTTTTTAAATTCATTTATCAACTTATCACAACTAGTTTAGAAGTTGTTAGGAGATACATACACGCACACATACATTGAGGTCAAACACATAATTCTCTTATGAAGTTTTTTTTTTTTGTAGGCTATGGCCCAGACACACGTCACCTGCTCCGTCCGGGGCGACAGAAGGGCAGCGCGTGACCCCATAACCCACCGTATTCCCTCTCCATCGTCATTGGGGCGGCCACTGGTACCGCTTCCTTGCCATCCGTGGCCAGCCTGGCGGGTTACCCTTTCGGGTACCATCCCCCGTCGACGCCCCAGCTAACTGTCGGGGCGTCGTCCTCCCGCGGTCAGCCTCTCTGCGGGTGACGGACTATTCCCCGGTCCAGTCACCCGCGGCCTCGGCTAGGACGGCATCATGCGCAGATACTCGCGCCTACACCACCCCAGGCGCCGGCGGATCTTAGTTGTACCTGCTGCTTAATTTGCATTGATAATTAAGATATTTGAGATTTGTTATACATTATTACAAAACAAATATATTCTTCTGGCTTTTACTGTAATAATGAGTCCCTTTATATGTGACCCCCTTTTTTTTTTTTTTTTTTTTTTTTTTTTTTTGCCGTGGGCCATGGACGTCGCACCCCGCCAAGTCGGTCCGGGGTGACGGAAGAGGCGGCGCGCAACCCCATTGACCCACCCTGCAAGCACCTCTTCTTCGCCGTGCAAGCGGGCCACCGGTACCCGATTTTTGTCTTCGGTGGCCCGCTCGGCGGTTATATGTGACCCCCTATAGATGTGTAATACTCCCACAATTATCAAAAATAATAACAAATTACCTTTTTTACTAGTTGTTTAGTTTTCGAGATACATATACCAGTATCCACTAGACCATTGAAGAAACTTTGTCGTTGATTCGCATGCTTTACGGATGATATATTCTTCTCACACTCACCTGTTAATATTATAACGTTAATAACATATATTATATTCCCCGTGTGGCGACGGGAATAGAATACAAAGGTCGTCACCCCTTACTTGCCCGTGGGAGTCGTAAAAATCGGCTAAGGGTCTCACCGGGAGATTGGGCAGCGGCTATCTCCCGGGAAACTTAATAACATCTACCGCGATCGCCAATCCGCTCGCCAAGCGTGGCGATTATGGCATTATTACCCCCCCAAAATAAATATGGATGCACAAAAAGTCACGGCCCCCAGTCACGGCAGTTCCGCTGTTCCACGGGCTCATTTTGGTAGCGGGCCTGTTGGTGGCGGGGCAGGGGGTGCTAGGCATCTCCGGCCGCGATCCGGCTACCAAAAAAATCGACCCTTGGCCCTGGTAACACACAACGTTCGGACGCTTAGGACCGACGAGAGGGTCATCGAACTGGAAGAGGAATTGAGCAAAATCCGATGGGACATTGTAGGATTATCAGAAGTGCGAAGAGAGGGGGAGGGCACGATAATCCTCCGGTCTGGAAATTTGCTCTTCTACAGGGAGGGAGATCACCCATCCCAAGGCGGTGTAGGGTTTATCGTTCGTAAGTCTCTCGTAGAGAACGTGGAGAGGATCGAAAGTGTGTCAACAAGGGTAGCGTACCTTATACTCAGAATTACCAAACGGTATTTGTGAAGGTCATACAGGTTTACGCACCGACTTCGACATACTCCGACGACGAAGTGGAGGCCTTATACGAGGATATCTCGAAAGCCATCCACACGTCCAAAACCCACTTCACGGTAGTTATGGGAGACTTCAACGCAAAACTAGGCAAAAAGACAGACGATGAGTTGAGAGTGGGGCAATATCGATTTCGACAGAGAAACCAAAGGGTCCAAAAACTGGCCGACTTTTTGGAGAAGGAAGGCCTCTTCATGATGAATTCCTTCTTCAAGAAACGGCCACAAAGGAAGTGGACCTGGATTAGCCCTGATGGATCCACTAAAAATGAGATAGACTTCATCTTGACGGACAAACGACAAATATTCAATGATGTCTCTGTGATCAGCAGGATTAAAACTGGGTACAGGATTAAAACTGGGTACTGGGAACCATCCGGTGATCACTTCACCGGATGGTTCGAGGCACATTGAATCTTCGTACGAAAGTCGAGCGGTCCCGCTTGATGAAGTCTACACTCCGACCTACACCTGTCCAATACCAGAACCCCGATAGCTTTCAACTCGAATTACATAATCGCTTCCAATGCCTGGAAGAGTGCGAATCTTCGAACGATATGAACAACAGGTTCGTGGAAACTGTCCACGCGGTCGGGTCAAAATTCTTTAAGGCCCGTCGCGCTACTAGAACAAAAAAGCTTTCTGACCAGACTCTTCAACTCATGGAGAGGAGAAAGGAAATGACGGTACAGTCTTCAGCCGATTGGTCCGAACTCAGGCAGCTTAATAGACAAATCTCTAAATCTATGCGACGCGATATTCGCCGATTCAATACACTGCGTATTGAAGAGGCGATAGAGCGAAATCGAGGCTCCAAAGTGTTGGCACGAGATTTGTCTATCGGGCAGAGCCAAATGACTAAGCTGAAGACCGATAACGGTACTGTCATTTCATCCCAGAGTGAGATCTTGGGAGAGGTCGAAAGGTTCTATGGGCAGTTGCACAAATCATCCCTGAATCCTGTTGTCAGCTTGGTCCAAGACCCCAGATCCAAGCTAACTCGGCACTATACCGAAGAAATCCCGGACGTCAGCTTGTACGAGATCAGAATGGCTCTAAAACAATTAAAGAACGGAAAGGCACCGGGAGATGACGGAATTACCACAGAGCTCCTGAGGGCAGGCGGCAAGCCAGTTTTAAAAGCCCTACAGAAGCTATTTAATTCTGTCATTCTCGGGGGCGACGTTCCAGAGTCGTGGACCAGGAGTGTGGTGGTGTTGTTTTTCAAGAAGGGCGATAAAACGCTCTTAAAGAATTACAGACCCATCTCACTCCTGAGCCACGTGTACAAATTGTTTTCAAGAGTCATTACGAACCGACTCGCGCGCAAGCTAGACGACTTCCAGCCGCCCGAACAAGCCGGTTTCCGAAAAGGTTATAGTACCATAGACCACATCCACATGCTACGCCAGATTATACAGAAGACCGAGGAGTATAATCGGCCTCTGTGTCTAGCGTTTGTGGACTATGAGAAAGCATTTGATTCTGTCGAAACTTGGGCAGTGCTGCAGTCCCTTCAGAGGTGCCAAATTGACTATCGATATATCGAAGTGCTGAAGTGTTTGTATAAAGACGCTACTATGTCAGTCCGCATCCAGGATAAGAGTACGAAACCGATCCAGCTGCAGAAAGGCGTGAGACAGGGAGACGTTATCTCTCCGAAACTGTTCACCACTGCGCTGGAAGATGTCTTCAAGCTCTTAGACTGGACCGGACTCGGCATCAACATCAATGGCGAATACATCACTCACCTTCGATTCGCAGATGATATCGTAGTCATGGCAGAATCCCTGGAAGACCTTGGCACCATGCTCAATGACCTCAGCAAGGTGTCCCAACTAGTAGGGCTGAAAATGAACATGGACAAGACGAAAATCATGTCTAATGCCCATGTCATTTCTGTACCGGTCCTGGTTGGGAATGCGATTCTCGAAGTTGTCGATCACTATGTTTACCTAGGACAAACAGTCCAATTAGGTAGATCCAATTTCGAGAAAGAGGTCAGCCGACGAATGCAACTCGGCTGGGCAGCGTTCGGGAAACTTAGGAGGATCTTCTCGTCTAATATTCCGCAGTGTCTGAAAACAAAGGTTTATAACCAGTGTGTGTTACCAGCGATGACTTACGGCACTGAAACGTGGTCTCTAAATATCGGCCTCATAAAAAGGCTCAAAGTCGCTCAGCGTGCTATGGAGAGGGCTATGCTCGGTATTTCTCTACGTGATAAAATCCGAAATACGGCAATCCGTAGAAGAACGGGTGTAACCGACATAGCCCGAAGAATTAGCACGTTGAAGTGGCAATGGGCAGGCCACATCGCTCGACGAACCGACAACCGTTGGGGAAAAAAGGTTCTCGAGTGGCGACCACGAATCGGACGATGCAGCGTAGGACGACCCCCCACTCGGTGGACTGATGACCTCATCAAGGTCGCAGGAAACCACTGGATGCAGGTGGCACAGGACCGTTATAGATGGCATTCTCGTGGGGAGGCCTATGTCCAACAGTGGACGTTTACGGGCTGATGGATGGATGGAATAACATATAACTAATTTTAAAATATACGCAAAATCTATACGAGCAATCCACATGTCAACAATGTAATCAATTTAACTACATATAATGAGATCCCACACAGTTAAAAGTACTTCTCGAATTAATCAAAGGTTTTATTTAAACTTGGGCATAAGTTAAGATATTCCGAATATAATTACTTACCAAAATCATATAAAGTCTGCGCTAAAAATTCGAGACTTTCTGACAAGGTCTCATTCAATAGCTCTGCATAGTCAGGAATTAATTGACGTGGAGTGGAAGCCGTCAATGCATTGAGTGACTCTTCCAGATCTTCCATGGCCGACGACAAAATATTTCCACAGCGGCTATCATTGAGGTACGGTGCAGTGATCTGTGTAATAATTACTGGCAGTGAATCGCAATCTAAATGATACAATGAATATATTTTAGTGCTTAGTGGCTTATTTATGCAACCGATACCAATGTGATGTCAGTATGACAACTAATTATTGAGTTTTATCACCAAGCAATTCTGTTTATGTCTAACCTGAATTTACGAGGAAAATCCGTTGCTTCTGAGATATATAAGTGCAACTTCATAAAATAAGACAGTGATTAAAGCCATGCTCATGATGATTTCTGATATATACATAAGTGTACTACTTGTGTAAACATACGAAATTAAACTATTTTTACCGATATCATAAAATCTTATTTGGTATTTACTTACAGAGTATTTTGAACATGTAAGAACGATAATTTGTTGTAATGCAAAACTTAGTTCCCGTGATCATGAAAATTAACAATTGAATAAAATTATAAATCTAATTTCGTATTTCATTATTAACCCAATCAAATCCGTAAAAATAGTTTAAGCCATGAAGGCTTTGAATCTTGTATTTTATTTTATTATGCATACGTCAGAAGGTATTGAAATTTGTCACATTAAAATATAGAACAACATCGAATTTCAAGAATGTGGTTTTGCTCGTATCTTGACGTGGTCGTGTTTTTTTTGTATGATTGTCTGGTTCTGTACTACAAATGGGTATGCCGCAAGGATCAATTTTGAGACCTGTTTTATTCCTTCTATAAACTAATAAATTAAGCTATTATGTAGGGGACAACGAAAACAATGTGTTTTTCACAGATGACTTCTCTTTATTATTTAAGATTAGAAGAAATGCTTAATTATCTCGATTTTAATAATATTGTCTACTGTTATCAGTTTGTTCAGTACAAACAATTTAGTTCTTAATACGAAGAAAACAAAATGTATTAAATGGTACCATTAATCTTCTTTATTATGTTCTTCTACCATCTATTTCTCATAGATAATTTAATGTAAACACATGAATTTGAATTTCATTTCATTGAAGTTTGAAAGTAGCGTCAATGACGGAAAAGTTAAGGAGTGAAAGGTTAACATGGTATGGACATGTGATGAGACGAGATGAAAGTAATGTTGTGAGGAAAGTTTAAATATGAATGTTGAAGGTTTTAGGGATAAAGGAAGACCAAAGAAAAGATGGATGGACTGCGTGAGATATGACATGGATAGACAGGGAGTGACTGCAGAGATGACGTCTGATAGGACTATATGGAGTAAGATGACATATTGCGTCGACCCCAAGTAGTTAGGATAAGAGCAAGATGATGATGATGACATGAATTTAAATTTCAATACACCTAACGTAAGACAAGTAAAAACTAATGTTCAAATGATTAGTGTGGCTCTAACTCCTGGAGTCTACGTATTTGTGGGATCACCTATATGTTAAACTTCATTAGGGTCTTCATATTAAAAATTATCAAGTAGATTCTGCTCATTCACCTTATCTTTATGGTAAAAAGCCACTAGAATAGTTTATTTCGTTTACTTTAGCAGTCTTATGTCTTATGGCAGCAACACCAGCAGGTACGCTTTGGGGATACTCAGAGGATTTAAATGGCATATTTTTCTCCAAACACATTTTATCCGTGCGATTTATAATCTAGACCCAAGAGTTTTACTCCGGCAGAAATTCAAAGAAATAAACATTCTAACTTTTGTGTTACAGTTTATATCCGAAAATTTATTATATAAAAATATCGACAAATTCGAAAAAATATAGTGTCATTCTACACGTGAATACTAGAAATAAAGACATTCTAGTTATCCATACTACTGGTCCTCATAGAATTACTAGACCATTCAAGGAGCATTGTATATGCTTTTACAATAAACTACCTAAAAATATCCACCACATACGTTACAAAAAAAAACTATCACGAATAGACTGTAGAAAAATATATTACAAAATTACAGATTCTGTGGATGATAACACCGAATGCTTATGAGCAGCTCCTCATTCAGCAAATTCTTCAAGTAATCTTGTTACATTTTTACATGTGTTACTGGATTGATTTCAACGAAATGTAAAAGTAACAATATGAAGCACTTAGCTTCTATGGGGCTTATGCATAATAAATTATTTGTTTTGTTGCTGAATAACGCTCTTATTGTTATTGGTGAATAAAAGTGAGCGGTGTTGAACTGTGACCTGTATATGGTTATACCATCATGGTGCATGCATTATACAATTACTTTCCCCAACCCGCGTGCACAGCGAAGCAAGCATTGCAAGCAATTATTGCATTATCTCTTTTTTCGAAGAGAGGTGTGTTGCTAACACGATAAGTCAATAGCATTATGAAAGGACACAAATATGACATAACCAACCTGTGCCAATGTTAAAAGATTTCGGGCGGCGATCTCGCATCTGTTTCTCTTGTTCACCAAGCATGGAGGAGCTTCAGAGAAATGTGACGTCATCTTTAATGCAATGTTACGCAATTCTATTGACTCGTTCACTAGCTAAATAAGAATATAAAGATTTTATATAAGGAGACTGATTACAATGTAATTCATTACAGAGTATATAAGTTTCAAGTTAAGAATATGTGTTCTGAAAGTGAGAGAACCGGAAGCACACACCGCAACTTACGATAAGCAGTGTCTTAAATACATCCCTGCTATTGCAGAGTTTCATGTGCGGAAGTTACTACGCGTGGCAGTCAAGTGGGCTTATTATTCGTCTGCTAAGAATAAAGGAGGTCAGCATTTCTTACTTTCCTGTGGGATTTGTAAAAACCAGTTGAGGAATTACCAAGAGAATATGCAGAAATACTCTATTGAAAAAATATGCTGTACCAACTGTATCTAATCTATGTGAACTGGAACTGAAGAACTCATACTTGTGTCAATATCTTTCACTGGGAAGGATTCATATATCCAACAGTGGATGTTAACAGACTGATGAATGACTTGATTAAACCAAAAAAGTACCGACTATATAGGAGACTAATAAAATAAATTCAATCATACAAACCACTTAGGTTTGTTTTGATCCTGATCCTACAAGCTAGTATTTTACCACTACCCAGTACTGTTATGGAATTTGATAGAAGTTTATATTATATAGTTTGTTCAAAGACACTTTATCAACCATACTATAATCACTATCGCTTGCTATTCCTAATCGTTCATCACATCAACCCCCCCCCCCCCTCGTATCCGTAGGTGTCATAAAAAACGTCTTAGAAATATGATATGCATATAACATTCATGCAAGAAAAGGAAAATTCGAAACAAAACCCTATACCAGCCCATCTGGCGACCATGGCATAGTAATTCAATTTTCATCTTATTATAAACTTTGCTCAAGACCAGCAGTGGGACCTGTATGAGCTGATATGATAATAAATAACTTATATCAAAACTTAAGCAGGAAGTAATTAAAGTAAATAGTTACCTGTTTCTCCTTTATTTTTTCAGGATACACAAGAAATACGAGCTCGCAAGATATTTTATAAACTTTACTAGCGTAATCCACAAGATTCTATAAGAGAAAGAATTTATTTATTGATATGAACCCTGATTACTTAACCAATTAGCATTACTATATGCTGTGTAATATAAAGCAAGGGTGTTTAGTATTCATAGCCACCACGGCTATGCATACTGAAACACTCTTGCTTTACTCCTGAATGCCATAAAAGATGACTAAGACTTTTACATCAACCTGAACCAACCCCAGCTGGTGCCGTTTAGTCAACAATTTCGTTGACGTCAGGTAGGCAGCCTGTCATAAAACTATTGCCAAAATAACTTTTGCAATATGTACGAATACATAAATCGGTAGAACCCAAGTAATTGAAATAAGAGCCGGAGAATGATGATGGTAACATCTTAGATGGCACCAAAAGGATAAGGGGCACAGCACGGAGTTAACTACAAAAACATCTGTACAGCTGTAGTAGCTGTATTAAAAAGACTGGACGTTAACATAAAACCGATTATTGAGACAAATAAAGTATAAAATTATAAATATAAAAGAAAATGAAATATTATTGTGCTCAGTTAACCAGACATTAGTATAGACGAGGAACTATAAAATGTATTTCTAATTACGTATAGAATATAAAATATACTCGCATAATAAATAAGTGACTAAAGTCGTCTGGTCAACAATAACATTCCCAAGGACGGTTCACGTCAGGCAGTTGGCTGGTTATAAAACTATTGTGATTTATTTTTTGCAATATTGTGGTGAAAGAAGAGTACAAATGATCTTGACCAACTAGTAATTGCCGAAAAATTAAAAGGCTGAAATAGTTATATCAAGACAGCATCATTCAACGAACTGATGAGTTTTGAGTAAGAAAGGTTTTCGATTTCAACATTGGCCCTTCAGCATTGAATAAAGAAATTGTTAATTATAGGAGTTATTGGATGCAAGTAGATTAGCACCGTTTTATGAGGCGTTCTGTTCGTAAATTCAATGTCAAAAAATGATTTTTTATGGGTTGACGGATTGATCTTTATGATTGCTTTTCAGCACCGTTTTGTTTGTTACTTACCACTTGTCCCTCGTTTTCGTTAATCATCTCTGTAGTTACATGACGTAGATTGAATATGTGTTCCTGTATATGCTTGCGGTCAAATTCTTCGTTTCGGCAACGACTCACCACCTTCCTATCTGCATAAAATAAAATATTTTAGTACAAGTAACAACAAGTTTATTATCATCATGATCATGATCTTATATACGCCCCACTGTTGGGGTCCAAGACTCTTAGGTAAAAAAAAAAGAACTAAGCACACCATGCTGATCAGAGGTGTTGGTATCAGTAGGCGAGGTTTGTTACATCGTCCAATAGATATTTCTTTTTTTTATTCTCTACGGTGGCAAACGAGCAAACAGCACACCTGTTGGTAAGTGATACTGCTACACATAGACCTTAGCAACATCAGGGCACAGCCTGGCCGTTGCATACCTTGAATAAAATGCTTTTCTTAAACCTCATTTGAAGGAGGACATGCCATAGCGCTCGGAAAACATAGCAGCAGATAGTTCATTCTAGATCTTGCATTTACGTGGGAGAAATGATCGCAGAAACTGAACAGTCGAGGACCGTATCTTTTCTCGGTAAAATGGATGAACACTGCTGGTGTCGAGTGGTAGGGTGGTAAAACGGTGGCGGTGATATACAGTCAAACCTTTCCGCAAAGTACGCCCCGTGAAAGAGCGGATAGTGTAGATCTCAGATTGTCAGTAAATCGTACGAAGTCACCAAGGTAGTGTGTGACAGAGATAACGCTCTACGGAGCCAATGTTGCTCGATTTCCTCTTCCAATGGTCGATGTGCAATTATCATCACTGTGTACTGCACTACTTTTAATAATACTCACCCATAAAGATTTCTCGTACCAATTGAGAAATAAAATCGCTCGCTAATGCACGCATGTCTTCAACTGTATTTTCAGCATCTGAAATGAGATTATCTATTTTAAATTGTGTTGAAAAGGCTACTTCTTCGAGATTCTATTGTAAATGAAAAAAAAAAATGCATTTCTACCCAAATTTTTATTCACATTTTTTCGGGCGTCACACTCCATTGTCGAGGCGTTGCAATCCCAAGGAAATAGACGTCAGACAGTCGGCAGATCCTAAAACTATTGCCAAAACTTTTGGAGTTAGATATTGCGTCGACCCCAAGTAATTGGTTATTCCAATTACTGACCGGAATGATGCTAATAGCGGGTGATGTTAGGGGTGATCATCACTAATGGTGATGATTAATTATTTTTTGGTATGATACGATACCTACAGGAGCTTAAATTGTATCTATACTCGATCACCATGAGGGGTACTTTATGCACATAAAACTAGCACATACTTCGTGGGAATAGAACCCTTATCGTCACTCATCAGTATTGGCACTATAGTTACCAGGTAATCCATAGAATCATTACGGTATTTGTTTCCTGTCAGTGTACTCACTGTCACTCTGTGGAACGTAGGTGAACATCGCGACGGCAGCGTTCAGCTGCGTCAACCGCTGGATCAGGCGTCGTCGTGTTGTCTCCTCTGGTTTCATACTGACTGCTCTTCCTCCAGGCTACATGGTACAAACAACAATATTAGTGATAAGATAATATTCTCTTTCTGATAAAAAATGTCTCATTCCCCTTCCTTTGTCGTGATTGTTTAAAAAAATAGCAGACATAAAGGGGTAGTACCGCTGTAAGAGGAGGAGAACTTGAAGTAAAATTTATAATCGGCGTAGAAACGTGGCCAGTGTGGGATAGCAGATTATTGTTTTTCCTATTGTGGAGGAAGCGTGCCCTATTACAGATAGAATGGTAATGGGGCAAAACAGAAGTTTTGGCTCGCTCAATAATTTTGCATAACCATTCCTGCTTTTAAATGGGATGGGACTCATCAAAACCAAGCAAGTGGGCCCAAACACTAAAAGATTACTAGTACCCATTGAAGTTTCGCTCTTGACTTTATTATGATACCCTTGATCATCCATTCATTAGTTTATCATCTGTTGTTCATAGATCTTCCCAAGGGGGGATAATCCCGTAGTACTATAATCACCAAGCTTCGCTTAGTAGGTGCAGTTAGTGTTATCAGGTTTTCAGACAAATACTGCTTCCCATTTTCACATCATCAGATTTTTATAAAGAGAAAATGAGGGATAGTGACGCTACGAATTCTTATCCCGTCACCACTCTGGACGAACTCTTGCTATCAAATTCTAATGTTATTAAATAACTATCTATCATAAAGCATAACGTTATAAAATCGCTAGAACTTCGTGACCAGAAAGCAGTATTTTCCTAAGATTTGTAATAGTACTACTAAGTAACTGAAGAAGCTATTGAATTATCTAAACCAAACTAATAGGTATATAGGCTGAAGCTAAAATTGATTAAAGTATCTTCTTACTGTTGTTCTAACATTGTGTATGTGAATACATTATTTAAGTATGCCGAAGACAACATACCTTATTAATTTCTTCGTGTTGCTCGTCGAACATGTTACCTTCATCTACATTAGCGATAAGATTAAGATGTTCAAAATCTTGCAAGAGTTGCGATTTATCTTCAGGATCTGTTGAAGAGTAAACAGTTCATATCAATATAGTGATTTAAGAGTAACCTCCAAACTGTCACCAATTAGTAACACTTGCTAATAAAAAATATATTCAAGTTGTCCAGGTGATGGGGCGTATCGTACTGAATGAACGGGGCATTTAGTTAATATAATTACTAAACGCCCCAGTCGTATAATAGATATAATTGAAAGTCATTCACTGCAAGCAGTATAATGAATAATATGTAATTAAAAGCTAAACACATATTTGCAAGTAAAAATTGCAATAAAAAATCAATGACCAATAATGACGAATTTGTATGGCTCATTGCAAATTATCCCCAAAGCACTATGAAAAGATTTTAATATTTTTATAAATAAATCGCAATTATCACTCGAAACCCGCCGCCATTTAATAGGTAACTGTTAAGACACCGTGCGTGTTGTTATTTGTTTGATATCTGTATTATAATGTCTATAAGTACTGTAGAGCGTATTGTCAACTAGAATGTATTGTAGTATTTTACCATATATTAAAAATGTAACCTTACCCTTATCCAAAACAGCTTTGGTCAACTTCTTCACAATTTTGTGAATGTCTACCTCATATTGATGCAACTCGTAAATCAGATGATGTCTATTGTTATCTTCCACTAAAGCTTTCCACGTTGCTGACAATTGATTCAGGTAGGACGTCAGGGTCTCGCAAGTAGCTGATATTGCTCCATGGTAGTGAGTATTGTGGACCGCTACAGCCGATAACTGGAATAATTATTGTATTGATACTTAACGTAGTAGTGATACTAACGATTATCTTTTTTTTTTCAAACAAAACTCGCATCCATCTTATGTATCATTGGATTATATAGACATACACTTCGTTGTTAAAAAAAAGGAAAGAAAGCAGCAAAATTATAACCTCACTTAGAATAACACACTGTATTCTTTTTTTCGCACTAATAACATTAACTAATAATCGTTCATCATTCTCCAACTCTTATCCCAATTACATGGGGTCGATACAATATATACTCTTCTTTCATATTACATATTGCAAAATTTTTGGCAATAGTTTTATGACCGGCCGCCTGCCAGACGTCAACTCTTCTTGGGAATGTAATTGTTGACCAAACGGCATCAGATGGAGTTGGCCCAGGTCGTTATAAGACTCTTAGACTTCTTTTACGACATCCACAAGCAAAGCAAGGGTTAGTAATATTCATAGCCACTATCACACAGCAAACATTAGCTGATAATATCAAAGGTAATCTTAGAGAAAATAAAATAACAAATTCAACTTTAGACTGAATGTATTTAAGATTTTTTTAATATTTGTGCGACTATTACACATTTGAAATTTAATTATTTTTACGGATTCTATCACGCTAGTATTTGACTTTTAATTTTTCAATATTTTAAATACTTTACAAACTTCATGGTCATAGAAAGATTGTCAGAAAGAATAGTCCTCTCGTGACTAAGAACGATGTAGCGTTCGTAACGTCGGAAAATTAATCCAATACAAACTCAATAAAACTAAATATATTTGTTTTCCTTCCCGAAATAAGTTATTTTAAAACCAGAAAATGATACATTACTTGTGCGCAGATGAGCAGTTCTCTTGTAGCAGTCATGAAGCGTTGGACGGCAGAGTCCAGGCTTTCAACTTTTGAGTCTGCAGACATCTGACGCCCCAATACGTTGGCTCTTTTCAATAGGTGTGAACCACTGTCATCCACCTCGCAAGCTAATTTTATTATCTGTATAAAATGTTGTTATTAGTCATCATTGCTAAGGTATACTTGCTCTTTGTCTATAGAGATCAAATAAATCAAATTGTGTATAGAAAGCAAATACATATCTATAAAGAATAAATGCCATTTTATTAATTATAATCAAAGGACACCAAATTATCCAGCCAATTATAAATGACATCGAATTACCCAACAATTTGTAATAATTAACAGCGTATTAAACTTTTACGGTTAAATATTACGGCCATAATCCTACCAGATCTATACGTATAGACATCCGGACGTCTACGTTACTTTCTCAACAATCAGTATTTTTTACAATAAATAAAATAAATATCAAAAGTATTAATACCAATGTTTTTCTTGACTTGTGTATATTAAATTATTTAATAAGTACAATAGGAATTGAACAGAGATATGTTTAGCTCGAGCCGAGTACTGCGTGTACGAGTAATGCGTAGAGTAGTGGCATTACCTCAACTCTTGGTGCTGAGGCGTACAAAATTATGTATTTAACTTTAAATTCAACTCATGAAATACGTTCATTTAATTTTATCAATCATTTTCTACTGTTGGACATAAGCTTGCACAATTTCATAAGAGTTACGCCTCGCTGGGGAATTCATGTTCGCCATTAATATCATATGTATGCTAGTAAAGTGCTGTTGCCCATTACCTTAATAATACTTCAACCATTTTTACGATACCAATGAAAGATAGGTTTATTAATAAATTATAGACTTAATCCTTCAATAGTTGGGAATATACAATACTACTCAACAGATGCCTAAGTTGACTTAGCTCTGGCACTCTGGCCCTTCTGCAACATCAGCAGCTTTCTATTTCAAAGACCATGTCCACCAGTATTAAAACTTAACGCACTACATCATTTTAATACTAAGTTTTAATTAATTATTGTAGATATTGACTGCCGTGATCGAAATACTATCAGTAGGACATAATAAAATAGTTTTATTTTAATTTTAGTGTAAATTTTTAGATAAACTTCTTACCTGATTCGATGTTTTGATTATCTGTTCTTTGTTTAATTCGAACAAAAATTTCTCTACCGTAATGATATACTTGTAGCATTCCTCGTGCATCTTCTGTAAATAAATAATTATATTATCAGACACTGTTCTAAACAAATCCAAAAAAAAATAAAAATGAAAAGGAATTCCTTAAAATCGTTGCAGCATCAGATACGGCATCTTAATGTTAATCTAAGTTATTTTTGGATCCAACTTGAACTATAGAAGAATTATATAAATATTTATAAAAGATTATTATTATTAAAAGATTATTATGATTATTCATTAGGTCAATCAATTTAAATGAAACTTTATTAATTCTGATAAGAAAGAAACTGTAAGGCTTTGAAAACTACACAAATCTTGTACTAACATATTGTGATGATTGCAAATCGAGCTTCCGGTGGAAAGTAGGTAGTTCAGCAGGGAATATAATCCATTTATCTCAAGTAACGTGACCAAGTACAGATCCCCGATCAATTACGATTGAATATTCTTAACTCAGTTTTTTCCGTGGTGACGGAGTAAGAATGCAATTCACCACCCTCTATGTTACACATGGGTGATAGTAAAAGATGACTAAGGGATATAAAATGCATATAACAGCTGCGCAAGAGAAAGAAAACTCAAAAGAAATCCCTATACCGACACATCTGACCAATATGGTATAGTAGGTTAATTTTCCTTCCCCCCGCTTCCCCCGCTCGAGAACGACAAAGAGCTACATGTATAGCAGGTTATTGGTTGCAATTCATATTACTTCAACCAAGGTTTTAAAAGTATAGAATACGCTCACTGCAAAAATGAGCCCAGAATTGATAATTAGGTATCAAAAGATAAAAAATACCAACCTCACGTTCATATGACATGTTAAGAGAGCACAGATTTCTGATGCTTTCTAATAAGACCTGCGCATTATCTAACAGCTTCTTGCAAGGCTCCAGGTCCATGGAACTGGATAACATCAATGCATCTGTAATAAAAATATACAATAGATTACGATCCTAGATTGCCACAGCCCATATACGTCCATTCCATACCAATATTAAGCTTATTTAAAAGTTCCCTTCTTTGAAATCTTTCATATCGGTGGTGCTGTACTGCTACACTTATCATAGTTGTACGTCATATTTATTGGATTTTCAGTCAATTTGACTTCAAGTCTCATGCTTTACTTAGGAGGGAAGTGGATTTTTTGGGGCACCTCTTCTGGTTTTATAAAATTAAATTTGTTACAGCTCCCGAGAAAATTTAAAGTAATTGCCAGTTCTTAAAGTTCAATCCTTGATGCTATTTATGGAGACTGTTTTGGATCAGGATCCAGGATAAGCCAGGGCTTACAGAATTTAAAGTAGTGAGGATATATGGTGGGATTAGTCCTTGCTAGTATTCACAGTATTTAAATAAATTCATGTATCAAAGCAAGTGAACGAACAACCATATTTAACGTCATCTATTGAATTAATTTAACGATAGGTATAATATGCGATGACTCACCTGTATTTATATCGAATATCAGCTGGTGGATGTTGTAGATGGAATTGAAAGCGGAGTAGTAGTTTATCTTGTTAGAGTCTGAAATACAATATTTTTTTTTTTGTTATAAATAAGATTTGTCATCATGTATCTGAATGCCATTTTTATATTTCCGTATAGATTGTTCATATGATGGCAGAGTAATAATACTACCCACTTAGACGACTACAGGATATAATATGCAGATAATAGTAAAAATATATGGTCGTTCGACGGTGAACATAAAGAAATCCAGCAGTATAACCAAACTAGTATTGTGAATATATAAGAAGTTCGCGTACAACGGACATTGAACCCGATTAATTTCGCGCAGAACCATCGCTGATTACGGTTGAAGATTGAAAGCCTAAACTGGATCTGTGGATAAGGATATTTATGAGTTCGTTTCAGATATTCTTGTTTTCCTTTTACCTATTTTTTCTAAGTTTCAGTGCCTTTTATCCTATAAAATTTCTTATTTCTGCCTTCTTGTTGAGTTAAATTGCATAGCTTAGCGTTGTTTAGTAGATTTACTTTCGATTTCTATGCGCATCCTGCTTGCTAGTTTAGACCTTAAATATATGTACGTAAGGCTTTTAGTACTACAATCTCATCACTACCGAATTATAAGAACGACCTTGACCGTCATATTGAATCATTACTATTATATGTAAAACAGCTGGGTACCTATCTGCATTTATTTATTTCATATTGTATAGACATGCGATATTTATTATTTTGTTTAAGCTTTCTTTACTATTTACACGTTGTTTATTGGTAGTTTAGTAGCTTGCTTGTTGCTGTAATTTATTTTGTGTACTAGTGACATTAGTTCTTCACCAAAAGTCTGACAAATTAATTAAAAAACGTTGTTCAATGACAGCAACGCCAAATTTTAGCAATTATTTATATGTGGAAAGAAAGCCGAACGAACGTCTGGTTAAGAAGGTATACAATGCGAAAGTGAAAGGATGTAGGTACCGGGGGAGATCGAAACTAACCTGCCGGGACCAGATTGGTCACGTACTGAAAGAAGGTGGAGTCAAGAGTCTCCGAAACCGGCGAGCGTGTATGAAGAGAATTATGAATGTTGAGGAAGCGAGTGAAGTATGCAGAGATAGAGTTCTCTGGCACTCTGTTCTCTCTGCCTACCCTACAAGAGATATGGCGTGATGATATGTATGTATGTATGTATGTGTATTTATTAGTATTAAAGCGTTGTGATAGCCTTTCGGAACTACAAATCATTGACCTAGAAAGTTGTTTTTATTAAACACTGCAGCTTGTACTCAGAGTTTGACAATGATAGCAGACTAATGTATTATATATGATTCCAACTAGTATTATTAATATGAAATTATCTGTTTCTTATTATTTTATTCCTTAACTACTCTATTTTTTTTATATATGTTGTTTGATATACCTATATAGAAAAAAGAATATTTATATTACTTTTTTCTACAAGGCCAACATGACTAATCTATAGAAAAAAAATATAACAGGTTTGTATATTATAGATAATTAAGATAAACTAGTACGAAGATCTTTATCAGTTTTTATTAGATCAACAGAAGCCAAAACAATATATCTTTGAATTTCTATCCATCTATGTACAAACTACACAAAAACTACTGTATGGATTTGAATGCAATGTTCACTAATGTATTATTAAATTTCTAATTTCACACTAGTCAACATGGATCAAACATAGCAAAAAATCTCAAAATAATAAATATCTAAGTAATCAATGCAAGTAAAGGAGCGATCACAACAAATTTAAAAATTTTATTATAAAGTTATTAAGCATTGGGATATGAGCAAAATGAATGATGTGGAGGATATTCGAGCCCAGCAGTAGGACTATTATGATGACGATGATATCTATACAGATGTTCCTCTATGTAATATTCCGCATTATTGTAAGTAAGTTGTACGAATGACGCTGTTAAAAATTCCACCAACAATATAAATTCGAAAATGGGAGCTGACTGTAACTCTAAAGAAATTAAGTGAAAAGGCCACGAACAACAATTATATTGAAGAAAATCAAAATCCGAACTCCACAAATTTGAATATACCTGATTATTACCATTCACACCGCGTAATATTAAGTCTACAGGGTTTTTATCAGTTGAGAAGTGCGGAGTAAAATAAACTACCTAATCTAAAATGTAAGCAAAATGGATGAATATAAATAGCTAAAGTTTAAAAGGCAACATTATAGGCAGTCATCGGCTCAGTCCAGGATGAAATCATCATAAATAAATATTTAATTACATTCTTTGTAACAACATTTTCATAATGCCAAAAGGTCAAGAATAGATATTTTATCACTGAAAATAATTCGTTCAGTGGTTATTATCACAATAAATTGAATAAACTGGTTCATCTGAACTTGTTTGCCAACAACTTATCAGACTACCCAATAGAAACCATTATATATTTAAATTAAGTGACGCCTGAGAATTTTCAGACAAGTTGAGGTGCAACGTCAACCGATGCAAGCATGTTAGCGACTTGTTGGCAAATAAATTTTGCTTCATCTAAATTGTCACTTCCTGTGAGTGGGATGATAAGACGGCTATAAAAATATAAACAATGAGTAGGATATAAGAATTGCTAGTATTCTTAGCCGTCGTCACACAGCACTTTCCTTTCAAATAATAATAAAGTAAATTACCGGAGTAAGCAGTGAAGTACAACGCTAAAGTACCATTGAGGTTCTGTATCTGGTCCTGAAGTGCCTTCTTCAGATGTTGGGCGTGAGAGGGACTTACTGGTGGACCGGAGTATTCCTGTAACATAGTTAATATTCATTTGATTATCTAAAAATATAGCAGTAGTCAGTGGAAGACCAATAGACTGGTACGTAAAAATCTCATGTTTGATCCCAGACTTAATATTTTGAAGTTTCCCCTTATGGGTAACAGGTTAATAAAGGTATATGTCACCACCCACTAATTTTCTTGTGGGACAAAATTACGGCTGAAAGAGCACCAGAGACGTTACCAGTAAGTTTTAGGAAAACTTGCTATACTTACTGCATTATTGGCATTATTCTGGAGGGATAGAAAAGGAACGGACGGAAGAAGGATGGAAGGAAGACTCGATATTCAATAGTGGACGTCAACAGACTGATGAATAAATTTATGTATTTGGCAAATTACTAATAGTTCATCTTAACAATGAAGAAAAACTAAAAAAGGTTAACCCGATGAACTCAGCTAACACTGTTTTAAGAAAGATATATCCTGAAATCGGGTCTGATTCTACAATACCGTTGCGTGGGCAAAAACGAGTATGTTGCAGAAACTTGGTCTACGAACCTTTATTGGGAGATCTATATTCAACAATGGACGTCCATTGATGGATGATTGGATGGATGGATGAATTAAAGGTAATTAATAGCTTGATCCACTAGATTTGATTGATCGTGATGAATAGATCTAGATCGTTAGTGATGAAGTACAAGCCAACCGCTTCTTACAGCAGATGACGTAAATGATGACTAAAGAAAAGAAGGTGATATCACTACAAGAGTAGTAAATCTCTAGAAATAGAATTCTGTACCAATTTGTCATTTCATAATCATCAGTGCAGTATAATGTGTGTCAACTTCCTTCTCAATTTTGAGGAGGCCTAGTGTCAATGATGGTACAGACAAAGAAAATAAGTTAATTAATGGAACGCACTTCAGCAAGGCGATGTATCGCATGCTCGATGTCAGCGAGCATGTTTGTCTCGGCCGTCACGATGGCCGCTTGAAGTATTATTTTCTCCATCTCTCCTTCCATTGCTTAATTTTTCACGTAATTCTGTGGAAATATACAGTAAATAAAAAAAAATTACACTCAATATGAAAATTACAATAGGTATTAAATGCACTTTGACATTTTTTTAAAACATCACACCATAAATAAAAAAACCTTTGTGAAGCGGGAAGTTGAATCCCGGATTTTATCTTATAGGGAAATTTAGCTTTTCCCGTAGTACTGAATAACCCAAAAACATCATGATTTTGCGATGCAAATTTTTGGTAGTAATACACACAATAGTCAAAGAATTTTCGTTTTAGATACTGCAGAATATTAAAGGCAACATAACTGGATTATTTCTACTAGGTAAATACGGTAATGACTTCTATTAGACTAAATTATATCTGAAACAAGATAGAGAAGTTCGATTTGCAGACGATACCATTGTTAGCTATTAAATAAATGCAATTTAAGTACATCTGAAATGAAAAAAACTAGATTTGTACATATACTTCTGATTTTTCTTAATAGCAGAATAAAAGGTAATCGAGGTGCGCGCGCCACTTCAATTCGTGACCTTCCATCCGGCTTCTCTGACGGCGACTCGACGTATGTCTACACTTCTCGTCTGTCTAGTCTATGTAGTTAATCTTTATAGTCATCCTTTAGTTTTTATCTTCGTGTACCTTTTTCATGTCGTCATTTGTAGACATCATGTACATTTTATTAATAGCTCTTCTTATAAAACATTTTCTGTTTAAGACATCTATAACTGTGCTAATCCTATCGATGCCAGGATAATTTAGTTATACGAGTTAGTCCTCTTTCAAGCGAAAGAAGGATATCTTCTTTAAGTATGACTAACTGCCCAACTAGGGACTCCCTTTGTTTAGTCTTGCATCTCATCCGCTGCTGAAGCTCTTCCACATATTCGTATCGCCATGTCTCCAAAAAATCTTTTTTATACACTTCGCGCAAAAATTAAAGAAACAAAAAAATTTTCGAAATTTTTTGGCAATTTTCAACAGGCTGTATTTCAATGAAAAATGGTCGTACAGAAAATAAAAAACATAGCTTTTCAAGTTTGAAGAGTCTAGTTTGCGAATTTTTTGGTTAAAAATTTTTTAGAGCACCGGTAATCATGCGATTCTTGAATAAAACACAAAGAAAAAAATTCTAAATTTTTCAAATTTTTTTTTCGCTCTACGGACATGGAAAATTTTTTTCGACCTAGACTAATGCATAGGTCCTATAGCCTGTTTATTCAGCTTCAATTTGTTTTTTGCAAGAGTCAGATACAACTATTTTTCTTCGAGATATCGAATTTTGAATGCAAAAGGATCCTTTTTCACTCAACTGCCGATATTTCTGAAACTACTGGTCGCCCAGCGAGCTACTTCTAAGTACTCTACTTCTAAGTACACAGTGTATTCTATTTCTAACTGAGAAATATAAAGATTAATCAATTATTTGTGTTATCCAAAGTAATTCCTATGATGATGATCTGAATACTGGTTTCGATAACATAGATAGCCTTAAATATGTCATAATAGTGATGTGGATATACTTAGTTTACCATTTACTTATACGTATATTTTGAAGAGTGTCTATTTTGTAAACTGACCTTAATTATTTGATGACGATATCAAATTTTCAAAAATAATGGATTTTATTAAAAAAACCAATATTTTAGGTCACAATTGGTTACCAAAAGATAACGGTCCACAATGGTCCACAGATTTAAAACCCTCTTTACAAATTATTATAAAGTGAATCATAGAGCAAGTGGATGAATTTGTATATCTTGGATGTGTATTTGGCCGAGATGGAAGGTACACCACTGATATAGAGCGAAGAGTGAATGCGGGAAATAGAGTGAACGGAGCGTTGGGGCAACTTCTCGGCAGCCACCACCTCAGCCAGAAGGCACGTGTAGCAATACATAACGCAGTGCTTGTCCCAACATTACTGTATGGAAGCGAGAGTTGGGTATGCAGAAAAGAGTATGAAAGTAAAATTAATGCGGTCGAAATGCGATCTCTGCGGAAAATCTGTGGAGTTAGGCTGACCGACCGCATTCGTAACGACGACGTAAGAGAGCGAGTAGGTATGAAAGAGAGTATTGGTGTAAAGATGCGAAAGGGCATGCTCCGATGGTTCGGACATGTGGAAAGAATGCCGAACGAACGTCTGGTTAAGAAGATATACAATGCGAAAGTGGAAGGATGTAGGTACCGAGGGAGACCGAGACTAACCTACCTAGACCAGATCGGTCATGTACTGAACGAAGGTGGAGTCAAGAGTCTCCGAAACCGGAGAGCGTGTATGAAGAGAATTATGAATGTTGAGGAAGCGAGTGAAGTATGCAGAGATAGAGCTCTCTGGCACTCTGTTCTCTCTGCCTACCCTGCAAGGGATATGGCGTGATGATATGTATGTATGTAATTTTTTATAGTTATCTTCAACCGTAAAATATACTGTAGGTGACGCTGAGACGGCTCAATTTAAAACTGTCGTTACATCATAGATATATCACTTTAGCAATTTATGCGTGCGAAAACCAAGCAATGTGGATATCAATTCACTTTGAACTACCGGTTCCAAAATTTGGATGCCATTTAGTGTTTTACCAGCTAGAGTTTTAGACGAAGCATTAGATACAACTCTCACCTTAGTAGTTTCACTCTTTTCAAAGATCATGGACGGGGCAAGTAATATTCAAATACTTCGTATTTAGACCAGGGTCGATAATTTATAAAACCAAAAAAAATAATAGTAGGATGAAACCCATTAGAAAAGGAGCGGAATATTATAAAAATAAAAGGAAAAATAATTTACGGGCGATCTGAGGTCGGGAAGGGGATGGGGGGGAGGTTTTAAGGGTAAAAAACGGTTTTTCTCGATTTCCGGCAAAACTAAAAGTCCTATCGAAAAAAGTCAAATGACAAAGTTGTAGGTAATAAAAAGATCTAAAACTTTTGTATTTACACTTTTTTCACATAACCTCAAAATTTATATGAAAAATTCAAAAAACCAAGTTTTTGGTTTTTTATTATCTTTTACAAAAAATTTTTTTTTTTAACGAAATTTGGTGAAAACTTACCTTTTTATTTCCCAAATACGCTGTAATTTATTTGATTAAAAATATTTATTTTTTCACTTTATTTTGAATTAATATCGAAAAAGCACCCTAATTTTCAATCGAAAATTCACCCGTCAAAATACCAGCTTTTTTCAAAAAGTTGGTATGTTTTCTGTTCGTTGAAATCTCTACTTTCCGATGGTGAAAAAAAAATATATGTTACTATAGTAAATCTTCTCAGAAAATGCAAAAAATGGCAAAATCTTGAATTCGAAAATCTGAAAAGACAAAATCGAATTAATAATGCCTTCACTATTTTATCATGAGTATACCCCCATGAAAAAAAAATATTAAAGAAATAAATGTCAAAATGTATAAAAAATATATTATAAATATGTTAAAAATCTATAACAAATGTATAAATATATAAAAAATATGTATAGTAAATATATTTTTAATAACTAACTTTTGGGCGATTTTCATGTATATTTCATATATTTTAAATATGTTTTAGATACATTCAAAATATATATTAAAAGACATAAAAAACATAGCTTAAAATATAAAAAAAATATATTTTGAATATATCTGAAATATATTTGAAATGTATAAAATATATATGAAAATCGGCCAAAAGTTTGTTATTAAAAATATATTTACGATATATATTTTATATATTTTTATAGATTTTTAATATATTTTTATGTATTTTGAAATCGCTTACGCCCCTCTGTCACCCCGGATGGAGTGGTGCGAGGAGTGCGCCGACCGTAGCCCACCCCCAAAAAAAAAAAAAAAAAAAAATGTATTTTGAAATATTTTTTTTTCATGGGATTAACTTGTTTGTGCAAAATTAAGGAGATTATTATTTTTTAATCTTGTACTAAAATATCATTTAATTTTAATCTTTAGGTTATGTTACGTTAAGCATACTATTTTTTAAAGAAAATATTACTATTCTTATGTTTGAGTTGATTGATACAGATAAAAATAGAGATAGTATTTACATTCCTATGCAGATTCGAAAAGTTGTTTTTTTTAAGTAAACTTGTCACAATTATCTTCAAGAAACTCAGCGTGCACGTGTATTTTTATAAACGATGTTGTATACTGTACTGCATTTCGAATACTGGCTAGGCTAACGGTTGTAACAGCTGCTACGAAATAGTAGGTATGTATGTAGTAAGACCCAGACCCGCCTAGCCCCTTCCCCACTTCTCCATGAAATACCTTTTGATGGACTACAATTTTTCGTAGGTCACTCAGGTATATAATTTATCTTAAAATAGTTATAAATAGGCATCTACGCATATAATTTAAAGAAGATTCGACAACTTTCTCCAAATATTGTAGATGTCTTATTAAATATTAATTTTATTAACTTATTACATACATACACATACATATCATCACGCCATATCCCTTGCAGGGTAGGCAGAGAGAACAGAGTGCCAGAGAACTCTATCTCTGCATACTTCACTCGCTTCCTCAACATTCATAATTCTCTTCATACACGCTCGCCGGTTTCGGAGACTCTTGACTCCACCTTCCTTCAGTACCTGACCGATCTGGTCTAGGTAGGTTAGTCTCGGTTTCCCTCGGTACCTACATCCTTCCACTTTCACATTGTATATCTTCTTAACCAGACGTTCGTTCGGCATTCTTTCCACATGTCCGAACCATCGGAGCATTCCCTTTCGCATCTTTACACCAATACTCTCTTTCATACCTACTCGCTCTCTTACGTCGTCGTTACGAATGCGGTCGGTCAGCCTAACTCCACAGATTTTCCAAAGAGATCGCATTTCGACCGCATTAATTTTACTTTCATACTCTTTTCTGCATACCCAACTCTCGCTTCCATACAGTAATGTTGGGACAAGCACTGCGTTATGTATTGCTACACGTGCCTTCTGGCTGAGGTGGTGGCTGCCGAGAAGTTGCCCCAACGCTCCGTTCACTCTATTTCCCGCATTCACTCTTCGCTCTATATCAGTGGTGTACCGTCCATCTCGGCTAAATCCACATCCAAGATATACAAATTCATCCACTTGCTCTAGTACATCATTACCTATTGTTACTCTTACATCTGTTCTGGCTTCATCTCTTTCAAAGACCATTATTTTGGTTTTGCTCACATTCACGCGTAGACCCCTTTTCTTACAATCTTCTGTCATTGTGTCGACTAGGGTCTGCAGGTCAGTCGCTGACTGTGCCAGCAGGACTGCATCATCTGCATAAAGCAGAGCAGAGACCACTGAGTCACCCATCTGGACTCCCACATTCATATCGTTCAACCTTTGGAGACATTTATCCAGATATATGATAAACAGCCTGGCTGATAGAACGCAGCCCTGCTTAACGCCGATATTGACGTCAAACCAAGGCGACATTCCACCATCCAGCCGCACCCAGGCTCTACAGCCCATGTAACTGGATTGCACAGCCTGCAGCAGTTTACCGTTAATACCATACTCCGGTAAAATGTCCCAAAGTTCCTTTCTGTACGAATGTCCGTGTCGAATGCTCTCTCCAGATCCACAAAACTGCAGATATATTATTAACTTATTTGTTTGTTAAGTATAGTAGTATAATTTGATTTGCATTTTTTTTTATCAATGAAACATGTAATCTAACGTTTTTCGAGTAATTAAAGTGTAAATTTTAATAAATAGCTCAAAATTATTTATAATAATTAAAAAAAAAAATTCGAATTCGATTTTTTTTCGATTTTTTGTATTTTCTGAGAAGATTTACTATAGTAACATATATTTTTTTTTTCATCATCGGAAAGTAGAGATTTCAACGAACAGAAAACATACCAACTTTTTGAAAAAAGCTGGTATTTTGACGGGTGAATTTTCGATTGAAAATTAGAGTGCTTTTTCGATATTAATTCAAAATAAGGTGAAAATAATAAATATTTTTAATCAAATAAATTACAGCGTATTTGGGACATAAAAAGGTAAGTTTTCACCAAAT
This sequence comes from Lymantria monacha, assembly GCA_905163515.2. Classification (NCBI taxonomy): domain Eukaryota; kingdom Metazoa; phylum Arthropoda; class Insecta; order Lepidoptera; family Erebidae; genus Lymantria; species Lymantria monacha. Next base: position 20,376,686 of record LR991107.1, on the reverse strand, counting down.
TTCGTTAAAAAAAATTTTTTTTTGTAAAAGATAAAAATAAAAAACCAAAAACTTGGTTTTTTGAATTTTTCACATAAATTTTGAGGTTATGTGAAAAAAGTGTAAATACAAAAGTTTTAGATCTTTTTATTATCTACAACTTTGCCATTCGACTTTTTTCGATAGAACTTTTAGTTTTGCCGGAAATCGAGAAAAACCGTTTTTTACCCTTAAAACCTCCCCCCTATCCTCTTCCCGACCTCAGATCGCCCGTAAATTATTTTTCCTTTTATTTTTATAATATTCCCCTCCTTTTCTAATGGGTTTCATCCTACTATTATTTTATTTCACTTTTTATTATTTTTAAAGGCTTCTACCCTGGTCTAATTGCAGTTAAATGCTCTAAGCTTTCATACTCGTTATTTAAAGTTTTATATATTTTTTCAATTTAAATTGTCAAGGAATGATTTCCCTGGTTTTGCCTTGAAAGGTATGTTTACATCTAGAATCTGCCATTTGATAAGCGAGAAACATTTTTAGTAACAGTTGTGAAGAGTATTCGTAGAGTTGTTCTTCGTTAGAATGCGTTTTTGTATGTGCTATTATGGTACGATGAACCATAATTTTATTTCATTGATAATTTTAAGTCATTGATGGACTTAAAAGGATCTCCTTATTTCTTGGGACAAGTTGCAATGAACTGCCTGGGTTAACTGACTCGTTACTATAGGACCAACTACAATCCATGCGAGCTTAAACTCTTAAATAACCTTTCCATAGGAACTAAGTTTTGAAACCATGTGAGCCAACTATATCCTAAAATATGTTTGATGAAGAACGTCCACCTTAGCGGGAGTAAAGTACTTCGGGTTAACACGTTCGATATTTTGTTAGTTAAATTGCTTTTAATTTAGCAAAGCATTTACCATCTTTAGTGAACCAGAGCGATTAATAGCAAACCTTAGTCTTTCTTTCAAACTTTCGGTAATGAATGAGGACTGTGACGCCATATCACGCAAGATAGATAGGGTTGATTGTTTACAGCTATTTATACTACGGCTGTACATAACATTACCTGGAAACATGATGACAATGACATTAGGGAAACGGGCAGCAAACATGAAGTTAAAGGTTGCGCTTCTACAGAAGATAGGTTTTTCTATTTCATGTATTATGTTTCTCTTTATAGCTGAGGCACAAGCCCTTCAGCTGGCATTGATAGTAATTACGGCAACTGCGTAAACAATTCTTCATCATTATCATCTCAACTCATATACGTCCCATTGTGCTTGAATCTCCTCCATAATGGGAGGAAAATTCACCCACTATACCACGCTGGTCAGATGGTTTAGGGTACAGTTAGGGATGGTATAGAGTTTTGTTTCGAGTTTCCCTTCACTTGCATAGATGTTATAGGCGTTTAATACCCATTCGTCATCTCTTATGATCACCCACGGATAAGATTCTTACTCTGTCACTACATGGAAAGTGTGGTTCCTACATCACTTTGTTTCGAAACTGCTTTTAATAGTTCAACTACATCCATGTTTTTAAACTATGGACATTCATATAAAAAAGACCTTGACTGCGTAAAGCACAACATTTAATTTTTAATTGTGTATCGAGAAAGAGTCACACTAAAATTTTCAATGACAAATTATAACTTACAATTAGAAAATTTTTATATTTTATTTGATTTAGTATTTATTGATTATTATTATTATATTTTTACATAACTTTATTTCGAAACTGCTTTTAAAAGTTCAACTACATCCATGCTTTTAAACTAAGGACATTCATAAAAACCCGATTACTAAGCGAAAAATGATGTTACAAGTGGGGTTCGAATCCACACCTATTGGGAGTCCGACCCAATCGTACTGCCACTTACAACACCGTGAACTATTGTAGGACATTTAAATCTCGCTTCGTATCATATTTACGTCTTTAAGGAGACCCCGAACCCCTCTTGTGACATCATTTTTCGCTTCGTAATCCAGTTTTTATAAATAATTAAGCATATTATATTTTATTTGATTTAGTCTATATTGATTATTATTATTACATTTTTATTCATATATCGTAATTACATGCCGTAAGGTCGATTATGTTAAGATCATTCTTTTTTGTAACACCATATGTACCCATATTTCGCATTAAAAAATATTGATTGATTGATTTCTTATTGCCCTACTTATCGAGACACCATAAAACTCTTAGCCTGAGGATGTAGTTTTTGTTTATTATTATCAGTTAATTTTTCAAGACGATTAGTATTACTATAGGTGGTTTCAAGGACGTCAGCACGATTGCGCAGAAATGAATAGTTGAACGTTGGTAAGTCAGACTGCATTTACATTTTACTAATTTTCTACTCGTGTCAATTTCTAACATTTTAGAGACCATAAATATTATCAAAACACACTTGTTGGTAGGTTAGCTGAGTGACTCACGTGAATGCTTTAAAACGTGGTCAACAAAACGCAACGCTTTAAAGGATTCATGCATATAACATCTATGCAAGAGAAGGAAAACTCGAAACAAAACCCTATACCAATACGGCTGACCAGCGCGATATAGTAGGTCAATTTCCCTTCCATTATGGTGGAGGCCAGAGCCCATCAGTGGGACATATATGAGCTGTGGTGATGATGATGTTGGCAACTTCATAGTCGCCAAATTGATTGCATTAGCCGAATAGGAATGAGTACCACTGACATCATTTTCGGTATTTTCATTCCTCAATTGATCACTTGGCTTATTTAAAATTTCCTGACAACTCGATACCAAACATAAACAAATATTTTCTAACAAATCTCTTTCTTTTATTTGTTTATTGAAGTCGGTATTTAATAAATGTATTTTGTTTTGTATAATTTCGAATTGATTCAATAACAATGGATACCTATTTAATTTTAATTCTTATTCTTTGAACTCCATTGGAGATGTTTCTTTTAAGCTTTATGTAGTAGAGATATACTTGAATAACTAAGCTAATTGCTTTTTAACAATACCTCTTTATTTAACTAAATCCCTTCAATCATTATATTCCGCGATGGTTGGCGCACATTTGTGTTCTGATATATTCATTATCTCTTATAACAAACGTGGGCAAATAAATAATAAACCAGCAAATAAATGTTCATGTGTGTACCTGACTTTGGCTTTAAGTAGTCCCAGATCCAGCTGCTGTCACCGTATTAATAATTGAGGTTAGAGTTTGCTGCTGCCGGGCACGCAGGATGCGCCCGATGATTCTCTGAAGGTATACAGCGTTGGATGGTAAGTAGATGCTCAGCCAATATGAACGAGCGCGGATGCTGCGACACTTCGTGAATTTCTTTGGTTAGACTTCTGAATCATCCACCATACACTACGAACATCTTCTTCACTTCATATTCCAATTTAATATTAATGTTTTTAAATAGTTACGATGACACTTATATTTTTCAATACTTTATTTAGACTCCTTCGTAACAATCGCCATTATTTGTCAGTAAAAAAAGGAAAATTCACGTATATTTTAGTTAGTAAAGAAATAATAACATTTGTACATGTACGTCTGACGTTTCGCGGTTACAGCGGAAAATGGCGCAAACGCGCGCGCGCCGCTTCGGCGCGATATCCCCCTCCCCACTCTACTGGCGGCGACTTGACGTGCACAGTCATAGTTGTCGCAAAATCCCTAAAAATCTTGGTACCATGCTCAACAGCCTTAAAAGGACTACTCAATTAATAATAATTCTACAAATGAACTTTGATAAAATAGAAGGAAAGTAAAAGTCAAATCATTGAACAAGTCATTCCTGTACCGCTACTAGTTGGGAACATGGTACGAGTTTTTTTAAGGCACTAAGGAGTAAATCTGTATGTCATGTATATTTAACTTAATTTTGTTCATTGCTCATTATCGAATGTGTTTTTTTTCTACGCCCCTAAATAAGAATATTCCGAAGTAATTGGGCTCATAATTTTTCAGATACATTCACTGCCTACCTTTACTGCCTTTATACATGCCTGCCTTTATACATTTACTGCCTACCCTGTTTGTTCTCACCAACGACCTAGTCTTAAGTAACGCCTTATGGAATTTAAAGAACCCATAACATTCATGTTAATTATTTTTTCTGATGTTATTTGAAATTAAATAATTATTTAAGTGCTAGGTAAAACTTAAGGAGGGGTACGACGCCAGAAACCTCCGCGTGGTGTACCCTGGGTGCGGGCGACAGTCCCCCAGATCCCTCTGTCGAATTGTCGCCCGTAGCGAATCTCTGGCGCGAGGGGGGGTTCCTCAGTGATGGGTTGAGCCCCAATTCGCTCCTGACCCTCTATTTGTAGAGGGTACAGGAGGCGAAATTTCGGACGGGCGCGGTCGCTCATTAATTTGAGGGCTGGGCAGGCTTATGCCACCGCCGACATATCGTAAACCTGATATCTTGCTTCAAGACAAGTTGTCGTGAGGCGTAGTATCAGGAGCGAGGGTCTTGGCTTAACCGCCCGGACCGCGAGGAAGACAACCTCTATAAAGAATTCGAACTTAGTTCGAATTCGGAAATCACCCAGAATCTTAAGTTCTGGCGTGCGGCGAGAAGATGCATGGCAGATGGGTTGTTCTGTCGTTAGCACGCTCCAGCCAGGGCACCGGCTGACCCCCTGGTTGGTAAATGTAGGCTTGCCCGGGTACAGGGATCTCTGCCCGGGTCGACGGTTTTTCTCCCATACTCGTGGGAACCAGATGGATTCACCTAAACTTTTACCACACCAACAAGACGGGAATCCCACGGATTCCCACATCACGGCCTTGTCAAGCCAACGTAAAACTGACAACGACGCCTCGTCCTCAGGACTTGAGGCGCCCGCCGAGGGCCCGGCACAAACCACGGAGGCCCCAAAGAAGAAGTCGAGGAGGTACCGAAAACAGGGCAACTGGTCGACGGGAAAGGCTTCCACAGAGAAGAAGCGTATGGCGGAGCGGAGGGCGCAGAAGGAGGCCGCTGCCGCCAAACGGGAGGAAGACGGCGGAAGATCTACTGCAGAGCCGTCTATGGACGAGGGCGACGGTAGTGTCGCAGAGCCGTCCAGAGACGAGGGCAGTGGATCTGCCGATATAATAGACGAGGGCGGTAGTTCCGCAGAGCCGTCCAAAGAGGCTAGCGGGTCGGCGCAGGAAACCGCCGCCGCCAGGTCGTCGCCGCGTCTTGCGGCTGCGGCTCCGACGACAAGGGAGGAGGCCCTCCCCTCGAAGGTGCGGAAGCGCCCCCTAAACAGGGATGGCAGCTTGGGCGTCGAGGGGAGCGTGACGATCATGCCTCCCCCCAAAGTGCCGGCCTCTCGCAGAGAGCGAGGGGCAGCGGCTTCGGGTCGGGCAACCCACTCCCCGGCCGGCGGAGTTCGCGGGGGCGCGGAGACAGGCAGGCAGGCCGAGAACAAGGCGGCCGCCGCGAGGGTGCTGGGGGTGTTGTCTGGCATCCCTCCCACCAAAGTGGCGGCCGCTGGTGCCCGCGCGAGCGCCCCAGACACAAATATGGAGGCCCTGCAGGCCGAAAACGCCCGCCTTGGTGGCGAGGTGTCAGGCCTGCGGGCCCAGAACCGCCGGCTGGAGTCGGAGTTGGCCGCGGTGCGGAGGGCCAACCGCGCTCTCGCCAAAGATGTGGCTGAGCTGCGGGCCCAAATAGCGTGGCTCGTGCCGCCTGCGCCACCTGCGCCGCCGGCCAGTGCCCGCCGCGGAGGAACCGCCGTCGTCGTCGCTCCGAAGCCGCCCCGAGGTGGTGGCCGTCCAGTGGCTGCCCCCGCATCGAAGACGGCTCCAACAGCGGAGCGCGCGCCGCCGACCAGCGCCAGCCCACCCAATGCCGTGGAGCAGGCTCCAACAGCGGCCCAGCCGATAGCTCAGACCCCGCTGCCTGTGGTGGGGGGCGTACCGGACGAGGCCTTGCGCGCCATAATAGACACCGTAGGCAACATGGTCAATGCGCGCTTGGCTGTTCTGGAGGCAAGGCTGCCTCCAGAACCACGTGTTCGGCCGCCTCTCGCCGCGGACAAGCGGCCATATGCGGCACCAGCCCCAGTCCTGCTACCCTGTCAGGGTGGCCGTGTAGGCTACGCCGCGGCCGCGGCTGGGCAAAAGGAGAAGGGGCGCGCTCCGAAAAGGAAGACGGCACCGGCTCCTGCCGGACCGCAGTCGTTGCCCGCACCGACACCGCCGGCGACGACTAGCGCACCCGCGACCGCGCCTTCCGTGCCTGGCACGCCCACTGCGCCCGAACAGGGTTGGCAAGTTGCCGAGCGCGGCAGAAAGAGTCGCGGGCAGAGAAGGAGAGCGGCGACAAAGCGCGCCGCTGAGGTCGCCGCTCCTCAGGCAGGAGCCGGAGGCGGCGGCACAAAAAAGAAGAGGCCGCGCAAGGGGCTCCGACCGCCGAAGACAGCCGCAGTGGTGATCACTGTGCTGCCTGAGGCGGCAGAACGGGGCCTCAGCTATGAGGCCGTTCTGCGGAAAGCCCGGCGGGAGCTCGACGTCTCCGACATAGGAGGCGTTGAAGCCAGGACCCGCAAGGCCCGGACAGGGGCTCGGATTTTAGAGTTCCCTGGGGCCGAGGGCACCAGGACGGCCGATAGCGTGGCGTCGAAGTTGAGAGGTCTGTTCGCCGAGGAGGGTGGCGTTAGAATCGCCAGACCCGTGAAGTGCGCCGAAATGCGCATTTCGGGTCTGGACGACTCCGTGACGGTGGAAGACATCCGGGAGGCCATTTCCTCGAAAACCGGGTGTCCCCTGGACACCGTCCGGGTTGGCGTCATCCGGCCCGGTCCGGGCGGCGTAGGTGCCGCCTGGGTGCAGTGCCCAGTGGAGTCGATCAGGCAACTGGCCGACTCAGGCAGGCTCCTCGTGGGCTGGAGCTCAGCGCGAGTCACCGTGCTGGAGCACCGGCCTGCGAGGTGTTTCAAGTGCATGGCGGTCGGGCACACCCGGCCAACATGCACTAATTGCTTTGACTGCGGCGGACTCTGTTTGCGCTGCGGTCAGACTGGGCATATGGCGGCATCCTGCGCCGCCCCGCCCCACTGCCCCGCGTGTGCGGCGGGCAATAAGCCTGCCAAGCACCGCATGGGCTCTGGGGCGTGCAGACCTCCGGCTTCGGCTCCAGAGGGGCGGAGCGGCCCTTCGACTCCGGCCGCTCCAGCTCCTAGCGCGGCCCGATCGACCGCCGCAAGCCAGGTGATGATGGACACGGCCCATTAATGGCTGCCCAGTCCACTCACCTCCTGCAGGCCAACACCAACCACTCCGCCGGTGCGCAGGATCTCCTCCTGCAATCCATGGCGGAGTGGTCGATCGGTGCAGCGTAGTCGCAGAACCGTACGTCGTGCCTGATCGCCCCAATTGGGTGGTCAGCCGGAACGGAACCGCGGCAATCGTCACCTCCACGCAGCGGCACTTCCCGTCCTTATCCCTCTTGGATAGGGGCGAGGAATTTGTCGCGGCGGATTGGGGAGGGGTCACGCTCTACAGTGTATACCTCTCCCCTAGCAGGAGAATGGACGATTTCGGGGCCTCCCTCACCACCTTGGAGGCTTCGATACGGCGACTGGCACCGGGCCTCGTCCTGGTCCTGGGGGACTTCAACGCCAAATCCACGGCGTGGGGGTCCCCGATGACGGACGATCGCGGGCGGGCGATCGTGAAGTGTGCGGCGTCACTGGGCCTCTGTGTGCTAAACAGAGGCTCAGTGAACACGTGTGTGCGACAGCAGGGTGGGTCGATAGTGGACTTGTCGTTCGCTAGCCCCGCTGTCGCACCACGAGTGAGGAACTGGCGTGTCCTGGAGGAGGCGGAGACCCTGTCGGATCACCGATACATCCGGATGGAGGTCTCTCCTCTCCGGGACCCCAGCAGGGGTCACAGGGCGGACCGGGCTCCCGCATTTCCGCGGTGGGCTGTAGGGCGGCTGGATAGGGACCTACTGGCGCAGGCGGCCATCGTGAACACGTGGCTGTCCTCACCACCCCCAGCGAACGGAGTGGACGTTGAGGCTGTCCGCATCCGCAGTGCGCTAACGCAGGTCTGCGATGCCGCCATGCCCAGGGTGCGGCGTCTACCTCCGAGGCAGGGGGTCTACTGGTGGTCCCCAAGACTGGCGGACCTTCGTGCGGCGTGCATTAGTGCCCGAAGGTCCTACACCCGCAGTCGGCGGCGTCGCCGCGATGTTGAGCGGGAGGGCCAGCTGTACGAGGCGTACCGCAGTGCGCGTACCGCCTTTCGGCTGACCATCCGGTCCGCTAAGGACGCAAGTTGGCAGGAGATGCTGAACGGTCTCGACCGTGACCCCTGGGGTCGCCCGTATCGCGCGTCGCTGAATAAGCTTCGCGCGCAGGCCCCCCCCCTCACCGAGACCCTCCAGCCCGACCTCCTTCGTAGAGTGGTCGAGGAGCTGTTCCCGCGGCAGTCGGAGCACACGGCCCCGGTCATGGCTTCGCCAGATCACGACCGGGAGGCCGTCGAGAGTGTTCCGCCCGTGACGGAGTCGGAAGTGGGGGCAGCCGTGGCGAAGATTCGTTCCGCCACCACGGCCCCCGACCCGGACGGAGTCCCAGTCCGGGTGTTGACGTTGCTCCTCGAGCATCTCGAACCTCGCCTCAGGCGACTGTTCAACGCTTGTCTGACGTCTGGACAGTTCCCTAAGTGCTGGAAGGAAGGGAGGTTGGTCCTTCTGCCAAAGCCGGGACGGCCCCCGGATTCGCCGTCGGCCTACAGGCCCATTGTGCTTCTGGACGATGTGGGTAAGCTGCTGGAGCGTGACCTCGCTGCCCGCATCGTCCGGCACCTGGAGGAGGTGGGGCCCGATCTGTCGGACGCTCAATTTGGGTTTCGGAGGGGGCGTTCGACCATCGGGGCCCTGCTACGCCTGAGGCAGACGGCCGCGGAGCTTGTCGCCGGCAAAGGAGTGTGCGGTGTCGTTGGACATCGCCAACGCCTTCAATAGTCTGCCATTCAGCTGCATCAGGGAGGCGCTCCGGTTCCATGGAGTGCTCCTGTACCTCAGGCGGCTGGTGGCAGACTATTTGGAGGGGCGCAGTGTTCTCTACGCGAGCCCCGCAGGGGACATTGTGCGGACGCCCATGTCGTGCGGTGTTCCGCAGGGGTCGGTTCTGGGGCCGACTCTGTGGGACATCGGGTACGACTGGGCGTTGAGAGGGATTCGCCCCCCCGGGCTGAGCGTTATTTGCTATGCTGACGACTGTCTACCAAAATTAAATCTATTATACTTTTCTGTTCATTCCTTCTCCATGAATACATTTGGATGTCCTTATGTTGGAAAAATGTGTTTGACACAATAAGGTTTCTCTCCATGCATACATCCGCTATGAGCCTACCAGCGTCGTTCACTCTCTTATCACCAAATGGACCAAGTACGTCCTCATAGTCGGGACGCTTGGTCCCCACCCATCCGTTTAAATCTCCGCATACAATCACGCGTTCACTGGTTTCTGCCATATCCAGAACTTCCCTAACATTATGCCAAAACTTCTCTAGGTCTGATGCCACCGAGGATCCTATGGGAGCATATGCTACAACCATGAATACCTTGGTGACACCTAGTTTTATATGGACCCAAAGAAGTCTGGGATCATACATTCCGTAATCCTTCACACCTGAGGCCAAGCGGGAGGACAACAGCACTCCTACCCCCATGCTGGCTCGATCGCTCTGTGGTACATCAGACCACAGAGCCATCCCGCCACCAGGAAGATCGCAGGCGTCGCTGCCCCTTCGCTTGGTCTCTGTTACACAGAGCACGTCTAGCTGTTTGTCCGCCATGACAGATATCAGCTCGTGCAACTTACCTTCCACACAACCTCTTACATTCCACGTGCCCATCCGGCACTCTGCTCTCCTCGACTCGCCTGACTGGGCAAGGCGTGATGGGTGGCGGCCCCCATCGCCGCAACTGCCGAAGTTCGTACCGACGGGGGCGGGTTGGTACGCGTCGCCTCCAGGGGACGCCCTAACCCGCATTGCGGTACGCATATCGAGCCGGATTAGCAGTCTAATTAGACTGGCAGGGGACGCGAACGAGCACGCTCCGGACTATGCCCCCAATTAATAATTAAATTAATTAAATGATTATTAATCAATATATTTTTATCGTAGAACTTTCTGACAATAAATCCCGTATTGTTTTATAATTTTTAGCGCTAAATTCTATAAATTTAACCACTACGAATGTAATAATAATGACATTCATTTATCGGAGGATTACCATTGTTGCTATTTATTACTGACTCTAATATGTCCTTGAACTTCAACGAAAGTAAATAGCCATTAAAGGTTGGCAACTTCATAGTCGCCAAATTGATTGCATTAGCCGAATAGGAATGAGTACCACTGAAATCATTTTCGTTATTTTCATTCCTCCGTTGATCATTTGGCTTACCTAAATTAGCTAACAACGCGATATCAAATATACAAAATTGTGCTCTAACAAATCTCAATCTTTTATTTGCTCATTGAAGTCAGCATGTAATAAATGTATCCTGTCTTGTATAATTTCGAATTGATTCAATAACAATTGACACCTATTTAATTCTAATTCTTTGTACTCCATTGAGATATTTCCTTTTAACTTTGTCTAATGGAGACATATTTGAAGAAATAAGTCAATCGCCTTTTAATAATACCTGATTATTTAATTAAATTCATTCACTCATTACATTCCGCGTTAGATAGCGTAAATTTTTGCTGTGATGTACTTATTAAGTATTAATGAATAAGGTAAACTTTGGCAAATAAATAATAAACCAGCACATAAATGTTCTTGTGAGTACCTGACTTTGGCTATAAGTAGTCCCAAATCCAGCCTCTATCACCGTATTAATAATTGAGGTTAGAATTTGCTCCTGCTGGGCACGCAGCACGCGCACGCTGATTCACTGTAGGTATACAGCGCTGGATGGACAGTAGATGCTTAGCCAATATGAACGAGCGTGGATGCTGCGACGCTTCGTGAACTTCTTTGGTTAGACTTCTGGATCGTCCACACATACTTTTTTTTTTTTTTTTATCGCTGTGGAAACGCATTTGCGCGCTATCCCCCGCCGGTGACAGATGAGGGGGAGTGTGGGACTCATCGGCCAGCTGGAACCCGACCGGAGAGATCGTCTACTGACATTCGATCCCCGGCACCCCCACGCCTGGCCTTCTGACCACGTCCTATCATCCCTCAAGGCGATGGGAGGAGGAGCGCATAACGACGCCTCCTCCTCCCCGGTCGCTGGCGGCGAAGCGAGTCAGCTGATGCAAGCGCCTCGCGTTCCCGCTCCGCGACCTCCTTCCTTTTCATGATGGCCTCACAAAAGGAGGCCATCGACGAGCAGCACCTGTCGCTGTCAAGCATCTTCGAGAGGATGGTCGACAACGACAGGTCTCTCCCAACGACCGCCGATAGGATCGTCCACACATACTTCGAACAGCAATCCTTTTCACTTTTTATTCTAATTTAATACTAATGTTTCTAATTTAATACTAATGTTTAACACTTATGTTTTTCAATACTTTTTCTTGGCTCGTTCGTAACGATTGCCATTATTTGTTAGCAATTAAATAAATGCAATTACACATATATTTGAAATGAAAATAACGAGATTTGTACTATATTTACGTCTGACGTTTCGTGGTTATAGCGGAATAAATGGCGGGCAAGTGTACGCGCCACTTTGGTTCGATATCCCCCTCCCCGCTCCATTGGTGGCAACTCGACATGTAGACATTCATAATTGTCGCAAAATCCTTGAAAAATCTTAGCACGATGCTCAATAGCAACAGGACTACTCAATAGTAGTTCTACAAAAAAACTTTGATAAAATAGAAGAAAAGTAAAAGTCACATAATTGAACAAGACATTTCTGTACCGGTCCTAGTTCAGAACATGGCACAAATGTAATTTTTTTAAGGCACTACGGAGTAAATCCGTATGGCATGTATATTTAACATAATTTTGTTTATTGCTCATTATGGAATATGTTTTTTGAAACCCTCAAAAAGAATTTTGTTATAAATTCTGCATCATAACTTTTCTAATAGATTTAACCACCTGATTCCAGTTTTCACTAACGACCCGCTCTTAAATAACACCTTATGGAATTTAAAGGACACAACATAGATTTTAATTATTTTTCTGATGTTATTTTAAATTAAATTTTAAGTTATTGGTGATAACCGGCATGGAGGTCTCAAATGGGCCTTCCTGTTTGAGTTATCATCTAGATTAAAGATCATTGACATCATCATCAAGACATGTCTACTGTACCGGCGAATAATATAAATAATATAAATTTATCTTTCTAGTGACCTAGTATACAGATATACCTACTTGTTTTATTAATTTGTTAATAAATCACCAATCCGCGAATGGGCACGTTCTATGAATAGAATGTTTTATGACATCTTATTAGTCTCATCATAATTATTTCAGCTTACATGCGTCACACTACGAACTCGAGCCTACTCTACTATAGTGGGAGGTAAATGGAGGCACTATACCACGCTAGTTTGAATTGGTATAGGCATATTTGCTTAGGAGTTGTAATAATCGGATAAAAACTACCAAGAGTATGGTCGCAAGTATTCTTCTGGGTAACTGGTACAATATGAATTACACATACATACATACATATCATCACGCCATATCCCTTGCAGGGTAGGCAGAGAGAACCGAATATGAATTATATACATACATATCATCATGCCATATTCCTTGCAGGGTAGGCAGAGAGAACAGAGTGCCAGAGAACTCTATCCTTGCATACTTCACTCGCTTCCTTAACATTCATAATTCTCTTCATACACGCTCGCCGGTTTCGGAGACTTTTGACTCCCCCTTCCTTCAGTACGTGACCAATCTGGTCTAGGTAGGTTGGTCTCAGTCTCCCCCGGTACCTACATCCTATGAATTATATATACATATAAATATAATTACATATACATATAAAGAAGATTTACTCTACAACTTTATTTTGATATCCTTAACCTTCTCTCAAAATGTCTCAAAATCTACTAATCTTAAGGTGGTCATACTACAGATATATATGGTGTAACATCTCGTTTCCTATGGGTTTTATGTTGTTTGAATTTATTATAAATATTGTAGAAAATTAAATTTTCTACAACTATTATTTGATTTTGTTTATATCTTTAACCATTTTCGTGGGGGCAGGAAGCACGCAGTATTTAACGATTCGTAGTATCAGTCGAGGTCAACCGGCAGTCCAAAAACATGGCATATCAATTCTAAATAATTTGCAATTTTTTTTCATTTAATCGAGTATCTATTCATTATATAGACTTGTCTATAGAATCCTCTTATTAGAACTTGTACTTTCTAATTTCAATATTCTTCTTCTACATCATCGTATTTTGGTTGCTGTAATATTACAAATTCTTCTTCGTTCTCATTTTCAACGACATGAATCGCCAGTTCTTCTAGGATTTCGTTCTTCAAATTCAAATTCAAATTCTTTATTTGCTTAAAATAGGGTTTACATTGGTCTTACAAGCATTTCGAAAATAAATTCAATTTTATCGCCTATTTGGCCATTACATAATAGCATGCAAAATTATAATAATTCTTATGAACTATGCCTCATTCCATACTACTTACTCTTTATACTTTAAATATTGTTCGACTGAATAGAAGGCCTTTTCTAAAAGCCATATTTTTAATTTTCTCTTAAATATATTTATCGACAGTGCTTTCATGCTTTCTGGGATATTGTTATAGATATTTTTACACATGACATAACATTTTTTTTGCATTCGACAACTTTTTGGAACCCCTTCTAAAACTAAGCGATTTGGATTTCTCGTGTTACTTCTAATACATCCTGCTGACGTATATATACCTATATTTATTTTGGTGAATACTGCACATTCAAATATATATATACATGGCAATGTCAGTATTTTTAATTTTATAAAATAGGGCTGGCAGGACACATCGGGTGCAATCCCACACATCGAACGGATACACCTTTTTTGAGCAATAAATGCTTTAACTATGTCTGTTCCATTCCCCCACATCATTACGGCATATCTTAATATGGATTCCACATATGCAAAATACGCAGTCATAGCGGTATTTTTATTTGTCATTATTGATAATTTATATAAAGCAAAAGAAAATCTATTTATTTTATTAGTAACACTTTCTATATGTTCCTTCCAGTTTAGATGTGAGTTTAAAATGATCCCGAGAAATGTTGTTTTATTTATATTTTGTAATAATTGTCCATCAATAGCTATATCTACATTATTCTGTTTAAAATTGTTAAAATTCATTAAATTTGTTTTAGAAAGATTAATTTGTAAATTATTATTATGTAACCAATTTATTATTAATGTCAATGTTTTGTGGATGTCATATTTATGTTGTTGTAATGTCAATTTATTTTCTGTAGTCACGATAATCGAAGCATCATCAGCAAACAGTATAGTTTTGTGTTTTATTTGATCCGGTAAATCATTTATATATAATAAAAATAGCAACGGACCAAGCACGCTACCTTGAGGCACGCCAGAATTGTTTATTAGACAATTTGATCGATATGTTTGTTGTATATTTTTATTATTTACTTGCGTCACTTCTACACACTGAACTCTGTTTTCCAGATATGATTGTAACCAGCTTAACGCAGGTCCTCTTATACCATTTTGTTCTAGCCTAGCCAACAGTTGATGATGTTCACGTGGTCAAAAGCTTTAGTCATATCTAGAAATAAAACTGTTGTGTATTTTTTATTATTTATGCTTTGCAAAACTTCTTTAACTAAATAAAATGCTGCGTCACTTGTAGATTTATGTTTTTGAAATCCAAATTGATTTTGTTTTATAATGTTTTTTAAGTTTAAAAAAGTAGTCAACTTTTCATGCATTACTTTTTCAAAAATTTTAGAAAAGATCGGTATTAATGTAATAGGTCGATAGTTATTTACGTCGTTCGTATCACCTTTCTTATAAAGAGGCTTCACTATGGAATGTTTTAATTTATTTGGGAACAAACCAGTTTCTAGAGAGTAGTTTATTAATTGGGTTAAAATAGGGCTCAGATAATTTTTGCATAGTTTAATAATCTTAGTGCATATGCAGTCATAGCCCTCCGAAGTCGTGTTTTTCAAGGTCATTATTATCTTTTCAATGTAATACTCATCAACAGGAGTTAAAAATAAAGAATTAACTTGAGTGTACTTGACATCTGTAACATCAAATTTTTTGATGAACTTGTTTGTGCGCGTTTGAATGAATGTTTCATTGAATTTATTGGCTATAAGGGAAGGGTCCGTTATAACTACATTATCTATATCTATTTTTGAAATATTAAATTTACAGTACGAGGTGTCAATTTCATTTTTTATTATTTTCCAGGTGGACTTACTAACATTATCACTATTTAGAACATATTTAATGTTGCAATTTTTCTTTGCATTTATGATGCATTTTCTTAATAGTTTTTTATATCTTAAATAATTAATTTTGTCTATATTACATTTAGAAGAATAATACTTAAATCGAAGTAATCTTTTTTTATTGCAGCTTACCTTTATGCCTCTAGATAACCACTGTAATGTCTTCAGTATATTAATTTTTACCGCTTGAATAGGAAAGCAGAGTTTATACAGAAGACAGAAATAATCATAAAACTCATCAAAAACCTGATTAAAATTATTCATTGCAATATTTGGCTGTAATTTCATATAATATAAACTGTGTAAGTGTTTCTGAAATTTAGTTACATTCTCCTTACTGTAACATCTTTTATATTGCAGTATATATCTGGGGATTACATTTTTTGACTGTACATTAAAAGTCAGTACCTGTGCCGTATCATGATCCGAAAGACCAAGCGGCAGAACAGAACTTATCGAATCATTTTTACTAATATCACTGATTATTAAATCAATACATGATTTGGCCCTTGTTGGGCTAGTAATATGTTGAGAAAGATTATACTGTTGCAATATACTTTCAAGCTTTTTTGTATTGATGTTTGCCTCAAGAGTGTTTATATTCAGGTCCCCGGCAATAATTATATGTTTTTTAGAGTGTTTCTGCAAATATTTATGTAGCATAAGCTCAAAGAGGGGAAAAAAAAAATTAAGGTCTGATACGTACTTAGATGGGATTCTGTAAAGACAAATAACTATAATATTAGGTAATATATGTATAGCACAACATTCAAAATGGTATAGTGTTTGTAAGACATCAAAGCAGTCCAATTTTTTGAACAATAATCCTCTCTTAACCAGAATACATACGCCACCTCTTTTATTAGGTCTCGAATAGTGAGATACCAACACATAATTATTTACATAGATGTTGTTTTCTGTGCCAGCTTTTACGAATGTCTCAGTGAAACATAATACATCGGGACAAATATCTTCTTTAATTTCCGAAAGGGTAATTTCTATTAATTCTTTTTTTGATAATAATCCATGTATATTTTGATGAAACACAATAAATGTATTAGTTTTGTTTGGGACGAAAAAAATTATTGGCCAAAGACTTATTTATATTACTTGTGACATGTGTATGCTGTATTTGTTGATTTTTTATATTCGATTCAAATTCTTTTATATTTGAACGTTCTTTATACGTATTTATCCGAAAGTAGTATGGTATAGTTCCTCTTTTAATTTTAGTATTACATAATTCTGGTAGTGGTTTAATTATAATTTTAGATGAGGTATTAGTTTGAAAGTAGTATGGAATAGTGCCTTTTTTGGCTATTGTGAATGAATTTGTACAATCTTTTGAGTATGCTACGGAATTTGGCATATGTTTATGGAATTTATTAAATGTCAGGAATTGATTTTTGTATTGAATATAGTCAATATTTAAATTAAGTTTTTCACACATGCAAGGTAAATAGTTAAATTTATTTTTTGATTTCATATAATCGATGTCAATTAGAGAAGTATTTTTAAAATGTCTGGTCCATAATTTAATCGATTTATTTATCATATTTTCATTCAAATTTCTATTACTATTTGGATGGACAGGACATATAAATACAGAAGATACTTTAATAAACTGATGCAGGATTATACAAATATTTGAATGTAACAATTGTATATCATGATCATGGCTACCAATACCTAGTATGACAATATCTTTATTTGTTATTTTTTGAGACATAGTTTCACAGAATGTTAGTATTTGAGTGCTTAAAGCACCAGTCATGATGAATGCACTGGGCACATAATCATCGTTCCACTTTCCGTGACGCGATTCTATCAACTTTGCAGATAAACCTCTTAATTGTTCATCTCCAATTATAAATATTCTTGCTTTGTTTTTTTTGCGTACCAGCAGCGTCATCTAGTTTTGAAGGTGTCAACTTTAAATATTGGTTGTTATTTTCTATAAATTGATTTTGCTGTTTACATAATTTTTCTGTATGAGGTCGGTTTCTTTCTGGTGTTACTTGTACAGATTTAAAAGGTGATTCCATTGTCACAGAGAAGTCAATTGCCTTCTTGATAGTCTTGTTTATTCTATCCTTTTTTGAACTTATTTTTTTGCTAGATGTGCAAATTGATGGTAATTTATTTATCTTTTTCTGTTGCTCCTGTATACGATTTTGTAGTTGTGTATTTTGAATTAGAAGATTTTGTACTTCATTGTCTGCACTATCTAAACGTAATTGTAAAGTGCTTATGGTATCTTTTAATTGCAATATTTCTTCATTATTACATAGTGGTATGTCCGGTAAACTCATGTCTGACTCATATGAGGTAATACTTTCATTTAGATCGGGTAAAGAACTGTAGCTATAAGATATGTTTTTATTTTTATTTCGTACTGTAATATTTTCATTCTCCATTATTGAATTGTAAACATGAAATGTAGTTCAGATTTGACTAGTGGCGCCTTTTTTACTCAGTGGCGAAGTAGATAAAACAATACATATAATAATTTAACACTTAACTAAGCATTTGTTTTTTCTATGATAATTTTAAGACCATAGAAACTCATGCTTTAGAGAAATAGAGTAGAAATTAGGTTCAGCCAGTAGGGTGGTTTGAATACACGCAAGAGTCAGCTTTAGTTAACATTTTATTCCTTCGACGACTGTTTTATCAATATTTATTTTTTATTCTTTATAAACTAGATGGCAGTTTTTACAGCTGTCATATCTGTGATTGTAAGTTTAAAATATTTTTCATAACTGCCAATCCTTCTTAATGTGTACGGAAACACAAGTATTTTTAGTGTTTGTAAAAGTTGTAGTTCACAAAAAAGTGTTTTTAAAGGTGATATTATAAGTTTCGAGTAATTATTGTATTAAAATCACTTGTGTTTTGCTCAGTAGGAATATAGTTTTATGACAGAGGTAATATTTACTTTCACTATTTTTATGATAAAGAGTACTTACAAAGTTTCAATAACATTTGCACGTCACTTTTTGTTCATGTTCAACAAAATTATTACACTTTTTCAACTCTAATCTACTTAAAACTAATATTAATTTATTTATAAAGTTTATGCTCTTTACAATTATTGTTTACGTAACGACGCCATCTGATCTTCAGTGTCAGTTTTCAGTGACAATGCTTTGATAAGGTGAAGCATTGAGACAAGCTTCCTCATTACACTGGACGCAAATTAATGTGCACTGCAATCCTGCTTGCCTGCATCCACATCATGAACCACAACCATTCTTGTAGTTGTAGAATATTGTTCGTACTATATAATAGGGGGCCGTAGTCGTAGGCCGTAGAGATATAATAAAAATATTCCAACAAATATTGTAGAAAATTTCATCCTCTATATGTTTGTGGTAAATATCATCCCATCCTCTCAATGTTTTTCATAAATGAAAATACTATAAAAGTTATAGGAAACGAGATATTTGCAAATAAATTTAATTTTAGCCTTTGACCTCCACCTTCTGAGATGCTCGCCCTGTTTTGACCGATATGACTTGATCTACCTAACCGCTTGCCATATGCATGTATTAAGGAATTTCTACAAAGCAATGAATTTTGTCTGATGAATAGAAGGTATTTTCAAGAGTCAGAGTGATATGTTTGTGATAAGTTTTAATAACCAGACGGAACAGATGGCGTAGCGGCTAAAATACCGATACAACGTGCCAATTAATTACCGCGAGATCGATTCCTAACCACAACAATACTTTGTTGCTACCAAAGTCAAGGAATTACTAGCGTTGATCAATTCAATGGCAATATGGACATAATTTGCGAAGTTAGGGCACCACACAGCGCCCTTGTCACAGTGTCCAAGGCACAGCCTGCCAAATGCCAAATTGTAATTACAATTACTTGTATGATCCACAAATTATTATTCTTAGTCTGAATGTAATTTGTGTTCGATAATTGTATATCTGTATAAATCCTCGCAATACAAGGATTGTTTCCTTTATGCGGGATGTTGTCTTTTAGAGAAAAAAAATAGTTTCTCTCAGGTAACAATACTTATTATATCAGACTAATAATTACAGCGATAAGAGTATAAGAAAATATACATATTTATCAATCGTTTATCGACTGAATTTTAATCGTTAAAAGTTGATAAATTGTATATTATTGAATAAACACTACATTTGAATACTTATAATTGTATTAATTTATGTGTTGATCAAATGTTCGTGTGGTGACGAAGTAAGAATACTGTTCACCACTTATCCTGCCCATAGATATTGTAAAAGATTTATACCCATGCAAAAGAAATAAAGCTTGAAATAAAACCAATCATCCGTCTGACCCGCTCTTATTGTGGAAGGTGGTCGAACAGTGGGAAGTATTTGAGCTGAGATGATGACGGAGATGGAGAAAGATCCATATGGTACGTGCATACGAAGAGTTATCGTCGAGGATCTGCGAACGGATTGCCTAACCTCATTGGAACCATTTTCATCTTGTTACATGACATATTTCAAAATGTCTCCAATAAAACTGCTCTAGTGTTCATTAAAACTGAAGAGTTCGAAAACTCGCACAATATTAAAGATGATTCGAAAATCGGATATCAGTTTTTTTATGTTATTAATGGAAACCTTAAGCTGTTTTAATGTCAGACTATAACTCTCAAATTTCTCTATGGATATTATCTATAGATAACTCAAATAAGTTTTGTAACTTTCTATGTATCTAAATAACGTTTTTCTGAATTCTAAGTGAACATTAAAGATAAGAGTAGAAGTTTATTTTTAGTAATTCTGAAATTATTTTTGCGCAGATTTGTTTTCCTATTAACAATTTATTTTCACACACAACATTTATTAGTATTATGTTAACCTGCCTGTACAATATCAGATACATAACATCATAGCTAATTGAATTTAGAAAATTTGTTGTTAGATTTGGTACTAATCAAATGTTAATTAAAAAATCCATGTTGAGTATGCCTGCCCCTATCATTGGGACCTACTTTTCCTTTTTCTGTTTGTATTTTATTACACGGTAATTGTCGTCTTGTACTCCCTCGTCATTTTACCTCTCACAGAACTTCTTCCAACTCGAGACTTGTTTTCTTTTGTTTTGGCCTCGTGGAATTCTTTGGCCTCCAAGTACTCTACGATTACTTAATTTCTCCTTGAGGACCTCGCACAGATCCTGCGTTTTTTAGTGGACATTTCATCCGCTTAAGATCCTTCGACCACCGTCGACCCTTCAGTTTGCCAGTTTATTTTTTAAGGGTAGTGTGTAATTACATGTTTTTGTTATTATTTGTTTATACTTATGAATGAATATGTTCAAATCTTTCCTGTTACTTTTAGGTTCTAATATTAATAGTTGTAGTTTATGCTATTTTCTATTTCTAGTTGTGTCATTTTTTGGTTGAATTTATCCCTTGTCTTTCTTATTCTTTACTTATTAAAAATAAAGAAAAAGATAAATATAAAGATAATATGGTTGCAAAGAATGTTTTTAGACAGATATCAAGTGTTAATCGCTGATAGATTATGCGAAAAAATAAAATGTAATAATCGCAAATTTATTACAATAACTTTATTGGAATAGACTTAATGTACTTTGTTTAGCTTATGAAATGCACGATGCCATTTAGTCTTGGAATTAAATGTATAACTATGTTAAACAGTTCTTTTGTATTCTCATTTTCTGAAATTGCAAAATAAATAATATTCTATAAATTGAACTGGTTTTATGGTATTATGTATTAAAAATAAATAATTGTAGTTTTCACAAGTGACATAAACAACGGATGTCTGATTTTTAAGACATTTTTTATATAGTGCGCTGTCCGGTGCACTAAGCAGGCACGAAGTAGAAATTATATACAAATGCAATTAAAAAGCCATCAAAAATCAAGATTTATTTCATATGTGTAATACTAGCGTAAATATAATAATATTTTTAACGTTCGTATTCAATTATTTCATTTCTCAAATCACTGTTAAGACGCTAAACTATTATATCGAACAAATACAATAGTCACCAGACCTTCCTTATACAAAAATAACAACAGAGGTAAGAGCTGGAGACATACTTTGTTCTTATTACAAGTGGGGACAATATAACGTCATCATATCAGCTCATATTCGGCAATATTTCTTACTTCCACAAACCTCTATGCAAGAGAAGAAAACCTCCAAATAAAACTATACCAACCCGTCTGACTAGCGTGCTATAATAAGTTAATTTCTCATCTGTTTTAGAGGAGCCTCCAGCCCAGCGGTTGATTCACGCCTTGTTTCAAGTTTGTTTATTTCTTGCATAGATGATTATATGTATATAAAAAAAGAGAAACCACATTTTCGATCTGAGAGTAATACATCCACAGAGATTGAATATAATATTGTTTAAAACTTACAGAGTACACTATAATCAGGGAAACACTTATGGGTTCACGATTAGATAGAGGATATATTGCAGCCTTCAGTCGTCTTCTACGACATCCACGTACAAGAGTGATGGTGTGTTGTTGTTTTACTCCGTCACCACACGAGAACAATATATAATATACGTAATTAAATAGATTTTGTTTATGTTTTGGTATTGTTTGTCTTATCGTTTGTGTTGTGATCGAGTAAGTATTAAATACACTCTCTCACTCTATGCTCTCGTTAGTGATAGTAGAAACTAGCCAAAGTTACGACAAGGGAACGAGAGGTACTCCTTGTAAACTTATAATATCACCAGCAATCTATAAGTTAACTGCCAATAATTACGTAATTATGATCCCTTAGAGGATAAACGTATCACCAATTATAGAGATGATACAAATGTTAGCACAGCATGTTGTCTTTATCCAACATACATACATACATACATACATATCATCACGCCATATCCCTTGCAGGGTAGGCAGAGAGAACAGAGTGCCAGAGAACTCTATCTCTGCATACTTCACTCGCTTCCTCAACATTCATAATTCTCTTCATACACGCTCGCCGGTTTCGGAGACTCTTGACTCCACCTTCCTTCAGTACATGACCGATCTGGTCTAGGTAGGTTAGTCTCGGTCTCCCTCGATACCTACATCCTTCCACTTTCGCATTGTATATCTTCTTAACCAGGCGTTCGTTCGGCATTCTTTCCACATGTCCGAACCATCGGAGCATTCCCTTTCGCATCTTTACACCAATACTCTCTTTCATACCTACTCGCTCTCTTACGTCGTCGTTACGAATGCGGTCGGTCAGCCTAACTCCACAGATTTTCCGCAGAGATCGCATTTCGACCGCATTAATTTTACTATCATACTCTTTTCTGCATACCCAACTCTCGCTTCCATACAGTAATGTTGGGACAAGCACTGCGGTATGTATTGCTACACGTGCCTTCTGGCTGAGGTGGTGGCTGCCGAAAAGTTGCCCCAACGCTCCGTTCACTCTATTTCCCGCATTCACTCTTCGCTCTATATCAGTGGTGTACCTTCCATCTCGGCTAAATCCACATCCAAGATATACAAATTCATCCACTTGCTTTATCCAACATAGGTTGAAGATAATCAAAACGTGCAGCTATGGCTTTAATAAACTATATTCATCATCATCAGGTGACTGTGCCGGCTGTGCTGAATTGCGTGTTATCGGTAACAGTATGATGTAATGCATTTCACAAGAAAAAACTGCTGACCACTTTCGTGATGGATATCTCCAGAAGACTCTTAACCGGTTTTTACGACTCCCATAAATAATTGGGGTATAGCAACAACTGAATTCTTATTTCTTATTATCTTCACCACACAGAAAGCCTAACCTACAAATATACCTATAAAGTATAAAAACTTGTTTCTATAAAAAAAAATGTTTTATATAAAATACAAAAAAATATTTTGTTTCGATTATAGATTTTGTAACCACGTGCCCCAAACTATTTCCATAATAAAAGCGATAATGCGAATCAAGATATAGATCATTAAAGCAAGGCATTAAAACTCACTAGGTGGCGGTGTGGCCGATTTCAAGGAGTTATATTTTTATATTTTACACACTTTGTTTCGATTTTGTAATAATTTATTTACGTATTTAGTTTGTTAGAATTAGCTAGTATAATATAATAAACTCACAAATATTCCAAGAGTAAGAATATCGCCGAAGGTTCACACAATCACACCGCACACGCCGGTACTCCTTGACAGAAAGAGTATTGCCAACATTTATTAGAGTATTGCCAACATGTAAATTTTATTTTAATATCCTTAATATTTTCCTACCATTTTTGGTAGAACTATATCCATTATATTTCAATAGACTAAGAATGGATATATTTTTCAAAAATATTATGGCGCGAATTGTTTGCATTTTTCTGTCTTTTTTTGTTTTTCATTATCTAGCTAATTAATAATTTAAAAAAGGGAGATATTCTGTGTCCGACCTTATCTTTATTTCTGAAGTACCTAACGGTTACAGTGTCTTTATTTAATTTTATTTTAAAAGATAATAACATCTAGGTACATACACATATGTTATATTACACATTGTATGTATGTACGTCGCATTATTAAATTAACATTAGTCTTGTATCATTTTTTATCTGTACTTCTATATTAATATTATGAAGAGTTAAAATTTGTGAGTTTAAAAGTAAGGGGTAATAACAAATGTTCACTCAAACCTGACTTAGCCCCAGATCCGGCCATTGTCACCGTGTTATAATAATTGGAGTCAAAGTTCGCACTTGCCGAGCACGCAGCAAGTGCCCGCTGACCCACTGTAGGTATACAGCGGTGGATAACTAGTAGATTGACCAATATGTACGTGCGCGGATACAGCGACATTCCGTGAATTTCTTTGGTCAGAGTTTTGGATCGTCTGCACACATTACGAACTGCAATCCACTTATTTTTCTATTTTTTCTATTTGCATAAGAACACATTTATATTGTCAGTTTTACATCATTTTTTAAAATTAATTTAAATCAATCTACCCTCAGATCGGATTTTTTTTCTTTATTCACTCACTCTCTCACTCAATTTACTTTTTATTCCAATTTAATACTTTTGTTTTTGAATAGTTACGATGACACTTTTGTTTTTCAATAAGTTACTTTGATTCGTTTGTCACAATCGCCATTATTTGTTAACAATTAAAGAAATTTAATTTCAAGTATATTTAAAATTAAAAAGAAATACAAGATTTGTAGATGTACGTTTCGCGGTCACAGCGGAATAAAAAGCGCGCGCGACACTTTGGTGTTTTACCTCCCTCCCCACTCCAATGGCGACGATCGAACGCGTAGATTATAGAATCATAGTTGTAGCAAAATTTCTGAAGAATCTTGGCACAATGCTCAACAATCTCAACAATTAATAGTAGTTTTACAAATAAACATAGCTAAGATAAAAGTGACATCGTTGAGGAAGTAATTTCTGTACCGGCCCTGGTTGGGAACACGGTACAACGAGTTGCATTTTTTTAAGACACTAAGTAGTAACCACTCACACTGCGGGGAAATACGCAAACAGTATTAGTTATAAATGATACCCAGATTCAGAGCGTTTTAGACTACGTACTTAGACGAAATCTGTTCGGTCTTTAGAATAATAATACATAGAAACCAATTCCACGCACAATGTTTGACGCCACTTAATTAATGTCAGAAATGTCACCCTACGCCGGCCCGTTCCGTAGTGTTCAAGCTCATTGTGTTCCATTTTATAGTAGTGTGCGTGTAATCGCTTGCACACTAACAGGATTTTTAGCTTCACTTTTTAAAACACTTAAAGTATCGAACTATCCTTCTATGTGTTTTTATTCTAAGTTGCAGTCATTAATTATTCTACAGATGACATTTTCCTGTTATGCTTCGCAAATATTATCTGTTCACGTACATGTTAAAGTACTAAGTAGTAAGAATGATGTTAATTATGTTTTTCTGATTTTAATTGAAATAAAATAAAATTCAGGTTTTAGGTAAAATGTGCACAGAAATATTAGCCTATTTTATGTTTGCAAAAAAGTCCGCGACACCATTACTTCTAAATTTAATATTCCAGCTGAAAAGATAGCAATTACGTTAGATTAAAAAGAAATTACGATAATAAGTTCGGATGCTATTGTGCATATAATATATTCTATGAATTCATGTAAAAATAAATAGTTTAACCAAAATGGAAGTTTTATTTTGGTAAAGTATTTGCTTTACAGTGCGTTAATTGATGAAATAGTTTGGTTGGTATTGCGAAATGAATACAAAAAGTTGACACGTAATTTCGTCGACACGCTTCTGATGGAGAGTACTAGACAAATAGTGGACCGAGGAAGTGAGGGGCCGATATTTAATAATATAATCCCTACAAATCTAAAACTAAGGTTTGAAAATTTATGTGACACTGATGTTTTGTCTTTAAACATGTATGTGATCAATTTTGATGTTTAAATTCACTTAAGAATTATCAGAAACTTCAGATCAGATAATAGATTCAAAATTATTATTTTCAGTATCTGGGGTCTTAGAGACCATTTGAAATTTTACACTGAATAGTTGTGAATCTATGCCGCTGACGTCCATGACATATGATGGCAATTTATTTTAATCCTTACTAATATTATAAATGCGAAAGTAACTCTGTCTGTCTGTCTGTCGCTCTTTCACGCCATAACTATTGAAACGATCTAAATTAAATTTGGTACACAGATAGTGTAGAGCTTGATAAAGGATATAAGCTACCTTTTAATGCAAAAAAGGGGTTGTAAAGGGGAATGAAAAGACGTAAGGAAGTATCGTCATTTTTAAAGCCAGGCTTGAAACTTATTTTTAGACTATTGATTAGATATAAATAAATATGACATTAAAATTTTGTAAAAAAAAATACCCCTAAAATAAAAATTGGGAATGAAAAACTTTAGGAAAGGTAACCTTTTACGCGGGTAAAGCAGCGGGCAGAAGCTAGTATTATATATTTCCTCAAGGTAATTTTTCAAATCACCTTTTAAAGAATACAATTACTGCCGATGTTTACGCGAATATTAAATATTTGATATAAAACTATTTGCACTCTATCGCATTTGTATTTTTAATTTTCCGATGTTTTGAACACTACAGTGTTTATGTTCATTGGAATGTCGTTGTCTCACGGCCGACACGTCTTTATTATTACATAGATTCAATTTATTTCACAGTATGGCTGCATTCCAAGCCGGTGGTGGCTTAATAGATTTGTAAGTATTTATACTAGTAAATTGCTATACTATAATAATTACAATTAATTTAATGTTTTCAAATAACTATGTATCATCATCATTTCAGCCCATCGCCGTCCACTGCTGGACGTAGGTCTCCTTCATGGTACGCCACAGAGTCCTGTGCGGTCCTGTACCGTTTGCATCCATCGATGCCCAGCAACTTTCACTAGGTCGTATGTCCACCTAGTGGAGGGGCGTCCTACACTGCGACCACGTACCGGACACGTGGTCGCCACTCTAGAATCTTTTTTCCCCAGCGGTTGTCGGTTCTTCGAGCGATGGGGCCTGCCCATTGCCACTTCAACGTGCTAATTCTTCGTGCTATATCGGTTACACCCGTTCTTCTGCGGATTTCCGTATTACGGATTCTATCACGCAGGAAAAGCCCGAGCATAGCTCGCTTCATAGCACGCTGAGCGACTTTGAGCTGTTGGTGCTGAATTGGTTATGAGGCCTACATTTAGGGACCATGTTACCGTGCCGTAAGTCATCACCGGTGACACACACTGGCCGTAGACCTGTGTTTGCAGACACTGAGGTATGTTGGACGAGAAGATCCTCCTAAGTTTCCCGAACGCTGCCCAGCCGAGTTGGATTCGTCGGCTGACCTTTTTCTTGAAATTGAATCTACCTAATTGGACTGTATATATAATAACAATATTTCTTTTTATATAGACTCACTTTTATTTTGTAGTCGCAATGAATTTGGGTCAAAATTTAATAACTAATACTGTAGCAAGTATATATAAACCTTGGTAATAACGATGACTTGTTAGATGTGAGACACCTTAATCCTTCAATGTCCACGAACGCTGTATACAAAACGTAAGAAAATTAAAAAAAGTATTTTGTTTTTTTAATTTTCTTACGTGATAAAAACCATAAAAATGGTTTTATTTAAAGACGAATTAAATGTAAATGTTACAACTATTTTAAGCTCGAAGAATCTACGTTAATAATTATATAGACCATTTTTGTTTATTATCACAAAACCAATTATATTTACTCATTGGTGTTCATGAAGTGAGCATATCATTGCAGCGTTATTTTCGTCCTTCACGTAATAGCAACAACTAGGTGGTAAAAGAGCAATAGTGCGACTTACACAGTTAGCCAAATTTTTTTTAACATGTGTGGTTGTATGTGTATCCAGGCCACAATCGTTTTGTATCGTTGAGTGCAAACATTGAAATAGAGAAATTCATCATCATCATCACAGCCTATAATGTCCCACTGTTGGGCGCGGTCCTCCTCCATAGTGGGAGGGAAATTAACCTACTATACCGCGCTGGTCAGACGCGTTGGTATAGGGTTTTGTTTTGAGTTTTCCTTCTCTCACATAGATGTTATATGCGTTTAATATCTCTCAGTCGTCTCGTACGATCACCCACGGGTAAGATGATGGGGTGATGAATAGTATTCTTACTCCATCACCACACAGAAAAATATTAAAATAAAGAAATTATTATCTCTTAAGTTTTGTGAGACAAAATTTACAATCTTTGATAGCAGCGCGGCTGTTTCTAGTTCAACTCTAGTTGTAGATAAAAAGCGATTAAGTGGTGCTAAGTTTGACTTACTAGTCAGAAGTCGTAGCATAACCTCGCCTATATTTTTTACACTGCCAACATATGCGTTGTGAATCCACGGGATGACGTCTCGGCATGAACGATAAACACCGGCGTTGTACAATCAGCTGAATGACACAAGAAATCATTCCATAATTTGACGTTGTGGCCGAGTCCGAAAATATTATGTGAATAGTTATGTATGAAATGATAAATTCCAATCTTTAAAAACAATCCAACGTAATAAATTTAGAAATAAAATTATATTCGAATACTTAACGACGACGTAAGAGAGCGAGTAGGTATGAAAGAGAGTATTAATGTAAAGATGCGAAAGGTAATGCTCCGATGGTCAGACATGTAGAAAATATGTCGAACGCACGTCTGGTTAAGAAGATATACAATGCAAAAGTGGAAGGATGTAGGTACCGGGGGAGACCGAGACTAACCTACCTAGATCAGATCGGTCATGTACTAAAGGTAGGTGGAATCAAGAGTCTCTGAAACCGGCGAGCGTGTATGAAGAGAATTATGAATGTTGAGGAAGCGAGTGAAGTATGCAAGGATAGAGTTCTCTGGTACTCTGTTCTCTCTGCCTACCTTGCAAGGGATATGGCGTGATGATATGTAAAACTATATTTACGAATTTTATAGCGTTTGTATTTGATTTTAAATTATCTGATGTTTCGCGTACACATTACAGTGTTCATTTTCATCGGAGGATCAGTCCGACAGAATCCATATCATCATCGTCGCAGCCCATAAATGTCCCACTGTTGGGCTCGGGCCTCCATCGTAATGGGGGGAGAAATTAACCTACTATACCGCGCTGGTCAGACGTGTTGGTATAGGGTTTTGTTACAAGTTTTCCTTCTCTCGCATAGATGTTATATGCGTTTTAAATCCCTTAGTCGTCTCGAACGATCATCCACAGGTGAGATATGGCGTGGTGAATAGTATTATTACTCCGTCACCACACGGATAAATAGTTTTATTTTAAATAGTTTTGAGTCCATATAAATAGTTTTATTTTAAATTCGTAATACTCGTATATTAATAATATTATTTTGCGCCCCGGTGTCAATAAATACGCGCGCCAGCTGATAATTATTAAACGCGTTCAAAATATTTATAACATTTCTGCTCAATCACCACACAGTTAAAAGTACGTAGGCGTCAAATGACATACTACACTGATAACAGTTTGTCCGTCTCCCTCGATCTATCTATAAGTGCAAACGAGACATTATGAGGTAAATAGCATTTTACATATTTAGAGTTAGTTTTACACGCTTCAACGGTATGATTCGATTTTAAATCATAATCCTTACTAATATTATAAATACGAAAGTAACTCTGTCTGTCTGTCTGTCTTTCGCTCTTTCACGCCATAACTATTGGACCGATCTAAATGAAATTTGGTACACAGATAGTCTAGAGCCTGATAAAGAACATAGGCTACTTTTGAATTCAGAAAAAGGGTTATAAAAGGGGATGAAAAGTTGTAAGGAATTATCGTCATTATTAAATACAGAAACTTGTAAGTTATTTTTAAAGTATTGATTAGATATAAATAGGACATTAAAATTTTGTAAAAATTTACCCTTAAGGGGTAAAATAAAAATAGTAGATGAAAAACTTTAGGAAATTAAAATTTTGCGCGGGTGAAGCCGCCGGGCAGTGGCCAGTACAATTTTAATTTATTCGCACCGAGAATAGGTTACTCATTAAACCATGAATGAAATTGTTCATAAAGAAAATCATATGATCATTGGTCACAATGAAAATATTAAACCCTTTAACTTAGCGCGTGTAGACAAATAGTGAATATTTTTTGTATGTCTTTGTCAAGAAATCACATTGTTGAAGCTTATTAGATTGCACGTTGGTATATAACGTAACCTAGAACCTTTATTTGATTTGGTATAAATAATGCTAATTTATCGAAATTAGGAACAGTATTTTGCTGCATCTTAAAACATTAACCGACTATATTTTTTTATAAGAATGTTCGAATTTCTCAATAAGCATGTTCAAATCAGCAGACGATACCTTGCGTAGTAGTGAAAATTTTAACATTATATCTAAATACCAACCAAATAAATACACAGTAATAAAACTGCATAGGTTTTTTATACATTTTCTTATAGATTTTGGTGTCATAAAACGGAATAAAGAAATATTAAAAAATTCCATCTCATGTTTTCTTTTTTACAATACTATTTTTATACTTTTATTTTGTTTAAAATTCTTATTTAAATAAAGAAAATAATACAAATAAAGGAATAAAGAAAAAAACTGTAGTAACTTAACTACGATTCTTGAGGAAATCCAGTTAATGGATGGTTTGTAGAGATTTTAAAACACTAACAATGTTGTTGGATCAACGTTATACAAAAATCCCTTGCTTTCTATGTTTATGGGATAGTAGAGCTAGATAGCTACTCTGGACATAAACGAACTGGCTACCACGACACAATTTAGCGCCTGGCGAGGAAAACGTTATACAATATACCACATTGGATCCACCAGAAAAGAATTTACTCCCTCTTCATATTAAATTGGAGCTAATTAAGCACTGTGTAAAATCTGCGAAAATATGGATTGTTTTATATATATATATATATATATATATATATATATATATATATATATATGTGTTCCAATTCCTGAAATAGTTTGAAACAAAGTTAAAAAAAAGAGTTTCCACTGGCTCCGACATGAGAAAATATTTGTCTGGTCCTCTCTTTCCTGAATCAACAAGAGAAATTGAAAAAGATGCATGAGACTCTTTCAAAAGAAGTTTCTGAGTAATTTTAAGGATCCCGAATATAAAAATATTGAACAGTGCATTTTGACAGCGAATAAAGCTTGAGGGTACCAGATGGACTTAAAAGTTCACTTCCTATACTCTCATTTTAATTTTTTTCCTGAAATCTTGGGTGCCTACAATGAAGAACAAAGTGAAAGATTTCACCAGGATGTACGTGATCACGATAAACGTTACCAAGAAAGATAGCATGTCAGTAACTTAGCGGATTATTGTTGGATGCTTAAGCGTGAAACCAAAAATCAGTTCAGCGAAGCATCAAAGAAAAGAAGAACTCCTGTCCTTTGCAGGGTAGTCAGAGAGAACAGAGTGCCAGAGAACTCTATCCTTGCATACTTCACTCGCTTCCTCAACATTCATAATTCTCTTCATACACGCTCGCCGGTTTCGGAGACTCTTGACTCCACCTTCCTTTAGTACATGACCGATCTGGTCTAGGTAGGTTAGTCACGGTCTCTCCCGGTACCTACATCCTTCCACTTTCGCATTGTATATCTTCTTAACCAGACGTTCATTCGGCATTACTTTCCACATGTCCGAACCATCGGAGCATTCCCTTTCGCATCTTTACACCAACACTCTCTTTCATACCCACTCGCTCTCTTACGTCGTCGTTACGAATGCGATCGATCCGCCTAACTCCACAGATTTTCCGTAGAGATCGCATTTCGACCGCATTCATTTTACTTTCATACTCTTTTCTGCATATCCAACTCTCGCTTCCATACAGTAATGTTGGGACAAGCACTGCATTATGTATTGCTACACGTGCCTTCTGGCTGAGGTGGTGGCTGCCGAGAAGTTGCCCCAACGCTCCGTTCACTCTATTTCCCGCATTCATTCTTCGCTCTATATCAGTGGTGTACCTTCCATCTCGGCTAAATCCACATCCAAGATATAAAAATTCATCCACTTGCTCCAGTACATCATTACCTATTGTTACTCTTACATCTGTTCTGGCTTCATCTCTTTCTAAGACCATTATTTTGGTTTTGCTCACATTCACGCGTAGGCCCCTTTTCTTAAAAACTTCTGTCATTGTGTCGACTAGAGTCTGCAGGTCAGTCGCTGACTGTGCCAGCAGGACTGCATCATCTGCATATAGCAGCACTGAGTCGCCCATCTGGACTCCCACATTCATATCGTTCAACCTTTGGAGACATTTATCCAGATATATGATAAAAAGTCTGGCTGACAGAACGCACCCCTGCTTAACGCCGATATTGACGTCAAACCAAGGCGACATTCTATCATCCAGCCGTACACATGCTCTACAGCCCATGTAACTGGACTGCACAGCCTGCAGCATTTTACCGTTAATACCATACTCCGGTAAGATGTCCCAAAGTTCCTTTCGTACAACCGTGTCAAATGCTCTCTCCAGATCCACAAAACTGCAGAAAACCCTCTGACCTAGAGCCAGATGTTTTTCCACAATATTGCGCAGAGAGAACACTTGATCCATGCATCCCCTTCCACTCCTGAAACCTCCTTGTGTCTCACACAGTAAACCATCGGACACCATCCTCATTCTCCTTTCAATAATTTTACCATACACTTTTGCTGCCAAACTGGTCAATCTTATGGCTCTGTAATTTGCGCAGTCATAACGTGAACCCTTGTTTTTAAACAAAGGCACGATGACTGCGCTATTCCAGTCCCCGGGAACCATTCCCGAGCTCCAACATAAATTGAGGAGCAACAGGAACGCATCCCAGACACAGGAGCCACCAAGCTTGATCATCTCGGCAGACACCATATCAATGCCCGCTGCCTTACCATTTTTCAAACTTCTTATCGCCCATTCAACTTCATCCATACTGATGCCATCGGAGGACGCCGGTGCCGAATGTTAATCTACTAAACCACATGCGACACCGGCGCGAACTCGAGTATCCGTATGCATATCACCAAAATATTCACTCCATCAGCTTAACCCGGCGAGCGTAAGGTTGGGTGTGGTACACCCAGACCTATAAATATCGGTAAATATTTTAATAGTGAATTGTTATTACGCTTCGTGCGCCTGAGTAGCTGCGCGGGAGAAGATGCGGAAGCGTCAACTAGCACTGATTTAGTCGACCGCCACCCGGCGAATGATATGGATGAGGTTGAAGTGGTCAGCGGGTGCGTGAAACCCACCTTACGCTACTTGTAACGAATTTAAACAAACACATTTTTCTTTCTTTTTGTTATTTTCTGCATTGCTTGGTTTTATTTTCAGGATTAAAATCTAGAATGTTGTTCTAAGATAACCGAAGGAGATTATTACGTCCTATCGAAGAAGCTGAAGTCTGAAAATGTCAGTATAAGAAGTCTTGAAAGTGAGACAGAGTAAGAGTTGGATGACGAAAAACAGCCTTTAGTAGATATTTGATGAGAATGATAGCGAAGGTAGTGGTGGTAGCTATTTGTTGGGGAAAATAGAACGAAATGGTTCACAGTACCAAACAGATCTAATGTACGTGCCAGGTAGGAAAATATTGTAAGGCAAGGCAAGGCGTAAGACCTATTAAACAAAATGCTAAAACAGCTGGAGAATGTTGGCACCTATTTATTACTAATGCTATTTTGCAAGAAATAGTGATTTACAGAAACTTTCAAATAAGTACCAGGCAAGCGACATGTCAAAATAGTCTCACAAACAAATATATTATGGCTAATATCACACATTTGCCCACAGAACTTCGTAAAAAAATCTATAGTGTGGAGGTCAAAGATCATGTGGGTTAATCCTCAAAAGAATCACCATAAAAAGTAGCCAGATCTATAAAGAGACGTGAAATATGTCCTACAAAAAAAGACCGCAAGACTAAATACAGTTGTTACCAGTGCAGCCGTTATCTATGTATGGAACATGCCGCATGCATTTTTGTCTGTGAAAACTGCACAAGATCTCATGATGAATAAGTATTTAAATATTGCTTTTATGATCCAGTATAAGTGTTATTTTGTTTTTATGTTTAGTCTATTAGAAGTAAAAATATTTTTGTTATTTTTATTTTCATATTTTTGACAAAAAGTGATAAATATTTGTCTTAACTAATTAATGTAAGTCCGAATTGTTAATTTTGTTAATTTCATAAATAAACAGCTATAATAAGTATATATTTTTAATTTTACCTTTAAATTAGTACAAAATAGAAGTATATATCAGTTTAGTATTCAAGAAAAAAAGTATTAAAAATAATAGTGTATTAAATCCACACAATCACTATCTGGGTGTGACACACCCACCTAGCGCTTTTTGTTACATATTCTAACCTTGCGCTCGACGGGTTAACACGTCTTGTGTTTGTTTAAGAATGTCTCCACCTTTAAAATTTATTTTATTCATTCTGAAGGCTGACCAACCACACCGAGACTTCTTCACCTCCCTCCAAAAGAGTTTGGTGTTACCCTCGAAGTTTTTAGTCAGCCTTTCTTCTGCACTCATATTCGCTCTATCACGTTTCTCTTTCACTAAGGCCTTGGTGTTATTCTTACATTGCCGATATATTTCTTTCTTCTGTTCCGTCATACTGTCATTCAGATTCAAAGAAGAGACATAAAGCCCAGTCACGCTTTCTTCTTTTGCTCTACGGAAGCTGCCACTTCCGCATCCCACCATGCATCACCATTTGTTTTCTATGTTTCTTTGAACTTCCACATACTTCTTTCGCTGTGCTACCATACTCTCTTTCAATACTCTCCAGCATTCTTCAATGTCCGATTACGGCACGCTATCGCCAGTGCCTCCACCTTCTGAACAGACCACTAAATCTCGCAATAACGAGATAGTGGTCTGTATCGACTGTGGGGACTGGTTGGGGGTAGGCTCTTGCGTCCAATATTTTGCTTCGGAGGCGACTGTCTACCAAAATTAAATCTATTATACTTTTCTGGTCATTCTTTCTCCATGTATACATATGGATGTCCTTATGTTAGAAAAATATGTTTGACACAATAAGGTTTCTCTCCATGCATACATTCGCTATGAGCCTACCTGCGTTATTCACTCTCTTATCACCAAATGGACCAAGTACGTCCTCATAATCGGGACGCTTGGTCCCCACCCATCCGTTCAAATCTCCGCATACAATCACGCGTTCACTGGTTTCTGCCATATCCAGAACTTCCCTAACATTATCCCAAAACTTCTCTAGGTCTGATGCCACCGAAGATCCTACGGGAGCATATGCTACAACCATGAATACCTTGGTGACACCTAGGTTTAAACGGACCCAAAGAAGTCTGGGATCATACATTCCATAATCCTTCACACCTGAGGCCAAGCGAGAGGACAACAGCACTCCTACCCCCATGCTGGCCCGATCGCTCTGTGGTACACCAGACCACAGAGCCATCGCGCCACCAGGAAGATCGCAGGCGTCGCTACCCCTTTGCTTGGTCTCTGTTACACAGAGCACGTCTAGCTGTTTGTCCGCCACGACGGTTATCAGCTCGTGCAACTTACCTTCCACACAACCTCTTACATTCCACATGCCCACCCGGCACTCTGCTCTCCTCGACTCGCCTGACTGGGCAAGGCGTGATGGGTGGCGGCCCCCATGGCTACAAAAAAGTAAACATAGAGTTGTGTGTAAATTTAAATAAATAAAAAAGATAATGATTGATAGGTTTTGATAAATATTATGCTGTGTGTTTGTTGGATTAAATAGTTGAGATTTAAATTCCTCTGGTGACACGTTCCGCCGCCGGCGCTTGGGGTAGTGCGGGTACCTGCGCCTGATGCCCCCGAAGCCAAGGCTGGGGGTGACAGGATGAGGGCAATCAACAGTGTATATGTGAATGATCATGTCCCAGCGAGGACCTAGGTTCGGTGTGAAGCGGTACAGGAAAATAAAAATGCGCGTGAAATATTTCACTAGTTGTATATTAATATTTCTTATATGTTTATAATTATAAAAATAAATGTTTAATCACTATCTTTAACTTATTTATAAACCTTCATTAAAAAAAAATGAAAAGATCAACGAGTAGCGGTTAACAAAAATAGATTGTGTCGTGATAAAGTGAATGGAATCTGATAAGTTAATATTATTTTTATGTTGATCATCTCATTGTTAACTGGCATTAGGCTCTGTACCCTGCAATCTATTCATTCGATCTTGCTCAACTCCAGAAAATCTAAATAATTAGACTATAGAAATCATTGCATTTATATTAATTATTTGTATATTTTTTATATTTTGTAAATCCTTACTAATATTATAAATGTGAAAGTAACTCTGTCTGTCAGTCGCTCTTTCACGCCAAAACTACTGAACCGATCTGAATGAAATTTGGCACACAGATAGTCTAGGGCTTGATAAGGACATAGGCTTTTTAATGCTAAAAAGGGTTGTAAAGCTGGATGAAAAGTTGTAAGGAAGTATCGTCATTCTTAAAGTCAGAAGCTTGAAACTTATTTTTAGGCTATTGATTAGATATAAATAAATATCTCATTAACATGTTGTAAAAATTTACTCTTAAGGGGTAAAATAAAAAAAATAGGGTATGAAAAACTTTAAGAAAGTAATCTTTTACGGGAGCGAAGCCGCGGGCAACAGCTAGTTAGGCTATAGAAATCATTGCATTTATATTAATTATTTGTATTTTTTTTTAATATTTTGTGAATAATATATAATTCTTGAGCATCGTTAATATATATATATATATATATATATATATATATATATATATATATATATATATATTATATATTATATATATATATATATATATATATATATATATTATATATATATATATATATATATATATATTGGTATTAGAGAAAATCTGACTATTAATATGTCTATGGAATTGCGATAAGATTCATGGTGATTGTTCTCGTCTGTTGCATGACGTTGGTTCCATTGTCAAAAGACATAGTAGTAGCTAATAATAATAGTAATATTTGTATCCTTTTAAATGCTATGAAACATTAACTACCTATAATATTATGGTTAATTAATGTTAGCTTCTAAATAAATGATCATTGCCATGTAACATATTAAGAGTATGCGGAATCCAGAGGTCATATTAAGAGTGTGCGTAATCGTAGAGTATGCATGAAGACTATTATGAGTGTGAATGAAGCGATGGAAGTATGCCAGGATCGTGGTTTGTGGCAATCCGTAGTCCCTGCCTACCCCTCTGGGTAACAGGCGTGAAGCTATGTATGTGTATGTATGTATTGCCATATAACATTTTATTTATATTAAATAAAGTTTATTTGTACCTATATTGTTTTTATTAAAATATACTTTGAACCGTTACAAGCTTCACAGACTCATTTATACGTTGACAATGACTATTTTATTATGTATAACAATAATATGATTACTATTTTACATAAAGTTTATTTTACAATTTTGTTTATGTATAAATGTAATAAGATAATAATAAATAGTGTCTAAAATACATAGAGTGTACACAGTATTGTATTATACACAACATAATCAATATTTATCTTTATATTATATATAAATACACTATGGTATTAGTTGTTACCATCTCTATATATATTTGTCTTTATCACCATCTCTAAATTTTACATAATAATATTTTTCTTTACATAAAAATACGTTAGTTTAATCTTGTAATATAAAGTTTAGAGATGATAGATCTCTAACTTTTATATTATAAGATTTTCTTTACATATGAATACATTAGTATAATAATTTATACCATATCTAAACTATGTATTTTAATAGTTATCTGTATTTATAATTGTACTATGATATTAATTGCTACCATATTTAAATTTTATATTATTTGTTTTTATCTACACGTACAAATACATTCGAATAATAATTGGTAACATCTCTAAAGTTTATATTACGATATTTTTCATAACATATATAAACGCATTTGTATTATAATTGCTACCATTTTTAAACTTTATATTATAATAGTTATCTTTATATATAAATGTACTACGATATCAATTTCTACCATCTATAAAGTTTATATTATAACAGTTCTCTTTACATTTAAATGCCTTAACATAATAATTCCTACCAACTCTTGAGTTTAAATTGTAATATAGTTGGTCATATATATTTAATAAAAAAGCTTAACTCAGAAATAAATTCTCATATCGTAGAGAATTTTATAAAAATACTACACGTTGAGTTACAACTTATCATACCGAGTATTGTGGTTTCAATTTTCATATAAAACAATTCTGTAATCAATAAGTGACTACTCTAACATTAAATTCAATCTGTATTCGTTAATTGACGTCTATAAAGCTAGCATGACACTTATTTAGTGCTAATTTAGTGCCAAAAACATAAATTTGATGCTCTCATAGATTCGCAAAAAATGAGAATACTGCTAGCTTGTAATTAAGCTAGCAGTGTATTCCCTAAAACGCTTATATTAACGCGGTATAGGACTAAAGCAATATATAGGGAATTTAGTGCTTGATTAGTGCTGGCAGTATGTGATAAAAAAATTGGCAAAAAATAATTCATTTTTTGCGAATCTATGAGAGCATCCAATTTAAAGTTTTGGCACTAAATTAGCACTAAATAAGCACTAATTTTTGCACTTTTCTTTAAGCGATTCTGCTCACTTTGTCATGCTAGCTTTATAAACGCCGTTAATTGAATGTTTGTAAAATTCGCTACTATAAAAGGAATTATTATTTAGTTTTTAATATATTCGTAAATTTTATTTAATAATCTTATAGAATACTATCAATTTTTATTTTCATCATCATCGTCACAGCCAATAAATGTCCCACTGTTGGGCTCAATTAACCTACTATACCGTGCTGGTCAGACGTGTTAGTATACGGTTATTTGTATCGAGTTTTCTTTCTCTTGCATAGATTTTATATGCGTTTTATATCCTTTATTCGTCTCGTACGATCACCCATGGGTAAAATATCGGCTGGTGAATTGTATTCTTACTCCGTGACCACATGGAATTTATTTTACCCGAGGATATTATAAGAGATAGCTAAGAGCTTCAAATCGACCTGAGCTGTGTCCTGATGCCTGCTGGTTCACAATTATATTCCCAAGGAGGATTGACGTAAGGCTGTCGTCTATCGTGCATAGCATGTAGTAGGTGGCACAGGATCGTTCTGAGTGGCATTCTCGTGGGGATTGCTACTCAGAACTTGGGCTATGTCCAACAGTGGACTTCTACAGGCTGATGGATGGAATAATGTATATAATGAATGAAAGCAAAGCGTGTTGTACTTATTACGTCGACTCCAACCAAGTTCTTAACAAACAACTTTAAACATTTTCTTATTATTTTCTAGTTCGTATTCTTTTATTTAGCCCATTCCTCCCCACTGTCCTATTTTTAGGACACTATATTATTTTTTTTATTTTTTTATGTTATTGCTTTTATTTTAATTATTTCTGATGAAATTCGTACTTTTACACTATTTTTCTAATAAAATATATTTTTTCGCTGTAAAAAATGTTTACGTAAGTTTAATATAATTTATTCTAATTGATCATTTTTGTCGCTTCAAAAAGAGCAGTATGTTTCGATTTTATATACCGCAAAAGAAAAATGTGACCCACTTCAAAATATATAAAACTGATTCTGAGATCTCTAAAAAATATATAATAAATAAAAACAACAACAAAATATAATTTTGGAACAAGTGGTATACATTCAAAATAAGCTGTACTATAAATATGACATTGGAAACATGTCTGTACAATTAGCCGCAAAAGCGTGTTCGATCCTGTTACGCTAAGTATAGGTTCAAACATGACAATTGTTTGTTTCTTGTGTTTGTTTGATTTTTTGTAAAATTTACATTAGTCGATAAGTGTACGCTGAAAAACGTTTTTCTCTTCGTATCACCACTTGCCTCAAAGTAAACTTTATTAATGTAGAGATGACGATGTACACATTCCATTTATTGAATGGGCCATGTCTCAAAATCGTTTTGATAAAATTAAATCCTGTTTACATTTCAGTGATAACTCAAGAATTGATAATACTGACAAAAGTTTCAAAATTCGCCCATTTATCGATAAAGCTAATGAATCGTTCCGAAAATTTGGAATCTTTGAATCCATTGTAACTGTTGATGAAATGATCGTTAAATACTTTGGTCACCATGGGATCAAACAATTTATAAAAGGTAAACCAATGAGGTTTGGATATAAGCTTTGGGTACTATGTGGAGTCAGCGGATATTGTTATAATTTTTCGCTTTATACTGGCAAAGAAGCTCAAATCTCTAATAGTACTGGCGATGACTTAGTCACCTTCCTAGAAAGCCACAAAATCATTTCGAACAAACAATTTGGCTTTCGCAAGGGTAGGTCTACAGAGGATGCAGCCATATCACTAGCAAACAATGTGTCTGCACTAACAGAAAGTGGCGAACACTGTGTGGGCATATTTCTAGATCTGGCCAAAGCCTTCGATACCGTGTCCGCCGATCTTCTCTTGCGCAAAATGGAAGCATCAGGAATAAGAGGAATAGCATTGAACTGGTTTCGAAGCTACCTCACCAATCGGAAACAATATGTCAAAGTTGATGACCTGAAGAGCGAACTGCTTCCTATCAGCTTTGGAGTTCCGCAGGGAAGTATACTCGGACCTACTTTGTTCAATCTCTACATAAACGACTTGCTGCAGCTTCCACTAACCAATGGTCAAACAATATCTTACGCTGACGACACAGTAATCATCTTCCATGCTAAGTCCTGGGAAAAAACTTACTACTACGCAGAAACTGGACTAATGACTATAGCTGATACCCTAAATAAAAACCTCCTGACTCTAAATGTAAATAAAACCAAAATCATCAGCTTTTACAAAACTGCAAGATCCAAACCACCGCATCAACTCTCTCTCAAATACCACACATGCTCGCAGGAAAACACTCTTAGCAATCGATGTCACTGCGTGACTATAGATCAAACAGACTCTGTCACTTATCTTGGCATCACCATCGACAGCAACCTGTCCTTCAAAACCCATATACGTTTACTTTCCAGCCGCACTCGGAAACTCATCTACGTTGCAAAGTCACTGCGGGACTGTACACCTCTATCCACCCTCCGTATTGTCTATTTCGCGTTATGCCAATCAATACTACAATACGGAATTGCTTTATGGGGTGGCGCCGCGAAAACTGTCCTAATGGAGCTAGAGAGAGCTCAAAGGGCTGTGATTAAAATAATATTAAGAATACCTTTTCGACACCCCACTGATCTAGTATACCAAAAATTTGCAGTGTTACGGGTCAGACAGCTATTTATTTTAAAAGCCACGCTTCACGCGCACAAATCCTCGAAGAGTCAATCTGACTACCAGGCAACAACCAAGAGAAGGATATTCAGGATCCCCTGTCCGCGAGCCGACTCTCTCCTTGCGAGGCGATGCCCAACCTTCTCGCACCCCCATATCTATAATGCGGTCCTCAAGCACTGTAATCTTAAAAATCTCTCTCTATTTTCATGTAAGTCCACTGTAAAAAAATGGTTACTTTCGCTCTCATATGACTTCACTGAAATGATCGTCAATGCTAGCAAGTAATGGCATAGACGCAGACGCAAATTCACACACACGCTCACTCACGGACACGTATACACACACACACACACACATACACACACAACCTGCCTGCACACCCTTACTGTTAATATCACTTCTTTTTTTTTTTTAGTTACTTTTTATATTATTCTATTACATTTCACATTTGTAATCTTAGCGTCCTGGCTCCTGAGATACAGGCACTAGCCTAGTTCAGGAACTATTGTAATCCATATTATGTATATTATGTGTTATTGATTAAATAAACGATTGATTGATTGATTGATTGATTGATGGCTTGGGTTCAAGGGTTGTCAAAAAGTTACTTGCAGTATGTACAGATCCCAGCGCACATGTAGTTTATTTCGATAATTTCTTCACTAGCATGCAATTGTTAATTGATTTGAAATCTGAAGGGTTCAGAGCTACAGGAACAGTCAGAGATAATAGGACTAAGAAATGTCCTATCATAACCAAACAAGAAATGAAGAAGAAACACCGAGGTCATATCGATCATCGTTTTGATAAAAATAATAAAATATTAGGCGTAAAATGGCATGACAACAACGTAGTATGCCTTTTGACTAATTTTGATACTTTTGAACCCTTTATGAAAACTAATAGGTACTCAAAGACAGAAAATGCCAAAGTAGCCGTGAATCAGCCAAGACTTATTCATAATTATAACAAAAACATGGCAGGGGTAGATAAACATGACTGGCTAATTTTTAAATATCCAATCCGCTTTAGAGGTAAAAAATAGTATAGGCCTCTAGTCATCCATATTTTAGACATGTCCTTAGTAAATGCATGGATTATTTGCAACTAGCTAAATAAAGACGTGACTATACCTCTGCTAGATTTCAGAAGAAGGGTTTGTTTTTCTTGGATAAAAAAATCGGAAGGCAAAACAAGTAAACCTACACCAGGTTCTTCAGAAGTTCTTTTACAGCCTGTCAGGTTTGACAATTTTGGTCACTATATGAGAAAGAGGGACAAACAAAGGCGTTGCCAAGGACTAGGTTGTAAAAAAATCTTTAACCTTTTGTGCTAAATGTGAAAAAACACTTTGCAGTGATTGTTTCAAATCTTATCATCTATACATATAATAAATCAGTATAAATCCCGTGTCTGTACCATACATTTGATAAATTTATTAAAAAATGAATCTAGGCAGTAAGAAAACACTAACAGAAAACAAAAAACATTTTTTGGAATTTCTTGTCTGTCTGTATGTCTGTAATCGATAATCTCCGAAGTTACTAAACGGATTGTCTCGCAGTTTTAGATTAAGCTTAATTCAGAGCAACATTTAGTCTTTGTTTAATTGAAATCTGATGTCTGTAAAAAAAGTAATGGTCATTTTAGTTTTTAAAATCACCGCTCGCCTTTTATGTCACTAGAAGGTTAAATTCAAAATAATTATTTAATTTATCTATAGTGTAAGGAAAGTATTTGTATTACTTAATATATAGTAGTTTCATCAATTCAGCTCATATACATCCCACTGCTGGGCCCAAACCTCCTTCTAAGTTGAAAGGAAGTTGACATAATATTAGTCAGGTACTCAAAATAACTATTAAAACTATTTGTGATAAAAAAGAATGTTTTAATTAGTTAATAGTATATAATTTAGCTATAAATGAATAAAATGCATGATTTATTTAGTTTGTTAAATGAGCAATAGATGGCGCTATAATTTAGTTTAAAACTAAATCATTTTTTCGATATATTTTCAAAAGCTTTTACACACATTATATTAATTTAGTAAAGGTACTTTGAGTGGAAGCTCTCACCACTCACCTAACAGTCCAAGTAAAGTTGTCATAGCCATCTGCGACTAACAACTAAGCCAAACACGAAAAAGAAAAGCAAAGTCCACATCATAGAGCGTACAAAACGTACATTCTTAGTTAAGATGCTACTTTGGGGCGAGTATGCAAAGTGCACCCTTTTTTGTTATGTTTGGTAGGCTATGGTCTGGACACGACCATTCCTTCCGGGGTAACAGAAGGACGTCGTGTGGCCCCATAACTCATCGTGTTCTCAGCCCAAATCATAAGGCTGGCCTCTGGTACCGCTTACTTGACATCCGTGGCCAGTCCGGGGGTTTACCCTTTCAGGTATCGTCTCCGTCTACACCCCGGCAAACAACAGTGTTGTATTGCCCTCACGTGGTCGGTATCTCTGCGGGTGGTAGATTAATTCCCATGGTCTATCTATCCACGACATCGGTTAGGATGGCAACAGGTGCAGCTACCGCGCCTGTGACGTCTGATGCGCCGGCGGCAGAGTGTGTCAGCATGGAGAGTCTCCTCTGTGACACGCTCCGCCGCCCTATTCTGTGGGACGACTGTCTCGCAAAAGGCGGCGACCGAGTCCGAGTTCCTGACGCTGTCGAGCATCGTCTTTGCGATAGTCGACAGTGCCAGTTTGGCACCGATGATTGCGATGAGTGCACAGCGCTGCTTTGCTCAGGCCACGCAAACTTTAAGCGTCTGCAGCGCCGTGTCCACCTCGCAATCGCAGTAGTGGTTAGACGGTGTGCTCTCCCTCCTTGCGACCCTGAGCAGGTACACGCCGAAGCAACTATGCCCCATCACTACACCAGTCACTTTAGCAATAGTGCTGTTACTGTCGCCTGTTGCTGCATATTGTGCGAGGGCCTACTTTTTTACATTTTTATACACTGCTGATAGCATAGAGTACGTTTCAAGCAGCTTGCAGAGCACTTGAAGGTGATCAGCGCTGAGATGACACCCTTGAGTAGACCTTTAACAGTCATAGCCCCATTCGTTGGAGTCTTTTGCTTTTAATGATGTTATTGTTTTACAGTCTTTCAAATCTTTTGACATTATTATAAAATATAAAAGATATCCATTTGAAGATATTCTACGCTACCAAAACGCGACATGAACCAAGAAATTCATTTTATTAATTCTTTCGTAATGAAAACCATTTATTATATATTTATCCGTGCGGTTGCGCAGTTAGAATACAATTCACCAACCGCTTTCTTACCCGTGGGTCGATCACCCACG
Source organism: Lymantria monacha (assembly GCA_905163515.2). Classification (NCBI taxonomy): domain Eukaryota; kingdom Metazoa; phylum Arthropoda; class Insecta; order Lepidoptera; family Erebidae; genus Lymantria; species Lymantria monacha. The sequence goes on along the minus strand of LR991107.1, from coordinate 20,332,090 downwards.
AGATGACTAAAGGACATCAAGCATATCATACATCTATGGAAGACACGGAAAACTCGAAACAAAACCCTATACCAACACGTCTGACCAGCGTGATATAGTAGGTCAATTTCCCTCCCATTACGGACGAGGCTTGAGGCCAATAGTGGGACGTATATAAGCTGAGATGATAGATGTCCATGTCCCCAGGTAGCCCTGAAAAGACTTATCTGAGCAGAGCAATCTTACCAAAATGAGGAGACAGCGTAAAATAACTTTGGAAGTAACTGCGTCAGAAACTGCAGCTGCATTATTTCTTGGTGGTAAAAGCGCTTTGTTTAAAAACCCGATAGATTTATGCACATTGTTTATAAACCCGATAGATTTATAAAGCAATAAACCCCTAGATGTTCAATAACACAAAACTGCGACACATTCACAAGTATTTTTTGTTTTATTCTGTACGGTGGTAAACGAGCAAGCAGCGTGCACTTATTCTTTGGCAGGCCATGGTCTGGACACATGCCTTGCATTCCATCCGCGTGGCTCCATAACCCACCGTTTTCCCTCCCCATCACCATTGGGCCTTTCGAGGATCATCCCCGATGAAGCCCCGGGCCATCGGGCTTCACCCTCACGTGGTCAGCCTCTCCGCAGGTGACAGACTATTCCCTGTTCCAATTACCCGCGACTTCGGCTAAGGCAAATAGACGCAGGTAATCGCGACTGCGCCGGCCCGCCACCTCTTACAAATGAAGCGGAAATAACACATTGCCACTGTTCAGATGTTGCTTTTCTGCAAGAGTGGGGTACTAGGTCCGACTGGGAGTCGGACCGGCCCGTGGCTGTAGAAAGAATACTATCAACTGTGGCTTTACCACTATTAGTGTTTTTTTATTAAGGATTGCTGTCTAATTGTTTGCGTTGATTGGACAATGATAAACAAAAAAGCAAAACTGAATGTTACGTGGACGCAGTCGCGGGCATCAGCTGGTACAAAATAAGCTCATAAAATGTTATTTTCGAAACTGTTTGCAGTCATAGTTTGATAACTAAAATAATAAAGCTCATTTTCTTATAATCATTTACTCTCTTTATTTCTGATCACAAGTCCCCGTTGTCATATTTACAGGACAGGCTGACTCAGCGAAAATGATATTATTTTTGATTTGTTTTTTTGACATATAATTTTTTGTTATTGTATTAAGAACTTAATTTAAAGATTTCATCAAAAAAATCCCATGTTTTATATGCTTGGGAAGTATTGGGTTAATAATGGTATCAGCATAGATTTCATAGATGCGAATGTGTTGAAGAAAATATCGGCCGCCTCACTTATGTCCTAAAAAAAAATACGAATAATTAATGACTATTTTTTTTATTAATTGTTATTGTTGTCTCCGTAGTCTGTGTTGTGATGTCATTACATTTCAGTGTAGAGCTTTCCTACACTTGAGTTTAACTCTAATAAACTATAACCCTATATATCTAATCGGCTACAGCTTATGAGATCTGATCGAGCCACTCTTTATCTAAATTTTCGAAGAAAGAAATAAATATATCCTATCCGAAAGGCATCAAATTCAAATTAATTTATTCATTTCAGCTCATTTATTTCCCACTGTTGGGCTCGAGCCTCCTTTATATTGAGAGCGAAATTTACCTACTGGTCAAACGTGTTGTTATAGGGTTTTTCTTTGCCATTTCTTGCACAAATATTATATGCATTTCATATCCCTTACTCCTCTCTTACGATTACCCACGGGTAAGATAGGAGTTGGTGCATTGTATTCTTACTCCATCACCACATGTGCACTTTATTATATATTATGATTTATTATGTAATAATTAATATATTATGTATTATATAAACTCTGCGAGGGCTCTGATATAATGTCAATTTTAACATTTTAAATTAAACGAATAAACTACCACCGGATCGGAACGTAGCCGCTACTGCCGTAAATCTGACAAGAAACGCAGCGGGTTTGTCTATTATTATTTCTTTACCGAGCTTTTTTATAAATAGCGTGTACTCTCTCTCTCTCTCTCTCTCTCTCGTGTCGCGTTTCATCTGTAATTATTTTACCCTCATGCGCGCAAAAAAGTTTCCTTTCAAGATGGCGCGTAACCAAAAAATGTGACGGTAAATTTTTTTCCAACGCCGATATTCATTTTCCAACGCCGACATTCCAGTTTCACTTCAAAAAACTGGAATAAATATTTAACTAAATATAAAAATATTTTTAAATAAAACAATTTTTTAGCTTTTATTGCGATTGTATTTGCTTTTTAAATTTCTGATTTTTTACTTATTACATCATTTATGGTCGCGGAAGGACTGAACTAATTCCGTAAAAATAGTTTTATATCAAATGTAAACATCAGATAGAATTATAAAAAAGCGTATTACAAATAAGCAAACCCAATGAGATTTTTTTATTGCTTATGATGGCAAACGAGCAAGCAACACACGTGATGGTTAGTGTCACTGCCGCCCATAGCCCTTTGCAATACGAAGAGTATATAGCTAGGCCGCTTCCTACCAATATAAACCCCAAACCTACCCAGTTGGGTTCCCGGCTCTCTTAAGAACTACCTACTTATTATCAGAACTTCCTCAGCTTACGGCCACGTACCGATCCGATAATTGATTAATTATAAACAAAATATAAAATGGATAATATATAAATGCCTTTTCAGGTTTTATACAAAGTAAATAATTTGATTCAATATGTAAACCCGCTTGCGTTATTAAGTAAGCAAGTTTCCCTTTTAATGTGTGCGCCAAATTTTAGAGAGGTAATAGGCCGCTAAGAACGAGGAGACAACAACGAAACATAGTGATTTATAATATTTACGCGAGCATTACACATTTGAAATTAAAATTAGTTTTACGGATTCTATCGCGTTTGTATTTGATTTTTAATTTACCGACGTTTCGAAAACTTTACAGCTGAACGCTGTGAGCTTCCCGTGACCATGCAAGCTGTAAAGTGTTTGAAACGTCGAGAAATTAAAAATCAAATATAAACGCGATATAAGCCGTAAAAATAGTTTTATTTCAATTTTTTTTTTTTTTTTACAATTCAAGATAATTTTTTTTTTTTTACAATTCAAGATAATTGTTGACGTTACCTGCTTCAATTCAACTTTGTCGCAAATTGTACCGCTGAGATCACGTAACAGTAGTATTTGTTGAAGTAAGTCCTGTTCTGCAACTTCGTCAATAATTGTATTTGTATCTGCACAATAAAAATAATTTAATATAAATCACTATTCCATTTCTTATCCGTGGCTGATCGTTAGAGACGACTAAGGGATATAATATGTGTATAACATTATACAAGAGAAGGAAAACTCGAAAGAAATTCCTATACCTACCCATCTGACTGGCATGGTATAGTAGGTCAATTTCTCTTTTGTTTTAGAGGAAGCTTCAACCCAGCAGTGGGACATATCTGAACAGATGATGAATATATTTTGATCATAGAGTGAAAATATCTATGGATGCCCATGTATATGCCCATGGATGTCGTAAAAGATGACGACAGATGTGATATTCAGATTAATATACAAGAGAAGGAAAACTCGAAATAAAACCCTATACTGACTCTTCTGATCATCAGGGTATTGCTAGTTAATTTCCTTGCCATTGCAGCAGTGGTACCTATTTGAGTTGAGATGAAGATGGTACATACATACACGTGGGTAACGTGGTAACGGGATAAGACTAAAAGTGTAGTTACCTTTTTATCTCATCGATACCAAGGAATCTGTATCAGTCAGTCTAAATGGCGATGTGATACCGAAGTACGTCGTGCCCCATACGGTTCTGACAAGATGTATTTAGAACATAGCTTTAAGAAAACCCTTACTTCTTGAGCGTCATAAAAATCGGCTAAGAGTCTCCCAAGAAAAATAGGCAGTTATTTATTTAGTACTTTCCATGTGGTGACGGAGTTAGAATACAATTCACCAATGATAGGCTGGTTTGCCCGTGGCTATCTTAAATGACGACTGAGGGATTATAATATAAATATAGCCTCTTCGAAAATAAAAAGGAAAATTTCATATAAAACCCTATACCAATCCATGTGATCAACGTTTTCCTTTCGTTGTAGAAGAGGAGAACAATTATCAGCCGATATAATAAAAAAAATGACAACATACTTGATCTTGGTACATCAGTTAGTCTGGTAATATAGTTGGAAATATGTTTTAGTGTTATTGATAATTGGAGACATAGCCATTCTTTATTAGAGGTGGTCATAAACGCAGACACCTCCGGCTAAAACAAACAAAAAACATACCATTAATTGATTAAGGAATGTTAGTAAATAATGTCATTGGAGGAGAAGAACTAGAAACTAAATATGACATGCCACAACTGCCAGAAGACTGAGTGTGTTATTAGGCTTACGTAGTAGGAGTTTTGATGTGAATACTTCTATTTTATTATCTTATATGAGTATTGTATGACACCGAGCCGTCACGTTTGGCTTTGCTTGCACGAATAAAGGTATTTTTGGATTACAATGCAAATGACGACCAATTAAAGACCATGTATACATATATATATATATATATATCTAGGAGATCAATCTATCTAGGAGAAGGAAAACTCCGAAATATAACCCCCGATCCAAGGTGTAAACCGACCCGTGCTGAGGGATTCGCGGCCAGAGGGTAAGCTGGTCGAAAACGGAGGGTGCATGTGTTGGTGGTCACAGGGCACAGCAGAAATTCCATCTTACCTCTACACAAGGGCACTGTGGGGGTGGACCGTTTAATACCCTAATACTCGTGGGAATGCTATGAATTATACTAAAAAATTTAAAATTCCAAATGACGGCGATGCGGCTCGCAACCCTTCACGTCTCGTTCCCAATGAGGGCGAAAAGCGGTCTACGGAGTGCCGCTTTGCCACGCTAAATGTAGGAGGAGGAATGAAAGAGAAATTAAATGAGGTATGTCAAATGATGGATGATAAAAAGATTGATATTCTCTGTGTGAATGAGACGAAGCGAAAGGGATGTGAGATTACTAGTCATGGACCTTACACGGCGTACTGGTCCGGGGTACCAATGACTAGTAGAGCCTGTCAGGGAGTTGGTCTCCTTCTTTCTCCTCGAATGGCTCAATGTGTGAAAGAGTATGATTGTGTGAATGCTAGATTAGTATGGATAAGGATGAAAGTAGGTCTGACTCGTATTTTTGTTGTGGGAGTATATGCTCCTGTGAACATGGGATTACATAACAATAAATGTGAACAGGATGCAAGAGAGAAATTTTGGGAGGAACTGCGGGATGTTTTGAGGTTATGTAATTTGAATGAAAGGTTGATTTTGTTAGGGGATTTTAATGGATGGGTAGGAGTAAGCAGAGAAGGATTTGAAAAGGTTTTAGGAAGGTTTGGTGATGAAAGCGTGAATGAAAATGGTCGAAGTCTGCTAGAAGTGTGCTTGGAATGGAATCTTTGTGTTACAAACACTATGTTTGAGCACAAAAAGATCCATATGTATACACGTGAAGCAAAGAATGTAAGAAAGAGTATAATTGATTTTGTAATAGTAGATGAAAGGCTCAGAAAGAAAGTACTAGACACTAGGGTATATCGCGGTATTGGTATTCATACAGACCACTTTCTAGTAATGACTAGAATAAGTGGTCTTATGAAAACGTGGCGAAACCGGATACATAACCCGAAAAGTGTGCTAGAAAGAATAAAAGTAGAAAATTTGCAAGATGAGTATATTAGAGATAAATACAAAAGTAAACTAAAGGAAAAGTTTTTTCATGCGGCTGATATTTGTAGTATGGAAGAATTATGGAAGACTTTTAAAAAACAGGTGGTAAATGTTGCTACAGAAATATGTGGTGTGACTAGAAGAATGAAAGTAAACAAGGTGAAGAATATATGGTGGGATAAAGATGTGCAGAGTGTAGTTCGTGAGAAGAAGAAAGCCTGGGTAGATTGGCTTGCTGTCAGAGCCAATGAGAGAATGAAGAAAGCAACGAATGAAGACATAGATATAGCCAAAGAAGAATATAAGAGAAAAAAAAGAGATGTGAAAGAAATTGTTAGAAGAAAGAAAGAAGATCAAGAAGACGAGTACGATAGAAGATTATCGAAGGATTTCCAAACTAACTCGAAGATTTTCTGGAAGTCCATAAGATCGGCTCGAGGCAAAGCGCAAAATACAGAGCTAGTCTCGATCAGCGATAAATATGGAAGGACAGTGTATGGAGAAGAATGTATACTAGAGAGATGGAAGGAATACTTTGAAAGCTTATTTGAAAGAGAAGAGCCACAAAAATTATCATTTGCGAATGAAAGGGATCTCGAGGAAGGAGAATGCATAAGTATGATAGAAATTACAAATGCATTGAAAGGTATGAGAGCGGGTAAGTCTGCAGGATACGACAGGATTACAGTTGAAATGCTGACGGCTGGAGAAGATATTACAACTAACATCCTATACCAGCTCTTCAATCTTTGCTGGACTAATGGCCGAGTACCTATAGACTGGTGTCAGGCGGTAATTGTACCTCTCTACAAAGGGAAAGGTTCACGGCAAGATTGTAGAAACTACAGGGGCATAAGCCTCCTTAGCATTGTCGGCAAACTGTATGCGAAAGTGTTGATTGAAAGAGTAGTGAAAGTGACCGAAAAGAAAATATGGGATGCACAAGCGGGTTTTCGAAAGAGTATGGGTTGCACGGATCAAGTTTTCTCTTTACGATGCATGGCGCAAAAATTTTTGGCTTGGTCAGAAAGTCTTTTGCGCTTTCATTGATTTAGAGAAGGCTTATGACAAAGTGAGGAGGAATGAACTGTGGTCGGTACTATCTATATATGGGGTAAATGGCCATCTTATTCAGGCGCTGAAATCCATTTATAAGGATTCCAGAGCCTGTGTAAGGATAAACGGGTCCTACACTGAATGGTTTAACATTGATAAAGGTGTCAGACAGGGATGTGTAGCGTCACCGTGGCTGTTTAACCTATTTATGGATAGCTGTTTGCAAGATTTGAAAAATAATGAATGTGGTTTAAGAATGAATGAGTTACTCGTCAAATGTCTTCTTTATGCCGATGATCAGGTTTTACTTGCATCGTCGGCTGAAGACTTACAGGCGATGGTAACTACTATGCATGATGCTTTTGAAAGAAAAGGTATGAAAGTAAATGTAAGTAAGACGAAAGTAATGGTCTTTGAAAAGGATAAATGTATGACGGAATGTAATATTTTTATAAATGGTGAGGGATTGGAACAGGTGAAAGAATTTGTATACTTGGGTGTACTGTTTACTAGTGATGGTAAAAACGATGAAGATGTTGAAAGACGAGTAAATGCTGGTAATAAAGTGAATGGGGCATTGTACGCTTTTATGAAAAGTAGGAATGTATCTAACAAGGCACGCCTAGCTGTACATAAGGGAGTATTAGTTCCCACTCTCATGTATGGCAGTGAAAGCTGGATTTGGCAGGGAAGACATGAAAGTAGCATAAATGCTGTAGAGATGAGAGCTCTTCGTAGTATGTGTGGTGTAAGTCTGAAAGATAAAATTAGGAATAGTGTTATAAGAGAGCGCTGCGGTATGAATGAAGAAGTAGTGACAAAGATAAAAAAGGGTATGCTGAGGTGGTTCGGACACGTGGAAAGAATGAGTGAAGAAAGGTTGACTAAACAAGTATACAAAGCGAGTGTGAGTGGGACGATTACAAGGGGAAGACCACGTCGTACTTTCCTGGATCAAATCGAAGATGTGTTAGTGAAAGGTCAGATTAAGAGTACGCGTAATCGTAGAGCATGCATGAAGACTGTGATGAGTGTGAATGAAGCGATGGAGGTATGTCAGGATCGTGGTTTGTGGCAATCCGTAGTCTCTGCCTACCCCTCAGGGAAACAGGCGTGAGGCTATGTATGTATGTATGTATATATATATATATATATATATATATATATGTCGGAGAGAGCCATAGATAAAGCAGAAAGAGCCGTATTATATACGGCTCAGCAGCAGAGTTGATTGTTGTTTGCATGTATAATATTATTTGTTTAGAATAGAATAGAAAATTCTTTATTTGCACACCAGTTACAATGAAAAACTTCACTTAAGAGCTAGTCTACTATGTAATGTACAAAGGGCGGCCTTATCACTTTCAGTGATCTCTTCCAGGCAACCTCAGGATGAAGCTGACAGAAAAGAGATGTGGTAGGTAGTTTGCTACTGGTTTAAAATATAAAAGGGCAAAATATATATATATATATATATATATATATAAAAAAAAAAAATAAGATATACACATACATATACCTACACATATACATACATATACCTACATATACACATACATAAACACACATACATACACACACAGACATACAGATACATACATACACACATACAGATACATACATACACATATACATAAACACGTATATACACATATATTTACAGAAATCTGCACGCCTGAAATAAGTTGGTATATTATAACGACAAGTAGTGATCCGTCAACATTTTTCTAAATATAGGTAAAGTTTTCGCTTGGCGAATAGCAACGGGTAATGCGTTCCACAACACAGTGGCCTTTACAGTATACGACTTAGCAAAAAAATATGTGCAGTGAGTTGGTATCTTCAGCTTCAAATTTTCAGAGGACCTCAGGAATTTCGCATGTGTGTCATGTAAGTACTTAAATCGTTCTTTAAGATAGAAGGGAATTGTTGGGTTAAATAGAACATTATATAAAAATGTAAGTATATGAATATTCCGGCGAAGGCGAATGGGCAACCACTTGAGCTTATCCTGAAACTCAGAGACATGGTCATATTTACGTAATCCATAAATAAAGCGTATGCAGAAATTTTGGAGACGTTCTAATATGTCAAGTTGTGCCTCCGTAAGATCAAGGTAGCTGACAACAGCGTAGTCAAGAATAGGAAGTAGGAGAGTTTCTGCTAGCATAATCTTGGTGGCGATTGGTAGAAAGTTTCGTATCGTTTGTTTACATTCTAATTACCTTCTAAATTCTTTATTTAATTTTTATTACATTTACACGTTTTTCTATAATTTAAATATCTTCTTAATCTAATAAAAGAAATGAATAATTTGGAAAATCCAAAAGTGCACGCCTCATAATTTTTATATTATTTATCATTTACTATTAGTCAATGCCAGAAATGAAAATAAAATTAAAGAAAAAAAATCCTTTTTTAAAAGCAAGCTGTTTATTATTTGCTAAAAAATGCAACACACTTTTATTTATAAAATTGGGACTGTGATAAAAACGGGCAGATTTCACAATTATGGTGTAAAGTTTTAGTGTTAATAATACATAATTATGTACGATATGGAATTATTTTGTTGTTGAAGATTAATAAAAATATCGTTAAAGGTTACAATGAACTTATAAAGTGTTATATGTCTGATTAGAGTTAATTTATTTTTAACTTTTTAGTTTATTATATTAGCAAATAATAAAAGCTTGTTTTTAAAAAAATATTTTTCTTTAATTTTATTTTTAACTTTTTAGTATTTTTATTATTCGTGTTGTTCCCACAAATATAGGACAAAAAGGGTTCATCAACCCAGAGCTCCATTGTGGAGGGATAAGGGCTTCAGTATAACAGGGTTCGCCCTGGTACTCTGAGGCGCAACGTTAGCGATATGGATATATAATTACGGAGTTCTTATGGCCAGGTTCCAGGTCCATCATCAGACCCTGGTTACCATATAGTCTCAAAGTACTCGTCAAGACGAATCAAACGAGCCCAAACTCGATGGAGTTGCGTCGCTTAATTATGGAGTTCCTATGGACAGCTTCCAGGTCCATGATCAGACTCTGGTTTCCATATAGTATCAAAATACTCGTCAAGACGAATCAAACGAGCCCAAACTCGGTGGGGTTGCATCTTTTAATTACGGAGTTCCTATGGCCAGCTTCCAGGTCCATCATCAGAACCTAGTTACCATATAGTATCAAAGTACTCCTCAAGATGAATCAAGCGAGCCCAAACTCGATGGGGTTGCGTTGTTTAATTACGGAGTTCTTATGGCCAGGTTCCAGTCCATTGTCAGACTCTGGTTACCATATAGTCTCAAAGTACTCGTCAAGACGAATCAAACGAGCCCAAACTCGGTGGGGTTGCGTCGCTTAATTACGGAGTGCCTATGGATAGCTTCCAGGTCCATGATCAGACCCTGGTTTCCATGTAGTATCAAAGTACTCGTCAAAACGAATCAAACGAGCCCAAACTCGATGGGGTTGCGTCACTTAATTACGGAGTTCCTATGGCCAGCTTGCAGGACCATCATCAGAACCTAGTTAACATATAGTATCAAAGTACTCGTCAAGATAAATCAAGCGAGCCCAAACTCGATGGGGTTGCGCTGTTTAATTACAGAGTTCTTATGGCCAGGTTTCAGGTCCATCGTCGGACCCTGGTTGTCATATAGTCTCAAAGTACTCGTCAAGACGAATCAAACGAGCCCAAACTCGATGAGGTTTCGTCGCTTAATTACAGAGTTCCTATGGACAGCTTCCAGGTCCATGATCAGACCCTGGTTTCCATATAGTAACAAAGTAGTCGTCAAGACGAATAAAAGAAGCCCAATTTCGATCGGGTTGCGTCGTTTAATTACGGAGTTCCTATGGCCAGCTTCCAGGTCCATCATCAGGTCAGCTCTATGTCACAATAATATTGCATTGTCATCTAATTTATACATGCATGCAAAATTTCAGCTCAATCGGAAACCGGAAAGGGGATCAAATTTAACTTGCAAGATTTCATTACAGACAACGGGACAGGTGAAACTAAATAAAAGCTTGTACATACTCGTAATGAAAGAAAAAAAAATACTTTAGATATCTTATGCCATTCTCGACGTAGAGCTAAACAAAGCTGTATAGGCTGAATGGGATTTATTTCCTTTGCTTGTCCGAATGGACGAACAAAAAATATAACGACCCAATTTTCATAAAGTATACATACACAAATGACTAAGCAGTTTAGTTTTTTATTAATTGCAATTAAACGACAAAGAGTTACGAAGCAATTTTCGAAAGGAAACAGCGCGTTACGATTATGAAGCTTTTAATAAAAGAAAAACTTCGATACATTAATTTTTACGGTCGACAGAATGCCAGATACTTTACGGTAACATCTGGACGGCCTCGAATATTTTTATTAATCAACTTTTTTCTTACTTTAAACATAATAATTACATACACACACATACATATCATCACGCCATATCCCTTGCAGGGTAGGCAGAGAGAACAGAGTGCCAGAGAACTCTATATCTGCATACTTCACTCGCTTCCTCAACATCCATAATTCATTTCACACGCTCGCCGGTTTCGGAGACTCTTGACTCCACCTTCCTTTAGTACATGACCGATCTGGTCTAGGTAGGTTAGTCTCGGTCTCACCCGGTACCTACATCCTTCCACATTCGCATTGTATATCTTCTTAACCAGACGTTCGTTCGGCATTCTTTCCACATGTCCGGCACCATCGGAGCATGCCCTTTCGCATCTTTACATCAATACTCTCTTTCATACCTACTCGCTCTCTTACGTCGTCGTTACGAATGCGGTCGGTCAGCCTAACTCCGCAGATTTTCCGCAGAGATCGCATTTCGACCTCATTAATTTTACTTTCATACTCTTTTCTGCATACCCAACTCTCGCTTCCATACAGTAATGTTGGGACAAGCACTGCGTTATGTATTGCTACACGTGCCTTCTGGCTGAGGTGGTGGCTGCCGAGAAGTTGCCCCAACGCTCCGTTCGCTCTATTTCCCGCATTCACTCTTCGCTCTATATCAGTGGTGTACCTTCCATCTCGGCTAAATCCACATCCAAGATATACAAATTCATCCACTTGCTCTAGTATATCATTACCTATCGTTACTCTTACATCTGTTCTGGCTTCGTCTCTTTCAAAGACCATTATTTTGGTTTTGCTCACATTCACACGTAGACCCCTTTTCTTACAATCTTCTGTCATTGTGTCGACTAGGGTCTGCAGGTCAGTCGCTGACTGTGCCAGCAGGACTGCATCATCTGCATAAAGCAGAGCAGTGACCACTGAGTCGCCCATCTGGACTCCCACATTCATATCGTTCAACCTTTGGAGACATTTATCCAGATATATGATAAACAGCCTGGCTGACAGAACGCACCCCTGCTTAACGCCGATATTGACGTCAAACCAAGGCGACATTCCATCATCCAGCCGCACACAGGCTCTACAGCCCATGTAACTGGACTGCACAGCCTGTAGCACTTTGCCGTTAATACCATACTCCGGTAAAATGTCCCAAAGTTCCTTTCGTACAACCGTGTCAAATACTCTCTCCAGATCCACAAAACTGCAGAAAACCCTTTGACCTAGAGCCAGATGCTTCTCCACAATGTTGCGCAGAGAGAACACTTGATCCATGCATCCCCTTCCACTCCTGAAACCTCCTTGTGTCTCACACAGTAAACCATCGGACACCATCTTCATTCTCCTTTCAATAATTTTACCATACACTTTTGCTGCCAAACTGGTCAAGCTTATGGCTCTGTAATTTGCGCAGTAATAACGTGAACCCTAGTTTTTAAACAAAGGCACGATGACTGCGCCATTTCAGTCCCCGGGAACCATTCCCGAGCTCCAACATAAATTGAGGAGCAACAGGAACGCATCCCAGACACAGGAGCCACCAAGCTTGATCATCTCGGCAGACACCATATCAATGCCCGCTGCCTTACCATTTTTCAAACTTCTTATCGCCCATTCAACTTCATCCATACTGATGCCATCGGAGGACGCCGCTGTCGAATGTTGTTCTTCTAAACCACGTGCGACACCGGCGTCAATCGTAGCATCCGCATACATATCGCCAAAATATTCACTCCATCGGCTTAACACGTCTTGTGTTTGTGCAAGAATGTTTCCACCTTTAGACCTTATTTCATTCATTCTGAAGGCTGACCAACCACCCCGAGACTTCTTCACCTCCCTCCAAAAGAGTTTGGTGTTACTCTCGAAATTTTTAGTCAGCCTATCTTCTGCACTCATACTTGCTCTATCACGTTTCTCTTTCACTAAGGCCTTGGTGTCATTCTTACATTGCCGATATATTTCTTTCTTCTGTTCAGTCATACTGTCATTCATATTCAAAGAAGAGACATAGTCCAGCCACGCTTTCTTCTTTTGCTCTACGGAAGCTGCCACTTCCGCATCCCACCATGCATCACCATTTGTTTTTCTATGCTTCTTTGAACTTCCACATACTTCTTTCGCTGTATCTACCATACTCTCCTTCAATACTCTCCAGCATTCTTCAATGTCCGATTGCGGCTGGCTTGCCATCGTCAGCCGTTCTCAGACACCCTCTGCATACTTTTCTCTTACACACTCTTCTTGCAACCTTTCAACCTTTATTCTTTCAAGCCCTCCGAAGTGGACACGCTCTCGCCAGTGCTTCCACTTTCTGAACAGACCACTAAATCTCGCAATATGGATGTCCTTATGTTGGAAAAATGTGTTTGACACAATAAGGTTTCTCTCCAACGAGGATCCTACGGGAGCATATGCTACAACCATGAATACCTTGGTGACACCTAGTTTTATACGGACCCAAAGAAGTCTGGGATCATACATTCCGTAATCCTTCACACCTGAGGCCAAGCGAGAGGACAACAGCACCCCTACCCCCATGCTGGCTCGATCGCTCTGTGGTACACCAGACCACAGAGCCATCCTGCCACCAGGAAGATCGCAGGCGTCGCTGCCCCTTCACTTGGTCTCTGTTACACAGAGCACGTCTAGCTGTTTGTCCGCCATGACGGATATCAGCTCGTGCAACTTACCTTCCACACAACCTCTTACATTCCACGTGCCCACGCGGCACTCTGCTCTCCTCGACTCGCCTGACTGGGCAAGGCGTGATGGGTGGCGGCCCCCATCGCCGCAACTGCCTAAGTTCGTACCGACGGGGGCGGGTCGGTACGCGTCGCCTCCGGGGGAAGCTCTAACCCGCATTGCGGTACGCATATCGAGCATAATAATTGCTTTTTAAAAATATCAAATACGTTTAGACGATTGTTTTTTCTTGACATGTGTATAATAATATTATCCTATAAGTGCAATGTGAGAAAAATACAATCATTTTTAGGTTTGAAAAGTGCTTGATTTTCATAAGTCGAGAGTAGAGCAAGACCTCAACGCTTCGCTTATGAGGCGTGCAATATTGTAATTTACGTTACGACCAATCAGAGCAGAGCACGTACCTCGAGCGAGGTCGAGGCGCCATCTCTACTTTACTTTATAGCGGCCGACGTATGGGCGACACAATTTGAATTTATTTATTTATTTATCATACACACAACTATCATTACAGGATTTGCCTAATGCAATAGCGTGGTAACAAAAAAATAATTATAATTATAACATATAACATTTTATAAATCTTTTATCAAATAAACTTTAATTATTTGTGTAACATGTGATATGTAAGGCGGTTTTTGTAAATTCAAGACATATTATAAGAAGACTTTAGGATTCACATCTCATAACTAATCATTCTAAATATAAGAAATCTAGAACGAAGATCTTACCGTCACTGTTATCCGATAGACACGGATCTAACCCGGTTGTATGTATTTTGACATATTAGGAAATCAATAATGATGATATGTCTTTTCTAAAGTTTTATCCCATCCTAAATGGAGAATCGACTCATAAATGTGATTAATGACCGACCACCGAAAAGTTCTAGGTACAATTGGTAGCCAAATATTGCGATTGTTCCTTTGAATTTTTCTATAGAGAACATTAGATCGCAATTCATAGATTTTACAACTCTCCAAGTCCAGATCATCGTTGTCAAGTTTACTAATAATTTCGTTGTATTCTGGGTCTCGTCGTTATTCTGCTTGTAACCAATTTAAAAATAACTCTGCTATACTGCTGCGCTTTTCTACTACGTAATTTTCTCTACCTAAACTAGTATGAGAGTATGTACACTCGATAAGTGCACCGACAACCCTAAGGCCAACAAATCGCGCCCAATCAAAATATCATTATTTAGGTAATCATCAGATATAATGTGAAATAGAATTTGTACATCATGACCACTAAGAGTGACTCCAGATAATATTTGTGAGTCACATAAAACGCTAATTTTCCTACACCAGTCAAAGTAACAATCGCGCTCTGTGACGTGCCAGCAAGCTTACGATACATTAGAAGCATTACGTCTCTTTAATTAAAGAACAATCAGCACCGGAATCAAAACAAAATGAGAACTGCTCACCAAACTGCGTAATTATCCCAGTGACAGGTTTCATACCACACACGTCCACTCGCTTTACAACACTAGGTGCGGCAGCGGGCTGTGTGCTGCTGCTTTCAACTGGCCTTGTCTTTGAGCATCGCGACGCCACATGACCCTCAACACCACACTTATAGCAGGTTACAGTGGCCGGCGTAGCAAGGGCCATGCTGGGACGTTCAGAGGTCGTAGTTGTTTGTTGTTTATCATGCGATCGACTGAAACATTCAAAAGATTTATGACCAAGCTTTCCACAAGCGTGACATTTTGTCGAAACAGAACTTAACCTAGGACGTTTACTATCTTGCGCAGCGCCTGCAGCAATCTTTGTATGTCTTGGTAACTCCGCTTGCGATAAGAAAATGCCATTAATTCACGTTGCATTTTACAGCGGGTAGTTATTTCTTCAGAAAAAATATTGCGTTGTAATCGTGACTCGATTTGCCCCATGTGTGCAAGTATCAAGGACACCACCATTTCTTCCTTACCTAAATTACCCCATCGTGACATGAGTAAAGTGAATAAACGGCTTGCGTACGCAGCAAGACATTCACCTTCCTGCGGTTTACCAGTAAGCATGTTTAATATCGTTGCTGCACGTGTTTCTAACGTATCAAAACGAGAAAGAAAAATCTCCTTAAATTCTGCCCATTTCATATTAGGAAAAGCTACTTGTGAAAACCATGTTGCGGCCGAACCTCTCATGGCCTTACTAAGTATAAGAATTAATCTACTTCCCTGTATATCATGATCCGATAAGCAGATGTCTACCGTTGCCAGCCAAGCCCGTGCATCAGTGTCTGCATCCTCCGGTTGAAATTTAGGTAGCATTATGTTCTTATCCTCGACATTCGGCGGGTTGGTTAGCGCCTCCAAGAGTAGCCTCATGCTGCTTTGTTGCGCTTCGAATAACGCGCGCCATCCGTCACTCGCTGACGTCTGTTCGCTCACGCTTTGTGCCTGCACCGATCTCACTTCTGATGTCGGAGAAGCATCGATTCCATTGATGTAATCATTAGTTGTTGCAGATTTAGTGGGCGTCATAAGGTAAAATGGGAGCACAAAACAACGATCGATGTTTGTAGATATCGTTTTAATTTAATATTTAACAACGTTTTATCACTATGCAATAATATCGAAATCAAAAATAAGCCGTTAAGACCGAGCAGCGAGTTCGTGGCACCGATCTTACTTTAACCACAAATACACTCTCAATAACGATCCAACTCGACCCGTTGCTACAATTCGTAACAAATACAAGACATATTTTCTTGTTCTCTGAATGAATTTACAAAAACCGCCTTACATATCACATGTTACACAAATAATTAAAGTTTATTTGATAAAAGATTTATAAAATGTTATATGTTATAATTATAATTATTTTTTTGTTACCACGCTATTGCATTAGGCAAATCCTGTAATGATAGTTGTGTGTATGATAAATAAATAAATAAATTCAAATTGTGTCGCCCATACGTCGGCCGCTATAAAGTAAAGTAGAGATGGCGCCTCGACCTCGCTCGAGGTACGTGCTCTGCTCTGATTGGTCGTAACGTAAATTACAATATTGCACGCCTCATAAGCGAAGCGTTGAGGTCTTGCTCTACTCTCGACTTATGAAAATCAAGCACTTTTCACGTTATGACTGCGCAAATTACAGGGCCATAAGCTTGACCAGTTTGGCAGCAAAAGTGTACGGTAAAATTATTGAAAGGAGAATGAGGATGGTGTCCGATGGTTTGATGTGTGAGACACAAGGAGGTTTCAGGAGTGGAAGGGGATGCATGGATCAAGTGTTCTCTCTGCTCAACATTGTGGAGAAGCATCTGGCTCTAGGTCAGAGGGTTTTCTGCAGTTTTGTGGATCTGGAGAGAGCATTTGACACGGTTGTACGAAAGGAACTTTGGGACATTTTACCGGAGTATGGTATTAACGATAAACTGCTACAGGCTGTGCAGTCCAGTTACATGGGCTGTAGAGCCTGTGTGCGGCTGGATGATGGAATGTCGCCTTGGTTTGACGTCAATATCGTCGTTAAGCAGGGGTGCGTTCTGTCAGCCAGGCTGTTTATCATATATCTGGATAAATGTCTCTAAAGGTTGAACGATATGAATGTGGGAGTTCAGATGGGCGACTCAGTGGTCACTGCTCTGCTTTATGCAGATGATGCAGTCCTACTGGCACAGTCAGCGACTGACCTGCAGACCCTAGTCGACACAATGATAGAAGATTGTAAGAAAAGGGGTCTACGCGTGAATGTGAGCAAAACCAAAATAATGGTCTTTGAAAGAGATGAAACCAGAACAGATCTAAGAGTAACAATAGGTAATGATGTACAAGAGCAAGTGGATGAATTTGTATATCTTGGATGTGGATTTAGCCGAGATGGAAGGTCCACCACTGATATAGAGCGAAGAGTGAATGCGGGCAATAGAGTGAACAGAGCGTTGGGGCAACTTCTTGGCAGCCACCACCTCAGCCAGAAGGCACGTGTCAATACATAACGCAGTGCTTGTCCCAACATTACTGTATGGAAGCGAGAGTTGGGTATGCAGAAAAGAGTATGAAAGTAAAATTAATGCGTTCGAAATGCGATCTCTGCGGAAAATCTGTGGAGTTAGGCTGACCGACCGCATTCGTAACGACGACATAAGAGAGCGAGTAGGTATGAAAGAGAGTATTGGTGTAAAGATGCGAAAGGGAATGCTCCGATGGTTCGGACATGTGGAAAGAATGCCGAATGAACGTCTGGTTAAGAAGATATACAATGCGAAAGTGGAAGGATGTAGGTACCGGGGGAGACCGAGACTAACCTACCTAGACCAGATCGGTCATGTACTGAAGGAAGGTGGAGTCAAGAGTCTCCGAAACCGGCGCGAATGTATGAAGAGAATTATGAATGTTGAGGAAGCGAGTGAAGTATGCAAAGATAGAGTTCTTTGGCACTCTGTTCTCTCTGCCTACCCTGCAAGGGATATGGCGTGATGATATGTATGTATGTATAGTACAAAGAATAGAAGTTTTCTGTCGTGTGCAATTAAGCACATACTATTTTTTTTATTTTTTTTTTATTTTTTTTTTATTTTTGTATATAATAAATATATCCTCCTAGGCCATTTCAGTGACGGTGGTCCGCTCGCACGGCGAAGAGAAAGGATTTTACGGTGGGTCTATGGGGTCACGCGCCGCCTCCTCCGTCACCCCGGACCGATTTGGCGGGGCGAGACGCACCCATAGCCCACCAATAAAAAAAAAAAAAAAAAAAAAAAAGGCTATTTCAGTGAAAATATGTATATATTGGTTAAATATTTATGGAGAGTAACAAAAAATAACAAATTCATCGTAAATTACCTGCTGAAGTCGTACATCGGCGTATTGAATTTCAATTTGGGTTGTGGACAAAGTCTCAATAAACTTCATATGTTTATCCAATTTTTCTTTGGAGCATACACCTGTAGTACATTAGAAATGAGTTATAATTCATATGTCAAAGGTAACTAAACCCTAAAATACAAAAACGATCTGTAACACAAATTATGAGAAAAGTTTTCCATTACATCAATTTTATTTAATTGAATTTGCAGTACGATAAATAAAACGGCAAATATGGACACTCACTTTAAAAAATGATGTGTTGTTTAAAAATTAAAAAAAAAATGTGTGTGCGTCAGCTCCGACGCACGACTGGAGTTTACTCCTTGTTTACTCCTCCTTGTTTACTCCGTACGATTATTAAAACAGGCGCAAAAAAGCTCATTTGACTAAAAATAATATATATAGTTTTATTTACGTTTATTAAAACTGTTTAGTGAAGTATTATCTCACGTCAGAAAGTGAAACATGCACAGAATAGGTTGCGCACCAAAAACGTAACGAGGTCATTCGATCCTAGTGATTTTACTACTCAAATTTTTCTCATACCGGGCGCCTTATATGAAAATCGATTCTTAAGGAGTAAACTCCAAAAAACACCCATGTGTCACTTAATATGAGTAACTTTTGGTTGAACTACAACTAATTTTTTTTTCTATAATTGAAGAGTTGCGCGCGCTAACAGAACAGCATGTGTAACTTTTTTTTATTGATGACAGGTTATGGTAGGGTCACAACCTGGCCCCTCCATCTGGGTCATCGGATGGAATAGTATACAACTTCGTAACCTGCCATACACGTACCACATAGTGTCAGTCTTTGTTATCAGTGACCATGTCTATCTAACTTAGATTTCACATATATCAGAAGAACTTACTTTCATGAGCCTCTCTGCAAGCATGCAACACTAAGTCCAGGCTATCATTCAGCTGTTTTTGTAGAGTCCTCAATCTTTGTTTACCATCTAATTTAATGTGAGTACACGAAGTGATGAGTTCAGCGGCTGATCGTCGGCATTTCGTTACTATTGACTCCAGTGACATCAAACAGTGACTTGATCTCAGATCACTAACCAGCTTCTACATACACATACAATTATAACGGAGAAAGGATACATACTATAATACACCAATACAAACCTCATCTATAGGTGTCATAAATGATGACTAAGGGTTATAATAACCATATAAAATCTATTTTATCATCATCATCATCACAGCCCATAAAAGTGCCACTGTTGGGCTCGGGCCTCCTCCGTAATGGGAGGGAAATTTAACCTACTATACCACGCTGGTCAGACATATTGGTATAGAGTTTTGTTTCAAGTTTTCCTTCTCTCAAATAGATGTTATATGCGTTTTATATCCCTTAGTCAAAAATCTATTTAAAAGAAGGATATTCATCACATATCACTCTACTAATACGTTTGATCAGAGTGGTATAGTAGGTCAATTTCTCTCCAATTGAGTTATACATAATTCTTCTGTACGACTGAGTCCGACTAAACTTCTAAGCAGCTGGACTGATTTTGATGTAATTTTTTTTTGCCAGATGGATTTAAGAATAGCTTAAATTAATAATTGGCCTCGATAGCTGGTGCTGCGACCGACCCCAAGTCATTCTTTTTTTTTTTTTTAGATTTACAGAAAACAAACCTAGGAGGCTCGAGCCCAACAGTGGGACATATATGAGCTGAGGTGATGAAAGCAATACCACTACAGTCCTGATAGTAATGGCACGCATCGGGATTGTGGTCGTGCTGCATTTTGTTCTCACTTCAGATAGATCCCAAATTGATATCTCATCATCATCATCATTCTCTTACTCTTATCCCAATTACTTGGGGTCGATACAATATGTACTTTTCCTTCATAGTACATATTGTAAAAGTTATTGACAATAGTTTTATGACCGGCCGCCTGCCAGACGTCAACCCTCCTTGGAAATTCAAAATTCATATATATAAATTATATTACTTAACTGTCTTTTTCAACACCCATGGTGTAGATAGTTGTGATAAATTGTATTCTTACTTTATCATCACACGGAAAATAGTAATAAAATAATTAAAAAGAAATTATAACCTCTGTAATATTTATTAAGTCTTGTGCTGCAGTAAAAGTATTAACCTCCCACTCATGCACGTCGATGGTTGCCGGATACAGTGCTTGTATAGTGAGCTTCTGCACATCAGACACTAGATCTGAAGCGCGTGTGTATACGATCGCGGATAGCTCTGTTATCTACAAAAATAATTGAAACTTTAATGTATATATTTTTTAATACACCACCCCGCGCTAAGAAAATAATCCTTGTATTGCGAGGGACTTTACATACATACATATCATCACGCCATATCCTTTGCAGGGTAGGCAGAGAGAACAGAGTGCCAGAGAACTCTATCCTTGCATGCTTCACTCGCTTCTTCAACATTCATAATTCTCTTCATATACGCTCGCCGGTTTCGGAGATTCTTGACTCCACCTTCTTTCAGCACGTGACCAATCTGGTCTAGGTAGGTGAGTCTCGGTCTCCCCCGGTACCTACATCCTTCCACTTTTGCACTGTATATCTTCTCAGCCTAACTCTACAGATTTTCCGTAGAGATCGCATTTCGACCGCATTAATTTTACTTTCATGCTCTTTTCTGCATACCCAACTCTCGCTTCCATATAGTAATGTTGGGACAAGTACAGCGTTTTGTATTGCTACACGTGCCTTCTGGCTGTGGTGGTGGCTACCGAGAAGTTGTCCCATCGCTCCGTTCACTCTATTTCCCGCATTCACTTTACAAATATGCAATTAACGTATACAAATTACACCCAGACTGAGAACAATACTTTGTGGATCACACAAAAAGTATTATTCTGCGTAGGAATCGAACCCACGCCACTGGCACGGAAGGTCGGTATCTTAACCATTACGTCACCTGTGCATCATTTATATAAAAATCGGTAATTGTGTTTTTAAATTTATCAAAAATTGTTACATTTTCTTTAAAAAAAAACATTGTTGTATAAAGAACCCATATTTTAATAGTATAAAGAACCTTATATCCAAAAAGTAAGCTAATGTCTTCTGTCGGTGAAGTAGACCTACCACCACTATTTTATTATAGGAAGCGAGTGAAGTATGCAAGGATAGAGTTCTCTGGCGCTCTGTTCACCCTGCCTACCCTGCAAGGGATATGGCGTGATGATATATATATATATATAATAAAAGTTGTTTTTTTGTAATGCATACCCTCTAATTATTTTTCAATCGTGTTAAAACACGTATAAATAAATTTTCATGTACCTAGGACCACAGCAACTCGTGCCGACTTGCATTGATAGATTACCTACATTGCAGTACTTGTTGTAGTAGTTGTGTACTTCGGCGCGTCGTAAATATCGTATCGGTGTTGAGTCATTACTTGTTTGTTTTCTAAGTGAACGCATTATTTTCGTTTAGTCAAGCTGTCAATGGAATTACGCAGTTCTAGAAAAGGCATATTCTTAATAGGCGATGTAAAACATCAAATTACCAGTTCAAAATTACCCGTATTGCCGGTTCTGTTTTATAATATTCGTGAAGTGAATTTAAGTGTTAATGAAAGCGCGAATCTGACTATAAGAGAGTGTATTATTTACTGGGAAAAGGCCCGTATACCGACTAAAGCTTTACCTAACTGTGTTAAGAAATTAGTTGCCTTATACCAAGTCTGGAGAGATTTACAAAAAAATGCGAACAAAACACAACCCATATTCGGACAGCGTCGCCAAGAGTTCATTACAAGCTTGGACAATTTGTTCGACATTGCACATGCCGATGCCCTTCAATTAATAAAAATAAATGAAGATAGAATATTCTTGGAGCGGCAGAGAGAGCCAGGCAGACCTAGTCACTTGGCTGGAGTGGATAAAAAGTTGACCGATAAAGAGGAAAAATCGCGCCTTAGAAATATCCAGGAACAAAAACGTCGATCAAGTTACCATGCATACCTTACTGCATCGACTTCATCTTATCAAGAAAAATCATCTTCTGATTCTGAATTGATCGAAGTAATGAATTTGCAAGACGATTTGTCCACCCCAACCGAGATTGCATTGTCCGATATTAACAAAACGCCAACGAGCAAAAATTTTATAACGCCAAAATTAGTAGCAGCTTTGGACAGGTGTCAGTTAAGTATGAGAAATTCTGTGTTTCATCGTTTTAAAATTGATGACAGTTTTCTCAACAACTGTCCTTTTTCATGCTGCATTCATTCTTTTCTGCAAGTTAAGGAACAGATGATGACATTGAGAGCCGTTAATGATACAGCAGAAAGAGCAGTTAAATTGATGCAAGATTTCCATGGAAAAATCACCGTGGAAGAGGAACAAAAGCAATTTTTACTGCGTTGCGTTCAGAAGCACAGACTCATTCATATCCTCTGACTGTAAAAAGAAAACTTTAAAAACAAAATATAATAAATAATGTTCTTTTAACAATAAATAATCTTCTTTTATTAAAAAATATTTAATACATGTGAAATAGTTGTTTAATTTAATATTAAAAAAATAGTTCTAAAATTTTCCCCTACAATCTCCATACAATTTTTTTCTAAAAAGTTTGGCATCAAGTCGGCACGGATTACCGTTATCTGATTTCGATAATATTTTATATTTTAGTTATTAGGGTCAATTAGAAAAAATATAAAGGGTATGCGTATTCATTAACGGAAAAAAAAAATTCGCCCTTATAGGCTGGGACACCCTAATATAGGTATATATATATATATATATATATATATATATATATATATATATATATATATATATATATATATATCATCATCATCATTCTCCTACTCTTATCCCAACCATTTGGGGTCGATACAATATGTAGATACTCTTCTTTCATAGTACATATTGTAAAAGTTATTGGCAATAGTTTTATGACCAGCCGCCTGCCAGACGTCAACACTCCTTGGGAATGTAATTGTTGACCAAATGGCATCAGCTGGAGTTGGCTCAGGTCGCTGTAAGGCTCTTAGTCGTTCTTTAAGACATCCACGAGCAAAGTAAGGGTTGGTAGTATTCGTAGCCGCTAGTATATAGTAAGTTTGGACTTGCTTCTTATTTTCATATTTATATTTTTAGTCCAGTATTTTTTTTTTTCAAAAAGTAAATTATAATAACAGGTAAAAATTTTACCCAACCTATTAGGAATTTGTAAAATATGGACTTTTTTTTTTGCGGTGGGCTACGGTCGTCGCGCTCCTCGCACCACTCTGTCCGGGGCGACAGAAGGGCGTAAGCACGCACACCCATAACCCACCCGTCAACCTCGCCTTCGTCGTTGGACCGGCCACCGGAGCAGCGTGAACTTGTCGTCAGTGGCCGATAAAATATGGACTTAGAATAATTTCAATATATTTTGAGAGTTATATCTTTAAGAATCTTACTTGCTGCGGCTCTCGATACCCTCCAGTAGTAACGATAAACTTCAACTTCAGAAACGCGTTCTTAAAAGTTTCAGCTGCTTTCCTTAAAGCCTAAAATAATATTATTGATATAAGTACACCAAATCGTTGTATGAGCTATCTGTACATAAGAAGGTGGTTATTTCGTCTTCTTACATACGTCACACTTTCGGGCTTGCACCTCCTCCACAATAGGAGGGACGTTGGACTTCTATACCACCCTAGTTGACCAGACTGACTACTTTTTTTCCACTGTTCCTTCGTTTGCATAAATGGTATCTACATGTTTTATCTCTTAATAATTTTTTATGACACTCATCAGCAGGCTAGTGAATTGTGCTCTTACTTCTCTATGACGCGGATGATTTTCTTATTATAATTTAGATTTATACTGAGATGGTTGATTGGCATAATAAGTATTTCTTTGAAGTATTATTGTCAGATTTAATAATCATATTTTATTCATATTATCCGTATGGTGACGGGGTAAGAATACTATTCACCATCCATCTTACCCGTGGGTGATTGTACGAGACGACTAAGGGATATAAAACGCATATAACATCTATGAGAGTAAAGGAAAACTCGAAACAAAACCCTATACCAACACTGGTCAGAAGACCAGCGCGGTATAGTAGGTTAATTTCTCTCCCATTACGGAGGAGGCCCGAGGCCAACAGTGGGGCATTTATGGACTGTGATGATAATTCATATTTGAGAAACAAATAAATATGTGCTTGTTATATTTTTAGGTTATTATCAAAGAAATATTTAATTTATTAAAAAAGCTTCTGAAGCTTTATTTAGCATTACTTAAATACATAGAGGAAAGTTAATAATATGTCTCATCCGAAAGATTTTTTTGCATAGTACCTACATTTTTTTGCGCTAGCAGTGAATTTGTGTCAAAAATGTGAAGTATAGCCAGGAAAATAGATAAAAATAGGTACTCCCCTTTTTTTTTGTAGGCTATGGCCCGGACAGACGTCGCCTGCTCCGTCCGGGGCGACGGAAGGGCAGCGCGTGGCCCCATAACCCACCGTATTCTCTCCCCATCGCCATTGGGCCGGCCACTAATACCACTTCCTTGCCATCCATGGTCAGCCCGGCGGGTTACCATTTCAGGTAACATCCCCCGAAAGTTACTCCCCTGAGAAACTTATAACACCTACTGCTAACGTCAATCTGCTTGCAAAGCGTAGTCACTTTGGGGCGATTTATTTCTAATGATGGAGTCAAGACATAATTACCTGCATATCGTTCGCGTTATTATAAACAGCCACGCAAGCGTCATATAGTCTTCGTACTAATTGTACAATTTCCCCATGGATGATGTCATCAATCATGGCGCTTAACTCGTATAAATCTGTAAATTTTATCATATTAATTAATATCGTATCGATGATATCGTATCATTCCACGGAGCCATAGTCCGGAGCATGCTCGTCGCGTCCCCTGCCAATCTAGTTAGACTGCTAATCTGGCTCGAATAATGCGTACCGCAGTGCGGGTTAGGGCGTCCCCCGGAGGCGACGCGTACCGACCCGCCCCCGTTGGTACGAACAATGGCAGATGCGGCGATGGGGTCCGCCACCCATCACACCTTGCCCAGTTAGGCGAGTCGAGGAGAGCAGAGTGCCGGGTGGGCACGTGGAAAGAAGAGAATGTGTGGAAGGTAAGTTGCAAGAGCTGATAACCGTCATGGCGGACAAACAGCTAGACGTGCTCTGTGTAACAGAGACCAAGCGAAGGGGCAGCGACGCCTGCGATCTTCCTGGTGGCGAAATTGCCCTGTGGTCTGGTGTACCACAGAGCGATCGAGCAAGCATGGGGGTAGAAGTGCTGTTGTCCTCTCGCTTGGCCTTGGGTGTGAAGGATTACGGAATGTATGATCCCAGACTTCTTTGGGTCCGTATAAAACTAGGTGTCACCAAGGTATTCATGGTGGTAGCATATGCTCCCGTGGGATCCTCGGTGGCATCAGACCGAGAGAAGTTTTGGGATAATGTTAGGGAAGTTCTGGATATGGCAGAAACCAGTGAACGCGTGATTGTATGCGCAGATTTGAACGGATGGGTGGGGACCAAGCGTCCCGACTATGAGGACGCACTTGGTCCATTTGGTGATAAGAGAGTGAACGACGCAGGTGGGCTCATAGCGGATGTATGCATGGAGAGAAACCTTATTGTGTCAAACACATTTTTCACGAAAGAGATAAAACCAGAACAGATGTAAGAGTAACAATAGGTAATGATGTACTAGAGCAAGTGGATGAATTTGTATATCTTGGATGTGGATTTAGCCGAGATGGAAGGTACACCACTGATATAGAGCGAAGAGTGAATGCGGGAAATAGAGTGAACGGAGCGTTGGGGCAACTTTTCGGCAGCCACCACCTCAGCCAGAAGGCACGTGTAGCAATACATAACGCAGTGCTGCGGAAAATCTGTGGAGTAGGTATGAGAGAGAGTATTGGTGTAAAGATGCGAATGGGAATGTTCCGATGGTTCGGACATGTGGAAAGAATGCCGAACGAACGTCTGGCTAAGAAGATATACAATGTGAAAGTGGAAGGACGTAGGTACCGGTGGAGACCGAGACTAACCTACCTAGACCAGATCGGTCACGTACTGAAGGAAGGTGGAGTCAATGGTGTCCGAAACCGGCGAGCGTGTATGAAGAGAATTGTAAATGTTGAGGAGGTGAGTGAAGTATGCAAGGATAGAGTTCTCTGGCACTCTGTTCTCTCTGGCTACCCTGCAAGGGACATTGCGTGATGGTATGTATGTATCATTCCACTATAGAGCTACTACGTTGTTTTATAAAGTTACCATTTCTTATTACCCATCTAAAGGTGATGATTTCAAGCGTGTGCTCTGGCAACATTGGTCACTACTGAGCGTTAAGTGGTTTCGTGTCAAACAACGGGTATATATAGCGGACATGAAAGTGTAGACGGCATTTTCTAATTTATAGTATATTATCTATGGACGGCATTTAGTTGTGATAATTCCTGTGTTAGAGTTTAGTGTATGGTGAAGTGTAAATAAAGTCTGTTAATAAATTACTATGCCTGTTATGCAAATGTAATTATGAAAATTTACGTGTTATGGATTAAATATATTGGGCTGGTTTGGTGTTTCTCTTACACATTCAATTATCATAATGTCATGAACGAACTATTCTTGTATAATTAGCGGCGTGAGTGTAGTGATGATGATGACAGCTTGCTGTACACTCGTGTAGTCTATATACCAACGATATAACACAAGACTAGTGTCTTCTCTCTTGTGTTAGATCGTAAGTATATTTGCTAAATCAAGTGATGTTATGAAATAACTAACTAACCTTGTATACTTAGCGGCGTGAGTGTAGTGATGATGATGACAGCTTGCTATTCACTCGCATAATCAGTATATTCACGATCTAACACAGTACACTACCAAGCGATGCCATGAACTAAGTAAATAAAAATAATATGCTAACCTTGTATAATTAGCAGTACGAGTGTAGAGATGTTGTTTATTGCTTCTTCCGCCTTACTGTACTTTGGTGGCTCGTAATCTAATAAAATAAAATGATAAATTGAAATATGCAAAAAGAAAAGTATATTATTAACTAATTTGTAAGTTTCATATTTAAGAGTTAAAAATATACATCCCTACTAATATATAAATGTGAATGTAAGTTTGTTTGTTACGCTTTCACGCTAAAACTACTCAACCGATCATCATGAAACATTGTACACATATTCTTTGGAGGTATTAAAAGTAACATAGGATACTTTTTATTAAAAAAAATCAAAATTTTTATATGAAAAATAAAAAAATTGTTTGTCAAAACATCTCAAAATCTAGCTTCTTCAACGCCATCTAGCAGTCCAGTAATGAAGTTCCAACCCTGGGTATTGTAATACCGTTGCACTGTATTACCGACGGTCAAAAATAAAAATAGGGGATCAAAAACTTTAGGAAAGTAACTTTTTACGCGGGCGAAGCCGCGGGCAGAAGCTAGTATTTAATAATAACATTTATCCATGTGGTGATGGATTAGTTATACAATATGTCACCACCACTTAGTTTTTTGTGAGAGTTATAAAACAGACGGAGTAATATAAATAGAACGGACTGCAGTAATTTTTTGAGAAAAAAATACGTAATACCGTGGCTTATTAAAGGTAAATTAAAAAGAATCAAAAAAACTGACTGCGTAAAAAGTCACCAAAACTACGTTCATAATAAAAAAAACTGAAAAGAAAAAAAACAAGCACTTAGATGTCCGGTGGTCTAGAATTCCATAATATATTATTGAATAAATACTATTGCAGAAAATGAAATATATTTTAATAATAGAACATGACAACTGAACAGTCGGGATCCTTTGTTCGACAGCAAATCTACTTTTTCAATGGATCCCGACTGTCAGTCGGGTTTTTTGATTTTTTTAATCATTTTTTTTATTTTATACTTTTTAGTTATAAATACCTAGGTAGCTTTAGTTATCTTATTTATTAATAAGTAGATAAGTACCTAACTATATATAGTTTTTCGACTGAAGTTGAGTACTAATTCGTTAGAAATTGGAGATGGGCGACCGCGTCAGACATTAGATAATTTAGGTAGGACTACCTATGGTATATTGGACAATATACCTACTAGATACTTCAGTATATGTCCATCCACATCCAGTTTTATATGAATTTTTCGCCTTTTCATCGTAAATTTCTACTGTCTAAAAAACCTATATGTGAGAAAGGTTGTTACGAAACTTTAAATCGATATAGATCCTAAACGGCCAGTCAAATCGAAAAATGTTGAGAGAAAACTAAAAATGATTTTTAAATACCTATTTAACGATACCCCACTCGATATAGTTTGTTGACTTTATTTTTTTTTAATTTTCACAATATGGCGTCCAGTAGTCGCCATATTGAATTTTCAATAACGTCATATCTTTAGTGATACTCGCCGGATTAAGAGGAATCGATTGACGTGCGAATCATAAAAATCGGCATAGGCGTTTGGTATATATAGTGCTTCAAAGGAACATACAAACATACATACATAGACTGTTAAACACAATACCACTCCTTTGCAGTCGGGTAATAATGCCATATTTTCCTTTAATAGGCCACGGTATTAAGTACGCTTAGGAGGAGTATTCTTTACTACTGCGTTTACAAATTATCCAGGAGAAGTTTATTACGAAATCTCTTAGTGATGCCTGAGTCAGTTTTATATAACTCTATTATGTGAAAATAGTGAATTCTGTTTTTTTTTATATTGCTTGTGGTGGCAAACGAGCAGATAGCACACCCGATGGTAAGTGTTACTGCCGCCCATCGACCTTTGCAATACTAAGGGTATAGCTAGGCCGCTGCCTACCAATACAAACCCCAAACCCATCCCGGTTGGACTTCCGGCTCTCTTGCTCACCGAACGAAGCGCAATAGCACATTGTCATTGCTCAGTAGTCGGTCTTCTGCGAGAGTGTGGTACTACCCCGGTTGGACCAGCCCGGATAGACAGAGAACTGTCAATAGCGTGGTTCTACCACTATAATGCATACACAACATAACTTTACAATTAATAAAATTTAACAGCCGTAGCTAAAATATATGTTTAATAACCATATTTTATTTTAAACTACCGTCATAATCATTTGGACCACAAATAACTTACTAATTGGGACTCTATAAATCTAGTATCTAAGTGCTTTGCCTAATTACAGGTAAGAATGCCGAAAAATAAGATTAAACACCCCATTTCCCGCCAATGAGTAAATTTAAAAATAAACAAAGAATAACACAAGAAGATAACATATCTAAAAGTGAAGTAAAACTCGAAATTAAACTCTGTACCAACCTATCTCATCGTAAGTATGTTATATATTATATTAATTTTCATCCCATTTGATTAGCTTAAAACTAGTCTCAAGCTCAGCAGTGGGACGTATATGAGTAGAGATGATGATGAATATATACCTGATAAAGCTCCGACAAAAGCAGTGACAGCATCATCAAATTGTATCACCCTGTTCAAAAATTTGAGCTGAAGCATTTCTTTCTCAGACTTGTCCTCTAATGTCTTCGGCTGTAAAAAAATCATATGTTATAATAAAAAAAAATAACAAATCTCTGTACTAATTGTTAATAATAATAATTCAATCTATATTCTAGCTATTGCCTAAATATCTTAAAATATTTTTAGACTCAATGAAGAAAGTGTTAATGGATAATGTTGATTTTAATTAAATAAAACTATTAAAGCTTACACAAATTATATTTTTGTCCGGTCATATACCGTCGAAAATAGTTGTGCATCTAATGAAAAGAACAACAAGTCCTGACTGTAATGAAAACGGGGTAATAGAAGACGGGCAACATTGTTTGATTGAGTGTTCCCGGACAGAGATGACTCTGAGAACTAACTTTGATGTAATTTTTTCTCTATATAGTAAGTGTAAGAGAATTATATAAGATAATTGAATATCTATTTGTAAATAACGCTTGCGGTGTTTACATTATCTATATAAAAACAATCTTCACTTAGAGCCTGGAGGCCATTTTGAGTCTAGGTGCTTGGTTGTCATTTTATGTAAATCAAATTTTAAATTGAGAAAATCGAATAAAAGGTTTACGTGGAATGAAAATGCTTAAGGACCTTAACCCGATGAAATTAAGTTAAGTAACAACGCCCAATGTTATTTCCGGGGATACGAAACTTGGTTTGCGACATCACTGAAGAGAGAAGTTATGGGAATGAAGGACAAAGTCATGGTACCGTTTTCACACACGCCGCAATTTCGCCGTGAAGTCCCTATGTAACCGTACACCAACCCGTCTCACCAGCGTGGTAGTTCAATTTCCTTCCTACTGTAGAGGATGCTTGAACTCAGCAGTAAAACTTATATAAGCTAAGATATTATCATTTAGTTGTCCTTTACGATATCCACGTACGTTAGTGGATAGCAAAAGCCTGAAAGATGAACGACAATGCATTGGCCAAAATATATTGAGGGTTTAAAGTCGTTCATCCAGCTCACTTCTTGTTCCTTGTTGCTTAGATCACAAGACTTCCTTAAAGGGATAATTAATTTGATGGTTTGATTGATTTACTTAGCAAAAGGGGAACGATGACAAGTAATGCGTAAGTTCCCCAGAAGAAAATCGTTGCTTGTTTTCCTGGTGAACCTTCAGGCGACGTTTAGGTCTCTTATTGGAAAGTGCAGAGCAGTGATGCATTAAGTTCTTAATATACCACATCGAACCACTGATGTCAAAGAATCGATATAGGTGATCTAAATAAATGCACGTGAGCCTTCTCTCGCTCCGGATACTCAAGAAATACCAGAACAAGAATCACCAAAAGGGATGGCCTTTTTATAGTTTCGGTTATTAATATTCCAATAAATCAGAGAATTAGAATATAATGTCGAGAAAAATTTACTTCAAGAAATTGTGAATTAAAATCTGTTAAGTATAGAGTTTAATTTTAAGATTTCTTTTTCTTGCGTTTATATCAATTGCTTAAATTCTATTGCTGTTTTGTATGGAACATCATAGAAATCACACAGTTATCATAAGGATAAATAGGAATAAAATAAATATGTATATAATACCTTAGTACTAAATTTATGAACGCGGTAAGTACGGCTGAAAGCTGTCTTGGCGTCCTCCAAAATCCTGTCAAATCTTTGACGCTGTACGAATACATCTTCTACTTCAAGTGTCGATGTAGACGGAATATCTGCAAGACATAAATTCTCTATAAACCAGCAACTCAGTAGCACCACATATACAAACAATTTCGATGGTTTTACAGGGACATGTTTCCCATGTATAGTCTTAATGTTATTTTCTGCAATCTAATGCAAGAAAAGTGCTAAATTCTACTGAATTTGAATTAAAAGTGCTTTATATTCAGCTCACAGCATTTTGTGATTTATGCTTTGCCAGAATTACCAGTACATAAAAACTTTCAGTACAGTGTCACCGCTTTACTAAAGTCTATCTAATCTAAGAAGTGCACTTTGACAGCTGTCGGAGTAAGTTGTCTAGGTAGGTAGGTAGGTAGGTGAACCAAATAATCGCTATCGAAAATATCCGATTTTAGTGAGAAATCGATATTAATTCTTTTTAATTAATAAGCGGTTTATTTTTATTTTTCAAAAGGTGATGAATAAATTAAGTGCTAAATTAATACTAAACAAACTTAATTATTTCAGCGTAAAATTTATTTATCATATTTAGTAGCATTAGGTTAAGTAAAAACAAAATCTGGATTTGAAAATAGCTATTTATTAAGAATTACTACTATTACTTGAATTATCATCGTCGCGAACATTAATAAGTATTTCTTTGTCAATAAATTCGTCGAAATGTATATCTCTGTCAAAATATTTATTCTATTAACTATATTATTCTAATATTTTTACCGATTATTTGGATATTCGTGAATTGGAAGTTGTCAAGCACTACTGTATAAAACGTGATGACGTGACATGGTTAGATCGTCAATAACAATTACTATTTACCGTGTTATTGTTATTTTAAATTAGTTTTACGTGTACGTTTTACGTCTACATTAGATTATTGTACAAGAAAGTCACCCGCAACGTTAATTATGTAAATAACTTAATAATTCTTTAAAATTGCCGATTTATTCTTTGCAATTATCTGTATACGTTTGACCAAGGTTATTGTGTATTAAAAATGCAAAACGACAAAATGCACTTCTTAGATTAGATGAACTATAACTCACAAAGTCAAAATGATTAACTTCAAGTGCAACATAAACTTGATAAATAAATTTAACTAAGACTAAAAACAATGGCCTCGTATTAATAGCTGATCATCAATGTAAAAAATAAGAAGAAAAGAATCAATTTAATTATCTCTCACCCGTATTAATATATTGGCATGCTTTCAAGAGTCTGTTCAAATTGTAATTCAACTGTAGTAGAGTATTGTTTAAATATTGTTGTGAATCTGGTGGTATATGAGGTGAACATGCCACCTTGAGCTTGTTTGATGACAATTGGAGCTCCGTTATTGCAGTTCTCAAGGGTCTGATGCACAGAGGAGAGCTCAGGAATAGATCGGTATCCTGGGTAAAAATTTTAAATAATATCAATTCACACACATTGTCATATTTCCTATAGTAACTGAAATTATTTGGATAAATCCACATCAAATAACGAAATTGATCTCTTATACTAATGTTATGTGCTCGTGTTATTTAGTCATATTTTATGACAGCTATTGTATCCTGCACTATTACAACATCGAGTATTGCATTGATTAGCAGGTTTGCCTTAAAAAATATAAAATTATATATTCCTCCATCTTTCAAATAATGTTTGTTTCATATTCCTCTTCTATACTAGTGTGGATTAGTCTAAACATTGGTATAGATGGTTTTTATATAATACAATCTAATGACGTCTCTTCAATAACTCTGATACTCACCGGACGAGGACGGCCTAATGGTGTCATTTTATATTTTAAATTACTAATATTTAGCATTTAACGTAATAAGTTATTTATAAAAACTTATTACATCATCATTGCCCTGCTTAAATTACTTAGAATCGACACCATAACACCTCTTCTTAAATAAAGCTCTATTAGATGTTAACTTTGCGTTCATTACCTTTCTATCCATGTTAATGTTTCACGCCATTTATCCATCTTTTCTTCAGTATTCCTTTACTCTCAAAACTTTTTAAACGGAACATTCATCATTTTACTGGTAGGACCACGCTCTTGAGTTTTCTGTCTACAGTCACGGACCGGTTCGTTCGGGGTAGTACCACACTCTCGCAGAAGATCGACGTCTGAGTAATGGCAATGCGCTATTGCGCTTCGTTCGGTGAGTGAGAGAGCCGGAAGTCCAACTGGGTTTGGGGTTTGTGTTGGTAGGCAGTGGTGTAGCTATACACACGGTATTGCAAAGGTCCATGGGTGGCAGTGACACTTTCCATCGGTGTGCTGCATGCTCGTTTGCCACCATAAGTAATAAAAAAAATCATACTTAAAATTTTCCTCACAATATTACGTTCATCCCGTCTCATCACATTCCAATACTACATTCTTTACTTTTACCATCACCGGCGAAACTTTTAAACTGTCTATTCAACATAATAAAAATGATCATTACACGAGACTTGATCCCGCATCTATTGGAAATCCGTTTTTACTGCCTTACCAGATGGGCCAATATCATGGACGTGTAATAACTAAATTGTGACTCGCATTGTCTCCAAAGGAGACGTTTTACACGCCACCTATTACGAATATTGTTAATCAATCATTCAACGGACGTCTGAAACTATATTTGTGTATACAACTAACCTGGATAGCAGTTTGCATATTTTTCCATGCAAAAATTGTTCTTTTAATTGGTTTCTCTAATTCTACAGCCACTTCATCAGCCGCTTGTTCAGTAATGTTCCGCACTTGATAGATCAGCTTGCAACCATACATCCATGATAGCGCCGATTGGTTTACTATCTAAAGTCATACATAAATTATTAGTCTGAAGCCTTTATCCTGAAGCCTGTGTGAACATTAATCAAGTTTATGTTGCACTTAAAAATGATCTTTTAAACTTTACACTATTAGTATGGATTCTAATTTTCCCCGACTCCTAAGTTTTAGTATTATAAATGTGTATATTATTATAGGCGACAAAAATAAAACTTGTGTTTAAATTAAACGGAGCGCGTTAACCCATATTATCCCAACGCTCCATTTAAGGTGCACTAACGTTTTAATGCTCAGTTCTAATATTTCGTAAGTGAGGGTAGAAGTTATATTTTTTTTCTTAAGCTGACGTACTGTTCTTAACATTTATAGTAGCGGAGAGATATTACATGCGATAGTGTATTTATAAGAATTGTTCAAGTTTTGTGAATTTCGACGGTCATGACTTCTCGGAAAACGTAAGTAGTACTTTTATAGTATTGAGTTATAATTTATACAATGTTATGTTTTTGCAACGTTATGTATTAGTCTATTATGTAGTACAGTAAAAATAAACAACCTTTGTTGATGTATGTGAAAATTCAATATTTTACTGAACGCCCCTTTTGAGGTGCGCTGGGAACAGGAGGCACTGTAAGTAGTGGTACGGTGTCTCCTGTTCCAACTTCGTTATTTTGATATTTGCCGTTTTAGTATTGACATTTATTTACATATTATTATTGTTTTATTACAGGTTAAGTCTTCACGACATTATAACAGCCTTGGAAGAAGATGACCGTATCGTTTCTGCAGATATAATTTTATCACACCACCTGACAATGACAGATGACAGCGGAAGTGAAGACACAGGAGATATTGGCAATCTTGCACGAATACAACTACTAGCAGA
This sequence comes from Lymantria monacha, assembly GCA_905163515.2. Taxonomy (NCBI): domain Eukaryota; kingdom Metazoa; phylum Arthropoda; class Insecta; order Lepidoptera; family Erebidae; genus Lymantria; species Lymantria monacha. The sequence continues at coordinate 20,296,576 of LR991107.1, read as the reverse complement.
AGCTGAGGTAAGATGTCAGGTGCCGTCATCTGAAGGAGTTATAGAGACTGTGGATGAAATTCTGTTTATAAATGAAAGCGAGCAAGACCCGCAGCCATCTACGTATTATTCAGAGGAACCACATGCAAAGAAAGCCAAAATAGTTACGAAAAGTAAATGGAGACAAAAGGATATATTTGCAAAGCCTGAGAAGAAGTCATTATCATCCTTTAGAATCTTTTGAGATGTTTTTCGATGATGAGGTTTACGAACTGCTGCGCTCCAGTACCTACTGAGAATAATGCTATTGCGAAAGGACATACCAATTTCCGAGTAACTATTGAAGAAGTGAAGAATTTCGTAAATATTTTACTTTTGTCCGGTTATAATAGTGTTTCCCGGTACAGACTATACTGGGATCAAAGTATCGATACTCATCATCCAGGAGTATCTTCATGTATGAGTATACGACTGGATGAAAAAGGACATTATATAGCGAGGAACGCAACGCAAATTCGATGCCGTCAGTGTCATAAGAACACGAAATTCAAATGCAGCAAATGTGGGGTTGGTTTGCACCAACATTGCTCTCAAGTTTTTCATACAGTGAAATAATGTCCCATTTTTTCGATCAATTACATTGATAAGATACATTTTTTTTTAATTGTAATTCTAATAATTCTATATAGATACTAAATATAACTTTATTTCATAATAAAAACATATTGAAGCAATTGTGTATAGTATTTATCCCCATAGAAAACCTGTAGGCATATTCTCCCAGCGTCCCATTTAAGGTGCGGTCCTGAATTTCAGCCAGTATACAAAAAAATATAATATAACTAAAACATTATTGTTATTTAGCAGCCACTTAATAAGTATGTATAAAAAAATAATAAGTTTTCTGTAAATTTAATACCTTGGGAAGATATGGGTTAAGGTGATGTTTTGTGCCAAAGCGAATGATACGTCGCCGAATGCGTTGCACACATTTTTACTTTATTTTGTGTGTCTTAAGCATGCGCTACACGGTTTGAAACAGTGGCTTGAAAGAGAAAAGGCAGAAGTGCGCTTTGCTGGCTACATGGTTTAAGACTAGTTTGAAACTAACATTGTTTAGAGAACGTGGCGCGGATAGGACGTCTTTACGCTCGCGTACCGTATGTTCACTACAAAGACGTCACGGCGCCTTACCTATCAAAACAACAAAAAGTTTATTACTGGTTGGTACATGTGGTGCGTCGCCTACAATTATATTGTTTATAATATACTGAGGTTAATTTTTATTTTATTATATTAATTAAAATTCTATGCTCAACAATAAAGCAGCGTTCATTATTTAGATATATATGATTTTATTATTATTACTTTTTTTTTAAAATAAATAACACTATATCTTAAGTTAGATTTCTTGTAATACATTGGTAAAAATTGCATTTAAGTTCATGTCAGTATTTGCTTGATGCGTGTACAAGCATACATACAGAGAGAGAAAAGTCTAAAAACTGTTGTTTTGGCTTCTGTTGCACTAATATTTTAATATCTGTAAAGTTGTGTTCGTTGTCAGGGGTTTATAATAATATTATTATATGTATAGATTTCTAAACGTCTATCGGTCCAGCTAGTAATTAATTTTAAATAAAGTTTCTTACCTCTTTATAGGGTCCATGATCAATTCCAGGAACGAGTGTAAATATCAACTTGTAGGATACTTTTGATAAATCGGCTACCATTTCTTCTATATCCTGAATGATATATTTATTAAATTTTAATATATACGCGGTTCTCATTAGTGCAAAGATTCTCAAGTGGGTGTAGCTGATGCATGGATAGAAGATTTATTATTGTTTAGTATTCTTAATATGTTAAAAATACAATTCACTGCGCTTACTCTTCATGTGGATGTCGTATGGGACGGCTTAAGGTTGAATGAAGAGATATAATACTACTTTAAACGAAAATGAATGACAGTATAAAATATCAGTTAAAAGTAAAACTCAAAATTAAACCGCATCCTTAATTGAACGGACTATACCACGGAGAAGGATAATGGTATAATAGCCACGATTAATAGACGTTTGGGCGAGTTCATATCATCCTAAAAAAGAGAGCTACTCACTCACTTAGACAATTTTCATCCATCCATCCATCAGCCCATAAACGTAGGGGTGCTGTGCTGAACCACTTCCACGTGGTGCACCCTGGAAACGTCAGACCTTTTTCCCCGTCTGACGGCCAAGAGTTCAGCGATCGGGTCTCGGCGCGTTCTGCGTAGTCTGAGCGCGCACGATTTGACCCCGTAGGAAGGGATGACGAATCTTCGTCGTCCCCTCTCCAAAGGGCATGGGGGTCTCTCTCGAGATGGCTCTCATGTCCGGCCCGCGAGCCTGAGTTTAGGATATCTTAGATTCAGGGCCGGGATTTGCGGAGGTAGATTCCCCTCCAAAGAAAAAACAATCCCGAATTCTAAGTTTCGTCCAACCTAAGTAAGTCAAATCCATCCTAAGTAAGTCAACTCCATCCCGATCAGCATTCAGGCTCAAATGAGGTATCTGGGCCTGGTGCTCGACGGGCGGTGGTTCTTCCGGGAGCATTTCCGCAGACTTGCTCCCCGGCTCGTCGGTGCGGCGTCCGTCCTCTCACGGCTTATTATGCCGAACGTGGGCGGACCCAGCGTGGAATGTCGACGGCTGTACGCGGGGGTGATCCGCTCAATGACGTTGTATGGCGCACCCGTGTGGGCGAGGTCTCTGACCGCCCGACTCAGGGCTCTCTTGTGGCGTTCACAGAGGGCCACGGCGGTCACGGCTATTCGCGGATACCGCATGGTGGCGACCGAAGCAGCGTGTGCATTGGCCGAAACACCCCCGTGGGACCTGGAGGCGGAGATGCTCGCCGAGCTTTACCGACGGGTGTCTAGCATACGCGAGGAGGGCGGCATTGTGTCGCCCAGCGAGTTGGCCGCCTGGCGCAAAGACGCCCGGCGAGGGGCCATCGCCCGTTGGGCAGCACGGCTGGAGAGGCCTCGATTTGGTGTACGTACCGTGGAGGCCCTCCGGCCGGTAATGATCGAGTGGATGGAGTGAAGACACGCAGCCCTCTCGTTCCGACTGGTGCAGGTTTTGTCGCGGCATGGATGCTTCGGCAAATACCTATACACAGTCGCAAGATGCGAGCCGTCTCCGTGCTACCACCAGTGCGATTGCAGCGAAGACACGGCGCAGCATACGCACGAGGTCTGCGTGACCTGGGCACAGCAGCGTCGTGAACTCGTTGCAACCATCGGTGCCGACCTGACGTTGCCGGCCGTCGTGAAAGCGATGGTCGACAGCGTCAGGAACTGGGACGCGGTTGCCGCCCTTTCCTTCTGCGAGATGACCGTCTCGCAGAAGGAAACGGCGGTACGTGCCCGTGAGGAACTCCTCTACGGCGACACGTACCGCCGCCAGCGCCTTGGGCGGCGCAGGCGCAAGTACCTCCGCCTGATGCCGCCCTAGCCGAGGCAGCGGGTGACCGGACCGGGGATTAGTCTGGTTGCCCCGAAGCGAGGCCACCGCGTGAGAACGACGCCCCGACAGCTTTCGCCGTAGCACTCGAGAGGATACCCGCAAGGGTAAACCCCCGGGCGGGTCACCGAAGACAAAGACAAGGTTGCGGTGGCCCGCTCGCACGGCGTGGAGAGGTACTTGTAGGGCGGGTCTATGGGGTCGTGCGCCGCTTTTTCTGTCACCCCGGACGGATTAGCGGGGCGTGAGCACTCCATAGCCCGCCGCCAAAAAAAAAAAAAAAACACAAAAATCCCGACTGTGTAAAAAGTGTACCAAATTACGTACCTACACACACTACCCCCTTACCCTACACAGTCGGGCTTTTTGATTTTTTTAATTATTTTATTTATTTTATACTTTTTAGTTATGAATACCTAGGTGGCTATAGTTATTTTATTTATTAATAAGTAGGTACCTACCTAACTATATATAGTTTTTCGACTGAAGTTGTGTACTAAATCGTTAGAAGTAGAAGATGGACGACCGCGTCAGACATTAGATACTTTAGGTAGTCCAATATACCTACTAGATACTTTAGTATATGTCCATCCACATTCACACGCACAGTCATATGATTCTTTCGTCTTTTCATCGTAAATTTCTACTGTCTAAAAACCTATATGTGAAAAAGGTTGTTACGAAACTTTAAATCAATATAGATCCTAAACGGTCAGTCGAATCGAAAAATGTTGAGAGAAAACTAACAATAATTTTCAAATACCTATTCAACGATACCCCACTTGACATAGTTTGTTGAATTTTTTTTTTTCATTTTCACAATATGGCGTCCAGTAAGCGCCATATTGAATTTTCATTAACGTCATATCTTTAGTGACACTCGCCGGACTAAGAGGAATCGATTGACGTGTGAATCATAAAAATCGGCCCAGGCGTTCGGTCTATATAGTGCTTCAAAGGAACATACAAACATACATACATACATAGACTGTTAAACACAATACCACTCCTTTGCGTTGCGCAGTAGGGTAAAAAGCCCATAAACGTCCACTGTTGGACATAGGTCAGTTACACCCGTTCTTCTACGGATTGCCGTATTCCGGGTTTTATCACATAGAGAAATACCGAGCATAGCCCTCTACATAGCACGCTGAGCGACTTTGAGCCTTTTTATGAGGCCGAGATTCAGAGACGACGTTTCAGTGCCGTAAATCATCGCTGGTAACACACACTGGTTATAAACCTTTGTTTTCAAACACTGCGGAATATTAGACGACAAGATCCTCCTAAGTTTTCCGAACGCTGCCCATCCGAGTTGGATTCGTCGGCTGACCTCTTTCTCGAAATTGGATCTACCTAAATGGATTGTTTGTCCTAGGTAAACATAGTGATCGACAACTTCGAGAATCGCATTCCCAACCAGGACCGGTACAGAAATGACATGGGCATTAGACATGATTTTCGTCTTGTCCATGTTCATTTGCAGCCCAATAGGGCTACTAATAAGTTGGGAAACTTTGCTGAGGTCATTGAGCATGGTGCCAAGGTCCTCCAGGAATTCTGCCATGACTACGATATCATCTGCGAATCGAAGGTGAGTGATATATTCGCCATCGATGTTGATGCCGAGTCCGGTCCAGTCTAAGAGCTTGAAGACATCTTCCAGCGCAGTGGTGAATAGTTTTGGAGAGATAACGTCTCCCTGTCTCACGCCTTTCTGCAACTGGATCGGTTTCGTACTCTTATCCTGGATGCGGACCGACATAGTAGCGTTTTTATACAAACACTTAAGCACTTCGATCTATCAGTAGTCAATTTGGCACCTCTGAAGGGATTGCAGTGCTGCCCAAGTTTCGACAGAATGAAAGATTTTCTCATAGTCCACAAACGCTAGACACAGAGGCTGATTATACTCCTCGGTCTTCTGTATAATCTGGCGTAGCGTGTGTATGTGGTCTATGGTACTATAACCTTTTCGGAAACCGGCTTGTTCGGGCGGCTGGAAGTCGTCTAGCTTGCGCGCGAGTCGGTTCGTAATGACTCTTGAAAACAATTTGTACACGTGACTCAGGAGTGAGATGGGTCTGTAATTCTTTAAGAGCGTTTTATCACCCTTCTTGAAAAACAGCACCACCACGCTCCTGGTTCACGACTCTGGAACGACGCCCTCGAGAATGACAGAATTAAACAGCTTCTGTAGGGCTTTTAAAACCGGCTTGCCGCCTGCCCTCAGGAGCTCTGTGGTAATTCCGTCATCTCCCGGTGCCTTTGCGTTCTTCAATTGCTTTAGAGCCATTCTGATCTCGTACAAGCTGACGTCCGGGATTTCTTCGGTATAGTGCCGAGTTAGCTTGGATCTGGGGTCTTGGACCAAGCTGACAACAGGATTCAGGTAAGATTTGTACAACTGCCCATAGAACCTTTCGACCTCTCCCAAGATCTCACTCTGGGATGAAATGATAGTACTGTTATCGATCTTCAGCTTAGTCATTTGGCTCTGCCCAATAGACAAATCTCGTGCGAACACTTTCACGGCGAATATCGCGTCGCAGACGTTAAACAATTTTGATACCCACGAATTTAAAGGTCTGAACATATTATACTTTTCACTGATCCTCACACAGTAGAATAATTAGGAATGATCAATGGTTAAGGAAATATTTCTGTTTTTCAAATCGTACTTAAAAATATTAAGCAACATTATACGTTACATTTGTCGCATTGTTGGAGTTAATAGCCTTGACAATATCACACATCTGGTCAACCTGTTGTAGTACGCGCTCGTGCAAGGCGCTGTCCAAATGTTTCTTCAAAGCGCATGAATCTATATAAAAGAATATTAACATAATATCGCACTCAAACACACTAACATATAGATGGACCCACATGAACACGGACACTCTTACTTCTATACTTTCCTATCTGGGCATGACAGTGTACGTCTTCATGTGGGTGAGAAGGTCACGTTTTTGAGGAATAAAGACAGATTTTTCGTAAATCATTTGGAAACCTAGGTATTTGAGAATTCAACAACGCAGATCCACTTGCTTGATTATCCGGCTCTAATCTTGCTTTACAATTAGGAAGTCATCCAAGTAAACGATAATTCTTACACCTCTTTCACGAAGGACTTGTAGCACATAGTTTGTAAGGCATAAAAATGTTTTTGAGCTGGACTAAGCAAGTCCAAAGGGACATCACGCCATTTCCATTAGTACCTCTCTGCAAATAAGATAAAGAAATCGCCGTGATTGATGGATATGACCACGATTTCATGTTTAAAGAATACGGGAGAGCTTAAGGAGACTTATGTGGGAGCCTTAAGATTGATTGTAGTGGTGGGTATAGTAAAAATTCCTAAATGCACGGCAATTTTTCTCGTGTTGCTAAAAAGGCCGTATGGTATACTTTCTCCAAAAGAGATTTGCAGACTAACATAATTTGTACTTTATAGCGTTCGTGATCACGGTAGAACTAGGGTGTCTCACGTTCAAGAAGATAACGTTATTACAAAGATTTATATTTACCCGCTACAGTATTAGTTATTAAATTTCGACATACATGTTTGTTCATTGCCAAAAAAGAAAATGATTCTATATATAAAATTTATATTGATTATAATCAGTTATTATCAAACATTTAATTTATGATAATTATTATATTGTGGCGATTTATTAGTATAAAACTTACAAATTTATTAAGCTAACTCTGGATCGAAATGCGGCCACAATGAGAAACATTGGGTAAAAAAACTCAGATAGCATAAAACTAATTATTCACTTTTAAAAGGAGGCTTACTTTATCTTACTAAAGTTAAGTAAATTAATATTTAACTATTACTGCTATCGAACATAAAGTCCAACATACATATACATTAGATAAAATTAGAATATCCAACAAACAATGGAGTCCTGAGAAATTTGTATGGTCATCCAGCGAATAGGCACGTCTTAGGAGCGATTAGCAAAATATTAATTTTTGATTCAAGCTGTTAAGGAGTATATTAATGATACACATATAAAAAAAAATACCAAAGCTTACCTTCTACTATTAATGACATGAGGTTCACAATACTGCTAAAAATTGTCCTCGCCAGCTGCAGACATTCAGGATCTAGTGTAAATAAATAAAGTTAACTGTAGTAGAATTATTTTATACCATTTGCGTGGTGACGTAGTAAGAATAATGACGTAGTTTCTTGCTCGTCTTCTATCGTAAAAGACGACAAATAGGACTTACCAATTCGGAGGAGGCTCGAGTTTAACAGTGAGACAAATGTGAACAGAAATGATATGATGTGGCACACTAATATAATCGTCATCACTATCATCATCTCAGCTCATATATGTTTCACTAAAAGTCTCAAGTCTTATCCACATTAGGAGGGAAATTAACTTGAAAGATTAGGTTTTTCTTTGTTCACGCTATGGAAGTGGATTTACGCACTATTCCACGCCTGCGACAGATGAGAGGAATCGGTGGAACTCATCGGCCATAGCGTGACCGGAATACCTGTTAAAATTACAGCAGTCGCTTTCACTTTTTCTTGCGGGGCATCGTGAAGATCGTCTGATGGCATCCAATCCTTGATACAACGACGCTTGGCTTCCAGGAGAATGGGTAACAGCACTTTTCGGGGAAACTTATAAATCTCACTGCAATCGCCAACCCACCTCCCAGGCATGTCAATCATCACATTATTTCTCTTTCTATTGCGAGACTATGTCCATTAGCGGATGTTGCCAGGATGATGATGATTCCTATCACTACCTCTTCCTATTCCCTGGGAGTTGTGCAAATCAAATAAAGTGAGCAGTTTATTAGTGGCTAGTAGTGTTCTGGAAACTTCGAATCTCTGGACTGCTCATCTACTTATTTCCAATAATGGACTAAATAAGCTGATTGATGAAAACAAACCTGATAACGAAGCGTTGACTATGGCGTTAGTGGTGTAGAATTTTGCCACTATCTTCAATAACTGGTGCTTAACACTATCACCATCTGATTCCTTCATACGCTGGTTCATCTCAGTCCTCATCATATTTGCCTACAACAGTTTATAATACAATTTTTATAACGCTTATATATAAGAGAGAACATATTTTTTTTGCTTTTACATATAGCTTCACGCCTGTTTCCCAGAGGGGTAGGCAGAGACTACGGATTGTCACAAACCACGATCCTGGCATACTTCCATCGCTTCATTCACACTCATAACAGTCTTCATGCATACTCTACGATTACGCATACTCTTAATATGACCTCTCGTCAATACATCGCTAATTTGATCCAGAAAATTATGACGAGGTCTTCCCCTTGTATTCGTCCCACTCACGCTTGCTTTATATATTTTCTTCGTCAACCTCTCTTCACTCATTCTTTCTAAGTGTCCAAACCACCTCAGCATACTATTTTTGATCTTTGTCACTACTTCTCCATGCACACCACAGCGCCCTCTTTCCTAATTTTATCTTTCAGGCTCACATCACACATACTACGAAGAGCTCTCATCTCTACAGCATTTATTCTACTTTCATGTCTTCTCTGTCAAATCAAACTTTCACTACCATACATGAGGGTAGGTACTAATACTCCCTTATGCACAGCTAGACGTGCCTTTTTAGACACATTTCTGCTTCTCATAAAGGTGTACAGTGCCCCATTCACCCTATTACCAGCATTTACTCTTCTTTCAACATCATTATCATTTTTACCATCTCGAGTAAATAATACACCCAAATACAAAAATTCTTTCACCTGTTCCAATTCCTTACCATTTATACTAATTTTACATTCCGTCATACATTTATCCTTTTCAAAAACCATTATTTTCGTCTTACGTACATTTACTTTCATGCCTTTTCTTTCAAAAGCTTCATGCATAGTAGTTACCATCGCCTGTAAATCCTCAGCCGACGATGCAAGTAATACCTGATCATCGGCATAAAGAAGACATTTGATAAGTAACTCATTCATTCTTAAACCACAATCATTATCTTTCAGATCTTTCAGACGACTATCCATGAATAGGTTAAACAGCCACGGTGATGCTACACATCCCTGTCTAACACCTTTATCAATATTAAACCATTCCGTGTAGGATCCGTTTATTCTTACGCACGCCCTGGAGTCCTTATAAATGGATTTCAGAGCGTGAATAAGATGGCTGTCCACCCCATACATAGACAGTACCGACCACAGTTCATTCCTTCTCACTTTGTCATAAGCCTTTTCCAAATCAATAAATGCGCAAAAGATTTTCTGACCTTTAGCCAAAAATGTCTGCGTCATGCATGTTAAGGAGAAGACTTGATCCGTACAACCCGTACCTTTTCGAAAACCCGCTTGTGCATCCCATATTTTCTTGTCAGTTACTTTCACTACTCTTTCAATCAATACTTTCGCATACAGTTTGCCGACAATGCTAAGGAGGCTTATGCCCCTGTAGTTTGCACAATCTTGCTGGGAACCTTTGCCTTTGTACAGAGGTACAATAACTGCCTTACACCAGTCGTCAGGTACTTGACCATTAGTCCAACAGAGATTGAAGAGCTGGTATAGCATGTTAGCTATGATATCTTGTCCAGCCGTCAGCATTTCAACTGTAATCCTATCGTATCCTGCAGATTTACCCACTTTCATACCTTTCAGTGCGTTCATAATTTCCACCATAGTTATACCTTCTCCATCCTCAAGATCTCTTTCACTCTCAGATGACAGGTCTTGTGACTCTTCTCTTTCAAATAAGCTTTCAAAGTATTCCTTTCATCTCTTTAGTACACATTCTTCTCTATTCACTATCCTTCCATACTTATCCATGATCGTGTACTGAAGGAAAGTGGAGTCAAGAGTCTCCGAAACCGGCGAGCGTGTATGAAGAGAATTATGAATGTTCAGGAAGCGAGTGAAGTATGCAAGGATAGAGTTCTCTGGCACTCTGTTCTCTCTGCCTACCCTGCAAGGGACATGGCGTGATAGTATGTATGTATGTACGTGTACATATTCATATGAATAAATTGTATTCAACTTACCATGACCTGTGGTGACTCTTCGTCACTTTCCTCAATAATTCTCGAATGTGTGCCTCTTAATGGTTTGTCAATGGATGCTCCCAATCTGTCTGCACGTTGTGCGTTGAAAAATATTAACAATATTTCATAATTAAAAATTTGATACCCCAAGCGGTAACTATTAGATGCCTTTTGGTGTGACACTGACACTACAATTGATCACCCCCTATCCCGCTTGTGGGTATCATGAACTACCACTAAGGAATATTATTGCGTATAAGACCTATGCAAGACAAGGAAACTTCGAAATAAAACCGTATACTAATCCGTCCAACCAGCGTAGTATCGTAGGTCTATTTCCTTCCCATTGCGGAGGAGGTTCGAGGCCAGCAGTGGGACATATATGAGCCGAGATGATGATGAGACATATTCATGCAATTAGATTAATTATTGTTAATAATGGGCTTTTGGCGGCAGATAAGCAAGCAGTTCACATGATGGTGGTAGTTACTAAATTGTTTCCCGCTTTCTTAAACCACTTCTAAAGAAGGACATGTCATAGCACTCGGGAAACACTGCAATAGTAGTTCATTCCAATGCCTGTACGTTGATGGGAAAATAATCGCTGAAATGTATACTTCGAGAACATTTTTACATTTTAATTCCTATCAGTAGTTTATTTAGAAAAGGCAAACTTGAAATGCAATGACAATCCATCTACTCATCAACCTTTATAGTTAGAGATAGGCATTTCCAGGAAGTGGCAGTTCTAAATTCATCACGCTTAGCAGGTCTCCTGCTGATCGCTCAGCTACTTCTCATAGTTCCCACCATCAAATAATGTGTGGTGAACATTGTATTTTTAACCTATTAACATAATATGGATATTGTTATAGCAATTTATTTGATTAATATGGTCTGGTGGGCGATACTCTTATATATAGAACTATGCCCAACATGGGGCTATGGGTTAAAAAGAAGAGGAAGACTTACTTTGTCGACAGGTTTGTATTAGTTCATCGAGGCACTCTTTTAGTTGTTGCTGTGCAACTTGCACTGGTGGTGGTATCTCGTCCTCACATGACATGTCAGTACAGCACGCTGAAGTCAGCTCTTTGGATGAGAGACGGAGATCCACTGCAGCTGACATCAGTTCACGTGAATAATTGGACGCGACGATTGTCGTAGAAGTTAACTAAGGTTATGGATAAATACTTAAAGTTAATAATTTAGTTTGCAATAAAACTACTTTTATGGATTCTATCGCGTTTGTATTTGATTTTTAATTTTTCGACGTTTCGAACACTTTACAGTGATTATGGTCACCGGAAATCACGGCAAGAGTCATCTTCTTTTTAATGTGAAACATCTATAGGCGAGGTGTAAACTGATTGTTGGCTTAGTAAGTGCGCGGGCCGTGGCGAGCACGCTATACGATTCAATATATGTACTATACGTAGTAGGGCGTGAGAAGTGGGGATGTTATGCGCAAGCCACTGTGACCTCTATCGCCGCACTGAGCTCGCATACCTTTGGTATACGTGTGTATAGTGATTTACGTAAAAAAATTTTTTATGATCATTATTTTAATTCATTTAAAATATTTTTATAATGATAAAGTTGTATATATAAATATTTCTAATTTAAAATATTATTGATAATTATTTATTTACATTATATTAATAAATTACATATTTATATATATATATACTTTAATTAATTTATTTATTTTATATACATGTTATTTTTTATATACCTACTAATTTAATTTATTATACATTATGTTATAATTGTACATTGCCGGGATTACTTAGTAACCTTTTATGGTGACTACAGTAACCGCGGACGCTTGAGTGGATAAGACGTATATTTTACTATTTTATATGTTTAACGTATAATACGTATTATATAATTTTACGTTTTATTGTAATACTATTATATATTACTCATATTTGTCCTGCTCATGATTAATACAATTAGAAATAAATAATATTATAATTAATATTGAAATAAATTATTATTTCTGTATTAAAATAATGTTATTATTATTTATTTGTCTCAATATCTATAATTTAGATTTATTTTATCTTAATGATATCATTTATGTTAAATTTAATTAATTAATCTATTGTCTAATAATAAACAATAAGTAACATACTTCAGTTATCATCGACTAATTGTCACAGTCATACCGTCAGAGGCAACATTAAATATAACTATTACTGAAGTACATACATACATATCATCACGCCATATCCCTTGCAGGGTGGGCAAAGAGAACAGAGTGCCAGAGAACTCTATCTCTGCATACTTCACTCGCTTCCTCAACATTCATAATTCTCTTCATACACGCTCGCCGATTTCGGAGACTCTTGACTCCACCTTCCTTCAGTACCTGACCGATCTGGTCTAGGTAGGTTAGTCTCGGTCTCCCTCGGTACCTACATCCTTCCACTTTCGCAATGTATATCTTCTTAACCAGACGTTCGTTCGGCATTCTTTCCACATGTCCGAACCATCGGAGCATTCCCTTTCGCATTTTTACACCAATACTCTCTTTATACCTACTCGCTCTCTTACGTCGTCGTTACGAATGCGGTCGGTCAGCCTAACTCCACAGATTTTCCGAAGAGATCGCATTTCGACCGCATTAATTTTACTTTCATACTGTTTTCTGCATACCCAACTCTCGCTTCCATACAGTAATGTTGGGACAAGCACTGCGTTATGTATTGCTACACGTGCCTTCTGGCTGAGGTGGTGGCTGCCGAGAAGTTGCCCCAACGCTCCGTTCACTCTATTTCCCGCATTCACTCTTCGCTCTATATCAGTGGTGTACCGTCCATCTCGGCTAAATCCACATCCAAGATATACAAATTCATCCACTTGCTCTAGTACATCATTACCTATTGTTATTCTTACATCTGTTCTGGCTTCATCTCTTTCAAAGACCATTATTTTGGTTATGCTCACATTCACGCGTAGACCCCTTTTCTTACAATCTTCTGTCATTGTGTCGACTAGGGTCTGCAGGTCAGTCGCTGACTGTGCCAGCAGGACTGCGTCATCTGCATAAAGCAGGGCAGAGACCACTGAGTCACCCATCTGGACTCCCATATTCATATCGTTCAACCTTTCGAGACATTTATCCAGATATATGATATGTAACAGCCTGGCTGATAGAACGCAGCCCTGCTTAACGCCGATATTGACGTCAAACCAAGGCGACATTCCATCATCCAGCCGCACACAGGCTCTACAGCCCATGTAACTGGATTGCACAGCCTGCAGCAGTTTACCGTTAATACCATATTCCGGTAAAATGTCCCAAAGTTCCTTTCGTACAACCGTGTCAAATGCTCTCTCCAGATCCACAAAACTGCAGAAAACCCTACCTACCTAAACCTAGGGCCAGATGCTTCTCCACAATGTTACGCAGAGAGAACACTTGATCCATGCATCCCCTTCCACTCCCGAAACCTCCTTGTGTCTCACACAGTAAACCATCGGACACCATCCTCATTCTCATTCTCGATTACCGAAGTCACTAGTGAAAATAATTCAATTCGCGATTTTAAACAAATGTTTGATTTTTTTTTTGGTATAGTAAGTAAATAAATGTTTATAAACTGTCACCAGAAAATCTGGAATAATATTTACTTCCTATCAGTCTGTACTGTATGTACCTATTACTTGTACAAAATAATTTCGATGATTCACATCTGCCAGCAGTCACGTGACTGCTCATTTTTTTTGTACTGTCAATGAATTTGTATCAAAAATGTGAGTCAAAATTAATAACTAATACTGTAGTAGGTAGATATAAATTTCTGTAATAACGATGACTTGTTGGACGAGAACCATCTTAGTCCTCCCGTGACCGTGATCACTGTAAAGTACTCGAAACGTCAGGCAAATAAATATTAAATACAAACGCGATAGAATCCGCAAAAATAGTTTTATTTGAAATGTAAATTAAAAAAATACACGCGTACACATTAGAAATTAATATGGATAATTTTACTTTTAAAGATAACAACTTTTTCGTAGCCTAGACCTAAGGATAAATCATTGTGTAGGCAGATGTGACAAATATGTACTTCATCATCATTATTATCATTAAACCCTTTACCGTACACTGCTGGACTTCTGAAGTCTTCCCATAAAACATCATATGTCATTTATTGTAAGGATTATTATCATAATGACCACAATTGGCGATCGCGAAAATCGATTCAGGGTTCAACAAAAGAAAAGACAGCAGAAACCCCCCTTTTTTAGGAAATTAACATTAACTGTAATTACCAACCCTACAGACAAACGTCACGTTTATCGTATTTTCTCCGAGAAACCTAATTTCAACAGCGAACAGATAAATAACCATTTCGAGTTTTGCTACTCTAAATAATATATCATATGAAAATTAAAGGTCAGTATAATCTGAGCTTCTCTTTTACGAAATCTACAGAAAAAAAGAGTGAATCGTGCATGGCGTTAATACTCCGTTAACACATAGAGAAATCTCTTAAGTATCATCTCAGCTCATTACCCGTGTGGCGACGGGAATAGAATACAAAGGTCGTCACCCCTTACTTGCCCGTGGGAGTCGTAAAAATCGGCTAAGGGTCTCACCGGGAGATTGGGCAGCGGCAATCTCCCGTGAAACTTAATAACATCTACCGCGATCGCCAATCCGCTCGCCAAGCGTGGCGATTATGGCATTATTACCCCCCCAAAAATAAATATGGATGCAAAAAAAGTCACGGCCCCCAGTCACGGCAGTTCCGATGTTCCACGGGCTCATTTTGGTAGCGGGCCTGTTGGTGGCGGGGCAGGGGGTGCTAGGAATCTCCGACCGCGATCCGGCTACCAAAAAAATCGACCCTTGGCCCTGGTAACACACAACGTTCGGACTCTTAGGACCGACGAGAGGGTCATCGAACTGGAAGAGGAATTGAGCAAAATCCGATGGGACATTGTAGGATTATCAGAAGTGCGAAGAGAGGGGGAGGGCACGATAATCCTCCGGTCTGGAAATTTGCTCTTCTACCGGGAGGGAGATCACCCATCCCAAGGCGGTGTAGGGTTTATCGTTCGTAAGTCTCTCGTAGAGAACGTGGAGAGGATCGAAAGTGTGTCAACAAGGGTAGCGTACCTTATACTCAGAATTACCAAACGGTATTCGTTGAAGGTCATACAGGTTTACGCACCGACTTCGACATACTCCGACGACGTAGTGGAGGCCTTATACGAGGATATCTCGAAAGCCATCCATACGTCCAAAACCCACTTCACGGTAGTTATGGGAGACTTCAACGCAAAACTAGGCAAAAGGACAGACGATGAGTTGAGAGTAGGGCAATATGGATTTGGACAGAGAAACCAAAGGGGCCAAAAACTGGCCGACTTTTTGGAGAAGGAAGGCCTCTTCATGATGAATTCCTTCTTCAAGAAACGGCCACAAAGGAAGTGGACCTGGATTAGCCCTGATGGATCCACTAAAAACGAGATAGACTTCATCATGACGGACAAACGACAAATATTCAATGATGTCTCTGTGATCAGCAGGATTAAAACTGGGAGTGATCACCGGATGGTTCGAGGCACATTGAATCTTCGTACGAAAGTCGAGCGGTCCCGCTTGGTGAAGTCTACACTCCGACCTACACCTGTCCAATACCAGAACCCCAATAGCTTTCAACTCGAATTACATAATCGCTTCCAATGCCTGGAAGAGTGCGAATCTTCGAACGATATGAACAACAGGTTCGTGGAAACTGTCCACGCGGTCGGGTCAAAATTATTTAAGGCCCGTCGCGCTACTAGAACAAAAAAGCTTTCTAACCAGACTCAACTCCTCTCAACTCATGGAGAGGAGAAAAGAAATGACGGTACAGTCTTCAGCCGATTGGTCCGAACTCAGGCAGCTTAATAGACAAATCTCTAAATCTATGCGACGCGATATTCGCCGATTCAATACACTGCGTATTGAAGAGGCGATAGAGCGAAATCGAGGCTCCAAAGTGTTCGCACGAGATTTGTCTATTGGGCAGAGCCAAATGACTAAGCTGAAGACCGATAACGGTACTGTCATTTCATCCCAGAGTGAGATCTTGGGAGAGGTCGAAAGGTTCTATGGGCAGTTGTACAAATCATCCCTGAATCCTGTTGTCAGCTTGGTCCAAGACCCCAGATCCAAGCTAACTCGGCACTATACCGAAGAAATCCCGGACGTCAGCTTGTACGAGATCAGAATGGCTCTAAAACAATTAAAGAACGGAAAGGCACCGGGAGATGACGGAATTACCACAGAGCTCCTGAGGGCAGGCGGCAAGCCAGTTTTAAAAGCCCTACAGAAGTTGTTTAATTCTGTCATTCTCGGGGCGACGTTCTCGGGGCGACGTTCCAGAGTCGTGGACCAGGAGTGTGGTGGTGCTGTTTTTCAAGAAGGGCGATAAAACGCTCTTAAAGAATTACAGACCCATCTCACTCCTGAGCCACGTGTACAAATTGTTGTCAAGAGTCATTACGAACCGACTCGCGCGCAAGCTAGACGACTTCCAGCCGCCCGAACAAGCCGGTATCCGAAAAGGTTATAGTACCATAGACCACATCCACACGCTACGCCAGATTATACAGAAGACCGAGGAGTATAATCGGCCTCTGTGTCTAGCGTTTGGGGACTATGAGAAAGCCTTTGATTCTGTCGAAACTTGGGCAGTGCTGCAGTCCCTTCAGAGGTGCCAAATTGACTATCGATATATCGAAGTGCTGAAGTGTTTGTATAAAGACGCTACTATGTCATTCCGCATCCAGGATAAGAGTACGAAACCGATCCAGCTGCAGAAAGGCGTGAGACAGGGAGACGTTATCTCTCCGAAACTGTTCACCACTGCGCTGGAAGATGTCTTCAAGCTCTTAGACTGGACCGGACTCGGCATCAACATCAATGGCGAATACATCACTCACCTTCGATTCGCAGATGATATCGTAGTCATGACAGAATCCCTGGAGGACCTTGGCACCATGCTCAATGACCTCAGCAAGGTCTCCCAACTAGTAGGGCTGAAAATGAACATGGACAAGACGAAAATCATGTCTAATGCCCATGTCATTTCTGTACCGGTCCTGGTTGGGAATGCGATTCTCGATGTTGTCGATCACTATGTTTACCTAGGACAAACAGTCCAATTAGGTAGATCCAATTTCGAGAAAGAGGTCAGCCGACGAATCCAACTCGGCTGGGCAGCGTTCGGGAAACTTAGGAGGATCTTCTCGTCTAATATTCCGCACTGTCTGAAAACAAAGGTTTATAACCAGTGTGTGTTACCAGCGATGACTTACGGCACTGAAACGTGGTCTCTAAATGTCGGCCTCATAAAAAGGCTCAAAGTCGCTCAGCGTGCTATGGAGCGGGCTATGCTCGGTATTTCTCTACGTGATAAAATCCGAAATACGGAAATCCGTAGAAGAACGGGTGTAACCGACATAGCCCTAAGGATTAGTACGTTGAAGTGGCAATGGGCAGGCCACATCGCTCGACGAACCGACAACCGTTGGGGAAAAAAGGTTCTCGAGTGGCGACCACGATTCGGACGACGCAGCGTAGGACGACCCCCCACTCGGTGGACTGATGACCTCATCAAGGTCGCAGGAAACCGCTGGATGCAGGTGGCACAGGACCGTTATAGATGGCATTCTCGTGGGGAGGCCTATGTCCAACAGTGGACGTTTACGGGCTGATGGATGGATGGATCATCTCAGCTCTCAGTGTGGTGACGGAGACGTAAGAATACAATTCACCACCCCCTATCTCACCCGTGGGTGATCGTACGAGACGACTAAAGGATATAAAACGCATATAACATCTATGCGAGAGAAGGAAAACTCGAAACAAAACCCTATACCAACACGTCTGACTGGTATAGTAGATCAATTGCCCTTTCATTATGGAGGAGGCTCGAGCCCAACAGTGGGACGTGTATGAGCTGAGATAAATGATGAATGAATCATCTCAGCTCATATGCATATAAAATTACATTTTTAATTGCCATCTTGTATAGAAGTTATTTGTATATTTTAAACCTTAAATCTGTTTTACGGCACACAAGGGCAAAATAGAAAATTTTATTCTTACTCTGTAGATGACGTAAGGAGATGGATAGAAATTAAATGTTAGAAGTTAATAAATAATATTTGATTGTACACGAGCAATGGTGAGCACAGCTTGAGCAGCTGTCCCTCTTCGACCCCTCAGCATCTTTTGAGTCTCCAATGGCAATTGATCAGTCAGCTGCTGTCTCCAGACTAGTATTAGTTCCCGTACCCAATTACAGGTAGCTGCCAAAACGCATGTGTTCTGTTCGCATAGAAATAAAAAAAAAACAGTTTTTCGTTATTTATGTTATAACAACTTAAATCATCTAAATGGCTGACCCAATAGATATTGTTTACTTCTAAAAAACGGCAAATCATAAAAAGAAATATAAAAAAAAAAATAACCGCGCCACCCACAAGGTGCCAATTTTAAATCTAAGCCATTTTTGATTTCATTTAAATGTGTGTCAAAAAATTTAGAGGTAATGAGCGACAGAAACAATCCGAAAGTAACCGATTGGTTCCTTCCAAGGATCGATGTGCATTATAATCATAAATATATAAAAAGTTTATCAAAAACATGCTTGCGAGCGAAAAATTATTGTCACATATGGGACTCGAAACCACACCTATAGGAAATCCATTCCAATTGTCCTACCATTTAGACATGTGTGAGCTATCGTACGATAATCAAATTGTGGCTCGTATTATTTTGTTATCTTTATGGGAGACGTACGCCATTTACTGAACGACAAAATAATGCAAGCCATAATTTGGATGGTTTTCGTCATTGAATAATTTTTTGTATTTGAAGTAGATATATAAAATTCTTAATTTTATTATTGTCATAAGTTCATATGAAAAAGTATTAATACGAAAAACAAATAGATAATAATTATGTAATTATTACAATGGCTTAGGACTCACCTCATGTCCCTCACTATCAGATGTGGGCCCAAAATAAAACATGAGCTGCTTACACGCTTCGTAGAACTTGGTGATTGTTTTATACAAGTCCTGAAAACATTGTTTTTATAATTATATACCGTCATTAGATGGTGATAAGTCTTGTTTTAAAAAATAAATTACTGCTATTGGCAGATCGATTTACGATCTTAGATGGTGATACAAGTTAGTATACTATGGCTACTCATTAAGCCTAGTGTTCCTTTAACCAGCCTTATACTATCCCCAGGGAAGAATAAATGATTATTTCTCATTTAGTATTTTTAAACGTTCGCTATACTGGATATTAGAGATAAAGGAAGATAAAAGTAATAATTACCTTTGTCTGTTCAGCGTTGAGTAATATGGCTTTGCAGGTCTCACATAACTCTTGTGTGTAACGCAATATCATCGTCCGTGTGGATTCATCTTTCAATACGCGTAGTCTTTCTGTAATACATAACATGAATACATATATATATATATATATATATATATATATATATATATATATATATATATATATATATATATATATATATATATATATATATATATATATATATATATATATATATATATGTATATATATACTAGCTCCAACTGATTGTTATTTCTATATGTTAAGAAATGCCGACAAGAGACAACTTTACTGGAACGAGTGTAACCACCCATTACTTAAATGTGAGTGACGTAGAACCTTAGAACACTAAATGCGATTGTCAAACTGCCTGTTAAGTGTGGTTATTGTGATATTATTCTCCCTCCAAGGGCAGGTATATATCCAACAGCGGACGTGGATAAGATAACAGATGAATATAATGTAAGTGATAAACATTCAGTTCACACAAACAACGTTACAAGTACCTACAGCCAGATTTATTAACATACCTTTTACAGTACATGAGAAGTATACATTGATCTTTCGTAGAGCAGACTGGCCCGTAGCGTAGTAAGGTTCTTCACAATCTGCAAGAACAACATAATGTTTATTTTTTTAAATCAAGTTTTTAAATATATACTTCATCATTATTCTACTTTATCCCAATTGTTTGTGGTCGACGCTATATATACTATTCTTCCGTCGTATTTATTGCAAAAAATTGGTAATAATATGGGTTTATATGAAATTGCTGTTGTAACGTACTAGCCACTTTGAATTAAAATTAAACCTGCATGTTGTGTCAGATATCAAAGTGAAAGTGTTTTGAAACGAAAACTATAACATTCTAAATTTAAAAAATGTATGAGGTTTAATCGTTCGTTATTCAATTAGTTTTACATTCAGCTTTGAAGTGAACATGGAGACAGCGAAAATCAGAGTAATTTTCGAATACGAGTTCCGACTTGGGACTAACGCAGCAGAAACGGCTCGTAATGTCAATGATGTGTTTGAACAGGATACAGCTAACGAACGCACCGTGTGTTTTTGGTTTAACTGCTTTCGTAGTGGAAACTGGGACTTTGTGAAGAATAAACCACGAGGAAGACCAGCCCACTAAAGTAAATAACGCTGAATTGAAGGTGATGGTGGAAGCCGATAAGAGTCAAACTACCAAGGAATTAGCGGTATGGTTTGACGTTAGCATACCCACAATATTAACCTATGTATTTGCACCAAACGGGTAAAATAAAAATACTTGATAAATGGATGCCTCATGATTTGACTAATCTGCAGAGAGCAGCGCGCGTTGAAGCTTGTCTTATCCTGTCAAACCGGTACAGAAATGAAGGGATTTTGAACCGAATTGTGACGTGTGATGAAAAGTGGATTCTTTATGATAATCGCAAGTCGAACAACGCAATGGCTGACCCCAGGCAAACACCACATCAATGCCCTAAAGCGAAGCTTTCCCATAAAAAGGTGATGGTAACTGTTTGGTGATCACTTCATGGTGTAATTCACTACAGCGTTCTCAGATCTGGTCAAGCAATAAACGCAGATGTCTACTGTGCAGAACTCCGATCAACGATGGCGAAACTCGCAGTAAAACAGCCCCGACTTGTCAATCGATCTTCACCATTATTGCTCCATGATAACGTAAGACCTCATACTGCTCGAGAAACTATTTTAACACTACAAGACCTGCAGTTAGAAACCATACGTCATCCTCCGTACTCGCCAGACCTCGCCCCAATCGATTACCATTTTTTCCGCGGCTTGGACAATTTCAAGAAAAAAATTTTCTTCCGAGGAAGCAGTACAAAATACCTTCACACAGTTTGTGGAGTCCAGGACCCCAGAGTTCTATCGCAAAGGTTTAAATGATCTTCTAATTAGATGGCAGAAATGTATAGATAACGACGGTGAATACTTTGATTAAAGAAGTCTGTTTTATGAACAAAAAAAAATGGATTTAGTTTATCAGTACGAAACGGCAATTACATTATCTTAACCCGTACTAGTTTTGCCACTTGGTCAAAGCCCCATTCTTGACATCAACTCTCTTTGAGAATGCAATGGTTATCCGAATAGTAACATATGAGAATTGACTCAGCTCGATAATCGTCTTTTATGCCACTCATGAATTATGTAAGGATTCAAACAAACAAAGAAATTCTTTAGCTTTATGATAATAAAAATATATACAGGGAAAGTGCTAAACTGAAGGAATTGTAAAGTAACGGTATTTTAAGTTCGTTTTCATGTTCTGCCAAAATTCTCAGAAAAATATTCTGTAAGTTTTACTAAAGTCGTCGATTTCACTTGTTGCAAACAATGACTTTAAAATTAAATGCAACAATTGTCTCGTACGAGCTGGTTGGCAAATATTTTTTTTCTAGCTCATGGTGGCAAATGTGCAAGCAATACGCTTAATGGTAAGTGTTACTGTCGCCCATGGGCCTACTAAAACCCAACCAATTTGGGGCCCGGCTCTCTCGTTTACCGAACAAAGCGCAGCAGCACATTGTCACTATTTGGATGGCGATTTTCTGTGTGTGTTACTGCCGGACGATGAACCGGCCCTCGGTTGTAGACAGAAAACTGTCAAAATAAAATACTGAACATACCACAAGTGACGAGGACTAGTGCAGCAATGGCAGCATACAGATCCTTCAAAGCATTCAACAGTACACGCGACAATTTTTTGACATCTGCTTCATCGCAAGGCAACAATTGGGCCCTTGTCTGGAGCTGGAGTAGGAAAAGTTATATCAGAAAATATTTTTCTGTGAATTTAATTGTATAAATATTTTTCTGTGCGATGACAGAGTAAAATCACTGTCACTCTTTTCTTCCCCGTGGGAGATCAGAAAAGACGACTAAGGGGAGCAAGCAGAGAACATCACTGCAACAAAAGTAAAACTCATCTCACTCAAATAAAATTCCGTCTCAATCCGTTTCACAAGCATATCATAGCGAGTCAATTTCCCTTAAGATTAGTAAAAAAAAAATCGGCCAAGTGCGAGTTGTACTCGCGCACGAAGGGTTCCGTAAAACTAAAAATCTCGTTTGGTCAACAATTACATTCCCAAGGAGGGTTGACGTCTGGCAGGGGGCCGGTCATAAAACTATTGCCAACAATTTTTACATTATGTACTATGAAAGAAGAGTACATATTGTATCGATCCCAAGTAATTGGGATTTTTTTTTTCTTTTTTTAGGGGTGGGTTACGGTCGACGCTCTTCTCGCACCACTCCGTCCGGGGCGACAGAGGGGCGTACGCACGCATACCCGTAACCCACCCACAAACCTCGCCTCCGTCGTTGTACCGGCCACTGGAGCAGCGTGAACTTGTCGTCAGTGGCCGGCCCGGTAGTAAATAAAAATTAGTAGTTTTAATAAATATTAAAACTACTAATTTTTAAAACATTTAATGAACACGTTTTTAAACTATTTTATTTATAATATTATATTATTAAATTATTATAAATAAATTTTGCAAAAATAAATAGCAAAAAGAGCTCGGCGACGGTGAGATTCAAACTCGCGCCTACGGTGTCTTAAACCAGCGCCTTAGACCACTCGGTCACGCTGCCTGTTCATTGTCAGTGCAAAATTAACTGCTGCTTGTTAACCATACACGTTCAGGTGAAAAGGGGTAGTGAGTTTAAAATGATTAAAAATATTTTTTTTATATGATGTAATCAAAAATTTACAGTTTTTACAATTTTTCCTTCATCTGTGCTATAAGACGTTGCTCCGTTCCAAATTTCAAGATTCTCAGTTCACGGGAAGTACCCTGTAGGTTTTGATTCCCTTGCGAGTGTCGAAAATTTGCAGAAATTTGCGACATAAATAGCTGTATCTTTTGATTGCGTTAGCTTAAAAGTTTGATTTTTTCACAGCTCTAAGGGACAGTAGACCTGAGTATTTGATATAAATTTCAGCTTGATACCTCCACGCGTTCCAGAGAAAAAGAGTCTTGACAGACAGACAGACAGACGGACAGACGGACAGACGGACGGACGGACAACAAAGTGATCCTATAAGTGTTTCGTTTTTTCCTTTCGAGGTACGGAACCCTAAAAAGTAATTTATTACTAATAAAAAAACGAAAAATGATAATTTTCAACAAAATATAAACATTTTCAGCAAAATCATTTTGCTCAGTAAAACTTCATTAAAATCGTTGTGATTTAAGACTTAATGAAACAAAAATGCGTCACGATAAAGACACAAATGCATAATCGTATAGATTTAAATTGGCGAGAGAATGCTATAGAATACCTTACACAGTGTTTTTTCACTCCCAACGTAAAAAGAGAGTGGTTATAAGTTTGGTCTTTCTGTATTCTTGTATATGTTCTTTAAATATAGAAGATGTTACACTTTGGCTGCCAAAATTTACTAACACATGCACTTTTTTACTTTTTTGTTATTTCAGAGACGTGGGTGAATAATGATAATATCACAGAAATTCCAAATCTTGAATTCACTAATTATAAAAGACCAAATACTAATGCAAGTGAAAAAGCAATTCATTATAATGTTCAGATTGATTATGGTAGGCCAGTGATAATTATAACAATTTATATTTCTCCCAACCAATCAGTAAACACAATCATTAAATTCATACACAAAAAATTGGTTGACACTCCACAAGTATGACGAATTCTCAAAAGAGATTACGCTAAAATTGCTATGATTTTAAGTGGAAATTTTAATGCAATTCTTTCATCAGCTGTAGTGCTCCCTTTAATTGAGTTCATTCACACAAAATTTGATTCAAAATGTGCAACAATTGCACTTGTTCCAAAGATATGTAAATCAAATTACAAACTAGAACATTTGTTTCGTATTTTAGTTACCGCAAGCCTCTCTTATAAGTAAGTTCTAAGCAATTAATTTAATAAAAAGCTATATTTATCTAATCTTCTAGTAGACTATTTTATGAAGTTTCATTTCTACCGTATGTAATTTGCACATACACACACACACACTTTTTTTTAGTCACGGAAACGCGATTACTACATCACCTACCAGACTCAATTGCATTTTTAAATCATTCAGAGACTTATTCAAATTAGCACTCAAAATTTCATCCAAGTCGGTATGATAAAGATAAAGTATTAGTATAAATACCTCTTCATCTATTTCCTTCTGATATGTTGTGATAGTTTCTAAAGCATGTGATACACTGTTGTTGAAACTGCGCTTTTCTGTGATTTGACATCTGTCGAGCTCAGCAATACCTGTCCACGTTAAATAATGTCATCATAATTTGTACTAATTACATTGACAGATCCTTTATATTATGAAATATCCTTACTATAAAACTGAAGAGTTTTTGTTTGAACGCGCTAATCTCAGGCAATACAAATTGGTCCCAAAATTCATATTGTATAAAATGGCCTATTTA
Organism: Lymantria monacha; assembly: GCA_905163515.2. NCBI lineage: Eukaryota > Metazoa > Arthropoda > Insecta > Lepidoptera > Erebidae > Lymantria > Lymantria monacha. The sequence goes on along the minus strand of LR991107.1, from coordinate 20,271,234 downwards.
TCGAGGTTGTTTTTTAGCTACAATACACAATAAGCTACGATAGATAGGAGCTAAGTAGTGTTTATATATATTAACAAATAGGGAGAAGTTAAAAAAAGCAATTGTTCCCGTAACTGCTGAGATAACAAAAATGGTAATTGATACATTGTGGATGTTATTAATGTAGATATTATTAATGCCACGGATCGACAAGAATTTGCAAACAATGCTATTTTTATTCTTAATGACAGTTGTAAAATTTAACTTCATATTCTAATTATGCTTTTTTCATTGCCTGAAAAACACTAACAATGAAAATTTCTCTAAAACCTAGCTAGATCGATTTATCGCTCCCGTAACCTCCTGCATACAAAATTTCAGGACTTTTTTTATTGAACAATTTCTTGCATTCTAAATAGGCGTATAGAAATATATAAGAACTACATTTTTAAAGATATTAAATAGATATATACTTACTTTGTCGACAAAATTGCACAAATTTGTTGAGGTACTCATCCAGCTGTTCATGTACTAGTAGTACTATTTGCTTGTTCCGACTGTCAGGTATTGCGTGCGGACAACATTTTGAAATCATTTCCGTAGCAGATCGACGGAGGTGCTCTACAGCTGACATTAGCATCATCAAACATTCGGTCCTGTTAATAGTTGGATCAGTCACCTGAATAGAGTAAATCTATATAGTTATAATATTTGAGTTAGTAGCACTTGGGACACTGAAACTAAATTAGATTTAATGTCCCTTTATGAAAATTTAAAAAGCTTTCGCGACCTATCAGTGTGATGACTCCAGATCTCCCAATTATGTATTTCAACGTTGAAAAGATATCTGGAGAAGACTTAATTCTAGTATGAGCAATCATAATTCTATTGCTCTTATCCCAATTACTTGGGGTCGACGCAATATGTAAACATGCTCATTGGCAAACTTATTGCCAATAGTTTTATGACCGGCCGTCTGTCTGACGTCAATCCTCCTTGTGAATATAATCGTTGACCAAACGACATCAATTGGAAATGACCCAGGTCGATATAAAGCTCTTAATCGTCTTTGCCGACATTCGTGAATAAAGTAAGGATTGGTAGTATTCGTAGCCACTACTTACTACACAGCATTTTATACCATATCTAGAATGGGCAATATAACCATTAAAATATCATATTGATTGTCATACAACAGCTCACACTTGTCTAAATGGTAGGATGATTGGAACGGATTTTCAATAGTCGTGGGTTCTAGTCCCACGTGTGACAATCATTTTTCTATATTCTTTCTGCGTGAATGAACGTTGTGCAGAGAGTAATGATGACCTACATATGAGCTAACGTCTGAAGTATGAGTGTGTATCTATTTAGTTGTAAATGTGAATCAGGTGATGTCACTTGATTTTTAACCCCGTTTTATAATTTTAATAACTTCAAAAGTATAACCAATACCTTAGCGATCGCAGTGAATAGGATCTTTGCAGTAGTGAAAGTATCACAGGCTTGTATCTCCAACGCTGTGTTTGTCCCTTGTGGCATTTGTTTTATTACTGTCTGCGTTAAAGCTTGTAGGTTCGATGCATTGTTCCGAGCAGTACGTGATAGATCTGCTAGCTACACAAATTAATGTCATTATAATCAATGTTTGTAACAATGTCTATTTAAATTCTATGCCCTCATATTATTCTACATGAGATTTGCGGTTACTAATAAAATACAAGCACAGATCTTAAGAGAAATTAATCTAGAAGCATGACATTATATATTACTATAACATAGTTACTTTACCATGATATATGGTTGTTAAATGCGATTTTAACGTAAAAATGTTAGATAAAATTAAAATGAAGAAATAAAACAAAAGTATACAACAGAAAAAAAAGAAACATTAAATCGAAATAGGCAAGCCATGTGTGTAGAATGGAAAATAATAGGTGAGCCAAGAGAAATCAATAGAATGGGTTCCGAGAATATAAACGGATAAAAACAAATAAAACACTGGTAAGGTATATACCTACTATAGTTAAAGAAAGATACGGATCAAACTGGAGATGACAAGCAACAGAGAGAACTGGTGTAAACTGAGGGAGGCCTACGCTAAAGAGGTGACTTCCAGAAATCAAAATTACCACATAATTTTATACTATTAAGATATTGAATGATTGCGGTAGAATAAAGCCTATTCTTATTTATTTTTTGTAATCTCGAAATAAAATTCTATGTTATTTCCTGCCAGTATCACATAACGATTTAACTGTTTACCTATTATAGAAGATACTTGTGCGTAATAAATGTAGATGATTTTTACAATCATCTACTAAAAAGGAAGGACTCATCATCATATACACATAATATATGCTGTTAAAATATAAGTATTCATAATATGTAATACGAGTAAATATCACCTTCTTCGGAATCCCATGACTAGGTCCGGGGCTGAGACGGGATATTAGGTCTCTAGACACCTCACCGAATTGTTCAGCTGCTTCGCTAAGGATCTGAAAATATTACTATATTAATATAACATACATATATTACGTATCATTTTAGTAACATAACAAAGACTAGCATATATTTTCTAACTAGGTGTTAAATCTTCGTTGAGTAGCTGTCACGGGATGATGAACGACGGAGCGTAGGATGACTCCCACTAAGTGGACTGACCTCTAAAGCCGCACGGAACCGTTAGACTCAAGTGACATAGGGTCGTTTTAAGTGAAATTCTCGTAGACGTCTATGGACTTGAGAAGAATACAATATGTTACAATCTGCCATTCTCTAATGAATCCCCAAGAGAACCGCATAAGTAATCTCTTGGAAAATCAATAACACCAACTACATTTGCCAACTTGTCTATCAAGCGCTTTAATTATGGTATTTTCTACCCTTTGGTAGACTGATAATGCAATATGATAAAATAAAATTTTACGTGGCTGGTTTCACGAAAACATTACTTAACATAATTCTATGGTCAGCATAATATTAACTCCATCAAATTGAAATGTTATAATATAAATTATAATGTCTATATAGCAAACGTCTACCAAATAACTTTTTTTTTACGGTGGATTACGGTCGGTGCACTCCTCGCATCACTCCGTCCGGGGCGACAGAGAGGCGTAAGCACGCACACCCGTAACCCACCCGTGGCACGTCGCCTTCGTCGTTGGGCTGACCACTGGAGCAGAGTGACTTGACGTCAGTGGTCGGCCCGACAGAATACCCCCTGAGGAGTACCCTCTCCTCGACCGACGTCCTCCCCTCGTGGACGACACCGGTCTATCTCCACGCGGTCGGCCTCTCGACGGGTGACGGACTAATTCCTTGATCCAGTCACCCGCGGCCCCGGCTAGGGCGGCATCAGACGCAGGTAATCGCGCCTGCGCCGTCCCAGTCGCTGGTAGCGGCTTGCATCGTCGAGGAGACGCTCCTCGCACACGCACTCCGCCAGCTCGTTCCGTGAGACTACTGCCTCGCAGAAGGCTGCGACCGCGTCTCAATTCCTGACGCTGTCGAGCATCGCCCTGGCGATGGTCGGCAGCGTCAGGTCGGCACCGATGATTGCGACGAGTTCACGACGCTGATTTGTCCAGGTGGCATAAACGAGCCTTGGAGCGAGCCTGCGCAAATGCTCCCGGAAACACCAATGCCCGTCGAGCACCAGGCCCAAATACTTCATATGGGCCCGGATGCTGATATCAACCAAATTGACGGTGATCAAGACGCCGATGGGAGGGCCCATGCGGGGCCCATATAACAAGAGGGCGCCCGTCTTATCCAGGGTCACCCTCAACCCCAGCGCCTCGATCCGTCTGATGATCTCCTCGGTGCCGAGAGTCGCCGGGCTTGCCGCCTCCGCGTGACGAGCGTGTCGTCGGTGTAACAGATCACGCCCAGCCCGGGCGGGAGGCTGCCCCTCAACGCCCAGTCGTAGCCGATGTTCCACATGGTAGGTCCGAGGACCGGCCCCTTTGGGACACCACACGTCATGGGCGTTCGCACAACGTTCCCAACTCGGTTGGTGTAGAAGACGCCGCGCCCCTCCAAATAGTCTGCCACTAGCCGCTTCACGTAAACTGGCACCCCGTGGTATCGGAGCGCCTCCCGGACGCAGCTAAATGGCAGACTATTGAATGCATTGGCGATGTCCATGGACACCACCAACAGCGCTCCTCCGCCGGTGACGGCCTCAGTCGCCACGGCCCTCAGGCGCAACAGAGCCGCGATTGTCGAACGACCCCTCTTAAACCCAAACTGGACGTCCGACCGATCGGGCCCCGTGCTGACGAGGTGCTGCTCGATGCGGGCAGCCAGCACCCTCTCCAGTATCTTGCTCGCATTGTCGAGCAGCACTATGGACCTGTAGCCCCAGGCCGACTCTGGAGAACGTCCTGGCTTCGGCAGGAGCACCAGGCTCCCCTCCTTCCAGCACCCAGGGAACCGCCCGGACGTCTGCCTCCCGGTCGGTGTCTGGCGAAGCCTTGACCGGGGGGTCTACCAAATAGCTAAAGGAAGTTCGTTCCAATCGGGAGTCCATAGACTCCTTACGCATTTTTTTGTGGAAAGATATAGTCTGTACCCTCTCCAATCTGGCAAGAAACCACGAGGCTCTATACCTAACGTATGCGCTCCACATCCCCATTGAATTAATTACTGGTATCGAACCCTTGACCTCGGTGGTCATTGCGGGGGGTTACCCTTTCGAGTACCGTCTCCAATATATACTATTGCAGATATATAAGAATTGTATATCGTAAATTCAGAGAAATTATTTTTTATATGAAGATAGTTCATCTGAGCACAATTTATCAAAAAGATAATACCTAATAATATTAAAAACACTTTGTTGTATGATTTTTCACCCTGGGCCAGATATTATGCCCGGATTGGTTGGCTAGGGCCAAACTGTGAGAATTGGAGCCACGTACAGGGATACACCACAAATCAATTCCTAAATCGTAAGAATTCTGTTATTACTTTTTAGAGAATTGCCTCTTTGCAGTATCTAGTGAGCCACAAAACTTAAAATTATCAATTGTTTGTGATTTTCTTTTCAGTGAATTTGATGTTGCTTAGATAAACTATCTTCTCGGTAAATTGTATTTGATAATTTAATTTCAATGAATTGACATCGACTCATTTGGTAAGACTAGAATTTATGAAATTATTATGTTAAGGCACTAGAGACGATTAAAAAATAAAAAAAGAATTAACTTCCAAGCATTACCGTATTAGTCGTCCTACTGTCAATACTCTGAGCAGTTCCAAGAATCGAAGTACGTAATTTCAAGTATACATTATATAAGCAGCTATTTATCCAGAGAATAGTGTTTCGCCACCAATTGCTAATCTAAAATAATAGTATTTCAAATAACATTTAAAAGGTTTTTAATATGCTAAGGGATAGATTTTCCGTGTGGTGACGGAGTAAGAATACTATTCACCACCCCATATCTTACCCGTGGGTGATAGTAGGTACGAGACGACTAAGGGATATAAAAGGCATATAACATCTAGCATAGGCAAGAGAAGGAAAACTCGAAACAAAACCCGATACCAACACGTCTGACCAGCGCGGTATAGTAGGTTAATTTCCCTCCCATTACGGAGGAGTCCCGAGCCCAACAGTAGGACATTTATGGGCTGTGATTAGGATGATGATGAAAGGAGAGAAATGCATAAAAATAGAAATGAGCCACATTATTTTACTCATTTTCTAATAGTTTCTGCCCGCAGCTTCACTAGTATAAAAATTGACTATACCAGGATAAATATTTATCCCAATCCGTTTAACGGATTATGCTTCATTAAGGAAATATGATATTTAACTTTTCTAAAGGAAATATTACCAGGACAGAAGTATCATAAGTATTATTTTAGGAAATGCTCAATCTATTTATCAATTTCAATTAAAATCAGATCACCCGTTTACGCGTGATAGAATAACAATCCATATAACAACACCCAAATATCCAAACATATTCACAAGCTTTCAAATTTATAATATAATATTATTAGAGTTTCCTCATATGAGCATAACACGATGATGCACTCACAAATAAATGCAATATACCACAAAAGACTTCACAAATATACAAAAAACGAGAGGTGTCAAGGGACACCCGGATGGAACGAAGTTCTATTTTAATTATATAATTTTTTTCTGCCTTAAGCGATTTTTATCATTATATTTTAGCCAATTTGCAAAATATCTTTATAAATTATAGCCTATGTGTTATTCTGATGTGCAAGCTATATTACTATAAAGTTTCATCAAAATCCATTCGGTAGTTTTTACGTGAAAGAGCAACAAACATGTTCACATCCATACATTATTACAAACTTTCACGTTTACAATATATTAATAAGATAATAATAGGATATACAATTCCACTACACTACCAAAACTTTTAGGCCCCGAGCTCGAACGCGAGCGACATGAAATTAATTTCGTTGCGCATTATTTTGATTTTGCTATATCTCTTAAGGTATTGATTTAATTTGCATGGTCTGAAGGAAAAAAAATATCTTCATGAAATGCTCAAGCCATCTAATGTATTTAAAATGATAAGGATTAATACAGTATTTGTGTAAATAGCTTTTCAATTATCGTTTTATAATAGGCCATTTTTTAAAGTATTAAAATGTATATCCTTAAGAGATAGACATATACCATCGCGGACTTTTTTGTAGGCCTTTTTTAGCTGTATAATACTGTAGTACTTTATTTTAATCTATTTCGTAGGGTTCAGCCAGCGTTTGCAATGTAAGCGCAAAATAATGTGTTTATTTACGACATCACATTAGAAAGCTCTAAAATTATCAGTGTTTCTCTACTACATTATGCATATATTATACATATAAACCTTCCTCTTGAATCACTCTATCTATAAAAAAACCGCATCAATATCCGTTGCGTAGTTTTAAAGATTTAAGCATAAATAGGGATATAGGGACAGAGAAAGCGACTTTGTTTTATGTTGTGTCGTTACAACTTTGTTGTGTCGGTCTTAATTTTTTCCGTCTAGCCCCCTTTCGCAACGCGCGATAAGGAACTTCGTTCCAATTAACGATCACAAATAACACCCAGATTCAGAACAATAGTAGATTGCATAAAGAAATGTCCTAAATAGGAATCAAACCGACTATATTCACATGTTAGATCACTACTTAGACCATTCTGCCATTTGTGTCATTGACAAACTTAAACTCACTTATAGTCGTCACATTTAGTCCAATTAGCTTCGCAGTATAATGCGCGTCAGACAATTTTTTTTTATTGTCTACGATGACAAACGAGCAAACAGCAAACCTGATGGTAAGTAATGCTCTTGCATATGGACCCAGCAACACCAGGGGTACAGCCAGACCGCTGCCTACCGTGAAGAAAGAGCTCTTCTTAAACCTCGTTTGAAGAAGGACATGTCATAGCGCTCGGTAAACACAGCAGCAGATAGTTCATTCCAGATCTTGCATGTACTTGGGAGAAATGATCGCTGAAAACGTACAGTCGAAGACCGTATTGTTTCCAGGTGAAATGAATGAACCCTGCTACGGCGTCGAGTGGTACGGTGGTAAAACGGTGACGGTGGTACCAAGTCAAACAGTTCCTCAGAACACTCCCCGTGAAAGAGCCGGTAGAGTACACAGAGTGACCCAAAGTCTCTCCGCCGCTGCAGCGACTCTAGTCTGTCCGTGAGATTGGGATCATCGACAATTCGAACTGCTCGTCTTTGTAGGGAGTCAAGTGGGTCTAGCTGATATTTAGGCGCGCCTGCCCAGAGATGAGAGCAGTACTCCATGTGAGGACGAACTTGTGCTTTATATAGCACAAGACGTTGTCTCGACGTGGAGTACCGCCTAGCCCTGCTCAGCATGCCCAACTTTTTGCTTGCCAATTTGGCTTTGTCCTCCAAATGACTCCCAAACTGGACTTTGTTCGATATTTCGACGCCGAGGATCCCAATACTCTCGGAGATTTGGAGAGTTACTCCTTGGAACTGAGGCGCCATGATAAAAGGATCCTTCTTCGCAGTGAACGCGCAAACTTGTGTCTTAGTGCGATTGAACTGGACTAAATTCCGTTCGCCCCATTTCGAGGCCCACCCTAGAGAGCGCTCGACTTCAAACACAAGTTGAACCCGTCTTTTCTGTAACATACTCCGAGGGACATTCTGATGCTCGGTGTATCGCTCGTCACCCGTGCTGTCATCCGCATAGCAACGAATACTCTCTATGGAGAGAATATCATTGATATGCAGAATAAACAACGTCGGGGAGAGCACCGAGCCTTGTGGTACACCAGCATTAATGGTCATGGTCTCGGAGCAGGAGCCGTCGACGACTACTTTTATGCTCCGATCATCCAAAAAACTGGTGATCCAATTACAGAGTCCCTCGGGGATTCCATATGATGGTAGCTTCGATAGAAGAGCCCCGTGCCAAACCCTGTCGAACGCCTTCGCGATATCTAGGCTGAACGCTAGCGCCTTGCCCTCCAAGACCTCTGCCCAACGGTGTGTGAGGTACACAAGAAGATCACCAGCGGACCGGTCATGACGAAAGCCATATTGGCGGTCACTGATCAGCTGATGATCCTCAAGGTACTTCAGAAGCTGATGGTTAATTATTTTCTCCATTATCTTGGAGAGCAAGGATGTAATCGCAATCGGCCTGTAATTCGACGGGTCCGACCGGTCTCCCATTTTCGGAATCGGGTGGACATGGGCTACCTTCCACGATGGAAGATGGAACCCTACAAGTATCATAGGAAAGTCGGTATAAGCGCGTGAGGACGGGGGTCAACTCGGGGGCGCACGTTTTCAGGACCACTGCAGGGATATCATCCGGCCCGCTCAACTTATGTACGTCTATTAGCCGCAGCTTCCGCCTCACCGCTCGCTACGTAATGCGGATTTTAGGCAGAGAGCTTTCACACCGCGGGATGATAGGTGGTGTGGCAGCTCCAGCGTCCAAAGTCGAGTTACAGGCAAAGAATTGACCTAAAAGATCGGCCTTCTCCTTTGCACTGTGGGCTAGTAAAGTAATGAATCCGAAGAATGGAAACAGGCAATGAAAGAGGAGTATGAGTCCCTCATTCACAATAATACTTGGTCTTTAGTAGATTTACCTGGTGGGAAGAAGGCTATCCCATGCAAAAGGGTTTTCAAACGAAAATTTGATCATACTGGAGAAATCACTCGTTATAAGGCTAGACTTGTAATTAAGGATTACAAGCAGAAAAAAGGAATAGATTACAATGAGATATACGCACCTGTTGTACGATACACGTCGATTAGATATCTCATAGGTATAACTGCAAAATACAATCTAGAAATTCATCAAATGGATGCCATTACAGCATTTCTGCAAGGGGATGTTGATGAAGATATTTACATGTCTCAACCACCCACTTTTGATCGAGGAGAGAAAGTATGCCATTTAAATAAAGCTATATATGGTCTTAAGCAAGCCAGTAGGCAGTGGAACAAAAAGCTGAACTCCGTCTTGTTAGAAATTGGCATGAAACGATCAAAACTTGATCCTTGCATTTATTTTCGTATATTGAGCAGAAATGATATTTTATTTATTTCTGTATACGTCGACGATCTACTTTTATTTTATAATCGTTCTGAAACTGGCGAAGAAACAAAAAGAAAACTCAAAGATAACTTTAGTATGAAAGACATGGGAAAAGCAAAACAATGTATTGGATTCAGAATAGAACGTGAAGATCAAAATAAAATATCACTGAATCAATCAATATATATTAAAAAGATACTTACTCGTTTTAGTATGGACAATTGCAAGCCAGTCTGGACTCCATGTGATCCAAACATTCAATTAAAGAGAGCCGAAAGTGAGGAACAAATATTGAGAAACGTACCTTATCAAGAAGCTATTGGGTGCTTATTATATTTGTCACAAGGGACAAGACCTGACATAACATATATTGTAAATTCATTGAGTCGGTACAATGGGCAACCCACTGCAGAGCATTGGACTACACTAAAGAGAGTCTTAAGATATTTAAAAGCCACCATTGATTATAAATTGACATATGATGGAAACTCAGAAGGCAACATTACAGGCTATTGTGACGCTGATTGGGCCAGTCATTCTGAAGACCGTAGATCCTGCACTGGATACGTTTTTATCCTTCAGGGTGCTGCAATGAGTTGGTGCTCAAAAAAGCAACTAACTATAGCCCTGTCAAGTACGGAGGCTGAATACATGTCCCTGGCCACTGCCGTGCAAGAAGCGATTTGGCTGAAACAATTAGATGAAGATTTTTGGCCTGAATCATCAGCTATCCCTATTGTTGTTTACTGTGATAATCAAAGTGCCATTCGCATTTCAGGAAATGAAAGTTATCATCAACGCAGCAAACACATCGACGTTCGCTATCACTTTATTAGAGAGAGGATTGCTGCCAAACAAGTCCTAGTAAAATACCAAAGGAGTCAAGACATGACTGCGGACATTTTGACCAAAGGACTGCATAGACCAAAACATGAAGCTTTCAGCAGAGCGATGGGTCTGCGTTCAGGAGAGAATGTTGGGAGAAACGCAGACAGACACGCAGCGCCTAGTACAATTTAATAGCAATACACACATATATATACCTGCTCGTTAACTTGTATAGGCGCTCTCCTTCTACAATATATAATTTCATAGTGCAATGTCATTGTTAATTAAGTTAAAATAAATAATTTTCTATAGTTTAAACAGTCTTAATCTTTTCTTATTTCTTCAAAAAGAGCAAGGTAGGCCGCGCCGTCTCGAGTTTTGAGTTGGTGGAAGGCGTCGAGATTGCTGTGTAAACCCCTAATGTTGCAAAAGTCCACGTCTAATGTGGATAGAGGGACCGCCGTATAAAACCTTCTCTTTTTGTGTTTCCTTTTCATTACGGAACTCCGGTTTCCCACCCCGGCACGACAACTCCGCAACGGGATTTTTGCCGGTTGGCGGGACAGCTTCCCAGGGGGGATAGTCCTGGGCTCGAGTCCCCTGCTGACCGGCAGGTGGCCGGCGGTGACCATTCCAACCGGGTCTTCCTGTATCCCATATCAGCCCCTCACGCCCAATGCCCCAACCAAGACCTTACCACCGTAAATTTCAAGCATCACCAGAACCCACCACACGAAAACACACCCGGAAAGTTAGCTCCAACTCTCTCGCTCACCGAACGAAGCACAGCGGCAAAAGCGCTACTCATACGTCGATAAAACAGGTCAAAGGCATAACAAGAGTCAGCAGAATATTATTACATATAGTTCAGCTAACATAGCGTATAGTCTAGCAAGCATCAGAAAGTTGTTGTGTATATATATATATATATATATATATATATATATATATATATATATATATGTATATATATATAAATATATGTCATCAGGTCAAGTAATAATAAACCTGAATCTATCCACAATTGTCGTATGGCGTCGCTGGACTATCCAGCTGACGTAGCACATGATCTAGAAAGCATGAAATATGCATGTATTTAGTGTGCATGCATGAGTTCAAATAATAACACACCTCTGTCTGTCCAGCGTTATTATATTCTATAGTATGTCTGACGTTACATATAGTCCAGCCAGCGGCACATAGGCGTTGAAAGTCTTCCTGTATGCCATGATAGTCATCTGCTTCGCGCAATTTACCTACATCTAAAACGATATTTGACATATAAGGTGCAAGAAATTTATTTAGGTATTCTATTTATTCTTCTTTTTCTGATATTTTTGTGTGTGATGTTCTAATAAGTTTTGAATAGTTTCTAACCAATTATTTAGTTTAAAAATATTTTGATATTCTATATTTGGTGTTACTTTTTGTGAGTTTATTGTGTAATAGAGGAACTTCTAGGTAAGCTTTATAAAGTTAGATTAGGTTTCAGACATGTGATATAGTTACCACATTTTATATTAATCAATTAGTTTTAGATGTTTTTTATTCTTTTCTCTCAAGATCACTAACACAACAAGCTCAATGATTGCAAATAAGGATTAACCAAAATATATATGTACCTTCCATGATTTGCGGAATGAGGTCAGCAATTATGTTCACAGCACGCTGAGCCGTCGCATATTCAGAGCTTTTACCATCTATTCAAACATAATTTTAATTAATAAAAGAACCTGTGCTCCTCATTTTGCAGAAGACTATATGTGGTAGTTACTACATATATAAGATGTGGTTAGACGTAGCCAAAAAGCACGTAGAGACATATTATTTTTTATTGCTTGTGGTGGCAAACGAGCAAGCAGCACAACTGATGGTAAGTGTTACTACCGCCCACGGATATTTGCAATACCAGAGTACAGCTAGGCTGCTGCCCACCAATATTGTAATATTGTCAATCAGTCCGGTTGAGAGATCGCCAGAAAATTCACAAACCAAAACTCAGTAACAACGCAGCGGTGGTAGCGTTTAGCTGTGATAACATCTCTACAAGTAGTTGCTTTTCTTCTTCAGATACAGTTTCATGTGCTTCCACAGATAACTTTCGCTAAAACAATAAAATGAGAATGTTAGAAAACCATTATAAGATATCAAAATTACTTTATACGAATTACTTTATTCTTTTAAATAATTTATAGAGATCAGTGTTATTGATATCAATATATATATTATATATATATATATACTCTCTTTCTATACTCACTTTCATACCTACTCGCTCTCTTACGTCGTCGTTACGAATGCGGTCGGTCAGCCTAACTCCACAGATTTTCCGCAGAGATCGCATTTCGACCGCATTAATTTTACTTTCATACTCTTTTCTGCATACCCAACTCTTGCTTCCATACAGTAATGTTGGGACAAGCACTGCGTTATGTATTGCTACACGTGCCTTCTGGCTGAGGTGGTGGCTACCGAGAAGTTGCCCCAACGCTCCGTTCACTCTATTTCCCGCATTCACTCTTCGCTCTATATCAGTGGTGTACCTTCCATCTCGGCTAAATCCACATCCAAGATATACAAATTCACCCACTTGCTCTAGTATATCATTACCTATTGTTACTCTTACATCTGTTCTGGCTTCGTCTCTTTCAAAGACCATTATTTTGGTTTTGCTCACATTCACGCGTAGACGCGCGTTTCTTACAATCTATATTAATATAATTATCAATATATATATATATATATATATATATATATATATATATATATATATATATATACATATATATATATATACATATATATATATATATATATATATATATATATATATATATATATATATACATATATATATATATACATATATATATATATATATATATATATATATATATATATATATATATATGTGTGTGTGTGTGTGTGTGTATTAATACATGGGTGTTTCAAATAATTTGAAGCACATCTTAATTACTTTGATTCATATTATATAATAAAATAAATATCAATTACTAGAGTAGTACTAGCTCGGAGGGTTAAAATTTTAAATAACGTTATAACATATTTGAGATATTTATCGAGCAAATAAAAGCCATGTAACAGATAACGCCTAGTAATATATTAATAATCAAAATGTGCTTATCAAGTCCTTTCAATTCACACTTAACATCGCTCTGTACAGTTATTTTTAAGATAATGGATTCAAAAATAATATATTATGGTCAAACCCTTTTTTTATTGTTGTTAAAACCTTCTTCGTAATCGGGGAACAAAAACGTAACAAAATTGTCTTGAATGTTTAATTTCATTCTAGGGTGCTTGTTGATTTGACTTTGTTAATTATTTAGATTTTTATTATTTTGTTGATGTTGATTATTTATTATTCTAGACGACCCTGTATTTTAATTTAGACATCTATTCATATATCGATGAAAAGTGCATTTAATTCAATAGTAAAATATTTACTGTCTGCAAATTTTATCTTACTTAATTGGCTTTCCAAGTGAATAACGCATCTTATTTTCAGAAATAAAGATCTTCGAACCGAATGTAGTGCAGTAGATTTTACATTATGAGTCTACAAGTATACATACAAGAAAGACAGGCAAATTTAAAAAAAAATGTTGTTTTGACTTTTGTTGCTCTAATGGAGATCTACAAAGACCCAAAATATTATATGTTTCTTCAATGTCCATATTGTTTAAAGTTTTTGTTATAATTTCATTGTATCTCTTGTATCTCTCGTAAATATCAGAAATTTTTATAAATTACCTTTTTTATTAGATGTTTAGCTTTTAGGAATAAAATTCTAGTGTCAACTAGAGTCTTGATAAAATGTTGCCGCTGATTTGAATGCTTTGCTGATGATACATTCTTCTCATCCTCACCTGTTAATATTATCATGTTAAACTTATTACCAATCTTATTACAATGTTAGTACTAAGTACCTTGTGACGCGAGGGATTTCACAAAAATGCAGTTCATAATCATTCATTTTAGCTGATATACCTCCCACTGCTGGAGTCGAGTCTACTACATCAATAGTAGGGCTTTAACCTACTATAACACACTAGTCAGACGCGTTAGTATAGTGTTTTATTTCAGGTTCTCATTCTCTTTAACATATGTTATATGCGTATTATACTCGTTAGTTCTCTTTTACGACACTCTAGGGCAAGATGGTGGATGATAAATCCTATTCTTACTCCATCACCAAATAGATAGATAAAATATGCAGTTAAATAATAAAATTACGCCCAGACTCAGAACCCTGATTTGGAATTTGAAACTACAACAAAAAGAAATCGCTATTTAGTTCACTCAACCGTCAGTGCAGTCGAATTAACTTCGTCTAATGAGATCCAAGATGGTTAAAAGTGCTTCGCGAATCAACCAAAGTTTAAAATTTTGGTTTCATTTACCGTATCGTGGATATAGTATCCTACGGTAGATCACCATCATTAACATCATCATCATTTAGCATTTTCCCAACTACTACTGGACGTAGGCCTACCCAGAGTTGAGGGGAGAGTGACGTATGCGCCACGTTTTATATACTGCCACCCACTTTCTTGTTAGATTTTTAGCGTCTACGTCACTTTCCTTCTTAGGTTTTTAGCGTCACAATATGAGGAATCCTACAATTTATAAATTAGTGTTAGTGATGGAATTACCTTTAAAATTATGAGAACATAAGGTACATAATCACATAAAGGTAAATTTTGTAATAGGAAAAAGGCAAAAATCACAATTCACTTCTACTACTGATTGCTCAATTGATGATTAAAAAACAACGTTAATACATGTGGTGACGGACCAAAAATACAATTCATCTTCTTTCATGCAGGGATGGTACAAGAAGGCTAAGGGACAAAATATACACAGAATTTCGATGCAAAAGAAGCTAAAGTCGATATAAAATCTTATGCAAAACCATAGTCCATCATCCTTGGTATATTGGGTTAGTTTATTAAGCAGTGGGTTACTTATGTAATTGCGCTAAGAAGAAATATGTTCAATGTAGTTAACACAGTTCTTTTTTTCTTGATAAGTAAAACCTCAGGTTCGATTATCAGCAAGATTTATTTAGTGATTGAATGATCATTAATGAAACCATGGACGTAGACCTCGCAGCGGTAGCAAATTGTCTGTAGCTTGGTCTTATTTTCTAGTAAATGTACCCTTTATCTTAGACTTACCAAGATTATGTAAAGATATTACGACATATTCGAGATTTTCTTCAAAGTTCTCATTTAAGAAAAGCGTTTCGTGGCCATAAATAAGATGATCACCATCCGCTTGCTGTTCCTAGTAATATTAGTATACATTTAGAAGGTTAAATGCTTTTGGCTAATTAGAAATTATTCACTAAAGTGAGTGTTAACCATTCTTTCGCTATTTTTATTTACTTTAAACAGATTTTTTATATCTTTTAATTTACGATTTCCTCAACTATGATAGATGATGATGACAGTCAAGAATGATGGTTGAAAGTACTTCCAAAGGCACGAGATTATCTTACTTGTGAGTCAGATCTTATAACAGGCAATTAAGGAATACAATATGTATGTAAAATTTTTCATGAAAAGTCTAACCAGCCTAATTGCCTGTTTATTTAGATAAGGCTCAAGGTCAGCAGTAAGACATATATGAGTTGAGACGACAGCTGAGAAATAAAGTAATCAAAGATATAGTTACCCTTCCCTCCGTTCTTTTCTCAGGATAGACAAGCAATATGAGCTCACAGGATGTTTCATAAACTTTACTTGCGTAGTCCACAAGATTCTATAAAAGGAGACCATTATTTCTTCATCTGTATGCTGATTACTTAACCTATTATCGTTCTTGTATTGTGTCCTTGATCGTAATAAAAGAATAAGGTGTACAAAGTTGTGTATAGTTATAGTGTCCGCATTACAAATAAAGAATATTAATATAAAACCAATTCATCATCACCATTCTCCTACTCTTATCCCAATTACTTGGGGTCGATACAATATGCACTCTTCTTTCATAGTACATATTGTAAAACTTATTGGCAATAGTTTTATGACTGGCCGCCCACCAGACTGCCAGTCAACTCTCCTTGGTAATGTAATTCTTGACCAAACAGCATCAGATGGAGTTGGCCCAGGTCGTTATAAGGCTCTAGGTCGTCCAGCAAAGCATGAGTTGGTAGTATACGTAGCCGCTACTACACAGAATTATTAATATAAAACCGATTATTGAAAGTAAAAATCCTTGAAAGTAAAAATAGGCATTAATTAAAATATGAATGCCTAATTATGCATTTAACGTAACAAGTTACTTGTAGTATATGATGAGTGAGTGAGCAAGGTGTGAGAGAGAGACAAGACAAGTTAGCTTTCCGAAACTGTTCACGATAACGTTGGATAATGTCTTCAAACTATTAGACTGGACTGGATTCGACATCAGCATTAACGGCCAATATATCACGCACTTTCGATTTGTTGATGATATCGTCATTATGGCAGAATTCATAGATAACACCATGATCAACGATCTCACCAGAGTATTATAACTAGTGGATTTGGAATAAACATGGACAAGACAAGAGTCATGTTAAATACCCAGGCCATTCCATAGCTAGGAGTTGGCAATACGATTCTCAATGGTGTCGATCGTTATGTTTACCTTAGAGAAACAGTCCAGTTAGGTAGTAATTAGCTAGATTCAATTTTGAGAAAGAGGTCAGCCGACGGGTCACCTCTGCTGGGTAGTATTCAGGCAACTTATTAGGATCTTCTCTTCTCATTTAATATATCTCAATATCTAAAAACACAAGTCTATGTCCAGTGTGTGTTACCAGCGATGATTTATGTAATGGAAACCTGGTCCTTAAATATAGGCCTCATAACTAAGATCAAAGTCGCTCAGCCTGATATAGATCGGGCTATACGTGACATTTCTCTGCGAGATAGCGTCCGTATTATGAGAATCCATAGAGAAATGGGCGTAACCGACATAGCACAGAGAATTAGCTCGCTCAACTAGTAATGGCCAGTCTACAACGTTTAATGAATCGGTAACCGTTGGGGACAAAAAGCTCTCAGGAAGCCAAAAAAAATGGCCGAGGCAGTACAAGAAAAATGGACAGCACGTTCTCTTAAGAAACGTATAACATATTACTGCGACGGCTAATCCTCGTGGTGATAATGCGTTATAGTAATAAGCTCTCCAATGACTGACTGCACCAGATGGCGTACTGTGGGGCCACCTACGTGCAGTAGTGGACAGCGGAGGGTTGAAAGATGATAATGACACTAAATAAGAGTGAAGTTCAAAGTATTGGAAGTCACTAAACCTCAGGGATGGGAAAGAAGGGAATGATAAAGATGAGTAACACTAGACCGATGTGGCTTACAATAAAACTGTACTTAGTTAAAAATTAAACTAGTTTTAAAAAGTAAATTAAAGTAGTTGGACTAAAGAATTATCATATTCGGCAAATTAACCTATATATTATATAGATCAGATCTTTAGTTCTAGTACAAGTAATTATTGCAAGTTGGTTCCTAAATGTTGGTTTCATAAGGAAATTCGAAGTCGCATATTATGCTATAGAGATGGCTATTTTTGAGATTTTCTATGAATTTGATCTTAAAGAAATCAGTAGAAGAACTGGTGTCAGACCATAGTCCATACAGTTGAAAGATTAATATGCTAAAGTAGTAATGTGAAGACTGCATCATTCGAATAACTGATAAGTTTTGGACAATTAAGGTTTTTCTGTGACTATCTCTTCAGCAACTGATCTAAAGGCTGTAAATTGCAGACATATATTTTCTATGAATAATTCTCATAGTGAGTTTTATACCAAAAATTGGTTTTGATGAGTTGATAGATGGATTAGTAAATTGATAGCCTTTCAGCCTTAATTATAATGAGAAAAAACGATCTTCAAGCATGTTTTCCTTTTTTACTTACAGCTTGCTCCTTGTTTTTGGTGATCATCTCTTTGGTGATATCACACAAATCGAATATGTATTGTTGTATGCGGTGACTTATGTCCCCATTTCGGGAACGAATCACCTCTCTTCTCTCTGAAAAATAATTTTACTGTGACTTTTATAATTCGACAATGCAAAAAGCTAACAATCCAATTACATACTAACTCGGGGATTCTATGTGATGGTTGCTTCGACAGACGAACCCTGTGTCAGATCCCATCGAATACCTTTGCGATATCTAGCTTGCGATATATAATATAACTATCACCTCGTCATTACCCTTCAAGGTAACTTACCCAACGTTGTGTGAGATACACAAGACAATTACCTGCCGAGCGATCCTGATGAAAACCATATAGACGGTCACTGATTAGCTGGTGATCATCATATATCCATCGATATACATAAAGTCTCTCTACGGAGAGAGAGGTATTCAGTCACAGTTTGTACTTATGAGTGTCTCAAAAGAGCCACCCATTCTTGTTATAAATCAGGCAAGTTTTATGACTTCACGAATTTCTTATTTAAGTAAGATACCACGATGTGTATTAATCCGACACCGCATGGGTAATGTTTGAAACTACCATAATTTGTAGCAAAATTAATTTAAATGTTATATTAAATGTATGAATATGATGACGCAACGCATCGTGGTTAGTCTTATACGGTTTAATAATTATTGATATAGATTTTAGAAGATTATTTTTATTGGTAAAGGTATTGTAATTTGTAAGTAAAAAACGAAAATTATTATGAAAGAAAATTATGAATAGTCGGTTATATATTTTGAAGTATTGTTTATTTTAAAACGTTTAATGTTAAAACCGCCACGAATGATACGGACGACTTTAATCTGACGTGAATTATTTTTGGTGATGTTGTTGTGGATCACATAGAAATAATTAGAATGAACTAAGATTAATATAAAAGCTATATTCGGGCTTCAAAAAACCTGCAATCAATTTTAGTAGTGGTAATATATGAGATTGTTATGACATGATATAAAATGATTCTACTAATATTAAATTACTCACCATCGTAGATTTGTTCTGTCAGTTGAGATATTAAATTGATTGCTTCTTCACGCATGTCGTTTATTTTATCAGTATCTGAAATATTATTGTTCTAGTTTTATTTGTATCGAAGAGCATCACTTTTCCTTTCGGACTTTTGGGCTAATGGCCAAATGGACTCGACTAAATGACTAATAATCCTGAATTTCTTTTATAATTCAATAGAAATATTGATCAGATGGCTTAACATAGAATAGTGCCTCAAGTATTCTAGAGAATTTTGCAGTAACATTATTTGCTTATCAAGTGGCCAGTCGACTTCTGTGACTTCTGGGTAAGTGATACATTGTTGCATAGACCACTTGATGATAACTAGTTAATATAGATAGTTTATAAAATTGTAAGACCGCTCTCCTAACAGTATTCAATTGTCAACCATAAATGTGTCGCCTCGTCCGGGGTCCGCAGACAACGTTATGAGTAATAGCAATTGATTACCTTATTCACTGAGCGCGCGAGATAAACTACACATTACACTACGCAACGTCCTGATTGTGCCGCTAGTATTTCAGAGTTCTATGATCAGCTATTAGCACTTATCATCACATGGGCTGCTTGCTCTTTTGCCATCAAAGGCAATTTAAAAAAAATGTAGTTTGATACTGCTCATGTACTTGGTCATGTCGAGAGTCATCATCATCACAGTTCATATACTTAAACTTCTTGGGTTAACCTTCTCCACATTAGAAGAAAAATGACTTAGATGTACTATGCTGGCTTGGTATACACGTCACCGTACAACCCGTCTGACGAGCATGTATAGGTATCTTTATCAAGTATATTCACATATTATCTTTAGTATTCTCGATTTAGTTATTAGCTAAAATCCTTACTAATATTATAAATGCGAAAGTAACTCTGTCTGTCTGTCGCTTTTTCACGACAAAACTACTAAACCAATCTAAATGAAATTTGGTACACAGATAGTCTAGAGCCCGATAAAGAACATAGGCTATTTTTAATGCAAAAAAGGGTTGTAAAGGAGGATGAAAAGTTGCAAGGAAGTATCGTCATTTTGAAGCCAGAAGCTTGAAACTTATTTTTAGGCTATTGATTAGATATAAATAGATATGACATTAAAAGTTTGTAAAAAATTACCCTTAAGGGGTAAAATAAAAATAATGGGTGCAAAACTTTAGGAAAGTAACCTTTTACGCGGGCGAAGCCGCGGGCAGAAGATAGTTCTTTTATAAAACAACTTAATTGTCTTTTTTCTTGCAATGATATTTTCCGCTTACATTCCTTTCCCATCATTTACAATAGCCGCAGAAAATTTAATTGTATTCTTTCCTTATCAACAGAGCAGGAAGAACAGAGCAGCTATGAAATCTGCATTTATATTCACGTTCCTAGTATACTCACGGTTAGTACAAACACTCGGTGGTACAGATGTGAACATTGCGACGGCAGCGTTTAGCTGCGTCACCCGCCAAAGCAGACGATGATGGAGCATCTTCTTTGAGGCTAAACTGACAGAAATCACTGCAGGCTGCAAGATATATGTATATTGTTATCGATTAGCATAAAATTGAGATGACTAGTTAAGAATGCAATATGTCATGCCCTGTTGAGGGCGGACACATTGCGGAGGAAATGCATTAGAAGACGTTTCTTGACTATAGCAGATATTTGATTTTGCCTCGTTCGGTCATCTCCGTAAACTTCATTGTTTCGAATGAGATAGGACTCGTGAATTCAAATAGAATTGCCTGAATCATTATTTTGGTTTATATATGCTCCACTGGGTTCAAGCCTCTTACATAATTGTAGAAAATTGAGTTACCATACGCTATTAGATAGAATAGGGTTTTATTTTGAAATTTCTTTCTCTTAGTCGTCTTCTACGATACTCGCAGACAAGATAGTGTCGTGAATTGGATTCTTACTCCGTCACTATACGGGAAAATGTACCTAAATATAAGTGCCTAAATATCATAAAATATATAATTCTATTACTCTATTGTCAGAAGTTTGATTCATTCATTTATTTGCTTATCAATGTCAACTATTGTACATAAGCTTCTCCAAGTGTGACAATACCATGATCACCACTCAAGGTGTGGGGGGGTTGGTATTCGAAGTTCATCAGGGGAGTTCTAAGTATGGGTATCTCATCATCTCAGCTCATATATGTCCCTCTGTTAGACTCGAGCCTCCTCCAGAATGAAGACGATAGAAGAAATGAAGAAGATAAAGAAGGAAGGTAATTGACCTACTATGCTACGCTGGTCAGACGTGTTGGCATAAGGTTTTGTTTCGAGTTTTCCGTCTCTCACGTAGATAACATATTCATTTTATATCTCTTAGTCGTCTCGTACGATCACCCACGGGTAAGATAGGGGGTGGTGAATTGTATTCTTACTCCATCACCGCACCTAAGGAGTATACCCATACTTCTTCCGGATGGTACTAATGATCTATTACTTTTGACTTAAGTGAATTTCACGGTAAAAATAAGGGATGATAACACATTCATCCGTCTCTATTTCGAGAAAGGGATCTCGTTACCAAAGTTATATATAAGTACTCCATATGCAACTTTCGCAAGATTTGGATTAGTTGAAGCCGTTATAATATACATATTAATTTGGAACGGATTAAAACTATCTCCTAAATACTGTGTAGGTATACATTGTTTATATACTTTAAAACAAATCTTATCCAAACACACACCTTATCAGTTTCTTTCTGGGGCTTTTCTAACATATTGGCTTCATCTCCATTGGTGACTGAAATCTGATGTTGAGACTCTTGCACAGACTGAATTTCAGCATTAAGACCTGGTGGATAGTGAACAGTTCATATCAATATATTAATTCTTGTGAACTACCTAACAAAAGTTTAGTACAACCAATTAGTAATTGATAATACAGAAAATTTTCCGTGTGGTGACGGAGTAAGAATACAATTCACCCATTCACATCTTACCCGTGGGTGATCGTACGAGATGACCAAGGGATATAAAACGCAAATAACATCTATGCGAGAGAAGGGAAACTCGAAATAAAACCCTATACCAACACGTCTGACCAGCGTGGTATAGTAGGTCAATTACCCTCCCATTAAGGAGGAGGCTCGAGCTCAACTGTGGGACATATATGAGCTGAGATGATGATGATGATGAATACAGAAATTAAATAATGCGACTACAATACGACCAGCCACCAAATGTATATATGACATTATTCTTACTTGATGGGAAGTTTATATCCAATAATAAATATTGATATGCTATCAACGATGGATGGATTTTAAATTTTCTTTAGAATATTAGTAGTTAGAATATTAGTAGTGTAGTTATGATAATAGCAGTTCAGTGAAACCGTGATTTAATTTTGTATGTAGTAATTACATATTTTATTAAATACTAATTAACTTAAAAATGTTGTTATGTAACGTTATAAAAAAGTAATAATAATATTCCTAACACTCGGTCACAATGCTGCATTGAATTCTGAATTTAAGGTTAAACAAAAACAAAAATATTCATTAAAATCTATCTAGTAGTTTAAGATAAGTCCAATCCGAATTGACATATCCATATTAGATGCAAAACAGCCAAAATGTAATACCAACAAAAATATTATTAGTCGATTACTTTTAATACAAGACATTGGAATTAAACCGAGAGCTTTTAGTAAAAAATCAGGGGACGAAAGAAGCAAATGAATTAAAATCAATTATCACACAAATGATTCTCGATGGTGTTATTACATAGCGAGATGGTAACAAATAAATAACAACAAAATGTATAAAATGCTAACCAAATCTATCTCTGTCTATTGAGACAACAGTGTGATTTTTAAGATTTAGAATAATAGGCACGGTTGATGTTCGATGAAGAGCTGCTGCTGGCAGATCTGCTTCTGGATCACTTACGTGCAAGTCCAATAGACCCGGCTTGTGTCTCAGAATTCACGTTAAAGTCAATATATTATAGGTTACTATAAATAAATAACTATTTCAAAAAGCAGAGTCTAAACAACTATAATTTCAAATAATCAAAATGACTGACAGCCTAAAGTATGAATAAGACTTTGAATTATATATATTTCAAGGTGCACTTATTAAGTTTTGTTAAAAATTGACATGATTTTATTTTTATCATACCGATCGCGTCGTTATAAATATTTTTAGGCATTCATCCTTACTGGTAGTTAGCCTTTCAGTAAGTGTGAGTTGATGTAAAACAATTCGTAGTTATTCTAGAAGTATTTTATTTAACCACTACATATTGGTTAATAATGTTGATCGATATTTTGTTTACAATTAAACGCAAATAGAAATAAAAATGATTTTCAATACAAAGAAATATTGTTTTTACATACATACATACCATCACGCTATGTCCCTTGCAGGATAGGCAAAGAGAACAGAGTGCCAGAGAACTCTATCCTTGCATACTTCACTCGCTTCCTCAACATTCATACACGCTCGCCGGTTTCGGAGACTCTTGACTCCACCTTCCTTCAGTACATGACCGATCTGGTCTAGGTAGGTTAGTAGTTTATATTGTTTTTAATAACTCATTATTGAGATACGCTATACTAAAAATCGATCGAATCGAAGATCTGGCAGGAAAATTCAGAAAGGATCATTATAAAAATACATTTATCAAAAAATTTAACCTCACCTTTATCCAAGATAGCTTCTTTCAAGTTCTTCAGAACATTGTGGATGTCTATTTTATATTGATTCAGGTCGTAAGTTAAGTGGTATATATTACAATCTTCCTCCAAAGCTTCCCATGTTGCTGATAGCTGATTTAGGCAGAATGTAAGAGCCTCGCAAGCAGCTGATATCGCTCTGCGATAGTGAGTATTGTGGACCGCTACAGTCGAAAACTGAAATATAGATTATAGTGACAACTACGAGTATTAACAATGTTAACTATATTAAATGATAATTATTAGTAAGATTTTCTTTTTCTTATATATCATCATCATTATTCTTCTCATACGCCCACTCAGCCATCAAGTGTAACAAATAAAAATAAAAACAATTTCCTTCTTAAAAAAAAGTATTTTAGACTCGGAAAAGTCTTCATTACCTGTGTACAGATGAGAAGGTCTCGTGTAGCAGCTTCAAAGGGCTGGATGGCAGACTTCAGGTTTTCAATTAGAGGGTTTGGCGACATCTTACGCCTCAAAACGTTGGCTCTTGTCAGTAGCAAAAAGCTGCTATAGTCCATCTCCCAAGCTAATTTTATTATCTATATACAATTTACTATTATTAGTCATTATTTCTAAGCTTGCTATTTACTCGAGGCAGTAAGAATTTTAATGTATAGTTGAACAACGATGGTTTGGTGATAAATTGTAAAAGAAATCTTTATTGGCGATTAACTTTAAATCTAATTCAAAACGTCCATTCATCCATAATTTTCTACTGTTGGATATAAGCTTTCATAATATCATAATCACTACGATTGGGAGAAGAATTCTTAATTGTCATTTTTCAGGTAAGTACTGGTGTCTATTCTCTTGGTAGCCCTTGAGCTGGATTCAGATTGTATTTCTGATCCATCAAAATTGATGGCGCTGCTCAACATAATCCGCTGTCGCTGATTGAGTGCCAGCTTTATGAACTCGGCGGCGCAGGTGCGAATACCTGCGCTTGATGCCGAACTAGCTGAGGTAGCGGGTGATTGGACTGGGGATTAGTCTGGTCGCCTGGAGAGAAGCCACCGCGTGAGGGCGGTGCATTGAGGCCGAAAGCTGCCTAGGCATCGACGGAAGTCGATACCCCAAAGGTTAACCCACGTCGCACGGAGTTGAGAGTTACTTGATGGGTAGGTTATGGGATCACACGCCGTTCTTTCTGTTGCCCCAGATGGATCAAGTGGGATGTGCTCCTACTATAAAAAAAAAGTTCTATGACCTTCCTGCAATAGTGTTTCATTTTGAAAATGGATATTCCACATATAGTTAAAAGGCACTCACTGATCATTATAGTTATTCGTGTAGTGTCGGAGTAAGAATACTATTCACCACCCCATATCTTACCCGTGGGTGATCGTACGAGCCGACTAAGGGATATAAAACGCATATAACATCTATGCAAGAGAAGGAAAACTCGGCACAAAATCCTATACCAACACGTCTGACCAGCGTGGTATAGTAGGTTAATTTCCCTCCCATTACGGAGGAGGCCCGAGCACAACAGTGGGACATTTATGAGCTGTGATGATGATGGTGATGATGATGATCATTATAGTGCTATTTGTCATAATTGCTTCTTGCTTATTGATGGTCGAAATACGGTTAGAAGGACATCATATTCTCTTTATAATAGTGGTAGGACCGCCCTGTGAACTGTTTTGTGTTTACAGCCGCGGGCCGGTCCGTCCGGAGTTGTACCGCACTCTCGCAGAACGTCGACGTCTGAGTAATGGCAATGTGCTATTGCGCTTCGTTCGGTGAGCGAGAGAGCCGGTAGCCTGACTGGGTGGGTTTGGGGATTGTAATAGTAGGATACACTTGGTATTGCAAAGGTCCATGAGCGGCAGTGACACTTACCATCAGGTGTGCTGTCTGCTCATTTGCCACCATAAGCAATAAAAAGAAATAAAAATCTTAGGCTAAAAAGTTTCACATATTTTTTACCTGATCCTCTTTTTTATTTTTCTTTTGTCTAGTTAATGTAAATAAAAAAAATTCAGCCATGTTGGTATACTTGTAGCATTCCTCATGTATCTTCTGTAAAAAAGATATTTGTATTATAATAACTAATCCAACAGACGATATTCTATTTAAAATAGAATTCCTTGACATCGATTACAATATAGTGGTTAAGATATCGACATTCCATGCCAGGTGCCCTGGGTTCGATTCCTACGCAGGACAATACTTTATAGTGTATGTTTATGGAGATAATATACAGTAACCATGTTTATGTTTACACATCGCTAAAGAATAATGAGCTTTTTTTTTTTATGAAGCTATTTTTACAAAAAAATATTTATTATGCTTTAACGAATAGTCGAACTAACAATTCAAAAATAAATAATAGTTTAAAAATATAAAAGTTCTAACTAAAAAAGTGAAAAAGAGTCAGTGTAATTTTTTTTCTTGTTCTATACTCTATGTAACTAAAGAAGTTTCCTCTTCATAAAGATGGCGCTATCTTTAAACATTGCTTACAACGAAACGTAAAATGTTCGTAGATGACGCATAGCTCAGCAAAAATTAACCCAGGATTGATAATTAGGTATGACATTAAAAAAATACGAACATCACGCTCATTTGATTCCTTGACAGAGCACAGCCTTCTGACATCTTCTAATAAGACCTGCATATTATCTAACAGCTTCTTGCGACTCTTTAGGTCCATGGAACTACATAGCATCAATGCATCTGTAATAAAAAATATACAATAGCTTAGTCTTATTACTTTGACATATGCCTCATCTGTGAGATGTGTCAAGTCCATAGACTAGCACAACTAAAAGCATCAGCATATCGACGTTTACTGTTGGACTGTAAATGACAAAAGGAAAGGTAATGGTGCAAACATCACATATAACAGAAAATTTGAAGAGGGAATAAATCTTTGTTTTACGTTGGTTAGAGTTAAAAGTGGTAGGACTACGCTGTTGACAGTTTTCTGTCTGCACCCGCGGGCCAGTCCGTCCAAGTCTGACCAGCGTGGTATAGTAGGTTAATTTCCCTCTCATTACGGAGGAGGCTCGAGCCCAACAGTGGGACATTTATGAGCTGTGATGATTGATGATAATGATCATTATAGTGCTATTTGGCACAATTGCTTCTTGCTTATTGATGTTCGAAATACGGTTAGAAGGACATTATATTCTCTTTATAATAGTGGTAGGATCGCCCTGTGAACTATTCTGTGTTTACAGCCGCGGGCCGGTCCGTCCGGAGTTGTAGTGCACTCTCGCAGGAGATCGACGTATGAGTAATAGCAATGAGCTATTGCGCTTCGTTCGGTGAGCGAGAGAGCCGGAAGCCAATTGGGTGGGTTTGGGATTTATATTGGTAGGCAGTGGCCTAGTTATACCCTTGGTAATGAAAAGGTCCATGGGCGGCAGAGACACATCAGGTGTGCTGCTTGCTCTTTTGCCACCATTAGCAATAAAAATATAAAAAAATGCTGCAATCGTCACATATGACAGAATATTTGACGAAGGAATAAATCTTTATTTCACTTCGGAGTTAATAGTGATAGGACCACGCTGTTGACAGTTTTCTGACTACAGCCGCGGGTTGGTCCGTCTGGGGTAGTACCACACTGAGCAGAAGATCGACGTCTGAATAATGGCATTGCGCTATTGTGCTTTGTTCGGTGAGCGAGAGTGCCGGCAGCCCAGCTGGGTGGGTTTGAGGTTTTTAGTGGTAGGCAGCGGCCTAGCTGTACTCTGGTATTGCAAAGATCCATGGGCAGCAGTAACACTTACCGCCAGGTGTGTTCCTTTCTCGTTTGCCACCATAAGCAATAAAAAAAAAATAATATAAACAATCAATTGACATTTTTTTTTCAAGACAGTCCCACCTGCTACCACACTACGCATTGCAGGGGACTTGGTGTGATTAAAGTTAAATAAAAACTGCTTATAAATTATGGCAATTTAGGGTCTTGTGCCCAATAGTGGATGCCAATAGGCTGAGAGAGGAGTCAATACATTATTAACTTTTATGGGCGTCGAACCTACTGTCATCTGTTTAAACAATTTAACATGAAATATGCGAAGCTTACCTGTAGGAATATCGTTAATAAGCTGGTTGATGCTGAACATGGAGACCATAGCAGAATGGTACTTTATATTTTTAGGGTCTGAAATACAATATATTTTTTATTATAAGATTTTTAAGCAACTACTGTTGATCTGATTTCCATTTTTTATTTTCTTATAAATTTTCCGTTTGATAAGCGCGATCTCTAGTTAGACATTCTGAGAGTCACTTTTCTGAGAGACACATTCTGCAGTAAAATGACCCTGTAGCAGGTACTTCTGCACTACTTATTATTGTAGTTTTCAGCCTCACATACAGTCCCCACAAGCTTTGTCATATTGTTGATGCTATTGCACTTCAATTACCAGTACATCCTCTTAACTATTGGCTTTTTAGCCAATTTTGTTTTAAGTCACCCGCTTTGCGTAGGAGAAAAGTGGCACTTATGAAGTTTTCAGGAAAAGAGCTAATACGCGCTTTGTGATGGTAGATAGTGTGGTAGTTCCGGTGTCCAAAGTAAAAGAAAAACATTTTTCCACTCATTTTTTTCAAAATTGGCCTTTTCTTTTACCCTGTGGTCTAGACTGCCATATTGTTACTGTAGTAATGGGAGATTGGAGCGGCAGAAATCGCCTTGGGCAACCTAGATGAGCGATCAGAATACTCGATTCACTCATGAATTCTGGCAATATGTTCCGCTATTACAATTTTCTGTTAATAGTTTCATGGTTGGCCGCCTGCCTAACGTTAAACTATTTTGTGAGTGTAATTGTGGACCAGACGGTAGATGGAATTGATGCAGATCTATGACTCTTACTCTTACGATACGAGCAATTTAAAGATTTTGTAGTATTCGTAACCGCCATCACACGTCACTTTACTTTAATTAATAAATCAATTACCGGAATGAGTAGTGAAGTATAACGCAAGAGAAGCATTGAGTTTCTCTATCTTCTCCTGAAGTGCCTTCTCCAGAAGCTGGACATCCTCATGGCTTACTTGTGGACCAGAGTATTCCTGTAAGATAGTTAATATATATTGATTATCTAAAAAGCAAACACCGGTGGAGTACGTTGAGAGCTATATCTACCTAGGGAAACATATTTCTTTCCAAAAACAAAACAATGATATCGAAGTAGATAGAAGAATAACAACGACATGGAAAAAGTTTTGGAGCCTGAAAGGTCATGAACACCTGTCTGTTGCCTACTCTACTAACCTACGGCTGTCAGACCTGGAAGTTCACCGCTAAGGTTAAAAATAAAGTAAGGTCCTGCCAACGAAGCATGGAGATAAGTATCACAAAAATTAGAAAATGTCAAAAAATTCGTCAACGAGAATCAGACAAAAGACAGGGGTTACAGATGCTCTCACCTACGCTCTAAAGTTAAAATGGGGATGGGCAGGACACGTGGCGAGAATGAGTGACGATCGCTGGACAATCCGCACTACATCATGGCCAGGCCCAGCGGGTACCCGAAAAAGGGGAAGACCTATTACCAAATGGGCCGACGATATCACAAAATTAGCATGAAAGGACTGGCTAGCAAAAGCAAATGACCAAGACAACTGACGTTCTCTGGAAGAGGCCTTCACCCTCACTACTTGAGGGTTTCATGCATGGTTTTTATATAATTTTTTCTTTGTTTTATAAATATTAATTATATTGTAATTGAAATTTAACTATATATATATATATATATACAATTATTATATATATATATATATATATATATATATATATATATATATATATATATATATATATATATATATATATATATATATATATATATATATATATATATATATATATATATATATATATATATATATATGTGTGTGTATATATGATACACCTTTAATAATTAACGCTTTTATTATTATAAACGCAATCATAATGGTCATTATTTTATTCAAAATCTATTTTAACTAATCAATTCAATTCAATAAATTTAATTTATTCATAACATTTTAGTGCAATTCAATGTATTTAAATATACTGTATTTAATTGACTGTACACAATCCAATGAATCGAATTATTATACAATAGCAAAATTAATCTAATTTAAACTGTTCAGTTGATGGCATTTATTATGTTACTATTACTGATATTACTATTATTAATTATTGTTATGATATTATATTATTATTATATTCAATATTATTAGGTATCACGATTGCAACCATATTCTTATCTAGGTAGATTGTCGGCGCCACATACGTCTTCCGCCATCTAGTGGCATCTTAATATGCACTCGAACCTTATTGAGTGAGATTCGAATGAAAAACGAACAAAACCGAGTGAACAATTTAATCGAATATTATATATTTTTTTACGATATATACCTTCACATTGTTAACGGCTTTTATAACACGTCTCATATATTCATTGTATTAAATCAATATTAAACGTACATAAAGCGAAGAATTCATTTTATTGGAGTAGACCCGAAGACCCCCGTTCCTGAACATAGATATTTAAGTAAAAAGTACCAGCATATGCAATTAACAAATGTGAAGTTTGCACGAAATACCATAGAAATATTTTATAAAATTAATTATTATAAGCGAATCGTATGTAGATATGCAAAACATAAAACAAAAATGGGCCAAGTGCGAGTTGTACTCGCGCACGAAGGGTGCCGTAAAACTAAAAAAATATTTATGCAGTTTTGTGCTGTGTGGTAGCGGCTACGAATACTACCAACCTTTACTTTGCTCGTGGATGTCGTAAAAGACGACTAAGAGCTTTTAACGACCTGGGCCAACTCCATCTGATGTCGTTTGGTCAACAATTATATTCCCAAGGAGGGTTGACGTCTGGCAGGGGGCCGGTCATTAAACTTTTGCCAATAACTTTTACATTATGTTCTATGAAAGAAGAGTACATATTGTATCGATCCCAAGTAATTGGGATAAGAGTAGGAGAATGATGATGATGAATTCAAGTTTCTTTTTTCTTTGATATTTATTCAAGTTACCTACACCTAAATTAGTAGTAAATAAAAATTAGTAGTTTTAATAAATATTAAAACTACTAATTTTTAAAACATTTAATGAACACGTTTTTAAACAATTTTATTTATAATATTATATTATTAAATTATTATAAATAAATTTTGCAAAAATAAATAGCAAAAAGAGCTCGGCGGCGGTGAGATTCGAACTCGTGCCTACGGTGTCTTAAACCAGCGCCTTAGACCACTCGGTAACGCTGCCTGTTCATTGTCAGTGCAACATTAACTGCTGCTTGTTAACCATACATGTTCAGGTGAAAAGGGGTAGTAAGTTTAAAATGATTAAAAATATTTTTTTTAATCGATGTAATCAAAAATTTACAGTTTTCACAATTTTTCCTTAATCTGTGCTATAAGATGTTGCTTTGTTCCAAATTTCAAGATTCTGAGTTTACGGGAAGTACCCTGTAGGTTTTGATTCCCTTGCGAGTGTCGAAAATTTGCAGAAATTTGCGACATAAATAGCTATATCTTTTGATTGCGTTAGCTTAAAAGTTTGATTTTTTTCACAGCTCTAAGGGACAGTAGACCTGAGTATTTGATATAAATTTCAGCTTGATACCTCCACGCGTTCCTGAGAAAAAGAGTCTTGACAGACAGACAGACGGACGGACGGACAACAAAGTGATCCTATAAGGATTCTGTTTTTTCCTTTCGAAGTACGGAACCCTAAAAATGTTAATATTGTCAAATTTAATTTAATGCATGAAATAAAAGGCTTTTTATTTTATTTATTTATTATCTAAAAAGCAGAAATAGGCGAGTGAAAGGCTGTTACATAACAGGCTCGAGTTTGATCCTGTACTTGAGAGGCAAATATTGAAATAAATTATGTATTATGACCGTGGAATGGTTTTTTTAAATATCGTAAATTAAATTATACTATTCTAGAGATGTCGTGTCATACATTCTAGAGATGTCGTGTCATACATTCTAGAGATGTCGTGTCATACATTCTAGAGATGTCGTGTCATACATTCTAGAGATGTCGTGTCATACATTCTAGAGATGTCGTGTCATACATTCTAGAGATGTCGTGTCATACATTCTAGAGATGTCGTGTCATACATTCTAGAGATGTCGTGTCATACATTCTAGAGATGTCGTGTCATACATTCTTCGAAAACTGGCTCTTAAATTACTAGACTTAGATCTCGACTGGTCGGGAAAGTAATGTTGCATGCAAAGCGACTAAGCTTCGTGTTAAAAGTATAATTTTATCTAGCCCCCTATACCTAGGTTACCTACACCATTCATACCCATTTATCCCATCTAACCCCACTCATCGCCGTCCGTCTCAATCATCTAATTCATTCCCGTCAGTTCCTACTCATCTCATCCATTCCAATCGCCTTCCGCCATCACATCCATTCGCATCCGTCACTACTCAAATCTCCACACCATGCGTTACCACTCATTGTATAGGGGTAGCGATCCGTTCGCCCTCATACCATTAACTGCATAGATGACGTAATGGTTAAGATACCGACCTTCTGTGCCAGTGCCCTGAGTTCGATTCCTACGCAGGACAATACTTTGTGTGATCCACATAGTATTGTTCTGAGTCTGGTTGTAATTTGTCTGCTTATATATTTGTAAAGTCTCCCGCAATTCAAGGATTATTTTCTTAGTGCAGGGTGAAACATACTATTCTTCACCACTCATGAGGATGAATTATTCTCTTTTACTTATTCGCTTGTCTATTTGCAATTTAATTTTTAATTTACACTAACCATATCGTCATTCAATTTTATCAACACCAGTATTTATTATTGATATTACAAATATTTTTAAGATATTGCATAGCTTTTATCACGGGCTTTCAGCGCGGCGACCGAATCAAGAAATTCCGTAACTAAAATAAAACCTAAGATTGTATAGTTGAAAATCAGCAGTTAATTTTGCACTGACTTTAGGCAGGGAGCATGGCCGAGTGGTCTAAGACGCTAGTTTTAGGTACAGTCCAAAAGGGCGTGGGTTCAAAGCCCACCGCTGTCAAACTCGTTTTGCAATTTATTTTTGCAAACATTTATTTATAATAATTTAATATTTATTTTTTTACGTAATTTCTTGATTTTATACTACATAAATAAAAAATAAATAAATAATTATAATTGCATAAGTTGATAAAAATGTTATGCAATAGCTTTACCGCGATAGTCCCCGAGTGCCATTTATTATTTTATTAGCGTTGAAACGACATCTTTCCTTTAATACAATGTAGATTATCTGTTAATATTCACATCCTCAATTCCTAAATTATAATGAACAAAAACTAAATATTTATCAACAAAATGTGCGTGGGCTACGAATTAAATCGCATATATTTTATCGACAAGTTACAATGAGTTTATAGGATATTATTATTTTTATTGTGACGTAGTTAATTAATAGTGTGAAGTTTGAAATAAAACTACTTTTACGGATTCTATCGCGTTTGTATTTGATTTTTAATTTCCCGACGTTTCGAACACTTTACAGTGATCATGGTCACGGGAGGACTAAGGTGTCTTACGTCCAATATGTCATTGTTATTACAGAAATTTATAATACCCTATAAGATATTAAATTTTGACCCACATTTTTATACAAAATTAATACAAATTCATTGCCAGTAGTACAAAAGAGAATGATTCTATATATAAAATTTATGTTGTTTATGATTTGTTATTATTCAAGTATTTAATTTATGATAATTATTATTGTGGCATTTTTTACAAAAACTAATAAAACTATTCAGCTACCACCAGATCGGAACGCGGCCACACTGAGAAAGATCCGGCGAGAAAACTCAGGAGACATGATACTAATTTTATTATTGAATTTTTGAGTGGCGGCCTACTTTATCTTACTAAAATTAATTAAATTAAAATTTAACTATTATTATGGGTCAAATCTATACAATAAGTGCTCACAGTGTCTTGCAGTCTTGTGGTGGTCTTCTTAGTTTTATTTTTAATTAAGTGAATAACAGGATCCCAGCTTGATGATAATACCCAGCCATCCTCCCTATTGAAATTTTTATGTTTTTTGATTTCAATAGCCTCGCGAACCATTCTAGGCAGGTATCGGTGTTCTTTTGCGAGGATTTGTGGTTTATCAAACCTGATGTAATGGCGGGCGCGGTCCTGACTATGCTCACAGATAGAAGAAGGTAAAAATATGATTAAAGGAAACGTACTTGAGCAAGATGTTCTATCGCATGATCGATGCCCGCGAGCATGGTCGACTCGGCCGCCAAGAAGGACGCGCGAAGTGTTTTGTCGTCCATCTTCGCTCCCGCTACTTAACTCTGGAAATTCTGGAGAAAAATATCATATAAACTAAATAAGAAAAGCACAATAAACATAAATAATAGTAATATAGATTTTTATTGCTTTTAAAAAGAATACATAACAGAAAATCCTTATAAAAAAATTCTGAGGCTTCCTTTTAGTATACAAGTAAATTTTACTTGCTTCAACAAACCAACAATTAAGACTGCGTTTCTGTGTCGTAAATTATCAATGATAAAAAACTAGTCACAAGTCTATTGATTTTAGACATTGTGGAATATAACATTTTTGCTAGGTATCTCATCTCAACTTATATATATCTCACTGTTAGGCTCAAATTTCCTTCATAATGGGAATGAAATTGACTTAGTATTATACCACGCTAGACACACCTGTTGGTATTGTTTCGAGTTTTCCTTCTCTTGCATAGATGTTATATATGTTTTATATCTCTTAGTCGTCTCTTACTATACCCACAGGTAAAATAAGGCGTGCCTAAGTTATTATGGAATAACTCCTTGTGTCGGGAATTCACAAACACAATTAGTTGACAAAAATTACACCCTAACTCGGAAGCAACGGTTTATCGATCGTATAGGGATCTTGTCTTGCGTGGGTATCGCAGCAGCACCACGTTATAATACTTGGCACGAAAATACTTCAACTATTACATCTACGCAGTCATTAAAAATAATGCTTACTGCTATTTAGCATTTTATAGACTCGGCACGTGTTCTAGTTTACTCTATCCATTAACGCTCTCCATATCGGCGGGATTATCATATTCGACGTAATGCTACAGAGTAATAATATTTCTATGTGATATGCTTGAGACAGTAATTTTGTGTACTACATTACCTATATTTATATGTGATTTGATAGTCACAAACACTACACTTACAAATATGTTTTTCCTGTTATGCGTCGTATCGTTCATGTAGCACTATCAAGTATTAAGGGACATTCAATTGTAACAAATACGTATGACTCATTGATCTATTTATATAATTACATATTTTGGTCGTTAGTATAATTATTTGTTTTATAAACGTATTTTGCTATATTTCCGCTTTTTTTTTAAATATAACTTCTTAACTTTATTTTGTTCATTGCTCACTTAAAGAATATGTTTTTTGTAAAGCATTTAAATAAGAATTTTTCGAAAAAAGCGTGTTATTTTTCATAGATTCTTTTAATGATGATCATTTGTTTTCACCAGCGGCTACTAAATTTATATCTAAGACAATTTCAAGAAGATATAACATCAATGTTAATAACTTTTTGATGTTTCAAGAATTTAAATAATCTTTAAGTATTAGGTAACACCTAATGGGGATAAATATACCATTTTGATATATACCCTATTTGATACGTAACATTGATTTTATATATCATTTAAATACTACTTCAAGTTATCTAATTTAGGAGGGTCATTAGTGAGAATGGGCATGCAAATTTTAATCAGCTACAAGGCCTAGGTTATAACCTACGATAAGAATATGTCGCAAGATATATCTAATGTAACGATGAAATAAAAAAACGTTCTCTTTGTAGTAGTTATATCTACTTAATGATTTCTGATGGGAACGTTTGAAATAAAAACATTTTTTACGAATTCCATTGCATTTGTGATTGTTTCAATTTCGTCAATTGTGTCGTGATAAAGACTCATCTCCCGTGACCACAGATGCAGGATATAATCCGTAAAAATAGTTTTATTTTAGATGATATATCTACTTGTTTTATTATTTTGATGAATTTCTACGAGTACATACAGAATTCAGAATACAATGTGTCACCACATTTAATTTCCGTAATCACCATCTTAACTTTTATACGTCCCAATGCTGGACTCGAACCTCCTCCACAAAAGAAGGAAAATCGGTCTGCTGACCTGGTCATTTTTCTGACCAGGTCATTTTACCTTAGTCATTTTTTACTATCAATCACGAGCAAGATACGGGGTGTATTCTTACGTCGTTAACATCATCATCATCGATGTCAACTAACCGCTTGCCAAGTTTTATGATATATTGCAGTTGATAATCTTGGATGGAAGGAACTGCCAAGAGTCAAAGCAATATATTTATGGTAATTCTTAATAACCTTATGGCACAGGTAGTGTAGTGTTTTAAATATCGACCTGCTGTATCCATTATAGCGAGTTCGACACAACAGTACTTTGTGAGTACCACAAATTGTTATTCTAAATCTGATTGTGAGTATAATTTGTCTGGATTAATTATATATTTATAAAGTCACCTGCAATACAAGACTTATTTCCTTAATGCAGGGTGTTAGCAGGGGGTTATTCAGATAAAAAAATATCTATCTAACGTAAAATACTTTCTAAATCGCACGGGTAATTCCGGCGATAAGAGTATTTAAAAAAACAATCATGTTTATCAATTGTTTATCAACTGAATATTTATCATTAGAAATTGATAAATTCTATTATTTATACAATATTTATATAAACAAAATTTAAATACTGATAATTACTATTATATATATATATGGTGATGGCATAAGAATACTGTCTATAGGAATACGTGTGGTGAAGGGGCCAGGAAAAAGAACCCGCACACGGCGGTAAGATCAAAGTTCACGATTCTATCGTTAACATCTTATTTCGTTAACATTTTATGTATATCATCTGGTTATATGAAATTTATTTGAAATAAAACTCCTCCTGTGACTATGAACTTTGAACAGTGTTCGATATGACGGGCAAGTAGAACTCAAACACAAAAGTAACAAAATCCGTAAATAAATATTCCAAATTTCCAAAATACTTGCGTAAACATAATACAAGTCTTACTTAAAGACGCTGAACTATATCAAACAAACATAATGATCACCAGAACTTCATTTTCGCTAAATAAGAAGATATATTATATTCTTATTCATAATCATCGTCGTACTGCTGAACTAGAACTTCCTCGAAATTAGGAAGGACCTTGAATTGACCTACTATACCATACTTACCAGATAATGTTAGTATATTTCCAATTATTACAGACGTCAAATAAAAAAGATTAACAGCTTTACATAGACCTGAACCAACTCTATCTGATGTAGTATGTTCAATATTTACATCCACATCCACAAAAGTGGTTGACGTTAGACTAGTTAATAAAGTTATTGTCAAAACTTTTGCAATATTTACAGTAGATGAAGTATATATGTTACATCAACCAAAAGCAATTGCGTAAGAGAAGGATGATAATAAAATTATATTTATAGTTAATATATAATATAATTAACAACTTACAAGAATTCCAAGAACAATAATATTGCCGAACGTACACACAATCAATCCACACACACCGGCACTTGTTAACAGAATGAGTAATATGAGTATTACCAACATGTGAATGATATTTTGTTGTAATATTTTCGTTCCAATTTATGTAGATCAAGATTCATATGACGTCAATAGGCTTACGGACGAATGGACTTGCTTAAATAATTTCAGCGCTGATTAGTTGAATGTAATAGATAGGTTTTTTTATTATTATTCATTATCTAGTGAATGAGTACAAACAGATAGATATGATCTGTTTCTGATGTTATCACTATTTCCGAGCCACTAACCGATTAGCAGTGAATTTATTATATTTTAAATGAATATGCCGATCAAGCCATGTCTCATTTTACGCATTGTTAATCGTATTATTATTTTTCCGTGTGGTGACAGAGTAAGAATACAATTCACCACCCCCTATCTTACCCGTGGGTGATCGTACCAAATGACTAAGGGATATAAAATGCATATAACATCTATGCGAGAGGAGAAAAACTCGAAACAAAACCCTATAACAACAAGTCTGACCAGCGTGGTATAGCAGGTCAATTATCCTTTTATTATAGAGGAGGTTCGAGCCCAACAGTAGGAGGACATATATGGCCTGAGATGATGAAATCGTATTATAAAGTATTAAATATACATTTTTCATTAAAAAAAAACATTAACTGCTCTGAGAAAGTCCTGCTTGTATTGCGAGAGACTTTATAAACATGATAAACGGCGATAAATTACACATAGACTGAGAGCAACATTTATATGGATCGCTCAAAGTATTGTGGGAATCGCACTTGTCTTGGGTTCGATTACCACACTGGAGGGATAGGTTGGTATTTTAACCACTACTAACATTACTTTCATATCATTCCTAACATCTTTAAATGAGATATTCTTTTATATACTGAGAATCTCGATAACGGCTGCAACGATGTCCATGAAATTTAGTATGCGTGAGATTTCGGGAGCGATAAATTGATCTAGCTAGATGTCACATACAGATGAAAGATGAAAAAAAGAGAACGTTCTTTCGTCAGTGTTTTCAGCCAATGAACAAAATATAGGCCTTTTCTATTTTTTTTTATTGCTTATGGTGGTAAACGAGCGAACAGCACACCTGATGGTAAGTGTCACTGCCGCCCATGAACCTTTGCAATATTAAAGGTATAGCCAGGCCGTTGCCCATTTGGACTTCCGGCTCTCTCATTTTGATAAAAATAGAACTCGGGATGGTACTGTGACACATGTATCCAAACTTTCGACCCCTACATTTTTCAGCATGTAAAGCGATATGGCCTGTCCATTGCCACTTCAATGCGTTTATTCTTCGGGTACCTATATAACGCGCTTGTACCCGTTTTCTACATATTTCAGTATGCCAGATTTTATCACGCAGAGGAATACTGAGATTATCACTTTGTCACATAACTCACTCGTACTTTATACACCGTTGGGCAGAGGCCTTGGAAGGCAAGGGTGAGATGCTATCTTTCAGTCTAGATATCGCATAGACGTTCGATAAGTTCTGGCACGGCGCCTGTCTGTCGAAGCTACTTATCCCCCTAATCATATGCGATCCCCGAAGGACTTTGTATTTGGAATGCCAAGTTTCTGGATAACCAGGCTCTGGCTCCTGCTACAAGACCATGATCATAAATACTAGCATACCACAGGATTCACTGCTATCGTCGACGTTATTTACCCTGCATATTAACAACATGCTTTCTATAGAGAATATGCGTTGCTATGTGGTTGACAGCATGGGTGATGACCAATATGCCGCGCATCAGAATGTCCCTCAGAATATGTTACAGAGGAGACTCAACCTGTATGTATTGACATACCTTTTAAGAATTATTATCCTTAACCTACTCTGGTGTGTGTTGAAAACGCAATGTCTCACGCACTTTACTTTTCAATGTACATTCTTCGCAATGTGATAGC
This sequence comes from Lymantria monacha, assembly GCA_905163515.2. NCBI lineage: Eukaryota > Metazoa > Arthropoda > Insecta > Lepidoptera > Erebidae > Lymantria > Lymantria monacha. The sequence goes on along the minus strand of LR991107.1, from coordinate 20,231,559 downwards.
TTTATAACCGGCTCCTTGCTTGACATCAATTCTAATTGAAAATACTAAATAACTGTTAATCAGATGGAGTCGGCTCAGGTCTAGGTTAAAATCTTAGTAGTACATACATACATACATATCATCACGCCATATCCCTTGCATGGAAGGTAGAGAGAACAGAGAGCCAGAGAACTCTATCCTTGCATACTTCACTCGCTTCCTCAACATTCATAATTCTCTTCATACACGCTCGCCGGTTTCGGAGACTCTTGACTCCACCTTCATTCAGTACGTGACCAATCTGGTCTAGGACTCTAGGTAGTTATATAGTATCTGGTCTGGTGTAGGTAGGTGAGTCTTGGTCTCCCCCGGTACCTACATTCTTCCACTTTCGCATTGTATATCTTCTTAACCAGAGTTAGTTTTTTCTTATTCTTTCACTATACTCTCAAGCAATGAAAATATTGGTGGTATTTCTAGCTGTGACCTCACGATAAACAGATTAGTTGTGCTGTGTGGTGGCAGTATATAATGAATAAAAATAAACAAGATATTTATTAAATAACATATTTATTATATCTAATACAAGTTCATTCATGATTAGTTAATACATCATGACGGTGTATGAGTTTTGCAACAAAAATCATGAGGGGATTATTAAAATAAAAGATAATTTTCTACTATGGAAATATTAAACAATAACGTTATAATAAAAAATATATAAATAATCGGCATCAAATTTGAGAATTTTTCGTCTAAAATTCCATTTTATTAAAATTCCCAATCCATGGCATAAAATAAATTTAGATATTATAATATAAATTTAGATATTAGAACGTAAGAGTAAGTTTATATGAATAAAAAATAAGAGTTTAATTAAAAGATATTTTTTAACTAATTCGCCATTTCATGTCTCAGGGATTAGGAGGTTAGTTAAAATTAGAAGAATTCTAAAATTTAATATATTTCTTTTTGTTTTAAAGAAATTTGTTTTGATTTTTTTTTATTTGAGGGCATTTGGTAATGTGCCTTATGCTGTAGGTATAATAAAAATAATAATAATCTTTAAAATTTTGACTTTAAAATGTTATTTGTCGTTTAAAATTTCCATAGCAAATATGTGAAGAGCGTGCGAGTGAGATGCACATATATTTGTATATGTGCGTCTCGCTCACTCGTGAAACTAACTACACTAAATTAATTGATTCATGGCATGAGTCGATCACAGTTCATTCAGCTTACTTCCTTCTACGGGCCTGTGAAAAATAAAAGAATTATTAATTAATTATATAAAATATTAGGATTCATTGACAAAAATCTTTATTTAATATTTTTTAAATCACTATAAAATTATATACATCCGTAACCCATAGCAGGTTAGGTACCATACTGGTTAAACGGGTTAGTATGAGGTTATTTTCGAGATTCTATGTCATAGATGTTATTTGCATATTATGTCTCTTACCTCCATTACGACTCCTACGGGAACAAAAGGGGCTGCTGCCTTATATTCTTACTGCGTCACCACACGGAAAGTAATTTCTAATTTTAATTTTATGGGCTTACTATCACGCCAAACAAAGTAAAGTCCCATGAGAAGAATATATTTCTAACTACAAAGTGCTATCTTTTATAAAAAAGAAGACTTACCACTTCCTTCCTATCTTTAGTAATGCACACAGAGCGCACTCTGAAGGGATCCACGTAGACGCACGAGCACTCCTGGGTCAGAGTCTCATGTAGTAAACGCTGAGTAATAGCGGCTCCAGCTGTTTGGATGAACTGTTTCTTTTGTCCGGCATCCAAACTGTGGTAATTGGTTGCCGAGAAGACGAGGCCGTCGGTCTGGAAGAAATTTGATTTATCAATATACATGCCTTTATTGATTGATCAGTCAATGGAAGAATATGATTGATCAGTCAATTGAAGAATATGGCCAATAGTAGATTGGCCATAGGGTCTTCACTTTAGTTGGTGTTATAACTTTAGCGGGACTGTACTGGTGTAGATACTCCTGAAAATCCATGAACTGGTTTTCACAGTCACCATGGGAGCTAACCATTGCTGATATGTTTTGTTCTTAAGCCATCACCATGGAGAAAATACTATGCAGTATTAAATAAACAAATAATTACCGATTCATAGAAATCTCTGCATGCGTCAGGCGTCGTTTCCAAGGAAGATCTTAGGTTTTCAGCTTCCTTACCGACCTTCTTGTCTCCTAACATGATTACAGCATCTTCGGTGTAACCTGTACATAAAAAAAAACGTGATTGTATAACGTCTTTTAAAGTGACTAGTTATTTTGTGAATATATATATTAAGCCGTCACGCGTAGGTATGTAATGCTCATTCGGGTAATGTCGGCTCTCGTTGTCGACTAATAGAGCATTTTTATAATACGAAACAAATGCCGATTAATTAGAAGTAAAATTTACCTAGGAATTATACAGAATTATAATTATTTATACTCTGTAGTTATTATTATTTTATGAATACAGAATAAAAATATTGTATTTCGTACTATTAATCTCGCCTTGATGATCTTTTCAGCTTTTGCCGACTGGTCTATAATCGATAATAATAGTTTTTCTTTTTTTACTACCTACATTCCTGGTAATAAGTTGAGCCCGATACCATTTTGTTATTACTTTTATTACTTATTTATTATTATTTTTTTTATTTTTATGATGTCATTTTTCTTTGTAAAAATAAATAAACATTATTTCTTTCTTTCTCTCTTTTCCAATTTTATTCTAAGAATAAATATAGCTTTGAGGTTGTTTTTATTTATCTTTCATTCCTGTTATTTAAACAGCACCAAATTTCATTAAGATTCGTTTAACTATTCTAACGACTTTGGGTAACAAATATTCATATCTAATATGCTCATTTATAACAGAAGTAAGATATATAGGGTAAATGTACCACTTTCAAATAAAGAAAACAAAGCATCAAAATCGGATGCATCAGTTTCAAATAAAAAATAATCATCAGAATCGATTCAACTAGAAAAAAGTTCTGAGGAAAAAAATAATGTTGAATTGAGAAACTTCTCGTTTTTAAGTTGTTGTTTTAAATGGAACGTCAACAGTAAATATCGTGTAATTTCAGATAAGACATTAAAAATTTGCGAAAGTCTTACCTAAATTTTATTTTACTATTTAGTTATTCTTTGGCTCATCAAAATATAATCGAAAATAACTATATAAATAATTTCAGCCTTACTATTAACTATAAATCAATCCTAAATTCAGTTTCGAGAATTAGTAATAAGAAGTACTGAAAACAATTTTTACTAGCACTTACCAACAATATGGTGATAGTCCTTTCCTCCTCCAATCTTGAGAAGGGGTGTGGGTGCAATTACAGAGTGAGAGTACGCAAAGTCTTCAACAAGAACACTGAATGCGATGGACCGTGCGAATTCAATCTGAAATCAAGTAAAATCATTAGGATTTTCCATATGGTGACATAATAAGATTACAATTACATACCCTCTGCCAATGGATATCGTAAAAGTCGAATAAGAGATATGGTATACAGATAACATAGATAAAAGAAAAAAAAAGAAAGAAAAAGTTAATAAAAGGGAAGGCAATCGTGACATAAAACTTGCAGGTCTAGCCGGCATTTAGGTCAATTTCTCTCCCATTCTTGAAGAGGTCCAAGTTCAACAGTGAGACTGATATAAGCCCAAATTAAGGAGAAATCATTTTTAGAAAAAAATCGATGTAAGCAATAAGCAGAAGAAGCATAAAATGTATTAATAGTCCTTAACACCTGTAATGTTGGAAGAAATTAAGAATTAATAAGAAATTAAGAATTGAAATCAATAATCAAGAGAAACAAACTCTGACATTAAACCCAAATCATTTAACCAGGTTGGTAAAAGGGGCTAAAATCCTAGACATTCTGAAAATGACTTGCGTCCAGCAGTAAGCCTTATGTTAAATAAGAAAAAAGAGATATAACTACTTCATAGAATCTTGCTGGTCAGATCAAATTAATAATTTAATTACTAAACTGCACCATCTATTTATCAATCAGCCTATCCAGATTCGCCGTGGATATATGTCTCTCACGAGGAGCCTTAATGTTACAAATTGCAAGTACTGTTACGCATTTCTCAGAAGGTGCTCTTCTTACTGCCTACTTTTCTTAGTTTATGTGAACCAGCTGGATGTTCATCACCATGGATGTAGCTTCCACGGGAATTAAGCTATTGTATTTGTGATTAGTATTTAAACTCGATATGAATTGCTTACCAAGAAGAATTCGCTGCTACATTCTTCACCAATAGCGCTGATCATGTGCTTAACGGCTCCAGCTCTTAGAGGCAAGTCGAACACTGATGTGTAACTTGCAACTACGTTGGTCAGACCTAGAGAAAAGTGAAATAAGTAGCTGAATTTATTAGAAACCAAAATTATTACTAAAATGGTTCAAAATATAGTTCTAACGAGTACCCTTGACAGCTTTAAGGACTGTTTACGAGCCCTATAGAAGTCCACTATTGGACATAATCCTCCCCAAGTAGATTTAAGGTCATAATCGCTACGATTGCCAAGCGTGTTATAAGTTTTCCATTAAAATTCAGCTATATTTTTTTTGGATGGCGATCTATTACAAGTCGATTAAAGAATATCTAAAATTTGATAATTACCCAGTTCAATAACCAGAGCGTCATACAGGGAGGCCACGGTGGATGCGACTTTCAGGAAAGGAATGCCACCGTCATCTAATCTGTGAAGTTGATACCGGCTCCTGTCATCGAACTGGACTTTGGCGCTCTTCAGTTTAGCTGTTGAAGAATATATTTATTAGTTATTATGCGAGAATATGGATTTGCTTAAGTTGAGTGGTTTTCCATCTATCTATCCATCAGCCTATAAAAGTATGTAGGACGTAGGCCTCATTGAGAGAGGACATTGTCATAATAGTCATTCTTCGTAGATGGGTTGGCGATTGCAGTTTGTGTTATTAGTTTCCAAGACTGTGTTGCCTAATCCATTGGTGATCCTTGAACCAATTTTTATGATCCTTTTATAAATATAAGTTTAATAGAGTGAGTTTGATATACCTTACCGAAGACCGTTTTTAATAATATTTTAATCGGTTTTGGTGGTAGAGGAGCAAGCAGTCCATCTGATGATAAATAATAACTGCCATTCTTTCAACATCTAACATGGACCAGCCAGGTCTTCTGGTGAGATTCTTTCTATCTTTTAGTAAATTGCTGCCGGGTAGGCTACTGAGATCAATGAATCAGTACCAGTGGCCAGTTCAATAGCGTTGGGGAAGAACTACGTGTGTGATGAGGTCGCACGCCGCCTGGAATGAGCGGGGTACGTCTAGACCATAGTCTCCTACAGAAATGTAGTAAATTGTTAATACTTAGTTGACAATTGTCTGTGACGTTGTGGTACTATCCTGGATTTTTATGACTACTGACAAAACTATTAGCAACTTATCCCTACTTTAATAGGTATTGACTAAATTAAAATACTTACGATCTGTGTCATACACGATGGGATATGGGTATTTGGAGGTGATGCCAACGAGGTATACCTTCACGTCATTGCAGTGTCTGCTCTTGAGAGTATCTAAGACTTGAGACACCAATGGAATCACAATGTCTTTGTAATTCTTTTCATTGTCCTAAAAATATAAAGGTTTGTTTAGTCTGGATAACAATTGTAACTTATTAGAAAAATATCTAGCAGAATGAAGAAGGTTGAAAGGCATTTCATAAGGAAGATAATTGATTTAAATATCGATGGCGGTAAGAATCGTGGGCAATCCAAAAAGAAGGATGGATTTGGGAATGAGGATATGAATATAATATGATCGAATGCAGATAGGCTGACAATCTATGCCTAGGGAAGATAAATTACAAAATTAGGGTAGACCTCATTTAGTGTGCGATGAGGGCAAGATAATGATGATGTTGTTACGTTATAAGTTAACTGCATAGATGGCGTATTGGTCTAAATAGAGTTTAACCATATTGAAGGTCCAGGGTTGATCCTCACATAGAATGCCATCTATGATTTGTTTCCTTTAATTATTTTAAAATAAAATCTACACGACATAAATATTTATCTTAGTTCTACAATTAACTAAATCACTAATACCACTAATAGTAACTGAAATCAAGAATCAGATAGAAGTTTCCTTCCATCGGCTCAAGCAATTCAGACGGAGAAAGTCCAGAGAGATAATCTATCAAAAAACAAGTATAAACGATACTACGATATATACTAACGATAAGTATATACGATACTTACAATAGTGGTTTCAACTGTGATGATAATATCAGCCTGTTTGGTGTTGACTTTGATTTCATAATCCTCGCCGACAGTCCTAGGTTTGTCAGCATCGTTACACCGTACGCACACATCAGGTAAAACAGCTGGTAACAATCCAGTAGCGGCTAACGCTGTGTAACCACGTGCCAAGTCACACGCTTGATGAAGAGCCTCGGCAGAGTCACCCGAGCAGGCATGGATGCAAGCTTGTCTAAAAAAATACGGTTTGTAATTAGTATAAATAATAATAATTATGCACTGTCAGCTTAGGAATGTCGTAAATTTAGGAATAATGCGGCGAAATCTTTGATCGTGATCCACACATTTAATAAACGTGGTGTTAATGTTAATGTTCATTATCTTACCTTCAAAAGACTTAAGTTCAATGGTGAAGGTTAATATGCTGATGGACGGATGGGCGATATTTACTAGAGCTATGATATAATGAAATGCTAAGCCATTCAAGTCAATTTATGTAGAAATAATTTTCTAAATTTAAGACGATATTTGAAATTTTTAGGGATCTCCAGTGTCTCAGTATTCTATAGAATATATTTGAATCATTCCAGAAGTTTTACGACTTTATAGTCTTTTTAACTATTTCATAGGAAACCTTTTACCTATTTCATACTTAGTAACATACGATTTTTTTTTCATAATAATTTCTTGAGCTCTTTCTGTCCTATGAGTGACGTAACAGTTGATCAAAAATATAAAAAAAAAAAGAAATTCTCTTTAATGGAAGGAAACCTCGTAAGGTGATAAGTTAGGCAAACATATGTCACCATTTTTCATTTTCTCTTGGGAGTTATAAATGCAGCAGCTCACTCTTGGGAAACTCATAGTACCAACTTTGATGAACTATACTCCCTTCAAGCCTGCCGATTGTAGCATTAACCTTGAATAAGCCTATGTTCCAATAATGAAGAAAGATAGGCTGATGGATGGAAGAAAAGAAAATCTTGAACTTCCGACATTAAATATTCTATTTCATGGTTACAAATATAACTCATAAGTAATAAATACATATTAAGCAAATTATATGTGATGCAGTAAAAATACATCTGACTAGAGGAAACTCAGACTTCAGTTTTGAGAAATATGAGAGCTGTAATAATTATAAACTAAATTAAACGTTTCAACGCTGATGATACAATCCAAAAAAAAATGTACCTGAATGGAGCAATATCCAGTAGTAAACCAAGGGGCCTTAGTGGGGAGGAGCCTCCGAAGACCTGTTCACATGCAGGTGGCAATGCCATATGGTGCATTTGGTGGTGGTTGTGCTCTGGTGCTTGGACTTGTGGACAGCTGCGAGCTAGGCGGTATGAATTACCGAACTCACTCTCCGAGTCACAGATCTGGCAATATAGAACATTTTTACTCTTACCATTCTCTTTTATCATGTATGTTGTTAAAAGAGATAGCAGCTTTTAACATAATTATGATGATGATTTAAGAGTACAATGTGTTATAACTACTTATTTTCTTATGCCAGTCATAAAAAACGACTAAAGTACCAGAAAAATGGTTAGCAGTACTCTCCTAGGAAACTTAACACCAAATATGGTTAATTTGCTTACCAAACTTAAACATTGAATGTTCATATATATCATCTGGGAAGACTATCCTTTTCTAGATAAATGGTATTTTACCTTAATATACATATATGCTCTTACGTACTCCTGACGACGACATGAAAGAGTAATATATAGACTTACATTCCCAATAATAATATAAATAACGGTGAAAATTGTAGCAGAAAAGGAATAAACTACTTCATATGGAAAGTAATGTCTTTGTTAATCAATTTTACATACAGACATTCATATCATCACGCCATATCCCTTGCAGGATAGGCAGAGAGAACAGAGTGCCAGAGAACCCTATCCTTGCATACTTCACTCGCTTCCTCAGCATTCATAATTCTCTTCATAGACGCTCGCCGGTTTCGGAGACTCTTGACTCTACCTTCCTTCAGAACGTGACCAATCTTAATCAATTTTCTCAGTAAAATTTGACTTGATGAACTCACCTTTCCATTTGGCATTCTGAAGTCATCGAAAGGTTCATTGTTGCCGTCTCCAAGCAGACCACGTAATTTGCCGAGGTAGAAACCGTTGACTTCAATAAAGCACACCTATAGAAAAATATTGTATGTTTTAAATTGGTTCATTTTTGTTTAGTATTTTAATAGATAGAGTTATTCTAAATATTGGCATAGAAAGTGCAATAAGCGTTGCTAGAGGCAGATCCCGATACATGGGTATCTACTTAATAACTCATTTGCGAACTAAAAAAATATTATCAAATGCCAATTTTGTTTTTGAGTTATGGTGATTCTATTTAACTAGTTCTATTTAGGATATTGTAATCAATTCGTGTACAACGTACCTCAAGTTTGGTAGTACAGAAGGCCATTATTCCGTAGGTGGAGCCAAGACCAATGCGGCCGTTGGTTTGACGGAAAGCGAAAGAATCTTTCTCGATGATCGGGAATCCATGATTAGCGCCGTTAAGCGTTACCTGTAGAAATATTAAATTAGTATGAGAAATTCTTTTAAAAACTACAAACAGTATATTTTAAATTACTGAAATTTAGCATTTAATATGCTTAATTATTTATAAAATCCGATTACGAAATGAAAAATGATGTCGCAAGCGGGATTCGAACCCGCGCCTATTGGGAATCCGGCCCAATCTACTACAACAGTATAGTTTTAAAATATAATAAATTTAACTGTAAAAATTGGCACTCCTCATTACTTTTATAAGTAGTCACATTACACTATAACTTATTTACGTCTCCCAAAAGATTTTCTATACGGCACAAATGTTGATGTTGTACTGTATAGAATTTTCCAATAGTTGCCTCAGTGCCAGTTGACTATCGAGCAACCAAGAGAGAGTAACATACATTTTGTAATATTTTTAATGATATATTTTTCATTAAAAAAAAAATACTATTAGGACATTTTAATAAAAATCTTGACCCCACTTAGTATACGATTGAAGTAAAAGACAAGCTACAAACCTGTCCATTATCCTTCAATTCAATGATAGCACCGCTCTTATCCTCCAAGATAAGGGCTTTAGGTTCACCATTGGCCAACTGAATCATAAGAGTGAAGTTTCTGTCGACGTGATCATGAGCCAGAACGTAGCGGCAGTTACCAGGGAAGGTCAGGTGGCGTCCATCGAATGTGAAGATATGCTGTCCATTTACAACAACGGCGCGAACTAGAAATATAAATTCGGGTTTCTAACTTGTTGATCCATTTATCCATCCGACTATTGATGTACACTACTAAGCATAAGAGTTACCTTCATTTGGTTAAGACCAAATGAAGGTAACTCTATACCCGCCATAGATAGAAAGGTTAATCAGCGCAATTGGTGTCTTATTTTTCCAAGAGAATGCTGTTGTTGATTCTTCTGGTAATTCCTCAGCCAGATGTTTAGGAAGTAAGGAATGAGACATTATATTCACAACCATACAGGGCATCCTACCTAATGGTAATTAATATCCTCAGCTTATAAATTTATTAAAATTTTAGTGAAGTTACGCAATCTATGATAACCTACCATTATACTCACAAGAGAATAATCGAATAATCGATATTGGACGCAAGAGCCTACAGGGGCCCCACAGTCGACACGGACCACTATCTCGTTATTGCGAGATTTAGTGGTCTGTTCAGAAAGTGGAGGCACTGGCGAGAGCGTGTCCACTTCGGAGGGCTTGAAAGAATAAAGGTTGAAAGGTTGCAAGAAGAGTGTGTAAGAGAAAAGTATGCAGAGGGTGTCCGAGAACGGCTGACGATGGCAAGCCAGCCGCAATCGGACATTGAAGAATGCTGGAGAGTATTGAAAGAGAGTATGGTAGATACAGCGAAAGAAGTATGTGGAAGTTCAAAGAAGCATAGAAAAACAAATGGTGATGCATGGTGGGATGCGGAAGTGGCAGCTTCCGTAGAGCAAAAGAAGAAAGCGTGGCTGGACTATGTCTCTTCTTTGAATCTGAATGACAGTATGACTGAACAGAAGAAAGAAATATATCGGCAATGTAAGAATGACACCAAGGCCTTAGTGAAAGAGAAAAGTGATAGAGCAAGTATGAGTGCAGAAGATAGGCTGACTAAAAACTTCGAGGGTAACACCAAACTCTTTTGGAGGGAGGTGAAGAAGTCTCGGGGTGGTTGGTCAGCCTTCAGAATGAATAAAATAAGGTCTAAAGGTGGAGACATTCTTACACAAACACAAGACGTGTTAAGCCGATGGAGTGAATATTTTGGCGATATGTATGCGGATGCTACGGTTGGCGCCGGTGTTGGATGTGGTTTAGTAGATCAACATTCGACAACGGCGTCCTCCGATGGCATCAGTATGGATGAAGTTGAATGGGCGATAGGAAGTTTGAAAAATGGTAAGGCAGCGGGCATTGACATGGTGTCTGCCGAGATGATCAAGCTCGGTGGTTCTTGTGTCTGGGAGGCGTTCCTGTTGCTCCTCAATTTATGTTGGAGCTCGGGAATGGTTCCCAGGGACTGGAATAGCGCAGTCATCGTGCCTTTGTTTAAAAACAAGGGTTCACGTTATGACTGCGCAAATTACAGAGCCATAAGCTTGACCAGTTTGGCAGCAAAAGTGTATGGAAAAATTATTGAAAGGAGAATGAGGATGGTGTCCGATGGTTTACTGTGTGAGACACAAGGAGGTTTCAGGAGTGGAAGGGGATGCATGGATCAAGTGTTCTCTCTGCGCAACATTGTGGAGAAGCATCTGGCTCTAGGTCAGAGGGTTTTCTGCAGTTTTGTGGATCTGGAGAGAGCATTTGACACGGTTGTACGAAAGGAACTTTGGGACATTTTACCGGAGTATGGTATTAACGGTAAACTGCTACAGGCTGTGCAGTCCAGTTACATGGGCTGTAGAGCCTGTGTGCGGCTGGATGATGGAATGTCGCCTTGGTTTGACGTCAATATCGGCGTTAAGCAGGGGTGCGTTCTGTCAGCCAGGCTGTTTATCATATATCTGGATAAATGTCTCCAAAGGTTGAACGATATGAATGTGGGAGTCCAGATGGGCGACTCAGTGGTCACTGCTCTGCTTTATGCAGATGATGCAGTCCTGCTGGCACAGTCAGCGACTGACCTGCAGACCCTAGTCGACACAATGACAGAAGATTGTAAGAAAAGGGGTCTACGCGTGAATGTGAGCAAAACCAAAATAATGGTCTTTGAAAGAGATAAAACCAGAACAGATGTAAGAGTAACAATAGGTAATGATGTACTAGAGCAAGTGGATGAATTTGTATATCTTGGATGTGGATTTAGCCGAGATGGAAGGTACACCACTGATATAGAGCGAAGAGTGAATGCGGGAAATAGAGTGAACGGAGCGTTGGGGCAACTTTTCGGCAGCCACCACCTCAGCCAGAAGGCACGTGTAGCAATACATAACGCAGTGCTTGTCCCAACATTACTGTATTGAAGCGAGAGTTGGGTATGCAGAAAAGAGTATGATAGTAAAATTAATGCGGTCGAAATGCGATCTCTGCGGAAAATCTGTGGAGTTAGGCTGACCGACCGCATTCGTAACGATGACGTAAGAGAGCGAGTAGGTATGAAAGAGAGTATTGGTGTAAAGATGCGAAAGGGAATGCTCCGATGGTTCGGACATGTGGAAAGAATGCCGAACGAACGCCTGGTTAAGAAGATATACAATGCGAAAGTGGAAGGATGTAGGTACCGAGGGAGACCGAGACTAACCTACCTAGACCAGATCGGTCATGTACTGAAGGAAGGTGGAGTCAAGAGTCTCCGAAACCGGCGAGCGTGTATGAAGAGAATTATGAATGTTGAGGAAGCGAGTGAAGTATGCAGAGATAGAGTTCTCTGGCACTCTGTTCTCTCTGCCTACCCTGCAAGGGATATGGCGTGATGATATGTGTATGTATGTAGAATAATCGAATCGAATATCTTCCCAAAGACGAAAAATATAAGATTATTCTTCACTAGTGGTTAATATATATAAAACTAAAACTTAATAATCGGAAACTCACGTTTGCCAGGCATTTGTTCGAATGGATTCAAACTTCTGGGTCTGTATGCCTTGATTAAACCTAATACATCTGGGAAGTCTCCTTGTAATAGTTTAGTAAGTTCACTGGCAGATGCTGCTCCTCCAAATGATGGTATTGAATTGAAGTCCCCAGGAATAAAGGAAATCTAGAAATTATAATCAGAATTTAATATTAACATATAAATTATTATATCTGTCTTCTAGTGTCTAATTTTGGAGATAGGATTCCACTATATACTGCCATAATAATTAAGACTTCATCATCACCTCAGCTCACATTATGTCCCACTGCTGAAGAGCCTCCTCCTCCTCCATTTTGCGAAGGTAATCGATCTACTATACTACGGACAGTCCGGTTATTATAGAATTTTACTACCAAGTTTCTTTCTCTGATGTTATTTGCTTGCGTCCCTTAGTTATCTTACATCCCACGGAGAAGGAATGAGTGGGGATCATTGTATTGTTACTGTATCACCACACGGGTTGACCCTTAAGCATAGTTCATCATCATCATCATCACACCCCATAAATGTCACACTGTTGGGCTCGGGCCTCCTCCGCAATGGGAGGGAAATTAACCTACTATACCGCGCTGGTCAGACGTGTTGGTATAGGGTTTTGTTTCGAGTTTTCCTTCTCTCGCATAGATGTTATATGCGTTTTATATCTCTTAGTCGTCTCGTACGATCATCTACGGGTAAGATATGGGGTGGTGAATAGTATTCTTACTCCGTCACCACATGGAAAAGTTACGTGCATGAAATTCAACAGATAAATTTAATTCTTTTGATGAAATTATTTCAAATCAATTTAAAATTGTTTCATACAAATTCAAACTGTTTTCACTCTAGAAGTACCATGAGAAAATTTAATGAGCGAGAAAGTTGTGTGTGTTGTGTGATATATGAACTGCTATTTGATGTGGTTTGCAATTGACGTAAATACTAACCTGGTTAAATCCAGGTCGTGCGTCTACTGTAAACGGTGTCAATTGGCTTCGGATAAGCTGGATCAGGGATGTGATTGCTGAGAACAGTTTCTTGTAGATTGTACGGAGTTCTTGTTCATCGTTGCATTTCTCTTGTTTAAGTTTCTAAAATATTAATCAATCAGATTATTATACCTTAAGAATAATTTAGTAAGTTATTATGTCATAGACACTTTTTTACATATACTTTTTTTTTCACTGCTGGATATGGGCTTCCCCTATAGAAAAATCATATGGCATTGTCTTTCATTGGAGGGGTTACTACCGTATTGGGGTCACAATCAGATCAATCGTTTGCCAAGAGCTGAAGCTCATTCTACTGCTCATACCTCAGTCTAATTTTACGATTCCCATGTCCAAGGTAGGGGTGTTGACAACTGTATTATAATTGCGTCACTATATTATTGAAATCATCTTGAATCTAAAGATAATTTCTGTTGATGAATCTATCTGTAAATAATATTGATTCCATATTTTCGGATAATGATTTTACCATTATTTTAAACGAGACTATTCATATTTGCGGTCTTATTATTGCCAGCAAGAAATTATTCAACTGCGTAGCTTCAAACTTCAATATTATTTTTTCAGAATATAGTGCTATTTTCAGTTTTATATTATTTATTTTTATCTATTATATAGTTTTTTAATGAGTTCACTATATCAAATGTAGGTAAAATTATAGTAAAAGGTAAGGATTGTAATATATTTATACCTTGATAATATAGTTCTTGAGAGCATCACCGAAGTCTATGGTCTCCGTCGTAGGCAACAGTGGGCGTAATGTCTCATAAATATTGCTAAGGATATTGATTGCTTGTTCAGGTACAGCTAATTCTTGATACTATACAAACGAAACGAAAATAATTATAAAAACAATGAGTTACAACAAAAGTTCACAAGGAATCCACACGATGTAAAAAAGTACACCTATATTTTATATTAGTAGTTGGATATAAGGGTGTGAGGGTATTGATATGAATTATAATAAACGGCTGTAGTCTTTATGACTACTAGCTAATTAAGGGAACATGAAAGATAATAATTTTAATAATTTATCAGCTGTGAAGTACCTCATGTTTTAATCTTTGCGGGACAAAAGTTTTTATTCTAATATCATATTGGATTGGCAAAGGAGTACGTAATATTTTAAGGAGTATTGATTTTTTTTACGATGAGCAATAAACATTATTATCTACAGATCTATCATCGTTTAAATTTTTTTTTTTTTTATATTTTAATTATTTTGATATTTTTTTATATTTTTATCTACTATAAGTCAAATTACATTAAAATTAAACTCACCTTTTCTTTAATCATTGAAATAATCGGCAGTTCTTTGATTTGATCACAGAAATCTTTGGACATTTGGACTATGCGTGCCCGGTACTCCTTCAGGTTTGCCACAAGCAGACGTGTCAGGTCTAAAGACAAACAAAGTTTATTAGATTTTGATGTGAATACAATTACAACGAACATGCGACGAATTATTTACATTATTTTTTTAAACGAAGTAGATGTTGATACTAAATAATGCCTTTTCAAACAAACTCTATTACAATACTCTGTGGAGGCTTTATCTGATTGATCTAAAAAATTATTTTATTATGTTGTAAATATGTGTATTTTTTAATTTAAAAGATCTAACAATGTATTAGGGTCCCTTACTATTTCTGAGTTATTATTTAAGTGATATAAATATTTTATTCTATTGACTTCAAATAGTACACTATACACTTACTCGTTATCTCATGTGTTAAGAGCGGGACCAAAATATGTTATCTTACCTTTAAAGATGTTAGTCAATGTATTAGTCAGTTCTTCAAGTTCCGGCTTGTGCTTTTCATAAAAGTCTTGGAAGATAGCTGCCACGTGTGCGACAAGATCAATCAAACCATCAAAGTATTCCTTAATAGCTGCAGCTATTGTGGCGTACAGTTGCTTTATTTGAGGTTCAATCTAAAAATAATAATAAAAAAAAATCATGAACATAAATAGGATAAAACTATTATCGTTCCTGTTTTGTTTTTAGAAAAATCTGTAAGATCCTTTTTATTAAGGCATCTTAAAAAATATTTGAACTCGAAGTTTCAATATTAGAAGTAGCTTGAATATTTAAACAGACAAATGAGGTATTCATTTGAGTTTATAATATTAACTATAAGGTATTTAAATAAATTGTTGCAATCAGTATTTCTTTTTAACAATAATCTAAGTGCTTGAGCGTAAAAGCGGATAGATTTCTAAGCAAAATTGAATAACAGTTAATGATGAACTAACCTGCTTTTCATACATCTCTTGAACCTTCTTGGCGAAAGCTGTGTAGGTGTCATTGATAGAATCCACAAGAGGCGTGAGGGCTATTCTCACTTCATCGATCATCTTAGCCAAGTACTGTGCGATTTCGTTGCTAAATAAAATATGAAATTATCAGTAATGTGTTATAATATGGTGTATTCAAACTTGACTTTAGATTACATGAAAGAAATTTTTTAAACGTTTTCTGGTTTCAAACAAGTGTAAATACAAGTAAATAAATTAAAAAAGATTGGGGCTCTTAAATACACGTCATGAAAATAAACTAGACGTAGTTGTGTATCAAATTATGCAAGATATGGAAAATATACTATAGAAACTTACAAGGCATGAGAAATCTCTTTGAGCGCCTTATCGTCAGCAATCTCCTGATAGAATTTCTGTAGATCTTCAGCAAATGCTTTCTGAACGTTATTGAGTACTGGTTCTGCACGTTTCAGAGTTTCCTTCATGTCGTTACTGGCCTTATCTCCGAGCTGTTTGATACGTATTTCAAGGTTGTCCAAGTCCTTCTTCAATGCATTCTGTGGGAAATAAAGATTGTTTAGTAAACCATTATCTGCCTTTAACGGAAAATATACATTTTAAAAGCGTATTCTACCTTGAATATCGTTAAAAGCTACTTAAATTTTCCTTACTACCAATGAAAAAAAAACATGAGCACATCGGTGAAATTAGTAACGATGCTACAATGTATTCTCGTTAGTACAACTGTTGTAATAACAAATTCCAATTAGTTTGAAATTGTTATGAATAGATATTATTTTAAAATAAAAGATATAGTAATGCAAGATATATCAGCGGATACTCTAAATGAAGAGTATAAATAAGTATACAGTTTAAGTATTTAATCTATTTTGTTGATTTTATTTGCCTGAGTTTCTTCTCTTTGAATAAAATATGGTATTTGCCGGGATAAGGTCGATCTTATCCGTTCTGAGTTAGTCGCATTTATCATAATATTAGTCAAGATTTTAATGAATAATTTGCTATACAATTAAAAGGAAGTGTTTAAAGGTTGCCATAAAAACATTGAACAATAGTCAAAGTTTTCAACAAAACTCACCAGGAAGTAATTGCAATGATCTTTAGATACACCATAATCAGACTTGATGTTATTATCATCCAAGAACAAGGCTCCATGTATAAGATTCTTCTTTTGACCACTCAGGACGATATCAGCGCTTATGTCCACTCGCTTTTCAGGTTGTAAATGTGCCACAACGGACAGTTTGCGATCCGACTCATCTGATGAATAAAAAGAAAATTAGTTAATCAGATTAACTTACTTTAACCTAAAAAGTTGAGACTATGATATTCTGGAATTTAAGAACACTGAAAAACTTTTAGGGAAACTATTTTTCCTTCCATTGTTCTTAACAAAGCTTTAGATTATTTCATATTATTGTCATCTTCGTACTAAACAATATGAACAGTATCATTGCTTGTATTATTTCTTTAGTTACATTTTACAACACATAGGAAATAATGGGTGGATGACATTTTGATATATTTAACCTACATAAGAGTCCCATTTTCATAGAACACTTTAATCACCACTATAACCTGTAGTGAACTCGAAGTACTGGTAATCCTTAGCGATGGCATACACCTGCACCGGCTTGCCTTCCAGCAGGCAGACCTTCATCTCACCCTTCTGGAGATTGTCGTTCACTGTTGCTGAACCTTCTACATCGATCACTTTGACGACAGGAGTGTTCACCTGAAGGAGACGAATAGAACAGTTAGACTTAAATGGCTGATACTCTTATACATAATATTTCAGAAGTTGATTCTAATGTTTTTAAAAATTTAATCTAAAAATTAATTAATATTAAAATAGGATCCGGCCGTTGAGTTTGCTTGCCAAATCTTCTCAGTGATGTTGGATTGTTTACTTAAGATAAAAACATACACATAAATACCAATATCTAAGTATTTAGAGCATTATTGCAGAGTTTATAAGTAATAAATAATTTAAATTAGAATTTGAAAATGTGTAATAATTCACAATCATATACTACGAGTATAGTAGTATTGATAACTGAAGAAATCATACTTCCCTAAACTTTTTACAATAAGGTTTTAAATATAATCAGTTCAGTCTTACCAAGAATTTAAGGAGAGTAGGAGATACTTCCAAAAGAATTTTGCTCTCGCGATTCTGAAACAAAATATTATCGTTAGAGGCATTACAAAATTTTATTTAATGAATATTATCAAACTGATTTATATTTTACTAGCAAATTCAGCTCGTTGTTTTGTTTGTAGAAGTTGATATATCGCAGCGCTGCCTGGTGGCGAGTTATATCAATGGCGATAATATATAAATCTTCTCCGTGAAAAAATACATATACATCCGTACTTTCGCTTGCATGGATGTAAATTTCGTCAATCGATTTTTCAACACTCTTAGTAACAGTATACTCGTATTTTGCGATGTAAAAGCACCAATAGCTTTTTCTATATCCCTAATGAAATGAAATGAATTTTCGCGAATAATTTATATATGAAATTTCAAGATGAGGTGAGGCGAGACGAGTTCGAGTTGTTACGCTGTCAAAACATAACAAACAAACCTTCGCATTTATATATAGATACATTTTATTAAAAATTATAATTTCAGCATAGATTTACTTTTGGGATCATATTTTCTTCAAAATAAAATTGAATCACATATTTTTTATTGAGCATGATCCTATAATAACTATATTCATTTGATTAATATATAAAATATCCACCTCATGGTAGACATCGACTTTTATTCCCAAGGATGGTTGACGTCTGGCAAGCGGCCGGTCATAAAACTATTGCCAACTATTGTCTTTTCTGTGCCCCTAGTATAACAGAAGTCTAATGAAGTAAACGCAGTAACTATCAAGTGAGCTGATTACTAGTCTACTGCTAAGGTAATAAAGAAAAAACTTACAGCGCCAAGTACTGGATGTGAGATAGATGCGGAGCTCTCAAATTTGAAATGATTTGGTTCTGGTTCTTGCAGTGTTCCTTGAATCTTCACAACTGCCTCCTGTGAAATTGTAGAACAATTGTGATATAATCACATATGTATTACCGAATTAATGAGAGAGACGAATATGAGTAATATCAAAATATTTGTTCACTTTTCAAATATGTAAGGTTAATATAACCATGGGTAGTGTACAGAAAAAATCACGCTTAAATCGTAACTATGATGGCGTATGTTCGTGAGTTTATGTGTTCATAAATATGCTATTCCATACCATGACGTTAACTACCTATGTACCTATTTATTTTTATGTAGTAACAAAAGTGGAAGAGTTTAAATATTTGAAGATGGCTCCAAAATTGGCTAGTGAATTTAGAAGACTTCAATTGTACACTGGAATAGAAATAAGACCTTTTGAATTTTCAAATTTGATTAAATAAAACTGATTCTCATGATGATTGTTTTGGTAAGACAGTCAATTCTACAAAAGCTAGAGAAGTAATAAGATTAGCCATAATAGTTGATATGTACGTAAATCTCATAGTTAGATCTAAGTATACATTCACAAAAAAAACAATCATTATACATTTACTAATGGGGAAATATCCCGACCCTGGCCCTCCTCTTTCCCGGGTGATAGCCGCTACCCTATCTCCCGGTGAGACCCTTAGCCGATTTTTACGACTCCCACGGGCAAGTAAGGGGTAACGACCTTTGTATTTTATTCCCATCGCCACACGGGGATAGAATACAAAGCTAACCAGTGTGTGTTATCAGCGATGACTTACGGCACTGAAACGTGGTCTCTAAATGTCGGCCTCATAAAAAGGCTCAAAGCCGCTCAGCGTGCTATGGAGAGGGCTATGCTCGGTATTTCTCTACGTGACAAAATTCGGAATACGGAAATCCGTAGAAGAGCGGGTGTAACTGATATAGCCCGAAGAATTAGCACGTTAAAGTAGCAATGGGCAGGCCACATCGCTCGACGAACCGACAACCGTTGGGGAAAAAAGGTTCTCGAGTGGCGACCATGAATCGGACGACGCAGCGTAGGACGACCCCCCAATCGGTGGACTGATGACCTCATCAAGGTCGCAGGAAACCGTTGGATGCAGGTGGCACAGGACCGTTACAGATGGCATTCTCGTGGGGAGGCCTATGTCCAACAGTAGACGTGTACGGGCTGATGAATGGATGGATGGAATAGTCAAATTCAAGAGACATATTTTTTTTCTATTCTTCTCTCTGTTATGGAAAAACTAAACAAAAAATAGTATATAATGCCTACCTTATTCATCTTAGGATGATTAAATCCAAATTCAGCAACTGCATACTGTTTCCTGTCAGTATTCACATCTAAGTCAACCACGAATCTGGCAGAAGTCTTGTGACCTTGTCTATTCTTGTCCATGTCAAGGCAGATCTCACCACGGACAGGGAATGGCAGGCCCTGGTTAGTGGGGTATGACACAACAGACTCCAATGCTAAGATACGTTGAGGAAGTTGGATCGTAATGCCGGATTTCGCATCTGAAAATTATATTTTATATGAAAAATCACATAAAAAAACTCTCAAACAAGTTGGAAAAATAATAAGAACTATCTCTTATACAAATTTTAAATCCAAGCATGCGCAATGAGTACTTTATATCAACCTAGCAATTGCTAAACATTCTAGTAAATCTTGACTGGATTGAAAAAAATGTTCGAATTCTTTTATTTAAAAGTGGTATCCACTTTTAAATAAAAGAATTCGAACATTTTTTCAACAAGACTTCATCTTTAAGAAATGTACAATGCATAAGGAGAAGAAAAAGTAATATAATTATAAGAGTTTGGCTATATTTTGCATTATTTACTTGAAGTTAATTCTCTTTGTAAATGTTATTGCAGAGAGATGCTTCTACCTATGATCTCTTTTCATCTATTCTGTAACTTATACCGCAAGTGGTTTCCAAAACACAACTATGTTATGCATATTTATTATTGTATATTTAATTATAAGATGAACCTACTTCCGTATTCTGGTGTATTGTATATATGGAGATGATATTTCTTATCTTCTTTATTAATATGAACATCCAAGGTGTATTGCGGTAATCTCTTATCGGAGACCTCATCCTTGATCATCAGTCCGAATTCTGGTGCGATGCCCAATTTGCGTAAGTCGAAACCAGCGCTAACGATGTTCTGGATTACTCCGGGTTCTGTTCAATATCAATTAAAGTAGTGATATTATCAATTTTATACTGTGTAAATAAATAATTCTTGTACTTTTCTCACATATTTTAGACAAAATACTATCTTCAAAGTAATAAGCTAAGCCTATCTTGAAATTGAGCTAAGCCTTATCACTTTGAAAATAAACTATGCATATTATGTCACTTAACTCAGATAACATGAGGTTTTTGCCGTTTCCATCTATCCATTAGCAAATCGAAATCCAATGTTGGACATAAGCTTCCCATGAATAGGGAATAACTCCAATATGCTCGACACGGCGATTATCGATTTGTTGGTACAAATTAATGTTACGTTGTTTAAGACTCATCATGGATAAATATTGCCACCTATCGAGTTTGATTTAAAAATCTGTAGTAATATTGTATAAGTTAGTATACTTGAATACTTCATTAATAAAATGAAACTCACTAGAAATATCAATCTTGGAGTTTAGTTCAGCGTGAGCACATTGTTTTTTCTCTTCGCAGTAGACGTAAGAGTTCTTGTACTCCAAGTTGGTAATCTTAGATTCAGCTACGTAGCTACGTTCACCGACAGCCATATTGAAGAAGGTCTAAGGGCAAAATATTAAGTAATTTAAAATAATATTAGTTGGGACGATTCTGGAACCAGTTTTTGGCTCTTCTGACTTTCCTTATGTCAGGCAACAATTTAAAGCACTCCACTTTTCAAATTCCAAATTTTTAATGCTATCAATTAATAGCAATTGGGCATCCAATTGTTATTAATTGATAGCATTAAAAAATTAGCTCCATCACTTAGCTTTCCAAATTGATTATAACAAAAATATGCTTTGACGTTACTGAATTTACCTCAACACCCTTCTCGTTTCCCTCTCCAAGAATAGTACGAATGTACTTGAAGTTAGCAGATTTTTGTTCTTCCTTAACTTTAACCGCGCCAGAACCTTCTATGATCATTTTAGGACCCTCCTGTTTACTGATGAATGATGTGCTGAAAAAAAAAATATAAAGTTAGATACTTGTTCTAATTATTTTACCAGTTGATAATACTTATAAAATACACATTGCTGAATATTTCTGAGGCCGACTGAGACTCTTGTTTATCATTAAATTATTACTATCAGCAAAAAGAAGTAGCACTTATAAATCAAAACATATTTAAGAAAATGGTGAGCTACTTCAATCTGTTGTGATTGTGGCTTTTTTTTGATTACTTATGGTGGCATGCTCCGATGGTTCGGACATGTGGAAAGAATGCCGAACGAACGTCTGGTTAAGAAGATATACAATGCGAAAGTGGAAGGATGTAGGTACCGAGGGAGACCGAGACTAACCTACCTAGACCAGATCGGTCATGTACTAAAGGAAGGTGGAGTCAAGAGTCTCCGAAACCGGCGAGCGTGTATGAAGAGAATTATGAATGTTGAGGAAACTAGTGAAGTATGCAGAGATAGAGTTCTCTGGCACTCTGTTCTCTCTGCCTACCCTGCAAGGGATATGGCGTGATGATATGTATGTATGGTGGCAAACGAGCGATCGGTACACCTGATGTAAGTGTCACTGCCGCCCATGTACTTTTGCAACCAAGGCTATAACTAGGCCGATGCTGACTATTACAATCCCTCAAACCCGCCTAGTTGGGCTTCCGGCTCTATCGCTCACCGAACGAAGCGCAATAGCACATTGGTATTACTCAGACGTCTATCTTCTGCGAGAATGTGGTACTACCCCGGACGGACCGGCTCGCGGCTGTAGACAGAGAACTGTCAACAGCGTGGTCCTACCACTATTGAAATTGTGGTTAAAACTTGCACTAAAACTTCAACCCCTCCTAATATGGTAAGATGAATAAAAGGAATACATTTGCTATAAACATATTGGATGTGTTCCTGAAATGCTATGTTAAGCAATTTAATTCTGGGTAAATAAATATATCTTTACCTTCCACTAAGAATATTTTTGTTATCGTTACTAGCTTGGAATTCTAGTCTCTTTCCACTTCCGGCATCTTTGCTAGCTATTTCCACTTTATAGTTCTTGAAACCCAGCTGTTCAGAGTTGGCAGCAAGCTTGAAGACTACGTTGTCCTTCTGAATGTTGCCTTCAGTAGTCAAGTCCAAAGAGATGTCACGAATATTCTCCACTTTGATTTCCAATTTACCTTGAGTTGAGCTCAACGAGTTACCTTTCATGTATAACCTGCAATAAGACAAATGTTCCTCTTTATGGACCGTACAAATATCGACTATATTATAGTTTTTATAACAAATTATAGTCATTTCATCACCATCTCAGCTCATATATACCCCACTGCTAGGCTCGATCCTCCTCCAGACTAGGAGGGAAATTGTCCTACTATACCATGCTGGTCAAACATGTTAGTATAGGGTTTTATTTCGAGTTTTCCTTCTTTTGGATAGATATTATACTATACGAGTATGCATACTTTATTCCTTAGTCGTCTTTTACGATTACCCACGAGTAAGGTAGGGGTTAGTGAATTGTATTTTACACCGTCGCCACACGGAGAGTAATTTACTATAAAAATAACCGAATGGGTAAGCAGTACAGTGTTATAAATAGTAAGTGTAGAAACACACGATTTTAATTTAATATGCATTTTAAATTTTGATTGTTAATGATTGCTCGCTTTAATGGTTCACCATTTCAATAACGGTGGCTAAGATTGGAAGAAAATGTGTGTCTGTATATTGACCCACGATTGTGGTGAATTATATATAAACTTGCTTTGAGAAAAACTTGTATCCAACAATAGGATAATAAAGGAAGCAATAGTGGTAACAATATTAATAATATTACCCTAAGTACTAATTACCTGCTGGTCTTAGCATTGCTGGGACTAGTGTATTTCACATCGATGAGTGGTTGAGCCTTCGAGAATACGATAGAAGATTCTGATTTATATATACGACCGTCAGCATCAATGGTCACGTCCGAGATATACGTATCCGGTGTTGGGTTCTGCAATAGAATAATTATTTAGGAGATAGTCCAAATATTACAAAATAAGTCTTTCGAGAGACTTCCTTCATCAGGATCATTTCCAGACGCCATGACACGTTGATTTTCAAAGTAAAACCCTCCTTCGATCAACCAAATCTGCGCCTTTATTAGTTTCATGTTTATGACATACTATAATATTGAATTAAAATCAAGAAACTTTAATAATTTTACCTTGGAGTGTACGGTGAATTCAAGTTTCTGAAGCTTCTCGGCATTGGGAGCGTTGGCCTTGATACAGATAGTATTATCTCTTGGAGCTATTGAGGAATCTACTTCAATACTGGCAGTCTTACCCTTACCATATTTGGCCTTCACTTCTACGTGGCTATCTGTTTTATCATCTAGAAAAAAAATAAGAAGTTTATTCAATCGTCTCGGCACCATTACAATATCCTGTTGTGACAAGTATGCATCACGGTATGATAATAAGAACTTAATGTTAGGACAATCAGTACTTACTATCACGATCATTCTTGTATTTGACGTCCAACACTAAGGGATCTGCGTGTGGTACCATCAGTTTCACTGTACCGTATCCAGTCTGAGGACTGACCTTTCCATTAGCATCGATCTTATAAACATCAGCGTTCACTTGTACCATCTCCACAATAGTATACTGAAAGTAAAATTTAAACATTTTGTAAGGAATTATATTTTAAACGTTTTTATAAAAGAGGAGACTCGAGTTTGGTCGTGTATTTTTATGTACAAGTAGTTTATTTTTTACATTTTAATAAGCCATATAAAATGTATAATCGCCTGTATACGGATTGCTTTCCAGAAGTACATATTTATGTACGAAATATTAGTTTATTTTACATTCTACGTTAGACTACAAACTTTAAAGTAAGCTACAGCTTAATCTATAAGGTTGGTAACTATATGAAATTGGTGATATAAGTATCTCTATTGTGAGGGATTAAAAATACGATTTATCACCAGCTTCTACTTCCTCTCGAAAGTCATAAAAACAGTTAGAGATTCTCCATGAGAATATATGGCAACATTCTTCTCAGAAACTTATAACACCAACTGTAATCGCCAAGTCTTCTATTGCTACGCTTGGTACATAATACCATACTAAGCTTGGTACACAATACCAAGCTTAGTTATTATGGTATTAACTCCCATTGGAGAGATATAAATTCTAAAAAGGTCATGCAAAATGGAAATGAAAGGATAGATAAATTAATAAAATACCTCAACGGTTTCCTGGTTGGCCGGTTGCAAATACAAAATATTGCTGACCAACTTCAAGTCGTGGGCTTGTTCGAATGGTAGTCTTATGGTTATGGTTTGATCATCCAAATATCTGGAATAACAATGATAATGATTAAGATTATAACATACAAAAGTATCTGTCATAGATATGTAACTAACGAATAGATCTCTTGTGAGAGTACAAAATCTGCCTTATTACCTTAATAACTGGTAATGAGTGGGTTACGTCCTTAATGATAATTGCCAGTAATAAAGCCACTGGTCGTAAAAATTGACTCAAACACTGCACAGTATGTTTTGCTATTCTTCTTACTATGCATAGGGGAAGATTTTATGTTAAACATAAGATATTTTTATACTATTAATCTATCAAAAACTACAAAATTTTAATATTAAATACTATAATATATTTAGAAATATTCTATTTCATATCTGAAATACTCGCAAAAACATCAAAAACCTTTATATAATTATGTTATTTAAACTTCTATTATTTTATAAAATTCACGTACTTTTTATCACCCTGCTCCAGGAACTTGATTTCGCTTGCTCCTACCATTTCGAAGTAGAGATTATCACCATAGCTGCCCTTCACGCGGTATTTGTCATCAGATACAGTGAAAGAGTCCACATAGTCGAATGTTGCGCTTAAAGATGCTGGTTTCGGTATTATGTTACCTGATACATCACTCTGTTCAACAATAAATATAAGATTAAAATTATTGAATCTGATTAATTTACGTTCTTTATATTACGCATCAAGAATACAATATGTCATCGGTAATGTTCTTGCTGTAGGTATAGTAAGAGATGACTAAATGATGTAAATAGATGACATCACTATAAGAGAAGAAGAAGTAGATTTAAATCCCATTGACCATGTTAACTCGTCAACAAAAAATATATTTAATCTAACTATGAAAAGAAATGAATTTGATGTAATAAACTTGTCTATAGAAGTAGACTAATTAAATCACGATAGAAATAATATAGAATATATCTAGGATTAAATAATGAAAATAATTAGGAATTTAACATATATATATATTCAGTAACTGTCGTAGTATTACTCATAAAGTGTTTAACCATAAAGAAATGATTAAAATCATAAATATCAACATTTTTGATCTTCAACAAGGTCCGTTGTTAAAACCCCTATTTGTCTCCCTTATTTTCGTTAACAACCAAAAGTTTTGTAATTTAATGTGTCGTATCCTTCATCCAGAACAGACAATATGAAATTTGAAAAAATTAAAACAACTTATTTTTTAAGGAGCATTTAAAATAAAATTTAAAAAAGAAGAATATAAAATAGCGGCGAATATTGCTCTTACCTTGAACTCAAATTTAAATTTATCGTCACCCTGAGGGTTATTCTTCAGACTGAACGTGTTTGCCAGCTTCTTACCACCTTTCAGTTTCAGTTCTAATTGGCCGTCATAGTTAATAATATCCTTGTCGAAGTTGGTATTGGTTATCTTGCCCTTATAGCTGATGCTAGAAGCTGCTCCTCCACGTTTTGCAGCATCAGAGAGTATGAGATCAGCATGGCCATTGTATACCTACAAATATTATTTATTTTGTAAGAATTTGATTGCTACAGAATATTTAAATTTTTGAAACAAAAGTTCTAAATGCTCATTAAGAACTCACATTATTATTGCCTGTGATATCACGCTCCAGTTTGAAAGTGAGACATCTCTCCGTTGGTAACACTATTTCAATGAGACTATGAGTTTTGCCAACCACACTGTATACTCCATCTAAACGCACGTTCACTTCGAATTTCTTACCGCTATATTCAAATTTATTTCTGTAAAAAAATAGGATCGTTAACATTGCGACGCGATTATTGTTATTCACCTGCTCTTATCCCAATTACTTAGGGTCGACGAAATATGCCTCCTCCTCTATTACACATTGCAAAAGTTACTGGCAATAGTTTTATGACCGGCCGCCCGCCTGATGTCAACCCTTCTTGGGAATATAATTGTTGACCAAACGGCATCAGGAGTTGGCCCAGGTATAAAGCTCTTAGTCGTATTTTACGACATCCACGAGTAAATTAAAGATTGGATAGTAAGCAAGCAAAATTGCAACATGATTATGTTTAGTAAAGGCTACCATTGTGTAGCCTTATGGGTATGCCTCCACTCTTCAGTTATATATATATATATATATATATATATATATATATATATATATATATATATATATATATATATATATTGGTAATTAAATTTAATTCACCTCATATACCTTTTCTTGTTTACAGACTAAATACCTTTTTTTTTGCGGTGGACTATGGACGTGGTCGCGCCCCGCCAAATCGGTCCGGGGCTACGGAAAAGGCGGCGCGCAACCTCATAGACCCACCCTGCAAACACCTCTCTTCGCCATGCGAGCAGGCCACCGGTACCCGATCTTTGTCATCGGTGGCCCGCCCGGCGGTTTACCCTCGCAGGTTCCTCTCATTTCGACGCCCCGACAGCTTTCGCCTTCGGAGCGCCGTCCTCACGCGGTGGCCTCACGTCGGGTGACTAGTCTATTCCCCGGTCCGATCACCCGAAGCCTCGGTTAGGGCGGCATCAGGCGAATATGAGTCCGCATGGAGGGAATCCTCCCAGACTCGCTCCGCCACCTCCTTCTGCGAGATCATAGCCTCGCAGAAGGCGGCAACGGCGTCCCAGTTCCTGACGCTGTCGACCATCGATTTCACGACAGCCGGCAGCGCCAGGTCACGGCGCTGCCCGTCTCAGCTCGTACATATCTCGAGCGTATGTTGCGCCGTGTCCTCGTCACTACCGCACTGGTGGCAAGACGGTGTCGACTCCCTCCTCACGACCGTGTGCAGGTACTTGCCGAAGCAACCGTGCCGCGACAAGACCTGCACCAACCGGAAAGAGAGGACTCCGTGCGCCGCTCCATCCATTCCATCAGTACGGGCCGGAGGGCCTCAACGGTAATAACACCGTGTCTAGGCCTCTCCAGCCGCGTAACCCAACGGACGATTACGTCCCGGCGGGCTTCCTCGCGCCAGGTGGCTATCTCGCTAAGCGATAGGGAGCCACCTTCGTCGCGTGCTAAATTAACCCGCCGGTAGAGGTCGGAGAGCATTTCCGCCTCTAGGTCCCATGGGGACAGACTAAATACCTGCCATTATTTAGAATGAGACTCCATTACTAGCAAAGAGCTCAATCTATTGTAGCATATCCATCTTAGTGTCTTAATATCGTTTAGAGGATTCCATCTCTTTTAATACTATACCTACTGATATAAGAAACTTTTTGCAATTAATATATATTTTAAAATATTATTATATCTTAAAAGTATACAGTAATTATACCTAGTAGTATAATATATTTTTTTTAGATTTTTCAATTGTCATTCTTTATTTTCAATCACTATTTATTTATGCAATATGCGCTGCTGACAGTTGTAAAAATAAAATCCAGATTTAAATTACTGAAATTTAGCATTTAATATGCTTAATTATTTATAAAACTCGATTACGAAGTGAAAAATGATGTCACAAGCGAGATTCGAACCCGCGCCTATTGGGATTCATCACATCATTTTTCACTTCGTAATCGAGATTTATAAATAATTAAGCATATTAAATGCTAAATTTCAGTAATTTAAATAACAAGGTTGTGTCATCGTTTAATACAATTCTAACTGTAAAGTTTTAAGTATTAAGCCTATAACAATGTGTAAACATTGTCGGGTAGATAGCATACCGCCGTACACCTTAAGACGTAAATATGATACGAAGTGAAATTTGCATGTCCTACAATTAGTCACGGTGGTGTAGTGGCAGCACGATTGGGCCGGAATCCCAATAGGCGCGGGTTCGAATCTCGCTTGTGACATCATTTTTCACTTCGTAATCGAGTTTTATAAAAAAAAAAATCCAGATTTATAATAAACTTACTTAGAATCAACTAGTTTGTCAGTTTGTTTGGAGTTTGTGCTGAAGTGAACTTTGTCATTATTGTCCTTCTCGTAGTTAAGATAGAGATCCACGTCAGTGCTATAATTAGGAGCCTTCACTAAGAACTTGAAATCACCTTTGATCTTGCGTTGTGCCTGTTGATAAAAATTTGCTAGCATTAATTGTAATTATAGTACTTAGGTCCTACGCCCTGCATAAAGGAATGTTGCCGAGGCGCAAAATATATTGACTTCACTTCATCTATCTAAAACATATACCGTACTCTCTTTCAGAATCGAAACGAAACCATCATTTTCTAATAGTTGAACACGACATAAAAACATTTATTTGAAGACGAGAATACGAAAGATAGTTTAGTTATCATCTGACGTCTTTACATTATATCACACTAGCTGAATTGGTATAGTGATTAAAATGGATTTCCAATAGGTGTGGATTTTATATCTCGTTAGATATCATGATATAGTATGAAACATAGGTGTAATGGATGTTACATTTCACCTATCTTGGGATTATATATAAGTTAGTATATATCTATTATCATCTAATCATAAAGTAGTATCAATAGCTTGTATTTTACGAACAACTAATACCTGCTCAGACAATCTGGTACAGCTTTGCTTTTTACTTTTAGAAATGTTTATGAAGTCTTGGCAATAGTTATAATCTTAATATTCAATTTAAAAAAAAAATCAAAATAAATCATCAAAATTAATTTACCTATATTTATCTTAAATACTTATTTACCTTTTGGAAATCAATGATGAGTACACCATTTCCTTTACCATCATTGTCTGTGACCTTGAACTGACCATTGGCGGAGATGGTATTTTTCACAACAAGTGTCAGCTGTCCGTGCGCGTTTGCACCACGATTTATTTTTAGGAGAAAATCTAAGACCTCGCCCTGGGATTCTGTGACCTTGGCGTGGGAGGAGTATAAGTTTGCTGTTTCGATTGCTCCTATGTCAAACCTGGTGAGAAACGTAAGGTTTGAAAGTTTGTTCCTTTTTATTACTATACATTCATAAATTTGATAGATATATTTTTACGTAATAATATATAATTAACATAATGATTTCAAATATATAATTAACATAACATTCATTATGTGATATAAATTTAATAACTGTATTAGAAATTTTCAAATCCTTTTATAAACTTACTTAATTTCTTGGCTCTTGCTACCCATGCTCACTTTCAAATATCCAACAGCACCAACATTCACGTCATTAGGTTTGGTCTTATGTAGTACTACACCTGATAGCTCGTACTTGCCAATGTTCTTAAATTCAATATGGTTTTCAAAGTTTGATTTATCAGCAGAAACTATGTCTCTCTTAGAAAATATTTCAACACCCTGCTTATCAAAATCTGCCTTCACTTTGAAGCTGTAATCACCAGGTTTCTTAATGTGGCGACGAGCATCCAGGTCAAAATCGAACTTTTTCTCTATATACTGTGCTTCCAATTCCACGTTAAGCTTCTTGGGATCAATGTCGACATCGAAACGAGTCTTCAAAGGCAGCGCGTAGATTTCAACTGTATAAATAAAATGTATAGTATTAACAAAAATAAGTTTCTTTCTGCATATTATGTATGTTTGTTAAGCTCATGGCTAACTCATAAAGTATCAATGCAAATTGGAAGGGAGTTATATTATTAAACGCTTATTTTTCAGGAAACGTTGCATTCTATATAATATTAGGCAATCATAAAGATCTTTGGAGATAAACAATAAGACTTTTCAATAAATAACAGTAAAGAATCATGGTAGATACTTAAAAAATGTAGTTTATTTTTTGGAATGATGTTCCTTATCGGGCGTTGGGAAAGGGGGCAAGACGGAAAAAATTAAGACCAAAAGTTGTAACGACACTTTTTGTATAGTTGTAACCCGTGCGGCGTGCGCGTGTTTCTCTGTCTGCTTCTCTCTCTCTCTCTCTCTCTCTCTTTCTCTCTCTCTCTCCCTCTCTCTCTCTCCCTCTCTCTCTCTCTCATAGAAAGCAAGCCAGTTATTTTCTTTTCGTCTTTCAATTTCGCATTGAACAGTGTGATTTCGCGACGATTATTTTTGTTGAGTGTATACAGGTTTTTTGTACATAATAAAAAATAATAACAATAAAATAGAATCCCAAACATATGTTTCCTACTTCAGTTACCACAAGCCAATTATTACTAAAATTGAGCTTACTGATTAAGTTTATATTGCATTATATTTGTTAATAATAAAAAAAATATTATTATAACTTAAAAAAATAAAATTTTATTACAATTCCTTCACTAATTAATCGAAAGGAACTTCGTTCTCTTTTGTATTTTTATTTCACATGACGTGGTATTATGAATTACTTAGTAATAATATGTAACTATTTTTTCTCCCTTTTTATTTATATCCTATGAATAACTTAAGGTTGCGATGTAATATTAATTTTCACATATTATATGACCACATTTTTCTCGTTTACCAATGCCCTTAAATCATAATCCACATTTTTAACTAAATATTATTTAATTCGTAATCGGGTTTTTATAAATAATTAAGTATATTAAATGCTAAATTTCAGTAATTTGAATAACAAGGTTGTGTCATCCTTTAATACAATTCTAACTGCAAAGTTTGAAGTTAAAAGCCCATTCAATGTGTAAACATTGTCGGGGTCACGGTCGTGTAAGTGGCAGCAGGATTGCACCGAATTCCCAATAAGTGTGGGTCCGAACCCCACTTGTAACACCATTTTTCGTTTCGTAATCGGGTTTTTATAAATAATTAAGCATATTAAATGCCAAATTTCAGTAATTTAAAATATTATTTAGTTCATCCTATACTACAATACTTAACCAAATATTTAAATTATGAGGCTGTCTCTGGAAAAACAAATATTTTCTTTAATAGAGGCTATATTATTCTTAATATCCACTAAGACTATCTTTTACCTCGAGAAAATACGTAGGGGTTAAGGTATTCTACCTGAAACCCTACGTATTTTCATATGCAATTATATTAGTGATGGTAAAATTACTATCAAATAAATACTTACACTTATTCTTGGTGATTAAGTTGAAATCATAACCTTCACCGCTGTGGTATTTATACATTTGTCCAATAACAATACGATTCTGGTTATTACGTAGATCGCCGCTATACACCAGATCTATTTCGTTGCGAATCTGACAAAAAATATTACGTATTTAATATAAAATATGCATAATAAAGTACATACTTGCACATGCAAGCTATAACGATAGCAATACTTACAACTTGATCGTATTCAAAGTGTCCCTTCAACCTAAAGTTAATATAAGGATTTAATCTGTTAGTGAACTCAGCAGTTAGTTCAGTATTTTTCAGAGATCCTTTCAGAGTAGCAAAATCTTTCACAGTAGTATCAAATTCTACGTCCTTGGCACCAGCAGTAGCAACATGTCCGTCAATGCAAATCGGATCCTTGACGTTCGGAAGATTTATTCTAATACCCTCGATGGTATACTTTCTTTTTGAATCATTTATCTCCTCGATAACCTGGCCAGCGATGGGAATGTTTTGCTTTTGATCACCAGGCATTTGCAATTCAGCTACGGGTTTGTAAACAGTACGATGTCCACCACCTTGGATATTGAAGCCAATTTTACCATATACTTCTTGTTTGTCATATTTACCTTTAGCAAGCAGAATCATTTCGGACGGACTGCGGGTCATAGATACTTCGGCAGAAACTGCTTTGAA
This sequence comes from Lymantria monacha, assembly GCA_905163515.2. Classification (NCBI taxonomy): domain Eukaryota; kingdom Metazoa; phylum Arthropoda; class Insecta; order Lepidoptera; family Erebidae; genus Lymantria; species Lymantria monacha. The sequence continues at coordinate 20,198,780 of LR991107.1, read as the reverse complement.
AGGTGAATCAAGAGAAAACTGAGCACCAATTTCACGTTGATTATAGACGTATTCTCCTGATATTTGAGCATGACCTTGTTTAGCACCTTCAGCATCAAACAATAATTCAAAACCTTGTCTACCAGACTGATCACCATGGAGAACACCTTTGATATGATATCCTTTGACGTTTTGCTTCTCAACCATTAAACGTACTTTAGCTGATCCAGACAGAGGGTAGTTTGTAATAAATCTGCTTATGGAGGCTCGTGCTTCTGGTCCAGAGAACGTGAAGGGTACAGACATTTCTCCACAAATAGTAAGTCCTAAGAAATCAGTAACTTGATCAAAGCAAGCGGAATAATCTTTCAAGACATTTTCTTTAACAACAGTTTGTTTCTCCATCTGTCCTTTTTCAGTATAGAAGTAAACTAAGTCGTTAGAAGCAGTTATAATTTCTTGTTTGTCTATTGGCAGACCGAGTTGTAAGTCAAATCCGCGACCGCCTTCCAAAACCTTTGCAATTACATGTCCACCAGTAGAACTGTGTAAATTAACAATTACTTTTAAACCTGCTGCTATAGCATCAGCGTCAACGAATAATGCACCAGTAATTTCAATATCAGTACTAGGTACTAATTTGATGTCAACCTTAGCGTCTTGAGGATTTTTAAGAATTTGACGGAAATCAATGTTTGTTGCAGCTTCGAAGCGACCAGTAGCAGCACCGATAAGGTCAAGTTTGAGGGGTAGACCAGTAGATGTTGGATACGCTAGCTCAGCATCCAAGAACAGAAGATGAGCACGTACTTCTTGCTGTAAATATGGTACAATAATTTAAATTTCTTTTTCGTTTATTTACAAGAGTATATATTTTAGATTTATATTTATTTACGACAGTTAATTACTCTTTTACAAAGGAAAAATATTTTTATTTCAGTTTTAGAAATTTAATATCAATTTAACGTTTGAGGTGTCAGAATTACTATTTATTTTTATTTTTAACAAACTTACCTGGAAATGTTTAACTTGGTCAATGCCCTTGTTAAGACACTGTAGGAGTTCATCCACTACTTTATCCATATCGAATCCATTACCATCACCGAGAGACAGGAACACAGCATCAGTACCGAATAATTTAATGTACAAATCTAGATCCAGTTCGTTATTGTAAGGAGTTGATTCAGCTTTCAACTGTTGAAAATATTTATCAAAATTAGTATCTATATATTCACTAAAACCTATATTGTTATTTTACTGTATTGTTAATAAAATGCTGACTATTGAAACATAAGATTCGAAGATCATATAATTGTCAACCTAAATTGTAATATCATTCTTGTGGCAAATATTATACCTACAAATGTTCAGCATTCTACTATTACATATGTATATCTGTTTCGTTCTAATACGAACGTCTTGTTGGATAAGAGCATACTTAAATAGTAGGGTTTACAACCCGGTCATCTATATTAGAAGGTCAGAATAAAATAGTTTCTTCATAAACTAAGTAAACTGGGAGCATAATAAATACGTAGTAAGTCTAATATTACTGTTAGAGTTCATGTTTTTATTAGTGAAAGGGCCAAATTGTAGACAGTTTACTGTCTATAGCCTCGGGCCGATCCATCCTAGGTAGTACCACATTGTCGCAAATAAACTACCACTAAGCAGTGGCAATGTGTTGTTGCACTTTGTTTGGTGAGTGGGAAAACCAGAAACTCAACTTGGGTGAGTTGTGGTTGGTAGACAGGTTATGCTACTGGTATTGCAAAGGTCTATTGGCGACAATAACAGTACCATCAGGTGACCTGTTTACACGTTTACCACCATAAACAATAAAAAAACTACTACACAATGACGTGATATACCTACTTATCAGACTCTTTTATTGTTTTTAATTATACAATAGACAATATCTATTATTATTTTTAATTATACAACAGAAACTTTTACTAAAGAAATATCATATTTGTCCCTATCCCCTCTTTTAACTTAAATTGAAGGCAATTCTTTCATCGTAAATGTTCACAATAATTCTACTTTTAAGGAAAAAATTGAAATCAAAGTTACTCACGTTTTTATCGAAGCTATCCACATCAGTTTTAACAGAACGACGGCCTCTAGAGAGAGAACTCTCAGCTTTCTGGTGGTACTCAGTCAAAGAGCCGACTACGTACTTTTTGTACAGTGACTCAAAGTCCTCGGCACGGAAAAAGCCTTTAGGTCCGATGAAATGTTCCAATACTCGGTCTAAGTTACCTTGACGACCACCAAACTACAAAAAAAATATTCCAGGTTAAAATTATAAAATTAATATTCTATATAATAATGGTCTGACTTCATTATAGTTTAAAATGACAAACGAATATTTGAAATCATGAATTCCAAAATAAAAAAATAAATGTATCATAAGATGAAACATATATTCTATAGCATATGAAACAAAAAATTAGAAACTTGATATCGATATGGAAAATATTAGAAATATTCTTGCAAATTAATAAGTAGCTACGAGTAGATAGTTTAGAAAGCAACATAATATTTAGAAATGATCCTTACTTCAACAACATTCAGACTGTGTCCAAAGACCTCAGCAGTCAGATTCACGGCGACAGACCTAGGTAGAAATGAGTCCTGCGAGTAGATGATACTTTGTTCAATATTTCCTCCCAAACCTAATGCATCAACACTGAAAGATTCCTCATTGTAGAATGAATATTTTCTGAAAAAAAAAAGAATATTTTATCTTTAATGATTATCATTTTTGTGTTCTGATGGTGTCCGATGGTTTACTGTGTGAGACACAAGGAGGTTTCAGGAGTGGGGATGCATGGATCAAGTGTTCTCTCTGCGCAACATTGTGGAGAAGCATCTGGCTCTAGTTCAGAGGGTTTTCTGCAGTTTTGTGGATCTGGAGAGAGCATTTGACACGGTTGTACAAAAGGAACTTTGGAACATTTTACCGGAGTATGGTATTAATGGTAAACTGCTACAGGCTGTGCGGTCCAGTTATATGCGCTGTAGAGCCTGTGTGCGGCTGGATGATGGAATGTCACCTTGGTTTGACGTCAATATCGGCGTTAAGCAGGGGTGCGTTCTGTCAGCCAGACTGTTTATTATATATCTGGATAAATGTCTCCAAAGGTTGAACGATATGAATGTGGGAGTCCAGGTGGGCGACTAAGTGGTCACTGGTCTGCTCTATGCAGATGATGCAGTCCAGTTGGCACAGTCAGCAACTGACCTGCAGACCCTAGTCGACACAATGACAGAAGATTGTAAGAAAAGGGGTCTACGCGTAAATGTGAGCAATACCAAAATAATGGTCTTTGAAGAGATGAAGCCAGAATAGATATAAGAGTAACAATAGGTAATGATGTACTAGAGCAAGTGGATGAATTTGTATATCTTGGATGTGGATTTAGCCGAGATGGAAGGTACACTACTGATATAGAGCGAAGAGTGAATGCAGGAAATAGAGTGAACGGAGCGTTGGGGCAACTTCTCGGTAGCCACCACCTCAGCCAGAAGGCACGTGTAGTAATACATAACGCAGTGCTTGTCCCAACATTACTGTATGGAAGCGAGAGTTGGGTATGCAGAAAAGAGTATGAAAATAAAATTAATGCGGTCGAAATGCGATCTTTACGGAAAATCTGTGAGTCAGGCTGACCGACCGCATTCGTAACGACGACGTAAGAGAGCGAGTAGGTATGAAAGAGAGTATTGGTGTAAAGATGCGAAAGTGAATTCTCCGATGGTTCGGACATGTGGAAAGAATGCCGAACGAACGTCTGGTTAAGAAGATATATAATGCGAAAGTGGAAGGATGTAGGTACCGGGGAAGACCGAGACTCACCTACCTAGACCAGATCAGTCATGTACTAAAGGAAGGTGGAGTCAAGAGTCTCCGAAACCGTTGAGCGTGTATGAAGAGAATTATGAATGTTGAGGAAGCGAGTGAAGTATGCAAGGATAGAGTTCTCTGGCATTCTGTTCTCTCTGCCTACCCTGCAAGGGATATGGCGTGATGATATTTATGTATGTATGTATGTATTTTTGTGTCTAGTTTTATATAAGTTATTTGCACTAACACCACACCACATGTGTTATATACATATGTCTCTAAGTATACAGGGTAGAAGTGGACCGTTCCTGAAAACAAATACAGGTGACCCTAATAGTCCTATTTGTAATAATAGTCTATAAAAAAAACGTTTCGATTGTAAAAAAATTGCAGCTACTATCGCGGCCGTGTAGGGATATAATGGGCCACGATCGTTGTACTATGAAGCATATGATTTTGAGTTTTGAATACCTTGCGTTATTTTTCATCTAAGTAAAGTTACGTATTTTCAATGGAATTATCGTTACATGGCACTGTCCTAGTATGATGGAGTGTAGAAAAGCTAAAAAATGTTTTTCCCACCCAAATCAATTTTTTTTCTACGCTATCATTACAAGTAGGACTAGAAGGGTCACCTGTGTTTGTTTTCGGAAGCGATCCACTTCCACCCTATATAGATTTAGTTTTTAATATTACCATTATTCATCTAATTTATCCCTTAACAGTTCATTACGACAACGTCGATATGTAGTACCAGCGATCATAACTTTATTATTAGTTCTTCATCAGACACGACTTAATATATCTATATAACAATTCGATTGTACACATCGCACTGTTATTTTCTTTTTTCGTTATATTACCGTTACATCATTTTTTACACAGATAAAAAAACCACCAACATACTGCCAATATTATTTTATAATAGGTTACTTTACTTTCGTTAGCAGACAAGCAAGCATCTTATAAGATGGTAAGTGGCAACTGTTGCTTTAGAACTCGACATACGAAACGCACTCGTTGATTTTTTGTGAAAGAGTGGCTACCCTGACGAATCAATTTTGGCACGTGGCAGGAAACGTTCAGAAGCGTAGTTTTAACCAATTTTAAAATTACCTGATGTCGCTGTTGAATTTGTTTGGAGTACGAATGAGTCCGTAGTGTTGGCGGGCGAGTTGCTTGTCAGGGTTGGAAGATGAACGAATACTACGCAGGGAGGTAGAGATGAAGTTACCCACTGGAATTAAAATTATTATTATTAAACTGCATAATTATAAGGCGATTATAATTTATTTGTGATGAGATAAAAATAATTTCTACATTACCTTGATGAATAGGTTCAGATTCTAGCAATTTTTTGATTTCAGATGCAGATTGTGAGCAAGGGCAAGCGATAACAGCGAGGTATGCCTTGATACGGATTTCAGAATCCAGCTGACGATTCTTCATGATATCAATGGCAGTTTTCTTCAGCTGTTTAACATAGATAATTATTTCATTAATTGATGAAATATAGACATTAAATGCATCTGAAAATATTTATAATTTCAATTTCTGAACTAATATATTGGATTTTATAACGACCTGGGCCAACTCCATCTAATGCCATTTGGTCAACAATTACACTCCCAAAGAGGGATGACGTCTGGCAGGCGGCCGGTCATAAAACTATTGCCGATAACTTTTATAATATATACTATGAAAGAAGAGACACATACTGTATCAACCCCAAGTAATTGGGATAAGAGTAGGAGAATGATGAATGATGAACTAATATACTGGATCATAAATTATTTCATGATCAAAAGAATCCTGAATACCATCTGGTCTTTTACTTATTCCACTGTTAGTCAAATTCTTACGACTAGAACGAAACTGCATTAAAGTATTCTTTTAGTTCATTTACTAGACGGACGATTATAACAAAATATTATATTACCTTAGGTGCACAAGCATCAGCTTGGAAGGCCTCAAGGACTGCAGCCTTAACTCTGGGTTTTACATTGCTGTCTAGAGCAGAGTGCGCCAATTTATCAACCAAATTATCTTCCAAGTGGCGAATGTTGCGGATACCTTTAAGTACAGTTATAACCTGGAATAATAAATAGAAATTAATTTTGTTACTTCAGAAAGATTAAATGAGAATTTAAGCTTCGTGAGAGAACATCTATGTATATATACCGGTGGTAATATTGACGTTAATTTGGCACAGTTCTAGAATTTCCCTGGCCAAAATACCAAGAGAAGAGAAATTTGAAGAAAATCAAAACAACACTGTTTTTCTGGTAGATTCCAAACCAGGACCTTAGAAATACAGGAGTATATCTATGCCCCTAGATTAACAGGGTAGTATTATTTATGCATAATACCAGTTAGATACTCAAATTCAAATTCAAAGTTAGATACTTACATTGTCCTCTTCAATTTTGGACTTCGGGCGGCAATTTTGCAGTTTGGCCGCAAACTTTTGACTTAGAGCAACCACTCCATCATTCTTTACCTTATGGCATTTATGTTCACGGCAGAAGGCACCAGCTAAAGCACCCACACCAAGGTATACTTCTTTAGGTAGGTTTGGTATATCCAAGATTGACTGCAAAAATTTTAAAAACCTAGTTTTTATTTAATTAAAAAACACATACTATGTAATAGTTTAGTAAATATTTTTATAGTTTAAGAAATGAAAATTGTTATAATATTCAATTCTGCTAGTACTTTATATTCTTTCTTATTTGTGAGAATCGTAATAATTATCTTAGAATGCCAGAAAGAATCGATATCAAGACTCATGGTTAACGTAATTATTTCACTATAGCCAATCCACTTTTCAAGCATAGTAAGTGTTGGTAAACTTACACTTACTTACACTTTTCAAGCATAGTAAGTCTTTCTTTCTTCTAATAATCTATGAGGAAGACCTCATAGATTATTAGAAAGGTTTAAGATATGGGCTTACCTATATCTAGCATTGGATTGTTGAATATTGAATAATATGTAAATTTAGAAGAATCACATCTCAAAGTTGGCACAGAAGAACTTATAATATCAACTACAACCGCCAACCAAATATATTATTCCCAATAGCAAGTCCTATATCTGAAAGTTCTACTTTCAGAAATAGGAATCGAAAGGCTGATGATTGTATGAAATACTCACAGCGGCGGCTCTAATAGCCTCATTGTTGACATGCCTTGCGTTACCAAGAGACAAGAACACCAGTTTCTGCTCCAAATCACCCAGCTCCTTGCTCTTTAGCAGTTGAATGGAGGCTTCTATGCTGTATCCGGTACCAGCACGGATGAGACCGTCTAAGAATACACGCCTGCAAAATAGAACAAGCTCATTAGCTAATTATAATTTCGAAATAAGACTAATGTGGTTTATAATATGAAGGAAGGAAAAGTCTATAGTAGATCAGATGACCTCTCACCGTAAATGAGGTTGAAGCCGTAAAATTAGTTATCATTAAGTTTTGGTCGTGATAGAAATTTACTAATGAGCACAGTTATATGGTCTATATTTTTGATGACGTAATTACATGCTCAAAGGTAAATACGCTTATAATTATCCATAGTAGTCATAAAAATTAGATTCAACCAGTAGAATGGACAGCAGCAGTCTCATTTTTTTTGGGAATGGCTATGGTCTGACCAATCTGTTAGGGATGACGGAAGAGTGGCACGCAATCCTATAACCTACGGTACAACCTCTCCATCGCCATTGACTGACTACTGGTACCGATTCATTGACATCGTTAGTCAGCCCAGCAGCTGTACTCTCCTAGGAAACCTATAATACCAACTGTCTTCAAGCATCTGACGTCTACTGTCTGCCAAGCGTACTGGATATGGCATAATCTTCATTGAGATGGTTTACGTGTATGTCTCTAGTAGGTAAATAAAAATAAATTCTCTACACTTACTTTTCAACATTACCACCCTTGACTTGACTGTAAACTTTCATCAAGTCATCCTTGCTGCATACTCGTAAAATCTGAAAGTGATTTTATTTTGTTATAAAATTATACCAAAATTATATTTAAAATCTAGTCGAATATTTGTATTTCCTTTTAAAAGTGCAATTCTCACCCTGACTAGTTGTGCAAAGTTTCCAGCAGATTTGGATCCAGCTTCATGAGCAAGTGTTTTAGCGGTTTCTTTAACAGCACTCAAAGCGGGTTGGATATTGTTCTGGTTCATAGCGACGCCGTGAGGATTTTCAAAGATTATTGTGCGAGATTCCGTGCAATGAGCTGGAGAAAAATGCTTAAGTAAGATTATGCATACTCGTATAAAATTTTGAAAGCAAAGACTTTCAAGAACTTATATAGATATAACCCCGTTAATCTTTGACCAGACCTTGGATATAAATCTAAGAAAAACATATTATATCCACGTGTGGTGATAGATTAAAAATATAATATATTAAGTACTCTTTAGTCTCCCGGTGGAAGTCGTATAAATGTGGGATTTTGCAGTGATTATTCCAGCTGGCTGCGGAATTACCGGAGAAATTATTGTCATTATCTACCAGGGACCATGTCTTATAGGGAATGTTGATAAGCTTAAGAATTTATTGATATATGGACATTATTTATCATCAGTTCATAGTGCATTTAATAAAAAAGTATCCACATATAATAAAAAGAAATTGAGACGCCATTTTAGTTACACTTTTTTTGAAGAAACAACGGGTTTATTTTATTGTTCAGAACTATTAGGATTCATTAGTTTTCTGAGTTGCAACATCTTTTAGTAAAGTGATATAATTTCAGCTCCTATATGTCCCACTGTTTGAGTTGGTCCATAATGGGAGGGATTTGACCTACTATACCACGCTGGTCAGACGTGTTGATACAGGGTTTTCTTTAGAGTTTACCTTCTCTTGCATAGATGTTATTTGCGTTTTATATCCTTTAGTCGTCTCTTATGATCACCCAAGGCTAAGATGGTGAATGAAGATGGTGAATGTATTCTTACTCCATCACCACACGAAAAGAAAATTTTAAAGTGATTTAAATACGATCACTTTATTTTTAATACTTACTTGGGGTATTCGCAGCTTTAGCTTTACCGGTGAGAGTCAATTTAGTATAAACCTTAGCTCTGGCTCCATTCTCTCCTACAGAGAATGGTCTGTAGAAGTACTCCTCAGTTGCAGCTACCTTCTCTGGTACACCATTGTTGAGCTTTGTTTCTATGTTCATGCTTGAACGTAGTACTTGAGTGTCCTTGATTTCCTGATGAGGGAATTATACTTTTATTTTACAAATTATGTTTTTTGAATTAATTTTTTTTTTGTTACGAATTCTCGAAATCGAATTTAAGTTACAATGATAATATTCTATTCTATTATCTATATATACGCAGAAGAATGTACAAGTGAATATATATTTCACGAGTATATTTACAAAGTAAATATAAGGTTTCATAATTTAATTTCTTTTGTGTAATTTTTTGGTAACAAACTTAAGCCATTAGATATTAAATGGTAAAAATAGATCAAATTACACTATAATATACTTACAGCATTGGTATTGAAAATACCGCTAATCAGCTCATTCTTGCCCTGTTCGCGGTGACCACAACGAGAAAGGTCTCGACTACGGTGGACCAGCACAGCGCTACCCTCTTGAGAGGCAGATACTTGCGTTGGACATGTACCGAAGATATCCACCTGATATGAAAATTAGATACTTTTAATATAATATAGTCTATATTTTATTGTTTTAACAGTTAATAGATTTCAGATGCTTTAGACATATTTTTTTAAACCCCAACACTCTTCTGTATTTTGAAGAACTTCAAAAATTATTGAACTCTTAAAAAAATATTGGGTATCTATCCTGTTAGAATACATCAGATGGTCTTTACCTGCGTTGAAGATTTTTGCTCGGTTTGCAGGAGAGAAATGATGGCTCTCTTGATATTGAGTGAGCGACGGGTATCACCCTCCTCTGCACAGATCTCGGCACCGATGCGGCCATCTTGAAGTGTAAACCGCACAGGCTTGTCGATACCTTGAGGACTTTGGTGTTTCTGTTAACAAAAAATAATTACATATAGTATATATTTAAATCTTCTTAAATCTATATATATATATATATATATATATATATATATATATATATATATATATATATATATATATAGGAGAAGAGATTTCCACCTATGTATTGACTCATCGCAAAAATTGGTCAGCCAAGTGAAGAAGAATATCTTATCATGAAAAGAAACGGGTACGGCGAAAGAAATGAGAGGGGACAGAGATTGATAGAATTCGCTTTTGAAAACGAGTTATCAATTTTAAATACATACTATAAGAAAAAAATAAGAACAAATGGACATGGATTTCGCCAGATAAAAAGCATAAAAATGAAATTGATCTCATTCTCTCAAACTGTCCCCACATACTTCAAAATATTGAAATATTAAATTTAAACTATCCATCGGATCACAGACCAGTTAGAACAACAATCACATATACACATTCAAAGAAAAGCCGAACAAAATACAATAACCATCAAAAGAAAACGATTACTAATGAAGATGATATTTCTATATTTAACGAACATGTAGGCAATATATTAACTGTACAGCTTACCAATTCAGTTCAAAGCTATTGCGACAACATTACTAAAGCCATAAACACAAGCTTACAAGCGATTCAAAGCGAAAACAAAGAACAAAATTCTCATAAAACTCTATCAGAACAAACAATACATCTAATAAAGAGACGAAAAGAACTTCAGATGACAAAAAACAAATCTAGAGCTACAAAAAATGAGATATCTGCTCTTTATAAGCTAATAAGTAAATATATAAAGAGAGACTACAAAAATCACAGATATAAGACTATTGAAAAACACATCATTAATACTGGAGGCACAAGAAAAGCTTATAAAGAGTTAAAAACGAATAAATCATAGATCGAAGGTTTGAAACAAGGTGAAAAAATACTCCACAACCGCAACGACATTATCACTGTGGCTACACGCTTTTATAAGAATCTGTACAGTACTAGAGAAACCACTAGTAATAATAGTAGTAATCGATACCCAAGCTATAATCACACAAATTCACCCATATCTCAGATTGAAACAAGTGAAGTCACAGGAGCAATAAGAACTCTTAAATCTGACAAATGCCCAGGTTCTGACGGCATCACAAATAAAATATTAAAAACTGGTTCCACAACTCTTGTCCCCCATCTGACTGAACTATTCAACCTTATTATAAAATCTGGCAAGACACCCACCCAATGGTCTGAATCTGACATTATTCTTATTTACAAAAAAGGTAATCCAAATGACATAGGAAACTACAGACCAATAAGCCTACTACCTACCATCTACAAACTTTTCGCTTCAATAATAAATAAGAGAATATACTGTACATTAGAAACACGTCAACCTATCGAGCAGGCGGGATTTAGAAAGAGTTACTCCACAATTGATCATATCCACACAATAGAACTTCTTATTGAAAAATATCGAGAGAAAAGAAGACCACTCTACATTGCATATATTGATTACCAAAAAGCATTTGACTGTGTATCACACAAAATCATATGGGAAATTCTAATGACACAAGGAGTTGAAAAAGAATACATTTATATAATCAAGAATATATATAATAATAGCAAAAGTAGAGTAAAACTAGAGTCATCTGGACCTTGGTTTTAGGTCAAAAGAGGAGTAAAACAAGGCGACTCCCTCTCACCTCTGCTGTTTATAGCAACACTGGAATCAATTATCAGCCAACTCGATTGGAAAGGTCGGGGTATTAAGATTCAAGAAACCTACCTGAGCCACCTAAGATTTGCTGACGACTTAGTGATCTTTTCAGAAACAGTACCAGAAATTCAATATATGTTAGAGTCAATCGATAACGCAAGTAAACTAGTAGGCTTAGAAATGAATCTAGCCAAAACAATGTTAATGACTAACAGTACAAAAATAATATTAAGTGTTGGTGGTGAGCCTCTCAAGTACACAGACAACTACATATACCTGGGAAAACAAATTAGCTTTGATCAGAAAAGTAATGACCAAGAAGTGGAGCGCAGGACACAGTTAACGTGGAACAAATACTGGGCAATGAAGGACATATTTAAAAGTAGTATGCCAACAAAGATTAAAACTAAAGTACTAAACTCGTGCTTAATACCGTGCTTAACATATGCCTGTCAAACATGGACGTTCACCAATAAAACAAAGAATAAAATAATTTCGTGCCAACGAGGAATAGAGCGAAGTATGATGAATATTAAAAAAATCCAAAAAATAAGACATACCAAAATAAGACACATCACCAAGGCAAAGGATGGACTGGTATATGCGCAAGCAATGAAATGGAAGTGGGCTGGACATGTGGCGCGCCTACGAGACCAGAGATGGACCAAAAGGATAACCACATGGACAGGTCCATAAGGTAAAAGACGGAGAAGTAGACCTATAGCTAGATGGGAAGATGAGCTAAAATAAATAGCCGGTTCCGACTGGATTCAGGAAGCCCAATCTAAAGAGGACTGGTTATCTTTGGAGGAGGCCTTTACCTGTAGAGGGGTTCTTGCAGAAAATTAATTAAAAAATGTGTGTGTGTATGTATATATATGTATATGTGTATGTATGTATGTATAATTGTATAAATATGCATATGTGTGTTTGTGTATATGCATGCCAAATTTACTTTTGTACTTTCTGTAATCTGCAATGAAATAAAAGGCTTTTTATTTTATTTTATTATTGACTCATCACGATATGTCTGGAACCATAAGGCCTACAGACTTTAAATTTGGTAGGAATATTCCTTTTACCGAGTAGAGGTCAGCTAAGAACGGATTTTACGAAGTTACACCCGCAAGGGGGGTTGCTGGGGTGTATTTTAAATATAGGTCCTACAGACTTGGAATTTGGTGTGGACTTTCTTTCTGTCCTGTAAAGGTCAAAGGAAGTTGGATTTCAAGAAATTCCTTCTCCGAAAGGAATTCTATGTAGCGAAAGTAAACTACACAACTGAACTGACTTAACCGAAGTGAAGCGAGGGCGGGTCGCTAGTGGTATATAAAAATATCTAAGTATTTTTGTTAAAGCTAAAAATTGGCTAAGAGATTAAGAAAATAGACACCACAAATATCATCATCATCTCAGCTCATATATGTTCCACGGTTGAGCTCGAGCCTTCTTCATAATGGGAGGGAAATTGACCCACTAAACCATGGTTGATATAGGGATTTGTTATGAGTTTTCCTTCTCTTAAAAATAAGTTACATACATTTTAGATCCCTTAGTTGTCTGTTACGACACCCACGGGTAAAATAGGGGGTGGTGAATTGTATTATTATGCCGTCACCCCACAGATAGCAGGTTATCATCTCATCTCAGATCATATATGTCCCACTGTTGGGCACGAGTTTCCTCCATATTGGGAGGAGATGATAATTTACCTACTATACCACCCTGGTCAAACGTATTGGTAAAGGGTTTTGTTTCGAGTTTTCCTTCTCTCGCATAGATGTTATATGCATTTTATATCCCTTAGTCGTCTCTTGTGATCACCCACAGGTAAGATTGGGGATGGTGAATTGTATTATTATTCCGTCACCACACAGATAGCAGGTTATGCGTTTAAGATATTCAAAACTTAATGCTTACCTTGCCGTCAGGTCCAGAGATGACCAGATTTTGTACAGACAGCTCCTGCACGCAGTTGCCAAGCGATGAAACTGAGACCTGTCCCAGAAGTTTCACATTGGTTTCTTGGTTGGATTGAGGACTAGAGCCTCCTGTTAAGTAAATAGTTACTGTTCCTTCTACGCCATAGTTGTATTTGTGACCGTTTAAAAATGCCTGTGTCGTTGGAGCTGCAAAACAAAAGTTATTAAGCTTAGTTGAAAAATCAGAATAAATTGTTTTTTTTTAAATACAAAATAAGATGAATATTAAAAAAAAACAGAGATTCGTAAATAATAAAGCTTTGTAGGAAGTTATTATTGTTTTTATTCTCATTTATATTATGCAATGTATACACATGCGACTAGTATGCGCAATCGACTACTTTTTGTTATGGTTGTATCATTATCAAAGTAGAGTATAGCATTAGGGGAAATTTAACCGAATTATTGTTGTTGGAACTACAAGTCTGGACACTGGAATATTCTGAACATTGACAAAAAAATATAATTATGTACATCTATTTATATTGTATGGGGACTTTGTAAATGTGTAATAATAAACAATAGTGGTAGGACCACGCTGTTGACAGTTCTCTGTCTGCAGCCGCGAGCCGGTCCGTCCGGGGTAGTACCACACTGAGCAGAAGATCGACGTATGAGTAATAGCAATGTGTTATTGTGCTTCGTTCGGTAAGCGAGAGAGCCGGAAGCCCAATTGAGTGGGTTTGGGGTTTATATTGGTAGGCAGTGGCCAAGTAAAGCTTGGTATTGCAAAGGTCCATGGGCGGCAGTGACACTTACCATCAGGTGTGCTGCTTGCTCGTTTGCCACTACTAGCAATAAATAAAAAATAAAAAAAAACATGTATTTAATTCGAGAAAAAAATGTTATTCGTTTTAAAAGGATAACATATTTAAATTAAATATTTTAACAATAAATATTTGTATAATAAATGATTATTATTTTACAGAGGTAATTCATAGATTGAATCTACCGGATATACATAAAGAAAATTTACAAGAAAGTGATTCGGATTACTCTGATACCCGATCAGGGTAATCTGAATCACTTTCTATCATCATTCATCATTCTATCATCATGATAAACATTCTTAATCTTTTCCTCCTCCTCTTGTCTCAGATAAATATTTAATTTAAAATTATAAATATAGGTACTTACACCCTGTGCATGCTAAGGAACATTTACCTGAAACAAATAAATAATAAATTAGTTGATTCTTGATTGTAATGCTATCGTTGATTCTATTGTAAACTATAAAGTGCTACCATATTTCTTTTATTTCAGTAATAAATAAGAAATTATAATAATTCATAACGAGTATTATGCATATGAAATAAAATTATTTTTAGGATTACATCAAATTTTTAATTTTATTTAAAGTTTCTAAAATTTTTCATAATTCACAGTCCGGCGTAAAGGGAGAAGTGGTGACCCTCTATATTCTGATTCCCTTTCTAAACCAATTATTCAAAATAATAGTATTTAATTAAAGCATTGGTGTAAATGATGATCATACTAGATCGACGATTATTTACAGGATTTATACTTCCTTAGTTCAAAGTGTTGATTTTAAAACTAATATACTGGCTGATATAACAGACGCTGTACTGTATAAATCTAAAAAATAAAACAATGGAATTCTTAAAAATTGAGTGTTACTTGCGGGGTCCAATTATTAATCTAAACTATTCTTGAATTCACTTTACAAAAAAGTCGATTCACCGCAATAGGAACAGTTTAGCCGCAAAAAAAAGATGAAGATTTCAAAAAATATTAACAGCAAAAAGAAATTGAAAGAATAAAAACAAAACGAGATAGAATTACAAAAAAAGTTATAAAAGCCCATCAATCTTAATAACTTTACTGTCAAGGGTGAAAGTATGGACGCATTTAAAGTTTTAACAAGTGAACTGACCTCGGACAATGAACAAATAAACAATATAATTATTATGATCGCACAAATAAACAATTTCAAAGGTAATATTCCGCTATTTACTTGATTATTTAACAACAAAGTAGATCCCGGATCGATAGGTCAAATAGTTATCAGAAAACTAATAGACAACTATTATAATAAATAATGTATTAATATATTACATATGATAAAGGTGTGTGATAGCAGCTACGAATACTACCAATCCTTATTTCGCTCGTGGATGTCGTAAAATACGACTAAGAGCCTTATAACGACCTGGGCTAACTCTATCTGATGCCGTTTGGTCAACAATTACATTCCCAAGAAGGTTTGACGTCTGGCAGGCGGCCAGTCATAAAACTATTGCCAATAACTCTTACAATATGTACTATGAAAGAAGAATACATATTGTATCGACCCCTAGTAATTAGGATAAGAGTGGGAGAAAAATGATATCACAGATGATAAAGATTTCTCTGAGGTTTTTGATATTGGACTTAGACCCCTCTACAAGAATGTTACTAGGAACGATTATAGACTATCGTTCGGTGTCGTACGATTCGTAGTCACTACCCAAGAATCTTACTTCCCCAAAAGATTATCAGTTTCTTTGTTGGTCTTTAGTCTTACAAAGAGATCACGATCAGATTTATTGATGGTTCACGTGATCAGAAGACTGGTATATATTTTACTCAAAAGATTACTATTGTCTTTCAACGTAGCAATGCTGACAGACTTCTGGGCATATTACCGGTATACAGTGATGCGAAGGAAATTTTTGATGCATGAAACCTAATTTCATTATTTTACTATTTTGTGAATATTTTCAGTCATTATTATTCTTCAGTACTACATTCGATTATCAGTCAGCAAATAATTTATAATTATGATATCGGTTGTTATGATATTGGTCGTTATGACACCGGTCAATATTGATTAAATTGATTAAGTTTTGATCATATTAGTGTATTCTATTAAAATATTTTATGACACAATTTAATTATTTTGAGACGAAGTGAAATAGTTGTATTTCCTCATTTTTGACTTGACAATTAACTTAGGGTTTTCAATGGTAAGATATTGCATATATTTAAAATAGTAATTAGAAAAATCAACATATTTTTTAACCAAGAATGAGGGCTTGCCTTCACAGTGTGACCCCTGCCCGGACGATTATCCAATTTCATTGAGAGGGGCCTGTTTGTTCCCCAGTTTGGCGGCTCGAACTCGATATCAATATTTAAAGTATATTCGGCTATATTCCAGAAAGTTCTTTCAAAGCAAAATTCGTTTATATTTTCATCTTTTCTAGCAAAGTTGTCTAAATTTATATAACATGATATTCTTTCTATTTTTAACAGTTAAGAAGTGATTTTCGAACTGGGGATCGAATCTTAAGTAGGTTCTTTATTTTGAGCACATTAGTATCTGCTTAGTCGTAAATCTTTATATATGTAATACTTCTATGTCTTCTTGTCTATCTGACTGAATTTATCCTAAACGGCTGGACCCATTTTGATGAGATTTTTGTAAATGTTGAAGTATATTGAAGAATAGTTTCAAATTAATAATTGCAATTAAAATATGATATCATCTAGGATAAAATATCATAATATATTTCAAAATAATGAATATCTAATCAATTATTGCAAGAAAAGCAACGTAAGTTAATAAAATATCGAGTCTGGATTTCATCTTATATTTGATAAATCTATAAACTAAATGCTATATACTTGTTTTCACCAACGATCTCTAAAGTTAGGTAAAACTTAAGGCAATACAATAACATATAACATGAAGTTATTTGTTAGATAGAAGATATACAATGAGAAGATATACCGAGACTAACCTACCTAGACTAGATTGGTCACGTACTGAAGGAAGGTGGAGTCAAGAGTCTCCAAAACCGGCGAGCGTGTATGAAGAGAATTATGAATGTTGAGGAAGCGAGTGAAATATGCAAGGATAGAGTTCTCTGGCACTCTGTTCTCTCTGCCTACCCTGCAAGGGATATGGCGTGATGATATGTATGTGTATGTATGTATGTTATTTGTTATTTACGTCCAAGATGACATCAAATTATAATTTAACGTAACATCAATTAATATAAAAACAATTAACCTCAATAATGTATCATTTATATTACTTTTAAGTATTACCTAAAGATTAGGAGTCGTTTAATTATAATTAATAATTCTAACGCTGATAGTATAGTCAAATATATAATTTGAGATACTTAGACAGGTAACGGAACAAACTTTTTAGCGTCAGTTAATCTAAGAGCGACTTTAAATAGTCATATCCGTACACAAGTGGGGATACGCACTTAATTGACGTCTATTGACTGACGGCTCATAGGATTGTTAGACATTACCACAACTACATTGGAATATAAATTGATAGGAATCCGTTCCAACAGATGTGGGTTCAAGATCAACGTTTGATCATAAATTTTTACTCTCAAATAACTTTTTAGAAAAAGCCTAATATTTAAAATGCTAAATGAAACTATTTTAACGGATTTTATTCCGTTTGTTTTGATTTTTAATCTCTCCACGTTTCAAATACTACAGCATTCATAGGCAAGGGAGGACATTAAATATCAAATACAAATGTGATTGCCAATGGCCAATTGCCAATAACTTTTGCAATATGTACGATGCAAGAGTAGTATATATTGTGTCAACCACAAGTATTAATATTTTTGTTATATTTCCTTCTAATGGACTATGAATTATATTTTCAATAGATATTTTTTTTTTTTTAGGGGTGGGTTATGGTCAGCGCTCTTTTCGCACCACTCTGTCCGGGACGACAGAGGGGCGTACGCACGCATACCTGTGAACCCACCCATGAACCTCGCCTACGTCGTTGGACCGGCCACTGGAGCAGCGTGAACTTGTCGTCAGTGGCCGGCCCGATGGAATACCCCCTGAGGAGTACCCTCTCCTTGAGCGATGTCTCGGGGCGGACGTCGGTCCCTCCTAGTGCGGTCAGCCTCTCGGCGGGTGACGGACTAATTCCCCGGTCCAGTCACCCGCGGCCTCGGCTAGGGCGGCATCAGGCGCAGGTAATCGCGCCTACGCCGCCCCAGTCGCCGGCGGCGGTTCGCGTCGTCAAGGAGACGCTCCTCGCGCACGCGCTCCGCCGCCTCCTTCCGCGAGACTGCCTCGCAGAAAGCTGCGACCGCGTCCCAGTTCCTGACACTGTCGAGCATCGCCCTGGCGATGGTCGACAGCGTCAGGTCGGCACCGATGATTGCGACGAGTTCACGTCGCTGCTCTGCCCAAGCGGCACAAGCCTCGAGCGTATGCTGCGCCGTATCCTCGTCGCAATCGCAGTGGTGACATGACGGTGTATTACCGGTGTATATAATTAGTATGGTATTTGGCGAAGCATCCATGCCCCGTCAAAACCTGCACCAGTCGGAAGGAGAGCACCCCGTGCCGCCGTTCCAACCACTGCATCAGCACCGGCCGGAAGGCCTCCACGGTCCTCATACCGAACCGAGGCCGCTCCAGCCGGACTGCCCAACGAGCAATGACGTCACGGCGGGCGTCGACGCGCCAGGTGGTGAGCTCCCTCAGTGAGACCACACCACCCTCCGCTCGCACCCCCGACACCCGCCGATACAAATCGGCGAGCATTTCTGCCTCCAGGTCCGGCCAACAGGCACGCTGCCTCCGTCGCCACCGTGCGGTACCCGCGTACGGCTCTGACCGCCATGGCCCTCTGTGGTCGCCACAGAAGAGCCCTGAGTCGAACGGTCAGGGATCCCGCCCACACCGGTGTGCCGTACAGGGCCATCGACCGGACGACCCCCGAGTACAGCTTTCGGCACGTAGCGCTCGGTTCGCCCACATTGGGCATAAGCCATGAAAGGGCGGACGCCGCGCCGACGAGCCGCGGAGCGAGCCTGCGGAAATGCTCCCGAAACCATTTTCAATAGATATACCCTTATATTGACGTAGTTTTATAACTTCGCAATTTCGTCTACCACTAGTAGGTACCTTCGTACTTCGGTAATAAATGGCGCATGCACTAAAAACAAATCCTTATGGTGCGAGGGATTCTAAATATATACAATTAACAAACACAAATTTCACTCAGACTCGAGACAACAACTTGTTGATGACATAACATATTTTACTGCATAGAAATCGAATGCAAGAATCTGGCATGGTTGGTATCTTAACCAATAAGTGATATATGCAGTCAAAAGATAAGTTCTTTAATGCAGAATATTGCTTTTTAACAATAAAAAAAATATATATAATAAAAACACATTTTAATAATGATAATTTAAAAATGTTTATGAACGTGATGGTTATTCCATCACGTTCATAAACATAATAATAATAATGCGATAATTCGATCAAAAGTGTTAAAAGTTATCATTAAAATTTTGTTATTATTATAATTATAGTTGGCGGTGAAGAGCGTCCATTGTCAAGGCGAGATAATAATTATTTTGATTACAATAGTTTTCACAGAATTCTAAGTTTATTATTCGGATGTATTTGATAAATTTTAATCATGTTAACGATTTTTTTTTAATGGTGAAATTATTAATGTTAAGACTAGGCAAATAAATAAAGGCCAAGCCTTACAATTAAGCTTTCTTGTGATATAATTCACGACTCCCTATTTTGCTAGTTAGCAAAAAGACGACTAAGAGATAATTTTTTTTTTAAATTGCTTATGGTAGCAAACGAGCAAGCCACATACCTGATAAGTGTTACTATATTTCATGGACATTTACAATATCAACCCACCCAGAAATTTTGGCATCCGGATCTTTCATTCACCTAACGAAGCCCAGTAGCGCATTGCCACTGTTGAGACGTCGATTTTCTACGAGAGTGTGGTACTATCCTTTTTTTTTGCCATGCAGTTGTCACGCCCCGCCAAATCAGTTCGAAGCGCCGAAAGAGGCGGTGCGCAACTCCATAGATCCACCCCGCAAGAGCCTTTGTTCGCCGTGCGAGCGGACCACCGGTACCCGATCTTTGTCTTCGGTGGCCAGTGTGGTACTACCCTGGACTGGCAGATCAGCGGTTGTAGACAGAAAACTATCAACAATATGGCCCTATCCTACTGGATATAGAATGTATTTGCAAGAGAAGTTGTACTGAAGGAAGGTGGAGTCAAAAGTCTCCGAAACCGGCGAGCGTGTATGAAGAGAATTATGAATGTGTTGAGGAAGCGAGTGAAGTATGCAAGGATAGAGTTCTCTGGCACTCTGTTCTCTCTGTCTACCCTGCAAGGAATATGGCGTGATGATATGTATGTATGTATTGCAACAGAAGTTAATCAACCTAATTAACTCGTCTGATCAGATTAGTACGAAAGGTCAGTATTCCTAATAATGTAGGAGAGGTACCAGCCCAGCAGTGGGATATTTATGAGCTGTAATGATAAGGATAATAAATGACATGTAAGTGGTAATAATAATCTATCTTAATGAATAATTGTGTCTACCTGCACAGATGGCGTAGTGTTTTAAAATACCGACCTTCCCTGTCGTAGAAGACGACTAAGAGCCTTATATTGACCTGGGCCAACACCACCTGATGCCGTTTGGTCAACAATTACATTCCCAAGGAGGGTTGACATCACGCAGGCGGCCGGTCATAAAACTATTGCCAATAACTCTTGTAATATGTAGGAAGAGGATTACATATTGCGTCGACCCCAAATAATTGGGATACGAGCAGGAGAATGATGATGATGATGAGATTGAAAAACAAAATAATTGCTTTTGGTAGTAGAAAAGTTCTTCAAATAGTAAGTGTTTATCACTCATAGACCAGATTGTTTCTTTTTTATTTGCTTTTGGTGGCAAATGAGGAAGCAGCACACCTGGTGGTAAGTGTTACTGCCGCCCATGGATATATAGGACCGCTGCCTACCAATACAAACCCAAAACCCATTCAGTTTGGGCTTCTGGCTCTTGCTCACTGAATGAAGCACAATAGCATATTGCTATTACTCAGACGTCGATCTTCTGCGAGAGTGTGGTACCACCCCGGACGGACCGGCCCGCGGCTGCAGACAGAGGACTGTCAACAGTGTGGGCCTACCACTATTAAAATGCTGCCCGACTTAATTGGGGATTTGCGTCTCTATTTCTATCGCTCAGCTAACGAAACGTATTAAACTTTGATTTTTTAAGATTGTGAGTTTCTAGTGAATTTTATTTAAGCTTTGGATTTCCTACTAACTCTTTTCTACAACTAACTCTTCTACCGACTACTAACTCTTTCCGTGTGGTAACAGAATAAGAATACAATCCACCACCCTCTATTTTACCTGTAGGTAAGACGATTAAATGATATAAAACGCATATAACACCTATGCAAGAGACGGAAAATTCGAAAGTAAACCGTATACCAACACATCTTACCAGCGTGGTATAGTAGATCAATTTCACTCTCATTATGGAGGAGGCTCGAGCCCAACAGTGGGACATATATGAGCTGAGATGTGAATGAAAATAAATTATTAAATCTTCAAAATCAAATAGAAAATGCAAAAGGTATAGGTTATCCTTACTAATATTATAAATGCGAAAGTAACTCTGTCTGTCTGTCTGTCGCTCTTTCACGCCAAACCTACTGAACCGATATAAATGTAATTTGGTACACAGATAGTCTAGAGCTTGATAAAGGATATAGGCTACTTTTTAATACAAAAAAGGGTTGTAAAGGGGGATAAAAAGTTGTAAGGAAGTATCGTCATTTTTAAAGCCAGAAGCTTGAAACTTATTTAGGCTATTGATTAGATATAAATAAATATGACATTAACATGTTGTAAAAATTTGCCCTTAAGGGGTAAAATAAAAAAAGGGGATGAAAAACTTTAGGAAAGTAACCATTTACGCGGGCGAAGCCGCGGGCAGAAGCTAGTATAAAGTATAAGTAAATAGTATAAAGTATAGGTTTATGACTCTTATACTTATAGACTTTCTTAAAGCGAGTCTATCACTTATAGACTTATGAAAAGAGAGATGGATAACTCAATTCTTTATTTTCAATAAAAAAAAAATTGTTATTCAAGATATGAATAATTAACTGAGTCAACTATAAGAACAGTGTGAGTCCATTACCCGCCGGTGACATTGTACCAAGAGATACTACAATCTCGGGTCAAAGTTGACCCCTCTATCTTAAATATGTTTGTTGCAAATAATTGTTAGCTTACTTATCTCGGTTTGTTAACGAATATACATCATTTTACCACACAGAAAGTAATTTAATTTATTATTTTAATAGATAACTGTGACGTTGAAAGCTTTAAAGGTTTTTTTTTTGGCGGCTGGCTATGGAGTGTCCATAGAACCGCCCTACAAGTACCTCTCCACGCCGTGCGAGCGGGCCACCGGAACCCGGTCTTTGTCTTCGGTGGCCAAGGCTTTAGGGGTAAGGGAAAACCGAAAAAAGGATGGATGAATTGTGTGAAGCATGATATGGATAGGAAGGGCGTGAGTGCGGATATGACTTCGAATAGGATTGTGTGGGAAAAAAAACATATTGCGTCGACCCCAAGTAATTGGGATAAGAGCGGGGTAATGATGAGATAATTGTCCCCCGCTTCCCTCCTTTCTGGATAAGGATTGAATCCTTATCCCTTATCCTTATACCCTTAGCGGTAAGACCACGCTGTGGACAGTTCTCTGTCTACAGCCACGGGTTGGTCCCCCAGGGCAGTACCACATTCTCGCAGAAGATCGACGTCTGAGTAATGGCAATGTGCTATTGCACTTCGTTCGATGATCGAAAGAGCGGATTCTAGACCCATACAAGACAATACTTACAAAACCTGTTTTCTCTTTAATCTGTTTCCCTTTTAGAGAGTGATTTATGTTTAAAGAATTTTGTACAAAGCCTAATAATACTTGTATTTTGAGACTGCAAATATGAAATTAACGGGCACGAAAGTGTAGTTCTAGACAGAATAACAATTTATATATTGCCCAAAGTATTGTCCTACAAGGAAATAGAACCCACGACACATAGCATGGCATATTGTTATCTTAACCACTGCACTTCTTTCCAAATGTACGTTTTTTTTTTAGTGGTAGAGCTACCCCACAGGGCTTTTTTGCGCTTCGTTCGGTGAGCGAGAGAGCCGGAAGCCAAACTACTGAATGCTTTTTGGTTGCTATACCCTTGGTATTGCAAAGATCCAGTAGTAGCAGTAACACCATCAGCTTGCTCGTTTGCCATCAGAAGCAAATAAAAAAATACAAATAAGATCCGGATTCACAGTAATTTGTGAATCAAAAATAGCATTGTCCTGCGTAGGAATTGAAGCCCTTTCGTCACGTGTTTGATACTACAACTACACTATTTAACAGAAATTAATAAATGCATCAAGAAGTGAATATGCAAAGTTTGTAAGAACTCTGAAAGAACATTTATGGTTTGACCTCTCGCTTGTATCATTATTATTTAGAGGTCACTGATATCAGTAAAGGAAAAAAACCCAATTCTGATAATCAATAAAGAGAGAATTCTTCTTTTATTTAAAAGGCTATCAACTTTAACTGTTAGGCATTCCAAATCTTCTATATATTCCAAATCTTCTATACTCTTCATACTTGACAGGGAGTATGGTGTGTTAAACTCTACAGCACTGGTTTTCATTCGCCTCTTCTTATCTATTAGATCCAGATGGATGGATAGAAAAGTATGTACATGAAACAGACATTATAGGTAATAAAACATTATCATCCTTTTATTGAGAATCCCGGAGCTACCTGGTCTTCGGTGCCCCATTCGACGGTTTAACCTTTGGACACCATTCGTCACGGTTGGGACAACGGAATGCTTTTCTTTGTTTTTGGTAGGTGGTCTGGACATATTCCCCTTCCATCACCCTAGACTGAACGTTTCATATGTTCAGTCTAGGGTGATGGTAGGCCAGCATGCGGACTTATAACCCATCGTATTCCATCCTTATCGTCATTTGGCCTGCTACTGGTGCCAATTCTTTAACATCCGTGGAACAATAGTATGCCTAAACAAAGCCTCAAGCGATATGTATGTTTTTTGTAGTTTCTTTTTAAGATTTCCTTAATTACCTTAGTAGTTCTTATTATTCATAAAATATACTTAATATTCTTATTTTATATTACCATATTGATAAATTAAAAATAAGTATAACTTAGAAAATATTCCATGATTCATATCTATGGATTCAATTTAGTACCTCACTTATTGATAGTTCTCAATTTTATAATTCAAGATAATATATATTATTTAAATAAACAAAATATAAGTATTTAATTTTCACCTGTATCTTTATAGAAACTATAATAATTTATCTTTTAAATAAATGGCTATTATTTCTTATAATAATCTCTTAATTTTAAGTACAAAACTGATGTTAAATTAAATTTTGGATTAATTTTAATAAAGTATTTAACTATTTAGATATAATATACTAAAAAGTTATAATTTGTGACTGAAAATTTCTCATTAAAGCACAACTCTATGGAATAATAAAAAAATAAAGCAAAACTTACCGTCGGCATATGTGGGTTTCCATAAAACGGAAACTAATAATAAAACACTTAAAATGCTAATATATCTCGTCCCCATATTGAAATGGGTGGAGTTACCACATAGAAAATCAGTCTTAATGTAAAACAATACTTGGGTCCGCCGGCTGCCTGCTTCCTAAGGCAAATGCGCGGGATTCGTTCGCGTACACCACTTATATAGATCCAGAGGACCGACCAATCAGATGCCACCAAATTATGATATAAAATCTATTAAGAATATTATGTTAGCGATAAAATCCTGTCCATAGTTCATTTATGTACTAATTCTAATGTTTCTATGTGAAAGTTTAGTATTCTAAATGTATGGACTTCACAGTGAATATTTTTCTTCAGATATTTCAATGTAGTGAACATTGAAATATCTGAAGTCTTCAATAAATTATTCTGACTTATGAGTATATAATTTGATGTTGAATATAATATGACAAATATTTTGCGTTTTATAATAATAAGCTAATAAAAATATACTTAAATTACTGAAATTTAGCATTTAATATGCTTGATTATTTATAAAAAATACTAGCATCTGCCCGCAGCTTCGCCCGCGTAAAAGGTTATTTTCCTAAAGTTTTTCATCCCCAATTTTTATTTACCCCTTAAGGGTAAATTTTTACAAAATTGTAATGTCATATTTATTTATATCTAATCAATAGCCTAAAAATAAGTTTCAAGCTTCTGGCTTTAAAAATGACAATACTTCCTAACAACTTTTCATCCCCTTTTACAAACATTTTTTGCATTAAAAGGCAGCCTATGTCTTTTGTCAGGTTCTACACCATCTGTGTACCAAATTTCATTTATATCGGTTTAGTAGTTTTGGTGTGAAAGAGCGACAGACATATAGACAGACAGAGTTACTTTCGCATTTATAATATTAGTAAGAATTATACGATGCGAGAATTGAATGTCCTATAATATTTCACGGTGGTGTAAGTGGCAGCACGGTTGTAACGGATTTCCAATAGGTGTGGGTTCGAATCCCAATTGTGACAATCATTTTTTCGCTCGTAATCGGATTTTTATAAAATATGCTTAAAAATTAATAATCAGGTTACATTTTTATGTTACATACCTATGTAATATACGTCCTTTCTTTTCGACATACATAAGTCTACTCAACAATGGGAAAGAAATTGAGCCTTTGTATTAGGCTGGTCAGTTGGTTTGGAATGGGTTTTTTTCATCATTTTTTGATGGTCTGATCATGCATAGATGTTAATGCCTATCCATTGATGGGTCTTACGATAACCACTGGTAGTTCATGGAGTGGTGAATTGTATTCATAATATGTCACTACATGGTGGCTAACCAAGATTCAGTTTGTTAGTTATTCAGATACTTAGTCATTATCATCATTCTCTTACTCTTATCCCCATTTACTTGGGGTCCATACAATATATACTCTTCTTTCATAGTACATATTGTAGAAATTATTGGTAATAGTTTTATGACCGGACGGTCACCTGCCTGACGTCAATATTATATTAATCTATCTTAGTTATTACGAGAAAAATCAAATGCTAATATAAAAAAAACAGCTGTTACATTACATGAATATTGCTTAGTAATAGTTAATATATACGCAGTCCTTCCAGTTTGTAACCATAGCCAGAATGCTGATGGAGTTGGCTAGCGTGATTTAAGAAAATTTGAATGCTGGATATTTTCTGCTGACAATCCGAATATGTATATTTATTCATATTAACATCATTTTAGCTGATA
Organism: Lymantria monacha; assembly: GCA_905163515.2. Lineage (NCBI taxonomy): Eukaryota > Metazoa > Arthropoda > Insecta > Lepidoptera > Erebidae > Lymantria > Lymantria monacha. The sequence continues at coordinate 20,172,050 of LR991107.1, read as the reverse complement.
TTCATCCTACAGCTGGGCTTAAATCTCCTCCATATTGAGAACGAAATTGACCATGGGGTTTTTTGATGTTATACGTTTCATCACATATATGATTAAAAAAATTACCATTATCCGGCTCTTATCCCAATTACTTGTGATCGTTGCAATATATACTGCACTTCCATCGTAGATATTGCAAAACTTATTGATAATAATTGTATGACTGGCCGCCTACCTGATGGTAACCCTCCTTGGAATTCTAATTCTTTACCAGATGGTATCAAGTGGAGTTGGCTCAGGTCCATATAAATCTCTTAGTTATATTTCACGGTATCCACGAGTAAACTAGCTTTATAGTATTCGTAGCCACTACTAAACAACAAGCAATCATTAAAGTTAATATTTGTCAAAATATCATTTAACTTAGTTCTAAATGGTGAGCTTCAAAATTACATTTTTGACGTGAAACTTCTTGCGAAAGTGCTTTAACATTTTAATTCACCTTTCTGTATGGCCCAAAATTCGTGATTAAAAGACCTTAAGCTACTATAGCACTTAAATACTTAAGCGTATTTTTATAAAACTAAACTAAAAAGTATATAATGATTAGTACTATTACCCACTACCTCAAGAACTTGAGAAGTATGATACATAGTATCTTCTCACTGTTATAATTTTGTATAAATAAATATATTATAAAATATAATCTATGTTATACAAAAGTGTTTGATAATAATTAAAGCATTGCCTTGTGTTGAAACTTCCCCGTAATGAGATGAGTTCACTTTAATTACCAGTGTTGCCATCTACGTCCAATATAATTGGGCGTGAAAATTTTAATTGAAAAGAAAAAACGTATTCATTCTCTACTCCAATTTTGTTCGCGATCATCTATTAATATTAAGCATTGCATATTATTATAATTATACTTCAATAATAATCATTAATACGAACAAAGTCTCGAAAATTATTTAAACTTCCTTCACAAGAACAATTACCAACACCCTGTAATACAAAAGTCTTTTTTTACCCGACTGCGCAACGCAAAGGAGTGGTATTGTGTTTAACAGTCTATGTATGTATGTTTGCATGTTCCTTTGAAGCACTATATAGACCAAACGCCTGGGCCGATTTTTATGATTCACACGTCAATCCATTCATCTTAGTTCGGCGAGTGTCACTAAAGACATGACGTTAGTGAAAATTCAAAATGGCGACTATTGGACGCCATATTGTGAAAATGAAAAAAATTAAAGTCAACAAACTATGTCAAGTGGGGTATCGTTGAATAGGTATATACAAATCATTTATTGTGTGTATTTACTTTAGTTAATGTTCTCAAAAGAGCAATCAGTGTACCTGATGGTAAATGTTACTGCCGGTCATGGACCTTTACAATACCAACGGTACAACTAGGCTACTACCTACCAACATAAATCTAGTCTCTTTCGTTCATCGAACGAGGCACAACAGTACTACTGCTGAAACGTCGATTCTCTGGTAGACTTTGATACGCATGAACAGTGGTAGGACCAAACTATTGACAGTTCTCTGCGCAGTTCTCGCGAGTCGATCTGTCCGGGGTAGTACCACACTCTCGCAGAACATCGACACCTAATTAGTAGCAATATGTTGTTGTGCTTCGTTCGGTGCGCGAAAGAGTCGGAAGCCCAAATTTTTGGGTGGGTTTAGGATTTTTGGTAGGCAGCGGCCTAGTTATACCCTTGTTATAGCAAAGGTCTATGGACGGCAGTAACACTTACCATAAGGTGTGCTGCTCGTTCGTTTGCCACCAAGAGCAATTAAAAAAAAAGAAAAAAAACGAACGAACTGGCTTGCGACTGTAAATAAAAAGCTGTCAACAGTGTAGCTCTATCACTACCAAATTACGCAGTTATAATAAAACCACGCATTAAAGAATAAATGCTTGCCTTTTTTTGTATCGTTTGGCGAATTGAATTATCTTTACAAAAATTACTCTAAGGTTTTAAAATGCACAAGGAACTATATTGGGTAAGAATCGAAACATAAGGCGTTATTAAGGCGAATATATTTCAAATTTCAACAATTACTATTTCTTAAAATTGCAATTTATTTCTTTTGTAGGTATATGAAAAATGTAATTCGAGAAAGTTCTAAAAAGGAATCATTAATCCCCTTAACGATGTATACATTCTTTTTAGAAACAATAAGTTTAAAAGTAAATAGTATCCTATTGTTAGAAATTTCGTTGGAGTAAATATATTTAAATAAAACTCATTTACCCTAATTGTATTCATTTCTTAGAATTAATAGTGTTGTTCTCACAAGGCTTGTTTTGAAACGAATAAGTTACTTGAGTTTCTAGGACAACATGAACTTATATTAGCCTATAAATATCATCATCATCTCAGCTCATATATGTCCCACCATTGGGCTCGTGCCTCCTCCATAATGGGAGGGTAATTGACCTACTATACCACGCTGGTCAGACGTGTTAGTATAGGGTTTTGTTTCGAGTTTCCTTCTCTCACATAGATATATGCGTTTTATATCAATTAGTCGTCTCGTAAGATCGCCTACGGGTAAGGTAGGGGGTGGTGAATTGTATTTTTACTCCGTCACCACACGGAAAATATCCATCAGCGAGTTTGTTTTCAACTCCCAACGGAATATAGTTTCTTATATCGGAGTAACAATATAATGCACCACCCCATTTCTTACCAATGCTTGTTCAGCGGTTACACACATTTATGTCTTAAAATTATGAAGGGAATATAAGGGGTGATGATACATTATACTCTTGACCTTTAATCACGACCAATATAATTTGTGAATAGTATGAAGTAACTACGTAACCACGCTTTTATCATATACCCGTAAAAATTCATACTGTTTAAATTTGAAGATAATTACTACTCAATCCCCTCCTCCACAGTACCTCGCATTCAGGAATAAATTCTTGCATAGTTAGGGACTTTAAAAACATACAATTATCGGACACAAATTACGCATAGAATCATAACTATCATATATAGATACGACAAAGAAGTTCCATTTTTTGTGGTAGGCTATATATGTATATAGGTGGACCGTAGACCAAGACCCTTTATACTGTCTTACCCACATGTCGTTACATGAGAGGTAGGTATAAGCCAAGATATGGGGATATCCTCTATCCCTTCTGTCGTCCTGGATATTTTTTAAAGGCCAGTCTGTACTAAGCAAAATAATCCTTGTATTGCGAGGGACTATATAAACATATAATTAACGCAGACATATTACACCCAGACTCCGAACACTTTGTGGATCGCACAAAGTATTGTTCTGCGTAGGAATCGAATTCCACAGCACTGTCACGGAAGGTCGATATCTTAACCAATACATCAGCTGTGCAGTCTGCAACAAATTGGGCAAGGCATAACCAACCACAACCTATCCCCAAAAAAATCTATAGTCTAGACGTTGAAATGTCGAGGTGCAGTGCCAAAACATTTTAATCGATTCCCGCATCCGATTCCGCGATTTCAGGTGCAAAGATCATGTATTGGGATTTGAAACTTCGAAGATCATCAAGCGAGGCCGTTAATTAGTCAGTTCTACTATCTATGAAATTGCATTATAAATTATACAGAGATGGCCAGGTCATTATCGTTGCCCTACCAATTAATTATTTACACAAGGCATTACGACCTATCAACAACATTATCGAACTGAGCCCTTGTACTATAACGAGTGCACAAACAGATAATTACAGTTTATAATATATTTTAACTATAATTAAATAACTCGTTAATTGTTTAATGATTTTGATTGTGTATCGCATGGTCTAGAGTTCAAATTCTAGAGTACTTTTTTTTTATTTTTTTATTACCGATGATGAGTAATAGTCATGCACAGTATGTATCACTGCGCTGAAAAGAGTGATATATATCTTTTCACTGTAAAGATACATATCACTCATTTAGCTCACTTAGCTCAGTAGTCAATCGCTTTATTAAATCACTCCTCTAGCTCACTTTCAAAGTTCGTTCACTTTAAATCTATCGCTCAAACGAATCTATCACTCAAACCAATCTATCACTCATACGAATCTATCACTCATTTTTCCTATGATGGGCTTCGCTTTTTATTTCAATTACTCACTCAATTGATAGTAAAACTTAATTTTTAATGGATATTAACGTTCTACAAAACACTTAAGCATACAGAGAATTCTATTTAGATTTCTATTACTAGAGAAAAAAAGTCCTTCATAAACAGTAACGCGCACAATTTAGACTATTTACAGTTCAGTCTATAAAAGTTAGTTTTATTCAACACTCTGTCACGTATTTCCGAGATACCCCGGGAGCAACTAATTACCCATAAAACGAATTTCAAAATACTTTATCGCTCTAGTATCATAATATCAAAAAAGCATTACTAGTTGGTTATAATAAATCAAATACAAACCTATTTTCTAATAATAAATATTAAACTTTACTTCTAAAGAAATAGAGTCTATTCTTTTTTGACAACTTAATTATATCGATACGAAAAGAGTGTGAAATATCATTCTCGTCGCCGGGCTACGCAGCGCACCTATCTCGCTCATTTTTTGTTACCTTGTGAGAGACGTGAGAGTGAAACATTCTGCGATGCGAAGTGAACGATGAGCTAGTGAGCTAGTGATCTACTGATATATTCGGCGGTCAAGTGAGTGAGTGATAGATTGTGTCTATGTGAGTGATATAGCTCTTTTATATCACTCGCTCAGGAGCTACACACCTTTAGTGAGTAAGCAACACACCTGACGGTAAGTGTTACTGCCGGTCGACTCTTTGTAATACCAAGGGATACGCCGCTGCTTACTAATATTGGGCTACCGGCTCCCTCGCTTACTGAATGAAGATCAACAGCGTATTTCTGCGAGAGTGTAGACCATGGACCGATCGGCCCGCGGCTGTAGATAGAAAACTGACAACAGTGTGGTCCTAACTCTTGATACTTCTAGAAGATAATAGATACAATATATACTCTTCTTTCATAGTACATATTGTAAAAGTTATTGACAATAATTTTATGACTGGCCGCCTGCCAGACGTTAACCCACCTTGGGAATGCAATTGTTGACCAAATGACATCAGATGGTGGTTGGCACAGGTACACGAGGCTCTTAGTCGTCTTTTACGGCATCCACGAGTAAAGTAAGGGTTGGTAGTATTCGTAGCCAATACCACACAGCTACCTGGACATAGTAATGCAAATAAAATATTTTTTTAAAATTAAAACAGGCGTAATTTTGTTTTTCCCAGTTAATTAGAGGGATCAATGATCGGTTATTCGTGTAGAATATATAAACGTTATCTTAATATTAACTTATCTTGTTCCAAAACATTGTCAGCAAGCCGTTTTATTTCAATTAATTTAATTTTTAAAATTTATTTTTGACCCCTTAAAAGAATTAACGCATGTTTGAAATGCATGTGTCTGTCTGTGAGATCGTAGCGCATAAACGCATGGACCTATTTTGATATGGTTTTGTTGTTTAAAAGCTTATGTGATCAAGTTGGCTTTAAACTAATTTTTGAGTAACTATTGAGGTGTTTCAAATTTATCAGTTGTTTTTGTTAGCTGCTGTATGATTTTAGATGCATAATGTGTACTTTCGTAAGCATCATTATTATTATTATTGCATTTTCTTTGCTTTCTTAGGCTTTCGACTCCTTTGCTCATCGAACGAGTTGAAACAGCACATGGTCATTGCTCAGATGTTTATCTTCTGCGAGAGTGTGGTACTACCCCGGACGGACTGGCCCGCGGCTGTAGACAGAAAACTATCTACAGTGTAGCTCTACCAGTACCGAAATTGCTTGAGGATTAAACTTCGGTTCCATTTATAGAGATTAGACAATACGAAAATAATTTATTATAATACTAATAATACTAACAACCTTTCTTTTGTTGTGGATGTCGTAAAAAACGATTAAGAGCTTTACATCTATTTTTTTTGCGGTGGGTCATGTAGTGGTTACGCCCCTCCCAATCGGTCCGGGGCGACGGAAGAGACCCACCGTGCAAAGCGCCTCTTTTCGCCGTGCTTTCGGGCTACCGGTACCCGATCTTTGTCTTCGGTGGCCCACCGGGTGGAGCTTTACATCGACCTGAGCAAAATCTATTTAATCTGGTCAACAATTATATTACCAAGGAGGATTGACGTCAAGCCGGCGGCCAGTTGTAAAACTATTGGCAAAATCTATTCCAATATGTATATGATTGTAGAAAAGAGGTTATTATATCGACCTTAGTAATTAGGTGTTATAACAGATTAACGATGGCAAATTCAAATTAAATTAATATAAAGAAATCTGTTAGTTCAAGAATGTTATAAAAATATTTTTCATCTCAGCTCATATACGTACCAATATGGGGCTCGAGCCTCCTCCGTATCCGTTTCCTTTTCTTGCATAGATGTTATATGCGTTATAATACACATAAATCCCTTAATCGTCTTTTACAATCACCCACGGGTAAGAAGGTTGTTAATTGTACTCTTACATCACCCGGGCATTCAATTTACCACATATAAAATCATCATTCTTCTACTCTTATCGCTATCACTTGGGGTCGATACAACACGTACTTCTCCTTCACAGTACACATTGTAAAAGTTATTGGCAATAGTTTTATGAATCCCCTCAGAGGTTTTGAATGGTTGCAAAATAGGAAATAGGAAAGTGAAGTCAAAATACACATACATACATATCATCACGCCATATCCCTTGCAGGGTAGGCAGAGAGAACAGAGTGCCAGAGAACTCTATCTCTGCATACTTCACTCGCTTCCTCAACATTCATAATTCTCTTCATACACGCTCGCCGGTTTCGGAGACTCTTGACTCCACCTTCCTTCAGTACATGACCGATCTGGTCTAGGTAGGTTAGTCTCGGTCTCCCTCGGTACCTACATCCTTCCACTTTCGCATTGTATATCTTCCAGGCGTTCGTTCGGCATCGGGTACCGGTGGTCCGCTCGTACGGCGAAGAAGAGGTGCTTGCAGGGTGGGTCAATGGGGTTGCGCGCCGCCTCTTCCGTCACCCCGGACCGATTTGGCGGGGTGCGACGTCCATAGCCCAGCGCAAAAAAAAAAAAAAAAAAAAAAAAAAAAAAGGCGTTCGTTCGGCATTCTTTCCACATGTCCGAACCATCGGAGCATTCCCTTTCGCATCTTTACACCAATACTCTCTTTCATACCTACTCGCTCTCTTACGTCGTCGTTACGAATGCGGTCGGTCAGCATAACTCCACAGATTTTCCGCAGAGATCGCATTTCGACCGCATTAATTTTACTATCATACTCTTTTCTGCATACCCAACTCTCGCTTCCATACAGTAATGTTGGGACAAGCACTGCGTTATGTATTGCTACACGTGCCTTCTGGCTGAGGTGGTGGCTGCCGAGAAGTTGCCCCAACGCTCCGTTCACTCTATTTTTCGCATTCACTCTTCGCTCTATATCAGTGGTGTACCTTCCATCTCAGCTAAATCCACATCCAAAATATACAAATTCATCCACTTGCTCTAGTACATCATTACCTATTGTTACTCTTACATCTGTTCTGGTTTTATCTCTTTCAAAGACCATTATTTTGGTTTTGCTCACATTCACGCGTAGACCCCTTTTCTTACAATCTTCTGTCATTGTGTCGACTAGGGTCTGCAGGTCAGTCGCTGACTGTGCCAGCAGGACTGCATCATCTGCATAAAGCAGAGCAGTGACCACTGAGTTGCTCATCTGGACTCCCACATTCATATCGTTCAACCTTTGGGGACATTTATCCAGATATATGATAAACAGCCTGGCTGACAGAACGCACCCCTGCTTAACGCCGATATTGACGTCAAACCAAGGCGACATTCCATCATCCAGCCGCACACAGGCTCTACAGCCCATGTAACTGGACTGCACAGCCTGTAGCAGTTTACCGCTAATACCATACTCCGGTAAAATGTCCCAAAGTTCCTTTCGTACAATCGTGTCAAATGCTCTCTCCAGATCCACAAAACTGCAGAAAACCCTCTAACCTAGAGCCAGATGCTTCTCCACAATGTTGCGCAGAGAGAACACTTGATCCATGCATCCCCATCCACTCCTGAAACCTCCTTGTGTCTCACACAGTAAACCATCGGACACCATCCTCATTCTCCTTTCAATAATTTTTCCATACACTTTTGCTGCCAAACTGGTCAAGCTTATGGCTCTGTAATTTGCGCAGTCATAACGTGAACCCTTGTGTTTAAACAAAGGCACGATGACTGCGCTATTGCAGTCCCTGGGAACCATTCCCGAGCTCCAACATAAATTGAGGAGCAACAGGAACGCCTCCCAGACACAAGAGCCACCAAGCTTGATCATCTCGGCAGACACCATATCAATGCCCGCTGCCTTACCATTTTTCAAACTTCTTATCGCTCATTCAACTTCATCCATACTGATGCCATCGGAGGACGCGTGTTGTGTTTGTGTAAGAATGTCTCCACCTTTAGACCTTATTTTATTCATTCTGAAGGCTGACCAACCACCCCGAGACTTCTTCACCTCCCTCCAAAAGAGTTTTGTGTTACCCTCGAAGTTTTTAGTCAGCCTATCTTCTGCACTCATACTTGCTCTATCACGTTTCTCTTTCACTAAGGCCTTGGTGTCATTCTTACATTGCCGATATATTTCTTTCTTCTGTTCAGTCATACTGTCATTCAGATTCAAAGAAGAGACATAGTCCAGCCACGCTTTCTTCTTTTGCTCTACGGAAGCTGCCACTTCCGCATCCCACCATGCATCACCATTTGTTTTTCTATGCTTCTTTGAACTTCCACATACTTCTTTCGCTGTATCTACCATACTCTCTTTCAATACTCTCCAGCATTCTTCAATGTCTGATTGCGGCTGGCTTGCCATCGTCAGCCGTTCTCGGACACCCTCTGCATACTTTTCTCTTACACACTCAAAATAGGAAGTCAAAATAGGAAAGCAAATTTAATATCTGTCAAATACAACACGGCTATTTAAACCGAGACGTCACATATTCCTACGCAGACTAACTTGCGAGCAAAATGTCGTAAATAATAAAACGTAATAAACAATTCAAAGTATAAAAGATTGATTAGATAAGAGAATTGCACATGTTATTTTGCAATTATTAAATTATAATACAAAAGTTCGAAAAGTTGAAGGGGCAGTAGGGCTCTGACTATCTCAACGTTCATATCCGGGGGGCGTGAATAATATTACATAAACAAAATAATACAAATTATTATTTATTAATTAATTATTGTATTGAAATTAATTATTTTCAACGTGATAAATAAATGTTGTATGGTAGCGGCTACGAATACTACCAACCCTTGCTTTGTTCGTGGATGTCATAAAAGACGACTAGGAGCCTTATACCGGCCTGGGCCAACTCCATCTGATGCCCTTTGGTCAACAATTGCATTCCCAAGGAGGGTTGACGTCTCGCAGGCGGTCGCTCATAAAACTATTGCCAATAACTTTTACGATATGTACTATGAAAGAAGAGTACATATTGTATCGACCCCAAGTAATTGGGATAAGAGTAGGATAATGATGATTTATAAATTTTAACTTAACCTCTTTTTAACTTGTATGATAATTCAAATAACCCTTTTAGATGTTTTTGTCAGCAATTACAAGCGACCTCTATATCCTAATGATAACAGTTATAACCTTAGAAGTAGAACGTGGAAAACCACGAACGTCAGCATGCACGTTATAAGCGCTTAGTAGAACATCATACCATGTAGTTGATCAAAGAAAGCCAATAACCTCAAAAGTTCCTTTAATATATATTCTACAAAATATGTATTGAATATTACAGTGATACGAACGAAATGATATAATATTTCTTTGATAATTACAATGTAATAATATCAGCAGTTATTCAATAGCGCGAATGTTTCACAATGGACAATACTTGTTGATCAGAAGCTCTTCAGTTTTACATGTAAAGCAATAAAAATGTATTCAAATAAATTACAAGTGAAAAATGATTGTCACAAGTGAAATTCGAACCTACACATATTGGAAATCCGTTGCAATCGTGCTGCTACTTACACCACCGTGAGCTATTGTAGGACATTCAATTCTCGCCTCGTATTATATTTCCATCTTTAAGGAGACGTGTGGCATCTACCCGACATTGTTTATCTTTCCAATAGATGTGGATCCGAATTCCACTTGTGACAATCATTTTTCGCTTAAATTATATATTAAATGCTAAATTTCAGTAATTTGGTTTTTATTTGTTCGGTTATATTGCAAAAACTACTGAACCGTTCGGAATAATATTTATACCATGAGATGCAACGTGTTTCGGAAAATATTTTAGTATATGATAAGTTGGTGATTTCTTATCCGGAAACAAGGGGAGCCGGTGGGGGAGAGCTATCTAGTGATATAATATAGATATATATTTTTTTTAATTTTAATTCGTCATTCTCTTGCTTTTAGACCAATTGTGGTTGCCGCAATATGTACTCCTCTTCCATCACAAGTATTTATTGCAAAAATTATTGGAAATTTTTACGACTGGCTGCCTGTAAATATAATTGTTGATCAAACGGCATCAGATAAAGTTGGTCCAGTTCGATATAAAGACCTTAGGCGTCTTTTACGACATCCACGAACAAAATTAGTAATATTTGTAGCTGCTACCACACGGCATAAACTTTTAAATGTTTATTGATGTTCAATAAAATGAAAATATTAGGCAACCGTATTCCGTGTGGTGACGGAGTAAGAATACAATTCACCACCCCCTATATAACACGTGGATTATCGTAAGATACGACTAAGTGCAATAAAATGCGTATAACATCTATGCAGGAGAAGGAAAACTCGAAACAAAACCCTATACCAATACGCCTGACTAGCGTGGTATAGTAGGTCAATTACACTTCCATTATGGAAGAGGCTCGAGCCCAATATTGGGGCATATATGAGCTGAGATGAGGTGACACTTAAGGTGATATAAATAGCTAAATGCTACTTATATTACCTTTTTTTTCTTTTTTTTTTTTCGGCAAGGTGGACCATGGATGTTGTCGCGCCCCGACAAAAACGTCCGGGGCGACAGAAGAGGCGGCACGCCACCCCATGGACCCACCCTGCAAACACCTCTCTTCGCCGTGCGAGCGGGCCACCGGTACCCGATCTTTGACTTCGGTGGCCCTACTTATATTACCTTAGTGATTACTTTTTTTGGGGATTGTTATCTTATCAGACTAAACTACATCGTTTGATTTGTTTCAAGAACCCAATTCCGAAATATACCCAATAAAAAAAAATGACAAGCCCACTGAGTTTCTTGTCGAATCTTCTCAGTATGTGGCTGCTTTCCGATCCGGTACCACTGCATTAATAATTAATTAAAATGATTAATTAAAATTAATTTTAAAAAATAATGTAAAATTGAGAATATGTAAGCTTATGCATAATAAATGATTTGATTAGATTTGATTTGACTTGAACGATTGCTCATCAGACTAAGTGGTTTTGCCGGGTGGGCCACTGAAGGCAAAGACCAGGTACCGGTGGCACGCTCGCTCGGCGTAGAGAGATACATGTAGGGCGGGTTTATGAGATCGCACACCACTTCTTCTGTCACCCCGGACGGATTTAGTGAGGTGTGACCACTCCATAGCCCGCTGCCAAAAAAAAATACTAAATGGTTTGGCTATTTCAACATTTTTATTACTTGGGTTATGATTCAGACTTCAGATCTTGTAGTGAAATCACGACTATAACCTATTTTTTCCTCGTTGATTGGTAATAATCTGTGTTAAAAATATTCATCTAAACTAAGCTGCGCCATATATTGCTTGTTGGATTCCCACGCAGGACATTATATCTACAAATTATTGCTCTGATTATTTTTTGGGTGTAATTTTTGTTTGTTAATTGTGTGTTTGTAAAGTATTCTCTAGTGTAATTTATTCTCTAGTATAGGTTATTTTTGTGTAGTGACGGAGAAAGAATTCAATTCACCACCCCCTGTCTTACCCATGGATGATCGTAAGAGATGACTAAAGGATATAAAACACATATAACATCTATGTGAGAAAAGGAAACTTGAAACAAAACCCTATACCAACATGTCTGACCAGCGTGGTATAGTAGGTCAATTACTCTCCCATTATGGAGTTGGTTCAAGCCCAACAGTGGGACATATGTGAGATGATGATGAATAGCCATGCAAGCGATAGAAAACTCGAAACAAAACCTTATACCAATACGTCTGACCAGCGTGATATTCTTTCCCTCTTCTTCATATTTCTTTCCCATTATGGTGAAGGTTCGAACTCAACAGTGAGATATATATGACCTGAGCTGATGATGATAACGATAGGTTATTTAGAAATAAAGTAAATCCTAGTAATAAAATGTTTAATTGAATTTATATTGCATTCGCCATTTTGAATGCCCAACAATCCACTATGCCTATGGTTCTGAAGGCATCCTAGTATAATTACCAAGTTGGATCTCGGTCGTGCCGAAAGGTTATCAATTCAGTCTAACATATCTATTTTACTTATATTGATATACACTAATCACTATATAGTATGGACAACTTCTCGGCAGCCACCACCTCAGCCAGAAGGCACGTGTAGCAATACATAACGCAGTGCTTGTCCCAACATTACTGTATGGAAGCGAGAGTTGGGTATGCAGAAAAGAGCATGAAAGTAAAATTAATGCAGTTGAAATGCGATCTCTACGGAAAATCTGTTGAGTTAGGCTGATGGATCGCATTCGTAACGACGACGTAAGAGAGCGAGTAGGTATGAAAGAGAGTATTGGTGTAAAGATGCGAAAGGGAATGCTCCGATGGTTCGGACATATGGAAAGAATGCCGAACAAACGTCAGGTTAAGAAGATATACAATGCGAAAGTGGAAGGATGTAGGTACCGGGGGAGACCGAGACTCATCTACCTAGACTAGATTGGTCATATACTGAAGGAAAGAGGAGTCAAGAATCTCCGAAACTGGCAAACGTGTATGAAGAGAATTATAAATGTTGAGGAAGCGAGTGAAGTATGCAAGGATAGAGTTCTCTGGCACTCTGTTCTCTCTGCCTACCCTGCAATGGACATGGCGTGATAGTATGTATGTGTATGTACTATATAGTAATTTAGAAAGTGCAATAACCATAACTTATTAGTGGTAGGATCAAACTGTTGACAGCTTTTGTCTACAGCTGCGGGCCGGTCCGTCCGGGGTAGTACCACACTCTTGCAGAATATCGACGTCTAAACAATGGCAATGTGCTATTGTGCTTCGTTCGGTGAGCGAGAGAGCTGGCAGCCTAACTTTCAGGGTGGGTTTGGGGATTTATTGATAGGCAGCGGCCTAGCTATAATGTTGATATTGCAAAGGTCCATGGTCGGCAGTGACACCATCAGGTGTGCTGTTTGCTCGTTTGCCACCATCAGCAATAAAAAAAAAACTAGATAAGTAGGTATGTTATAAGTGTCAATTCTATGCGTGATGGTGGATAAAAAATGTGTGATTTGAAATAGTTAATAGAGTACCAGTCTAGTCGATTGGATTTAGAATTATACGTCAGAACCAGAAACACCAACTGAGAGGAACGGAAGCAATTTCCCGGTAACATTATTTGGTCAGACCATCGAAATGAAGAATTCGATATCGGTAGTTAGCTTAATCGATGATGAGTAGGTAATAAAGCCGGTAATTAGCACATGCTGTCCTTCCGACACCTTGGACAATTGAGGTAGATTGCCTCCAGACTTTAGTCCTTTGTTTTTTGGTTCTATTCATCCTCTCGGACAGGCAAAGGAGCGAATGCCATACAATCAAGACTTATATAACTTTTTTCACATATTAATTAACACTTTTTCATATCGAATAGCTTATTAATTGTCACTGTCCGTGAGTAAGTTAAGTCGTTACCATTAATTGGGCGCTGATAACCAAATTAATCATTTCTTTGAAAATTTTGGTAAAACGTCAACCACAGTTTTATCATATTCACTTAATCTCATAACTTTATCTGTGTTATATTTACTCAATATAATAATATAAAAAAACTACAAAAAAAATATAATCCAAGAGCACAATATGACATTTTAATATTCCCGCCGAAACTCTCCAAACCATAGATAGTCAAAAAGAAAAAGAATAATAGAGCAGCACTTTTCGTGTCACCTAATAATATCAATAGTCGCTATTAAGTAAGTTTATATATAATGAAGTAGTTATATAATGAAATAAAGTTAAAAACAAAATATATCAAATCATAATGATAATGATATTTATTTGCAATATTAACGTTTACAATTTTTCCGTGAAGTGACGGAGTAAGTGTACTGTTTCCTATCTTGTTCTAGGTTATCGTAAAATAATAATAAAGAATATAATATGTATTTGAAACAAATCTGTTTTTACATATTCTATCGCGTTTGTATTTGATTTTTAGTTACCTGAAGTTTCGAACACTTTAAAGTGTTCACGTTTACGGGAGAACTGAGATGTCTCACACACAACAAGTCATCGTTATTACAGAGATTTATATCTACCCGCTACAGTATCAATTATTAAATTTTGACTAACATTTTTGATATAAATGCATTGCCAGTGCAGAAACAAAGTGATTCTATATACCTAAAAAAATATATTGTTTATGGTCTGTTATTATTAAACATTAACTTTATAATAATTATTATATTATGGCAATAATATGTAGAGAATTCATATACAAGAGAAGGAAAACTCAAAATAAAGTCTTATAATCAACTCATCTGAATCATTATCGGAATTAAAAAAGCCTATTATAGTGTATATGTCATGAGCCCTTGTTATAGTGTATTATTTCAAGTTTTCATTCTCTTGCATAGATGTAATTTGCATATTATATCATTTCATTCTCCTACTCTTATTCCAATTACTTGGGGTCGACACAATATGTACTCTTCTTTCATAGTACATATTGTAAAAGTTATTGGCAATAGTTTTATGACCGGCCGCCTGCCAGATGTCAAACCTCCTTGGGAATGTAATTGTTGACCAAACGGCATCAGATGGAGTTGGCCCAGGTCGTTATAAGGCTCTTAGTCGTCTTTTACAATATCCACGAGCAAAGTAAAGCTTGGTAGTATCCGTAACCGCTACCATATAGCTATTTCTTTTCGGTCTTTTACGATAGCCATGGCTAAGAAAAAGGACAATGAATTTTATTTTTACTCCGTCACAAAATGGAATAATTTATAAATATATAATTAATGGACACAATTACACGCAAACTCAGAACAACAATTAGAAAATTACATAACTTATTGTCCTGCATGGGAAACGAACCTATGTCACTTAATTTGGTATCTTAACTATTACATCATAATGACTTCTAATATTTACGCGAGTATAACACATTTTAAATAAAACTACTTTTACGGATTCTATCGCGTTTGTATTTGATTTTTATTCACTACGTTTCGTTATTACAAACGATGACTTTTGGACGTAAGACACCTTAGTCCTCCCGTGTCCAAGATCACTGCAAAATGTCCGATACGTCGGGAAATTAAATATCAAATACAAATGCGATAGAATCCGTAAAAGTAGTTTTATTTCAAATATTACACCAATAGATGGTGTGGCAGGCACAAAATTAAATAAAGGTTGATAACATATTCCTAACCTAACCGTTCAATGTTAATCATGATTAATTCTAAATGAATGAACAAAATGCGACATTGGTAATTTTTAATTCGCTATCTACGTCTTAAATTGTGATAAGAGTAACAAAGATAGACAATAAACGGCATTGAACCCTGTACGTAGGCATAATGTTCGCTAGAGAGATGTACATATGTATATTAATATCAGTTTTATATATACAACTTGAATAAATTTTATAATTCTCTGTCGCCAAGGTGATGATATTTAGTCTACCGAAGTTAAGGCATTAGTACTGATGATTAATCACAAAATATTGGTAGATTATGAAGACAAAGACATATAATTTATTTATTTTAAAGGAAACTAACATTCCGGGATTCTGGGCCAATCGTGCTGCCACTACACCACCGTGAACTATAGTAGGACATGCAAATCTCGTATCATATTTACGTCTTTAAGGTGACGTTATAAATAATTAAGCATATTAAATGTTAAATTTCAGTAATTTGAACTCAATTTTCACATAACCACACATACTAAAAGCAGTTTAGTTTTTTATTAATTGCAATTAAACGATAATGAATTACCAAGCCATTTTCGAAAGGAAACAACGCGTTGCAATTATGAAACTTTAAAAAAAAAGAAATATTTCGATACATTAATTTTTACGGTCGTGAGAGTACCAGATTCATACGAATAGACATCCGGACGTCTTCGAATATTTATTTTTAATCAACTTTTTTCTTACTTTAAGCAAAATAATTGCTTTTTAAAAATATAAAATACGGTTAAACGAATGTTTTTCTTGACATCATCATTCTCCTACTCTTATCCCAATTACTTGGGGTCGATACAATATGCACTCCTCTTTCATAGTACACATTGTAGAAGTTATTAACAACAATTTTACGACCAGCTGCCTGCCAGACGTCAACCCTCCCCGGGAATGCAACTGTTGACCAAACGGCATCAGATGGAGCTGGCCCAGGTCGTTATAAGGCTCTTAGTCGTCTTTTACGACATCCACGAGCAAAGTAAGGGTTGGTAGTATTCGTTGCCGCTACTAGGCAGCTAGTTTTTCTTGACATATGTATGATAATATTGTGAGAATAATACAATAATTTTTAGTTTTGAAAAGGCCTTGATTTTCATGTATCAAGATTCGAGCATCACCTCAACGCTTCGCTTATGAGGCGTGCAATAAAATATCTCACTATTCCTTAGCTTCCTATAAGAGTCGTAAAAGGTGGCAAGGATGAAAATGGCACTTAGCACACACGAAGCTTTGACCTAAAGGTAGCCGAGAAACGCTTTTGTTTGTCTTGAACAAAAATGTAATTAGAAAAGAAAAACAGTAGAAGTTCTGCAAATTATAATTTCTCTCCTATGCAAAGCGGAAGACAGAATTGTAGTCAATACTGTATTAGTGTAAGACTGCACCACAGCTACGACAGAATTTAATAAGACCTGTAACTAAACTTTAAAATAAACTGCACAGAAATGTTTTCAAGAACAAGATTCATATGGTATATACTACTTTAAGCATGATTTAATAGAAGTCTGTTGGAAATCCGTTCCAACTTCCTTTCCAAGTACCTGTTAAAAAAAAAATCACACTGTCCTTATTGGTAAGGCAGTTGGTACGGATTTTCAATAGACGCGAGATCGAATCCAAGACATGATAATCGTATTTCGCTAAATAACTCTTTATATATAGTCTATTATTATTTATCAGTATTCTTAAGAGGACCAGTGCAGCTGTGTGCATGTTGGAATATTTCTGTACTGAGCAGTTTATCAGCGCAATAAATCGGACAACGCACCTTCCATATGTCTTGTAGGACTTTGTTGCTGGATCGATAACTCAACCCTTCATAACAGTCCATTAATCAAATGCCAACATGACAAGTTCCGCTAATTATTTTGTATTTATCAAGTTTAATTGTGTAATAGATATATTTGAAATTAATCTTCCATTCGTTCTTCAGATCATCAACAACTTCTTCAAGGCATATATTGTAATTAAAATTATATATAACTATTATTTGCCCGCAACTTTTTTCGCTTGGAAATCATGCGTGATGTCCCAATTAAATGTTTTTTTCCATCGTTTTGTAGGGTGAAAAGTATATCCTAGCTTAGGTCGTGGGTGACAGTATCAGGTAATAGTCCGTCACCCGCAGAAAGGCTGATCGCGTAAGGGCGATAAGAATTGGTCCCCGAAAGTGTAACCCGGCGGTTGGTCACGAATGTCAAGGAAGCCGTACCAGTGGCCGGTCCAATGGCGATGGGGAGGGAATACAGTTGGTTATGCGGCCACGCGCCACCCCTTTGTCGCCCCGGACGGAATAGACGGAGTTTGACCAGACCATAGATTGCTAAAAAAGAAAAAGAGTAAAAGTGAAATTAAAATTTATCCACTCTTTTATACCCTTAAGATAGAAGAAATGTGTTTTTTGAGGGACTAATTTGCAGAATATTCTTTTTCTTAGTAAGTCTCTATATCACAAAAGCAACCGGCCTGTACTTATTTGTCTTCAATTTAATTAAATATAAGTATCACCGACACAATAAGAATTAATTTAGTTCCAATTTTTGAATCCTTAAAGCCATAAAATTGACAAATGCTGAAACATATTGTGTTTATTTTCACTACAGAGAATTTGTGTTTAATTTAAAAACAGTGGGTAATCTCATTCAAATTTAGCTACTGTATTTGACGCCTGTCGGCTTGAATGTCTTAAAACGTTAGTGAGTCTCTATGCCACAAAAATAAATTAGAGTAGTTTCGGCTCGGCGTTGTTGAGTTAGTCACTCAGCTCTTTTATATCTATAGAGAATGATTTGATACAATTTAGGACCGTATTTGCTCAACGTTATCATTCTCCTCTCGTAACTTATTATTCTCCTCTTTTTCTGCTGGGTTGTCACAACATATCTTTTCAGAGATTTTAAAAGTATTAGCACTTTTTATTTGCTTCTGTAGGGATCTTAGACTTATAATGGCAATAAACTTTACTTTCAAATATATTAAGTGACTTAAAATTACAAACACCCATATATGATAGTATCACTTAGCTATTCTTATAATGGATATCGATTGTAGGTGACAAAATCTGGGGCTTATTAGTAAACCTATAAATTTTGGGCTCAATGGATTCGTCTTAAATAGTTCTGTTCATTTAAGTTTCTGTTTTATCATCATCATTATCATTCTCCTACTCTCATCCCAATTACTTGGGGTTGATACAATATGTACTCTACTTTCATAATACATATTGTAAAAGTTATTGGCAATAGTTTTATGACCGGCCGTCTGCTATACGTCAACCCTCCTTGGGAATGCAATTGTTGACCAAACGGCATCAGAAAGAGTTGGCCCAGGTCATTATAAGGCTCTTAGTCGTCTTGTATAACATCCACGAACAAAGTAAGGGTTGGTAGTATATGTAGCTGCTACCATACAGCACGTTTAATTTTCTTTTTTATGTTGGTTATTATTTAAAAATTTTTATCGACCTGGACCAACTCCACCTGATGCTGTTTGATCAACAATTACCTTCTAAAATATAATTAACGTCAAGCAGATCGGTCATAAAACTATTGGCAATAACTTTAGCAATATTTAAGATGGAAGAGGAGTACATATTGTGTCAACCACAAGTGATTAGTAAAAGCAAGAGAATGGTTATTATATACATATAATATTAAGTAAAGACAATGTACGTAATGACGTCAGTTTGGTCGTTAGGTGATTACTGAATACATTCAACGACCTCACTGTTTATATAAAGTGTTGTTCCTCAGATAACACACCATAAATCTGCGAACTTTTCTTGACCTGAGATACTATTAAAACTATTAAAAAAAAAACTCGTGTGCACGTGATAGGAATTATTAGTAGTGATGAATGCGTGGTAATTGTGATTAGCTGTATAATATTCTAAATGGAATATTATTTAATTTACTACTGTAAGGTATCGATCGAAAATGGTCTTGAAATGTTATTAAACTGGGTCCCGAAATAAATTTAATTAAGAAAAGAAATACAAGAGCGGTTGTAAAAAATATCACTTCCTTCCCAAGTAGAGCGAGAGACATGAAGCAAAATTTAATAATAAGCCAATAAATAAGAAGTTTTCCGTGTGGTGATGGAGTAAGAATACTATTCACCACCCCATATCTTACCCGTGGGTGATGGTACGAGACGACTGAGGGATATAAAACGTAAATAACATCTATGCGAGAGCAGGAAAATTCGAAACCAAACCCTATACCAACACGTCTAACCAGCGCGGTATAGTAGGTTAATCCCTCCCATTATGGAGGAGGCCCGAGCCCAACAGTGGGACATTTATGGGCTGTGATGATGATGAGGATGATGAAATAAGAAGTATAGTTACGAGAAACGTAGAAGTGCGGGATCCTCTTTAGACTATATATTAAACTTGGATGGATGGCTACATTTTCTCAAGTTACTATCTTATAAGATAGATTAAAATAATGTAGGTACCGCGTTCTTGTGGTAATAAGTTAAGGATATAATGAATCCTCCGTCTTTAGCTTTCCCCAGGAGTCGTAAGAACCAGCTAAAATAATAATCACGAACAGAGTGAATAATATCGCAGTAGTTGCGGCGACATGAAAATGTCATGTGACGTTCCCAAATTATATTTAATACTTTAATGTTTTATGTATAATTAATTATAACGTATTGAATAATTTTATGTAATGTAACACAGAAAAAGTATTAAAGTGTAGTGAATATAATATAACAGTGATCTACGTGTATTTTTATATTCTGCTAAAATTCCTAGAAGTATCGTAATTTGTTGGTCAGTGCCTAATTAATGATAGCAACTTGATTTACTGAATATTTTTTATAATTAATAAGTTACTCAGTATAAAAAAATGAATTATTATTTTATAATTTAGAAATAAAATATACAGAACTGCACTCTATTCAAAATGTTAAGCTAACGACTTCTAAAGAAGGACGATGGGAACAAACTAAAGTAAATAATTCTCTTCGGAGAGATCTTTGTTCAACAATGTAGGTATATTGATAAGCTGATGGATGGAAACATAGGTTTGGTAAGTCACTCATAACGTTTGGTGGTATAAAAAAGAACAGGATTTAAAATTAAATCGTAACGGATTAGGTTCTGAGTAATTTATAATTATAATATTCCATTGACCTTATTTAACGTAAATATTGACCTTTAAATGTTATCGTTTAAACGGTTATTATTTAATGACAATTCGTAGGTCGTTGAACTCGTCTATCCTATCTATAAATTGGCAATCTACTGTAATAAGGTAGGTTTTTATATTATACGTATCCGCCTTTTCAGTTACCAACGAAAGTTCCCTCGTTACACCCGAATTTCTACCCTTTCACATAATATAGTAAGAACCTAGACGTGCCAGACACATTATTTTCTAAAAGACAAGAGTTGTACTTTGTTTAATCTTTATAGGTACATTGAATGCCAGAATACCTCCAAAGCTGGTTAGATGGTTGCTTTAAAGTTATTATACATACATATTATCACGCCATATCCCTTGTAGGGTAGGCAGAGAGAACAGAGTGCCAGAGAACTATATCCTAACATACTCCACTCGCTTCCTCAACATTCATAATTCTCTTCATACACGATCACCGGTTTCGGAGACTTTTGACTCCACCTTCCTTCAGTACATGACCAATCTGGTCTAGGTAGGTTAGTCTCGGTCTCCCCCGGTACCTACATCCTTCCACTTTCGCATTGTATATCTTCTTAACCAAATTAAACTAGTGCTTTGATTAAAATATATAAAGCTTATATTTATCATGAATTTTATATAAATTTGTCCTGTTTTTACCTCTTTTTCTCATCTCTAAATCGTCTACCTCACCAGCTTTGCAGGTATACTGGAATTCAATGTTTATCTGTATACTATTCAATATTTTATTTTTTCAAAACACAAAGTATATCTGGTAAGCTTCTAATATGCTTGTTTATTACACAAATAGTATATCTCTTATTCTAATCTCTTGGTCTTTATTGGTTTAATTATTGGACGCGTGGTCTAACAAAGCCCCATAAAAAAAGAAAATAAGTTGTTTATGCGATTAATCAGATCGTGAGATCATTTTTCATCATCAATCAGAGATCATTTTTCGACGTATTTTAAACTGCTGAATCCATATTCTGTGTAACATTGTTTTTACAGATCTCAGAAGTATTTAAAACTTATTATCTTTATAAAATGAGGGTTAAATATGTTTTTGGCGTAGTTTTCGCTAAATATATGAATTCCACCAGTTTGGGATCCATATTTTTTAAAATTTATACAGCATTAATACCTCTAGCATCAATATATGAATATCTAAGTATAATAAAGCCTGGACCTAGCCTAAAATCATGGACTTGAACTTATCTAAAAAATAGTACAGGGATCTTAATTCCGACTTCGAATATCGATTTAACAGCTCAAAATCTATCAGAAAATTATATTGTATTCGACCAATAACCAACTTTTTTTATTGTGCGACTGTTTAATTAGATAGAATATTAGATAGTTTTCAATAAATATAATAGAGGAAAAAGCGATACATTTTTTATATCAATGTAGATACTACTTAATAATTATTTGACACTAGTGACCTCATTAAACTATTTCATAACATCCTGTGCTATGAAATAATATTGTTTTTAATGATTTCATCACATTTTTATTTGTTCTTTTTTTTTTGCTGTTTTTTTTTTCTTATTGCTTATGGTGGCAAACGAGCAATCAGCGCACCTGATGGTAAGTGTCACTGCCGCGCATGGATCTTTGCAATACCAAGGGTATAACTAGACCGCTGCCTACCATTAAAATCCCTAAACCCACCCAGTTCGGCATCCGGCTCTCTAAATTTTCTTATTTTTTAATTTCTTATCTACACATACATACATATATATCATCACGCCATATCCCTTGCAAGGTAGGCAGAGAGAACAGAGTGCCAGAGAACTCTATCCTTGCATACTTCACTCGCTTCTTCAACATTCATAATTCTCTTCATACACGCTCGCCGGTTTCGGAGACTCTTGACTCCACCTTCAGTACGTGACCGATCTGGTCTAGGTCGATTAGTCTCCGTCTCCCCCGGTACCCTTATAATCCTTCCACTTTCGCATTGTATATCTTCTTAACCATACGTTCGTTCGGCATTCTTTCCACATATCCAAATTCACTCGTCGCTCTATATCAGTGGTGTACCTTCCATCTCGGCTAAAACCACATCTAAGATATACAAATTCTTCCATTCTCTTGTCTATTTTTTTTAAATTTCTTTACCCGATATTTTGAATACTTCTTCAACTTTTATGATTACAGGAGGATCAAAATGTTTAACGTTCAATAAGTTATTACAAAGATTTTTAACAATTCATTAAAGTATTAATGATTAAATTTTGATCCATATTTTTTATTACATGGCCTTACTCATTAAATTGTGGTAATTGTTGTACTAGGATCGTATATTAAATTAAACATGACCTAAGTCTAATATATTCGTGTGGTGACGGAGTAAGAATATGATTCACCACCCTCTATCTTACCCGTGGGTGATCGTAAGAGACGACTAAGGGATATAAAACGCATATAACATCTATACAAGAGAAGAAATACTCGAAACAAAACCCTATACCAACACGTCTGATCAGCATGGTATCATTGGTCAATTTCCCTTCCATTACAGAGGAGGCACGAGCTCAACAGTGGAACATAATATATGAGCTGAGATGATGAAGATGATGCAATCTAATTAACATGCTACCACTGGATTTGAAAGTGGTAACTCAGAATGACCCAGCAAGAAAATTCAGAGAGCATAATACTTGGTTATTGATTTTATGACTCCACAGATGGTGTAGTAGTTAATATACCAACCTACCGTGCCAGTGTCGAAGGTTCGATTCCCATGCAGAACAATACTTGGTGTGATACACAAAATCTTGTTCTGAGTTTGAATGTAATTTGTGTCTGTTAATTTATATGTTTGTAAAGTCCCCAGCAATATAAAGTTTGTTTTCTAAGTGCAGTGTGGTGTCTTTAAAAAAAATATGTTTGTTAAGTCCCCAGAAATAAATGGATTATTGTTTTAGCGCAGGGTGTTGTCCTAGGCCACCGAAGACAAAGATTGGGTGCCGGTGGCCCGCTCGCACGGCGAAGAGAGACGTTTTGCAGGGTGGGTCTATGTGGTCACGCACCGCCTCTTCCGTCGCCCCGGACCGATTTGGCGGAGCGTGACCACTCCATAGTTCTGCGGAAAATTGCAAGTAGAAGTTCTGGAGGCGGTGCTCATCACAGGAGTAAGATTTCCTTATATTCTATTCCACCTTGATCCCATCCCATATTCCTTCCTTTCTTGAGGTGTACGGTATATTGATTAACCGTGGAAAAGTGGTGGGTCTTCCTTCCTCTCCTCCATTTCATAATAAGTATATATTTTGTAATTGGGATAAAGATTATTATGATAATTACTTGAATAACAATATTATAGATATTATTTAACTTTATACGAATGATTTTAATGACTCATGTGTATTATTTAATTAGTATTTGTATTATCAAGTTGCACTTTAGAACTATTACTGATTGCACTGTAGGATCTTATATCAAACCAATATTTATATATTGTTTATGTAAGTCATTTTTTTGTGTGCCCTATAGAAGTCCCACTGTTGGGCTCGAGTCTTCTCCATAATGGGAGGGAAATTGATCTACTATATCACACGTGTAGATGTAGGGTTTTGTTTCAAGTTTTTTTTTCTCTTGCATAGATGTTATATGCGTTTTATATCCCTAAGTCGTCTCTTACGATCACCCACGGGTAGTGGGTGGTGAATTGTATTCTTACTCCCTCACCACAAGGAATATAAGGGCACTTATACAGCATCAATTATTTTTCTTCTTAAAAGACCCGGTGTTAAAATTACTACTAAATTTTTCTGAGCTGGCTACGATACGAGTGGTCCAGTCAAGGAGTACGGTACTAGTTGTTCGCCCAATGGATGAAGGGAATACGGTGGTTATGGTATCGCACGCTGCACTTTCATCACCTCGGATATAAAAATGATTATCAGAATCTAATAATCTATCACCGAAATGCGGCCACAAGCTGAGAATATCTGGAAATGAACCTCAGTGAACCCGTCATGTTTATATACCTTCTTTTAAATAATATTATTGTAATATAATCTATATACTATAATATAAATAATCCTAATATATTATTATTAACATACATACACACATACCATCACGCCATATCCTTTGCAGGGTTGGCAGAGAGTACAGAGTGTCAGAGAACTCTATCCATGCATACTCCACTCGCTTCCTCAACATTCATAATTCTCTTCATACGCGCTCGCTGGTTTCGGAGACTCTTGACTCCACCATCCTTCAGTACGTGACCAATCTGGTCTAGGTAGGTTAGTCTCGGTACCCACATTCTTCCACTTTCGCATTGTAAATCTTCTTAACTAGACGTTCGTTCGGAATTCTTTCCACATGTCCGAACCATCGGAGCATTCCCTTTCGCATCTTTACACCAATACTCTCTTTAGATAGATTTATTATTATTAAATATAATGTAATTAATTATATTTGGATCAGATCCCACAAGTAGCACCCAATCAGGACTTAACTACTGGAGGATGATTGTAAAATACGATTAAGGGACCTAAGCAAATGGATGAGTCTAGAGCTAGAGAATGCGATTCTTTACAAAAAAATATTGATGCATGAAATGATTCGAATCATCATACAAAAAATCGATTCACAAAAACTCCATCATTCTCCTACTCTTATCCCTATTACTTGGGGTTGATGCAATATGTACTCTGCTTCCATCGTATATATTGCAAAAGTTACTGGCAATAGTTCTATGACATGACGTCAACCCTCCTTTGGAATGTAATTGTTGACCAAACGGCATCAGATGGAGTTGGTCCAGATCCATGAAGCTCTTAGTCGTCTTTTACGACATCCACAAGTAAAATAAGGGTTGGTAGTATTCGTCGCCGCTACCACACAGCATTCACAAAAAATAAAAAATAAAAAAATTAGGATTTTTAGGATGAAATATCAATTCACATCATCAAATCCTCCAGACGGACCGGCCCGCGGCTGTAGACTGAAAACTGTCAACAGCGTGGTCCTCTATTACTAGTAATATATACAATTACCACAATATAATCTGTGTGTTTTTTTCCACTGATATTATTATTCTGTTTATAATTAACAAAATTAATAACATGTCAAACGTAATGTAAACAATTTTGTCAATAAAGTAAACAGTTTGATTACACTTAAGTTTGTTTGAAGTTTAAATATTCTTCCATTGTGTATAAATTTAAATGATGTTAGTGTGATCCCGATATCTGTATGATAACTGAATATGAATGCTAAATGTCATTCAACTTGTTTTCTAGCTATCGTGAATGCGATTGAGGATCATCGCATCATGTCAGCTCAAATGTTTTCCACTGTTGAGTTCAAGATTCCTTCATGGTCCAAGAGCCAGGTGAAAATTTGGTTAATTATTTCTTCTCGAGAGATAATTGGTGATACGCATCAGACAATATTATCATGAAGCCTTATGACCGTCAGCTGCGGCACGGTGGGGGGGATGAGCAGTTGTAACGTCCCACGCTCGAAGAAAAAAAAAATACATTCACTCATTTCCTCTCGGCTAAAAATTTATCAAATTATAGCTAACCCAATATCTCAACAAAAAAATAAAATCAGCTGGCTATAACATAGTGTATTGTACGTCAGCTGATGCCTCGATCATGGGAAAAAAAATTCACTTTCAGTGATATCCTCTCAAATAAAAATTTACCTGATGATAGCTTATATGTAACTATTGATAAATATATACGTCAGCTGGCTGTATCTCGGTGGAAAAATCGTCAGCTGATAATTTGAAGGTTGTTACGTAGAAGTTAGCCAGAAGCATTTACTGACTATTTAAATGCATCAGCTGACTAAGTTTCCCTCGACTTACTGCTAGCTGATTTTTTTTATTTATCACAGAAATATATTTAAAATCAGCTCACAAATTTTCATGTGAGAGGAAATGACGTCTTTTTAATTATTCTTGTTATTTTTAAAGATTCAAACAATACACGCTAGCATAGCATAGACAATATTAAGGTACGCTTGGAGGGGGTTAGTTGTACGCATGCTCGGGGTACCCTTTTGTTGAGGGCACTGGAAAACATTTTTAGAAGTAGAAAAGAAGGGTACTAATCATAGAGTAATATAATACATTAGAAATGGAGAGGCCACTCTTGATTTTTTTTGTCGCCACTAATGTCAATGAAAGCGCCATCTATTACGCGACTCAATAATTATTTCCTACCCACCCAAAAAAATAATAATTTATATACATACTGTAATCTCGCAGCAGATGCATCTTCTGGTATTATTTTGCGATACTTTGGGGGCAAAGTCAGTAAATGCTTCTGGCTAACTTCTACGAAACGACCTTCAAATTATCAGCTGACGATTTTTCCACCGAGATACAGCCAGCTGACGTATATATTTATCAATAGTTACATATAAGCTATCATCAGGTAAATTTTTATTTGAGAGGATATCACTGAAAGTGAAGTTTTTTTCCCATGATCGAGACATTAGCTGACGTATAATACACTATGTTATAGCCAGCTGATTTTATTTTTTTTTTGAGATATTGGGTTAGCTATAATTTGATAAATTTTTAGCTGAGAGGAAATGAGTGAATGTATTTTTTTTTCTTCGAGCGTGCGAGGTTACAACTGCTCATCCCACCCACCGAGCCGCAGCTGACGTTCACGAGACTTTATGGTTCGATTTTCTGATGCATTTTACTAATTATCACTTGAGAGGAACTTGGTCATATATATCTGTTACTGGCTCTCGGACATATTAACATTGTCCTGCTCTTATACCAATTACTTGTGGTTGACGTTTTTCTTTATTGCTTATGGTGGCAAACGAGCAGATAGCACATCCTATGGTAAGTGTCACTGCCGCTCATAGACCTTTGTAATACCAAGAGTATAGCTAGGCCGCTGCATAACAATACAATACCCCAAACCACACCAGTTGGGTTTCCGGCTCTCGCTCACCGAATGAAGCGTAATAGCACATTGCCATTACTCAGACGTCGATCTTCTGTGAGAGTGTAGTACCACCTCGAACGGACCAGCTCATGTAGACAGAGAACTGTCCGCAGTTTGGTCATACCACTATTAAAATTTGTAAACATACTTTTTGCAAACTTACAGGCAAAATGGAATTGGTCTAGGTTGATATTATATAATTATTAATTACAGTTAATAATATTTCTATGGTGTAATATAAAGCTTCGTCCATAATAGAGGAAAAATCGGCTTACTATACAACGCCAATGACACCCTTTGGTGATCATTATTTGTCATTCATCATCATCGTCATCATCACAGCCCATATATGTTAGTTTATTAGACTCGAGCCTCCTCCGTAATGAGAGTGAAATTAATCTACTATACCGCGGTGGTCAGACGTGTTGGTATAGGGTTTTGTTTCGAGTTTTTCTTTTCTTGCATAGATGTTATATGCGTTTTATATCCCTTAGTCGTCTCATATGATCACCCATGGGTAATATAGGGGGTGGTGAAAGGTATTCTTACTTCGTCACCGCACGGAAAATCATTTCTCATTATCTTGTTCTTATCCCATTCACTTGTGGTCGATGCAATATGTCCTGCTTCTTCAATCATACCTACTTGTTAGTAAAAGTTTTAACAATAGTTTTATGACCAACTGCCTGCCTGACGTTAACATTACTCATGAATGTATTGTCCAGACGGTATCAGATGGAGTTAACTCAGGTCGATGTAAAACTCTTAGTTGTTTCTTACGACATCTACGAACAACGTAAGAATTAGTGTTAGTTTGTAGCCGCCATTTTTTTTTCCTCCCCAAGGTGGACTATGGATGTGGTCGCGCCCCAACAAAACGTCCGGGACGACAGAAGAGGCGGCACGCAACCCCATGGACCCACTGAGCAAACACCTCTCTTCGCCGTGCGAGCGGGCCACCGGTACCCGATCTTTGTCTTTGGTGGCGGCCCGGCGGTATACTCTTGCTTGTTACAGCTTTCGCCGTCGGGGCATGGCCTCACGTCGGGTGACCGGACAATTCGCCGGTCCGATCACCCGAAGCCTCGGTTAGGGCGGCATCAGGCGCAAGTATTCGCACCTGCGCCGCCCCGGCCGCCGGTGGCGGCCCAAGTTAAGGGAATCCTCCCGGACGCGTACCGCGTCCCAGTTCCTGACGCTGTCGACCATCGCTTTCGTGACAGCCGGCAGCGTCAGGTCGGCATCGATGACAGCGACGAGGTCACAGCGTTGCCGGGCCTAGGTCACACAGACCTACAGCGGATGTTGCGCCGTGTCCTCGTCACTGTCGCACTGGTGGCAGGATGGAATCGACTCCCTCCAGGCGATCGTGTGCAGGTATTTGCCGAAGCAGCCGTGCCCCGACAACACCTGCACCAACCGGAAAGGGAGGACCCCGTGCCGCCGCTCCATCCACTCCGTCAATACGGGCCGGAGAGCCTCTACGGTAAGAACACCGTGCCTAGGCCTCTCCAGCCGGGTAGCCCACCGCAAAAAAAAAATAGGTATTATCTGCATATTGTATACATTAGTCATCTTCGGTTCAACTTTAATTCGATCAAGACCAGACCAGCCACTTTTTAAGATATCTTCCTTAATGCATATTTGGTTGACCTCAACTATATTTTTTTTTTAAGTTAATTTTTTGTTTTATTTTACTGTAATTTTTAATGAAAATAATATTCATAATGCTATTTTTTTATTAAAATAATCAGTTGATTTGTTAGCGTGTATCAAACAATAAGAAGGCACTTTCATTCTATTCTATGAGCTTGTTTATCAAAATGCATAAATATGCCGTGGCTAGGTTATAGTAATAAACGTAATAAATCTTCTATTAATAATCTAAAGTATCTACACGGATTTTCTGAGCTACATTTAAATAAGTGATTCGATAGAGGAATATTTAAAAATCTAAAATAAACAACATCATTATCACATACATATGTCCTACTGGAGGAATTGAGCCTCGTCCACAATAGGAGAGAAATAAATCTACGAGACTGGTCAAAATGTATATCACATTCTTTAGTCGTGTTTTCAACACTCATGTGCAATATAGGGGGTGGTCAATTGTATTCTTACTCTGTCACCATACGGACAAAAAAACAACAAACGTCAACCATATTCTAGAAGTTAATCACAGCTTCTACAACCTTTACTTTAAATGATTCAAACCAACAAAATTAAACAAATTCCACAGAAATAATCAAATTTATCCAGCTCTTTAGGAACAATTTTGTTACATATGTACATAATAATTAGTTATATAAATACAGTATAAAATTATTAAAAAATAAAACTTACCATAACAGTTTTTGTTAACAGCGCCATCTATCTCGCTACAGCGGTACCTTCTCGTCAGCAAGCTTACTAATCACCATTAGTATATAAACTGTATTATATGCCCTGAAAAGAAGATAAAATATTAATAAAAATATAGAGACTTTGCTAAAGGAAATTAGTAAACTATTCCTTGAATTGCATGATATTTTACAAACACACATCATCTCATCATCATCTCAGCTCATGCACGTCCCACTGTTGCGCTCGAGCCACCTCCATAATAGGAGGGCATTTGACCTACTATACCACGCTGGTCAGACGTGTTGGTATAGGGTTTTGTTTCGAGTTTTCCTTCTCAGACACACACACATAATACATAAAATAACATCCACCATTATAGATAGGTCGTCCCACAAAGAAGTATAATACTATAATCACCATTGACATAAATCCGGACTCCATGCTTAATACTCTGAATTTCCTAAAAAATAAACAAAAATTCTGAAAGTGACTAGCCGTCTCTGCTGGCTTGCCATGGTATATTATTTCGTATTATGTTATTAGTAAGTAGAAAGATATTATATTATCTATCTAATGATATTCATTATTATCTATCTAATTGAATTCAGTAATGTTTAGTTTGTTTCATTTAACTAAATACATTTATAAACTTAAAGGTACAAAATTAAATATTATTTATTTTTAAAAAATAAAAGTACCTTTTAATAATGTATAGAATATAATAAAAAGCTAATTATTGACCAAAAAATAATGCATTCGGAGTGAATGGCTGATCTCATGAATTAACCCATCGCAAAATGTTGGTAACTAAAAAATAAAAAAAATAAAAAATCTTCTATTGATCCGATCACTAGCAAAATTCGCAATAGGCTATCTTGAAAATTCTAAAAATTTAATACCAACATTTTTGGTGCACAAAATTCGAACGCTTAAACTTAAGATTTATATTTATATATATCTTAAGATCCATATTGATGGAAGAAGAATACAATTGCCCAGTATTTTGATCATATGTGTAATAAAAGTCGATTAAAGGATATTATAAATAAAATCGATTCAAGATAATGCTAAAGTTGATACAAAATCCTCTATTACATATCTGACTAACGGGGTATATTAGATACATTGCCGTCCTACTATATAAGAGGCTAAGCAGAGAAGAAAAATGAAGATATAGCAGTCACAAGTGTATGGCCATTTAACTAAAAATGCAGTTAAGACAAAATCATAAATATAATTCCCATTAGAAACGTCCAGACAAAAGCATCTTCCATATGAATGCTAAGAGCCAAACTCGCCACTCATAAAATCACAAATATTTTACTTTAAAATTTTATAGTCTTGCAGAAGGCATAATTTTTGATATATCACTGCCATTGTGAAGAATGCGTCGCGTAATTATAAGAATATAGCCCCTTTGGCAGCGCACAAATAGAAGCTGAACGATAAAATTGATTTATGATGAAAAATTATTACAATCTCAGCGAATTTAAATGTAGAGCACTCGACTATGAACGTAGAAAGCGCTCTTTCATTGTTTTAAGTATTTCTTACTTTAACTTATAGAGTTTAGTTATATACAAAACATCGAGTAATTAATGCTAAATTATTTATCATATTTAAGCATCATCATCTTCGTCATCATTTCAGGTCATATACGTCCCACTATTGGGCTCGAGCCTCCTTCACAATAGAAGAGAAATTGATCTAATGTACAAAGCTGATAGATCTGGGCCAACTCAACCTAATGATTTTTGGTTAACAATTAAGTTCCCTAGAAGAGTTGAAGTCAGATAGACGGTCGATCATAAAACTATTGCCAATAACTTTTGCAAGAGCATAATTTGCGTCGACCACAAGTAATTAGGATAAGAGCAGAAGAACGATGATGATGTTGATATCAAGCCAATCAGACAAATTGGTATAGGGTTTTATTTTAAGTTTCCTTCTCTTGCATAGATGTTATTTGCATATTACATCCATTGGTTTGATTTTACGACACTCGATAAGATACGAATCGCCATCTCTACAACACTCTAGATCTATTTTATAACTGAAAATGTATGCATACATAAATGAACTTAATGCTAAATATTATAATGAGTTCTAATCTGAGATCAGATTTTGAGAGTCTAGATCTGAAATCACTACAATCCACTCCCTTGGTACTCGTTTATTCGAATGTTATAACTTTCGCGTAAAATTCAGGTGTAATATTATGGTATAATCCATCACTGCAATCGAAACTAACCTGATTTCATTTGATAAAAATACCCAAAAGTTATTAGAACTAATAGAGTACTCACTTCTGTTGGAACCACAGATCTGAATCAGAATTGAATATCCCTTATCCCTCCTTCGCAACATTGATATTATTTCAACTTACTAAACTTCTTTTAGTTTAAAAATAAGAAAGTTGCCACATTTTAGTCTCTGTTTCAATAGAAATATATTCTTATCATGAGAAGGCATCAACCGTACATTATATATTTGGCAAAATGTAGGTTTGGCTTGAAGCGATGCTTTTTATTTCGTCTTTATAATGTCTTTTAGTGTACTATTACATTTAAAATGTATTTCATTTTAAGTTAATGGCCTTGTATTTAGTTATTTTTAACAAAAATAGCAAATTGCTTTCGAGAAAACTTAGACATACAAAATGCATTGTATTTATAATAGAAGATACAAATTAATTAACTAAATAATTTTATTGCTTTATTGGTATTAAGAATAGATATGATGTGCCACGTATGTCAGGGAAACGGTACCCGTGGTATATATATATATATATATATATATATATATATATATATATATATATATATATATATATATATATATATATATATATATATATATATATATATATATATTAACATTTATTACAACTGTTCAATAAAGTATTATCTCACGTCAGAAAGTGAAAGGTGCACAGAATAGGCTGTGCACCAAAAACGTAACTAGGTCATTCGATCACTAGATTTTACTCCTCAAATTTTTCTCATACCGGGCGCCTTATATGAAAATCGATTCTTAAGGAGTAAACTCCAAAAATTAAAGAAACATTTTTCTGAAAAACTTATGACAAAAAGTGAGATCGCCATTGGAAAAGCATGGTAATCGTGGCAATATTTTCAATTCGGGTAACCTATATGCAATAGTCGACAATAATATTCTAGACATATGGATGAATTTCAGTTAACAACAGTATGATTACGCCATATCTTGCCGTGTTATAGTTTATATTGATAGATGGCGTTGATTTAAGTTTAAAGAATTTCTATCAAGCCAATAGATGGCATTAGTAGTACGGAATATACAAGAATATACAATGTTGCTCAAATACATTAATTTATCTACATAGGTTTAATAATTTAATAATCGTTGACCAATTGACTGAAATACAGAGTTTTAAGATATAGTAGATCTTACTTTTTGATCATATGTGTTTTTTTTATTACTTTTGGAAGAATACGATTACAATAGACCATCTGATGGTATCCATTCATCTATCAGCCCGTAAACGTCCCCTGTTGGGCATAGGCCTCCCCACGAGAATGCAATTCAACACGGTCCCGCGCCAATTGTATCCAGCGATTTCCTGCGACCTTGGTAATGTCGTCAGTCCATCTAGTGATAGGTCGTCCTGACTGATGGTAAGTGGTATTTATCTCTCATGGAACTAGCTACTACTGAGACGTAAAAGTATGATACTATCTAGTACAAGCTGGTCTATTTATGGCTATGGGCAGAAAACGTGTCTCTTAGTAAATTAAATGGTAAATAGTTATGTTTAATAACTATACAGAGTGGAGACGTCAATACGACAATAAATGAAAACACCGTCAATACTAGTGTATAGGAGTATTTTGAAACTATTAAAAAAGTCCTCGCATGCATATTTAAAAAACATTTTTTTCAAACAAACTTTTTATCCTAAATATTGAAACAAAATAGAACACCGTTTGTAAATATTAGTTCACTAACCTGTGGTCGGCACGCGAGTGACCTTGTGGTATCATATGTTACAACTTCGAAACGTAGGTAAATCGATTATTTTATTAACTCGATTATTTTATTAAAATAATCACGATAACTTTAATAATTCACTTGGTCGTTAAACTTTTAAATTTTCGATATGTGCGCCATGGACCCGAACGCACAAATTATATCGTCTTAAAATATTATTTCGAACTCTTGTTAACAGGTCGCCATTGACGGCGATGTATTTTAACTTGTCGAAAGATCGTACAATTCCTTTTTTTAAGTTCTCCACATTATCAACCTCTGTCAAATTTGCGAGAAAAATAATTTAAAATTTGTTCATCTAGGGTGACTCTTACACGCGAAGGAGCACTATCCATATGAGGCAGTAAGGATTGATTATCCCGTAACCTCTGGACAGCTTGCACAATAGTCCGGCCATTGGTAGTACAAACACGTGTGTTTCCATATCTCTTTCGGTACGTACGTATGGTTAAAGCTGCATTTCCGTGATATTCTCCATAAATTAAAATCATATCTGTATACCCGAAGCTGTGTAATTATAACGAGGCATTGTAAATGAGAAAGAAATACTATTCTAACACAAAGTAAGCGTCTAATTACGCACATTCACGTCACAGGATCACGATGGCACACTGACCTATAGACCTATTATAATAGTTTTGAACATGAGACCGAGGTCTTCTTTCATTAAGCCGCATTAGGTAGTTTTAAATTTCTCATCTAAGTCTGATGACACGGTTTATAAAGACTTAGGAATAAGGTATAATATGCATTGATTTGTATTACGTTTGGGGAAGACTTGAACTGGTAAACATGGCGATATGTAGGTACTAGTTTCATATTAGTTTATATCGATGCGGCGCGGGAGCTCATTGATCTCTTAGTGATAGGCGAATAATTTTAATTTTTATACAGAGTGTGGAAATTGTTAATAATACAAAGTAATGTGCTGCGGCTAAACTATACGACATATTGTATTCAAAATTTGTATACAGGCTGGGCAAGTCATCACATACACTAGATTAAAATTATTGTCGTATGGTCGTCTCCACCTTGTATATTTAAACCATTATAATAAATTAAATACATTCCCTTATATAAAAAATCTTAAAAAAATAATAGTTTTTTTTTTAATTTTTGGTCTGTTTATTGTATTGATGGAAAGTAAAACATTAAAATTGACTATATGCAAATACATATGGCGCAGTAATTACAATACTAAGCAACCCAGTATCGTAGGTTCGATTCCCACGAAGGGTAATAAATACTTTGTGCTATATTATACAAATTGTTTTCCTAAGTCTCAGTATAATTAATAAAATAAAATCGTTAAATTTAAATTTTGTTAAGTCCTATCACAATACAATGATTATTTCCTTAGAGCCGAGTGGTAAAAAAGAGGTAAAATTATTATTTTAGCTTCAAATTACGAATGTCAATCATTCCTCAGAAAAATGATGCCTTCATCATCAGCTCATATGTGTCCCACTGTTGGGTTCTTATCTCCTCCATAGTGGGAGGGAAATTGACCTACTATACCACTCTAAACAGACGTGTTGGTATAGAGATTTGTTTCCAATTTTCTTTCTCTTGCATGGATGTTATACGCGTTTTACATCCCTTAGTCGTCTTTTACGATCACTCACAAATAAGATAGAAGGTGATGAATTGTATTCTTACTCCGTCATCACACAGAAAAAAATATGTCTTAGTACGGTTAAAAAGGGCTGATTTGATGATATCATCATCAAATCAGCCCTTTTTCTAGCCCGATTTCTAATTAAAAATAAAGAATTGAAATGCAATAATCTGTAATAATAATTGAAATAATATATTAAATATCCTCTTTATCCAGATCTTTTGAAGAATACTAATCCATATACATCAACGGAACCTAAATCATAGGTAGAACCTAATTCTATCTAATAATATAATTAATTGCACTGAGCTAAAGTAATAATCCTTGTATTTCGGGGGACTTTACAAACATGGAATTAACGCAGACAAATTATAACGAGACTCACAACAACACTTTGTGGATCGCACAAAGTATTGTCCTGCGTGGGAATTGAACCCTCGGTACTGGCATGGAAGGTCAGCATCTACTACACCATCTGTGCAGTCGATTTATAATACGTGAGTAAGAATACAATTCACTATTATCTTTCCTGACTGTGAATATTTAAAAAAAATATACTTACTAAAAATATAATATACTGATAATATCTATGCAAGAGAAGGAAAACTCAAAATAAAACTACTATATACCAACCCGCCTGATCAGTGTAGTATAGTCAATATAATTCTTATTGTGTAAAAAGCTCGAGAATAACAGCTTGCCATAATTAAACTTTGATGATGATGAAGATAGAGTAATTTTTCATCTTTGCATTGCTTTTCATATATTCGTTTAATCTGGCTAATCTCTGAAAGAGCTAGCCCGATTTTAACCAAACGATAATCGACTGATATTTTTAGCCGCTGAGGAGTAAGAGAATAATGAAAGTATTACGGTTTCACGCAAAAAAAAAAAACATTCAATTGTGATCAATTTCTATCCAAATAGGATAGTACATACTTGAAATAAAGCTTTCTAAAACATTTACGATGATGTAAGGACAAAATGAACTCTGAAAACTGTTGGAAACGTCGAAAATTTCAAAATCAAGTACGAACGTAATAGAGTCATAATAACTTCTAATGTTTACGCGAGTATTACACATTTGAAATAAAACTAATTAAATTAAAAATCAAATACAAACGCGATAGAATTCGTAAAAGTAATTTTATTTCAGAATCCCTCATATTAGGTTTATTTCAAATGTGTAATATTTGTGTAAACATTTAAAATCTTTAGGATAAAATACAATTTACCGGTGGCCCGCTCGCACGGCGAAGAAGAGGTGCTTGGAGGGTGGGTAAATGGGGTTGCGCGCCGCCTCTTCCGCTCTCCCGTCACCCTGGACCAACTTGGCGACGTGCATGGCCCACCGCAAAAAAGAAAAAAAAAAGGATAAAATACAATTATAAACACAATAAAAATATATAGTACAAAATAAATGTGTAATACAAAATAATAGGTTGAAGTGGTAAGACGACTAAGAGCCCTATAACGACCTGGGCCAACTCCACCTGATGCCGTTTGGTCAACAATTACATTCCCAAGGAGAGTTGACGTCTGGCAAGCGGACGGTCATAAAACTATTGCCAATAACTTTTACAATATGTACTACGAAAAAAGAGTACATATTGTGTCGACCCCAAGTAATTGTGATAAGAGTAGGAGAATGATGAGACATCGCCTAAACTATTTTTACGGTCATTTAATTTATATATGATTTTTTCTTTTCAAACGTTTGAGATATATTTCAGTGTTTTAAACGGTATTAGCTATTAAATGTAATAACTATTATTGTAATGGTTTTTCAATTCCTCTATAATAATGATGGATTATTGGACGTGAAACGCTTTAGTGCTCGGGTCATCATCACCATTGTCCTGCTTTTATCCCAATTACACGTGGTTGATGCAATATGTACTTTATTTACTCATGCATATTGCATATGTTATTGGCAAAAGTTTTATGATGAGCCGCCTGCTTAACATTAATCCTCCTTGGGAATGTAATTATTAACTAAACGGCATCAGGTGGAGCTGGCCCAAGTGGATATGAAGTTCTTAGTCGTCTTTTACGACATCCACGAGCAAAGTAAAAGTTGGTAGTATTCGTAGCCGCAGCCGCATATCGCTAGTCCTGCCGTAATTATAAACGTTGATGTGTTAATCACTGGAAGTCGACAGACTGGGTGGATGAATGGATGGATATAATAAAAGGTTTTTTTACTATTTAAGCCCCGTTGTGGGACGTATATAATATATATACGTCTCACTACGGGGCTCGAGCATCTTCCAAAATGAGCGAGAATTTTGTCCTACAATAACCACGCTGATCGCACGGTTCGTTATAGGACTTATTTCCAGTTTTCCTTCATTTTTATTGATACTATCAGCTTATCATTACATATATATACTACATACTATCACCTTCATCTCATCTCAGCCCATATATGTCCCACTGTTGGGCTCGGGCCTCCTCCATAACGGATGGGTAATTGACCTACTATACCACGCTGGTCAGACGTGTTGGTATACCGTTTGTTTCGAGTTTTCCTTTTCGTCGCCTGTATCGCGCGTCGCTGAACAAGTTTCGCGCGCAGGGACCCTATCCTTCACCGAGACCCTCGTGGGACATAGAGGCGGAGATGTTCTCCGACCTCTACCGGCAGGTGATCTCAGTGCGCGACGAGGGTGGCTCCCCATCCTTTAGCGAGATAGCCACCTGGCGCGAGGACGCCCGCTGAGACGTCATCACCCACTGGGTTACGCGGCTGGAGAGGCCTAGGCACAGTGTTCTTACCGTTGAGGCTCTCCGACCCTTATTGACGGAGTGGATGGAGCGGCGGCACGGAGTCCTCTCTTTCCGGTTGGTGCAGGTGTTGTCGGGGCACGGCTGCTTCGGCAAATACCTGCACACGATTCGACACGAGTCGACTCCGTCCTGCCACCAGTGCGGCAGTGACAAAAACACGGCGCAATACATGCTGGAGGTCTGCGTGACCTGGGCCCGGCAACGCTGTGACCTCGTCGCTGTCATCGGTGCAGATCTGACGCTGCCGGTTGTCGCGAAAGCGATGGTCGACAGCGTCAGGAACTGGGAAGCGGTCGCCGCCTTCTGCGAAGCTGTCATCTCGCAGAAGGTGGCCACGGAACGAGTCCGGGAGGATTCCCTTGACTCAGACCGCCGCCGGCGGCCGGGGCGGCGCAGGCGCGAATATCTGCGCCTAATGCCGCCCTAACCGAGATTTCAGATGATCGGACCGGGGAATTGGCCGGTCACCACCGCGTGAGGGCGACGCCCCGACGACAAAAGCTGTCGGGGCATCGACACGAAAGGAACTCGCAAGGGTATACCGCCGGGCCGGCCACCGAAGACAAAGATCGGGTACCGGTGGCCCGCTCGCACGGCGGAGAGAGGTGTTTGCAGGGTGGGTCCACGGGGTTGCGTGCCGCCTCTTCTGTCGTCCCGGACGATTTGTCGGGGCGCGACCACATCCATGGTTCACCTTGCGGGGAAAAAAAAAGAAAGAAAAAAAAAATATCATATACCTTACTCGTCTTTAATAATACTGACGTGCAAGAAAGGGCACAATAAATGTTATTCTTACTCTGTCATCATATGGCAGACGATCCTAATATCTATCATACTGAAATTAGGAATCATAATTAAATGATGAAATATAAAGTGACTTGTGACTTTATCTTCGTCTTCACACAAAGTAAAAACCTATAAAAAATTAAAAAAAATCATTTGAATATTATTTAACTAAAAGAACTTCTTTAGGTTCAATAAAATAATTTTAACGAATTCAATTCAGTGCATTTTGAACTATTTTTGGTTTTAAAAATGATAATAGAAAATTCGAGTCGGTTGGCCGCTGGTTGTAAATCGAGGTTCGTTGGCGCTTTCCCAACAGCGAAGTTGTATAACCAACCCCAAAGTACCTCCATAGAAGGGTACATACATAACATTAACGGCACAGCGCTTACATTCGACAAAGAAAAAGATAAAAAGGTTTAAGTGAACTGAAAACCTAAATATGCACTCACATACAAAGCATGAGAATAGGAACGTGAACGAATGATATTTTATAGAAAACAGCGAACATGTTTTAACTTAGCGTAATGTGGTAGTAGAACTAATGCCTATTTTCACTAACAACTCCTAAAGTTAGGTAACACCTAGGACGACATAAATGACACTTCATCATCATCTTCTCAGCTCATAATACGTCCCACTGTTGGGCTCGAGCCTCCTCCGTAATAGGAGGGAAATTGACCTACTATACCACGCTGGTCAGACGTGTTGGTATAGGGTTTTGTTTCAAGTATTCCTTCTCTTGCATGGATGTTATATGCGTTTTGTATCCCTTAGTCGTCTCTTACGATCACCCACGGGTAAGATAGGGGTTGGTGATTTGTATTCTTACTCCGTCACCACACGGATAAATAAATGACACATATCACTGAGATTATTTTTTTACATACATACATATCATCACGCCATATCCCTTGCAGGGTAGGCAGAGAGAACAGAGTGCCAGAAAACTCTATCCTTGCATACTTCACTCGCTTCCTCAACATTCATAATTCTCTTCATACACGTTCGCCGGTTTCGGAGACGTTTGACTCCACCTTCCTTCAGTACATGACCGATCTGGTCTAGGAAGGTTAGTCTCGGTCTCCCCCATACCTGCATCCTTCCACTTTCGCATTGTATATCTTTTTAACCAGACATTCGTTCGGCATTCTTTCCACATGTCCAAACCATCGGAGCATTCCTTTTTGCATCTTTACACCGATACTCTCTTTCATACCTACTCGCTCTCTTACGTCATCGTTACGAATGCGGTCGGTCAGCCTAACTCCACAGATTTTCCGTTTCGACCGCATTCATTTTACTTTCACACTCTTTTCTGCATACCCAACTCTCGCTTCCATACAGTAATGTTGGGACAAGCACTGCGTTATGAATTGCTACACGTGCCTTCTGACTGAGGTGGTGGCTACCGAGAAGTTGCCCCAACGCTCCATTCACTCTATTTCCCGCAAGGTGTACCTTCCATCTCGGCTAAATCCACATCCAAGATATACAAATTCATCCACTTGTTCTAGTACATCATTATCTATTGTTACTCTATTGTTATTATTTTTTTAAATTAATTATAATGTTATATAAAAATTAAGTAACACCTAAGACGAAATAAAATGAAGACAAAATCAACGTCAATCTATATTACTATCTTAAACTTTAGGGATTGTTAGTGAAAACAGGTATAATTTCTTCTACACCTATCCCTAAGCCATCAGATCCAAAATGAAGTCCATAAATGATACTAATCTTTTAATAATTTTGGGCCCCGCATCAAAATGATTAAGAAAAGGATTAAACATAAGAATCGGTAGTATATAATCATAGTAATCGGTTTTATAAATAAACATAAGAAGTTTTTAGAATTCTATTTCCTTCTCATGCAAAATGAGTGGCACGAAACCAAATTGAGTAATCATGCAATTAAAAAGACACATGTATAGCTACGTTAAGAGTAGCAGTATAATGGATAAGAAAGACATTAAAGGTCCTAAATCTAAGCCTAGAGATTGATTTTAA
The DNA here is from genome assembly GCA_905163515.2 of Lymantria monacha. NCBI lineage: Eukaryota > Metazoa > Arthropoda > Insecta > Lepidoptera > Erebidae > Lymantria > Lymantria monacha. The sequence continues at coordinate 20,130,665 of LR991107.1, read as the reverse complement.
TGGTAGATGTGGCAGAAATACCTCATTATCATCATCTCAGCTCATACACGTTTCTATTGATCCATCAACTGGATTTGCCGACTCTTATAAGAAAATCACAAGTGGTTGACACTGTTCGCAATAACGCTGTATTTGTATTTTTTTTAGTTTTATTCTTTTCAGAACGCGATTATTGTCTAGTCGGGTAGTATTATTAATATTTATTTTTCTTTGTATAATATAATCAATCATCATCAAAATTTTAGCCCATATATGTTCCACTGTTGGGCTGGGGCCTCTTGCATAATGGGAGGGTAATTGACCTATTATATACACGCTGCTCAGACGTGTTGGCATAGAGTTTTGTTTCGAGTTTTCCTTCTCTCGCATAAATGTTATATGCATTTTGTATCCCTATGCCTTCTCGTACGATCACCCACGGGTAAGAAAGGGGTTGGTAAATTGTATTCTTACTCCGTCACCACACGGAAATATATAATCAATACTAAATTTATTTTGGTTCGGACATGTGGAAAGAATGCCGAACGAACGTCTGCTTAAGAAGATATACAATGCGAAAGTGGAAGGATGTAGGTACCGGAGGAGACCGAGACTAACCTACCTAGACCAGATCGGTCATGTACTGAAGGAAGGTGGAGTCAAGAGTCTACGAAACCGGCGAGCGTGTATGAAGAGAATTATGAATGTTGAGGAAGCGAGTGAAGTATGCAGAGATAGAGTTCTCTGGCACTCTGTTCTCTCTGCTTACCCTGCAAGGGATATGGCGTGATGATGTGTATGTATGTATGTAAATTTATTTTCTGTATAATGTATTTATCTAAACTCAATTTAGTTCTAATTTCAATTACTGTAATTAATAAAAATATTTATTGTTGCTGTGTGCTAGTGGCTAGGAATACTACCAATCCTTACTTTGCTCGTGGATGCCGTAAAAGATGACTAAATACCTTATGATGACCTGGGCCAACTCAATCTGATGCCGTTTGGTCAACAATTACATTCCCGAGGAGGGTTGACGTCTGACAGGCGGCAGGTCATAAAACTATTGCCAATAACTTTACAATATGTACTATGCAACAAGAGTACATATTGTAACGACCTCAAGTAATTGAGATAAGAGTAGGAGAGTAGAATGATGATGATGAATGAAAATATTTATTATCAATAAAATGTTTTGTATTTATAAAATCCGATTACGAAATGAAAAATGATGTCGCAAGCGGGATTCGAACCCGCGCCTATTGGGATTCCGGCCCAATCGTGCTGCCACTACACTACCGCGACTAATTGTAGGACATGCAAATTTCATTTCGTATTGTATTTACGTCTTAAGGTGACGGTGTGCTATCTACCCGACAATGTTTACACATTGTTATAGGCTTAATACTTCAAACTTTACAGTTAGAATTGTATTAAACGATGACACAACCTTGTTATTTAAATTACTGAAATTTAGCATTTAATATGCTTAATTATTTATAAAATCCGATTACGAAATGAAAAATGATGTCGCAAGCGGGATTCGAACCCGCGCCTATTGGGATTCCGGCCCAATCGTGCTGCCACTACACTACCGCGACTAATTGTAGGACATGCAAATTTCATTTCGTATTGTATTTACGTCTTAAGGTGACGGTGTGCTATCTACCCGACAATGTTTACACATTGTTATAGGCTTAATACTTCAAACTTTACAGTTAGAATTGTATTAAACGATGACACAAACTTGTTATTTAAATTACTGAAATTTAGCATTTAATATGCTTAATTATTTATAAAATCCGATTACGAAATGAAAAATGATGTCGCAAGCGGGATTCGAACCCGCGCCTATTGGGATTCCGGCCCAATCGTGCTGCCACTACACTACCGCGACTAATTGTAGGACATGCAAATTTCATTTCGTATTGTATTTACGTCTTAAGGTGACGGTGTGCTATCTACCCGACAATGTTTACACATTGTTATAGGCTTAATACTTCAAACTTTACAGTTAGAATTGTATTAAACGATGACACAACCTTGTTATTTAAATTACTGAAATTTAGCATTTAATATGCTTAATTATTTATAAAATCCGATTACGAAATGAAAAATGATGTCGCAAGCGGGATTCGAACCCGCGCCTATTGGGATTCCGGCCCAATCGTGCTGCCACTACACTACCGCGACTATTTGTAGGACATGCAAATTTCATTTCGTATTGTATTTACGTCTTAAGGTGACGGTGTGCTATCTACCCGACAATGTTTACACATTGTTATAGGCTTAATACTTCAAACTTTACAGTTAGAATTGTATTAAACGATGACACAACCTTGTTATTTAAATTACTGAAATTTAGCATTTAATATGCTTAATTATTTATAAAATCCGATTACGAAATGAAAAATGATGTCGCAAGCGGGATTCGAACCCGCGCCTATTGGGATTCCGGCCCAATCGTGCTGCCACTACACTACCGCGACTAATTGTAGGACATGCAAATTTCATTTCGTATTGTATTTACGTCTTAAGGTGACGGTGTGCTATCTACCCGACAATGTTTACACATTGTTATAGGCTTAATACTTCAAACTTTACAGTTAGAATTGTATTAAACGATGACACAAACTTGTTATTTAAATTACTGAAATTTAGCATTTAATATGCTTAATTATTTATAAAATCCGATTACGAAATGAAAAATGATGTCGCAAGCGGGATTCGAACCCGCGCCTATTGGGATTCCGGCCCAATCGTGCTGCCACTACACTACCGCGACTAATTGTAGGACATGCAAATTTCATTTCGTATTGTATTTACGTCTTAAGGTGACGGTGTGCTATCTACCCGACAATGTTTACACATTGTTATAGGCTTAATACTTCAAACTTTACAGTTAGAATTGTATTAAACGATGACACAACCTTGTTATTTAAATTACTGAAATTTAGCATTTAATATGCTTAATTATTTATAAAATCCGATTACGAAATGAAAAATGATGTCGCAAGCGGGATTCGAACCCGCGCCTATTGGGATTCCGGCCCAATCGTGCTGCCACTACACTACCGCGACTAATTGTAGGACATGCAAATTTCATTTCGTATTGTATTTACGTCTTAAGGTGACGGTTTGCTATCTACCCGACAATGTTTACACATTGTTATAGGCTTAATACTTCAAACTTTACAGTTAGAATTGTATTAAGCGATGACACAACCTTGTTATTTAAATTACTGAAATTTAGCATTTAATATGCTTAATTATTTATAAAATCCGATTACGAAATGAAAAATGATGTCGCAAGCGGGATTCGAACCCGCGCCTATTGGGATTCCGGCCCAATCGTGCTGCCACTACACTACCGCGACTAATTGTAGGACATGCAAATTTCATTTCGTATTGTATTTACGTCTTAAGGTGACGGTGTGCTATCTACCCGACAATGTTTACACATTATTATAGTCTTAATACTTCAAACTTTACAGTTAGAATTGTATTAAACGATGACACAACCTTGTTATTTAAATTACTGAAATTTAGCATTTAATATGCTTAATTATTTATAAAATCCGATTACGAAATGAAAAATGATGTCGCAAGCGGGATTCGAACCCGCGTCTATTGGGATGCCGGCCCAATCGTGCTGCCACTACACTACCGCGACTAATTGTAGGACATGCAAATTTCATTTCGTATTGTATTTACGTCTTAAGGTGACGGTGTGCTATCTACCCGACAATGTTTACACATTGTTATAGGCTTAATACTTCAAACTTTACAGTTAGAATTGTATTAAACGATGACACAACCTTGTTATTTAAATTACTGAAATTTAGCATTTAATATGCTTAATTATTTATAAAATCCGATTGCGAAATGAAAAATGATGTCGCAAGCGGGATTCGAACCCGCGCCTATTGGGATTCCGGCCCAATCGTGCTGCCACTACACTACCGCGACTAATTGTAGGACATGCAAATTTCATTTCGTATTGTATTTACGTCTTAAGGTGACGGTGTGCTATCTACCCGACAATGTTTACACATTGTTATAGGCTTAATACTTCAAACTTTACAGTTAGAATTGTATTAAACGATGACACAACCTTGTTATTTAAATTACTGAAATTTAGCATTTAATATGCTTAATTATTTATAAAATCCGATTACGAAATGAAAAATGATGTCGCAAGCGGGATTCGAACCCGCGCCTATTGGGATTCCGGCCCAATCGTGCTGCCACTACACTACCGCGACTAATTGTAGGACATGCAAATTTCATTTCGTATTGTATTTACGACTTAAGGTGACGGTGTGCTATCTACCCGACAATGTTTACACATTGTTATAGGCTTAATACTTCAAACTTTACAGTTAGAATTGTATTAAACGATGACACAACTTTGTTATTTAAATTACTGAAATTTAGCATTTAATATGCTTAATTATTTATAAAATCCGATTACGAAATGAAAAATGATGTCGCAAGCGGGATTCGAACCCGCGCCTATTGGGATTCCGGCCCAATCGTGCTGCCACTACACTACCGCGACTAATTGTAGGACATGCAAATTTCATTTCGTATTGTATTTACGTCTTAAGGTGACGGTGTGCTATCTACCCGACAATGTTTACACATTGTTATAGGCTTAATACTTCAAACTTTACAGTTAGAATTGTATTAAACGATGACACAACCTTGTTATTTAAATTACTGAAATTTAGCATTTAATATGCTTAATTATTTATAAAATCCGATTACGAAATGAAAAATGATGTCGCAAGCGGGATTCGAACCCGCGCCTATTGGGATTCCGGCCCAATCGTGCTGCCACTACACTACCGCGACTAATTGTAGGACATGCAAATGTATTAAACTAACACTGTAAAAGTAATAAATATTTTTTGCAATAGAAAAAGGTTTTCTTTGTTACAGTATTTAGGGCAAGACTAGGTATAGCTCAAGAAATATATGATACAAAAGAGTATTTCATTTTTATTATTGGAACCAATGTCACCCTTTCTCCTTTATTTATTAATAATGTAATTGCCCTCGATGCAATTTCTTGATAAGATTAACGAGGTTGAGCACGTCACAAAAATATTCAAAATGGTGGTGGCGTCGAAGACCGGGTCTTCAAGTTACCTTTGGCATGGCTAAGTTTTAGATGGCCCGTGCGTCAATGAAACGGCTGCTACCTTGCTGGTCTGCTCGCTTGAAATACTCTTTTACATGTCTTGGTCATTGACACTATTGTTGCATTATCAATTGTATAACCGCCTTATTTTAATAGAGTGGTTTGATTCTTTTTTTATATGGAAAAGACAAAAAGGAAGGAAATAATACCGTGTAACTAACATATTTACTAAAAGTCCAACTACTTTCATTCGACAATTTGTTAGAAACCCAAACAAATAATTGTATTATTTGGTCGTATGAAAAGGACACAAATATGAAGAAAAAAAAGGTTTCTAAACTTCTGAGTTTATCAGAATGACAGTAAAGAAAAGATGGATTTTTCATAAAATATTAACATTATGAACAATGCTGACAAGCCTTATAAAAAAATTTGCGGTTAAAAACAGTAGTCATTCACCTATTCGCTATGCAGAATTATTTGATTATAAACATTTGTATTTGAATAGAACAAACAGCTAATAAGATTTGTTTGTATCTTTGAAATAAAAAAAATTAGCCCTCCTTGATATAGGTAAATTCTGAGTACGTCCCTGTTACACCATACACTTACTGACATCTAATGCAAGATAGCTCAACTGCATACAATATACGAAATTAGTAGTTGTGCTAATAGCCGGTAGATGGACATAAAGGAGGGAGTGAGACAAGTACTATTACTTGTCTCACTTTCTCCATTAGCAGCGACCCCCTCGTCCCCTGTAAATGACACGCATTGTTTCATAGAAAATATTCATTACAACAGCTCCTCTTTGTATTTGCTCCGTGGGTACTACCCCGGACGGACCAGCCCGCGGCCTTAGACATAGAACTGTCCACAGCGTGGTCCTACCACAATTAAATGGTATCGTAAAAGATGGCTAAGAGCTTTATATCGGCCTGAACTTACTCCAACTGATGCAATATATAAGATGAAAGAAGAATAAATATTGCGTCGACTATAAATAATTAGGATGAGCCCAGGTGAAAATTTGATATGAAACAGCAATGTGTAACAATTTAAAATAAAATATAATTATTGGAGTTTACTTCTTAAGATTCAATTTTCATATAAGGCGCCCGGTATGAGAAAAATTTGAGGATTAAAATCTAGTGATCGAATGACCTCGTTACGTTTTTGGTGCGCAAACTATTCTACGCACCTTTCACTTTCTGACGTGAGATAATACTTCACTGAACAGTTTTAATAAATGTAAATAGAAATATATATATTATTTTTAGTCAAATGAGCTTTTTTTTGCGCCTGTTTTGATAATCGTACTTAAGGAGTAAACTCCAGTCGTGCGTCGGAGTTGACAGACACACTTTTTTTGAATTAATAAATTCCCTTTTTGGGGTAACATCATCATCATCTCAGCTCACACCCGTGCCACTGTTGGGCTCGAACCTCCTTCTAACTGAAGGCCAATTAACTTACTATACCACGCTAGTCAGACGTGTTGGTATAGGGATTTGCTTCGCGATCTCCTTCTCTTGTATAGATGTTATATGCGTTTTATATCTCTTAGTCGTCTTTTACGATCACTCACGGGTAAGATAGGCGGTGGCGAATTGTATTCTTACTCCGTTATCATACAGATTTTTAGGCGTAAATTGGTACCCGTGGCCCGCTTGTACGGCGAAGAGAGATGTTTGCAGGGTGGGTCTATGGGGTTGCGCGCCGCTTCTTCCGTCGCCCGCGCGATTTGGAGGGGCGCGACCACATCCATAGTCCACCGCAAATAAAAAGGCGTAAATTAGTGGCACTATCTATTAATAGATGGCGTTGTGTGGAAATCTTAACCACGCAATGCTTTCGCAACATAAAAAATATATGCTGTTTAATATATTGTTGCAAGTAGTTAAATAAGACATAAAATTGTTACGTGATAAATTTCAAAACACATTAATGGGAAATATATGTTTCTTAAAGAAACAAACAAACCACCAGCGGTCGATACCATCGGCTACGGACTACATAAATGTGATGTGCATAAGGTCAAGGACGTCAAACGTTAGTCAATTTGTATGACACCAATAGGAAAAAACGAAGATAAATAAATAGAGTTACATTCAAACAGCTACTTACCATTCGTATATCCGTAAACTATGTGAATTTAGATGAAATGTGGCATTTGCATGTTTTTCCTTGGCCCTGAAAATATTAAAGAACTGTTAATATTTAAAATATACTATATTTTACATCCATTAGGCTATTGGGGTTCATAGTTACGCGAAAATTAGCCCTCCTGTAATTATGAAGGAGGACCGGTGTCCCTCCGGTGATCATGAACGTTAAAAAGTATACGAAAGAACTTGAAAGAGAAATTAAATACAAATGCTATAAAATCCGAAAATAGGTTCTTTTCATTTAAAAAAGAAATATGAACTGGCAACATATTGTATTCTTAACCATCTTCACAGTAGCTAAGCACTAAAAAATATATTTTCCATTTCCTTCTTTTTAAAATTAAATACAAAGAAACGTAAATAACTGACTGTTATTCGTGACTTTTATCGGAAATAATTATTTTAGGGATTGTCATATTTAAGCTTTAAATATAAATAAAGTTATAAGTTAAAAGTGTAGATACTTAAAAGTTATGCAAATCACTGTACTTGATACTCTCTAATGCCTAAGTAAAATCTAATATGTAAGTAAAACAATATAGATCACACAGTTAGCAATATTAGTATCATTAGCTGTGACATATGAGTAAATAAAATCATATCTCATCTTATTTCTATAAATCACCATGGTAATAACATGTTAGTAAGAATACTTGTATATACACTACAAGTATTGTTATGGTTCAAGTACAGATCCTTGAGAGACACTATTTATATATGTCGTAAAAAAATATTGAGGAAAATTGTATTCGTAGCTCTCTTTTCACATAGTTACACTTATATGTATTATAAATGCGAAAAATGTATGACATACATATATATTGATCATAGACATATGATGATGATGACTTAAGAAGTCATTACACCCAAATAGCATGAAAAATTTAAGGAAATATGGAATAGAAATTTAAAAATAATGAAATTAATATTTTTCAATAACGAAGATGACTAAAATTTAACCTACATGTCTTTATAATTACGACATAATATAGAACAAGTCATAACTATTTTCTTAATTAAGTTAATAAAAAGTATATCTCACAATATTTCTTATGCTTCTCCAAATTCTTTTAATATCGTATTCAACGATTGCTCATCTATATGTCATCACTTTGATATGTTTTATTTATCTTGAAAATACGTCACTACTTGTATTACATTTCTCTATAGTTGGTTACTCATCAGATGCCATCATAATCGCTTAGTATTCAGATTATATGACTAATTGTACCTAATAGTTTATGCCATTTGTGAAATGAATATCTAGATAATCTTTTATATCATAGTCATTTACAATTAAATTTATAAATTAATTATTTAAAATTATAAATATGCATTATCATCACCATCATCACAGCCCATATATGTTCCACTGTTAGGCTCGGGCCTCATCCGTAATGGGAGGGTAATTAACCTACTCTACCGCGCTGGTCAGACGTGTTGATATAAGGTTTTGTTTCGAGTTTTACTTCTCTTGCATAGATGTTATATGAATTTTATATCCCTTAGTCGTCTCTTACAATCACCCACGGGTAAGGTAGGTGAGTGGTGAATTGTATTCTTATTCCGTCACCACACCGATAAATATACAACTGAATCCAAAACATCCTCCGCTTTTTGAAATAGTTTAAAAAGTTATGAATTTCGTAGTTCAGGATGCCTTGATAGTCGCCCTCATTAACATGGAGCACTCGGTATCTATAGATAATAATTATAACAATACTATAAACATATTATACTAAAAGATAAACAACTTACATGATGTTCATGTGATATTCACAGTTAACACTTTTATCTGAAAACATACTTGCAGCAAATTGTTTAGCACATGCATAGGTAGCCTAGATAAAAACGTATTTGAAAGTATATAACAAAATCTTATTGGGCCATTTCGTATTCTATACATAGTTATATTTTAAATTTATAACAGACATGGTTTCTTATATAGAAATAGTATTTTAAATAAAGTCAAAAATAAAACTCAGCGTTTAAAAAAAATACTTAATGAAAAAATATTAAATATAGATACCCAAAGAATTATCAGCCAATAATTCAAAGGGGATCTTAGGAAAAAAAAATAATCACAAAAATCTATAAAATAAATCTGAAAATCGAATCAAATGAAATAAAAATAAAATTAATAAACTCACAATTCAATGAACAAAAAGATAAAACTGAAAAGTACTGAGTTACACAATTATCTATCATATAACATTATTATTTATGTACATTTAGTGCCAAACTGCTTTCGATCGAAAAGGGTCGACGTTACCCAGATAAAGAGCGTCCAATCCGAATATGTTAATAGCTTACTGGCTCGAGACACGCCAGACAAAATCCAGACGAAATTCTCAAACCAGTGATGTCATTCTTTGATTAAGATCTATCACACACAATTTTTGTCTAAAAAGCGGCCTACTTTTGTGTCTAATTGGCTGTGAATGGCTAAGTCTAGACAGATCGTTATTTCTATTTAGTGTCATGAAATATAATATGTTGAAATGATGTACTCGGCTTTGATGTGTAATAAAATACAGCGGATGTTATTGTCCTTGATTTTTTAGCGTGTGTGATATACATTTGAATATTTCGTTTATATAGTAATAAATAGTATTGGAAGTTTTATGGAATATAAAATGTTTTGCTACAATTTTTTATACATCTGAGAAACATTATGTTTCATCTTATGGTTAATATATTTCATCTATTAACTATTTTTCATGTATTAACAGAAATATTTAATGCTCTAATAGTTTTTAAGTTATATTTTAAATACTTTTGCTTCGATATTTAAAATTCTGTCATCGTGATCATTGATATTTGTAATCATAGCTATATGTACTTGTTGCTAATTTTTTCTACTATTATATCTGTTATATCATTAATTGCAAGGTTTTCATTAATATCAGGCATATTAATATTCTCTCTTATTCCGATGTTAGTTCGTTTATCTTTGACAGATGCTTACGTATGTACATAATGAATGCATATGAAAATATGTGTGTACTTTTCTGTTATTATATTCTTTATTTATGTGTGTAACTATATGTTCTTATTAATTTTGTTTGTGTGTATCTGTGTGTGTACTTATATTTTTATGTGCCTGGTTCGTATAAGTATGTGTGTATACCTCTATGTGCAATTGCGATGATCTCTCGCATCGCGTGTTCGCCGTCTGTATCGTGTAGTCGTGGCGGCGGCTGAGGGTCGGCGGCGCGCGCCAGTATCTGCCGCACCACGTCCCGAGGGGGCGCCCCGAGCGGCGTAGGGCGCGTTGAGAGCCCCAGCTGACCAAATAATACTTCAGTTAATCAATACTACTAAAACATTAGTTTTTAATGGTTTTCAATTTTACTTTTGCAATTGGTTTTTTCTTCTATCCATCCATCATCCTATTAACGTTAATTGTTGGATGCAAGAGGATAGTGTTATATTTGAAATACTTTGTAGCGAGAGAGAGAGAGTCATGATCACAGATGGTCATACAAGATGCCTAAAAAATTGCTGCTACTATTATACTGGTGATCTCTCAGAAGCTTCCGACGCCCCACAGGCAAATAAGAAATGCTGACTAATGAATCATTACCCATTACCATAGAATACAATATATTCTAAACCCATAAATACACAAGGATGTGAGTGTGAAGGGAATGAGTTTCAAATTTCAGTATCTTCTTTTTTCAGAAATTATACATCCCACTATTGTGCTCAGGCTTCCTCCAGAATAGATGAGAAATTGTCAAACCATGTTAATCAAACTTATTAGTCCTGCAATTTATTTCGATTTTTTTCTTCTCTTATAATGATAGAATATGTTGCATATAAGTGATAGGACGATTGGAACTGATTTCCAATAGGTCTGGGTTCGAGCTCCACGTGTGACATTAATTTTTTGTTCGTAATCAAGTTTTCATGATATTTTATGCTTTTGTAGTCATCAGTGATCTCATGCTTTCTTCATAATCACCACGAGGGAAAAGAGAAATTTAGTTGATGAAGAAATTTAAATTAATTTTTGTCATTCACTAAAACTCTTAATATTCAGTACTATGGAGAAGGACTGATACTTTACTTCAGTGCGTGACCAATCTGGTCTAGGTAAATTAGTCTCAGTCTCCCCCGGTACCTATATCCTTCCTTTAATCGTCATCCTTATTTTAATATTGCGATGACTAACTTAGAAACTTACTTAGAAAAAGCTTAAGATCCTATTGCCAGTGATGTTCACGTCTTTTTATCATCTGTTGGTCACAGGCTTATTCCAGATAAGTAAACTTTACCTTAATATTCTGTCCTGATAAAGGCAACTTGAAATAAAACTCTGTATTAAATAGACTTTTATTTCGAGTTTTCCTTCTCTTTCTGAACTTTTATTAGTTATGAAAATTATATTAACAGTGTTACTTAATTCTTTTTTATAGCATTCAGGAGCATAAACACCTATTCATCATCTCATCATCATCTCAGCTCATACACGTTCCACTATTGGGCTCGAGCCTCCTCCATAATGGGAGGGCAATTGACCTACTATACCACGCTGATCAGACGTGTTGGTATAGGGGTTTCGTTTCGAGTTTTCCTTCTCTGGCATAGATTTTATATGCGTTTTATGTCCCTTAGTCGTCTCTTACGATCACCCACGGGTAAGATAGGGGGTGGTGAATAGTATTCTTACTTCGTTACCACACGGAATCGGTGGTCCGTCCGGTGAATATTATGAATGTTAATGTGTCATATTGTTCGTTGTACCTTGGCTAATATTTGTGATTTGATTCGCTCCAAGCGTTGTGGGTCTACGTTGTGTGCTGTGAGCGCCGAGTGCGGGCGGTGCGCGTGCGCGGCGTCGGCGGTGGCTCGGCACGGCGCCAGCGCGAGCGCCGCACACACGACGAGCCAGGCGCGCATGGGCGCCTGCCCGCGACGCCTCACCCCGCGCCATCGAAGCCGCGCCAGCGCGACATCTCCGCGTCTGTACAAACACACATACACACATGTATATCACGAGCACACACGACAAGTAAAGCGCGCATGGACGCGTCACGAGCTAGGCGTGTGGAAATATATCTCAACATAAATAAATAGCATTTAAAATTTAAAAAAAAAAGATTTTGTAAAAAGAAAATGTAAAAACATATATTTCCGTGTGGTGACGGAGTAAGAATACAATTCACCACCCCCTATCTTACCCGTGGGTGATCGTAAGAGACGACTAAGAGATATAAAACGCATATAACATCTATGCAAGAGAAGGAATACTTGAAACAAAACCCTATGCCAACACGTCTGACCAGTGCGGTAGGTATAGTAGGTTAATTTCCCTCTCATTACGGAGGAGGCCCGAGCCCAACAGTGGGACATATATGGGCTGTGATGGTGATGATGATGATGAAAAATAAAATGATGTTTAAGGTATAAATGAAAATCTATTTGCTTTTTTAATATGAGTAGAGTAACTCTTTAATTTGATTACTACTTTCTTTTGGGACTGTATTTCATCCATTCCCAATAGTAATAATAAAGTCATAAGTGTCCTTCACAATGTTAAGGAATTTGGTATCCTACATCATGCTTGAAAGAAAGGTTTACGTCGGATATATTTATATATAGATTGCATCCTCGCACATCGATTTTCCAGTTTCTGGTTTTAGTAATCTTTTATACATATCATGATATATTACGTTTATAACTGTAACTTAGCAAGAGCATGTGTGCTTAATATCATAAACTTTTCTTAAAAATTGATACGGGAGGCTGAATATGTCCCACTGTTGGGTTCGAGCCTCCTCCAGAATGGGAATGAAATTGATCTACTGATCTACCATGCTGGTCAGAAGTGTTGGGGTTTGCTTTGAGTTTTCCTTCTCTCGCATAGATGCTATATGCATTTTATATCCCTTAATCATCTCTTATCATCACTCACGGGTAAGATAAGGGGTGGTAAATTGTATTCTTACTTCGTCACCACAAGCAGAATTATATTATATAGAAAATTAACTAACCTATTCAGTTAACTGTAAGAATATTCAAAATCCTGACAGCTGATGATGGTTAAACCAGTTTATAATACCGCTGGTATAATTAGATCTCTTGTAAAAAGTTCCTCAGCAGCACTGCAGACTTTGTGAATGTGACCTGCAAAAGAATAAAACAATTATATATCTTTTGTAATAAAACTATTTTTAGGGAGGAATGCTTTCTTGTCCTCCCGTGACCATGAACTCTGTAAAGTGTTCGAAACGTCAAGAAATTAAAAATCAAATACAGATGCGATAGAATCCGTAAAATTTTTTTTATAAACGTATAATACTAGCATAAACTTCAGAATTCATTAATTTGTATGTCTTCTTCTATACATAGTATTAAAACATAGGTGCTTCTCCCGTCTGTACGCTTACATCTGTTAAATTATACAACGGATTTTAACATAGTTTCAAGCAATGTACATTACTTTTTAAGAGGAAGATTTATATGTATAATACATACATATTATATTAGAGAAAAGCTGTGAATTTATAATATTTGTAATGTGACATCGTCTCGCTCGCGCGGCGTATAGTTACATGTAAGGCGGGACTATGAGGTCACACGCCGCTTTTTCTGTTGCCCCGGACAGGTTTAGCGGGGTGTGATCGTAAAAACGTATATTTTTCTGTGCTTACATTGCAAACACTGGTTAACTTTAGGAAGTAACTCAAAATAATGTATAAAACCCGATTACGAAATGAAAAATGATGTCACAAGCGGGATTCGAAGGCGCGCCTATTGGGATTCCGGCCCAATCGTGCTGCCACTACACCACCCTGACTAATTGTAGGACTTGCAAATTTCACTTCGTATCATATTTACGTCTTAAGGTGACGGTATGCTATCTACCCGACAATGTTTACACATTGTTATAGGCTTAATACTTAAAACTTTACAGTTAGAATTGTATTAAACGATGACACAACCAATAGGCGCGGGTTCGAATCCCGCTTGTGACATCATTTTTCATTTCGTAATCGGGTTTTATAAATAATTAAACATGTTAAATGCTAAATTTCAGTAATTCAAAATGATGTATTATGAAATTATATACTAGTACGTAAGTCACTGATACCTAAACTAAGTAAAGAAGCGTCATTCATTTTCATCTCAGCTCATATAAGTTCCACTGTTGGACTAGAGACTCCTCCGAAATGGTAGGGATATCAACCTATATCGCGCTGATTAGACGTTTTCCAAAGGATTTTGTTTCGAGTTTTCCTTATCTTGCATAGATAGATGAAATCCAATTATTTTTTTAAAATATAAATATGTTTTCGAAAAAATATTAAAATGAAAATACCGAACTAAACTTGTTCATCTTGATATTTATATAATTTAGATTGTTACGATGGTTTGATGATTTAAACAGCAACTTGCTATGATAAGTGTCTTGAATTTATTCCTAAAGCAGTAGAGTTCTGATTCACAAATAAATCTAACTATTATTTGTATCAATTCATTTTACGTTTGCAAAGTATCTCCCTAAACAAAAATATTTATTTATTATTGTAGGCTTAAAAAACACCCGTGAGGGTAAACCGCCGGTGGGCCACCGAAGACAAAGATCGGGTACTGGTGGCCCGCTCGCATGGCAAAGACAGGTGCTTTCAGGGTGGGTCTATGGCGTCGCGCGCCGCCTCTTCCGTCGTCCCGAACCGATTTAGCGGAGTGTGGCCACTCCATAGCCCAACCCAAAAAAAAGCAAATAAAAGAAAATATCTAGAATGAACTAGGTCGCTCCAATCACTATCTTGAATCTTAATCATCAAATATCCCAACATTGTAACATTTAAGCTGTTTGGATAGCACATTTACAGTACAATTTCATTAAGCATTCAGAACTATAAAATTTTTGCTTTGATATTCTTGATAAAATATTGCTATGTAGTGATATTTCTACGAATACTACCAACCTTATATTACTAATGGTACAACCAACTAAGAGTTTTACAATAACCTGCACTAACTTCAGCTAATGCCGTTTGCTCAAAAAATACTTTACCAAGAAGGGTTAAATTCAAGCAGACGACCGATCATAAAACTATTCCTAAACCTTTTCAATATCTACGGTGGATAAATAGTACATATTATATCGCCCAACAGTGGGACATATATGAGCTGAAATGATGTCATCTCATCATCATCATTACTGCTACATACATACATATCATCACGCCATATCCCTTGCAGGGTAGGCAGAGAGAACAGAGTGCCAGAGAACTCTATCTCTGCATACTTCACTCGCTTCCTCAACATTCATAATTCTCTTCATACACGCTCGCCGGTTTCGGAGACTCTTGACTCCACCTTCCTTCAGTACATGACCGATCTGGTCTAGGTAGGTTAGTCTCGGTCTCCCTCGGTACCTACATCTTTCCACTTTCGCATTGTATATCTTCTTAACCAGGCGTTCGTTCGGCAATCTTTCCACATGTCCGAACCATCGGAGCATTCCCTTTCGCATCTTTACACCAATACTCTCTTTCATACCTACTCGCTCTCATTACTGTTAAAGTCCAAAAACCAGCTAAAGAAGACCACATGATAAAGGGATATGTAGCCTTTTTTTCTTTTTTTTGCGGTGGGCTATGGACGTGGTCGCGCCCCGCTAAATCAGTCCGGAACGACGGAAGAGGCGGCGCCCAAACCTATAGACCCACCCTGCAAACACCTCTCTTCGCCGTGCGAGTGGGTCACCGGTACCCGATCATTGTCTTCGGTGGCCAAGGGATATGTAACCTCAGCTATGTTGCTCACCAAAAGAAACACAGTAGAAAATTAATGCGAAAATACTAGCCCAGATAAGCTGTCTCATTTATGTCTGTAAGAAGAAAACTATGAACAGTATTCCCTATTAATTAAAATAAATAAATACTTTAAAATAGTTATGCAAGCACGCGTGAACTTTACAAGGGTCAAGGTCTTCATTGGCAAAAACATACCGATAATAGTCACAATTAACCTATGAAAGGAAACTAGGTGAGCAGTAATAAACCATCAATTACAGCCAGTTGATTCATTGCTGGTATTATATCAAGGGCAAAAGAAATGAGGATAGGGTGACACCCTCGAGAGTATGGTGTAATATAAAGGAAAGTAGCGAGTTTTTACCGTAGCAATAGAAAATATTATTTTGTTTTAGCGATATTTTTTCAAGTACGCAAGGATAGAGTTCTCTGGCACTCTGTCTTCTCTGCCTACCCTGCAAAGGATATGGCGTGATGATATGTATATACATATATATGTATGTATATTTTTTCAAGTATATAAATTTTATTAACGACTTTAGAAGAAATTTTATTTAAAATACCATATATTTAAACATGCTTTTTTTTGAGTAAAATTTCTATGGTGTAAACTTCACCACGAGAATGTTAAAAATTTACTGGGTACTATATTATCTTGAAGTTAATTAATATTAATGTCATATATTTCTTCTTCATCTCAGCCTTTATAAGTCCAACTGCTAGGCTCCAAACTCCTCAAAAGTTAGAGAGAAATTGAACTGGTATATTATTCTGGTAAGGTGGGTTAATATAGAATTATTTCGAGATTTTCTTCTCCTGTAGTGATTATCCGTTTGCATTCTTTTATATTTTTTATGATCTTCTACAGCAAAGGAATGGAAAATGACTGTTATATTCTTACACCACCATCACAAGAATATCACGGTCATCAATTTATTATTAAATTTATTGAAAATAATAAGTCTTCGTATCCGTTTTTCTTTTTCTCTTCGTATACATTAGTTATATTATACATCAGCTTAGTGCATTTACAATGGTATTTTGTATAGATATGATACCTTTTCTCGGTTTATTAAATAATACGGGGAACTTGAATTTGCCTCTTTATGAAAACCGTTCCAGCTAACTCCGACAGTTTTTTTTTGTTGTACGAGATTTTTTTAATTTAGGTCAATTCGCTGCCAGCTTATGACGTGGACTGTTACCAATATTTTTACGAGTGGCATTCACGTCAACTTTTACCTTGGTACCGCTTAACTCTAGTTAGAGGTTCCAAGCTGATACATTATAGTGCTGTTGTGGTACTCTATTCCATGTGTATGTATATTTTGTTTTACAACTAAACTTTGTCTATTGGTCTTCGAATTTTCGTTCATGTGATCGATTGATTGCGATATTATATGGAAAATAGTATAATACTTTTTTGATGACGGAATAAGAAATTCACAACTCCCTATCTTACCCGTGGGTGATCGTAAGTGACGAATAAAGAATATAAAACGCATATAACATCTATACAAACAAAGAAAAGCCCTATATCAACACGTCTGATTAGCGTATAGTAGGTCAATTTCCCTCGGAGAAAACCGAGGCCCTCCTATTTCATGGCCCGGGTCGAGGCCCCCCTCGAGGAGCACACATCGGTGTGTCTGGGGTTGCCGTGCCAGTGCGGGCTCAGATGAGATATCTGGGCCTGCACCTTGACTCTAGATGGAATTTCGGGCCACATTTTGCCCAGCTCGTCCCAAGGCTCGTCAAGACGGCCGCGGCGTTGGGTAGGCTTCTGCCAAACACTGGCGGTCCCGGGTCGTCCTGCCGGCGTTTATACGCCGGAGTTGTGCGCTCCATGGCACTGTACGGAGCCCCTATTTGGGCGGAGTCCCTCCGTCATTAGGGGCTACCGTACGGTTTCATGGACCGCGGCGACGTTGTTGGCGGGCGACCCACCTTGGTCGTTAGTGGCTGAGGCTCTGGCGGAGGCTTACCGAATCCGCGTTGCGGCGCGGGCCGACGGCGAGCGAGTCTCCATAAGGGGACCGGGCAGAGCATTAGAAGTGGCCCGAAGGGGAGTCATCCAGCGGTGGAGAGAAGAACTGGAGTCCCCCGTAGCAGGGCGGGGGACTGTAGAGGCGGTCGCGCCGCATTTCCATCGCTGGATCAACAGAAGGCACGGCAGCCTAAGTTTCAGGGTGGCGCAGGTGCTTACCGGACACGGGGTCTTCGGTAAGTACCTGCACAGAATTGGGAGAGAAGAGGCCCCAGGGTGCCATGAGTGTGGCGCGCCAGTGGACGATGCGCGCCACACACTGGAGGTATGCCCCGCCTGGGGGCCTCAACGCCACGTCCTGTCGACGGTCATTGGAGGGGACCTGTCGCTGTCGACCGTCATCTCGAAGATGCTCGATAGCGACGGGTGCTGGTCGTCGATGGCCTCCTTTTGCGAGGAGGTCATCTCTACAAAAGAGGCGGCGGACGCGAGGCAATTGCGTCTGCAAATTCGCTCCGCCGCCGGCGGCCAGGGCGTAGGAGGCGTCGATATGCGCACCTCCTCCCACCGCCTTGAATGACGACAGGGCGTGGGCCAAAGGCCAAGCGTTGGGGTGCCGGGGATCGAATGTCAGTAGACGATCTCTCTGGCACCCCGTAAAAGCGCGGAAGGGGCCGCTGTGGTTTTAGTGGGTATTCCGGTCAGGCAGCTGGCCGGCGAGTCCCACACTCCCCCTCGCCTGTTACCGGCGGGGGATAGCGCGGAAATGCGTTTCCACAGCGTGAAAAAAAAAAAAAAAAAAAAAAAAAAAAAAAAAAAAAAAGGTCAATTTCCCTCCCATTATGGAGGAGGCACAAACCCAACAATGGACCATATATGAGCTGAGATGGTGATAAATGCCTTTTACATGAATGTATAAACTATGTACGAAACGTTTTTTTTTATTGCTCGTGGTGCACGAGCAAGCTGTCGCCTGAAGGTAAGTGTCACTCCCACCCATGAACCTTTGCTACACCAAGGGTATAGTCTATATAGGCTATAGTCTGGCCGCTGCCTACCAATACAAACCTCAAACCCACCCAGTTTGGCTTCCGACTCTCTTACTGACCAAACGAAGCGCAATAGCACATTGCCATTACTCAGACGTCGATCTTCTGCGAGACTATACTACCCCGGACGGACCCGCCCGCGGTTGGAGACAGAGAACTATCAACAGCACTGTCTTATCACTAATAGAAAATGCGGTTAATTCATGCTTTAACCGTTTTGTGTGTTCCATCCTTGTCAAGAGGAGTGCTAACTGTATCTCCTTTCAATAGACACTTTCAATAGACAATAGAAAACGTGCACTACTAGTTCTTCTATTTGCATTAAACTAAATGACAGGAAAGATAACATTTATTTAAAAAAGAGCCGTCATTTTGAATCGTTATTTTTAACTGATTGTGAGCACTCCTGGATGGAATAGCGGGGTTTGAAGTACCGTAGCCCGCCACCAAAAAAAAAATGTGTTTTCTTTATTGTTAATAACAAACGAACAAGCCTTGTATGTACTGCTAAATGATACTTTTACTCATGAACATGAACCTTAAAAATACCTGGAGCAAAGCCAGGCACGGTACACAGCATGACTCAAATAAAACTCGTTTAAAGAAAGAGATATAAAAACAAATACTCTAGCAGGTATTACGTTACAAAGTATGGGTAGAATAGGACCACATTGTTGACAGATTTCTGTCTACACCCGCGGGCCAGACGATCCAGGATCAACCACACTCTCGCAAAATATTCATGTATGAGCAGTGGCAATGCGCTTTAGTGCTACATTAGGTTACTGTGGGTAGGTAGGCTGTAGCCTAGGCTTACGTTTAGTATTTCAAAGGTCCATGAGCGGGAGTAACTTTTACTATCAGGTGTGCTGATTGCTCATTTGTTACCATCAGAATAAAAGAATATTCTGCATTATATATAATTGGGAAATTACCCGTGGGTAAGAGGCGTGGGTGGTAAAAGACGACTAAGTAATATAAAAAGCATATAACATCTATGTAAGAGAAGGAAAACTCGAAACAAAACTCTATACCAACACACCTGACCAGCATAGTGTAGTAAGTCAATTTCACTTCATTATGGAGGAGGCTCGAGCCCAACTACTGTTGGGATATATATGAGCTGAGATGATGATGATGAATTGGGGAGGATAAAGTTTGGTGGAATAGATAAATCGTTAAAACATCGAGTGATACCCTGTTAAAAACTTGACGGTGGTGCCAAGTCAAATAGTTCTTCAGAGCACTGCCACGGAATTAGCTTGTGAACGCAATTATATATAAATTAAATACTTTCACTGAATGCATATGAAAGTAGGTATATATGGTACTTCTATAAAAAGCTCTATTTTTATTTTTTTTCTCTGTTTAGCCGTGTGACCGTCTTTCTGTTTGTTCCGGTTAATCTCTAAAACAGCTAAACCAATTTTAATGGAACTTTTATCGGCTGGTAACTGACGTTATAAAAAGTATAAAAATAAAATAGAGTTCCGCAAAAACAAAATTACAACCATTGAAAGACGCCAAATGACCCCGAGTGCGCAACGGAAGCCTGGGGAATAACATAAGCTACTTTTTTATCAGCAAATCACGCAGGCAAAAACGGGAACGAAAGTTATTTATTAATAAAATCACGATACGTAGTAGATTTTTAAATAAAATAATAATACAAAATCCATGCAAGTAAAATTTCTGGCACAACAAGTTATACATTTGAAACTGAATAACCTTTAAAAAATCAATCATAGGCACTGTCATTATTCCAAGCCAGTAAACAACAAATAAGAAGCTAGGAATATACTTTATAAAAGATGCCTAATTTGCTGTTTTCACAAGAATCCCTTTGTAACTGAGGATCGATGAGCGCCACGTGTAACCATACACTATAAGTCATCGAACTTTTGTTAACACTAATATAATAAATATACTATTTATTTAAAAATTAACAGCCTGTATCATCTTCTCTATGTTTTACTGCTTTTTATTTTTTATAAATAGGAGGTTTTTCCGTGTGGTGATAGAGTAAGAATACAATTCACCACCTCTATCTTACCTGTAGGTGATCGTAAATGATGACTAAGGGGTAAAAATATGGTTATAACATTTGTGTAAATAAAAAAAAAAACTCTATATGAAATCTTATACCAGCTCGTTAGACTAGGATGGTGTAGTAGGTCAATTTCTTTCCTAGATTGTCCAGCATTAGGACGTCCCAATGCAAAGTCAACTCAATTCTTATAACGTATAGGAGCTGAATTGAATAGGAGATAGGGATATTCGATATACATCGATGCATCGAAAACATCGATGTTTACAATGCGATACATCGAATCGATCCGATGTTTTGAAAGGCTATCGAAATACTCGATGTATCGATGTTTTTTCATAAAACATCGAAACGATGATAACCAGTAAATGCCACAAAAAAGACCTTTTTTTTTTTTAGAAATCTGTTTTATAAGGGACTGGAATAGGTATAAATGGCACAAAAAGGACCTTTTTTTAGAAGTCAGTTTTATAAGGGATTGGAATAGGTATAAATGCCACAAAAAAGACCTTTTTTTTTTAGAAGTAACACTTTTGATATGACTTTAGAAAAAGTACTCGATGTTTAAAAACATCGATGTTTGCATCCGATACATCGAAAGATATCGATGTACAGTTTCGATTTATCGAATCGAAAAAAACATCGATGTTTTTTCAAAGTGGACACCCCTAATAGGAGATAAGTTGACTTTCTATAGTACTTTAATCAGACTGTTGTACTTCAAAGTTTACCTGTTTTTTATTAGTGTTGTAGGTGTAAACGAGAAAGCAGCTCACCTGATTTTAATGTTACTAGATAGACCTTTTCAATACCAGTGGTAAAGTTAGGTTGCTGCCTACCAACCAAGACCCTTTCAGAAAGTTGGTCTGCCGGTTCTCTTGTCCACTGAACTAACCGCAATCATTCGTCATTTGCCGCGAGAGTATGATATTACCCCGGATGGACCGGCCTGCGGCTGTAGACAGTAAGACTATCAACAGTGTGGTCCTTTTTTTTTTTTTTTGTTGGACTATGGATGCGTCTCGCCCCGCCAGATCGGTCCGGGGTGACGGACAGGCGGCGCGTGACCCCATAGATCCACCGTAAAAATCCTCTCTCTTCGCCGTGCGAGCGGGCCACCGGGACCCGATTTTTAACTTCGGTGGCCCGCCCGAACACTACTTCCTTTTTATTGTAGAAATCTGTTATTTTTTTTTTCTTTTTTAAAAGAGACCGCCCAGCGCCAGGAAATTATTCCTTGTGCAATTTAACGCAGACAAATTACACCCAGACTCAGAACAACACTTTGTTGATCAAAGTATTGATCCTTTATTCGACAGCAAATCTAATTTTTCAATGGATCCCGACTGTTCAGTTGTCATGTTCTATTATTAAAATATTATATATATATATTTCATTTTCTGCAATAGTATTTATTCAATAATATATTATGGAATTCTAGACCACCGGACATCTAAGTGCTTGTTTTTTTCTTTTCAGTTTTTTTATTATGTACGTAGTTTTGGTGACTTTTTACGCAGTCGGGTTTTTTGATCTTTTTAATATTTTTTTTTATTTTACACTTTTTAGTTATAAATACCTAGGTAGCTATAGTTATCTTATTTATTAATAAGTAGGTAAGTACCTAACTATATATAGTTTTTCAACTGAAGTTGAGTACTAAATCGTTATAAATTGGAGAAGGGCGACCGCGTCAGACATTAGATACTTTAGGTAGGACTACCTATGGTATATTGGACAATATACCTACTAGATACTTCAATATATGTCCATCCACATCCAGTTATATGAATTTTTCGTCTTTTCATCGTAAATTTCTACTGTCTAAAAAACCTACATATGAGAAAGGTTGTTACGAAACTTTAAATCGATATAGATCCTAAACGGCCAGTCAAATCGAAAAATATTGAGAGAAAACTAACAATGATTTTTAAATACCTATTTAACGATACCCCACTCGATATAGTTTGTTGATTTTAATTTTTTTAATTTTCACAATATGGCGTCCAGTAGTCGCCATATTGAATTTTCAATAACGTCATATCTTTAGTAATACTTGCCGGATTAAGAGGAATCGATTGACGTGCGAATCATAAAAATCGGCCCAGGCGTTTGGTATATATAGTGCTTCAAAGGAACATACAAACATACATACATACATACATACATAGACTGTTAAACACAATACCACTCCTTTGCAGTCGGGTAAAAAAGCAGTCGTATTTAAGACATCTTTTTTTTTTGAGATCGGTTAAAAAGAAAAAAAAATAATATATACTACAATTTTTTTTCTGTTAGATCATGCTGAGAACTTCAGATTTCTTGAGTTCAGTGACCAGACCGGTGGCAATATATTTTAAGTGACTTCCTTGAATTTCATCGAAATAATAAACTTCATTCATCCGCAAAATTTCATTAAAGAGATAGCGGATATATTTTCATAGATTTTAAGCTTCCTACAAGATTACTGTTACTGATTCCGTAAAGGTGATCGACCTCAGCCAATTTTTAATTGCCCGAAAAGTTTCCCACGCACCCAGGTGTTAAAACACTTATTTTCATATTTTTTTTATTGTTTATGTTGGAAAACGAGCAAGCAGCACACCTGATGGTAAGTGTCACTGCTGCCCATGGACCCATGCTAAAACAAGGTTACAGCTAGACCACTGCCTACTATTACAATCTCAAAACTCACCCAGTTGGGCGTCCGCCTCTCCCGCTCACCGCCGCGGGCGGACGTCGGGGTTATACCATTCTAGCAGAAAATCGACGTGGCAATGTGCTATTGTGCTTTGTTGGGTGAACGAGAGAGCCGGCAGCCTAACTCTCTAGGTTACTCTGGGGTTTTTATTAATAGGCAGCGGTCTAGCTACACTCTTAGTAAAGTAAAAGGTCCATTAGTTGTATTGACACTTGCCATAAGCTTGCTTGCTCATTTATCACCATAAGCAATAAAAAAAACATCTTTTACTATCTCCCATCTCAGTTAATATATGTCCCACTATTTGGCTCGAACTTCCTCCACAATAGAAGGAAAAGTGACCCACTATACCACGTTATTCAGACGTATTGGTATAAGGTTTTGTTTCGAGTTTTCTTGTATAAATGTTATATGCGTTTTTTATCCCTTAGTCGTCTCTTACGATCATCCACGGTTAAGATAGGAGGTGAATTGTATTCGTAGACGCCACTACATAGCAAATAGAAGATAAAACAGTATGTTGAATAAATAACTAAGTATAATTTACCATAAAATGGCAATGACAAATAAACCAGAGTATATTTAATCACTAAAATCCGGTTTGATATCATTTGACATAAATTTTTATGACGAGGTAACAAAAATATTTTGTATGTAAAATGTAAGTTAATAGCATTGAATAATATTAAAGGAACAATGTTGCATGTTTACAAAAATATTATATCCGCTGATCTATCTGAAAAGTTTTGAAGGTTTTCCACCAATTATGAATTTATGTAAAAGTTTTCTGTGAAAATTAGGTTAAGGTATAATGTTTAATAATGTTGCTTGCTCCTTTCTTTTTTCTTAATTCATATTAGATGTATAATTTATTCTATGGTAGAAGGGAAATTAGCTAAACCACGCTATTTAGATGGAGCTATTTAGATTACTACTGCACTAATGAAGTAAAGTAAAGAGAAGGAAAACTCGTAACAAAACCCTTTACCAACACGTCTGACCAGCGTGGTATAGTAAGTTAGTTTCCTTCCCATTACGGAGGAGGCTCGAGCCTAACAGTGGGACATATGCAAACTGAGATGATGATGATAATAAATGAAGTAATCATTATATATATTTGAATAAAACTACTTTTACGGGTTCTATCGCGTTTGTATTTGATTTTTAATTTTCCCGACGTTTCGAACACTTTACAGTGATCATGGTCACGGAAGGACTAAAGTGTCTTATGTTCAAAAGTCATCGTTATTACAGAAATTTATTGCTATTACAGAAATTTATTATTTATTATTATAATTTATAGTTATTACAGAAATTTATTATTTTTATTTCAAATCATATAATACTTGCGTAAACATTAGAAAACATTATTATATACCTACATTAATTTGTAATATATTAACGGATACAAATTATACACTCACTGTGTGGTAGTGGCTACGAATACTACCAATCCTCAATTTGCTCGTGGATGTCGTAAAAGACGACTAAGAGCCTTATAAAGACCTGGGCCAACTCCATCTGATGCCGTTTGGTCAATAATTACATTCATAAGGAGGGTTGACGTATAACAGGCAGCCGGTCACAAAACTATTGCCAATAACTTTTACAATATGTACTATGAAAGTAGAGTAGATACATATTGTATCGGATAAGAGTAGGAGAATGATGATGAATGATGATGGAGTTGATGTTGATGAAAAGCTCTTAATCGTCTTTTACTGTCGTGGCTGTCGCCACGTGCAATGTGAAGTTTAGGACTACGATTTAAAAATATTCTTAGTCACTACCACACATGTAATTTTAAAGAAGTGAGTAAAACAAATATGCATACCAGCTGAGTTTCTTGTTGTTACTTCTCAATGAAGATCACGCACCAAACCGATGGTACTTTAATGTATTAATTTAAAATATCAAAACTAACAATATGGAAATACTTCCATAGGGTTAATATATAATAAATAAATTAGAATTCGAATTACAATATAAGAAAATTCTCACCGATATATAAAAAAAAATAGTCGAAATAATTTTTAAACAACTATATAATTGTTCTACCAGCTCCTTGTTACCGATTCAAGGGTGTAAGATCGACTAACATTATTCCTTTAAGAACCCGCCTTTATATATATATTTAGCCCACACACGTTATAATAATGTTCTACAAACTTAGGATGCTGCTCTACACAGATGTAATGAAATTCGATATGACATTTAGATAACATATTAAAGTATATCTTTATCTATTTTGAATCAAATTAACAAACGTAGCTCTCCATTTATTTATCTTAACTCATATTAGTCACACTGTTGAGCCTCCTACGTAATGGGAGGGATATTATATCACTCTGGTCAGACGTGATGGGTTTCTTCTCTTGTTTACTTCTTCTTTTTCTTTTGTTTCTTCTTGGTTCCTACTTTTGTTGTTGTTGACTAAGGGATATAATATGGATATAGATGATGTTATATGCGTATTATATTCCTTTGTCGTCTCTTACGACCACTCATGGGTAAGATAGAGGATGATGGATTATATTCATGTTTAGATCACGCCTCGCTCATATTGCCTGGGACGACGTTAGGAATAGCGCGGAACCCCATAACGTTTTTTTTTGGCAGACTATAGTCTGGAAATACCCCGTACCTTTCATCTGAGATGACCAAGGGAGAGTGGCGTGTGACCTTATAATGGTGATGGTGTTAACGCCCTGTCGCGAATGGGGCTGACCACCGTTGCTGGTTACATAAAATCCGTGGCCAGTCCAATAACTCCATATTATACAATACTGTACTTCTCTATTGGCATTTGGATGCACCCTGGTACCGAATTAACATTAGTAACCCATTTGGGTTTTCCATGTGGTGACGGAGTAAGAATACTATTCACCACCCCCTATCTTAACCGTGGGTGATCATACGAGACGACTAAGGGATATAAAACGCATATAACATCTAAGCGAGAAAAGGAAAACCCGAAACAAAACCTTATACCAACACGTCTGACCAGCATGGTATAGTAGATCAATTTCCCTCCCATTATGAAGGAGGCTCGAGCCCAACAGTGGGACATATATGAACTGAGATGATTAGATGATAAACCCATTCAGATAGAGATAAGGCTATAAGTACGCTCAAAGATTCATCCATTGTCACTTCTATTCTATTCTTTGTATCCGTGTAAGAACGTTACTGGTGGGCGAAGCTTATTAAAGATCCCGATACCTTCGACATTTTAACGATATACATATTATATATACATAATAGAGATGAAGGTTATCTGTGCGTCACAAATATAATGGGACTAAAAGTTATTTCTAGACTTTATCATTACTTCATGGTAATATCTTATGTTTAATGTATATAAGTACCTTTTTAAGTTAAAAGATAATGGAGGCTCATCATATGACTAGCTATTTACTTCTCACGCGTCAGACTTTGCGGTCCTCTCGACTGCCCCGCGCTTTGTTTTATTGAAAAAAGTTCAGTTAAGTTTATGATTTTATGTAAACAGTTATTGTTGCTAGATTTATTATTGTTGTACAAGGAAATGTGAAATAAAGTGCTAAAAAGAATTGCTAATTGTAGAGCGTTTAATTGGGTCAAACTTGCGTCCCAAAAGCGCGTTGAGCACATTTTTTTTTTTTTGGATCAAATTGTATCCCAAAATCGCGTGAAGGGTTAAGGAACTTATCAAGAATGTGACCTATTTTTTGTAACTTTTCAATTATCTACCCCGTCAATGATTATAGTCGCATACTATAATCATTGACGGGGTATTATTAAGTTAATTATATTAAGACCCAACTTTGACGAAGCGTAGTATTTTTGAAAACCCCTTTCCCCACTAAATAGGTCACAAAGTACGGATACTTTTTCTTCTCATCATTCTCTTGCTCTTATCCCAATTATTTCGGGTCGACGCAATATGTCCTCTTTTTCCATACAGCCCTATCAGACGTCATCTCTGTAGTTACTTCCTGTCTATCTATATCATACTTCACGCAGTCCATCCACATTTTCTTTGGTCTTCATTTACCTCTAAAGTCTTCAACATTCATACTTAAAACGTTCCTCACAATATCACTTTCATCCCGTCTCATCACATGTCCATACCAGGTCAAACCTTCACTCCTTAACTTATCCGTCACTGGCGCTACTTTCAAACATTCTATTATACGCTTATTCCTTATCTTACCCATTCTCGTCACGTAAATTCATCTCAACATTCGTATCTCCGTTACATGCAATCGTCTCTAATCCATCGCTTTTGTAGGCTACATTTCTTATCATTTGCTCTAATACGGTCTGCTCGTCTGCCATTAAATATAATAATAACAAAACCTTTTTTAAAGCAATAATTATTTTTGTCTCGAAGGACTTTACAAATCGTTTGAGTCTCGTAAAATACTTGTCTTGAAGGTCTACCCCACGACCCTCATGATGACAGGTCCTGTATTACGCAACTTGGCCATCAATTCAATCAGGAGGCCTAGCTATACCCCTGGTGTTTCAATTGTTTGCACATTTGTCACCATCAGCTATTAAAAAAAAATCTGCTTCTTTGCAATCCTAATATATATCTTAATATATATAAATTACGTGTCACGTTGTTTGTCCGCGATGGACTCCTAAAGTACGTAACTGATTTTAATCAAATTTGCACAGCATGTGTAGTTTTATCCAACTTAAAAGATAGGATAGCTTCCATCTCAATTTTTTAGTAATATTATTTTAAGGCAAATTATTTGTTTATTATTTGACAGTCTTAATTGTCTGTTATCTCCAAACGATTCTAACAGATGGCGGTATCTATTAACTGGATTGAGTAAGTATTTAATAGATGGCGCTATGTTAAAAGTACAAACGTTTCATATATGCTACAATTTATTAGCATAACCACCACGTGTTACTGAGGCTACTTTAGCCACAGCAGCGCGTGGCCAGGTCTGCTAGTATACTTATATATCCTTATCTTAGCTCATATACGTGCTAGGCTCGAGCCTCTTATATAATAGGAGGGGAATTAACCAACGTTATAGTCTCCTTCATGAACAACCAGCTGTCAAAATCTACTCTTGAATGTATGTCTTTTCATAAGAAAGAAAATACTATTATTGCCGAAATTGAAAGACGGGTTGGTGAACAAAGGTTCTCCCTCACCCACGCCTGTATAGCTTAGTAGGCCAGGCTTCATTTGCTACTGGACTTAGTAGGTCAGGCTTCATTTGCTACTGGACTTAGTAGGTCAGGCTTCATTTGCTACTGGACTTAGTAGGTCAGGCTTCATTTGCTACTGGACTTAGTAGGTCAGGCTTCATTTGCTACTGGACTTAGTAGGCCAGGCTTCATTTGCTACTGGACTTAGTAGGTCAGGCTTCATTTGCTACTGGACTTAGTAGGTTAGGCTTCATTTGGATCTCTACGGCCCGTAGAAAATAGGGGTGGCGGCACATATATTCTTAATCTGGCCTATAAGGGTTATATGTAAACCACACACACAACACGGCACCCTGCACTGAGGAACTAATCCATGTATTGCGGGGGACTTTACAAACATAGAATTAACGGATACTAATTAATGATAGCCAACGAGCAAGCATCACACCAGATGGTAAACGTCAAAGTCCCCCATTCACATTTGCAATACCAGGTGTAGAAATAGGCGGCTGTCTATCAATAAAATTCCCGAATCCAACCAGAATGATTTGCTCTCAAGCTCACCGAACGAAGCACATCAGTACGTTGCCCAAATGTCAACTTTTTGCGAGAGTGTGATATACACCCGGTCTGTGGCTGTAGACAGAAAACTGTCAACAGTGTTACCCGCATTTTTTTTTCTTCCCACAAGCTACCGCACTTCCTCTCCATCGTCATTAGGCCGGTAAATGGTATCACTTCCTTGACACCCGTGGCCAGTTTGATGGAAACTGTGTAGCACTACCACTATTATCGCTCAAAGTATTCCTTAACTTAGGAATCGCACCCGTGACATTTAGCTAGGTGGGTTATTTTAATCATTGTATCATCTGTAAAATCGATTAAACTTATAGTTATGATTCAAAGTTGAAAATTTAACTTATTATAAATACTATTGTAAGTTTAGATTCAGAATTTTATATATAGCATTCGACCTATATAATAAAGTTATAGTTTCAAAAACTTATATACAGTAAATGTCGAACGTCTGGGCAATATATCATGTATAAGTTTGTTTTTGGCACCGATTTATGTAAAATTTTAATAAAACTAATTCAACAGCTGCTTTTAAACAATTTTATAGAAATTTTGAGCATGTGATATCGTTATTTGAAATGCTTACACATCAAAATCGTTACCTTACATAGTACAAACCCAATTCGTTGGTTTGTTTGTAGAAGTCGATATATAGCAGCGCCACCTGGTGGCGAGTTACATCAATGGGAATAGCATATAAACTTTCCAATTTCTATAATGATCATTTTTATACTTTATGAATATATCGATGTCATATATACAAAGTATTATCCGTGTGCTGACGGAGTAAGAATACAATTCACCACCCCATATCTTACCCGTGGGTGATCGTACGAGACGACTAAGGGATATAAAACGCATATAACATCTATGCGAGAGAAGGAAAACTCGAAACAAATCCTATAGCAACACGTCTGACCAGCGTGGTATAGTAAGTTAATTTCCCTCCCATTACGGAGGAGGCCCGAGCCCAGCAGTGGGACATTTATGGGCTGTGATGTTGATGATGATGATATATACAAACATCCTCTTTTATAGATTAACTTATATGCTTAGATATTTTAAATTACGCAAATGATTTTAATATAATGATGTCTAATGTTTAAGCCAGTATTACGTATTTGAATTATGGGAAGACTGGTCCTCCCGAAACCATAATCGTGACCATGATTACTGTAAAGTATTCGAAACGTCGGGCAATTAAAAATCAAATACAAACGCGATAGAATCCGTAAAATTAGTTTTACTTCAGATTTTAATATAATTTTAAGCAATAGACAGAATGCATAAAGAGGTAAGATTTATATGTATACTATTATACATATTATAATAAAGAAAAGTTAAGAATTTCATAGATTTGTAATGTAATGTCGCAAAAAAAAACACATTTTTATATACTTACATTGTAAAACTTTGAATAAAAATTTCAAGATAGATTCAAAATAATGTACTAGGAAATTGTACATACATACATACCATCACGCCATGTCCTTTGCAGGGTAGGCAGAGAGAACAGAGTGCCAGAGAACTCTATCCTTGCATACTTCACTCGCTTCCTCAACATTCATAAAGGAATTTGTATATTTTAAAAATTACAGATAGTTACGAGTTATACATACGTCTATCTCCTAAGAATAAACTACAGCAAAAAATGTCATCTTTTATACAGGGTGGAAGTGGACCGCTCCCGAAAACAAAGACAGGTAACTCTATTAGTCCTACTTGCAATGATAGGCTAGAAAAAATTCGATTCGGAAGAAAAATTTTTTTTTCCACCACGCGAGGTCGTTGAACTCTTGAACATATGATCGTGAGTTTTGAATAGATTGTGTCTTTTCTCATCTGAGTAAAGTTAAGTATTTTTTATGTTATTATCGTTACACGGCACTGTACTAATACGATGGAATGTGAAAAAAAATTAAAATTTGTTGTGAAAAAAAACATTTTTCTTCGGAATCGATTTTTTTTCTAGTCTATCATTAAAAGTAGGACTAGTAGGGTCACCTGTCTTTGTTTTCGGAAGCTGTCCCCTTCCACCCTGTATATTAATAAAAAAT
This sequence comes from Lymantria monacha, assembly GCA_905163515.2. NCBI lineage: Eukaryota > Metazoa > Arthropoda > Insecta > Lepidoptera > Erebidae > Lymantria > Lymantria monacha. Next base: position 20,099,024 of record LR991107.1, on the reverse strand, counting down.
AATAGAATATATGAAGCTAATAAAATATTAGTTTCTGGCCCGTTAGACTTTCGGTACGTGATGAGTTAAATCAAAATTAACCTTTTCAGAGCATATAAAAACAATGCACATTTTAAAGTTATCAGAAATTTATAATTCAAAGGAGAGCGAATACTGTGAGTTATGGGGACGTTCGCCATCCTATCGTCACCTAGGAAGGAATGGACGGTGCGTATATAAACCATAGCATCCCAAAAACAAAATTATAATTGGTTATATCTCCTAAACTACGCAATGAATTTGGATGCAGTTTTCATTATCATCATCTACAATTTGTAGGATTATTAAAAATCAAAAACATCATATCATCATCATTCTCCTACTCTTATCCCAATTACTTGGGGTCGATACAATATGTACTCTTCTTTCATAGTACATATTGTAAAAGTTATTGGCAATAGTTTCACGACCGGCCGTCTGCCAGACGTCAAACCTCTTTGGGAATGTAATTGTTGACCAAACGGCATCAGATGGAGTTGGCCCAGGTCTTAATAAGGCTTCTTAGTCGTCTGTTACGACATCCACGATCAAAGTAAGAGTTGGTAGTATTCGTAGCCGCTACCACACACACACTCAATGAAAATCAAAAACATCATATTGTAATAATTTACTATGTTATATTTTAATTTAATTTTAGTTTAATAATTTTAATAAATCGGGTTATTACTACATAATAAATTCTCTTATAGACATCTTCTTTTAGTATCAGAAAAACAATTTTGAAAAACAGCTTTTTTCATACTAGTTATATGTAAATTCATATAATATATGAATATACATATTATATGTTTACTGGGTACTAAAAATAGCGTAAGTGCCTATTATAAAATGTATGTGACATTTATAATATCGTATAGTAAATAATAACTCGAGGATTTTCCTTTATACGTATTTTCTTTAGTACCTTTTCCTGGAAACGTGCTTGTTGAATAGTTATACCCTATCAAATAATATTACATGTATTTTTTTTGTGTTTATATATAGAAAAGAAAGAAAATGTCTTACGTATTAATATTTAAAATGTAAATAACATTAGTGAATATGTTTTTTTTATTGCTTATGGTTGCAAACGAGCAAGCAACACATCTGATGGTAAGTGTCACTGCCGCCCATGGACCTTTGCTATAACTAAGATTATAGCTAAGCCGCTGTCTACCATTACAAACCCCAAACCCATCCAGTTCGGCTTCCGGCTCTCTCGCTCACCGAAGCGTGGTACTACCCCGGACGGACCGGCCCGCGACTGTAGACAGCGAATTGACAACAATATAGTCCTACCACTAAAAAACTGCTTTAATATATTATTTTTAAATAAAACTATGTTTTCTATCGCGTTTGTATTTGATTATTAATTTTCCGATGTTTCGAATACTTTATATGTTTCGGACATGTGATTTGTGGAAAGAATGCCGAACAAAGGTCTGGTTAAGAAGATATACAATGCGAAAGTGGAAGGATGTAGGTACCGGGGGAGACCGAGACTAACCTACCTAGACCAGATTGGTCACATTTTGGTAATATTCGTATCTAACTTCAAACTCTACGTTCAGAAACAACAAATAACTCCTATAATAATAACTGTTTTATGATATACTGGACACAATAACTAACGATCGCTTTGTATTGCAAGGGAGTCGAACACCCAACATTATTCATGTTACAAACTTTATAACTGGGGCAAGTTAGTTCCTCTAACTTTTGAAATTTAGTTTTGGTATACATATTTATTATATATTATCCGTGTGGTTACGGAGTAAGAATACATTTCACCACCCCCTATCTTACCCGTGGGTGATCGTAAGAGACGACTAAGGGATTTAAAACGCATATAACACCTATGCGAGAGAAGAAAATCTCGAAACAAAACCCTATACCAACACATTTGACCAGCGCGGTATAGTAGGTTAATTTCTCTTCCATTACGGAGGGGGCCCGAGCCCAGCAGTGAGACATATATGGGCTGTGATGATGATGTTGATATATATGTATTAGTTAATAGGTTGAAGGGAAATAATATGTTGAAATATCGCTAGTATTACGATCAATTTCTTTTTTCTGTCAATGTTGTGTGTGCTACGAACATTACCAATCCTTACTTTGTTCATGGATGTCGTAAAAGACGACTAAAAGCTTTATAACGACACGGGCCAACTCCATCTGATACCGTTTCGTCAACAATTACTCCCATAGAACGTTGACATCCTGGCAGTCTCGCTCGATATCACAAACGCCTTCAACAGTCTTCCACACGAAACGTTGAAGGAGGCACTTCGGTACCATGGAGTGCCTCCGTATCTCCGAAGGCTGTTAGAGGCGTACCTCGAAGAAAGGCACGTGCTCTGGGAGGGGGGTGATGGGCGCATACATCGCCATCGGGTAGAGTGCGGCGTCCCACAGGGCTCGGTCCTCTGCCCGGCTCTGTGGAACGTCGGATTCGACTGGCTCCTACGGGGTCGGCTTCTCCCCGGGATGGGGGTAATCTGCTATGCGGATGATACCCTCGTCACGGCGAGGTCTCGTCGAGTCGTCGATGGCCTCCTTTTGCGAGGAGGTCATCTCTACAAAAGAGGCGGCGGAGCGGGGACGTGAGGCAATTGCATCTGCAAATTCGCTCCGCCGCAGGCGGCCAGGACGTTGGAGGCGTCGATATGCGCACCTTCTCCCACCGCCTTGAATGACGACAGGGCGTGGGCCAATGGCCAAGCGTTGGGGTGCCGGGGATCGAATGTCAGTAGACGATCTCTCTGGCACCCCGTAAAAACGCGGAAGGGGCCGCTGTGGTTTTAGTGGGTATTCCGGTCAGGCAGCTGGCCGGCGAGTCCCACACTCCTCCTCGCCTGTCACCGGCGGGGGATAGCGCGCGGAAATGCGTTTCCACAGCGTGAAGAAAAAAAAAAAAAAGAAGAACGTTGACGTCAGGCAGTTTGGTCCTAAAACTATTGCCAATAACTTTTTCAATATGTACGATGTAATAGGTGTATACACCGTGACATTTATATCGTCTTACAAAAGAAGTGCCATAAAAGTATCCCACCAAAGAAACATATCTAACATATTTAATTGTTCGATAGTGTTAGTGATAAAAAAAAAGTGTGTGTGTCAGCTCCGACGCACGACTGGAGTTTACTCCTTAAGTACGATTATCAAAACAGGCGCAAAAAAATCTCATTTGACTAAAAATAATATATATATTTTTATTTACATTTATTAAAACTGTTCAGTGAAGTATTATCTCATGTCAGAAAGTGAAAGGTGCGAGCGTAACGAGGTCATTCGATCACTAGATTTTACTCCTCAATTTTTTTCTAATACCATCCAATAACAATATAAATAAATTAAAGTTAATATTTTGTAACACTCTGTTTATTATGTTTACATTTTAAACAACAGAAATCATACGGCATTCCGCATGATAATGATTGGCTAACGTTATTACGTTAACCAATCACAGCTACGAAGTGTACTTCTATTCCAAAACGTACCTACGCCTAGATAGTACCTACACAGTACGTAGGTTATGTCGAGTAGGGAGCCTACCGCTCGCTACATGCTGTTCTTTTACTATTTTAATTAGTAATTATTGATAATAATTTTTAGTAAAAAATATTGCAGTAAATATTTTTTTAACCATTTAATTGTACGAATGAATAGTAGATACTGGATACGTTAACTGAACTGCTTTTGTAAGACGACATAAATGTCACCGTTTATATTGTCTCGATATAATATATAATGATAATTGTGATAAGAACAGGAGAATAAATGAGTCCATCACTGTATAACATAAGCGTAAACAACTTAAATCATAATAACTTAAAAAAAAAACAACATTACATAACTGCTTACCCCATAATCTATTAAACGCTTGAATTCCCATGATTTTCACAGCTTACACGCATCGCTGTTACTAAGAGAAAAGTTGGACCCCTATATAATAACTTAATAGATTGCCTTTTTGGGCAAGTTATGGTACATTTATGGTGACTTACTAATATTGCCGGGCATTATTTTCAAACGTCGCTTTATCTTTGGCTTTGATAAGAATATTTTGTTATGTAGACATTTTTTGTTTTTTTTTTGTTTTAAGTGATACATTTTTTTTGTTCGAGGTTATTGAAATTCTATCCACAGATGCTTGTTTGTTAAGAACAGAATTCATTACATATTTTGAGGTAAAAATTGTGTGATATTCTTCACACAATTTTTACCGAGTAATTTCTTTTATTAACACCACACTTTTTTTTTGTACCCTGGACTATGGATGCGTCTCGCCCCGCCAAATCGGTCCGGGGTGACGGAAGAGGCGGCGCGTGACCACATGGACCCACCGTGCAACTCCTCTCTTCGCCGTGCGAGCGGGCTACCGGTACCCGATCTTTGTCTTCGGTGGCCAAACACCACCCTTTTTTTTTGCGGTGGGCTATGGACGTGGTCGCGCCCCGCCAAATTGGTCCGGGGCGACGAAAGAGGCGGCGCGCAACCCCATAGACCCACCCTGCAAGCACCTCTCTTCACCCTGCGAGCGGGCCACCGGTACCTGATCTTTGTCTTCGGTGACCCGCCCGGCGGTTTACCCTCGCGGGTTCCTCTCATATCGACGCCCCGACATCTTTCGCCGTCAGGGCGTTGCCCTCAAGCGGTGGCCTCACGTCGGGGTACCGGACAATTCCCCGCGTCCGATCACCCGAAGCCTCGGTTAGGGCGGCATCAGGCGCAGTTTGGCCAAACACCACCCGGAAATAAGGAAATAATCCTTGTATTGGGATTTTACAAACATACAATTGACGCAAATAAATTACATCCAAACTTAAAACAATACTTTATGGATTGCACAAAGTTTTATCTTGCTTGGGAATCAAACCTACGGCAGTAGCACGAACAACGAAAACGAAACAACCTGTGCAGCATTATTCGATATAGTATTCGCCTAAGCTCTGTTTCTCATGAACTTAATTAGATAGAGTTGACTTCTTAGATCGATATAATGCACTTAGTCTCTTTTATATTCACGGGCAAAGTAAGGATTGGTAATATTCATAGCCGCTACCAAACAGAATGTTCCTTTTTTTTATTTTCCTTTTCTTGCATAGATGTTATATGTATATTTTTTGTTCGGGTAGAAAAAAATTAAACCGGACCGATTTAAATAAATTATTCTTGTGTATTTAGGTTGATTCAAGAATGGCTTAGAATGAAAATTAAAGCCTTTTTTTAAGGGGCGCCTATGGTCTGGACACACGTCGGCCGTTCCGTCAGAGACGACGGAAGAACAGCGCGTGGCCACATAACCCACCGTATTCCCATCCCATCACGACTGTACCAGTCACTAGTACCGCTTCCTTGCTATCCATGGCCAGGCCGGCGGGTTAACCTTTCGGATACCATCCCCTTTTGACGCCCTGGCTAACTGCCGAGGCGTCGCCCCCACGCGGTCCAATAAGTGGCGCTGCGATTGCTTTAAAATTATTTAATTTAATATTAAATTGAACAAAATGCTATCTGCTGGGTCAACTAGTAATTTAATAAAAACATATTAACTAAAAATAATACAAAAATTCACATATACCTGGGAAAGTACTGTAAATAAAACGTAACAGAACTTGCACTTTTAAATGACTGAATTTTAGCATTTAATATGCTTAATTATTTATAAAAACCCGATTACGAAGCGAAAAAAGAAAAGCCCGATTACGAAGCGAAAAAAACACTTTACAGTGATCATGGACGGGAATCCTCCCGTGACCATGATCACTGTAAAGTATTCGAAACGTCGGGAAATTAAATATCAAATACAAACGCGATAGAATACGTAAAAGTAGTTTTATTTCAAACTAGCTTCTGCCCGCGGCTTCGCCCGCGTAAAAGGTTACTTTCTTAAAGTTTTTCATCCCCCTTTTTTTATTTTACCCCTTAAGGGTAATTTTTTTACAAAATGTTATTGTCATATTTATTTATATCTAATCAATAGCATTAAAATAAGTTTCAAGCTTTTGGCTTTAAAAATTACGATACTTCCTTACAACTTTTCATCCCCCTTTACAACCCTTTTTTTTGCATTAAATAGTAGCCTACGTCCTTTTTCAGGCTCTAGACTATCTGCGTACCAAATATTCATTTAGATCGGTTCAGTAGTTTTGGCGTGAAAGAGCGACAGACAGACAGATAGACTGAGTTACTTTCGCATTTATAATATTAGTAAGGATATTACAATCCTTAACGTTATTATTAAAAGTCATTACATATCTATCGACGCTGAAATAATTTTTTTTATCCTCAAGGTGCATGTAACGGTTTTACAATAGAAGTCGATTTATTTCTCACATAAATAATTATTTTTTGTTCTCAAATTTTATAAACAGTCATTTCGAAATATTTTTCGTTTCTCATTGGAGTTAAAAAACCGAGTATTAAAGAAGGGTAGCAAGCAAGATAATTGTCCTAGGATACCTATAACAGCTACTGTTTGATAAGTGAGGCATTTATATGTAGCTTTACCGTACCACGTAATAGACATATATTCAAATGTGGACATTAACTCCTCACGAGCTATTGGGACACCGTGTGATGGTGTACTTTATGTTGTATTTGTATAAATTAACCAATATAGTTATGATATAATAGTTTGAATATTAGAGAGTAATAACAATTTAATAATATAATAATAATTTATTTATTACCATATAAAAATTACAAAAGAACAATGGAAATTTCTGGCTCCTACGCTAGTTACAAACTGTGTTGTAGGAGCCAGCGTCCTCCCCCACTACATAAGACATATTTTTATAATAATTAAATATCGACTAAATAATACAGTAGGTAGATTTAAAATAAGTAATAAAAAAGAGACATACGTGTATGTTCGATGACGTATGATGTTATGATAATGATTATGTTTTAATTCAATCTGAAACAACATAATCATCATCATAACATCTCAGCTCATAGATGTCCAGGTTTTGCTCTGCTCATATATGTCTCTAATATAGGCTCGAGCCTCTTCCACGATGGGAGGGAAATTGATCTACTATACCACACTATTATATCCCTTAGTCATCTCTTAAGATCACCCACGGGTAAGATAGGGATCGGTGAATTGTATTCTAACTTTTTTTGCCACACGGAAAACATAAAATAAAAATAAAGAATTAAAACAATAAAAAAAAAAAACATTTTAGTACTTATGTGAAATGTCTGATATTTTTATTTGGCTGCAACATAAGAGGTAAACAAATCGATGTATGGATTATATTTAGAAAGCAGACCGTTTAATGTCTGGAAATCGAACTAACTCAGACATATACGATGAGGGGTGCATTTTTGATCATTTATATCAATGTGTAGTAATAGAATATTTTTTATTGCTTTTGGCGGCAAAAGAGAAAGCAGGACACTTGATAGTAAGTGTTACTGCCGCACATGAACCTTTGCAATACCAGAGGTATAACTAAGCCGCTGCCTACCAATACATAACCCAAACCCACCCAGTTGGGCTTCCGGCTCTCCCACTCACCGAACGAAGCACAACAGCATATTGCCATTACTCAGACGTTGGCCTTCTTTGAGAGTGTGGACTACCTTTTCTTTTTTTTTTTTTTTTCTTTTTTTTTTTTTTTTATGGGTGCGTCTCGCCCCGCCGAACCGGTCCGGGGTGACGGAGAAGGCGACGCGTGACCCCTTAGACCCACCGTAAAATGTTCTCTCTTCGCCGTGCGAGCGGGCGACCGTTACCCGATTTTTGACTTCGGTGGCCCGCACGGCGGAGTGTGGTACTACCCTGGACGGACCGGCCCGCGGCTGTCGACAGGAAACTGTTAACAGCTAGGTCATACCACTACCACAGGTAATAATATAATTTAAATTCGTATATGACGTAGTGGTTAATATACTGATCTTTCATTCAAATGTTTTAGCTTTTATTTTCACAACTTTACGTCGTAATCATTTTAACTCATATACATCCCACTATTGAGCTTGAGTCTTTTTCAAAATAAAAGTGAATACCAGTCTGATTGGTATAGGGTAAATTTTCAGTTTTCCTGCTTTTGCTTAAACAATAAACATAGTGATGAATTATATACTTCGTCACCACAACGTTTTTTTTATAGAAGGCTACGGTCTGGACATTCTCTGCCTACTCCGTCCGGAGCAATGGAAGGGTGAAGCGTGTTACCAGGCGGTAAGAACATTATGTGCTATTCACATATAATGAAGGTTATGTTTTCAGAATGATTTTATTGCCATTGCGTTCATCGTATTATGCAGACTTAATATTACGAAATAAAGTGTAAAGGCTGATCGATCGCATTCGTATAGACAACATAAGAGAGCGAGTAGGTATGAAAGAGAGTATTGGTGTAAAGATGCAAAAGGGAATGCTTCGATGGTTCGGACATGTGGAAAGAATGCCGAACAAACGTCTGGTTAAGAAGATATAAAATGCGAAAGTGGAAGGATGTAGGTACCGGAGGAGACCGAAATTAACCTACCTAGATCAGATCGGTCATGTACTGAAGGAAGGTAGAGTCAAGAGTCTTCGAAACCGGCGAGCGTGTATGAAGAGAATTATGAATGTTGAGGAAGCGAGTGAAGTATAAAAGGATAGAGTTCTCTGGCACTCTGTTCTCTCTGCCTACCCTGCAAGGGACATGGCGTGATGGTATGTATGTAAAGTGTCTACTATTTGTCAAAAAGTTCTGTTAATTTATATTTTGTTTACGAGCGATAACAATGGCAAAGATTTTTGATCGATATTGCAAGCCATTTAATAAAAAAAAAACAGATAAATAAATTATCCCTGCGAAATATACCGGAACATTTATCAATTCGACACAATTTGTCGTCTGGTGAGCGAATATGTGTTTCATGTTATAAAAAAATGCTTCAATCCTACCACTAAAATTTAGGTGATACCTTCCTTACTAATAATCGACAGTTCGTGAATTATTACATGATATCAACTGGAGGTAACTTTTAAGTCCATATCATTTTTTAAGTTCTCACATTTCAGTACAAGAAAAAGAACGTTTATAAGGGTGAAAGGAGTTATTTTTTAGCTTATTTTGAAAAAAAAAAATAATTTTTTGGAAGATAATCACTTAAAATTCTAAAATAAAATTTGATTCTTCAACTTTTGAGGTTATAGGAGAAAACTAAAAAAAAAATCATAGCAAAGTTATATAGAATATGTTATAAGCGAAAAAAAAATGTTTAACAAAATAAAATTAGAAGTAATTACCGTCACATCTTCTTATTGGCAGAGATCATTGTAGAATTAGTTGAAGTTTTTTTACAGCAAAAAAAGAAAAAAAGCAAACAGTTGGACGTTGAGAAAATGACGGTTTTTTCGAAAAACTCAAAATATTTTATATATCTGGGATTCTGATTTTTTTTTTCATATTTTTATTATAAAATTACATTTAAAATCAAACATTTAAAAAATAGGACCCAAGCGGTCAATTTTTAAAAACTTGTAGCATTTTCAAAAAAATGGAGCAGTTTTTTTTTTCAAAATCACGTAACTTTTTTGTGTATGAATAAATAAATTAGAAAAAAATCTCAAAAATGTCTTTCAGGGAAAAGGATAAAAAATTTTTAGCGATTTGAAGGAAGTCAGGTAAAAAATTTGACGATTTGGCATGGAATTAACCATGTGCATACTGCATAGTGGTTAATAATACCGACATACTCTGCGAAGAAGTATCGCGATTTCGATTCCCACGTAGGATAATTCATTGTATGATCCATAAACTTTTATTCTTCGTCTGGACTTAATTTACGTCTGATAAATATATTTTTGTAAATTATAACGTATTATAATTTCGTATTTATATTTCCTTTATTCAAGGTAAAAAAAATGGCTAAATTAATAATAAACTAAATGAATAATAATAATTGTTTTTGTTGAAATTATGGTTCCTGATCCTATAATGGGCCTTTAAATACGGTTATATTGTAATGATTAGAGAACACGAGTTTAAAAGCGTTACTACACAAAAATTGTTATCACAAAAACCGTTGACATGACAAATTTGTATTAAACTGTAACTAAAGTATTGTACAAATATTAATTTAAAATAATAATAGATGCAGTGGTTTTAAATTATAGACATCTCGATGACGATGATAAGAAATACACTGCGTCGTCATTACCTATCTCAGCATGGGAGTCGTAAAATATGGCTAAAGTAGCACCAGGCGACTGGATAGCAGCTTTCTCTCTTGGAAAACTCATAACTTCAACTAGAAACGCCACTTCGGCAGTCAAACGTAACGAATATGGAATTAAAATTAGTTTAAAAGTGGTAGGACTACGCTGTTGACAGTTTTCTATCTACAGCCGCTGGCCGGTCCGTCCGGGGTAGTACCACACTTTCGCAGAAGATCGACGTCTGCTATTGCGCTTCGTTCGGTGAGCGAAAGAGCCGAAAGCCCAGCTGGGGTGGGATTGGGGTTTGTAATGGTAGGCAGTGGCCTAGCTATACCCTTGGTATTGCAAAGGACCATAGGCGGCAGTGACACTTACCATCAGTACCGCCCGATAAGTCTACTGAGAGGGTTAGGCAAAATTTACGAACGTATAGTCCTCAGTAGACTAAGAACATTCGCCGAGGCTAACAACCTCATCCCAGACGCGCAATTTGGCTTTCGTGCTGGGCACAGTTGTGTGCAGCAAGTTCACAGAGTAGTAGAATACATAAGTGGTCAGTCCATTATGAACAGATCCACGGCTGTAATTTTCCTAGATGTAGCGAAGGCATTCGATAAAGTGTGGCACGAGGGCCTGATTTACAAACTTTATCGTCTTAAGATCCCCGACTATCTAATTTTAATCATACATGACTACTTAAGTCTTCGCAGCTTTCGCTACAGGGTGGAAGGGTCGTTGTCTACCTCCCACCCTATCAAGGCTGGTGTCCCACAGGGCTCGGTCCTCTCCCCTTTTCTATTTACGCTATACGCTAGCGATATGCCCAAATTTAATAGAGTTCATAAAGCTCTTTACGCTGACGACACCGCACTTTTCTGTGCAGGTAAGATCCCGACAACAGTAGCAAAGACTCTCCAAACAGCGGTTACCGCCCAAGTCAATTGGTTTAGGAAGTGGAGAATAGAAATCAACCCCGATAAGTGTCATGTGGTCATGTTCATACGTCGAAATTCCCGTACCTACTCTATCGATAGCATTCCGCCCCTTAAAATGTTTAACAAGCCTGTTACTTGGAGCAGGCAAGCCAAATTTCTAGATTTAACCCTTGACAACCGACTCAGCTTTACCCCTCACATAACGAAAGTCCACGCGCGTGCGGCTTTCGTGATGGGACGCCTACATAGTTTAATAAATGCTAGGTCTAAATTAACCTTGAGCTGCAAGGTCCGATTATACACCGCTTGCATACGGCCAATCATGAACTATGCTAGCGTAATGTTCGCGCAACATGCGCACAAGGCAACACAAGGCACACAGGATCCACAGACTACAGACACTTCAAAATAGGTTCATGCGCTGAGCTACGGGAGCACCGTGGTTCATACGAAACGTCGATCTTCATGTCGACCTCGAACTACCGACCTTCAGGCAATTTATGAAACTGTGCTCCCAGAGCTACTTTGACTCTGCCATGACACACCTCAACCCACTAGTGGTTGGGGCGGCTTCCTACACGCCCTCTTGTAATTCAAAAATCCGACGTCCGCGGCACGTCATCGACGATGACGACGACGATATCACACTCGCTCAATTAAGAGCTTACACGGCCCGCGAGGCCATTACACATAAATATCCGCGGTTTCGTCCTCGCCGTCGAGGTGCGAAATTGCGACGCGCAAAAATCATAAATCCAAAGTGGCAAAGTGGGCACGCCCACTTTGCCACTTTACATGTTAGCGGAAATCCAACAAAGCTAGTTAATTTATTTGGGACTAATCCCACTACAATATTCATCGCTGTAAACCTTGTTAAGTCCACCCATAATGCTGCCATAATCTGCATAAATGATATCATAGTTTGATTCTTAAGAAGTCCCCGGGAACGCTTTTCATTATCATGAGACCCGTAATATATATGTATATAAATAGAAAAATAAAATTAGGATTTGGAAAAATGCCACATCTCAGCTGCAATAAGTGTAATAGTACAGCACCACATAGCTGACAGAGCTTAATAGGGCCTATATGAATCTTAAGATTAGGCAGCGGCTACGAATACTACCAACCCTTACTTTGCTCGTAGATGTTGTAAAAGACGATTAAGAGCATTATAACGACCTAGGCCAACTCTATCTGATGCCGTTTGGTCAACAATTATTTTCCCAAGGAAAGTTGACGTCGGTGGTCGGTCATAAAACTATTGCCAATAACTTTTACAATATGTACTATGAAAGAAGAATACATGCTGTATCGACCCCAAGTAATTGGAATAAGAGTAGGAGAATGATGATGAGTGTAAAACAAAGTTGACGCCCCTGTCTATGCGCTCAGATCTTTAAAACTGTATAACAGATTTTAATACAGTTTTCGTCAATAGATAGAGTCATTAAAGAGAAAGGTTAATATGTATATTATAAGTATATAACAAAAAAAAATAGAGAATTTGAAAAAAATATATAACGTGATGTGATAAAAAATATACATATTCTTTTACATTTCAAGCGCTGGCTGAACCTAATAATGTAAGTACTACGAAATGGTATATTTTAAAAAGATCAAAAAAACCCGCGTTGATATGTGTCTATATCCTAAGGATAACCCGCTTTAACTACGTTTAATTTTACACATTACAAAAAAAATATAAGTTATTTCATCATCACAGCCCATAAATGTCCCACTGTTGGGCCTCCTCCACAGTGGGAGGGCAATTAACTTACTATACCGCACTGGTCAGACGTGTTGGTATAGGATTTTGCTTTGAGTTTTCCTTCTCTCGCATAGATGTTATATGCATTTTATATCCCTTAATCGTCTCATACGATCACCCACGGGTAAGATATGGGGTGGTGAATAGTATTCTTACTCCGTCACCAAACAGAAAGTTAAGTTGTTTAGGCAGCTATTTTTAACAATAAAATATTACACTTTATCCAAATAAATAACATTAAACACGTTGTACGTTTAATACAAATTGAAAATGTCCTTTACAGCATGTCATTAAAATGGATATCTTAAAAGTTAAAAGAATATTAAAAATGTGAGGACATAGCGACCGAACAACGAAAAGAAGCGAGGGCGGGTCGCTTTTATTATAAAAATCAAAAGAGCTGCCATAAATTTGACTTATTTCAAATATAAATGATTAAATACTATATGCATTCCCTTTATAATAGCAACTAAAAATAAAAACATGTCATACTAAATATTGTTTGTTGAAAATTCCTATTAAAATTTACAATGTTGATGCCAAATATACTAGATAAATGACTTGAAGCATCCAAACAATTGCAGCTATTCCTCAGTATACTTATAATGATATATTTCAACAAACAAATGGGTTTTTCTTTGAAGAATTGGTCTATTCTCTAAATAATGGGCCTAAGAATGATTTGTAAGCCTATATATTACTTATTTTAATACATTAGTGTTTGGACCTAAGAAAATCATTATTATAAATTATTAGTTTTATAGTGGTGAGGTCACATAGTTGAAATTTTTCTGTCTACAGCAGCGGGCCGGTCCGTATAGGATACACTACCACCACTCCACTCCACCACCACTCTCTTACAAATATCGACGCCTGAGCAATGTGCTGTGGTGCTTCGTTCAGTGAGCGAGACAGATGGTAGTCCAATTCTCTGGGTGGGATTGGGATTTTCATTGGTAAGGAGCGGCCTAACAGTACCTGGTATAGCAAGGGTGGCAGTAACACTTACCATCAAGTGTACTGCTTGCTCGTTTGCCACCAAAGGCAAATATAAAAAAATGATTCATTATCCCGTTTATTAGAAATTTGTCCCTTTATCCATTCATTAGCTTATAAAAGTCCAGTATTGGACATAGATTTAACCAAGGAAGAATATGTAGAGAAGGTAATAGACTAACTTATCAACGCCGAGTCGAAACTACTGAATCCAGAAACATAAAGCTTCGACAGTAGTTTCATTTTATGATTTAGATAAAAAAATATTTTATGTAATTGACTATACAGATGACGCAGTGGTTATAATACTCACGTGCTAGTGCCATGGGTTTTATTCACTACAGTCTTCTTATCTTAATATATATAAATTACGCGTCACGTTGTTTGTCCGCGATGGACTCCTAAAGTACTTGATAGATTTTAATCAAATTTGCACTGCATGTGTAGTTTTATCCAACTTAAAAGATAGAATAGCTTCCATCTCAATTAATAGTCTCAATATTATTTTATTGCAAATTAATTGTCTATTATTTGACAGTCACAATTATCTGTTATCTCTAAAGGATTCTAACAGATGGTGGTATCTGCTTACTGGGTTGAGTAAGTATTTAATAGATGGCGCTATGTTAAACGTACAAATGTTTCATATAAGTTACAATTTATTAGCATAACCACCACGTGTTACTGAGGCTACTTTAGCCACAGCAACGCGTGGCCGAGTCTGCTAGTATAAATATATAAATATGTTAAAACTTTTATAATTTTTTATTCTATAACATTGAGATTCAAGTTTTACAGTGATCTGCACCAATGAGTATTGGGTTTATTATTCCGTGTGGTGACGGAGAAAGAATATTATTCACCATCCCGTATCTTACCCGTGGGTGATCGTACGAGACGACTAAGGGATATAAAACGCATACAACATCTATGCGAGAGAAGGAAAACTCGAAACAAAACCAACACGTCTGACCAGCGCGGTATAGTAAGGTTAATTTCCCTCCCATTACGGAGGAGGCCCGAGCCCAACAGTGGGACGTTTATGGGCTGTGATGATGATGATGATGATGATGATAAGTATTGGGTAGTATCTTACTTTACTAATCAAATTCTTTAAGGTTATAAACAAAAGAAGGCGAATTTTCTTTGATATATTTTAACGTAAAATATCAATAATTAAAAATAAAAAATAACTGAGACGGGGAATTGTGTGATACACATGATTTCTATGCAGATGAAGACTTAGCTGGCGTGTAAGTCAGAGATCCTGATGGTTGTTGTAAATTTCTTCCCAGGAAAGTGGTACTGTCCCATTTTCTTGTTGTTCCTTCTGTCGGTTTTTACGACTCCCTCAAGCAATATTTAAGAAAATGGATAATCAGTAATTATTTTCTTTCAACAAGCTTTTAAAGCTATATGTTTAAGTACCTCTGTTCGAATTGAATTTCTTTTGAGATATCAGAAGGAATGATAATACACTTCTATCTCTTGGGTCTTGTGGTGTGTAAATCCTGCAAAGTAACTCACATATTATCAGTTTTAACATTTTAAATTAAACGAATAAACTACCATCGGATCGGAACGTAACCGCTACTGAGAAGATCCGGCAAGAAACTCAGCGAGTTTGTATATTATACACACACACACACACATATCATCACGCCATATCCCTTGCAGGGTAGGCAGAGAGAACAGAGTGCCAGAGAACTCTATCTCTGCATACTTCACTCGCTTCCTCAACATTCATAATTCTCTTCATACACGCTCGCCGGTTTCGGAGACTCTTGACTCCACCTTCCTTCAGTACATGACCGATCTGGTCTAGGTAGGTTAGTCTCGGTCTCCCTCGGTACCTACATCCTTCCACTTTCGCATTGTATATCTTCTTAACCAGACGTTCGTTCGGCATTCTTTTCACATGTCCGAACCATCGGAGCATTCCCTTTCGCATCTTTACACCAATACTCTCTTTCATACCTACTCGCTCTCTTACGTCGTCGTTACGAATGCGGTCGGTCAGCCTAACTCCACAGATTTGCCGCAGATTGTATATTATCATATTACTTTACTGACTATTTTATAAAAAATAGTACAACATGATCAGTAATAATTAGTTTCAGTGTGATGCCCTTCAAACCCCCATATATTATGAAATTCAAATACATTGTAAAACATTATGGCTGAACCAGATCCCACAAGCGGCATCCGATCACGGGCTAACTACCATAATTATGCTATAGTGTTATATGTGATGGTGGTTATGAATACCACCAACACTAATATTACCCATAGATATCGAATGGGATGACTAAAAGCATTTTTTTATACGATGGACTATGGATGCGTCTCGCCCCGCCAAATTGGTCTGGGGTGACGGAAGAGGCGGTTCGTGACCCCATAGAGCCACCGTGCAACTCCTCTCTTCGCCGTGCGAGCGGGCCACCGGTACCCGATCTTTGTCTTCGGTGGCCCGCCTGATAAGATGACTAAAAGCCTAATGAATGCCTTTAGGAGAACTTTAACCGATGCCTGGTCATCTAATAAATGCCCATGAAAAATCGACATCAGGCTGGTGCAAAAATTGATGCCGAAATTTTTACAATATTTACGATGGATAGTGATCAACTCCGAGTAATTGAGATAAGAACAAAATGAGATTATGATGGGATAATAACATACAATATGAACATGGCTATCTTTCATTTGAGTGTCTGTAAAAAAATCCTATGATATACCGAAGAATTGTCTTCTTAGCTGAAAGCAATATCATCATTCTCCTACTCTTATCCCAATTACTTCGGGTCGATACAATATGTACTCCTCTTTCATAGTACATATTGTAAAAGTTATTGGCAATAGTTTTATGACCGGCCACCTTCTAGACGTCAACCCTCCTTGGGAATGTAATTGTTGACCAAACGGCATCAGTTGGAGTTGGCCCTGGACGCTATAAGGCTCTTAGTCGTCTTTATTGACATTCATGAGCAAAGTAAGGGTTGTTAGTATTCATCGCCGCTACCATACAGCTAGCTGAAAGTAATAATGCTATACTATATTTTTAGTCCACCACATGAATATTTTTCATACTATATATTGCATAAAATGGCTATTCCTGATTGAGTTTCGCGAGCTTCAGTAAATCATAATGTTAAGGAAAATGTTATGAATAAAGGCCAAGTTGATTATGTAATCTAGATTTAGATTTGTTATGATAACAACATAGATTGCGTAGTGGTTGATATTGGTACCAGTATCACAACTTGGATTCTCTTTTTTTTTATTACTTATGATGGCAAAATGGCAAACAGCACACCTAAATAACTTAACTAACCTAACCTAAATATTTCTGCCGCACATAAACCTTTGCAATACCAGGGGTTTGCAGTACCAGCTAGCTCAGTATGCCTACTAATCAAACCCCTACCAGAATATTAGGCTCACGGCTCTCTCGCACATCGAACGAAACCCAATACTATATTGCCACTTCTAGGGTGTCGATTTTTTGCAAGAGTATGGTACTACGACGGACGGACCGGCCCGTGATTATAGAGAGAAAACTATCAACAGTTTGACTCTACTACTATTAAATACTCATGGATCTTATGTATTATATCATCATTCATCATCATTCTCCTACTCTAATCCCAATTACTTGAGGTCGATACAATATGTACTCTTCTTCCATAGTACATACTGTAAAAGTTATTGGCAATAGTTTTATGACCGGCCACATGCCAGACGTCAACCCTCCTTGGAAATGTAATTGTTGACCAAACGGCATCAGATTTTGTTGGCCCAGGTCGTTATAAGGCTCTTAGTTGTCTTTTACGACATCCACGAGCAAAGTAAAGGTTGGTAGTACACACAGCTTTCTTATGTATTATGTACCGGTGAATAATTGGTGTGCGGTAATGGCTTTAAGGATAAATGTCACCAATAATAACTTGCTTCATGACAATCGTGAAATAACAGGTGACTTAGCATCAGTTAAGTGAGTAGGAACTCTCACCTGGGAAACTTATAGTAGTAACTGTGATTCCCACTTCTCAAACTTGGCAAAAATAGCACTATTGCCCTTTTATTTAGTGGTAGGAAATGACAATAGCGTATGAAAAATTTTGAGAATTCTGTATCTATTGTTAATCATCATCTTCTCAACATATATAAACCCATTGCTGGACTCGAGGGTAGTCCACCATAGGAGGGCAATTTAACTACTACATCAATCTGATCAGACAGGTTGCCATACAGATTAATTTAGAGATATTGTTCTCTTGCGTATATAGTAATAAACTATATACCAACCTGCCTCACTGGCCTTTTTCTTTTTTTTTTTTATTGGTGGGCTATGGATGCGTCTCGCCCCGCCAAATCGGACCGGGGTGACGGAGAAGGCGGCGCGTGACCCCATAGACCCACCGTAAAATCCTCTCTCTTCGCCGTGCGAGCAGGCCACCGGTACCCAATTTGGACTTCGGTGGTCCTGCTTCACTGGCCTGGTATCTAATATACCAGTTATACCTATCAATTTCCTTCTTATTATATAGGAGGCTCGAACCCAGCAGTAGATCATACATAATCTGGGATATTAATGATGGTTATATTAGGTTTTCTCTTCATATTTAAAGGGAACACGATCAAGATATCTGATCTTTAAATGCTACGTGTTAATGTTCTGCTTATCTCTCGCCAAATAAAAAAGCTGTGTGTTATACACCTCTGCTTATCTCTTCAAAAAGAAAGGTGTTATATTAAAAAATGCATGTTACAAGTCAATATGGAGTAGACTATGAGAACAATGAGTCATTCTACTATTGTTTACTTCAACTCACTTGAAGGTCAAGTCGGACGTTTCCTGGCAACGCTACGAGCCTGTAAAGATTTTATAAGCGTACACATTATCATAAGCGTTAGTATAATCTTTATGAGACGTTCTTATACAGTGGTTTTATTTTTTATTTTTTGGGGACTAATGTCACCATATATTGCCCACCATAGTAATTTCTATAAAACAAGATCAAATTTATAATTATTTTTTTATTACCTATGGTGGTAAATGATCTGCTATGTGGTAGCGGCTATGAATACTACCAATCCTTACTCTTTGCTTGTGGAGGTTGTAAAAGATGACTGATAACTTTATATCGACTTAGACCAACTCGAACTGGTGCCGTTTGGTCAACAATTACATTCCCAAGGATGGTTGACGTCAGACAAGCGGTCATAAAACTTTTGCCAATTAATTTTGCAATATGTACGATTACATATTGCGTCAACCACAAGTGTTTGTGATAAGAGTAGGAGAATGATAGTGATAAACAAACAAGTAGCACAATTGATGATAAGTGATACTGCAAATAAACCTTAATAACACCGGGGTTGTTCTCCGTGTGGTGACGGAGTAATAATACAATTCACCACCCCCTATCTTACCCGCTGTCATGGACTTTTGCAATACCAAGGTTGCTGCTTACCAATACAAACCCACATTAGTTGGGCTACCGGCTCACTCGCTCACCGAACGAAGCGCAATAGCACATTACCATTTATCAGATGTCGATTTTCTGCGAGAGGGTGGTACCCCGGACGGATTAAACCCGCGGTTGTAGACAGAAAACTGTCCACAGCGTGGTTTTACAACTTTTATAATAGTTTGTGAATAAAACAAGGTGTAGATTAATATTTAGTTACCAAGCTGACGTAATTACGTCAACTACAAGTGTAATTAAAGATAAATTCTAAATTACATCTTATTAAAATATCCGGCTGTCATAATATAGTAGGCTAATAGTCCTTCTATTATGGAGGGACTAATGTGGGTGTTGGCCAATATTGTGATTCGCGTGGGCCGTATAAAATTCAGTAGTTTAACTTGTGATCGGTTACCATCTATGAAGGCGGTCCAGCATTATATTACAGAAAGAATTATATACTGGTAGAAGTACATTTTTTTTAAAGACGCCATCCTGCACTGAAGTACCAATCCTTGGACTGCAGGGGACTTTACAAACATATAATTAACGCAAACAAATTACACCCAGATATAATAAAATAGTTTGTGAATAGCACAAAGTATTGTCCTGAAATCGAACCCACGTCACTGGCGTAGATAGTGGGTATCAATGCAGTCAACATTGGAACTAATGCTATTTTAATATTTTGTATACAATTCATTTTATATTAAAAAAAATATATTGACAACAAAAACGAGTCTGTAGAATTTCTTGCTGGATTTGTTCAATGGAATCCATCCATCGTGGTCATTCATCTATCAATACGGCAATTGATCTCCATTGTTACAATAAAACCTATTGTTACACTACACTAGAATATCTTATAAAAAGTTCGTATGCCATATGCATCCAATGATTTTTTGCAACAATCATGACGTGGTAAATTCACTGATGAGATGTCATCCGACTTTCCAGCCTTCGATTAGTAGTCGCCATTTTATCGTATAAATCTGCATTCTCAGTTTGTAACCTTTGATCCAGTATTGTAGAATTTAAGAAGTAGACACACTTAACGACTTTTAATTGCCTTATAAGGCCAATAGTCCCTATTATTGAATTAATATTATCAATTTAAGATTACTGAGATTTATTATTTAATATATTTCATTGTACTGATATTATCGTATTGCACGTGATAATAGAGATGAGCTTTATATTAGGAACTGTAAGGAAAAGCCGAAACTATAAAAATAATATCAATATAATATGATGAGAAGCTTTTAGATACAGAAAAGGATCTTTATTTGGTATTATAATGAAAAAATTGATTTTAAAATTGCAATAAAAAATATTTTTCATTAAGTATATAATAATAATGACTCATTTATTTTGGACAATATAATTATAGCTTTAGAGTAAAACAATGTGCGATGGAGAATCTAATCCAGACCAGATTCTTCTCCATATATAAATACTTTAAAATAAAATCCCAATTCCAGTTAATATTGCAATGTTATATTTTTATTATATAATAACAGAGAGAAGGAAAACTCGAAACAAAACCCTATACCAACACGTCTGACCAGCGTGGTATAGTAGGTCAATTACCCTCTCATTATGGAGGAGGCTCGAGCCCAACAGTGGGACATATATGAGCTGAGATGATGATGATGATATTTCATTCGTTTAATAAATTAAATATATTATTCATTTATGTAATAGTGGTAGGACCACGCTGTTGACCGTTCTCTGTCAATAACCGCGGGCCAGTCCGTTCGGGGTAATACCATGCTCTCGCAGAAGATCGACGTCTGAGTAATGGGAATGTGTTATTGCGCTTCGTTCGGTAAGTGAGAGAGCCGACAGCCCAACTGGGTGGGTTTGGGGATGGTAATGGTAGGAAGCGGCCTAGTTATAACTTTGGTATAGCAAAGGCCCATGGGCAGCAGTGACACTTACCATCAGGTGTGCTGCTTGCTCGTTTGCCACCATTAGCAATAAAAAAAAATGTAATATATTGGGTATTTATAAAAAAAAATATTCAAGCAAGAAAACGAAGCTACATCTTTTGGAAATCTATTCCAATCGCCTTAACAACTAGGTCAATAAGGTTGGGTACCCATACTGGTATTTTTAAAGTGAAAACTTATTTTGGTGCACTGCACACAGATTTTTTCGTTGAGGTTGATCCGTCACGCTCTGAGGTGAAAGACTCGTTCGGGTGAACTCGGGACCGCCGAGCGTACACGAGCGGGAAAGATACAATCAGCTGCTCTTCACCGCTGTGACGCTGTGTTTACTATATTCAATTTATATGTAATAATAGTTATTATTAATAATTATCAATTATTCAATAGTTGTTTTTTTCATAGGTTTAAGTTTTCACTGCTGTCGGAAGACCTCATGACCGCTTTGGGTTTTTTTTTTTTTTCAGACAGGCTATGGTATGGTCCCGCCCTGCCGGCTGTCGCGAGGGCGATGGTCGACAGCGTCAGGAATTGGGACGCGGTCGCCGCCTTCTGCGAGGCTGTCATCTCGCAGAAGGAGGCGGCGGAACGGGCCCGGGAGGATTCCCGTGACCCGGGCCGCCGCCCACGGCCGGGGCGGCGCAGGCGCGAATACCTGCGCCTGATGCCGCCCTAACCGAGGCTTCGGGTGATCGGACCGGGGAATTGTCCGGTCACCCGACGCGAGGCCACCGCGTGAGGACGACGCCTCGACGGCGAAATCTGTCGGGGCGTCGACAGGAGAGGAGCCCGAGAGGGCATACCGCCGAGCGGGCCACCGAAGACAAAGATCGGGTACCGGTGGCCCGCTCGCACGGCGAAGAAGAGGTGCTTGCAGGGTGGGTCAATGGGGTTGCGCGCCGCCTCTTCCGTCACCCCGGACCGATTTGGCGGGGTGTTGTTCTGAGTGTGAGTATAATTTGTCAACGTTAATTGCATGTTTTTAAAGTCCTCCACAATACAACGATCATTTCCTTAGGTAGTAAAAAAAAAGATCATCATCATCAATCATCTAAGCTCATGTACGTTCCAATGATAGCCTCGAACCTCATTCATAAAATTTACCACGCTGGTCGGACTTGTTAATATAGGATTTTCTTAAGGGTTTTTCTATTCTTGCTTAGATGCTTAATGCATATTATATTCTTTAGTTATCTTTCATTATATCATGGAAGATATAGTGGGGTGAATTTTATTCTAACTCTTTCATCTCAAAGAGGATATGGAAAACAAAAGAAGTATCTAAATAATAATAATTAATATATATTAGACGCGCTGTGTGGTAGCGGCTACGAATACTACCAACCCTTACTTTGCTCGTGGATGTCGTAAAATATGATTTAGAGCCTTATAATGACCTTTTTTTTTTTTTTTATTGGTGGGCTATGGGTGCATCTCGTCCCGCCAAATCGGTCCGGGGTGACGGAGACGGCGGCGCGTGACCCCATAGACCCACCGTAAAATCCTCTCTCTTCGCCGTGCGAGCGGACCACCGGTACCCGATCTTTGTCTTCGGTGGTAGCCTTATAATGACCTGGGCCGACTCCATCTGATGCCGTTTAGTCAACAATTACATTCCCAAGGAGTGTTGACGTCTGGTAGGCGGCCGGTCATAAAACTATAGCCAATAACTTTTACAATATTATGTACTATGAAAGAAGAGTTCATACTGTATCGACCCCAAGTAATTGTGATAAGAGTAGGAGAATGATGATGATAGTATATATTAGACATGAAATATTTTACTTATTCCATGACCATGAACGTTGTAAGATGTATGATACGTCGTGATAGTAAAATCAAAATTAAATGCGCGCGATGATATTCGTAAAAAAATATTTTTATTTCACATAACTTTGTTGACACATTTAATTTGAATGTTATACTTGATAGTTTCTTTTTATTTTCACGACCAAAAAATAAGTTGATTATGATTATGTAAGTTATAAAACTAATATTGAAGTCCCCCCCGTGACCATGAACTTTGGGGAATTAAAAATTCAAATAGAAACGCCGATAGAATCCGTAAAAGTAGTTTTTATTTCAAATGTTTAAAACTCGCGAAAACATTAGATTTTTTTTTCATTGCTTATGGTTGCAAACGAGCAGACAGCACACCTGATGGTAAGTGTCACTGCCGCTCATGGACCTTTACAATAGCAAGGGCACAGCTAGGCCGCTTAGCAATACAAACCCCAAAGCCACCCTAGTTAGGCTTCCGGCTCTCTCGCTCACCGAAAGAAACGCAATAGCCATTACTATGATTTAATTGGTTTAATACTAATATTAATTCTGTGAAATCTGTACTAAGTGAACATTTCTCTGTTTATGGGGGGTTTATGTTTATACCACTGACAGTGGTAATATTCTTTAGTATTCTTTAATATAAGTATTCTGTCTTTTCATTTCTTTCAATCTTTGCGCTTAAGTTATGCGGTTTCACTGTGGACTGATGCATTTCTTAATGTAATAAGATATCCTATCTGTAATTGGTTTTATTATTATTCTGTTGTTAATATTATAATAAGATGTTGGTTCTTTTTTAATTAAATAAATAAATATTTTTCCGTGTAGTGACGGAGTAAGAATCCAATTCACCACCCCATATCTTATCCGTGGGTGATCTTAAAAGACGACTAAGGGATAAAATATGCATATAATAACTATGCAAGAGAAGGAAAATTAGAGAGAAAACCCTATACCAACACGTCTGACCAGCGTGATGTAATAGGTCAATTTCACTCCTAGTGTGGAGGAGGCTCGAGCCCAGGATTGGGACATATATGAGCTGCGGTGATGATGATATTGAAAGCATATTCTTTGTACTAATTTTTGTGATGATGAAAATATATTTCTTTCTCCCTTTCTTATTTTGATGTTGAAAAGAATCATTAAGAGGTATTATGTGCAGATAACATTGATATCAAAGAAGGTATTAGGGGTTCTAAAACTTCACATAAATCACCATAGTTACCATAACATTACTGTATGGAAGCGAGAGTTGGGTATGCAGAAAAGAGTATGAAAGTAAAATTAATGCGATCTCTACGGAAAATCTGTGGAGGAGGAGCTGATCGATCGCATTCGTAACGACGACGTAAGAGAGCGAGTAGGTATGAAAGAGAGTATTGGTGTAAAGATGCGAAAGGGAATGCTCCGATGGTTCGGACATGTGGAAAGAATGCCGAACGAACGTCTGGTTAA
The DNA here is from genome assembly GCA_905163515.2 of Lymantria monacha. Lineage (NCBI taxonomy): Eukaryota > Metazoa > Arthropoda > Insecta > Lepidoptera > Erebidae > Lymantria > Lymantria monacha. The sequence goes on along the minus strand of LR991107.1, from coordinate 20,074,473 downwards.
GAAGATATACAATGCGAAAGTGGAAGGATGTAGGTACCGGGGGAGACCGAGACTAACCTACCTAGATCAGATCGGTCATGTACTGAAGGAAGGTGGAGTCAAGAGTCTCCGAAACCGGCGAGCGTGTATGAAGAGTATTATGAATCTTGAGGAAGCGAGTGAAGTATGCAAGGATAGAGTTCTCTGCACTCTGTTCTCTCTGCCTACCCTGCAAAGGACATGGCGTGATGGTATGTATGTATGTATAATAGAACATTTTCATGATACTTATCATTAACAAAACGGATTTATTTGTGAGGGCTGATGCTGGAAAGTAAGAATTATCATAGATGGTCATGGCAGCCGGAACTGATGAATGAAGCATAAATTTCACTCAGCTTTAAAAATTTCTTATACGAATTTTAAACAAGCAATTATCGTCAAGATATTTTCCATCGCTGTTTAATTATAAACTCCAAAAAGTAGTTACGTATCATGGAAATCGAACCTAAGAACTATATGTAGCAGTATATTTGTTCTACATCGTTATTTCTGTTCATATTCGTCCCAAAACTGTTTTTTTTTTCGCTGGCCATGCTACGCTCAGATGCCACTAAATCCGTCCGGGATATACACCGCTCACAATGTGTTTCTCCACGCCGTGTGAGTGGGCCCCCGGCAATCCCAATACTGGCCTAGAGTCTCTTCCATATCGGGATAAGAATTGACCTGCTTCAATATGCTGGTTAGACAAGTTGGTATAGGATTTTATTTCAAGATTTTCTTTCCTTATAATAATATTATTTGCTTGCATCTATAAGTCATCTTTTACTATCACCCATTGGTAAGAAAAGGGGTGAATAAATGTGTACATACTCCATCAGCACAAGTATTATATCTACTGTTATGGAATGTAAACATCAAAATAAATTAAAATACTTGCGACTTTTAAGCAACGGTTGCAAGAAAAGGAACCTAATCAATCTGTAGTGTCCAGTCCTTAACCTCAGACAAGAGACAGCCTTGGTCGGCGCCGGCAGGTCTCGGCGGGAGGGGAGACTTCAGCGAGTAGGGGGGCGTACCGGGGAGGCTGCGGCGCGACTCTCCCCGCAGATAGGCTGCGAGCGCTCGTGTTTGGGTGCCCACCCGAATTATGTGTTACCTACTAGTTTTTAGTTACGCGTTTTTGACTTATCTAAAAAGTATTCTGGTAAGAATTTTAATGATATGTAGAACAAAAAAAAAAATATCCTATTGCACGCCTCATAAGCGAAGCAAGTTCTTACTCTACTCTCGATATATGAAAATCAAACACTTTTCAAACCTAAAAATTATTGTATTTTTCTCACATTGCACTTATAGAACAATATTATCATACATATGTAAAGAAAAAAACATTCGTTTAAAAGTATTTGATATTTTTAAAAAGTAATTATTTGATTTTTATAATCATCTATCTTGATTTTTAATCAATTTTATTTATTTATACGTTACGTGGTTTATTATTTAAATTAGATATTATCTATAATATGTAAGCCCTACCAGGGTACTTGCGTTTTGTTGAATTTGAGCTGGATCTTAAATTGATTCAATAATTCTTTTTTTTTTTTTTTCAACACTACTCTGCACTAAGGAAATAATCCTTGTGTTACGAGGGACTTTACAAACATGCAATTAACGCAGACAAAGTAAACCCAGACTCAGATCAACACTTTATGGATTGCAAAAAGTATTATCCTGCATGGGAATCGAAGCCGTGGACCTGGCACGGAAGGTGTCGGGAGTCGGTATCTTTCTCACAGATTTCGTAAAAATCAAATAAAAATTAGATTTTGATTATATTTTCAACCCCAATACTAACCTGTTTAACCAGCGTGGTATTGTAAGTCAATTTCTATGATATTGTGAAGAAGGCTCGAGCCGAGTATTGCGACGTATTTTGATAATGAAAAAGAAGATAGATAAGAGAAGATATCTACAAGGAAAATGAAATAATTCAAGAAACATTATAGCTCAATTTCTTGTGGATACATCTTAGTGGCGACCGACGTTGCATTCCTTTGATAGATTAATCGATAAAAATGACATGTTATTTAAAATAAATAATATGTATGTATTTAAATAGAGATATTTATAATAATATGACAATAAATTATATAAATAATTATTTCTAATGTTTACGCGAGTATTACACATTTGAAATAAAACTACTTTTACGGATTCTATAGCGTTTGTATTTGATATTTAATTGCCCGACGTTTCAAATACTTTACAGTGATCATGGTCACGGGAGAACTGAGGTGAGGAGAACTTACGTCCAAAAGTCATCGTTATTACTGTAATAACGATGACTCAAAACGTCAGGATTTTAAAAATCAAATACAAACGCGATAGAATTCGTAAAAGTAGTTTTATTTCAAATTACCTATATAGATATTTACCAAATAAATTTATGATGACAATTATTACACTCAATAGAAGTCACTGCTTAGTCTCAATTATAAAATGAAACAATCCATTTTGTAGAACTAAAAGCACATTTTATAATACTGTATTAAACAATACACGTAAAAGCACATTCTCTCCACGTGCTCCGATGGTTCGGACATGTGGAAAGAATGCCGAACGAACGTCTGGTTAAGAAGATATACAATGCGAAAGTGGAAGGCTGTAGGTACCGGGGGAGACCGAGACTCACCTACCTAGACCAGATCGATCATGTACTGAAGGAAGGTGGAGTCAAGAGTCTTCGAAACCGGCGAGCGTGTATGAAGAGTATTATGAATCTTGAGGAAGCGAGTGAAGTATGCAAGGATAGAGTTCTCTGGCACTCTGTTCTCTCTGCCTACCCTGCAAAGGACATGGCGTGATGGTATGTATGTATGTATAATAGAACATTTTCATGATACTTATAATTACATAAACATAATTACATAAACATCGATTAAGAAAAATCGATGTTTATGTAATTTATAAAAATTTTGCAATTTTCATTAAGGATTTCGTTACATAATTGTTAATCTAGCTAATTATAAAATAATGTTAATAGTGATGGATTTTAGTACATTTTATATCAATTAATTTATTTTATGTTTCTACTTTTTATGTAATATGGTGTACATCATCATCATCATCATCATCATCATCTCAGCTCATATATGTCCCACTGTTGGGCTCAAGTATTTTCCATAATGGGAGGGCAATTGACCTAGTATACCACGCTGGTCAGACGTATTGGTATAGGGTTTTGTTTTGAGTTTTCCTTCTATTGCATAGATGTTATATGCGTTTTTTATGCCTTAGTCGTCATTTACAATCACCCACGGGTAAGACAGGGAGTAGTGAATTGTATTCTTACTCCGTCACCACACGTGTAAAATAAAATGTATATATAAATAAATAATTATAATCATGACAATTATAGCTTTGCCAAGTATATAAGTAAGTGTATAAGTTCACAAATATTTATTTTGTTGCCAAATTTATAAGTCCACAAAAAAATAATTTATTTTTAAATAAAATTATATTTCTGTATTCAAATACAAAAAAAAATGTTAAAATACGTTAAAATTTAGTAAACAATTATTTAATATTAGTTTTGCGAGTTTACCACTACCCCTACTTATGGGTGCCTTAAAAAATACTACAGAATATTAAATGCGAATAACATCGATTCGAGAGCAGGAAAACTCAACATAAACCCTATATAACACGTTTGTACTTCAGATCTACTATTCATAGTATAGTGATAACTACCGATTTTCTAGCACCAAAATCGTTCGCATCCGTCGATCAGCGTTCATTCAAACTATTAACAATGCATTCAAAACGAAAGGGGATGTAACTGAAATAAATATTTTAATATTAGGCTTTTGTATGATTATAGTGGTAGTACCACGCTGTTGACGGTTTTATGTCTACAGCCGCGGGCCGGTCCGTCCGCGATAGTACCACACTCTCGCAGGGGATCGACGTCTGAGTAATGGCAATTTGCTATTGCGCTTCGTTCAGTGAGCGAGGGAGCCATAAGCCCATCTGAGTGGGTTTGGGTATTTTATTGGTAGGCAGCGGCCTAAGCAATAGCCTTGGTATTGCAAAGGTCCATGGGCGGCAGTGACACTTACCATTAGGTGTGCTGCTTGCTCGTTTGCCACCATATGCAATAAAAAAAAATTGTCTCTTCAAATTTGCTAATCATCTCAGCTCATTTACGACCTACTGTTCTGCTCGATCCTCCTCCATTTTTCTATTTTTTTTTTTTTTTTTGCGGTGGGCTATGGACTTCGCATCCCGCCAAATCGGTCCGGGGTGACGGAAGAGGCGGCGATGTGCAACCCCATTGACCCACCCTGCAAGCACCTCTTTTTCGCCGTGCGAGTGGGCCACCGGTACCCGATCTTTGTCTTCGGTGGCCCAAATCGATCGATCCTCCTTCATAGGGGAAGTGAAATTGATCTACTATACCACGCTCGTCAGACGTGTTGGTATAGAGTGTTGTTTCGAGTTTTCTCTTGCATAGATGTTATATACGTTTCATATTCCTTAGTCGTCTCTTACCCACATGTAAGGTAGAGAGGTGGTGAATTGTATTCTTACTCCGTCACCACACGGCTAAATAATATGCTGATAATGTTTCAATTTTAAAACAAGATTTGTGTTGAGATTTAATTAGAAAAACCAATAGAGACTACATTACGTTCATCCTAAGATTTAAATCTGCCTTCTCACAATTCTAATAGCAATAGACGAAAGAGATAATCAATGTTTATTTAACAATGCCAGGACGCTTCCCTATAATGATAGAGACATAATAATTATTACTTCATTACCATATCTTTATTGTTTCCTAATCGTATTAGAGGCAGCTTCTAAGTCTAATGATCAAGCACTAAATTGTCCATCGTGAGATTATTGTCTTATATTTGTTTAACATATTTTTCTTCGTGTGGTGACGGAGTAAGAATATAATTCTCTATCGCCTTTCATACTCGTAGGTGGTCGTGAGAAACAACTAGGGGATATAAAAGGCATATAGCATCTATGTAAGAGAATGAAAACTGTAAACAAAACCCTATATCAATACGTCACAGTGTGCTATAGAAAGTCAATTTCCCTCCCATTATGGAGGAGGCTCGAGCCCAACATTGGAACATATAAGCTGAGATGATGATGATATTCTTTTTAGTCCCTATGGTAGCAAACGAGCTAGTAGCACGGCTGATGGTAAGTGATACTTCTGTATACCTTAGTAATACCAGGTGCCCAACCAGGCCTCTGCTTACCGTTAAGAAAATGCTCATCTTAAACATGTTTTAAGAAAAACTTTTTTTAAGACTAGCTATATAATTAAGGCATATAGATTATACCCAGAATCAGACAACAGTTTATGTAAAGTCCTGCATAGGAATCGAACCCCCGACACTGGCACGGTATCTTCACCTACGCCATCTGTGCAGCCACCTATGCCTCCCATATCCTATTGTTACTAATAACTACATTTCTACTCCTATTTATCGAAACGTTTGTATTTTTTAACCTTTATCTCGTTTTAGTAAACTCAAACTATATCTTACATACTAATTTTCTTTTGAGTCGTAAATAGTAATGGCTAAGATTATTAAGTTCAAATAAAGACAAGAATATGAATATGATTATCTGAGTATCTAAAAGTTGTGTGGTAGCGGCTACGAATACTACCAATGATTACTTTGCTCGTGGATGTCGTAAGAGACGACTAAGAGCCTTATAACGACCTGGGCTAACTCCATCTGATGCCGTTTGGTCAACAATTACATTCCCAAGGAGGGATGACGTCTGCCAGGCGGCCAGTCATAAAACTATTGCTAATACCTTTTACAATCTCACTATATATTTAAACGAGCAATTCTTGTATATATATATATATATATATATATATATATATATATATATATATATAAATATATATATATATATGTATATGTAATCTGAATCTCGGAAACGGCTCCAACGATTTTCTTGAAATTTGGCATATAAGAGTTTCCGGGGGCCCTTAATCGTCTAGCTAGATTTCATTTATAGAAAACATTGTTTTGTCAGTATTTTTCGGCAACAAAAATATAATTTTTCGTTGTATTAGAACTATTAGAATATGAAAGTTTTCAGATTTTGACGCTGTCATTAAGAATAGACATTTAGCTCGGTTCGTTCAATCGTGTAGTCTAATCCAAACAAACCGGAGCTCGGTTCGGATCCTTACTTTCTCTTATTTACTTTTTGGGCTTTTTTTTATTATTTTATTAATTATTATCATTTGCCCGCATTTTGTCTGCGTAGAAGTCGAAAATGGTTGTAATAGGATTTTTGTTTGTTTTTTACATTATTAATTTCGTTGTTATTTGTGTATAAATGTTTGTATACATACTTATATAGAAAGGTATAAGAGAGAAAAACTCGAAACAAAACCCTATAATAACACGTCTGACCAGCGCGGTATAGTAAGTTAACTTCCCTCCTATTATGGAGGAGGCCCGAGCCCAACAGTGGGACGTATATGGACTGTGATGATGATGATAACAACAATCTTTGTTATAGTGTAGGGTAGGTTCGATAAACATAACAAAATCAAATGAAATTTTGTTACATATTATGAACACCGGGCTTTTTCTTAGCAGGCCATGTTTTAAACACACCGCGCTCATTCCGACCGAGCCGACGCACTATGGTCAAGCCTCATACAAAGCCGTCTCAAAACCATTTCATGTGAAAGGCGTTGTAATAGAATAAAATTAATAAATTAATATAGTCTAATAAATAAGCTTTCTTTTCGCAATTTTTTAGTTTTTTTTAGTTAATCATAATGTATATAAATAGGCATCAAAGCTAACTCATGTTTAATAACGTAATTTTGACGCAATACGTTACTACAATTCAACGCCACATTACTCAGAAGTTTTTCATATAAATATACAAGTATTATACATTTTTGGAATGCTTATGATCTCCTCATAACGTTTCATAATTAATATTATAAATATTGTTGTAATAAAATACAATTAACCAACATAGTTTAAGACGGTATATTTTTAGTGTTCATTTTTTTTTAACGAGACTTTTACCCTTTACCGCTGCTTGCCGCTGTCGAGATATTTATTGTTTTAAGATCTTTATACATTAGTAAATGCAAGGCGAAAAAAAAATTTTGCTCATACTTGCTCCTTTTTACACACGGGGCCAAAACATATCGCGTAATAAAAAAAATTATCAATTTTGTTTTATCTTTCATAAAATTATTGTGTATCTATTAAGGTCGAATTGATTACAGTGCAGTTTTTGTGGTTTTGATACAGTTTTGACCACTTTACTTGATAATTTATGGTCACTTATTATCTATTAAGGTCAAATTGAAAACAGGTTATGGGAAGAGTGCAAGTTAGTAGTTTTTGCACATATCACTATTTCATTGGCCTATAAAAGGAAGGCGAACCTTGAAACATTCTGAGTTGTTGGTTAGACATTCAGTTGCCCTAAAAATCAGAAGCACTAATTTTCAAATATTGGCAGAAGTTGACTGATTTGAAAAATGGGTGAATTTGTTTGTAGCAAACGAGAGTTGTGCAATTTATTGATAAATGGTCATAACATAGAAGACTACATACAAGAAAATTTCAATCTGTCACCAGAGGATATGGCTACTGTGGTCTCCTACATTCAAAGAAACTTGTTATCTAAATGTAACGAACGCTGGAGAAATGCATCTCGAATAAAAGAACGCTTTGAAAGTAAGAACGCCAACTGGTTAGATGGTCAATTTCGTGTTCCACTAGAGTGTCGAGTCACAGTTACTGACCCTAAAACGCCTGGAAGTGGTGGTGGTGGCAGACCTTCGAAACCATACGAAGCATCTTCAGAAAAAACAAAGAAACGAAAAAACATGGAATTGATACAAGAGTACGGACTGGACTGTGTGCTCAATGCATATGCTCAAGAGTTACGGTCTATGGGTGAGACGGAGGAGGCCACAATCGTTAGTATTATACGAACTTCATCAAGAAATGATAAGAACAAATTTCTTAAATATATAACTGAGAACCCTGAAGACGTTACACCTTTTACAAAGGAAGAAGCACTACGGACATTTATTGACTTAGACCTTAACAAAGAACAGTATGGGAAACTTCGACTTTGTTTGAAGGACAAAAACTGCTCAGTGTTTCCTTCTTATCCAACTTTACTCGAAGCGAAGAAGATGTGTTACCCACCAGATTCGAGCATAACCATTACTAACATAAGTGTAAAAGTGAATCTGCAAGACTTGTTAGATCATACTGTGGCACGTATATTACAAATTGGTTCAGTTTATAAAAACGGTTTAAGAAAGTTGAAACTATTCTGTAAATGGGGTTGTGACGGGTCATCAGGGCAGAGTGAATACAAGCAAGTTTTGCCCGAAGAAAGCGATTTTATATCAGATACAAACCTTTTTATTGCTTCACTTGTACCCATTAGACTCATAGATGAGACAACTAATACTGTTGTTTGGAAGAATGAAACCTGCTCATCTGTTAGATATTACAGACCTATATTGTTAGAGTTTGCCAAAGAAACTCCTGAAAAAACCACGTCTGTTGTGGCTGATATCAACGATCAAAAAAAACTGTCTCCTTCCCTGATAAATAAGAATGGTGAGGTAATCGAAATTACGCATGATCTATTTTTAACCATGATTGATGGTAAAGTGGCACAAGTTTTAACTGAAACTCGTTCGAGCGCTTCTTGTACAGTTTGTGGAGCTACTCCTCGGCAAATGAATAACTTAGAGGCAGTTAGGACACGAGATGTTAACGAAAGTTCATTTCAATACGGACTGTCAACACTACATGCTTGGATTAGGAGTATGGAGATGATCTTACACATTTCCTATAACTTGTCTTTTGAAAAGTGGTTAGCTACTACACCTGAAAATAAAAAAATCAAAGACGAAAAGAAAAAACTGGTGCAAAAGCGGTTTAGGGAAGAAATGGGACTGCTTGTCGATAAACCTCGTCAAGGCACTGGAAATAGTAATGACGGAAACACCGCTCGGACATTTTTTCAGAATTACTCGTGCTCTGCAAACATTACAGGTGTAGACGTAGAACTTATAAAACGAATGTACATAATACTACAAACTATGTCATCTGGTATGGCTATTGATTCAAAAAACTTCGGTGAATACGCATATAGTAAAGCCCAACTATACGTAAATAATTATAATTGGTATTATATGCCTTCTTCCATACATAAAATACTTATTCACGGAGAAAAAATCATTGAGTACTATGCCATTTTACCTATCGGTCAATTGTCCGAAGACGCGCAAGAATCCCGAAATAAGGATTACAAAAAGTTTAGACTGCATCATTCTAGAAAGTGTTCAAGAGCGGCTACCAATGAAGACGTGTTCCATACTTTATTGTACACTTCTGATCCATATATATCAAGTTTGAGAAATACCTCAGAAACAATATCGAAAGAACTATTAGATGAAGCCAAGGCCCTTCTTGCTGTCAATGAAAATCTGTAGGAGCTTGCTGAATTATGTATATAATTTTTTTTTTCTAGTTTGGTACTATGTTCTACCATTTTATCTAAATTAAACAAGCATATTTTGTATTTTTTTCTTATACCTATAATGCATGTCTTTTTTATTTTATTTTTTTAAATTTATTTATAAAAAGAATTTTTAAAATCAAAGTTATTTCATTTAAACCTTAAACATTCAAGTATATTTGTGCAAAATTACAGCTCATTTAGTTTTGAAACAACTGAGATACGGAGTTTTGAGACGAAACATACGCGATTTTCCCACTGTGCGACGGAAGGGTAGTGTGCGGCCTCATACCCCACCGTGTTTTCCATTGAAATTAGGCCGACCACTGGTACCGCTTCTTTGACATCAATCAACCTATCATCAACCCGCGATACTGCACCTATTACAGTATTTCTTTGTAAACAATATCTTTTGAATTTCTTTCGGATGCTAGAATAACCATGCTACTCTGTGAGCTTACTCTGAAGCATGTCACATACAACTGCCCATGGGAGAAGCAGCTTTTTCTCAAGTCTACTCCCGCTACCTTAAGAATTTGACCTCGAGCTTTGTTTGTGGTTATTCCGAAGCAGACTTTAATGGCAAACTGCACTGCACTCTGAAATTCGGAGGATTAATTTGATGGTATTTGGAGAATCCTAGGAATAAATACAGACTTTGCTCGAGAACAATCGGTCAGTATAGTTGACCCGATTACAATGCAATGTAATGTTTTTCCTTGCAAACTGGTGGCATTGCATAATTTAGGCGTCCAGTTTTCAATTTTAAGATGTGAGTTGGGAGACCGGCGTATCGTATCTTACTGATTGTTCCTAATATAACTCAGCCTTTCCGTCTCAATTTTTACAAATATGTTGATTAGACGCTAGCTAAACAGCGAACAAAAATATTGCAAATGACTATCTCTCTTTCCTAATCATTATGCGGTAAAAATACCCTCGCCAGAGTAAAATTAAAACGGGTAATACTTATGAGCGATGGATTTCAGTTATACGATGCAATGTGTTATCGTGGCTCTCAATTACAGTATTCGACTTAGATTGAGAATTACTGTCCAACAATTTAAAATTTCAAACTCTACGTTCCTATGACGCCATGTCTTTAAATGTATGATCTCTTTATAGCTTAGAAACTTTCAAATTCCGTGTTAATACAGTACTGCGACATTCGAGACATTCCAATTTTAAAGAGTATTTCCATTGTACCAATTCATCCATTCCATTGTTGCTTTTATGTGAGTTCAACCTTTCCGGGGTTCCGTACCCAAAGCTTAAAACGGCACCCTATAACTAAGACTTCGCTGTCCGTTCGTCCGTTTATCTGTCTATCACCAGGCTGTATCTCATGAAACATGATAGTTAGACAGTAGTCAGACAAAAATTTTCACAGATGATATATTTCTGTTGCCGCTATAACACCAATTACTAAAAAATAAAATAAATATTTAAGGGTATTTAAGCCCATATAACAAACGTGATTTTGGCTCCTTTTTGCTCGATACATTATTTTCATTTCTATTTTTTGTACATTTTGCCCTTTTCAATTTATTTTTTCATTATTTTTATTATATCTAAATATATCTTTCAAAACACACTAATAAGAAAATACCGAGCAAGGCTCGGTCCTCCAGATATTATGTATTATGAAAGAAGAGTACATCAATATGTACTCTTCTTTCTTTTATCTTTTATTACTTGTGGTCAATACAATTATTGACCCTAAGTAATTGTGATAAGAGTAGGAGAATGATGATGGTCTGCGTTTCTAAATAATAGATGAAAATTTCAACTGTTTAATTATTACGGTTTAACTAGCAAACAGCGCACCTTATGGTAAGTGTTGCTGCTGCATATGGACATTTACTGGGCGTACAGTTAGACGCATACCTACCAATGACAACGTCAAAACTACCGAGAAAGTGGTTTGCAGGCTCTCTCATTCACCGAACATGTAATCCTTAACGTGGATATTCGACTTTTATTTCATTACGTATATAAATTATAAATAATTATTTATATAACTTGTTTTATTAGTACAGGAATGTATAGTAAGAAAACTTTCATATTTAAAAGAAATCGGCCAAGTGCGAGTTGTACTCGTGCACAAAAGTTGCCGTAAAACTAAAAAATCAAGGTTGTTGTAGGGAGCCCCATTAAATATTTTTTTTTTTAGTATTTGTTGTTATAGCGGTAATAGAAATACATCATCTGTGAAAATTTCAACTGTCTAGCTATCACCGTTCTTCAGATACAGCCTGATGACAGACGAACGGACGGACGGACAGCGAAGTCTCAGTAATAGGGTACCGTTTTTACCCTTTGGGTACGAAACCCTAAAAAACAGATTTTCTTTAAACATTTAAAAGATTTTTTAACCACTACTTTTTTAAACTTTAAAAGAAAAAGAATATTATTTTAAAAGAAGAAATATTTTTTTAATTTTTAAAGAGTTTTTTTTTATATATATTTTAAAAGGATTTTTAGGAAAAATAATTTTTAACACTTGATTTACCCAGATGTAATTCTGGAATAGCAAAGGTCCATGAGCGGCAGTATCACACATATTAGGTTTGTTGCTTGTTCATACCATAAGTAATTAAAAAAACACTCCATCTGACCTGCGTAGTGCAGTAGATTAATATTTTAAGAGGCTGGATCTCAGCAGATGCATATGAACAGAGATTATAAATTGGCGTATAAGAAAAGGAACTAAATATAGTCAACGAAATACTGTAGTGTAGTTATAAATAAATTCTAACTACATTTATTCCCACCATGGGGATGGCGCAACAGTTTCCACCTTTCCATAGACTCCTGTCAGCCGTCATATCTGCACTCACTGCTTTCATACCCATATCCTCATTCATACAATCCATTTATCTTGACTGCTCAGATGGCTTAGTGGTTAAGATACCGACCTTCCATGCCAGTGTCGTATATTCGATTCCTACACAGGACAATATTTTGCAATCCACAAAGTATTGTTCTGGGTCTGGGTGTAATTTTTCTGTGTTAACTGCATGTTTGTAAAATACCCCGCAATTGAAAGATTTGAGATCTTTAAAAAAAACTTGAAAAAAATACTATTATTTTTTTGTGTCTTCTACGATACTTACGTTCATTCACAATAATACTGATAATCCTTCTTGTCATATGTCTTTTCTCCCTCCTCATCACATATCCATATCAAGAAAATATCGTGCTCCTAATCGTTATCACTGGTGTCACTTTCAAGCTTCCCCTAACATATTATTACTACAAATAACAAATCAAATTAATAAGACAAAAGTATGTCCTTTTGACATTACAAAAACATTACATGCCTTATGTTGTTAATAATAGTATTACCCTCTCACCCCCCTAGGGTATTACCCTAAGTCGATAATAAATAAGAGCCACTGATATCCACTATCATTATTCCTACAATAACTCGTCGAGGAATATATAAAAAAATCGTAAAAACATGTCATAAAAAATCCTTGTAAAAAAAGTAGCACTGTATTTTATATAATATAGTTGAAAACTCGATGATAATTCTTCATTTATAAGCGTTTATTTAACCATTTTTATGGATTCTATCGCGTTTGTAATTGGTTTTTTGATTTCCCGAAGTTTTGAATATCCATTCATGGTCACAGGAGAGTCTTCCCGTGACTATGAACGCTGTAAAGTATTCGAATATACAGACAATTAAAAATCAAATAAAAACGCTATAGAATCCGTAAAAATAGTTTTATTTCGCGTAAACATCAGAAGTAGTACCACACTCTCACAGAAGACAGACGTCTGAGTAATGGTAATGTGCTATTGTGCTTCGTTCAGTGAGCGAGAAAGCCGGAAGCCCAACTGGGTGGGTTTGGGTTATATTTGTAGGCAACGGCCTAGCATAGCATAACTTCGGGTATAGCAAAAGTCCATGGTGGCAGTAACACTTACCATCAAGTGTTCCTGCCTGTTCGTTGCCACTAATTGCAATAAAAAAAAATAACAATATCAACTCAACTCAAGTACGTTTCACTGCTCGGCATGAGTTTCCTTCAAAGTGGGAGAGAGATCGACTTAATATACCTCGCTGTTCAGCCAGCTCACAGATAGACATTATACCCGGACTCAGAACAATAATTTATGGGTCGTATAAAAATATTATTCCATGTGAGTATCGAAATAGGTATCTTAACCACTATGCCGTAGTCGTTTAAGGAGGATTCCACTGCCCATCTCCTAGTTTCGTCCATGGAACAGCTCGATCAAATTAGTGTATTGCCTTTAAGATTACACCTAATTGTAAAGCATCAAGGCTTCAAGTTATTTCTAAACGTTCACCTGCCTTAAGGCAATCCGATTTCATCATAGAAGCATTCAAATTTCATCGACCATCGAAAGGTGAGATGAGTTTGCTGTGACAATATTTACAGTTGAATGGTTTGGTGATGAAAAACTGATATAAATAGCGGACACGAAAGTGTAGACGTCATTTGGCTGTGATATCTTTCTGTATTAGAGTTGAGGATATTTGAAGGGTTTACAGTAAGCCTATTATTATGAAGATTCGTGTGTAATAAATTATATAATTCGCTAGTTCTAATATTTCTCTTACACAATCATTAAAATTTTACCGTAATATCATCAAATGAGTTCCGAATTAATGTGCGCACTATCCGTTGCAAATAATTCTGTGTATGAGTTATCAATAAAAAATAGTGTAACTGATGAGTAACTTTGAATCTGACTCCATAGATGGGGTAGTGGTTAAGATACCGATACACCTTCCGTGCCAGTGCCGTGGGTTCGATTCCTACGCAGGATAATACTTTGTGCGATGCAATTGTTGTTCTGAGTCTGGGTGTAATTTGTCTGCGTTAATTGCATGATTTTAAAATTCCCCCGCAATACAAGGATTATTTCCTTACTGCGGGGTGGTGTCTTTTTAAAAATAAGAAAAGAAAAATCCTATATAACACTAGACAAAAAACTAGAATAGCTACTAACTGTTAGAATTAGATTAGAATTGATATGAAACATTTTATCATATAGTTTAAAATGAAGCTATTCATTATCATTATTTTTCTCTTATCCCAATTATTTATTATCAACGCAATATGTACTGCACTTCCATTGTATATATAATAATTATTGCCAATAGTTTTATGACCAACCACCTGCCTGATATCAACATTCTCTGAGAATGTAATTATTGATCAAACGGCATCAGGTGGAGTTGGTTCAGGTCGATATTAAACCTCTTCGTCGTCCTTTTACGATATCCACGAGTAAAATAAGAGCTGGTAGTGTTCATAGCCGGCCACTATATAGTATTTTAAAGTAAAACTATTATAATGCGTTAAACACTTCTCATACTTTGTTACTGTAGTCAACATTCTATGGGTGATTACCCACCATCTAAAGTTATATATTAAAATGATACATGTATGTATATATATATATATATATATATATATATATATATGTATATATATGTGTATATATATATATATATATATATATATATGCATATGTATATATATATTATATATATATATATATATATATATATATATATATATATATATATATATATATATATATATATATATATATATATATATATATATATATTATATATATATATATATATATGCAGTAGTTCAGTGTGGTGACAGAGTAGGAATACAATTCACCACACCCTATCTTACCCGTGGATGATCGTAAGAAACTACTAAGAGATATAAAACGTATATAACATCTATGCAAGGGAAGGAAATTTTGAAATTCCCTGATCAGAGTGGTATAGTAGGTTAATTTTCCTCCCATTATGGAGGAGGCCCGAGCCCAACAGTGGGACATTTACGGGCTGTGATGATGATGATGATTAAAACTAGTTTGTAAATATATTTGTCATTACGAAATATAAAACCTTTTAGAATCGAAAACATTAAAAACATTAAAGCATGTAAATATAATAATAGTTTGAAATATTTTTAAAGATTCTATCGTGTTTGTATTTGATTTTTAATTGCTCGATGCTTTAAATTCTTTATAACGTTCATGGTCACGGGAGTACTATTTAAAATGGTTTAACGGAAAAGGATAGTCATATTTCAAACTGACTGCACAGATGGCGTAGTGGTTAAGATACCGACCTTCCGTTCCAGTGCCGTGGGTTCGATTCCCACGCAGGACATTACTTTGTGCGATCCACAAAGTGTTGTTCTGAGTCTGGGTGTAATTTGTCTGCGTTAATTGCATGTTTGTAAAGTCCCCCGCAATACAAGGTTTATTTCCTTAGTGCAGGGAGGTCTTTAAAAAAAAAAAAAAATGTATAACGCTTGCGTATACATCAAAAATCGTTACAAAAATAATTACTATTCCAAGTGTAAGTTATAATATATTGTGAATATCATTCGAAACTATAATTATACAAAGTTGAAAATAGGACAATATAAAATCTATATACCATTTTTTTTTTTACAATGGAAGTAGGTTAATTATCTTGTGTTATGTGCGTGAAATACGGTCTGGTTTGACACAATAATTATCAGTAACTTAACTTCTGATATTTACGCGAGTAATATACACATTTTTTTTAAAAAAAAATTCTTATTACAACATTCTGCATTAAGGAAATAATTCTTGTATTGTAATGAGACTTTAAAAACATGCAATTCATCTCAGCTTACATATATATATATATATATATATATATATATATATATATATCCCACTGTTGAGCTTGAGTCTCTTTCATTATGGGAGAGAAATCATTCTACTATACCACGCTGGTTAGACGTGTTGGTATAGTTTTGTTTCGAGGTATCCTTCTCTTGCATAGAAATTATATGCTTTTATATCCCGTAGTCGTCTCTTACTACCTACGGGTATGAAAGGGGAGTGGTGAATTGTATTTTTACTCCGACACCTTATGCAATGAATGAACACAAATTATACTCAGAGGAACAATTTGTGAGTTCCAGTAAAAAATACTTTGGTATTGTGCTGCATGAAGATACCACTCCATGGGTATCTTAACCACTACAGTATCAATTCAGTAACATATCAAATAAAACTATAGAACGTCGTCTTCTTGACAGGTAATATTTTTTTTTGTTAAATTGCCATTTTTATTATTTTTCTCGGAATTTTTCTATATTTTCTCACCGTATAAACCTTCCCTGGACTTCCAAAAATATTTCAAGACCAAAATTAGCCAAATCGGTCCAGCCGTTCTCGAGTTTTAGCGAGACTAACGAACAGCAATCAATTTTTATATATATAAAGATAGTTATTCTTGTACCGTCTATTTTCTTAAGTATGTCAATAAAAATATTAAATTCTCAATTTAAAATTCTCAATTTCTCTCTCACTGTTAAATGTCATTTTTGTTAAAAAAATAATATACTTTTTATTAAATATAACTATTTACTTGTTTTAATTATCAATAGTGGTACACTACCCACTACTACCACACTACCACTACTACCACACTGTTGACAGTTCTCTGTCTACAGCCGCGGGCCGGTCCGTTCGGGGTAGTATCACACTGAGCAGGAGATCGACGTCTGAGTAATGGCAATGTGTTATTGCGCTTCGTTCGGTAAGCGAGAGAGCCGGAAGCCCAACTGGGTGGGTAAAACCCACGGTTTATATTGGTAAGCAGTGGTCTAGCTATATGCCCTTGGTATTGCAAAGGTCCATGAGCGGCAGTAACACGTACAATCAGGTGTGGTGCTTGCTCTTTTACCATCAAGAGCATAAAGAATAAAAAAATGACGTTAAAAACACTTTCTTATATGTTTTTATAATGAACGAGTATTAAAAAAAATCATTGTCTAATCTATCAAATCCTTAATGATTTTCAAGGGACTTTTGACGGGAATTTGAAAACGTCATGTGGTGCTCTTGTATTATATTCAATATTTTAGTGTTTTAACGTGTTATATTAGATAATTTTGATGGCATTTTATGTAATGTGATGCGCGGAACTACTGGAATGTCGTGAATATCATATAAAAGTGTTTTACAACGTTTTCATTTTCCATCAAAATGCCAACAAGATACCATCAACAGTGTGGCCATAGCACTATTGATGGCGACAATTTGACTTAGACTATGACTAACCTGAAAGACTGAAGATATTTATAACTAGTTATTGGCGAAATCTTGTAAACGCCATTAAAAAAAAAATGATTTTCAAGACGAACGAATAGAACTATTCATCATACCATCAGGAAACATATTTCATCACCATCAACACAGCCCATATATGTCTCACTGTTGGGCTCGGGCCCTCCTCCTTAATGGGAGGGAAATTAACTTACTATACCGCGCTGGTCAGACGTGTTGTTATAGGGTTTTGTTTCGAGTTTTCCTTCTTTTGCATAGATGTTATATGTGTTTTATATCCCTTAATCGTCTCTTACGATCACCTATGGGTAAGATAGGGGGTGGTGAATTGTATTCTTACTTCGTCACCACATGGATAGATAAACATATTTACCTAGGACCATATTCCAACTCCATCATTATATCAGCTTCATTTTATAATAATATTGCATTGGTATATTAGATGACCAACATATTGAATTAAGAATGACTTTACTTGTTATATTTTGCTCATCAAGCCCTTTCAATTAATACCAATATCATAGGCATTACTCTAGAAATTATCAATGGATATTTTGTGAGATATATTTTTCTAGATTTAGAATAACGTTACCTTATCTATTATATATTACTCATCAAGCCCTTTCATTTGATACCCATATCTGAATGATAAATTACTATTTTGTAACGTTCACCACACTATAATTAAAATAGTGGTATTTCAGTAATCGTGGAGTCTTAGCAGAACCAAATATTTGTACTAAATCACCTTCAGTGAATGTGGGTAAAATATTAATTAAAAAATACCGGGACATAAATGTCTGTATATAAATAAAAGCTTTTAAAATATTCTTATATTTCGCAAAGCATCGCCAGCATTATGATTCCTCTTATTATATTCACCTCTTAAGGAGTAAAACAATGGTAAAATACACACAGATCTTAATAAAACATAAGTGTATTGATATAATTATTTCGCAATTGTCTGGTTCAATTGTTAAACTTTTAAAATCGTTATTGGTAAGGTCATAAATATTTTCCGTTTAATTTTGAACACAGAAGAGGAATAATTTATGGTCCTATCTTTTATATGGTTGTATTGTATCTTTTATATGGTTGTGTGTGTGTGTGTTGTTGTATGTATGGTCCTATCTTTGATATGCCAAAATTTTTATTGGTCTGCTATGAGATCATAGGTTCGAATATGGAATTGAAGAATATTATTTTTTCCATCACATATTCTAAGTTATTTGATTCTCGACTTTAGACTGTACTTGGTATTTAGCAAATATTAATAGGTTTATCTTAGATTACGAAATATTTAAAAAGTTAAGTAGATCATTACTACCCTGCTCTTATCCCAATTACTTATGATTGACGCAATAATTTTTTTTTTCATACAAGCTTATCAAGTGTTTTTCTTATCTGTATCCACTTTTTCCTATCTACATCATGCTTTTTTTTGGTATCCCACTAAAGTCTTTTACATTTAAAACTTTCATTACAATATCACTTTCATACTGTTTCATCACACGTCTAAACCAAATATTACGAGTTGTTTTTTTTGACATTATCTTGCACTAAATAAATAATTCTTTTATTACGTGGGACCTTGCGGATATATAATTATTATCTTGACTGATATACATCCCTCTGCTACGCTCAAGCTTTCTTCATAATGGAAAAAAAAATAACCTACAATACCACGCTGGTAAGATGTGTTCGTATAGACATTTACTTCCAGTTTTTTTTAATATATATTCTAATCATATTAAAGCTTAGAAGTCTCTTAAATCACCTTAGAGTGAAGAGATGGGGTGGTGAATTTTATTCTTACCCTGTTACCACTTTGCGCAGACACAATTTAGACCCAGATTCAGAACAATAATTTAAAGATCTCACATGATATCCTATGTGGAAATTAAACCCCAACAACTGGTAAGGTAGATCGGTATTTTAACCTTGACGCCCTCGGTGTATTCAAAAGTTTCTCATAATCTATAAAGGCTCGACTCCAGCAGATATACATATAGTCAGATTAATTTTATGTATAAAACATAAGTAATCAATGGTAACATCTATTAGGGATATTTTTATATCACTCCAATCACTATTATCATTACTTTAAATAATTTTCTTTTTCACGCATTATTTTCATACTATAAAAACTTGATTGTCACATATGGGATTCAAACCCACACCTCTTGGAAATCCGTTCCAATCGTGCTACTACTTACACCACCGTGAACTGTTGTATGACATTCAATCTTCGCCTATATATTTGTCTTTAAAGGAGATGTGTGCCATCTACCCGACATTGTTTACATATTGTACAGATTTAATACTCTAACTTTGATGTTAGAATTGTACTAAACGATGACACAACCCTGTTATTAAAATTACTGAAATTTAGCATTTAACATGCTTGATTATTTATAAATGATGGTGTGGGTTCGAATCCCATATGTGACAATCACTTTTCGTTCGTAATCAAGTTTTTTTATAAATAATCAAGCATGTTAAATGCTAAATTTCAGTTATTTCTATACTACTACTATTAAATGAGACTATATTCATAAAAAAAACTTAATAGTAAACACTATACGCATTCCAAATCATTACTTCCTCCTGATAGCATTAAATCGGGCAAATACTCGCGCTTGTATTTCTTAAAAAATGTATACAGCCTGTATATACTAGTACAAAAGCAAGGGGGCTGAGGTGCGCGGGTTGAAGAAGGTTTTGATAATGCGCACACATAAACAAATTATATATACAGCGCGTTCAAATCCATAAAACGTAGGGTTGTCGATTTAATTGCATTTTAATATTTTTTATAAAAAAACTAATTAAATATTTTTTACTATAGTATTGTTTTAAAATTGTCATTATAAAAAAGAGTTTTCATAATTCATTGTTATGATTTAGCTATTCGACTCCCATTTCTGGAATTGGACCTCCCTCATAAATTGCTATAAGGCGCGGTCATTTGTTAAAGAGGTTTTTGCCATAATTGCCACGTTTGGTTAAGGACCTATGTATGTATTACCGCCAAGGTGACCAAGGTGGAAAATTGTATTCTAAATTCGTGTTTTAAAATATTTTTTATTTATATATATGTAAATAAAAAAAAAATTGTGGCAGAGTAAGAATACAATTACCCGCTCCCTTTCTTGTGGCTGTCATAAAAGACGACTAAGGGATATAATATGAATATAACATTTATTCAAAAGAAGAAATATTCGACAAAAACCCTATACCTGCCCCTCTGACCAGCGTGGTATAGTAGGTCAATTTCCCTTCTATTGTGAAGCCAACCCAGTAGTGGGAAATATATTAATTGATATGAAAAAAATATTTTTAAAAAAAATGTGGTAGCCCTATCAGATTGCGAGATCAAACCGACTCAGCGTTGCAATTGCGCTGCATTATTGCAAATTTAATGTGACTCGGACCAGCCGTAAGTATGTGATAGCATTGCAAATACCATTAAAGTTATCTGCGACTATTTTATGTACCCTGAATCAGTAAACATCTCTGTTATGCCCATTATAAGACTTCTTTCGTAAATATTTATTTGACGTACATGGAAATACGCTATGTGGTAGTGGCTACGAATACTACCAATCCTTACTTTTCTCGTGGTTTGCAGCAGACGACTAAGAGCCTTATAAAGACCTGGGCCAACTACATCTGATGCCGTTTGGTCAAGAATTACATTCACAAGGAGAGTTGGCCTGTGGCAAGCGGCCGGTTATAAAACTTTTGCCAATAACTTTTACAATATGTACTATGAAAGAAGAGTAGATATTGTATCAACCCCATTTAGGGATAAGAGTAGGAGAATGATAATTTTTTAATGCTATTGGTGGTAAAAGAGCAAGCAACGCACTTGGTGGTAGGTATTACTGCCGCCCATAGACCCTTGGGGGGGACCCAGGGGTATAGCTTCACTGCTGCCTGCCAACAATCAAAAAACCCACCCAAAAAGATGAGCTACTGGTTTTTCATTTTCTGCCAAAATAATTTAGCCCTCAACCCCATCGAAATAATTCGTAAAAAAAAACAATTTACTGGGTGATTATCACAGTAATTGCAATTAGAAGTCTCGTGATAAAATCGTAACACGTACTACGATCGTTAAGGCTTGTTAAATGTAGCGATTATGCCATCATACTTCAAAAGGTGACCATATCATGAGGATAATCATATATTTTCAAATGTTTTCAGAGACTGAATTTATGTGTTCTAATAACGTGGTTGTCTAAATAGTCATATCCCATACAAAGGTTCAAAGATTAGATTTCCACATAGGATATTTCCTTGCGTAACACATTGTGATTGTTCCGAATCTAGTTGAAATTCCCATTTATTTTATTTATAGTATTTGATATAAGTATTTATCCCACAGTAAGCGTTCAATCGAAAAATAAAATATATATATAAAATAATAGATGATCCTCTGTAGAGTCAGTGTACAACAATGATTTTACATAATAACGTCATAAGAAAAAAATCATGTAAAATAGCATAGTTTTATGAAATGAACAAACATAAACAATGGAAACCATATTAACTTTTCACTCCATTTTATAAACAATTCACTTAAACTTATTTAAATGCCCTCTCTATCACTTGCTCTGCGCTTTTGCTTCCACGCTAGGCTTACGCATAACGTGACACTTTTATATGTGTACAGCCAGCGTCCATCAATTTTCAAGACATTATCACATCAATAAAAACGACAAAATAATATGAGACATAATTTGATTGTCATACAATATGCTCATACTTGTCTAAATGGTAAGTCGTTTAGAAGAAAATTCCAATAGGTCTGAGTTCGAGTGCTGCGTACAACAATATTTTTTTGCTCGTCAATAAGTTTAATTTATAAATACATAAAAAATATATGTTGGAGTTTTTAGGTATTAAACAACCACATTATCCATTACAAGGTATATAAGTTAAGAATATGTTAATATATGTTACCAGTGCTTATTTCTATATAGGATTCGAAAAAAAATAGCTAAGAGATCACCAGGTACCAGTATGCTTCTGAGAAGTGTTCTCTCTTACACCAATTACTTGGGGTCGAGGCGATATCCTCTGCCATATAGTCCTATAAGACGTCATCTCTGTGGACACTCTTTCTAGGCCCCCTTGGTCTCTCCTTACTTCTAAAGCTTTTAACATTCATACTTAAAACTTGCCTCACAATATTTCATCTCGTCTCATCACATATGACTGTGTCAAGAGTTCTCTCTTTAACTTTACCGTCATTGCCGCAATTTCTAAAATTTCTTTAATAAAATGCATATATGTAGCATAATCGGTGTTAACCAATTATATTCAACCATATCATTATTATTGTGAGGGACTTTACTTTGGATAGATTTATTTTCAGCGGTAAGTTTCGATAGACAGTTAGATGAATGAAATAGTGTAGAACTTTTTATAAAAAAAACTTGATTACGAGCGAATAGGATTCGAACCTATTGAAAATCCGTTCCAATCGCGCTACCACTTACACCAACAAGAGCTAGTGTAGAACTTAACATAAATATAGCTTAAAAATAACCAGAGAATTCATAAAATTCAGAATTAACTGACTTGTGCAACTTAAGATTCCTAGGCGTGTTTTTTGTGTTATTCTAGCAGTCTAGACTAACCCAGTAATCTTTTATTTAGGCAAATAACCTAGTACATCATTGTAGCTATGAGAAATTATTGGCAAACATTCATATAGTTCAGAATATTCGAGCTAGACTTTGTACGATCTTATCATTACAACAGTGAAATAAGAATATAATACAAATGATAAAACTGTTATCACAATTGCTCCAGTTAGTGATACCATATTATCTATATATAGCATATTATCTATACACAGTGTTCATCTTAAAAGATAGTTTAAGATAATTTAATATACTATATATTTTCTTAAAAAATAATACATACGGATAATCCGAACCTCAATTATATTGCAGTATTTGAAAAAGGATATAAGCATATTTTTACCCTAATATTTACGAAAAGTCAATAATATGAAGCAAAATATTCAATTTAAATCAATACTGAATATATTTTATTAGCACATATACAATGTGCACTTGTGTGAAATTTAAAACACGTGTTGTGAATGTAGAAACTAGAAAGAGGTTATATTTCTATCTTATTGGTAGCCTGTTATTTATGTGTTACAGTGATGCGCATGCATCTTAAAATTTAACTTTCATATTTTTTTTGTAACCCGCCTAAATAGGTATAATTTCAAAAAGTTCGATAAAAGCTCTCCTAATGATAAACTAGCCCATAAGCACTAAAGTCTTAGAAACATCAGTTAAATAAAATACAAACGCGATATAAACTGTAAAAATGGTTTATATTTTAAAATATTTTATCGTTTAAGGTCTGAGGTCAGATGATAGGCCACCGAAGACAAAGACCGAGTTCCGGAGGTCCGCTCGATCGGCGAAGAATGGCGCATTGCCGGGCCACCTCTTCTGTCGCCCTGGATAGATCTGTCGGAGTGTGACCAGATCCTATAATCCACGGCAACAAAAAATGTCAGATGATAGTCGCTTCTTTTCACAAAAATTTACATGATTTTTTCTGACTAGCACATGCTGATAGCACATATGTTTAAACTAGAAAGTTGATCCTATACATCCTTACACCCACATACACTCCTACACTTAAACAACCAGACACCCACAAACACAATCAATAGACTGAGTAATTATATAATATAATGTAATTTAAAGTCGTAAAAAGCGAGACATATCAAAGAAATATATTAAAAATTGTATATTTTAAAATTATCTACAAAAAATTCAAAGAAGGAAAATGATCTTTAAAGAATAATACATTTATTAGTGGTAGGCACCACGCTACTGAAAGTTCTCTGTCTACAGCTGGGGGCCGTTCCGTCCGAAGAGGTAGTAACACTCTCGCAGAAGATCGACGTCTGAGTAATGGCTGTATGTTATTACGCTTCTTTCGCTGAACGAGAGAGCCGAAAGCCCAACTGGATGGGTTTCGGGTTTGTATTGGTAGGCAGCGACTTAGCAATACCCTTGGTAATGCAAAGGTTTATGGATGGCAGTTACAATTACCATTAGATGTGCTGCTTGCTCATTTGCCACCATTAACAATTTAAAAAAAAAATCTACCGAAATCATGTTTATTTTTTTTATATATTACTAAAAATATAAGATATTAGGGTTATTTAAAGATTATTTTAAATAATACAGTATTATTTTTTATCCAATTAAATATATATAGTGCATTTAATATAAATTAAAATATTCTTAAACATCGTATCATTAAAATAAATATCTTAGAAGGTATCAGTATCATTGAAAATGCGGGCTTAGAACGACTGAAAACCAAAGCCAAGCGTGGTCAGGGCTCTAAATTATTTACATACATAACCTCATACCTGTTTTCCAGAGGGGTAGACAGAGACTACGGGTTGCCACAAACCACGATCCTAGCTTACTTCCATCGCTTCATTCATCTAGATTAAGTATGAATAAAGTATTACAGAAAATTTACAAAAAGTTAAGAATTATCTCGAACACGTCAGATTTAAAAATTTTAATAAATGCATTACAAGTAGTCCTTTCCTTTAAGAGCTACAATACCAAAGATACTTATAACACCTCTCCTGAGGATCAGGGTTAATAAGTATATAATCAAACCGACTGACAACTAAGAAACAAAAAGTATAATAAAAATGAAGTAACGAAAACTATAGTACTATGTCTCTTGTCTTGTCTATCTATGATGTAAACAGCTCTTGTTAGTATAAGACGTCTGAACGACGGATCTGCGAACTAGGCACGAATAGGCATTGTGTATTCAATTATCCGTTGGCAGATCAGACAAAGTCAATGTCAACTTGAAAGAGAAAAAATCTTTTACGAAATATATTATTTTTGTTTATTTATACGCTGTGTTAATCCGAAATATTTGTAAGTCAGAATTAAAGTGTTTATATGAAATATAAATTGTGTTTAATGTAAGTATATATAAACGTATAAATTCGTCAAAAGAAAATTGAACGACGCAATTCAAACAGCTGCCTTTTATTTGATTAAGTCAATTTCGTTTACAAGTCTAGACGTTTACTGTTAAAATATTTCACATGTTAAAAGATTGCTGATATATGTAGATATTTCATTTAGTTTGTTTTGATATTATTTTTATACATACATATCATCACGCCTTGTCCTTTCCAGGGTAGGCAGAGAAAACAGAGTGCTAGAGAACTCTATCCTTGCATACTTCACTCGCTCCTCAACATTCATAATTCTCTTCATACACGCTTCTCTTCATTCGGAGACTCTTGAGTCCAACTTCCAAGTACATGACCGATCTGGTCTAGGTAGGTTAGTCTCGGTCTCCCCCGGTACCTACATCCTTCCACTTTCGCATTGTATATCTTCTTAACCAGACATTCATTCGGTATTCTTTCCATTTTAGTTTTATGATAAGGATTTTTCATTTTTCATGCTATGTATTGACGGTTTCGAAACGAAACTTTAAATTGTTCGTGTGGTGACAAAAGACGATTAAGCGCTTTATATCAATAGGCAAAATTCTCCTGATGCCATTTGGTCAACAATTATATTCCTAAAGAGAGCTAACGTCAGGTAGGCGGCCGGTCATAATATTTTATCTATTTTCAATAACTTTTACAGTAAGCATGAGTATATATTGCATCGACCAGATGTTATTAGGATTAGAACAGGATAATGATTATTAAACAATAAACTACTTAATAATAACTGACGAAAACATTTCGTTTTTAGTGGGTAGATACAAATCTCTGTAATAACGATGATTTGTTTAATGTTAGATACCTTAGTCCTCCCGTGACTATGACCGCTGAAGTTTTCAAAACATGGGGAAATAAAATATCAACTACAAACGCAATAGAAGCCGTAAAAATAGTTTTGTTTCTTATAATCTAATACTCGCATCAGAAATCAGAAGAGTTTGTAGTGCGTCATCGCAGGTTATTGACATAAGAGCCGCAGAAGGCTGATAATGATTTCCTATAATTAGGCGAGTATTACACAAAACAAAACCATCTTCATCATATAGCCTTCATGATATTTCCGTAACTAATCAAATGCATTCATGTAGGTCACCCGGTACCCGGTGCTTGTTATCAGTAACCTCAACAAGACAATCTGAATATTCCAATGTAAAAACATCTTAAAAAATCGGTCAAGTGCGAGTTGTACTCGTTTATGAAGGGTTCCGTAAAACTAAAAAAATATGTGATGTAACTAAAAATTTAAGGTTTTCGGAATTTTTCCTTTCGGAAATTTGCGGCATAAACGCCTGTATCTTTTGATTTCATTGGCTTAGAAGTTTAATTTTATCACAACTTTAAGGAATAATAGACTTGAGTATTTGATAAAAATTTCAGCTTGATACGTCCAGGCGTTCCCGAGAAAAAGGGTCTTGACTGACAGACAGACGGACAGACGGACGGACGGACAACAAAGTGATCCTATAAGGGTTCCGTTTTTTCCTGTTGAGGTACGGAACCCTAAAAACAGCTTATACATCTGTACAGTTTTATTTGAATATCTTATTATACAAATTACTAAAGACAAAATTTGTTATAATATTTTATTAGGTTTTTCTTTGTGAAAGTAATAAATTTTGTTTCGTAGACATTTTGGTAAGGAATATAAATAACATGTTTGATGTATGGTTTTAACCAAAATTATCATTTAATATTAGTGTAAAAAGATTTTTTTTTAAAGTAACTAACTACGACTTATTTAGGTAGTCTTTACTTTTTTGAGGACAGACTTTGGGCTGGTTATACCTCGGCTAACGGTAAAGACAGCTTACAATCTTACAATCTGCTATAGTGTAACTCTTTATCGCCATTAAGGGTACTAAGCATTATCTTCGATCATCCGAATGACAATATCCAAAATAGTCGTAGGACCACGTTGTGGATAATTCTTTATCTACAGCCGCGGGCCGGACCGTCCGCAGTAGTACCACACTCTCGCAGAAGATCGACGTCTGAGTAATGGTAATTTGCTATTGCGCTTCGTTCCATGAGCTAGAGAGCCGGAAGCCCAACTGGAGTGGGTTTGGGGTTTATATTAAGCAGCGCCCTAGTTATAACCTTGATATTGGAAAGATCCATAGGCGGCAGTGACACTTACCATCAGGTGTGCTGTCTGTTACCATAATCAATAAAAAAAAGCCTGCACTATAATCTCTATATCAGGTTATTATTAATTCGGCTAATATACATCTCCCTGGTGGGTTCGAGCTTCCTCTTTAATAGGAGAAAATTGTCCTATAATACCTATTAAAAGGAATTGGTAGGGTTTTATTTCGAATTTTTAATAGATTTTTTATGCATATTATATTATTTTATAAATACCCGATTACATATTATATTATTTTGTCCTCTTGTACAACACTCACAATAAAAATAGGGGGTATTGAATATTCTTACTTCGTCTCCACTCGTTAAATTAGGAACATTAGAAATACACAGTTAACAAACATAATATACACCCACACATAGAACAAAAAGTTGTGGGTCACATGAAGGTGTCCTGTGAATGGTAATAGAAACTATGCTAATTTAGTGTTTATAGTTCTCCATATTATGACAGATTAAGAATATGCGTCACCAATCATTATTATTTCCTGTTGAAAGTTTTAAAAGCTTACTGAGTCAGGTGAATGAGCAGAAGTAATTTACTGAGATAATTATAACACGGACCGCGATTACAAACCTTACTCATCATCAAGCATGGTAATTGTGGCATTAACCCCATTAAGGAAGATCTAATCTATGTTTTACACTACATTACGTTAAGTAAATGATTAGATACTCATATTTAACTACTTCATGGTTATTTCTGGCGTGATCGGGTTTCGCATCTGTGATGGCACATTAAATTTAACAGATTTAATTTATTCTAAATGAAACATCTTGCACTAACGCAACAGTCCTCGCATTCCGGTATATATTTCAAACAAATAATTTAATAAACTCTCCGTGTGTTGACGGAGTAAGACTACAATTCACCACCCCCATCCCCGCATTACCCGTGAGTGGTCATAAGGGACGGCTAAGGGATATAAAACGCATATAACATTTATGCAAGAGAAGGAAAGCTCGAAACAATAACCTATACCAACACGTCTGACTAGCGTGGTTATAATAGGTCAATTTCCCTCTTATTATGGGGGAGATTCGAGCCCTTCATTGGGACATATATGAGCTGAGATGATGAATTTAATAACAAACATTACAACCCCAGACACAGAACATCAATTTATGGGTTGCACAAAATACTTTCTTATGTGCACTTCGAACTCACAACTCGCAGGCTAGGTGATAGGTTCTTATACCACTACGTGACTTGTGCCGTCAGCAATTTTATATGTATAATAATTTGACTATAATGATGACTTAGTGGTTGTGATACTGTAAAATACTGGAAGAATTTCATAACTAATATGTAGCGGATATTTAAAACCTCTGTAATAACGATGACATATTGTATGTGAAAGTTCCGCTGTGACCATAAACGTTGTAAAATATTTAAAACATCGGAAAAGTAAAAATCAAACACAAACGCGATAAAATTTGTAGAAATTTTATTTTATATTTGCAATTAGCATTTTTATTTCATAGGACACATTCTTGTAGTTATCCTTTACTTTCGACTATCACGAAAAAGCATGGGGTAGCGAGTCATTGTATTCTGACGCAACCTTCAAGTTCTTACCCACTATCATGTTTCTCAAAGTTGCCGAAAGCAAATTTTACTTTAAATATTACAACTATATATAATTTCTTCATTAAATTAGAATGAAATCCGAAACAGATCAAGGCTATATATAAATTCTATATTAAGAAATTTCTACCCTTTAAGTTTTAAAGGTAAAGTGAAATGTTCACGTGATTTATTACCTGCAAAGTTGCCTGAACTCGCTAACTCGATGTAAAGTTTTTTTCAAAGTCAACAAACTGTGCTAAGAAGTCCCCTTTAGAATAAATTCGACAGGTGACTCTGAAAATAGTTTACAAAGTCATAAATGTGAGTGTTTAAATTACAGGGACCTCAGAATGACTTAGATTTTCATTTGGACCTGTTTAATGACGCTGAGATGTTGGTATATTTTTTATTTATCTTTTTAGATTTCAAAACTTCAATATCTGTATATTTTAGTATAAATAAATAGCTTTCATCCCTCCATACGTCAACTTCTGAGTAATAGCAATGTGCTATTGCGCTTCGTTCGGTGAGTGAGAGAGCCGGCAGTCCAATTGGGTGGGTTTGGGGTTTATATTGGTAGGCAGCGGCCTAGTTATACCCTTGGTATTGCAAAGGTCCATGGGTGGCAGTGACACTTACCATCAGGTGTACTGCTTGCTCGTTTGCCACCATTACCAATAAAAAAAATACTTCTTGACATCCATTATTGCGTTTGTCTCTCTGAAGGCATTAAATGCCATATTTGTTATACTTTCTTTTATGTGGTGATGAAATTAGAATATTTATCACTTCTTGCTATGTGGTAGCGGCTACGAATACTACCAATCCTTATTTTACTCGTGGATGTCGTAAAAGCCGACTGACAGCCTTGTAACGACCTGAGCCAATTCCATCTGATACCGTTTGGTCAACGATTACATTCCTAAGGAGGGTTGACGTTTGGCAGCGGCCGGTCATAAAACTATTACCAATAACTTATACAATATGTACTATGAAATAAGAGTACATAGTGTATAAAACCCAAGTAATTGCGATAGTAGTAGGAGAATGATGATCGATTGAGTTAGAGTCGTGTCTACGTGTGATTACCAAATTGTTCATCGCATTCACATTTTTAAAAAAGAAGTGCTTCCGCATCATACATAAGAAAATATTACATTGTTTTAAAAATTTATCTTTTCAGCTAGAATTGTATTAAGAGCTTTCACAACCAAATAATATATTACTGATTACACTCTTTTTACATAGTATTAGATATGTTAAGCTTGAAAATATATCACCATTTCTTTTATACGATTGTTGTAAAAGATGACTAAGGCTTGTAAGTAAAAAATTCGTCGTTGTAACTTGATATAGAGTTGGCGCAGTATAAATTTGGTCTCTATACTACGAAGGAAGAGCTGCAAAATATATTGCAAGGGCTTTGGCAAAGTTTTACGAGCGGTCCGCCTGATGCCAAGTCTCCTTGGGAATGCAATAAACAGCATAAACATTAAGTCAACACTTTACATTTTACATAAAATCTTTACATCTTAAATATATTCATGATTATCCATACTCATGATGATAATCATGATTAAAGATGCTCATGATACCGAAAAAAAAAATTCCACATGTGACATATATCTACTTCTAAATCTGGATAAAGTTAATCTTTACCCAGATCTAGAAGTAGATATATGTCACATGTGGATTTTGTTTTTTTTTAGACTAATTGAAGATATACTTTTGGACGTTAAATAAAATGAATGAAAACAAATTACATTCTAATCCTTACTAATCCTTTCTTGACTAGCATGGTGAAAGAATTATATAAACTCGACTCTAGAGATCCATACTTAGCCTTTTCAGATATCTGCGCTGTTGAATAAGATTCTCTGTTCTTAGAATAGAATCATAACTATTATTTTGGTGGGCAGTTATGATCTCATTATCGCCATGTTTAGTATAAATTACTAAAAATTAGCATTTAACATGCTTGATTATTTATTAAAACTTGATTACGATCAAAAAATAATTGTCACACATGAGATTCGAACCCACATCTATTGGAAACCCGTTCCAATCGTGCTACTACTTACACCAGCGTGATTTGTCGTATGACATTCAATTTTCATTTTCATATTGTAAACGATGTTGGGTATATGGCACACGTTTCCTTTAAAAATGAAAATACGTGGCGAAAATAAGTGTGGAGTTTGATCTCCATGTGTGACAATCATTTTTCGCTCGTAATCAAGCTTTTTTTTATACATTCTATGGTAGAGCCTATCCAGAGTTACAGAAGTGTTATCATAAATTGTCGATCGTTCTCTCTACTTTTACGGATTCTATCGCGTTTGGATTTGCTTTTTATTTACCCGACGTTTCGAACACTTTACAATGATCGTGGTCACGGGAGGACTAAGACGTCTTACGTCCCATATGTCAATGTTATTACAGAAATTTAAATCTACCCTAGAAGATATTAAATTTTGACCCACATTTTTTAATACAAATTAATGCAAATGCATTGCCAGTACAAAAAGAAAATCCTTACTAATATTATAAATGCGAAAGTAACTCTATCTGTCTGTCGCTCTTTCACGCCAAAACTACTGAACCGATCTAAATAAAAGTTGTGAGGAAGTGTTGTCATTTTTTTTTAAAGCCACAAGCTTGAACCTTACTTTTAGGCTATTGATTAGATATAAATAAATATGACATTAAAATTTTGTAAAAAAATTATCCTTAAGTGGTAAAATAAAAATAGGGGATGAAAAAATTTAGGAAAGTAACCTTTTACGCGAGCAGAAGCTAGTAATTCTATATATAAGCTTTTTTTTTTTTTCAAAATTGTAATACTTGCGTAAACATTAGAAATCATTATGCTCTCTCTAATTTTTGAATAGGCGAACGATATGACTGCTTTGGGTTCGGTGGCCCACCGAAATGGTGTTCAGAATCAAGACTATAATATTCGATATGAAAGGCGACTACAACATCTCTGTAGTTAGTTCATTGTGTATTTTGTCTTTCATCTATATTTCAAGTCTAAAATTTCTGTTATCAATATTTTTAGAATATTTCATACGTTTATGAAAAAAAGTAGATATTTTTACATTAAACTAACTGACTCAATCAATGAGCACAAATCCTAAAAAAATAACTTTTACTCTAGATGTAAATCACAGTGCTATTTAGAAACTTGTATTGTGAACTTAAACCATCCATGGAGCTTCACAAATACATGTAAAAAAATGGTTTAACGAAATACATAAACTCTACAGATAGCGCTACAAATATAATTAAATTTGGGATTACATTAGTGATACTAATACAGATTAAATTCAACTAATTTTTAATTAAATTGAACTGATTAAAATCTAATAAAATAATAATATATGGTATAAATATCAGCTTCAGCTATGACTCAAATATCAGCTTAGAAATAGTCTTGTAGAGGAAAGGCCTACGTAAACCATCTTTGTCGCTCGTAGAACATCACCGTAGCAGACCAATGTAGTAGCTACGCCGTAGCATGGATGATCGTTAGTATTCAGTTCAACAAGCCGCATAACATGATGCTCCACACATATATGTCGGATGTTTACGCGAGTATTACATATTTTAAATAAATGTATTTTTATGTATTCTATTACGTTTTTATTTGATTTTTAATTTGCCTACGTTACAAACACTTTACAGTCCTCCCGTGACCATGTAAAGTGTTCGAAACGTTGGGTAATTAAAAACAAAATACAAACTCGATAGAATCCTTAGAAATAATTAAATAATCTCAATTTATTATCAAAAAATAAACATATTTAAATACGAGTCAAATTTATAATTTTTTAGATTTATAGCTAGTAGTAGCTAATTAAAAAGTTTTAATCAAATTAAAAAAAAGATTACATAAATATATTCATAAAAATATATTAGGTACTTTTTTTTTTTTTTTTTTTGAATGAGAATAATTTTATTAAGAGCTACTTTATTTGCACCAAAGACGATATGAAAGAGCGAAAAGCTCACACTTCACCTAATGGTGGGCAGGGCAGCCCTTGCTTGTAAGCTGTATAAGCAGTAATTACTACAGGCAGCCTACTTGCTATCAAGTGGGCTGCCTGCTCGTTACCATCAAGGTAAAAAAAAATAATCAGATTCTCCTATAGTGATATGTTTGCTATTGCATCACAGAAACGACTTCGAGTCAATTTTCTAAAATAATATGTACTTTCTCATCTATATCATAAATTAAAAATTGTAATATAGGTTATCTCACTGCTAATACAAATGTGAAAGTTTGGATGGACGAATTTTGAAAATGATACACAGATAAGAATACAATTCACTACTGTAAGATAGAGATCTTACCCGTGGGTGGTCGTAAGAGACGACTAGGAGATAAAAACGCATGTAACATCTATGCAAGAGAAGAAAAATTCGAAACAAAATCCTATACCAACACGTCTAACCAGCGTGGCATAGAACATCAATTTCCCTCCCATTACAGAGGAAGCTAGAGCCAACTGTGTGTGTGTCATATATGAGCTGAGATGATGATGAAATAACAGTGCAATTCACCACCCTCTATCTGAAGTCGTAAAAGACGACTAAAGACTATAACATGCTTTTAAATTATGTGCGAGAAGCATAATTTGAAATAAAACCATAGACCAACCCCTCTAAAAAGCTTAGTATAGTAGGTCAATTATTCTTCTATTGTGAACGAGCCCAACAGTGGGAGAGAATAAGCTGAGAAGATGATAATCGTAGAGCTTATAGTCTAAAATAACACACATACCTTTTACCCTTTTTGACAGGCTACTCTCTATTAAAACGCCACCGGAAATCGCTCAAGGCAACGATAGGGTGACCTTATAAGTTACTCTATTAACCTTCACCTTCAATTGAGTGAATCTCCGGGATCGATTCCTTGGCATCTTTGAGTTTTTTTTCGTATCTTAAATTTACTATTTCAAAAGATATATTTGTTTAACATAATCTTCACTAACGCGATTGAAACCGCGAATAAAGCTAGTAATAAATATAATAAAATGTCAAAATAAGCAGATCGTACGACATACGAATACAATTCTAAGATGCGATCGTTAAATCCAGGTCTGACCTGATTATATTGTCTAGACTCATAATTTCCGGATCAATGGTCTAGCTTGTATCACAGTTTCCTAGTAGCATGAATAGGAAAGACATTTCTCTACTTCCTAACTTATGTCCTTAAAAAAAAATCACTCGTCTCTATCATATTTTAACATATTATTTCTTAAATGTGTTTTTTTTTAATTATGAATTATGTTCCATAACACTGCATTAATATTTTTTGTTTTGTTTTTAAAACGATAACACCCTGCACTAAGGAAACTTTACAAACATACATTTAACGGAGACAAACTTCACTCAGACTCGGAACAAGATTTTGTGGATCGCACAAAGTATTGTTCTGCATGGAATCGAACCCATGACACTGGCATGGTAGATTGTTATCTTAACCACTACACCACTGTACAGATACAGGCAACTATTATTTGACACGCGATATTGAAGATATTTTCTTTTCTAATGACGAAAAATAGCCATCATCATCACAACACACATGCCTTTTACTTTTGTGATAGAGCATCCACTGCAGGATGGGAATTGACCTACTATACCGTGCTAATCAGAAGTGTTAACAAGGGATTCGAGTTTTCTATCGTGTTTTCCTTTTTTTTTGCCTATACAAAAAAGAGAAGACAGCTATCTCTTAAGTGAGAGCTATCTCTTAAGAGCATATTAAATAACATACTCAAAAGTTTAAGAACGTATATTTGTTAAAGTACAATAATACTGATATATTTCTAACAAGTTATAAATATATATATATATATATTAATACATACATACATACATACATGCCATCACGCCATGTCCCTTGCAGGGTAGGCAGAGAGAACAGAGTGCCAGAGAACTCTATCCTTGCATACTTCACTCGCTTCCTCAACATTCATAATTCTCTTCATACACGCTCGCCGGTTTCGGAGACTCTTGACTTCACCTTCCTTCAGTACATGATCGATCTGGTCTAGGTAGGTTAGTCTCGGTCTCCCCCGGTACCTACATTCTTTCACTTTCGCATTCTCGCTTCGCATCTTCTTAATCCTCTGTTAATAATGTGAATTATTTTTACTAGTTAATTCATATATCATTTTATACATAAAAAGGCAGTAAAAAAATAATAATATAATCAAACCAGCTGATTTTTTTACTAGCTCTTCTCAGTAGCGTTCCGATACGATTTGGTAGTAGTTAATTGGAATAAATTACTGAAATTAACATTTAATATGCTTGATTATTTATAAAAACCGAATACGAGCGAAAAATGTCACAAGTGGGATTCGAACTCACGCCTATTGAAAATCCAGAAATATGTAAGTGGCAGCACGATTGGGATAGATTTCCAATAGGTGTGGGTTTGAATCCCACTGTCATCGGTGCCGATCTGACGCTGCCGGCTGTCATGAAAGCGATGGTCGACAGCGTCAGGAATTGGGACGCGGTCGCCGCCTTCTCCGAGGCTGTCATCTCGCAGAAGGAGGCGGCGGAACGAGTCCGGGAGGATTCCCGTGACCCGGGCCGCCGCCCGCGGCCAGGGCGGCGCATGCGCGAGTATCTGCGCCTGATGCCGCCCTAACCGAGGCTTCGGGTGATCGGACCGGGGAATTGTCCGGTCACCCGACGTGAGGCCACCGCGTGAGGGCGACGCCTCGACGGCGAAAGCTGTCGGGGCGTCGACGAGAGAGGAACCCGAGAGGGTATATCGCCGGGCGGGCCACCGAAGACAAAGATCGGGTACCGGTGGTCCGCTCGCACGGCAAAGAGAGGTGTTTGCAAGGTGGGTCCATGGGGTTGCGCGCCGCCTCTTCCGTCGCCCCGGGCCGATTTGCCGGGGCGCGACCACATCCATGGTCCCACCTTGCGAAAAAAAAAAAAAAAAGGGTTTGAATCCCACTTGTGACATTTTTCGCTCGTATTCGGTTTTTATAAATAATTGGATTAATTCAAAATGTTAAAATTAACAACATACAATAGGATACTTATACTCTCGCGCGGTTTATATTATATTTATATTATATTGAAAAAAATCGAATTTGAAGTTAATTGGACAGAATTTATAATTGCTTTATTAACCAAACTTAGTCCAGTATCTGTTGAACAGGACATGTGTATAAGTATTGTAGGAATTACTATTTCTCAGCACATATGGAGAAAGTAAGTAAGCATTGAAACATCGTATTCTCACCAAATAATTATACGATACATAAGTAGTTATTACCGCTTACCAATACTTTGATTTGGTGACAGTATTAAAACACAATTCATTACACACGTTACTTTCTCGCGTGTCTCGTAAATTAATCATCATCATTATCACAGCTCATAAATGTCCCGTTCTTGGGCTCGGGCCTCCTCCGTAATGGGAGGGAAATTAACCTACTATACAACGCTGGTCAGACGTATTGTTGTAGGGTTTTTTTAGAGTTTCCTTCTCTCACATAGATGTTATATGCGTTTTATATCCCTTAGTCGTCTCATACGAACACCCACGGACAAGATATGGGGTAGTGAATAGTATTCTTACTCCGTCACCACACGAAAACGTAAATTAATAGTATAAGCAAATCTACTGCAAGAGAATGAAAAATAAAACTAAAGTCCTAAATGACAAATGTGATGTAATTGATTAATTTCTTTCTCTTTATTAAGGAGACACTTTTATATTAATATCAGACACCTAATTAAACCCCACCTGAACCATCCATAATGACCAATGACGGGTATGCAAACCCATAATTTACCCTATTCTTTTTTTTTATAACTTATGGTAGCAAACGAGCAAGTAGCACACCTTGACCCTTGCTATACCAAGGGTACAGCTACGGCGCTGCCTACCATAACCAACACAAACCCACCCAGTTGGGCTTCCGGCTCTCTCGCTCACTCGTCGTTATTCAGGCGTCGGTCTTCTGATCAGTGTGGTACTACCCCAGACCGACCGGCTTGTGGCTGTAGACAGAGAACTGTCAACAGCGTCGTCCTACCACTATTGTATCTCTATGCCGCTATGCGAGCTAACAATTGATATGAAATGCTTGTTTTCGTTAACTTACCTGTCAGGTTAAAATTTCGGTAAATAATTGCATCTCTATTGCTAGCGGAAAGGAGATTTTTGTGTAATAATTGCTCACATACGAGCTAAAGAAAATGAAAGCAAATTTAAAGACGTATTAACATGAAAAATCAAATGTTAGCACAAGTTAATCGTGTGTGATTTATGTGTTCGCTTGCTGACGTCTCGTGTTGTATCGTTATTGTACATATTGTCACATATCAATGGTTTTATACAATGTGAGGGGGAAATAACTGGAACAGTTATGTGACGTATGGGTAAACGTTTATGACGTAAAAATATTAGATGTCTATGTAATAATGTTTGCGAAGCAACTATTTTTTATGGCCTTAAACTCCAGTTTACGGTAATTCAAATTCATTTATTATGTATAAACCAACGACTGCATGTAGCGGAGATGCGAATGTTAAGATGGATGTGTGGTGTGACAAGAATGGATAAAGTAAGAAATGAAAACATTAGAGGAAGTTTGAAAGTTGCACCAGTGTCGGAAAAGTTAAGGAGTGAATGGCTGACATGGTATGGCCATGTGAAGAGGCGGGATGAAAGTAATGTTGCGAGAAAAGTTTTAGGTATGAATGTTGAAGGCTTAAGGGATAAAGGAAGACCAAAGAAAAGATGGATGGACTGCGTGAGGCATAACATGGATAGTGTAGGAGTGACGGCAGAGATGACGTCTGATAGGATCGTATGGAAAAAGATATAGCCATAAGCCATATTGCGTCGACCCCAAGTAATTGGGATAAGAGTAAGTTGATGATGATTAAACCCTGCGAGGGCATACCATGAACTACTAACGCTAACCAAAGTCAAAATTCGTTACACAAAACATGCTACGCTTTACAGGCATGTAAAATCATTATAAAAAAAAAACAATTTACAAAGACAAGGTAATTGCTGAATGAGGAGCTGCTCATAGCCAGTCTGTACTATCGCTTAGATAATCATAGATTTTATATTAACCTTTCTTACAGTCTGTTCTTGACAGCGCTTTTAAATTTATTCACAGGCATGTCACGGATATCTTTTGGTAGTTTATTATAGAAGCGTGTACATTGCCCGATGCTAGGTAGGTAGCGATATGCCTGCCACTGAAGAGAAGGACCGGGTACCGGTGGCCCGTTATCACGGGGTTTGACAGGTACTTGTAGGGCGGGTCTATGGGGTCACGCGGCGTTCTTTCTGTCATTCCGGACGGAAATAACAGAGTGCGGTGAGAGGTGTTGTACACCTATATATTTTTTTAAATGTCACTAGTTTCATCATAAATCGCCACTATTATATTTCCTTATAAGCCAAGATCTACAATGATATTCATAGATGATACTAAGGTTCCCGGGAAACTGGATGATTGCTTAGATATGGATACCGACCTACTGAGCCAAGTGTTGTGGGTTTTATTATTACGCAGGATAATACTTTGCGTGATCCAAAATCTGTTTGTTTTAAGTCTGCGTGTAATTTGTCTGCGTAAATTATATGTTGGTAAAGTCGCTTGAAATATAAGAATTATTTTCTCTTTAGGTGGTGTTTTTAATAAAAAAGAAATAAAAAGAAATGCTTTTGTTTAGGGACCCGCAATTTAATTAGAAAAGTTAAAGGAGTAGTTGTTTCCAACTACCAACCAATCTTTTCAGATTGGTTCTAATTCCCTATTACGCTATCCGGATAAAGACGAAATGAACTGGACCTACAAGTGAGCCTTAAACCTTTGGTATTGCTGAAGTCAATGACTTATAGCTTATACTTACTATCAACTAGTTTAGGCAGAAACAGTGCGCAATTCCTATAAGGTTTGCGCGGATACCGCTATATACTGTAATAAAAAATCTATCACGCTTACCTCACAATAATGACTAACTTAGATCAACTTGTATTAGATTGGCTTTCTTCAAGAAAACTCAGTCCTTTATCTGTGTAGTTCTGAAGTGTTAATACAATAATCACTTTTTTTTTTGCGGAGGAACACGGGAATCTAATTTGAGCTTTCCTTCTTTGATAAAAATCTGATTAGATTAATCAATTTTATAATACTCAGGGACAGGAGAGAGTGATTATTGTGGCCACCGATAACAAATGATCGGGTACCGGTGGCCCGCTCGCACGGCGAAGAGAGGTGTTTGCAGGGTGGGTCCATGGGACTGCGCGCCGCCTCTTCCGTCGCCTCGGACCGATTTGACGGCACACGGTACATTACACAGCACGTCCATAGCCCCATAGACCCACCCTGCAAACACCTCTCTTCTCGCACGGCAAAGTCATCAGTGGCCACAATAATCACTCCCTGCTTTCCCTGAGTATTATAAAATTAATTAAACTAATCAGATTTTTATCAAAAGAGGAAAGCTCAAAATAGATCCTCGTGTTCCGCTTGGTGTAGGAGTTTGTTTTCGCTCATCTTGAGAATGCCCAAGCTTAATGGGATGTATGTGGCTAGATAGTAAAACGAGCAAACAGTACACCTGATGGTAAGTGTCAATGCTGCCCACGGACCTTTGCAATACTAAGGGTATAGCTAGACCGCTGCCTACCAATAAGATTTCCAAACCCAGTTGGGTACACCCATAATTATAAGTTAAGAGACAATTCAGTAGTTGTCAATTCATAAAACTTCAAAGTTGAGAACTCTCAATTAGTTCAATTGTACAAGTAATTAATCAAAAACTGTTTGAATAATAATCTAAAGCATTGAAATACGAATTAATATTAATAATTAATATTTGAATAAACTCCTACATTAAATTTAATTCAATAGAGTTAAAATAAACGTAAAATTTTCAGTTTGAATTTACGTTAAAGGTCTTAACTATTAATAGAATATCTCGTCTTTGAGTTAATTTTAGATATTTAGTTTACAAAATTAATTTTGAAATGTCAAAGGTAAGTAAGTTGTGATGGCCTAATTTTAGAATTTACATATTAGTTATTAAATTATTATATTTTTTTTTTATTGCCGGTGGTGGCAAACGAGCAAGCAGCACACCTGATGGTTAGTGACACTACCGCTCATGGACCTTTGCAATACCAGGGCACAACTAAGCCGCTGCCAACCGTGAAGAAAGAGCTTTTCTTAAACCTCGTTTAAAAAAGGACATATCATAGCGCTCGGGAAACACGGCAGCAGGTAGTTCATTCCAGATCTTGCACGTACGTGGTAGAAATGATCGCTGAAAATGTACAGTAGATGTCCTTATCGTTTCCAGGTGAAATGGATGAACCCTGCTGCCGTGTCGAGTGGTACGATGACAAAATAGTGACGGTGGTACCAAGTCAAGTAGTTCCTCAGAGCACTCCCCGTGAAAGAGCCTGTAGAGTACACAGAGAGACCCAAAGTCTCTTCGGCTCCCCAATGACTCCAGTTTTTCCGTGAGATTGGGATCACTGAGGATTCGAACAGCACGTCTTTGCAGGGAGTCAAGTGGGTCTAGCTGATATTTGGGCGCGCCTGCCCAGAGATGTGAGCAGTACTCCACATGAGGCGGACTTGTGCCTTATATAGCACAAGACGTTGTCTCGGTGTGAAGTACCACCTGGCTCTGTTTAGGACGCCCAGCTTTCTACTTGCCAATTTGGCTTTATCCTCCAAATGACTCCCAAACTGGTCCATGACAAACGGGTCCATTTTTGCAGTGAACGCGCAAACTTGTGTCTTAGTGGGATTGAACTGGAATAAGTTCCGTTCACCCCATTTCGAGGCTCGCCCCAGAGAGCGCTCGACTTGAGACACAAGTTGAGTCCTTCTTTCTTGTAATATACTCCGAGGGATATTCTGATGCTCGGTATACCGCTCGTCACTCGTGCTGTCATCCGCATAGCAATGCATATTCTCTATAGAGAGCATGTCATTAATATGCAGGATAAACAGCGTCGGGGAGAGCACCGAGCCCTGTGGTATACCAGCGTTTATTTATTTTGTGTGTGTTTTTAGCTGTTAGCCGCAGATGGCTTTGACAGCTTTCGCGGACCATGGGTGAGCGCTGAGGGCTCTCGACCCGATTGAGGTAAGCTAAGCGACATCGCCCAAGGGCTCCCCCTTTGGGAAACGGACCTCGGCTTGGGGCGTCGCTGGTGGCAAAGTGGGCGTGCCCACGTTTGGATTTATGATTTTTGCGCGTCGCGATTTCGCACCTCGACGGCGAGGACGAAACTGCGGATATTTATGTGTAATGGCCTCGCGGGCCGTGTAAGCTCTTAATTGAGCGAGTGTGATATCGTCGTCGTCATCGTCGATGACGTGCCGCAGACGTCGGATTTTTTAATTACGAGAGGGCGTGTAGGAAGCCGCCCCAACCACTAGTGGGTTGAGATCTGTCATGGCAGAGTCAAAGTAGCTCTGGGAGCATAGTTTCATAAATTGCCTGATGGTCGATAGTTCGAGGTCGACATGGAGATCGACGTTTCGTATGAACCACGGTGCTCCCGTAGCTCGGTGCATGAATCTATTTTGAAGTGTCTGTAGTCTGTGGATCCTGTGTGCCTTAACATGCGCGAAGACTACGCTAGCATAGGTCATGATTAGCCGTATGCAAGCGGTGTATAATCGGACCTTGCTGCTCAAGGTTAATTTAGACCTTTTTTTTTTTGGCGGCGGGCTACGGTACGTCAAACCCCGCTATTCCATCCGGGGCGACAGGAAAAGCGGCGCAAGGCCCCGTAGACCCGCCCTACAATATACCTCTCGACGCCGTGCGGGTGGGTCACTGGTACGCGGTCTGTTTCTTCAGTGGCCAAGGTTAATTTAGACCTAGCATTTATTAAACTATGGAGGCGTCCCATCACGAAAGCCGCACGCTCGTGGACTTTCGTTATGTGAGGGATGAAGCTGAGTCGGTCGTCAAGAGTTACACCTAGATATTTAGCTTGCCTGCTCCAAGTAACAGGCTTGTTAAACATTTTATGGGGCGGAATGCTATCGATAGAGTAGGTACGGACATTTCGACGTGTGAACATGACCACCTGACTCTTATCGGGGTTGATTTCTATTCTCCATTTCCTAAACCAATTGGCTTGGGCGGTAACCGCTGTTTGGAGAGTCTTTGCTACTGTTGTCGGGATCTTACCTGCACAGAAAAGTGCGGTGTCGTCAGCGTAAAGCGCTTTATGAACTCTATTAAATTTTGGCATATCGCTAGCGTATAGCGTAAATAGAAAAGGGGAGAGGACCGAGCCCTGTGGGACACCGGCCTTGATAGGGTGGGAGGTAGACAACGACCCTTCCACCTTATAGCGAAAGCTGCGATGACTTAAGTAGTCATGTATGATTAAAATTAGATAGTCGGGGATCTTAAGACAATAAAGGTTGTAAATCAGGCCCTCGTGCCACGCTTTATCGAATGCCTTCGCTACATCTAGGAAAATTACAGCCGTGGATCTGTTCATAATGGATTGACCACTTATGTATTCTACTACTCTGTGAACTTGCTGCACACAACTGTGCCCAGCACAAAAGCCAAATTGCGCATCTGGGATGAGGTTGTTAGCCTCGGCGAATGTTCTTAGTCTACTGAGGACTATACGTTCGTAAATTTTGCCTAACACTCTCAGTAGACTTATCGGGCGGTTACACCAGCGTTAATGGTCATGGTATCGGAGCAAAAGCCATCGACGACGACTTTTATACTTCGACCATCCAGGAAGCGATCCATTTACAGAGTCCCTCGGGGATTCCATAAGAAGGTAGCTTCAATGGAAGTGCCCCGTGCCAGACCCTATCGAACGCCTTTGCGATATCTAGGCTGAATGCTAGCGCCTCATCCTTGCCCTCCAAAGCCTCTGCCCAACGGTGTGTGTGTGTGTGTGTGTGTTGGCCGGCGGTGACCATTTCCACCGGGTCTCCCTGTACCCCATGTCAGCCTCTCACGCTCATTACTCCAACCAAGACTTCACCACCGCAAGTTTCAGGCACCACCTGAACCCACCACACGTAAACACACCCAGAAAGTTGGGCTTCCGGCTCCCCCGCTCACCAAACGAAGCGCAACAGCACATTGCCACTGCTCAAACGTCGATTTTCTGCGGGAGTGTAGTACTACCCCGGACGGACCGGCCCGCGGCTGTAGACAGAGAACTGTCAACAGCGTGGTCCTACCACAGTAAAAATAGTTGTCTGTATATTAATCTAAAACTAATTAAAATTTTAGTTATTATTTATAATAATTTTAATAATCTTCAAAATTAGAATAAGAGGTCTATAATTTACTAGAAAATTTTAGAATTTATATTCTAATTTATATTACTATGTTTTATATCCATGACTAAATATTCTTAGTATTAATATCATCCCATATAAATTTTATTCATGATCTGATAATAATTTCTATAACAAGTTTATATAGTAAACTTTAAATTTAGTTATTAAATAAGGGTATGAATTTAGTTACTAATAATCAAGTCTCAATCGTTGTGTGATATTTATAATAATGAAAACAGTTTTATATTATTTCAAATAAATTTTCCAGTAATTTTCCATCAACTTATCGACGGCCCATAGTTAGATCATATAAAGAGAATATTACAATCCCCATAATTCACTAGTTAGCGGCTTATTAATCGCAGTTAGCATGATATGTCTTTTTTCTTTTTTTTTTATTGCTAATGGTGGCAAACGAGCAAGCAGCACACCTGATGGTAAGTGTCACTGCCGCCCATAGACCTTTGCAATACCAAGGGTATAACTAGGCCGCTGCCTACCAATATAAATCCCAAAACCACCCAATTGGGCTTCCGGCTCTCTCGATCACCGAACGAAGCGCAATAGCATATTGCCATTACTCATACGTCGATCTTCTGCTCAGTGTGGCACTACCCCGGACGGACCGGCCCGCGGCTGTAGACAGAGAACTGTCAATAGCGTGGTCTTACCGCTATGTTAATATCTGCTAAGTTAGCACTGATGCTTACTTACTTATCTGCTTCCTTATTAGGCTATCATGAGAAATTGAACTGTGATGATGTATTTTTAAGTCATTCATCATTATTTTCATCGTTATATCTCATATAAGTACCATTGTTGCACTCAAGCCTCCG
This sequence comes from Lymantria monacha, assembly GCA_905163515.2. Taxonomy (NCBI): domain Eukaryota; kingdom Metazoa; phylum Arthropoda; class Insecta; order Lepidoptera; family Erebidae; genus Lymantria; species Lymantria monacha. The sequence goes on along the minus strand of LR991107.1, from coordinate 20,029,848 downwards.
CCGCAATAGAAGGGAAATTGCCCTTTTACACCAGGCTGGTCAGACATGTTAAATTTATTTAGAATTTTGAATTGATGTTACTTATATGCATATAAAAATCTCTTTCTTGTCTGGTGACGGAGTAAGAATACTATTCATCACCTCATATTTTACTCGTGGGTGATCGTACGAGACGACTAGGGAATATAAAATGCATATAACATCTATGCGAGAGAAGGAAAACTAGAAACAAAACCCTATACCTACACGTTTGACCAACGCGGTATAGTAGGTTAATTTCCCTCCCATTACGGAGGAAGCCCGAGCTCAACAGTCATTTATGGGCTGTGATGATAATGATGATATAAAATTACTTAGTCTTCTATTGCGACACCCTCGGGCAAGATATGAAGTTGTAAATTATATTCTTACTCCATCACCATACGGATAAATTTAGTTAAATGGATGACTTTCCAGATAAACTTTTTTAATTTTAACTGACTGCTACGAAGCGAACTCGAAAAGGAGGCAACGTAAATGAGTGTTATAACCGATCGGATATTAAAAGGAAAAGGGCAGGAAATGAGGGCTTGTGGGCAACAGCCCCTTAATGGGCAAGTCCTTATAGGGTCCCTTTGTTTAGGGTTAATGAGGTGTCAGCGGCAGGGACAAGCAAAGTGATATAGATGAAGTATTTATGCGTATTGTGTAAAGGGTAATTATTTATTGTTTAAGGAAACGATGTTTTCTTATTGATAAAGAAATATATACGTTATAGGTCTTTTGTTTGATAAGTTGTGGTCTGACTAATCCATGCCCGAATCATCCATAGCGATGAACGAAGGGGACTTCATAGTCAATGCATATCCATCTCTCAGCTAATTTTTACGACTCCCACGGATAAATAAGAGGAGCGTAGCCTTATAATTGTATCAAGGGGCCCTAGGCTACAAAGGTCCCGGAAGTATCTAAGCAAATGATTCTATAATAACGTTTTTGAGTATAATTTCTAAGCTAACGATTTTATTTAAAGATTACATTGCCTTCTATAAGTAATTCTTTGATTTGAAAAACATGTTAGTCTAAATAAAAATCAATTAATAAATATTTTAATTAAATTCGAGTAATTGTGATTTTTTATAAAAATACTTTATACTTCCCTTGAGCCATTCAACACATAGTGTAAACTCTTTATAACGTTGTTCGTTATAAAGTAAACCTTTCTATAACGTAGAAATTTGTTAAATTTGGTTGGTTTAATGCAAAACCCTTGCATTAATTCACTCTTTATAACGCAACAGCCATTCCCTATTACGAAGAAATTTTATCATATTTAGACATCAGCAACATATAGTAGCCAGCGCGGTATAGTAGTTTAATTTCCCTCTCATTACGGAGAAGGCCCGAGCCCAGTTGATATATATATATTGCACAATTTTGATATATTGTATATTGCACAGTTTTGGCAATGATTTTATAATCGCCTCTCTGTCTGACGTCAACCTTTCTTGGGAATATAATTTTTGAAAATAATGTATCAGTTAGAGTTGAAACAAGTCAATATAGAGTTTTTAGTCGTCCTCTACTATTCCCACAGGCAATGTAAAGTTTAATAATGTATGTTGCTGCCAACACACAACTATATAAATTATTGCCAATTAATAATTGCTGTATGATAACTGTTACAAATATTATCAATCCTTATATTGCTCATAGATTTCATAAAAGACGACCATGAACTTTGATAGGACCTGGGCCAACACCTCTGGTCAACAATTACATTCTCAAGGGGGGTCGATATCAAACAGGCGATCACAAAACTATTGCCAATAACTTTTACAATAGGTACCATGGAAGAATCAAAACCAACCCAAGTAATTTAAATTATAATTTAACTCAAGTAAATGTGAGAAAATAATAAAGATGATGATATAGTTTTGATTTATAGAGTTTATTATCGTTTTTTTTTTATTGCTTATGGTGGCAAACGGGCAAGCAGCACACCTGATGGTAAGTGTCACTGCCGCCCATAGATCTTTGCAATACCGACGGTATTGCTAAGCCGCTGCCTACCATTACAAACCCCAAACTCACCCCAGTTGGGCTTTTGGCTCTCTCGCTCACCGAACGAAGTGCAATAGCACATTGCCATTACTCAGATGTCGATCTTCTGCGAGAGTGTGGTACTACCCCGGATGGATCGGCCCGCGGCTGTATACAGAGAATTGTCAACAGTATAGTTCTACCAATAACAAATCGTACTGTCATCATCATCATCATCACAACCCATATATCTCCCACCGTTGGGCTCGGACCTCCTTCGTAATGGGAGGGAAGTTAACCTACTATACCGCGCTGGTCAGACGTGTTGGTATAGGGTTTTGTTTCGAGTTTTCCTTCTCTACTGTATCATTGCAATATATACATAAACTTAGAACAAACTTTCATCCTCACAAACTTTCACATTTATAATATTAGTATAATATTGATTTGTAAGCGTAAACATTGGAAATTAATTAATCTATCGCTTTAGTTCCTTTTTGTAAATATATATAACACGTTGACACAAATATTTGTTTCATGTGAAAATTGAAGTACACAGCCATTGACATGCCCAATCGTTATAGTAATTAATAGGACATTCATTCATTACGCACATAATCTAAGTGATTTTCAAATTACTGAAATTTAGCATTTAAAATGCTTGATTATTTATAAAAACCAGATTTCGAGCGAAAAATGATTGTCACAAGTGGGATTCGTACCCACACCTATTGGAAATCCGTTCCAATCGTATTGTCACTTACACCATCGTGAACTATTGTAGGACATTCAATTCTCGCATCGTATTATATTTTCGTCTTTTAAGGAGACATGTGCCATCTATCCGACTGTGATTTTGTTAAACGGGTCAGTCACTAGACATCTGCTGTATAAACCTACTGTCATCATAAAACATATTGTTTTATATTTAAATAAGAATAATTAATTATTATTAATTATAAGATTACAATAAAAATTAAAAATAAATTAAATAAATAAAAATTAAATTAAATAAAATTAAAAAAAAAAACAAATTTGTTCATAAAATTTTCATCGTCTTTAGTCTTTCGGTGTCCACTGACCTAGACTTGCCAAATAGAACGCCATGTGGTACGGTCATTTATAACTGAAGTTGTGATAATCACCACCCTTGTTAGTTAATCTAATGATCGCAGTAACATATTATACGTTTGCCAAAACTCCACTGCTGCCCATTTTAGTGGTATCACTCAGCTCAGTTTTCAACTACCAGGGGTAAAAAAACCCACGAGTATTAAAGCATATATTATGGCAAGATCATCATTCTCCTACTCTTATCCCAATTACTTGGGGTCGATACAATATGTACTCTTCTTTCATAGTACATATTGTAAAAGTTATTAGTAATAGTTCTCCTTGGGAATGTAATTGTTGACTAAACGGCATCAGATGGAGTTGGCCCAGGTCGTCTTTTACGACATCCACGAGCAAAGTAAGGGTTAGCAGTATTCGTAGTCACTACTACATAGCATTTTATGGCATGATATAATTTCAATATATAAATTAAAAGATATATTTCAATTGGAATTTAAAATGGCCATAGGTTAGCTGAAGAACCGTATTATAGTTAACAGTCCAAATTCGTTTTATTACGACCACATTACGTGTTAACTGCTACATAATGATATATTATCACTTAACTTAGTACGTGAGTTGAACAACTAAGTTAAAAAAGATTTTCATTATTATCGTCATAGATAAATGTCGTAACAGAATGAATCTATTATACCATGCTGGTCTGACAGGTTAGTTTATTTCGAATTATATTTATATATAAAAACTTCACCCGCTTATAAGGTTACTTTCTTAAAGTTGAACTATTATCGCAAGGGAACACATTACCGGGATAAAAATATCCTATATGTTAATCTTGAAAATGCTTGCAAAGAAAACATAAACATAAGTAATTTTACTGGGATAAGAAAAAATGGAAAATATAGCCTTTACAACATTTTTTATGCATTAAAAAGTAGCCTATGTAATTTTTCAGGTGCTAGACTATCCGTGTACCTGTGTGTGTAAATTTCATTTAGATCGGTTCAGTAGTTTTGTTGTGAAAGAGCGACAAACAGACAGAGTTACTTTCGCATTTATAATATTAGTAAGGATATGGTGTAATATATCGACTCTTATGATTGTACATCGAAATTGATTTCACAATACTCCACCAGAAAACTAGATAATTATACCACTACCCATTAAACTTTTATATTTTAATTATTTATATCCGTTGCTTTATTACTATTTTTATTAAATTATTACGTCGTAACGACGATGTAAGAGAGCGAGTAGGTATGAAAGAGAGTATTGGTGTAAAGATGCGAAAGGGAATGCTCCGATGGTTCGGACATGTGGAAAGAATGCTGAACGAACGTCTGGTTAAGAAGATATACAATCCGAAAGTGGAAGGATGTAGATACCGAGGGAGACCGAGACTAACCTACCTAGACCAGATCGGTCAGGTACTGAAGGAAGGTGGAGTCAAGAGTCTCCGAAACCGGCGAGCGTGTATGAAGAGAATTATGAATGTTGAGGAAGCGAGTGAAGTATGCAGAGATAGAGTTATCTGGCACTCTGTTCTCTCTGCCTACCCTGCAAGGGATATGGCGTGATGATATGTATGTATGTATGTATTACTATTTTTATAGATTTATTACAATTTTTCACAACTTTACACACAATTTACACGATTTGACTACTGCAATTGTTTTTGATAAGTTTACCAGAAAGGTATTGCTACTGTGATCCCTCGAGGATTGTCAAATCCTTACGAGAAAATAAGAAGTGAAAATTAGATGACACATTTTTATTTGTCACATGGAAACGATTTAATTGCCAAATATATATAATAATTTGTATTAACTGTTTTATTTAGTTTATTCTATCACTTTTTGATTTTATTAATTTTAATTTGCAGATACAAATTTTATCTGATTCATTCGTTTTATTAGTGTAAGCTACAGGTATTAATTGAGAAATTTTGTGACTTTATATTTTTTGCCACTGAAATTACAATGCTGAAATCTCGGCCTAGAATTTACGGCGTCAATTTTTAATTTATTATTTAGATATTAATTAAATATAAATGTCACTTTTCCATGTACCGACCGAGTAAGAATAAAATTGGAAAGGAAACTCCTTATCGACACTTCTGACCAGCATGGTATAGTAGGTCAATATCCCTCTCATTATGGAAGAAGCTCGAGCCCAACAGTGGGACATACATGAACTGAAATGATAATAACTAAAGATCAATATCGTGAGATAATTTAATTAGTCAAATAATATAATTATAATTCAGTCATATAGATATATCGTATGATAGAGTTTTCACTGTAGATACTCTTATCATGGATATATATGTACTCTAAAAGATATAAATAAGTAATATAACTAAAATAATAGGACATCTCTTCAATCAATTCGTTTTATTCTAGCTCAAATTTCGTTAAGAGACTTCATTACTGTTACAGAAATAAATTTCAAGCTAAATTCTCGTTTTTATTTAAATCATAAATGTTTAATTAAATTCATTATTTAAATGAATTTATTGAGCAATTGTTTTTAATAGATGTAGGTATTTTAAATATAAAATTAGATTTGTTTAATTTATGTTAATATTCATAACTTAGAAAAGACCTCTCTCTATCTAAACGTACTTAGACTCTACTTTAGCCTCTTTATACTGTGCAGGTCAGATGGGTGATTATAATATCAAATATTGCGATTTTTTTCCTTACAGCGATGTTGTTTTAATAGTTTTTGGTCGATTTTTATACTCACTATAATACTCACGTCATATAAATGACTGATAGCCAATATGTGCATACTCTATAACAACTCAGATTTCAAATTTCATGATAATAATTTCTTATATCATAATCTTCAACAAATAATTCAAATCATTCATCATTATATCTTGTCTATTAAAAATATCATTTGACTATCCTTAAATACATAAATCCCTTTAAGAAAGTTAAAAGAAACTGTTATGGGATCATCATCTTATCTCAGCATCATCATCATCATCATCTCAGCTCATATATGTCCCATTGCTGGGCTCCAGCCTCTTCCATATTGGGAGAGAAAAAGACCTACTAAGACCTAAATACCACGCTGATCAGGTGTGTTGGTATAAGGTTTTGTTCCGAGTTTTCCCTTCTCTTATATAGATATATGCATTTTATATCCCTTAGTCGTCTCTTACGATCACCTATGGGTAAGATAGGGGGTGGTGAATTGTATTCTTACTCCGTTACCACACAGAAATATGGGATCATATCAAGCATGAATATAAATTTCAAACAAGAACTGCCTTTCCCTCTATAAAACAGAAATGAGATGATGTACTAAAATATATATAAATATGCCTAACAGCTGATATGACATCGAACAGGTAAAAATAACCTCTTATAATAAAACAATACCGACCGACCATGTGACACCCACGTGTTACTGTATAATATAATACACGTTATAGTGACATAACTATTCAACAGACGGTCAGTCTTGTCAGAGGGTGTAGGCAGGACTCTGTAGGTCATCGAAGGCATCCGGGGCGAGGGGTAACGATGTGCTGTCGCACGCAAATGATACGCGGGCAACGCGAGCCGCATCGATCGGCCATGTGCCGCCTGCCCGCCCGCCGCCCGTCGCCCCGGGCCGCAGTCCCCCCTGCGCGTCGCCGGGCCCCTGCTCCGCCAGACACTAACACCCTCACGCACACCCGCACGCAATATGCATATACATATACACATACACACACAGACACACATACAAACACGAGTACCTAATGTGTTCTACCAAATGATCCGAACAGAATATTAATTCGTCTATGTATATAAAATTGATAGTCATAGCGCCATATTTTTTACTTAGCCTTAGAATTTTAATGCATTTTACTTATGTATATTTGATATAAGGTAATTAGAAGTGATAAAAACCTTATTAATTAAATGTCATTAAGAATCATAAATAGAAAAAAGTGCCTAAATCTGAAAGTATTTTAATTGTTAATAATCATTTCGAATATCCAAATATAAATAATTAAATAAAATTATGTAAAGAATATAAAGAATCAAATATCAAATTAAATATTTAATTTTTTTCAATATATATTTTTTTTTTATATATAATATCATAACGAATTATGATAAATATAATTGTTTAGTTTATGGGAACATTAATTATACAGATTTTATACAAGGAAAAGTGTGCGTGCCGACCCGGTGGGCGGTTAATTGAGCACAGAGCCACGTGGTAGCAATTATTTACATTCAGGTAACCACGTGTTATTGCTAATAGAAAACCGACATAATAATACTAACATATAAACTATACACACAAATAACTACAAATATTAAAATATCTATATAACTACTAGCGAAGCAATGAAGAGGAAACTTAAATTGAAGAAATAAAGATGGTGAATTTACAGACATTGGGTTTAATGTCACTATACATTGGATGTTTTAGAATCTAGACTTTAACATCTAGAAACAAGGTTTAAACTACATTACCACAAGCTAAACCACGTAAAATACACGCAAAGATAGTAGAAGAATCTGAACTTTTAACAAATGTATGGGTTCAATTTATATAATAAATCAATGAGAAATTATAGAAAATTATATTCAAATAATTGGATGATTAAAATGATACATCGCATGTTGCTAATATATTTACCGCTAAAACACACTCAAAATCGCAAGTGCGTTGCGAAATCGCATGCGTTTACTACAGATGACATCAAAATAAAACTAACTAATACAATTTTAGCTACACTAAACATATGTCTAAATAATACAAATTCAATCATGTGTGATGCAGCTACTATAGAAGCATTGCCTAGTGGTAAAAATGCAGCATTTGAGCGTTCCAGCGACGATACCCCAAATCTAGGGCGTGTGATCTGCAGACACACGCCGTCTCAAGATCTCAACTCACATTAGCCACAAACCGGTACAGTCCTAGACAGTCTTATACGGAATGATATATTTGAACTAAAACAAAATGAACACAATCAACAACAACTGGACGGTCGTCTCGTGATGATCGTAAGGTTCCGCGGAGTACTCATTTGGTTAATTCTAGAGCGGCATGAGACGTTCGTCGCGCGCGGGCCCCACGGCTCGACTGTGCGGCGCGGTGCTCGGACCCGCGCGACTCCCGCCCCTCGCACCGCAGCCACCCCGCCACCCCAGTTGCATCCTTCAAATGCTCCCTGATAATCGGGAGAAAACACACGCAGCTGCAATTGGAATGCCGCATCGCACTCTTTTTTTGGCTATGACTCAGCCAGTAATCGCATCAGCCTTCATTGGGCGACTCTTCGACTCCATCGTTTTGAATGACTCCATTTTAAATGCAATTTTATCCAAGAAGCTATCACTAAAATTAATATACGTAAATAATTTACTTAGGAAACTTTTAATATAAATTAAAATATCTTGGTATTCTTAAAAGCCACCCAGTCATCCGTCATCCGTCATGATATAATTTTTTTAATAAAATATAAATGTCCCTTCTGGTACTAATGCACCTTGGAGAAGATTCAGCAGGTTAGTTTAAATCACAATTAAACGCCCTAAATTCTTAATAATTTATAAATAGTAGATTTTTTTTTTTCAACTTTAGAATTTTAATCGTGGATAAGAGATTTCTAGCGTAGGAGGTCAATATTTTGCCAATTACAATATATGCAGTTAGTATCATGTCGAATATCAACTTTGCTTAGACATATCATATATTAGAAGACAATTGAGCATGAATATATATGTTTCATTTTGTCAGACGGCACGTTCTCCGTGTTAAATTATGAGTGGGTTTGTCGAGACGAAGAAAAAAATCATGTTCTGTTTACCCCACGATTGTAACATCTGAAATATCATAAATTTAACCCATAGCGAGATATCTCAATAGTATTTTGCGTCAAATATAAATTCTCTGTCTAAATATATTTATAATAAAAGAATGTGATGATGTAATAAATGTTTTAATATCGAAATCGTAGTGCGCCTTGATAGAGACGTGACCACAAATGATTAATTTTGGCTATTGAATTCATTTTTATTGGCCTTTGAATGGCAGATGACGCTGATGGCAAGTGGTTGCTTTTCATATACCTAAAGCAGTACCAGGTACTCCCTCAAGTCGCTGCCTACCGTGAGGAAAGCTTTTATTAAACCTCGTTTAACGAATAAGATGTCATAGCACACTAAAAACTCCCCAGCAGGTAGTTCGCTTCAGAGTCAGCACATTTGTAGGAGAAATGAAGGCTGAAAGATACAGTCAAAAATAATATCATTTCAAAGTATCATCCTACTGTCGGATTGAGTGGTGCGATAATAGAAAGAGACATTGATCAGCACTTCCCATTAAAGAGTCAAGACACCACGTAAAGGCAGTTCTGGATAAATTTTTTGAAAATGTATGAAGTTGCCTCTTAGAGTTATCAATCAACTCTGGTAGACTGAATGCCTATGCCTTTAGAATGTTATATTACCTTATAGCTAGTATTTTTTGAAAAGTTTTATTACTCTGAATTGGCTGTCTTAGTAAGAAAAGCACGTCGGTATGGTTCAATAGTTTCTGTTATTATTTTTATTTTACTGTTTCTGTATATATTTCAGTACAGTACATAATTACTTGACAGATAGAATAGATTTAATAGAAAATTTGATAGTTTTGCTTTAAAAATCATTGTTTAATAGCACTCGTTCGAATTAGAAAGCTGACCCTAAAAGGTTTAGAACAGAAAATCATGGCAGATAGCTATTTACTTGCATGTAATAATTATCTGAGCAGTCATAAATTAAATTAAGTAAAAAAGCTTTAAGTTGTGCTACGCCGTAGTCAGAGTCTACGCACGCTCTACGCCCCGTAGCAAACTTCTACAAGACTAATGTTGTAGTAATAATTTCAAGAGCAATGATATATCGGTCATTTAAGACTTTAGTGCTATGAATAAAAGTAACTATATGCGCGCATTATCATGGACATGCACAGCCGTTGGTCCAGCCATAATGCTTTGTAAATTTCATGAATGTTAAAAAGGTAATAAATTGGTTGTATTTGGCTCCTATTCTAAACATTACATCATTTGATTTTGTAATGTTTATTTAGAGAAATCTGTGTACATTATATTTAACACTGACATTATCTATAAGTTTTTTTTTGTGTTTAAATGTATAATTTTAATAAAGTAAAGAATGGGCATAGATTAACCAAACAGATCTTCTCCAACTACCGTATCAGACTAGACAAATGAAACAATTAACAATCACAACTGCGGTCCAGAGCTTATCATAAGAGAACTGCTGTCCATCCTCTTGATGATCCTTCTTCTTCTTATTATGTATTGGCAATCAGCTACTTATACGAGCCATTGTTGTCAGTGTAAGTTATAATTTTAGTCTCTTTAGGTTAGTCAAGTAAGTCAAATCGTCACCATCAAAAGTCCTGTGCCACTCTGTTAATAGTGTCTTCTGGGAATTTAGGTGGTAGACAAAGATGTTGTAAAGCACTTTTATATAATATTCACTACATCCCAGCAGTTCCGTCGCATCAAATTATATAAAATGCCATCAAAATTATCTAATATTACATATAACAGGACGTTTTCAGATGCCCGGCAAAAAGCCTGATGATCATTTAGCTGTCTTTTACTAGTCATCATCACAGCCCATATATGTCCCACTGTTGGGCTCCGTAATGGGAGGGAAATTAACCTACTATACCACGCTGGTCAGACGTATTGGTATAAGGTTTTGTTTGGAGTTTTCCTTCTCTTGCATAGATGTTATATGCATTTTATAGCCATTAGTCGTCTTACGATCACCAAAGAGTAAGATAGGGGGTGGTGAATTGTATTCTTACTCCGTCACCACACGGGTACTTTTACGAGTATCCTATATTAATTATAATACTGGATGTCAATTACCTTATAGATGGATCATAATGATAATATGTTTTTTTTTCTTTTTTTTTCATTTTTTTAAACACGCCACCCTGCGCTAAGGAAATAATCCTTGTATTGCGGGGGACTTTACAAACATGCAATTAACGCAGACAAATTACACCCAAACTCAGAACAACACTTTGTGGCTCGCACAAAGTATTGTCCTGCGTGGGAATCGAACCCACGACACTGGCACAGAAGGTCGGTATTTTAACCACTAAGCCATCTGAGCAGTCTATATATACTAGATCTCCGTATGGTATGACTACTAAGAATAGTGATCACCCTTCCGGAGGTATTTTATTGTGGTAGGACCACGCTGTGGTCAGTTCTCTGTCTACAGCCGCGGGCCGGTCCGTCCGGGGTAGTACCACACTCTCGCAGAAGATCGACGTTTGAGTAATAGCAATGTGCTATTGCGCTTCGTTCGGTGAGCGAGAGAGCCGGAAGCCTAACTGGGGTGGGTTCAGGGTTGTATTGGTAGGCAGCGGCCTAGCTATACCATTGGCAAAGGTCCATGGGCGGCAGTGACACTTACCATCAGGTGTGCTGTCTGCTCGTTTGCCGCCATAAGCAATAAAAAAAAAAAAAAAAAAAAAAAAAAAAATCCTAGTAATCAATTAAGGGATATATGTAAAAATATCGTTACGTAAATACATGGACTTACGCCTGTTTCCCATTGGATTAAAAAAAAACTACAGCTTGCCACAACACACGATTCTGATATACCTCTATCGCTTCATTTAAACTCATCACAATTTTCATATTAGCTCTATTTTTATGTGTATTTTGGATATGTCCTTTCGTCAGCACATCACGAATTTTATCCAGCAATGTACGTCAGATCTTTTTAATCCTCTCATTCACATTTGCTTTATATATTTGCTTCGTTAATCTCTTTTCTCTTATACCTGCATTGCTAAACCTCAATAAATATCTTTTCGATGTTTATCAATAAATCTTTATTCGCACACTGCTCTCTCATAACGCTACTAGGAAAAACCTTGTAATAATCCCACCTCACATTCCCACCACTGTAGCTCCTGTAAGCCAGGATCCACAATGGTCTCCATAAAAGACACTGAGGTTTGACCCTCAGGAAGTCCCGGGAAATGCTTTTAATTGTCTTGGGACCCGCAACAAATTTAATTAGAAAAGAAAAACAGGAGGAGTTGAAGAATTTCCACTTCCCTCCTATGCAAAGCGGGAGACATGAAGCAAAATTGGCTAATAGGCCAATAGATAGAAGGATGTACTGACACGTGAAGCGTAGCAGTACAGCACCACGGATATGACAGAGCTTAAGGCGCCTATATGTGAGCTTTAAATTTGATTGCAATAGTAGGTATGACAGAAGCGCCTGAACGCACGGAAATTTTCTCGAGTTGCTACAAGGTCCGTATAATATATAACCCCCGACACGACTTGCAGACTGTCTAACATAAGATCGCGCTCGCTTTGCCAGAGACTGCACTCCCAGAGGATGTGATGGGCTGTTTGTTCAAAAGTGCAATTTGGTGTGGAACATCGACAAAATGGTGAATCTACTAGTTTAAAAAAGAATAATTTACTTCTAAAATTACCATGACCTGTGAGGAATTGTGCTACATAGTGGTCAATCTCTAGCCAAACCTTCTCTAAACGCTCTCGAATAGATGGAAAGAATAGATATAGATGACGGCCCTTCGTTGATGAGTCCCACCTTTCCTGCCATTCGGTCAGGAGCTCCTCGTACACAACGCATTGCGGCGCAAAAAGTCTAGTAATTTTAATACGATCGCGCGGTAAAAGAAAATTGGTGTTCATATTTTCCCTGGTGGAATAATACAATGACGCGCGCCTTTGTATCTCCAAGTCGACCGGAAGTGCACCTGCAAGTAGGTACTGGTAAGGCTTCGGTACTAACTGTTCTATATGCTTTACATAGGAATATTAATGCTAATCGTTGACTTTGGAGTAATTTACACCGTGCCTCGCCTATCGTAGTTCTGTCAGTCCAGGCTGTATGTGGCTGTATATATGATTTTAAGTGTATTAAAACAGATGCCCCAAGTAGACGTTGAAATTCTAGTAAGAGCATAAAAGTTTCGTTTTGCCTTTTCACCCACAGTTTTAATATGTTCAATGAATGAGAATTTTTTTTCTAAGACTAGGCCAAGATAACAAACTGACTCTTTCCTTTTAACTGTCGCATTATTAAATCTTATGCGTGGCGTTGACTGCAAATTACCCTTTAATAAAAGGTGATAGATTTTATGAGGAGCGAAATTTAGCCGATTTCGTGCGTCCCATTTAACTATTAAATTAAGACATGTATCCGCTAATTTCTCAAGTCCGTCTCTAGTGTTCGATTGTATGAGTAGAAGACCGTCGTCAGCGTAGCCGATCAATGAGCAATTTTGAGGTAGAGGGAGCTCAAGAAAGTCATCGAACCCTAAATTCCACAGATATGGGCTTAACACAGATCCTTAAGGACAGCCCATCGTTAATGATTTAGACACAGCATGGTGACCGAGTCTCAGTGTGGTTGAACCTTGAAGTAAGTAAGACTGTATAAGTTGGTAGATGTTTCTGAAGCATCCACGAGCCTTTAGTTTAAGTAGTAACATCGGCCACCAGGCGTTGTCGAAAGCACCTGAGATATCTAGGAAGATGCCTAATACATATTTAAAAACTGATGCCGTAACAGTTTTTCTAACGGCAATAACAAAAACCTTGTAATATCAACATTTATTACTATATTATCCCAAGGATATATATTATCCGGACTGGCTACGGATGGCAAGGAAATGGTACCAGTGGCCGGCCCAATGGTGATGGGGAGGGAATACGGTGGGTTATGGGGCCACGCGCTGCCTTTCCATCGCCCCGGATAGAACGGGCGCCGTGTGTCCGGACCATAGCCTAACCAAAAAAAAACAGGAAAAAAAGGGAATATATTATTATTATTTATTTTTTATTTTCATCAAATCTATTGAACGTTTTACTGTCTGAGAAATAAATATTTATCCCATCCCCACATCTTTATAAATTTTCATATTTATAATATTAGTCATCATCATCATCATCTCAGCTCATATATGTCCCACTCTTGGTCTCGGGCTTCCTCCATAATGGGATGGAAATTGATCTACTATACCACGCTGGTTAGCCGCGTTGATCACCACCATCATCATCCTCATATTCTTATCCCAAATACTTGGGGTCGATACAATATGTACGCTTCTTTCATAGTACATATCGTAAAAATTATTGGCAATAGTTTTATGACCGGCCGCCTGCCAGCCAATCAATCCTCCTTGGGAATGTAGTTGTTGACCAAACGACATCAGATGGAATTGGCCTAGGTCATTATAAGTTGATATAGAGTTTTATTTCGAGTTTTCCTACTCTTGCACAGATGCCATATGCATCTTATATCCCTTAGTAATCTTTTACGATAACCGATATTCCGTTGGTGAGGAAGTAAAATTAATAATAGGTATTAGATTTGTTATAATATAATATTAGTAGGATTCTTAATCATTTCCTACATAGATTGATATATATCAAAAGGAAAAAAGCCCACTAACTAGATGGGTTAGTAAACCCATCTAGTTAGAACTCATCATCATCACCCTGCTCTTATCCCAATTACTTGGGGTCGACGCAATATATCCTTTTCTTCCACTCAATCCTATCCCTTTATATTCATATCATGCTTCACGCAATCCTAGACTAGAACTTTATAGAAGAAAATATATAAATAAAATTCTATTTCTTTTAATCACTTTTAACTTTGCAGTTTTAATAGAATTTTTCTTTAAACATTTCTTACTAGACTGATTTTATTTTTTAGAACAAATTCTTATTAAAAGAACTGGTCAGTAGATGAAGATCAAATTCATATATAAATGAAATAAAAATAAAAAAAATAATAAAAATTAAAAAGTTAATAATTGACAAAAGTTTGCAGAAGACACCATGTTTGATCATTGCGCCAATATAGGCTCCAATAAAAACTTGTGCAGTTTGTGTGTTTTTATATGTAATTGCTTTTCAAAACTTAAAGTTAAAGTTTTTTAGATAGTGATTGTAGCTTCGTACTGTTAGAACGCGGAACTTAGCAGTTATAAAAAAAAATAACTATCAGATTTGCACTAACCTTTTTTTTTTATTGCATATGGTGGCAAATGAGCACGCAGCACACCTGATTGTAAAGCGTCGTTACAAATCCCAAACCCTGGGTGGGGCTTTCTTCACTAAATTTTCATTAAATTACAAAGTAGGGTAAAAGCACCATATATGGACCAGATCTATAATACGGACCACAGACATATCTCAGATAACGTTCGATGAGTCAAGCCCACAGTCACTATACACCAAGATCACCCTTTTCCCATACCGCTGGTTACTTGCAGTGAGGTAACGTGAAGGCATGCAATTTTGTGAGCCATTTTTCGTTTTCGGTACACTTACAGTTTATTTTTTTAGACACATATGGCGTATGGTACACATATGGGTCCATATATGGCGCTCTTACCCTACTTATTAAACAATAAAATTCCTACACACTATCACATCTTTGGCTTACCTTAGTAAAAGTCAGTAACGACTCTATTAATTAATTTAGTGACACTATCAGTCTAGTATCCTTAGTTTAGGCGATACCGGGAGGCAGCAAACAGGTCTATTGCTGGCAGCAATTAACTACAGAACTATACTCTGAATATTTTTTGGTAAATTAAGAGTTATACGTAGTTATTGTTGATCATCCGTGTGGTGACGGAGTAAGAATACAATTTACCACCCCCTAGCTTACTCGTGGATGATTGTAAGAGACGATTAAGGGATATAAAACGTATATAATATCTATGCATGAGAAGAAAAACTCGAAACAAAACCCTATACGTACGTCTGACCAGCGCGGTAGGTTAATTTCTCTCCCATTATGGAGGAGGTCCGAGCCCAGTAGTGGGATATATATGGGCTGTGATGATGATGATGATGACGATGATTGTTGATCTAATTATTTCTAGTGATTATTAATTGATAAATATTGTAATATATCGGCAATGTAAGAATGACACCAAGGCCTTAGTGAAAGAGAAACGTGATAGAGCAAGTATGAGTGCAGAAGATAGGCTGACTAAAAACTTCGAGGGTAACACCAAACTCTTTTGGAGGGAGGTGAAGAAGTCTCGGGGTGGTTGGTCAGCCTTCAGAATGAATAAAATAAGGTCTAAAGGTGGAGACATTCTTACACAAACACAAGACGTGTTAAGCCGATGGAGTGAATATTTTGGCGATATGTATGCGGATGCTACGGTTGGCGCCGATGTTGGATGTGGTTTAGTAGATCAACATTCGACAACGGCGTCCTCCGATGGCATCAGTATGGATGAAGTTGAATGGGCGATAAGAAGTTTGAAAAATGGTAAGGCAGCGGGCATTGATATGGTGTCTGCCGAGATGATCAAGCTTGGTGGCTCTTGTGTCTGGGAGGCGTTCCTGTTGCTCCTCAATTTATGTTGGAGCTCGGGAATGGTTCCCAGGGACTGGAATAGCGCAGTCATCGTGCCTTTGTTTAAAAACAAGGGTTCACGTTATGACTGCGCAAATTACAGAGCCATAAGCTTGACCAGTTTGGCAGCAAAAGTGTATGGAAAAATTATTGAAAGGAGAATGAGGATGGTGTCCGATGGTTTACTGTGTGAGACACAAGGAGGTTTCAGGAGTGGAAGGGGATGCATGGATCAAGTGTTCTCTCTGCGCAACATTGTGGAGAAGCATCTGGCTCTAGGTCAGAGGGTTTTTCTGCAGTTTTGTGGATCTGGAGAGAGCATTTGACACGGTTGTACGAAAGGAACTTTGGGACATTTTACCGGAGTATGGTATTAACGGTAAACTGCTACAGGCTGTGCAGTCCAGTTACATGGGCTGTAGAGCCTGTGTGCGGCTGGATGATGGAATGTCGCCTTGGTTTGACGTCAATATCGGCGTTAAGCAGGGGTGCGTTCTGTCAGCCAGGCTGTTTATCATATATCTGGATAAATGTCTCCAAAGGTTGAACGATATGAATGTGGGAGTCCAGATGGGCGACTCAGTGGTCACTGCTCTGCTTTATGCAGATGATGCAGTCCTGCTGGCACAGTCAGCGATTGACCTGCAGACCCTAGTCGACACAATGACAGAAGATTGTAAGAAAAGGGGTCTACGCGTGAATGTGAGCAAAACCAAAATAATGGTCTTTGAAAGAGATAAAACCAGAACAGATGTAAGAGTAACAATAGGTAATGATGTACTAGAGCAAGTGGATGAATTTGTATATCTTGGATGTGGATTTAGCCGAGATGGAAGGTACACCACTGATATAGAGCGAAGAGTGAATGCGGGAAATAGAGTGAACGGAGCGTTGGGGCAACTTCTCGGCAGCCACCACCTCAGCCAGAAGGCACGTGTAGCAATACATAACGCAGTGCTTGTCCCAACATTACTGTATGGAAGCGAGAGTTGGGTATGCAGAAAAGAGTATGATAGTAAAATTAATGCGGTCGAAATGCGATCTCTGCGGAAAATCTGTGGAGTTAGGCTGACCGACCGCATTCGTAACGACGACGTAAGAGAGCGAGTAGGTATGAAAGAGAGTATTGGTGTAAAGATGCGAAAGGGAATGCTCCGATGGTTCGGACATGTGGAAAGAATGCCGAACGAACGCCTGGTTAAGAAGATATACAATGCGAAAGTGGAAGGATGTAGGTACCGAGGGAGACCGAGACTAACCTACCTAGACCAGATCGGTCATGTACTGAAGGAAGGTGGAGTCAAGAGTCTCCGAAACCGGCGAGCGTGTATGAAGAGAATTATGAATGTTGAGGAAGCGAGTGAAGTATGCAGAGATAGAGTTCTCTGGCACTCTGTTCTCTCTGCTTACCCTGCAAGGGATATGGCGTGATGATATGTATGTATGTATTGTAAGTCAGTAATATATTGTTAAGAACAGCGATATAAAAGTACGTATTCTGACTTCGTGTATAGCTTATTAGTTTAAACAGTCGAATCTCATATCGAGTGATTCAGGATATAGAACAATTCCTGTATTTTTTTTATTTATTTATCTTATTAGGACAACAGATTATACTATCCGTTTGGTGACGAGGTAAAAATGTAGTCCAATACCCCCTCTCTTACCCGTGGGTGATTGTAAGAGACGACTAAGGGATATAATACGCATGTAACACCTATGCAAGAGAAGGATAACTCGAAACGAAACCCTATACCCACAAGTCTGACCAGTATACTATAGTAGATCAATGTTCCTATCATTATGGAAAAGCCCAATAGTGGGACATGTACGAGCTGACGTGATGAGGTTACAGTAAGAGAATAAATAATCCTTGTATTGCAAGGGACTTTGAAAACATTTGATTAATGAATAAAAATTAACTTCAAACTCTGAACAACAAAAATTTGTGAATCGCAAAATATTATCCTGCGCGAGTATCGAACCCACGGTAATGGTATTATTGATTAATACCTTAACCCAATACACCATCTGTAAAGATCTATATAAATCCACAAATAATTTTAAAATATCAGCAATTCATAAAAATATGAAGTAATAAATACACAATATTTTGTATTCGATGGTTATAGACTTATATGTATAAATACACGATCTTTTTTTTTTTTTTGCGGTAGGCTACGGTCGGCGCACTCCTCGCACCACTCCGTCCGGGGCGACAGAGAGGCGTAAGCACACCCGCAGCCCACCTGTGACACCTCGCCTTCGTCATTGGACCGACCACCGGAGCAGCGTGAACTTGACGTCAGTGGCCGGCCCGACGGCATACCCCCTGAGGGATACCCTCTTAGAGCGTTAGGGCGGCATCAGGCGCGGATAATCGCGCCTGCGCCGCCCCAGTCACCCGCAACGGCTCGCGGCGCCGAGGAGACGTTCCTCGCGCACGCGCTCCACCGCCTCCTTCCGCGAGACTACTACCTCGCAGAAGGCTGTGACCGCGTCCCAGCTCCTGACGCTGTCAAGCATCGCCCTGGCGATGGTCGGCAGCGTCAGGTCAGCACCGATGACTGCGACGAGTTCACGGCGCTGCCCAAGCAGCACAAACCTCGAGCGTATGCTGCCCCGTATCATCGTCGCAATTGCAGTGGTGGCAGGACGGTATACTCTCCCTCCGGACGACCGTATGCAGGTATTTGGCGAAGCACCCATGCCCAGTCAAAACCTGTACCAGTGGAAAGGAAAGCACCCCGTGCCGCCGTTCTAACCACTGCATCAGCACTGGCCGGAAGGCCTCCATGGTCCGCACACCGAACCGAGGCCTCTCCAGCCGAACTGCCCAATGGGCAATAACGTCTCGGCGGGCATCAACGCGCCAGGCGGTGAGCTCCCTCAGCGAGACCACACCGCCCTCCGCTCGCACCCCCGATACCCGCCGATACAGGTCAGCGAGCATCTCCGCCTCCAGGTCCCACGCGGGAGTCCTGGCCAACAGGCACGCCGCCTCCGTCACTACCGTGCGGTACATGCGTATGGCCCTGACCACCATTGCCCACTATGGTCGCCACAGAAGAGCCCTGAGTCGGACGGTCAGGGACCCCGCCCACACCGGTGCGCCGTACAGGGCCATCGACCGGACGACCCCCGCGTACAGCTGTTGGCACATAGCGCTCCGTCCGCCCATATTCGGCATAAGCCACGATAGGGCGGACGCCGCGCCGACGAGCCTTGGAGCGAGCCTGCGGAAATGCTCCCGAAACCACCATTGCCCGTCGAGCACCAGGTCCAAATATTTCATATGGGCCCGGATGCTGATGTCAACCGAATTGATGGTGACCGAGATGCCGATGGGAGGGCCCATGCGGGGCCCATGGAACAAGAGGGCCTCCGTCTTGTCCAGGGCCACCCTCAACCCCAGCGCCTCGATCCGCCTGACGATCTCCTCGGTGCCGAGAGTCGCCAGGCTTGCTGCCTCCTCCAGCGTCCCACCTCGGGCTGTGACGAGCGCGTCGTCGGCGTAACAGATCGCTCCCAGCCCGGGCGGAAGGCTCCCTCTCAACGCCTAGTCGTAGCCGATGTACCAACGGGTGGGTTCGAGGATCGACCTCTGTGGGACACCGCTCGTCATGGGCGTATAAATACACGATGTAATAATTTCTAATGTTTACGCGAGTATTACACATTTGAAATAAATCTACTTTTACGGATTCTATCGCGTTTGTATATGATTTTTAATTTCCCGTTTCCGTTTCGAACACTTTATAGTGATCATGGTCACGGGAGGGCTGTCCTCCCGTGACTATGATCACACGCGATAGAATCCGTAAAAATTACACTATACGCTGAAAAATAGTTTTATTTTAAAAATACACTATCTTCTTTATTTGGTGTCTTAAAAAAAAAGTATGGAGTATTCAACTTATGTTTTCACAGGCTATCAAAATAATATATGGCCTTCTCATACATTCATTAAATATATAATTTGAAAAAGATTTTATTAATAAAACTTGTGTACTATATCGATATGTTTTGAAACATATTCCTGCTCTTATACCAATTAATTGTGGTTGACGTACTACGCATCTACTTCCAACATACATATTGCAAAGGTTATGGGCAATAGTTTTATGACTCTCCTGAATGACGTCGATCCTCCTTGGAAATCCTATTGTCAGCCAGACGGCATCATGCTATGTGGTCGCGGCTACGAGTACTACCAACCCTTTTTTCTTTGCTTATTTTTTTTTTGAGTGTAATACGGTCGGCACACTCCTCGCACCACTCAGTCCGTGGCGACAGAGGGGCGTAAGCACGCACATCCATAACCCACCCGTAATACCTCGCCTTCGTCAGACCGACCCCTGGAACAGCGTGCACTTGACGTCAGTGGCCAATACTACCAACTCTAACTTTGCTCGTGGATGTTGTAAAAGACGACTAAGAGCCTTATAACGACTAAGACCAATCTATCCATCTGATGCCGTTTGGTCGACAATTACATTCCCAAGGAGGGTTGGCGTCCGGCAGGCGGCTGGTTATAAAACTATTGCCAATAACTTTTACAATATGTACTATGAAAGAAGAGTACATATTGTATCGGCCCCAAGCAATTGGGATAAGAGTAGGAGAATGATGATGATGATGGCCAGACAGCATCAGGTGGAGCTGGCTCAGGTCGATATTAAGCTCCTAATTGTCTTTATGACACTTACGAGCAATGTATGGGTTGGTAGTATTCATAACTGCTACCACACTGCGCGATTAGTTTTGAGTGATACTGTAAATATGTTATATATATATAGGTTTTTTTTTGTTGTAACATGTGTCAAATGACCTCATTCCACAGAATATGTTAATATGTGATAAATTACTACATTATACATACATATCATCACACCATATTCCTTGCAGAGTAGACAGAGAGAATAGAGTGCGAGATAACTCTATCGTTTCATACTTCACTCGCTTCCTCAACATTCATAATTCTCTTCACACACGCTCGCCGGTTTCGGAGACTCTTGAATATTATTACATTATATATTATTTAATTATATATAAAAATCTTTACATTAAACACTGGCGAAATCAAAACTTGAATTAAACTTTAAACTTAAACTTTAGTCATCAAATACCATAACCTAAGTTTGAGTGAAGTATCTTTCAAACATTGTTGAATGCACTGATGACTTAAAGAGAAAAATAAATTTATTATTATTTTATATTATTAGTGGTTTTAAAAAAAACCGAAAGAAAACCTACTTCCAGCAAGAAAACTCAAAAAGTATAATACGATTTATTGACTTTTAAGAGGCGGTTTATTTTATACTACTAAACTTGAGTATAATAATATTAAGCTGTTATTGTGGATCAAATCTTTACAATAAGTGCTTACAATGTCTTATAGCCTTATAGTCTTTATTAGGTAGTCTTTATGTTTTTAATTTTTAAAAAAAAACAAATAAAAACGTGATAAAATACACAAAAATTGATTATTTTCATGCCTACAGGCATATATACTCCAATGAATAGAAATCATTATCTTAATTCCAATGCAAGAATGCTGTAGAAACTTAATAGTTGTAGTTTAATAGCCAAAGTATTAACAGTTTCCCGTCTATAGCCGCGGGCCGGTCCTTACGGAGTAGTAGCGCACTCTCGCAGATAATCGACGTCTGAGTAATAACATTACACTGTTGCGTTTCGTTCGATGAGCGAGAGAGCAGGCAGCCTAACTCACTTGGTGGCTTTTGTCTTATTGATAGGCAGTAGCCTAGCTCAACCCTTGGTAGGTATTGTAAGGATTCATGAGCAAAAGGTAAGTGCAAGTAAGTGCATCGTAAGTGCTCTCGCATGCAAGCAGTACACCTGTACAGCAATAAAAAAGGACCCCAGAAGACTATTCCCGCCTATTCTACTAGTAAATTCTTAATAGAATTTTTACGAATACCATATTAGAAGGATAATAAGACATTGTATTCTTCAACTGTCAGCAAAAGATGAAATTTTAATAAAAATACAAAGTAGGAACTCTCGCAGTTAAATAGACTAAGATAAAATAAAACCAAGATTTATTCAAGCAAATATTGTCACTGGCTCAGTATTGGTCATCCAAAAGTGCATTGATATGATGACATCGATGACGTGTGACGAGTCTCCGGCCGCGACCTTGAGCCATCTTACCTCCCAACCCTCGAGATAACCGGGTAAAATATATTTTAACCCTAAATTAAGTGGTGAGATTTCCTTCAACGGCCCGCGCCGTCGGGTCGCGCCCAACTATCAACGAATACAAAATGACGTAAATACTAAAATATGATTATCAAATATGAATTCTATAATAATGTAGTATGGTCTAGTTTTGTTATTTGTTAATATTTTGGTTGCAGGGGTGTGTAGTGGGCTCGTTCAAAGCGTCCTCTAAGAAAATGGAGACAATACGATTATAGTATCACAGTATATGCAAATATTTCAGAACGAATTATGATATTATTGTTTAAAAAAATAACGCTTGTATGTTTTTTAATATAGTTTATGGGTAATATATATTTTAAAATAACATTAAAATCTACAGAATTATAACAAGTGATTAATTAAGATTATAGACAATAAACAGTATTGAAAATAGTTTCTCTATATAATGTAGTATTGAAAGCAAATTTATTGAAACGACATCTTTGTACGCAAAAATAGTGAACTGGCAGAAATCGTCATGCAACGAAGAAACATTATATAATATTTTCGTCTTTAAGGAGACGTGCGCCATCTACCCGACATTGCTTACACATTGTACAGACTTAATACTCAAACTTTGCAATTAGAATTGTATTAAACGATGACACAACCCTGTTATTCAAATTATTGAAATTTAGCATTTAATATGCTTGATTATTTATAAAAACCCGATTACGAGCGCAAAATGATGATACATGATAAACTAAACTTTAGTAATTTGAATAAACAGTATTTACGTTCCTTCCAAGCAAATATTCCTTTCCTTTTCTTTTTTACTGTCGTTTTCTATTTAATTTTAAATAAATTACCTTTATTTCTAAAATATTTAATAAAATTACTTAATTTAAATCTTTACCTAACATCTTTGCGTTCAAAATTTATAGAAAATATAATATATAAATTAGAGAATGAATTGAATTAAACAGGACTACCCTTTTAGTGTTATAAAATGTAGTTATAAAACTAATAAAAATCTACTTTTTAAAACGCATTTTGAATTGAAAAAATATTATAAGGAACTTCGTTCCTGACGGAGGTCTCCTGACCTCACAATTATGTTTTTACAATCAAATCTCTCGAGAATAGTACTTTTTTACTCGAAATTAAACATATTATATATAGTCTATGGCCTCTTATGTATTCCGCAGAATGTGCATGGGAAATTTGTAAACGATCGATTGAGTAGTTAAGGCGTATAAGCGTAATCAACAAACAATTTACGATCGTACCTCAATTAGAAGGAACCGTGTGTCTGTACACTTGATAAATTTATTAAAAAATGAATAAAGGGCAGTAAGAAAAGCCCAAGAGAACACAAAATATTTTATGATTTTTTTTGTTTGTCTGTATGTCTATGTGCCTGTATGATGTAAGTATGTACAGGCTAATCTCTAAAATTACTGAACAAATTGTTCCGCAGTTTTCATAAATATATTTAGCTCAGATCAGAGCAACATACACATAACTAAGACTAACTTTGTTTAATTAAAATCTGATGTCAAAAAAAAGGTATGGTCATGGTTAAATTTTAAAACTCAACGCTCACCTTGTATGTCACTAGAAGGGTCAATTCGAGAATATTACGCGGGCGAAGTCATGGACATCAGCTACTTTTGATTATAACTCATCATCTCACTTCATATAAGTCCTGTTGGGCTCGAGTCTCCTCCATAAGGGTAGTGAAGTTGACCTACTATACCACGCTGGTCAGACGTGTTGGCATAGAGTTTTGTTTCGATATTCCTTCTCTTGTTTAAATATTATAAGCTTTTTATATGTATCATATTAGTATCTATTTTTATAGTAGTATTAAATTAACATTATTATGATAACAGGCAGAAAATCTTCAGCGGTATGACCTAACTAAAAATTAAAAAAAATATTTTTACGTGGGTTAAGGTACTGCTTTTCCTCGTAGTGCAGAAGCAGGCCCGTCCTAATATTGAGGCATATATGTGTTAAAGAAGAAGCATCCAAGATATAAACTTTTTTAATTTGGATATAAAGAAAACATATTTTATAGTACTTTTATACTTTTAGAGATCGTTTCGAAAACTATAGAAGCAGTAAATAAAAGATACGAATAACCTTCGTCATATTCTTGTGAGAGTTAATACAAGATCTGAAAACTACTCATATACATCAAACCACCCGAATATTATTAAGTATAATACAATAATTTAGACCATTCTCTCGTCATCTCTTTTACGCTAATGCTTAACGTATCTAACGTCTCTTTCGTAACGAGTGTACAGCCGGATTTCGCGACGGTTTTTTTTTTCGATTTTTCACATTTGCGCTACTAACTGTACTGATTGATAGAAGGGTAGGGGGTTAAGTTTGGGGTGGTTTTATGGAAGGGGAGGGTGGTAGTTGAGTGCAGCCTCCTAGAGATGTCGCTGGACACCATTTAGAGGTTTTTTTAGCTTTATTTTGTTGCTTAGTGGGAATAGAGCTCCAATAAAATACGCATTGCGTATGCGTTTTTAAATATGTCAATGACCAGCTTCTGGGCGGGAGGCCAAGTGGGTGCTTAGTCACTAAAATGATTTTATAGTTTATAGATTTCATAGCCTAAATTGTAAATACTATTTATAAAACCGATTACGAAGTGAAAATACTAATTTTGTACTAAAAATCTAATAATTAAATAATATTATTTTTACAGATTTTATTTCGTTTTATTTTCGTTTATGATATCCCGTTATTCTGGTATAAGAATTCATGGTTAGGGATTGTACCCATATCATGTGGCATATTTTTAACAATATTATTCGGCTTGGCAATGGTCCGTATTATATGCGAAAAGATGTAAGCAATATACTTTATATTGTAAATAAAAGAATTTTCTTATAGCTTCTGATAGTAATTATATTTGTATATATCAAGTATTTCTTTTCAAAACATTTTCTTAATTAATAATTTACCATTTTTTTATACGGGACTTCCACTATTGTAACTCCTGTAAACCAGGATCCACAATGGTTTTTTATCTATAGATGACACCGAGATTTGACCCTCAGACAGTCCCGGGACATGCTTTTAATTGTCTTGAGATCCTCAACAAATTTAAATAGAAAAGGTTAAAGTTGGAAAAAAATATTTCATTTCCCTTCTAGGTAATGCGGATGATAGAAAACTAAATTGACTAGTCAGTCAATAAAGAAAGAAGTAAATAATGCACTTATTTAGAATTTTTTATTAAAAGCTTGACAGCGTATAGCGTAGTGGTTAAAATACTAGCATACCTTTCTATGTATCACGGGTTCTTTTCACACGTAGAGAGTACTATGTGTCATTGAAAAAATTATAGACCTGACTCTGGGTGTAATTTAAGTCCATTATATTTGTCAAATCCACTCTAATCATCTAATAATAGTAGGAACACGCTGTTGATAGTTTTCTGTCAACAGCCGCGGGCCAGTCCGTCCAGGGTAGTACCACACTCTCGCAGAAGATCGATGTCTGAGTAATGGCAATATGCTATTGCGGTTCGTTCGGCGAGCGAGAGAACCGGAAGCCAAACTGGGTGGGTTTGGGGTTTGTATTGGTAGGCAGCGGTCTAGCTATACCCTTGGTAGTGCAAAGGTCCATGGGCAGCAGTAACACTTACCATCAGGTGTGCTGCTTGCTCGTTTGCCATCATAAGCAATAAAAAAAAATTAACAACTCTAAAACCGGGACTTTGCATTAGTGGCAGGTTTGGTCTACAAAAAAATTTGTACTATAAAATATATTCAATTTATATATAAAAAAGCTGAATATCTCATATGAGAAATATATTGTAGAGAAAGCCTAATAGTAGGAATACGAGGGCTGAAGAAAGGGTATAAGAAGAAAAAAGAAAATGATATATTTTAAGCACTATAAAATTATTTTCTAAAAATAACTTATTTACTTATACTACACACTAAGAAAATAACTATCCTTACTAATATTATAAATGCCAAAGTAACTCTGTCTGTCTGTCGCTCTTTCACGCCCAAACTACTGAATCAATCTAAATGAAATTTGGTACACATATAATATAGAGCCTGTTAAAGGACATAGGCTATTTATAAAAACCCGATTACATAGGACATAGGCTATTTTTTAATGAAAAAAAGGGTTG
This sequence comes from Lymantria monacha, assembly GCA_905163515.2. Taxonomy (NCBI): domain Eukaryota; kingdom Metazoa; phylum Arthropoda; class Insecta; order Lepidoptera; family Erebidae; genus Lymantria; species Lymantria monacha. Next base: position 20,002,986 of record LR991107.1, on the reverse strand, counting down.
CAAAGGGGATGAAAAGTTGCAAGGAAGTATCGTCATTTTTAAAGCCAGAAGCTTGAAACTTATTTTTAGGCTATTGATTAGATATAAATAAATATAACATTAGTATGTAAAAATTACACTTAAGGGGTCAAATAAAAGTAGGGGATGAAAAACTGTAGGAAAGTCACCTTTTACGCGGGCAAAGCCGCGGACAGAAGCTAGTTAATAATAATAATATCGTTTTTGACTTTTACGTGAGTATTACACGGTGAGCTTGCGTCAAGCAGGTTCAAGTTCCAGTCCAGGTCTAGGTTCAAGCTGCAAGTTCCTCGCCACCGCCACAGAGACAGTGTGAAACCACTAATAGTATAACGTTTCTCTGCAGTTCTACCTCATTTGAAAGTAGTCACTGACAAGATTGGCTATATCCTGAAACGTGCTTCCATAAACACTTATTTTAAGCCACTGAAGACGATCAAGTAATTTGACCAACAATAATAGTTAAATATTAATTGCCTCCTGAATTTTCTTACCGAATCTTTCTCAGTGTGGTCGCGTTCCGATCTGGTGGTATCTTATTAAATTTGTTAGTTTTTAAACTTACTAGTTTGCCACAATATAATAATTATCATAAATTAAATTTTTAATAATAATTAATCAAAAACAATGTAAAATTTTATATATCTCTAATCATTTTCTTTTTGTACTGGCAACTAATCATTTTCTTTTTGTACTGGCAATGAATTTGTATCAAAAATGTTGGTCAAAATTTATTATAATTAATACTATAGCGGGTAGATATAAATCTATCTAATAACGATGACTTGTTGTACGTGAGACACCTAAGTAAAATATTCGAAACATCGAGAATTTAAAAATCAAATACAAACGCGATTGAATCCTAAAAAAATGTTTTATTTCAAATACTGTAAATTATCTAAACTGACTAATGGTCCGTCCTATAAGGTTAATTTTCAAGTAACACCATTTGAAAATGAACCAAAAAAGAAATATAAAACCCGCAAGTAAACCAGTAGTTTTGTGTGACCAAAGGGTTAAAATACCTATTAAAGGTTTACAACTGTAGCAACGAACATAGCCTTTGCCAACTTTTAACCCAATATATTTATGACTAAAGCTCTTCCAAGTAGTGCGGTTGAAATCTGCTAACCCTCTTTTAGAGTTAAAATAAGTTTTAGATAACTATTGGCAATTTTAAAGTTGTATGATTTAAATTAATAGGTCACATAGAAGTTGTAATTGTTGGACATTTTAAAGAATTTTCACAGCAAGTTTAGAAAATATCATTATTAAACGACACCCAATCATTTATTAGCTAGTTTATGTCTGCTAGTATACATACATACATATCATCACACCATATCCCTTGCAGGGTAGGCACAAAGAACAGAGTGCCAGAGAGCTCTATCCTTGCATAGTTTACTCGCTTCCTCAACATTCATAATCATCATATGGTCTAGGTAGATGAGTCTCGGTCTCCCCCGGTACCTGCATCCTTCCACTTTCGCATTATATATCTTCTTAACCTGACGTTCGTTCGGCATTCTTTCCACATGTCCGAACCATCGGAGCATTCCCTTTTTTAAATATAAAATTATATATATACACTACCGTCCAAAAGTTTGGAAGCAGCAAGGTAAAATCGAATAAAACCAAACTAAGTCATTTAAATTTAAATGTATTGATAAAAAAATAAAGAACAAACAGAAACTAACTTAAACAAAATAAAAAAATAATATACAATGGTAAATTAGATTAAATTTTAGCTTCATCAAAGTGTCCACCTTTCTCCTTTATAATCTTCTCACATATTCTGGGCATTCTATTAATCAATTTTTTAAAATAATCTTTATCTAATTTGTTCCATTCGTTCTCTAATAGCTGCCACAAATGTTCTGAGCTCGTAGGACAACGACTTTTCACCCTCCTGTCAAGTTCATCCCAAACAAGTTCAATGGGAGAAAGATCAGGGGATTGAGATGGCCATTGCATGATGTTTAAAATGTTTTCAGCTTTTTTCTTGTTTAAAAAGTTCTGGCACAATTTAGACGAATGCTTAGGATCATTATCCTGTTGAAAAATGAATCCAGAACCAATGAGACTTAGTCCACTGGGTATGGCAGAATCTTGGAGAATTTTTAAATAGCCTTCCTTGTTTAATTTTCCGGTTATCCTCACAAGATTGCCGGGTTTACTGTTGCCAAAACACCCCCAAACCATGACATTACCACCACCATATTTGATGGTAGGCACTGTACATGCCTCTGAAGCCCTCTCTTCTTTTGACCGGCGTACAAAGACACGTCTATTGGATCCGAAAATCTGAAATTTTGATTCGTCACTCCAAAGGACATTTTCCCATTGTTCTATAGTCCAGTTTTTATGCGCTTTTGCCCATTCTAGTCTATTTTTCTTATGTCGATTTGTTAGTTTGGGTTTTTTAGCAGCAACACATCCTCTTAATCCCGCAGACAGTAAGCGTCTTTTAACAGTAGTTGTTGAAATGGGTGTTTCTCGCGTATCATTCAGAGCTGCAGTGATCTGTGGTGCAGTTAAGCGTCGATTCCGTTTAGAAAGAACTCTAATGAAGTTGTCCTCTTGATTTGTTGTGGATTTGGGCCTACCAGATCTCTTTCTATCTTCATTTTTCCCCGTTTCTTGTTTTCTAGCAAGGGTATAGTGGACACCTTTACAAGAAATTCCGAGCCTTTCTGCGATTTGACGTTCACTGTATCCTTCCTCGCGTAGAGTGCAAATAGCGCTTCGCTGTTCAAGCGTGATTTGCTTGCGTTTTGCCATTTTCAGAAGAAAAAATACGGTCAAAGTAGTAGCCGATATCTTTTGAATACAGACAATGTTAATATCACAACTTTCACGTGCCAATGCTCAAGTGCGACTGAATAAGGTCTAAAAAAGTTAAAACCAGCAAACATTATCAATAAAACTACACCATTGCATAGGATAAAGTAGCCGACGGATTAAGTCATAAAACACGTGTTTCGTCAATATTAAGGAATTCCATAAAACTTGATGAATGTAGGATAATAATCCTTTTGTGTTTGTGTAGACAGTCGTAAAAGGTTGTAAAACTTAAGATTATTGCTAATTTTTACCGCTATTAGTCGGCATTTATTTGTTTTGTTTGAAAACAGGTGTGCTTCCAAACTTTTGGACGGTAGTGTATATATATATATATATATATATATATATATATATATATATATATATATATACAGATATATATATATATATATATATGTACATATATATGTATATATATATGTACATATATATATATATATATATATATATATATATATATATATATATATATATACACATATACATACATACATATCATCACACCATATCCCTTGCAGGGTAGGCAGAGAGGACAGAGTGCCAGAGAACTCTATCTCTGCATACTTCACTCGCTTCCTCAACATTCATAATTCTCTTGATACACGCTCGCCGGTTTCGGAGACTCTTGACTCCACCTTCCTTCAGTACATGACCGATCTGGTCTAGGTAGGTTAGTCTCGGTCTCCCTCGGTACCTACATCCTTCCACTTTCGCATTGTATATCTTCTTAACCAGACGTTCGTTCGGCATTCTTTCCACATGTCTGAACCATCGGAGCATGACCTTTCGCATCTTTACACTAATACTCTCTTTCATACCTACTCGCTCTCTTACGTCGTCGTTATATATATATATATATATATATATATATATATATATATATATATATATATCCGTGTGGTGACGGAGTAAGTATACAATTCACCACCCCCTATCTTAACCGTGGGTGATCGTAAGAGATGGCTAAGAGATATAAAACGCATATAACATCTATGCAAGAGAAGGAACACTTGAAACAAAACCCTATACCAACACGTCTGACCTACATGTACATGTAGTCAATTGCCCTCCCATTATAGAGGAGGCACGAGCCCAGCAGTGAGACATATATGAGCTGTGATGATGATGATATATAAATATTTATAAATTTAATAATATAAAAATGGAGAGGAAGGGCCTTTGGAAAGGAAAGCCTTTGAAAGAGTAAAGGAAGACCAAAGAAAAGATGGATGGATATCCAAACTCAGAAGAACAAGAACAATTTTATAGATAGTACAAAGTATCGCTCTGAGTGAAAAGTGAATACCTTTTAGTATTAGTGATGATACTAATCATTCAGTATTTTTAACCTATTTATAATTAACCGACTTCTAAAAGGAGGAGGTTCTCAATTCGATTGGTATTATTTTTTATGTATGTACATCGATTACACAGACATTTATAATCCGATTTACGTGATTCTTCTTTAGTGTGACGCATAATAGCTGCCATTTGGTACCATAAAATTTAAACATAGTTTGCCTTAGTAGTTTTCTGTTATGAACCTTTTTTTTAATTATGGTCTCGAAAGCGCCTATGTAAAACTACATAGCAAGATGTCGCGACAAGTGGGATTCGCCCCGCTACTAATTATAATGCCCTACCATGTAATTTTGTATTAACTCCATAAATTTCATTTACTGCTGGACGTAAACCTTCCTCATATTTCACCACGTCCATCCTGTGCTGTCCGAATCCAACAACAGTTGATATGGTAGACTATTTCTTAATTAGTATGCCATCCGTGTTGTCGTATTATCAGATTTATGATCATTATTCTATAAATTCTTCAATAATATTTTATTTATTAAATAGTACAAATTCACATCTCCTATCTTACCTGTGGGTGATCGTAAGAGACGACTAAGTGATATAAAATGCATATAACATCTATGTAAGAGAAGGAAAACTCGAAATAAATAATAGGTCAATTTCCCTCCCTAATGGGAGGGCAATTGACCTTACAATTGATGCCAAGGAGGCTCTAACCCAACAGTGGGACATATATGAGCTGAAATGATAAGTAAATTAAATTTAACCGTCGGATAATTTTAACTAATCTAATTATTCTAGTAATTAAATTTACAAGTCAGTCAAAAGCTTACATTTGAGGTCAATGAATTCATATACAAACCCTAAATTAATGTTTCTTAATTTATTAGTTGACGTCAAGTAGAAGTATGCAGTAGGGGTCTCTGATATTCCCAATAGTGAACTTTATGTGAGCGAATTACCAACGCACTACACCCCATTTTGACTATTCATTGGCCGCAATCCAGTTCTACAGAAGTATAGAAAAATAATGGATATGGTATATTATGATTTGATTGACTAGTAAACAATTTTTTTTCTTTCTTTCTTTTTTATTAAAGACACTGCACTAAAGAAATAATCCGCGACAAAAGCGACGGATAAGAGACGACTGCATATAGCGGAGTGATATGTGCTGTGACAAGTATGAATAAAATAAGAAATGAACATAACTATAAGAGGAAATTTGAAAGTTGCGCCAGTGATGGTAAAGTTAAGGAGTGAAAGGTTGACTTGGTATGGAAATGTGATGAGACGGAATGAAAGTAATGTTGTGAGGAAAGTTTTAAGTATGAATGTTGAAGGCTTTAGGGGTAAGGGAAGACCGAAGAAAAGATAAATGGACTACGTGAAACATGACATGGATAGACAAGGAGTGACCACAGAGGTGACGTCTGATAGGGTTGTATGGAAAGAGAAGAAATATTTCGTCGACCCCAAATAAATTGGGAGAAGAGCAAGTTGATAATGACTAAAGAAACAATACTTGTATTAAGGGGGATTTTACAAACATGTAATTAACGCAGACAAATTACACACACACCCAGAAGATCACTTTGTTGATCGCACAAAGTATTGTCCTACGTGGGAATCGAACCAACGGCACTGGCATGGAAGGTCGGTATTTTAACCATTACGCCATCTGTGCAGACAAACTAGTCACTTAGATAGGTTATGTTTATTTTAAAAGGACACTAAATAAACAGATTGCTTCTTTTAAAATAATAATTGAAATAATCTTGATAATACATATTGCCCAATTTTGTTAGAGCCACCTTCGAATTTAGTAAAATTTTGATTATAAGTAATCAATACTGATCTTCCGTTACTACTAGTATACTGTAATCCACTTATATATGTACATAATAGTTGTTGTGTGGTAGCGGCTAAGAATACAACCAACCCTTAATTTGCTCATGGATGTCGTAAAAGACGACTAAGAGCTTTATATAGACCTGGGCCAACTCTACCTGATACCGTTTGGTCAACAATTACATTCCCAAGAAAGATCATGGTCACGGGAGTGGACTCCCGTGACCATGATCACTGTAAAGTGTTCGAAACGTCGGCAAATTAAATATTAAAAGAAAAAGAAGAAAAAAAAGAAATTAAAAATACAAACGCGATAGAATCCGTAAAAGTAGTTTTATTTCAAATGTGTAATACTCGCGTAAACATTAGAAGTCATTATGTTTCCTAAGGAAGATTGAAGTCAAGTAGGTGACAGGTCATAAAATTATTACCAACAACTTGTAGCAATATGTACGATGGAAGCAGAGCACATTATTTTGGGTATTTGGCGAAGTAATTAGGACTAGAGCAGGAGAATGATGATGATGAAGAATAGCAGTGTATAACACACAATACATATTAATATAATTCTATAAAAAAGAAATATAGTATACAAGAAATATAAGATATACAATGCGAAAGTGGAAGGATGTAGGTACCGGGGGAGACCGAGATTAATCTACCTATACCAGATTGGTCACGTACTGAAGGAAGGTGGAGTCAAGAGTCTCCGAAACCGGCGAGCGTGTATGAAGAGAATTATGAATGTTGAGGAAGCGAGTGAAGTATGCAAGGATAGAATTCTCTGGCACTCTGTTCTCTCTGCCTACCCTGCACGAGATATGGCGTAATGATATGTATGTATATATGTAAAAAAGAAATATTTAATTTTACAACGAATGAAGAAGTATAGAAAATTTCTCCAATCGCTCGCCAATTCTGGCAACATGTTCCACCTTGGCTCTGGCAATAGCCTTCTTACTAGATCTGGAAACCGCATTAAATTTTCGCTTCTCCTCTTTGACTTTCGGATCCCGACATTTTTTGGCGCTGTTCCAGGCCTGGCATGCGGACTGCTTCTGGCGTGCAGCCATCCTGCAAGTTTTATTAAACCAAGGGCGGCTACGGCCACCGACGGGTATTTTGGTGTTGGGGATGAATAATTCCATCCCCGTAACAACTGTGTCATTAACACAGTCCGCACAAAAGCCAGGATCCCCAGAGGCGAAGTAAAGCCGCTTCCATGGGTAGGACGCGTAGAATTCGCGAAGCCCGTTCCAATCTGCTGACTTATATTGCCAGACTCTACGAGTCCCAGTCGCTTGAGAGCGATTAGGCCTCACAATAGGGGCACTACTATAGACCAAGCAGTGGTCAGATGACCCAAGAGGGGGCTTCAACCACTATCCGTTATCCGTGCTAGTGTGTAGTCAGCAGAAGATCCAGCAAAGAAGGCTCGTGGTTCCCAATGTCTGGGACACGGGTGGGCTGTGTTACCAGTTGTGAGAGACCATAGGTCGAGACCATATTGAAGAGATGTCTACCCAGGAGGTCAGTGGCTCCGGACCCCAACTACTCTTTATGATGAGCATTGAAGTCTCCAAGGACCACCACCTCCGTTGATGGACACTGCTCCAATATTTTGTCAATCCCCCATTGAACGTTCTCAAATAACTGACGAACACGCACACCCCAGCTTTACGACAGAAGGAGTGCTCCAACTCGTAGCCGGGGTAATTTAGGTACGAACTATCATCCGGGACAAATATCTGCGTCTCCGTTAAAAAGAGCAGTGCAGGCCGCTCCGTCTCGAGATGATGGTGGACGGCGTCGAGATTGCTGTGTAATCCCCTGATGTTGCAAAAATCCACATCGAAAGTAGATAGAGGGACCGCCGCGGCGGTCCCTCTATCTTATATATATATATCTATACTTTCGATGTGCGATTATTGTATTCTACTTTCGATTCTACACGGCGCGCCGTGTAAAATCTTCTCTTTTTGTATTTCCTTTTCATTATGGGTTTGTGTTAAAAAGAAGAAGGGAGTGTGGTTGCTTGCAATGCGGTTCGGTGACGCCAAAAAAAAGGTGTGGGGCTCAGTACATGGTTGAAGGGTGAGTTTTGTGAGCAGCTGACACGAAGCACGGAAGGGCCCCGGGAAGAAAGAAGGACACCGGTTGCCCACTCCGGCACGACGATTCCGCAACGGGATTTTCGCCGGTTGGCGGGACAGCCTCCCAGGGAGGATAATCCTGGGTTCGGCTCCCCTGCTAACCAGCAGGTGGCCGGTGGTGACCATTCCCACCGGGTCTCCCTGTACCCTATGTCAGCCACTCACGCTCAATGCCCCAACCAAAACTTCACCACCACAAATTTCAGGCATCACCATAACCCACCACACGCAAACACACCCAGAAAGTTGGGATCCGGCTCTCACGCTCACCGAACGAAGCACAGCAGCAAAAAGCCACTGCTCAAACGTCGATTCACTGCGAGAGTGTAGTACCTCCCCAGACAGGCCTGCCCACGGCTGTAGACAGAAATCTGTCAACAGTGTGGCCCTACCACAGTAAAGTACACAGTAAAAACTCGAAACAAAACCCTATACCAACACGTCTGACCAGCGCGGTATAGTGGGTTACTTTTCCTCCCATTATGGAGGAGGCCCAAGCCCAATAGTGGAACATATATGGGCTGTGATGATGATGATCATGAAAGGTACAGTCAGTTAGTGCTCATGATGCTTAAAGATTGCTTAATCCTCTGCCGTCAAAGACTACAAAAGCCACTACAATATTAGTTATTAATTATGACACACATTTTTTTTTTTTTTGGTGTGGGTTACGGTCGGCGCACTCCTTGCACCACTCCGTCCGGGGCGACAGAGGGGCGTAAGCACGCATACCCGTAACCCACCCGTGACGTCGCCTTCGTCGTTGGGCCGACCACCGGAGCAGAGTGACTTGACGTCAGTGGTCGGCCCGACGGAATACCCCTGAGGAGTACCTTCTGCTCGACCGACGTCCCACCCTTCGGGTGGGATGTCGGTCTTTCCTCACGCGGTCGGCCTCTCGGCGGGTGACGGACTATTTCCCAGGCATCAGGCGCAGGTAATCGCGCCTGTGCCGCCCCAGTCGCTGGCGGTGGCTCGCGTCGTCGAGGAGACGCTCCTCGCGCACGCGCTCCGCCACCTCCTTCCGCGGGACTACTGCCTCGCAGAAGGTTGCGACAGTGTCCCAGTTCCTGACGCTGTCGAGCATTGCCCCGCCGATGGTCGGCAGCGTCAGGTCAGCACCGATGATTATGACGAGTTCACGAAGCTGCTCTGCCCAAGCGGCACAAACCTCGAGCGTATGCTGCGCCGTGTCCTCGTCGCAATCGCAGTCGTGGCAGGATGGTGTACTCTACCTTCTGACGACCGTGTGCAGGTATTTGGCGAAGCATCCATGCCCCGTCAAAACCTGCACCAGTCGGAAGGAGAGCACCCCGTGCCACCGTTTTAGCCACTGCATCAGCACCGGCCGGAAGGCCTCCACGGTCCGCACACTGAACCGAGGCCTCTCCAGCTGGACTGCCCAACGGGCAATGACGTCTCGGCGGGCGTCGACGCGCCAGGCGGTGTGCTCCCCCAACGAGACCACACCGCCCTCCGCTCGCACCCCCAACATCCGCCGATACAAAGCGGCGAGCATTTCCGCTTCCAGGTCCCATGGAGGGGTCCCAGCCAACAGACACGCTGCCTCCATCGACACCGTGCGGTACCCGCGTATGGCCCTGACCGCCATGGTCCTCTATGCCTCTATCCTCTAGCCATGGTCGCCACAGAAGAGCCCTGAGTCGGACGGTCAGGGATGACCCACATTTGCCCATATTTCCAACAATTATTGCCGCATCCAAACTTTAATTATTTGACGTGATGTTGCATGTCGCCTATATATTCACTGGGGTGCCCGCTATGTAGATTGTCAAAGAAATAATTTTAATTTATGTTGGTCAACATGAATTACAAGCGCCTTTTATTGCACTACTGCTTTATGGTGCAAGGATGTTGGTTTAGTTTAAACAAATATATATAAGATTTGTTTTGTTACATCAGTTTTAGAGTTCCTTAAGTTCAGAGACTTTTTATTTTATTCTTAATGATGTAAAAATCCATTCATTTTTTTAATTACCTTTTGGTTGGATGGTGTGTCTTTTGCAATACCAGGGTATAACTAAATCGCTGCCTATCATAAGAAAAAAGCTTTTTTATACCTCGTTTAAAGAAAAACATGTCAAAGCGCTAAAGAAACATCGCAGTAAGTAATTCATTGTAAAGCGAACACGTAAGTATGGAAAATGGACGTTGAATAAATGAAATGTTGTGAATATTTATGACTGTTTAAAACTAGATAATATTAATGGAAGAAATGTGTTTTTCACTCAAATTCCTGTCGCTATATTTATTTTATCGTGAGAAGAACTAATCTATAGTGGGCTTGTACTTCATAAATTGTAAAAATCTATTTATTAAAAATATTTTTTTCATCTGTGCGGCTTTTTTTATCTGATGGCTTAAAAAGTTTGAATTCTAAAATCTTACTAAGAGATGCCTGAGGCTTAGTTATTAAGTTTTTTAATTAAAAATATAGCAAAACTCATTTAGTGGCAAATAAATTATGATAATTTTTCATACTATGGTAGTTCTTTTTCTAATGATGGCCTCGCTGGCCGAATAGCTATTGGAATCTTGAGCTCCTAGCGTAAATTGGGGTCTAGGTCTCCTGATCTTCCACTCATCAAAGCACAATAGTATTCAAAATTTTATTTTCTACGAGAATATTATATTACTCAAATAATTCACCTCAAAAGAGCCGATACTATACCAAATGTACCTCTAAACCTGGTTCTTATCATCGATAGCCGTAGCAGCGTGAACTTTGAACTAAAGAAAGAATATTTAAAATATATTAAAATTTGAAGCAATATTATGATTTCTGATATTTACGCGAGTGTTACACATTTGAAATAAAACTACTTTTACGGGTTCTATCGCGTTTGTATTTGATTTTCAATGTCCCGACGTTTCGAAGTCAGTCCTCCAGTTACCATGATCACTGTAAAGTATTCGAAACGTTGGAAAATTAAAAATCAAATACAAACGCGATAGAATCCGCAAAAGTAGTTTTATTTCAAATGAAGCAATATTTATTAAATCGTCTACGGAACCTCACAATATATCATATCCATCCTTAACCATTGTTACACCAAAATGTCTCGCTAACGTATAACATTACAGCTTGTAGTGTGAATTGTAAAAATAATTATAGCAATAATTTACAGCGTAAATTACAACAGACCAATGATAGTTTTGGATTTTATTTTATCTCTGGCTTCGTGGAAGCTATTTGTGGACATATAATGGACTTTATTTATGCTTGTTTAATATGTTCTGTTAATTGCTATTTGTAATTGTGTGCTCTGCTTATATCATGTATTAAAGAGAAAAGTATGCAAGAGTGAAGTATGCAAGGATAGAGTTCTCTGGCACTCTGTTCTCTCTGGCTACCCTGCAAGGGATATGGTGTGATGATATGTATGTATGTTAAAGATAAAACTTCTTTTGAAGCGCTGTGCATTTGTTGTCATTATTGAATGAGCCATCACGCTCGACTAGGTAATTTATTCGGTTTTCATTGATATTTTAAACATTTTTAAAGTGACATAAAAGTGACGATCAGTTAGAGCAAAATTTAGCAGAACTAAAAAAATAATCCTTGCTTTGCAGGGGACTTTCATTTCATTCATTTCAGCCCAGTGTCGTCCACTGCTGGACGTAGGCCTCCCTCATGTTACGCCACAGAGTGCGGTCCTGTGCCGCCTGCATCCAACGGCGCCCAGCAGCCTTCACCAGGTCGTCCGTCCACCTAGTTCTTGTCCTACACTGCGTCGTCCGGTACATGGTCGCCATTCTAGAACCTTTCTTCCCCAGCGGTTGTCGGTTCTTCGGTAGGGGACTTCAGTAGGGGGATCGTGGGGTGTCGTACAAGACGACTACGAGCTATACAGGTTATCTTATTAACAATTCCATTCCCGAGGAGGGTTGACGTCAGGCAGGCGGCCGGTTATAAAACTATTGCCAATAACTATTGCAATGTATATAAGTATATATTGCGTTGCAAGAATGAGTGAAGAAAGGTTGAAGAAAAAAGTATACGAGGCGAGTGTGAGGGACGATTGCAAGGGGAAGACCACCTTATACTTTTCTGGATTAAATTGAAGATTTTTTTTTGCTTATGGTGGCAAACGAGCTAACAGCACACCTGATAGTAAGCGTTACTGCCGTCAATGGATCTTTGCAATACCAAGGGTATAGCTAGGCCGCTGCTTACCAATACAAACCCTGGATAGGTTAATTTACCCAGTTGGGCTTCCACCTCTCTCGCTAAAACGATGCTCAATAGCACATTGCCATTACTCAGGCATAGATCTTCTGCAAGAGTGTCATACTATTCCAGGCGTACCGGCCCGTGGCTGTATACAGAGAAATATCAACAATGTGGTCCGGCCATTAATAAAAATATATTGGCGGTAAGTCAGATTAAGAGCACCCGTAATCGTAGAGCATGAAGACAGTAATGAGTGTGTATGAAGCGATGGAGATATGTTAGGATCGTGGTTTGTGGCAATACTTAGTCCCTGCCTACCCCTCTGTGAAACAGGCATGAGGCTGTGTATATATGTACACATATTGCGTCGACCCCAAATAATTGGGATAGAAAGCAAAGTGATGAATTATCATCACTCAATTAGATTATGAGATACAAAATTATTTAACCTTATCATCATGATTTTCCTGCTTTTATCTCAATTACTGGTAGCCGAAGCAATATATACTTTTAGTGAGTGGTAGGATCACGTTGTTGACAGTTCTCTATCTACAGCCGCGGGCCGGTCCGTTCGGGGTAGTACCACACTCTCGCAGAAGATCGACGTCTGAGTAATGGCAATGTGCTATTACGCTTCGTTCGGTGAGCGAGAGAGCATAAAGCCAAACTGGGTAGATTTGAGGATTGTAATAGTAGGCAGCGGCCTAGCTATAGTCTTGGTTATAGCAAAAGTTCATGGGCGGCAGTGACACTTACCATCAGCTGTGCTGCTTGCTCGTTTGCCACCATAAGCAATAATAAAAATAATCTTCTTCTAACGTACACATTTAAAAAATACGACCGCTTGTTTGACCTCAGTTGCCTTTAATATAATTGTTGATAAGACTGCATCAAATGGATGGTTGGGGCCAATGGTAATCTCTTAGTCTTCTTTTATGATATACACGATCCACTTAAGGGTTTATAGTATTCGTAACACCTATCAAACAGTTTGAAATATTAGAAAATAAATTTACCTATTGTATTATATATGTATATAGCTATATACACTATGCTTATAAAACAATAAGTATTCCGATGTATAGCCTTCCATTTATCCGTCCGTATACCAAAATCCGTCTCTGCTAGACCACATTTCGGCCACCGAAGACAAAGATCAGGTACCGGTGGCCCGCTCGCACGGCGAAGAGAGGTGTTTGCAGGGTGGGTCCATGGGGTTGAGTGCCGCCTTTACCGTCGCCCCGGGCCGATTTGCTGAGGCACGACCACATCCATGTTCCCATCTTGCGACAAAAAAAAGAAAATAAAATGACCACATTTTAAAAAATTAGGCATTATGACTGTACCCTCCATCGTCATCTTTCAGGTGGCAACATATGTAAGATTAAATCTAACTGAATACAGCAGACACAAGGATGTTCACTCGTACAACACTAGAAACGCGAATAAATTAGTTTCTATAAAACGAACGTTAACTAAGTCTTCCAAGACAACTAATGTAATGGGACCGGCTGTGTATAACAAGCTGCCGATCACAATCACCACGGCTTCCAATTTTACTGGGTTTAAGACGCGCCTTAGACGTTGGCTAGTCGAGCAAATTTTCTACACTTATAACAAATATTGAACTAGGCTAAATAATAATTAAATAATGTACTAAAATAATAAAATTGACATGTAAATTGGTTTTACGAAATAAATGAGTATGAGTATCAGCAATTACATCGCATTGAGGAGGATCTAGAATTATGTTGAACTTTCCAGAAACCTTTTAACTACGAGTATTACATTGAGTTATCAATGCATTATTTAACACCGGTATTGTACAAAGTAATTAAGATAAAAGGTTCTCAATAGCATTTTTTATGGTTTGTAAACTTTTACAAGTAGGGTAAGCATATTCCCTTTTATATTTACGTGGAAAACATAGAAATTAGCTGAGGCATCACTGAAAGAATGGATAAATACGATCTTTTAGGAGACGTAATATGTTAATACCGTTGGTAAATCGCTTGCAATGGTATATATAATGCGTGGTAATTATGGTAAAAATCCTTCTAGTATACATACATATCATCACGCCCTATCCCTTGCAGGGTAGGCAGAGAGAACAGAGTGCCAGAGAACTCTATCCTTGCATACTTCACTCGCTTCCTTAACATTCATAATTCTCTTCATACACGCTCGCCGGTTTCGGAGACTCTTGACTCCACCTTCCTTCAGTACGTGATCAATCTGGTCTAGGTGGGTGAGCCTCGGTCTCCCCCAGTACCTACATCCTTCCTTCTAGTAAATAGCTATAATATATGTTATTCTTCTTTTCCGTGTGATGACGAAGTAAGAATACAATTCACCACCCCTATCTTACCCATGGGTGATCGTAAGAGACGATTAAATGATATAATACGCATATGACATCTGTGCAAGAGAAGGAAAACTCGAAATAAAACTCCAACACGTCTGACCAGCGTGGTATAGTAGGTCAATTTCCCTCCCATTGTGAAGGAGACCCGAGCCCAACAGTGGGATGTGTGTGGACTGAGATGATGACGATGTTCTTCTTTCTGTATGATAACTGAATACCATTTACAATCTCCTTTCTTGTCTTTGGTTTTTGTAAAAGACGACTAATGGTTTTGATATGCATATAACGTCTATGCAAGAGTAACTTTCTTCCCTTTGATATATTTTTTTTGTCAACACTCAGCACTGACGTTAAAATCCTTGTATTGTGGATGACTTAACAAACATACAGTTATCAGACATAAATTATATCCAGACTCATAATAATAATTTGTGGATTGCATAAATCTATTATCCTGCGTGGGAATCTAACCCATTAGCACGGTAGGCACCTGTGCAGTCGAGTAATGATGATGACATGTTATTCTATGGTGGAAGCACACCTCGAACAGTTGAGTGTTTGGACCTCAAAGAATTTTCTAAGTTTATCCATCACTCCAGCTGGTTATCGACATCCACTATTAGATATTTGCCACTTGAAGAAGCGAAATTTATTACCAACGGTGGTTAATGAAAAAGTAGTACACCTTATAGTAAATGCTACTGCCTTCCATGAACCCTAGCAATACTAGGAGTAAAGCTAGGACACTGCTTACCAATCAAAATCCACCCAGAAAGTAGAACCGCTTTCGCTCACCAAATGTAGCGTAACACCACATTGACACTGCTCAAACCTAGATATTCTGCGAAAGTGTAGTAGACGCCTTCTCTTCGATAGGTGCTCAGATTTTATTATGCCTGCTATGGTAAAGTGTATATGAAAGAGAGTATTGGTGTAAAGATGCAAAAGGGAATCCTCCGATGGTTCGGACATGTGGAAAAAATGCCGAACAAACGTCTGGTTAAGAAGATATACAATCCGAAAGTGGAAGGATGTAGGTACCGGGGGAGACCGAGACTAACCTACCTAGACCAGATCGGTCATGTACTGAAGGAAGGTGGAGTCAAGAGTCTCCGAAACCGGCGAGCGTGTATGAAGAAAATTATGAATATTGAGGCAGCGAGTGAAATATGCAAAGATAGAGTTCTCTGGCACTCTGTTCTCTCTGCCTACCCTGCAAGGGATATGGCGTGATGGTATATATGTATGCATGTACCTGCCTAACATCCACTTTTCTTTATAATGTGATTGTTGACTGGATAGTATCAGATGGGGTTGACCCATATCGCTTTTAGTTGTTTTTTATGACAACCACGAACAATGTACAGAGATTAGTGGTATTCCTAGCACCATACTGTACATATAGTAAATAACTGGACTGAATTGTATATTTTTTACAGATAGATTTAAAAATGGTTTATATTTATAATAAGTTTGGATATTGCAAGCAAAGTGGTAATTGTCAGGCCACATTGTTCGACGAACTGATAATCGTTGGGGAACAAAAATACGGGTCGCACAAGACCGCAGTTTGTGGCGAAATATGAGAGAGGCCTACGTCTAGCATTGAATAGCACAAGGCTGAATGATAATGATAAATGATAATTGCAAGCCATTTCAAAGCAGTTAATATTATTAATTTTAGATTTGCACAAACAAGCTTAGATTAGCTAGTTATACTAAATTGATGGCGTTAATACAAAGAGTAACCCACCATATTGGTAACGGATGTTAAAGAACAAGAGAATACGGTGGTTTATTAGGCCGCACGCCGCTTTTCCATCGCCACGGACGAAATGTATGTTTAAATCAATGTTTGCCAAAAAATATTCTATAAATCCGACCCTAATACGACTGTTAATAATAAAAGGCTAGAGAACATCTGCTCATGGTAATAAATTAATTACATATAATAGATATGGTTATATATTTTTTATTCAGCTAATGTATAATCTTTGGTTGTCTGACGAATATTGAGAGCACTTGATGAATATAGGGGTTAATATAACCTACATACCTTTAGGCAAGAATTCTTATTATTAAACCAGACATATACTGTCTGGAGTACAGGTCAATAACCTCGGCAGATACGCGTCAGTACTTGTTACAAAATCTAGGTTGTTGATTTTCATTTTGCTAAGCTTTTCTTAAATATTTCTTTTTTTTTTTTGAAGTGAAAACTTCTTTAGTTCAGCGTTTTTGGAGGGGGAAAACTTATAGGTTCGCGTCACCGACATGCTAATGCTAATAGTATATCTATAGCTATGTGAAAACTTCTTTAGGCGCGTTGAGCGTTTTTGGAGGGGAAAAACTTATAGGTTCGCGTCACCGACATGCTAATGCTAATAGTATATCTATAGCTATGTGAAAACTTCTTTAGGCGCGTTGAGCGTTTTTGGAGGGGAAAAACCTATAGGTTCGCGTCACCGACATGCTAATGCTAATAGTATATCTATAGTATCATTGTGGTTTAAAGGTTATCTTACTAGCGTGGTAAAACCGATTCCTAGATGTTCGATAATATTTTTTATTTTTATATAAAATTTAGAAAATTATTATTATTGCAATTAGTCTTAAGTTAATAGTTTTCACTTCTATCAGCAGTCCCCATGACTGCCTATTGTTTTCTTTTTTATAAAACCCGATTTATATTTCTTTTTTAATCACTTTCTTTAGGCTACTTTTTAATGGCTTACTTTAGGCACTTTATCCTATTAAATAATTATTTTATTGTTATTCAGCATAGGAAGGCCCCACACTCGGTGGACTGATAACATTGATAATGTTGCAGGAAACCGTTGGATGCAGGTAGCACAGGACTGTTGCAAATGGCATACTCGTGGGGCGACCTAAGTCCAACAGTGAACGATTACGGGCTGATGGATAAGATTCAGATCGTGATGAAGACTACCATTAAATTTAACATTAGATAAATCACTAGTTTTATATTCGTAGGTCATATCAGAATTATTCAGAAAATTATTGAAGAAACCCCTTCAAGTAAAGTCTGCTCTAGTCGACTGAGCATTTTTATACTACGATGTCAATGACGATCAGTTAGAGAAAGAATACTAATTAGTTCACATTTTATACTTTTATATTTATTTATTAATATAGAATTAAAAATAATTAATTATATTTCTTAATATTGATATCACCTTGATAAATTGCTAATTAAGAATATATTATACCCACCACTAGTTACATTTCTGACCTATAGTAAAGGCAACTGCATAAAATAATAATCCTTGTATTGCGTAAGATTTTAAAAACATATAATTAACAGACACAAATAACACCCAGATTCAGAACAACAATATTTGAATCGCACAAAATATAAATGTTATGTCCTATGTGAATCGAACCCACGACGTTTGATACAATAGGATCTTAACCGCTACGCCATCGCCATTTGTGAAGTTATGTAAAAAAAAAAAAAGAAAAAAAGCATTATGAAAATATCCATCGTTAGCTTGCGAATTCATGGTAAACAGAATTGATACCATGTTAGTTTATTGCTTACGAATTTCTGGATATTACAGCATTATCACAAACGCCATAATCACTGAAGAACTGAAGTAACTGGTGGATAGTTCATTTCCGGTCACACATATCTAGAGTCACTTTTTCGATGGTTTATTACACGCAATCGTGTCACTGAAAACCAAATAGTTTCGTTTTCCATCGTCTCGACAATTACACCATACGATATCAACCATAGGCTTTGAAGTCGTTTGTTTGTACATACATACATACATATCATCACGCCATATCCCTTGCAGGGTAGGCAGAGAGAACAGAGTGCCAGGGAACTCTATCTTTGCATACTTCACTCGCTTCCTCAACATTCATAATTCTCTTCATACATGCTCGCCGGTTTCGGAGACTCTTGACTCCACCTTCCTTCAGTACATGAGCGATCTGGACTAGGTAGGTTAGTCTCGGTCTCCCTCGGTACCTACATCCTTACACTTTCGCATTGTATATCTTCTTAACCAGACGTTCGTTCGGCATTCTTTCCACATGTCCGAACCATCGGAGCATTCCCTTTCGCATCTTTACACCAACACTCTCTTTCATACCTACTCGCTCTCTTACGTTGTCGTTACGAATGCGATAGATAAACATAGCTAAACATTATGCATAGATAAACCACTAGTTTTACATGTGAAAGTGTTATATATGAATGTTTGAAGGCTTTAGGGTTGAAAGAATACCAAAAAACAGGGATGGACTGCGTGCGGCATGATATGGATAGACAGGGAGTAACTATAGATATGTCTGAAAGGGTTGTACGGAAGAAGACGACATATTGCGTTGACCTCAAGTAATTGGTATAAGATTAAGATGATGATAATAAATCACAATCATTATCCGTATGGTTACGGAGTAAGAATACAATTCACTACTACCCCTATGTTACCCATGGGTGATCGTAAGAGACGACTAAGGGATATAAGACGCATGTAACATCTATACAAGAGAAGGAAAACTTGAAACAAAACTCTATACCATCACGTCTGACCAGCATGGTATAGTATGTTTATTTACCTTCCATTACGGAGGAGGCCTGAGCCCAGTGGCCCCAACAGTGGGACATATCGCTTGCCCAGAAGTAAAATAAAGAAATAGTGAAACAATTCAAAAAAGTTAAATTTTTCAGGACAGTCAAAATAAGTATTTCAATTTTTTAGCTCGGTTCAGCAGCGATTCCAAATGCATGAACGTCAGCATAATATCCTTAAGAATGACAAGAAGAGTTGCTAGAAAGAACTTATAATATTAACACCCCTCCACCATCAAAAATTGAAAGATAATGAAACTTGTAATTTGTAAAGTTGTGACACTATTCTTCCGGGCAAGCGATATATGGGTTGTGATGATGATGATGATGAATGAATCACTGGTCTCCAAATAATTAAAATCATCTCCTCGGTATTTTTTTATTTACTTGATATCTTGTATCTCAGGTACCTGACCCTCCGTCAGGAGAATTTGTGGATTGTATAAATTCCTAAAGTCTGGTATGTCCTTGCCTTCAAAAAATGACCGATGCTGTGGCCGTTATTTTGCAGGGTTTTATAGACTTTAATACCTTCTTGTTGTATTTTTTTACTTTATTTAATACATGTGGAAAGAATGCCGAACGATCGTCTGGTTAACAAGATATACAATGCGAAAGTGGAAGGATGTAGGTACCGAGGGAGACCGAAACTAACCTACCTAGACCAGATCGGTCATGTACTGAAGGAAGGTGGAGTCAAGAGTCTCCGAAACCGGCGAGCGTGTATGAAGAGAATTATGAATGTTGAAGAAGCGAGTGAAGTATGCAAGAATAGAGTTCTCTGGCACTCTGTTCTCTCTGCCTACCCTGCAAGGGATATGGCGTGATGGTATGTATGTATGTATGTTTAATACGTTCTTGTCGTGTAAGGAAAAGCATTTGTTGCGTACTTTCTATTCACCTGTCTTGTTTGGGAGTATCGCACTTCACAACTAACAGCTTTAAATCTATCTGAGCTAACTCTATCTGATACCGTTTACTCAACAATTACATTCCCAAGCAAGGCTAACGTCAGTTAGGCATCTGTTCATAAAACTATTGCAATATGAGTGGATATTGATCGACCCCAAATAATTTGGATGAAAACACGATAAAGACTACGATTTGTATTTTTAAAGATTCGAAACCACATAAAAGTAATTGACGAGAATTTGAATGAAATTTATATTTTTTTTTTATTGCTTATGGTGGCAAACGAGCAGACAGCACACGTGATGGTAAGTGTCACTGCCGCTCATGGACCTTTGCAAGGCTATAGCTAGGCCACTGCCTACCAATACAAACAGCAACCCACCCCAGTTGGGCTGCCGGCTCTCTAGTTATCAGTTTAGAAATAGTATCCGTGTGGTGATGGAGTAAGAATACAATTCACCACCCCCTATCTTACCAGTGGGTGATCGTAAGAGGGTTATAAAACGCATATAACATCTATGCAAGAAAAGAAAAACTCGAAACAAAACCCTATACCAACACGTCTGACCAGCGTGGTATAGTAGATCAATTTCCCTCCCATTATGGAGGAGGCTCGAGCCTAACAGTGGGACATATATGAGCTGAGATGATGATGATTAGAAATACGAATTAGTTTTAAACTTCTTAACAATATAAATAATATGATTTTATGACAATCACGAATTTATATTAAAACTAGCATCTGGCCGAAATGTCGTCATCTTAGGTGTCTGGCTTACTAAGTTAAACAAATAATTATATAAGTTTTATTGGAGTTCTTATTTAAGTGTATCTGAGACCTGTCTAGACATCCAAATCTTTATTTTACACATCAGAAGCCTTGGTAATCTTTGCTCTAATTTAGATGATATCTTTATTCTTTTTAGGGTAAGCCGTAAATGTATTGTTGCTTATGGTAGCAAACGAGTAAGCGGTACACCTAGGATAAGTGTTATTTCCACTTATGGGCCATTGCAATACCAGTACCTTATTGTCATAAATTTCAAAGTGCATTGTACAGAAACCTTACCAAGGGTAGTAATAGACTCGATTCCTTGTACCACTACCCGCTAAAACGTCGTTAATGCGCGATACATAAAATACGAGCGGCAAAAATCTTTTATTACGGAAAGCGAATTGCTGTAATCGACATAGTATAAGTTATTACTATTTTTTCTGTAACGTACAGCGTTTTTGAATGCAGAAATTTAAGTTCAAACCCGTTTCTTTTAAATGTTAATTTCATAACTATTCATGATAGAATTATGTAACCCGGACCATTTCAATCATTTTTTTTTTCTGATTCGAACAGTGAAATAATATATTTAACATTGCTAATTTAAGGTCCCTGATCATGTCAGGGGAACCGTATGCCCAAACAATTAGAGTTTGGAAAAAATATATATATATACCAGGAGTAAAGCTAGAACGTCTACTAGCCGAAACCTATTGAGATTTAGGCTTCCAGCTCTCTAGCTCGTTAAACGAAATGCAATAATTGTCATTGCTCCCCCCTCGGGGAGGACGTCGGTCTTTCCTCACGCGGTCAGCCTCTCGGCGGGTGACGAACTAATTCCCCGGTCGAAGATTGCGACCGCGTCCCAGTTCCTGACGCTGTCAAGCATCGCCCTGGCGATGGTCGGCAGCGTCAGGTCGGCACCGATGACTGCGACGAGTTCACGGTGCTGCACTGCCCAAGCGGCACAAACCTCGAGCTTATGCTGCGCCATACCCTCGTCGCAATCGCAGTGGTGGCAGGACGGTTTACTCTCCCTCCGGACGACTGTGTGCAGGTATTTGGCGAAGCACTCATGTCCCGTCAAAACCTGCACCAGTGGAAAGGAGAGCACCCCGTGTCGCCGTTTTAACCACTGCATCAGCACCGACCAGAAGGCCTCCACGGTCCACACACCGAACCGAGGCCTCTCCAGCGGGACTGCCCAACGGGCAATTACGTCTCGGCGGGCGTCAACGCGCCGGTCCGCCCACATTCGGCATAAGCCACGATAGGGCGGACGCCGCGCCGACGAGCCGCGAAGCGAGCCCACGGAAATGCTCCCGAAACCAATAATATCGCTCTACCACTTTTATTCATACTATCATAAAATCTGACAAAAACCGAACTGCATAAATGGCCCAGTGGTTAAGATGCTGAGCTACCGTGCCAGAGTCGCGGATTTGCAGGACAATATTTTGTGCGATCCACAAATTGTAGTTTTGAGGCTGGATATGATTTGTGTTTGTTAATTGTATTTAAAGTCACTAGCCCTATCACTAGTCAAATCAATTAAAAACAATTGAATTTCTGGTTGTTATAATTTACTATTATTTATTTTGCTCCGTGTGGTGACGGAGTAGAATACTATTCACCACCCCATATCTTACCTGTGGGTGATCGTACGAGACTCCTACCCGACTAGAAATTTTTTCGTCTTCCTTAGCAGGACCAGATAGGGTATGTAACGCAGAAGATATATCTGGGTCCGATCAGGAAAACCTTATCAGGTCCAGATCAGGCATTCCTGATGGAATCCAGATCAGGCATTCCTGATCGGGTCCGGATGAAATTTTACTGATCGGATCCAAATCAATCATCTGCGTTTTGGATCAAGCAAGATGCTTGATCCAAAACGAGTATGCCCAGTTCGGTCCTTTTAAAAAACATGAATATCTTAAAAAACATGTTTAATAAATAAAAATATAAATTAATATATGACGTAGGCAGCGAATGCAGTGCTATATCCTTAACATAGAGAATAGAGGGGTCCCAGTGAGCTGTTCCAATTAGGGCGCAACCACCAGATGCTAACGACTTCTACTATCGCCTGAATTTCTCATTCATGACCTGATCGATCTGTTTTGATCTGATTCGATAACAACTAATTTAATATTAGGCGATGTTATTACGCTTCGGAGAATCTTAACATCGCGATTCAGATAATGATGTCATTTTACTAACGCCATGAACAATTTATTATGACCCAAAACATTAAATGTTAGAATGGTTGTTACAATATTATTTTTTTTATTTCTATCTATGTTTTCAAATGTACCCATTATTTATTTTTGTTTTTACTTTAAATATAAATTATTTTTATATTATTCATTAAACATTATTATTATTATTAAATAAATATGAAAAATTTAAGATTTCAGATAAATCTGATGCAAATACAATTTACACCGTGGCATAGATATGACAATCATGATATGATACTTTTTTGAATTTTATTTGATATTTTTTTTGTGTTACGAAAACTGTTTCTGGTCCTGATATACTACATGCCTTACCATATACTTGATTATATTTTACATTGGGCTGTCCTTATTTGGTCCTGATCTGGTCCTGATCCGGTATGCCTTACCACACTTGATGATGTTTCACATCAGGCTATCCTTATTTGGTCCTGATCTGGTCCTGATCCGGTATGCCTTACCATACTTGATGATATTTCACATCAGGCTATCCTTATTTGGTTTTGATCTGGTCCTGATCCGGTATGCCTTACCATACTTGATGATATTTCACATCAGGCTATCCTTATTTGGTCCTGACCTGGTCCTGATCCAGTATGCCTTCCCATGTTTGATGTTATTTCACATCAGGCTATCCTGATCTGGACTAAACCTGGTCCTGATAGGGTATGCCGGATCCGGCATGCCTCATTCTGTCCTGATCAGGTCCAGACACATGATCTAGTTGAACCATACTTTTCTTCTAGTCGGGTAAGGGGTATAAAACGCATATAACATCTATGTAAGAGAAAGAAAACTCGAAACAAAACCCTATACCAACACGTCTGACCAGCGCGGTATAGTAGTTAATTTCCCTCCCACTGCGGAAGAGGCCCAAGCCTAACAGAAGGAGATATACGGGCTGTGATGATGATGATGATAATTTACGACAAAAATATTTTTATGGTCAAAAATATTTAAATATAGCACATATGTATATGTTACCCCGGTATATATGAGGTCACTGATATGATATGACTAGAAAGACACAACAACACCATTTTCGACAACTTTTAGCCCCAAACGCCATCTCCAACCCGCGTATAAAACGGTTGTGATATTAATCTCTTTATATGAGTTGGACTGATCGATAGGCGTCGATAGGCGAGCCCCTCAGCGCTCACCCATAGTCCGGTTAAGCTCTCAAAGCCATCTCGGCTAGCAGCGATCGCAGTGGATGTTTTAGTGGGTATTCTAGCCCCGAGACTAGTGAGTCCCACACCCCCCATTCCGGGGGGTGGTGCGTAAATGCATTTCGACCAATGCGTTATAAATAAAAAAAAAACGATAGGCGACGATACTCATACTAATATCGCTCGTTTGGTTCACTTACTACCTGAATGTTCTTCAACGATGACTGCACAGATGGCGTAATGGTTAAGATACGGACCTTCCGTGCCAGTGCCGTGGGTTCGATTACCACGCGGGATAATACTTTGAGCGATCCACAATGTGTTGTTCTGAGTCTGGGTATAATTTGTCTGCGTTAATTGCATTTTTGTAAAGTCCACCGCAATACAAGGATTATTTCCTTAGTGCAGGGTAGTGTTTAAAAAAAACAGCATATCACTAATTTGTTTTAAAAAAATCTGATAGTATCATCTCTATGTAATCGTGGAGCCGTAAGTAGCACTTGCTGTATATATTTACTTCGTTAATTTGTCGCCATTCCATTTACTGTGAGCAGTTATGAATACTAAATACCCTTACTTTGGGCATGGATGTTGTAATAAACGACTAAGAGCTTTATGTGAACCCAGAACAACTCCAGCTGATGCCGTCTGGTCAATAATTACATTCTCAAGAAGGGTTAAAGTCAGGTAGGCGTGTATGAGAGTATTAGGGATAAGATCAGAATGATGATAAATTTGTCTCTATTCAAAATATATTATATACTTTTATATTACACTTTCAATATGGTGACGGAGTAAGAATACTATGAATAACCACCACTTCTTTCCCAATAAGTAATGGTAAAAGTGAAAAGTAAAAACACCTTCCGTATGGTGACGGAGTAAGAATACTATTCACCACCCCATATCTTACTCGTGGGTGATCGTACGACACGACTAAGGGGTATAAACGCGCGAGAATGATGAATACAAATAGGTTATGGGCATCCCCTTATTCAATAGTTTAAACCGTTATGATTTTATATGTAGTGTTGAGATTGATTGTGGCCTAAAACATACTTTACATATTATTTTGCATAACGAATATTAAGGCTTTTTGACTACTATTTCTGCTTTATATTTCTGGTCATGCTAACTAAAAGATAGGAAGGTAACGGTAGCTGTGTGGAGTGGGATTGTCCCCTCTCTCCAAGGCGATAAAGGGGAATTATAGGTCTAATAATGCGTGATTGAGATCTGGTCCATCTATCATCATCATCATTTCAGCCTATTGCCGTCCACTGCTGGACGTAGGCTTCCCTCATGTTACGCCACTGATATAAATAAAGACAAAACCAATGTAATTTGGTTTCATTCCAATAAAATCATTGTAATATAATGACAAGTGTCAATATAGTTTTTAAGTATATAAATTCTAAAGTTAAACAAAGTGTATTTACACTACATTCACCCCCCCGTACTAATTACAAGTTTGGAAATTGGAAGCGCATTGGAGGTTGCCTAATTCTAGACGACCGTCAAAGTATATAGTATATGACTAGAGTGTTTTCAGATTCAGACGATACTTCAGGTTGAGTTGAAATGTTTTCGTTTCCAGAAACAGTATCGTTTTCACCTTCGACATCTTGAAACTCGTCTTCTAACTCATTGGATGGCAGAGGAGCTAAATGCCTATTTGACACAGTGGTTATACGGCCATCTTGTAGTCTAACATATGAATAGGATGGATTGGCCTCCAATAGCTCAACTTCTTCTACATCAGCATCATATTTCGAGCATTTGTTGTTATTTTTCATTAATATAGGACCTGGTTCCATGAGCCATACCGGCAAAGATTCTCCATTTGCAGTTCGACGTGGATGATTAAAGAATCTCTTGTGAGGTGTTGCATTAGTGGCAGTACACAATAATGATCGAATCGAATGGAGAGCAGACGTTAACACTTGTTCCCAATGAACAGTGTCCATATCTCGCGCACGAAGAAATAATCGGATGGTCTTCCAAAGAGTTCCATTAAGACGTTCTGCTTGCCCATTTCCCTGTGGGTTATATGGGGTAGTTCTACTACACGCGAGCGACGAGCTTAAACGATTTTAGCTAGCTAGCTTGAACGTTTAAGCTCATCTGACATAAACGCAGTTCCTCGGTCCGTGTGAATATGTTATGTAGCACCATAGGTCTCCAATAGATCAGTTAAACATTTGATTACAGATCCTGCAGACAAATCTTTACAGGCATATGCAAAAGGAAAACGTGAATATTCATCTATTATGGTTAGTATATAGGAGTTTCGAGTGTTAGTAGGCAGAGGTCCTTTAAAGTCCATGTTAAGCCTCTCCCATGGTGCCACAGCTCTACTCGTGACAAAGTGTCAGCAGTAACATTTTCTTTCCCAGGGCGATAATTGGGACGCGGTCGCCGTCTTCTGCGAGGCTGTCATCTCGCAGAAGGAGGCGGCGGAACGAGTCCGGGAGGACTCCCGTGACCCGGGCCGCCGCCCGCGGCCGGGGCGGCGCATGCGCGAGTATCTGCGCCTGATGCCACCCTAACCAAGGCTTCGGGTGATCGGACCGGGGAATTGTCCGGTCACCCGACGTGAGGCCACCGCGTGGGGGCGACGCCTCGACGGCGAAAGCTGTCGGGGCGTTGACGAGAGAGGAACCCGAGAGGGTATATCGCCGAGCGGGCCACCGAAGACAAAGATCGGGTACCGGTAGTCCGCTCGCACGGCGAAGAGAGGTGTCTGCAGGGTGGGTCCATGGGGTTGCGCGCCGCCTTTTCCGTCGCCCCGAGCCGATTTGCCGGGGCGCGACCACATCCATGGTCCCACATTGCGAAAAAAAAAAAAAAAAAGGGCGATAAACTATATCATATTTAAAGCTTGACAATTCAAGTCGCCATCTTTTAATTTTCTCGTTTTTTATCTTACTATTGTGATGCTGATTAAACATGAATGAAATAGAACGTTGATCTGTTATTAATAGAAAGCGTCGTGAAATAAGATAGTGTCGCCATTTTCTTAAAGATTCAACAATAGCACTTGCTTCTTTTTCTATAGATGAATGTCGACGTTCTGAATCGTTTAGAGTCCGGGAGAAAAAAGCTACAGGTCGACTATTCTACGAAAGAGAAGCTGCTATAGAGTGTTCTGAGGCATTGGTTTCTACTGTAAATGTCTCATGTGGATCAATTACAGTCAAAGCTGACTTTGCGATGTCAGACTTTATCTGTTGAAAGGAGTCAATCTCGTATTTGTTAAGTGGAAAATTTGATACTGACGTAAGAGGATTAATCTTCTCAGAGAAATTTCTTATCCATTTAGCATAATGTGCGAACATACCCAAGGCTCTTTTGAGAGATTAAGAGTCAACTGGTATAGGCAAATTTATTAGAGGATTAAGACGGTCTTCATCTGGTTGTATAGAATTGTTTTTAATTCTGTATCCTAGTAATTTTATAGAGTTTTGCTTGTATATGCACTTTTCTTCATTCAATGTTAAGTTATATTTAGTAACAGCTTCTTTAAACCGTTTTAGATTTAGGTCATGCTCTTCATCTGTTTTGCCACATATAGTGACGTCATCAAGGTATGCGTAGGTGCCTTTTAGTCCCTCTTTAGCTATTATATAATGTAAGGTTCTCTGAAAAGCAGCGACTCCATTAGTTACTCCAAATGGTATACGAGTAAATTGGTATAAATTTCCACCCGCTTCAAATGCAGTATAAACTCTCTCATTTTCTCAAAATCGGTACTTGATGGTAAGCGCTACGTAAATCAATTTGACAGACTATGTTATGTGTTGCTACCTTTGATACAATTGATTCTATATTAGGTAACGGATACGCATCTAATTCAGTAAATCTGTTTATAGTTGTGAATGAGTAATCTACAACAAGACGTTTGCGATGTGTTGTATACCATTAGTGATTAGAACTTGAGCTCTCCACGGTGAATTACTAGGTTCAATTACTTTGTCTTACAGAAGTTTGCTAATCTCTTCTCGATTATAGACATGCTCGTCGATCTGTATAGTTGCATAGCAAAACCCAGTTACTGATGAGATATTATTTTTAGTAGCTAAAGTTACATTTTCATAACGAGAATAGATCTTCATATTTATTAGATTAGCGAAATTTTTGTCAATAAAACTAGTAGAACTTCCACTATCAATCAGAGCATCAGCTTTATAACTATTGATAGTAATAGAAACTGTAACTTTCTGCAAACTTGCAGGAGATGCTGCTAATATTGCTCCCAATTATTGGCCTTCTGGTTCTGATATAGCGTTGCTAGTATATTTGTTTCTTTGATTTTAACTTCTACAAACTTTAGCAATGTGGCCTTTTTTATTACATTTTTGGCAAGTGGCGTGAAATGCAGGGCATTTAATTCGTTGGTGAACATTTCCACCACAAAAGAAACATCGCCTGCGTGGTGGCGTCGGAATTAAAGTAGATGAGTCACGTGACGCGATAGCAGCTAAATTAGAAGAATTTTGCTCTTGAGTATCAATATGACTTAACTTCATTGGTGACTTGTTAACAAAATCTTTAGAATGATCTTTTGCCATTTCAAGGGAAATTGCTTGATTTACAGCCTGTTCCCACGTTATTTCGAAGTTTTCTAATAACCTCTGCCGCATTTCAATAGAAAATAAACCAGCTATAAGCGCGTCCCGAATATATTCCTTCTTGTGTTCATTATCATTGACTGCACTGAAACTACAATCATATGATAATAGTTCTAATTTGCGAACATAATCGAAAACAGTTTTATTAGGTTTCTGTTTTGAGGACATTAAGATATATCTGGCATAGACTTCATTTTTCTGTTTCAGATAAAGTTTATCCAACATCTTTAAAGCTGATAAATAATCTGGCGCTTCCCTTACATGTACAAATAAACTTGCAGATATATTATTCAATAATACCTTTAATTTGATATCTTCGGTAATTGCAGAAGTACTCTTAGCAATATAGTTTTCTAATGTAACTTTCCAATGTTGTTAAATTAGACTTGCTGTAGGTGAACCCGGATCGGCATAATGTTTGTCCGGACGTAGTAGAAGCATTATAGGATCCATATTTGGATACGATACGATTATTGGAATAAATTGATATAAATAAAGACAAAACCAATGTAATTTGGTTTTCATATCATTGTAATATAATGACAAGTGTCAATATAGTTTTTAAGTATATAAATTCTACAGTTAAACAAAGAGTATTTACACCACAGCTACAGAGTGCGGTCCTGTGCCGTTTGTATCCAACGACGCCCAGCAACGTTCACCAGGACGTCTGTCCACCTAGTGGACATTCATAATGTTTAGCATTAAATTAGCTGTCTTTTACCATTCATCATCATCACAGCCCATAAATGTCCCACTGTTGGGCTCGGGTCTCCTCCATAATGGGAGGGAAATTAACCTACTATACCGTGCTGGTCAGAGATGTTGATATAGGGTTTTGTTTCAAGTTTTCCTTCTCTCGCACAGATTTTATATGCGTATTATATCCTTTAGTCGTCTCGTATGATCACCCACGGGTAAGATATGGGGTGGTGAATAGTATTCTTACTCCGTCACCACACAGAACACGACGACAAGACGTCTTTAGTTTGAGAGTAAATAGTATTTTTTTTTAAATTTATTAGCACGTGTATGTGGATACATATTGGACTAAATAATCAATAGGACATTTAATAACTAAATAAATAGTTAAAATAAAACAAACAAGTGTACATTAATTAAATTTATTATATGTGCCTTAATAATAATGTTATTCGTTATTGCTTCAATATTACAGTTAATTATTGTACTTAGCTCTATTAGGGGATCGCATGAACGCCATTTTGAATTCCACTAATGTGAGAAATAAACTTTATTTAAAAAGAATCGTTGTTTAATTTGATTAATCCTGTTGATGAATTATAAATATGAAATACAAATTAATTTAGAAAAATAATGTATGCGGAATGAATTTTGAGATTACCAAATAAATAAATTCAAATGGTAACGACAAGGAACAATCGACGTCTGTGCACTTCATTATTTCACTTCGTCCAATAATACGTGGAGCTGAAGTTCCAAAACCCTTGCCTTACAAATAAGCATCAACCTGGTTGTGCTTTGGGCTGCCATAGAATACAATATTTCGATTTTTATCTCAAATATGTTTAATATTAAAATGATATTGATATAACGGTATATGGCTCGTCTTTTGGAATTTATCTAACTTACTATAGTTCACATTACTAGATAGCTGCATTAAACAGGATACAATACATTTATAAAGAATCCTTCACCAAATATCAAATAACCATATCATCATCATCACAACCCATAAATGTCCCACTATTGGGCTCGGGCCTCCTCCGTAATAGGAGGGAAATTAACCTACTACACCGCGCTAGTCAGATGTGTTGGTTTAGGGTTTGTTTCGAGTTTTCCTTCTCTTGCATAAATGTTATATGCGTTTTATATCCCTTAGTCGTCACGTACGATCACTCACGGGTAAGATATGGGGTGGTGAATAGTATTCTTACTCCGTCACCACACGGAAATATTGTGGATTAGAATATTATAGGTTAAGGAAAGTAAATTTCAAACGAGAATCCATTTTTGTAACATTTTCTGTATGAAAGAGAAATAAAAATTAGTATTTTCTAGTTTAGAAAAGACTGTCAGACCCTGTAGTATTTTTTTTAGAAAAGATCCCTGCACTAAGAAAATAAACCTTATATTGCGGGGGACTTTACAAACATGCAATTAACGCAGACAAATTACACACATACTAAGAACCAACACTTTGTGAGTCGCACAAAGTGTTGTTCTACATAGGAATCAAACCCACTGCACTGGCAAAAAAGGTCTCTCGGAATCTTAACAGTCGTCAGTTATTAAAGAAGTTAATAAGATAAATAGAAAACTGACAGTTGGAAGCTGTTAAGATTATAAACCGTATTTAACTAAGTTTTTCATCCCCTATTTTTATTTTACCCCTTAAGAGTAAATTTTTACAACATATTAATGTCATATTTATTTATATCTAATCAATAGCCTAAAAATAAGTTTCAAGCTTCTGGCTTTAAAAATGACAATAATTCCTTACAACTTTTATCCCACTTTTAAACCCTTTTTTGCATTAAAAATTATCAGACTCTAGACTATCTGTGTACTAAATTTCATTTAGATCGGTTCAGTAGTTTTGGCGTAAAAGACCGACAAACAGACAAAGTTACTTTCGCATTTATAACATTAGTAAGGATATAATTTTAATAAGAATCATTCAAATGAAGTTCACGTTATCCCCTCACAGTATTTTGCAGTTACAAATGATATGAAGAGCTCCTAAATTACATTATTAGAAAAATAATTAAACAAATCTATGAATTACAGAAATCATCTGATATTAATAAAATATACTCTACATATAATTTTTTAATATGAGATCATACAATTTTAAGCAAGTGTGATAATTGGTGATTAATAAAAACTATTGCATCATACAATGATTGTTCTATTAAAGATTGTTAAAATTAACTTGCTGGCGGTAATGATTGTATGATTATTATACATATATGTATGTTTATAGCGAAATAAATTAATAAACTAGTGCTTTCAAACTATTATTACGAAGCTATGAATAATATTTTTTATTGTTTACGCGAATATTACACATTTGAAATAAAACTATTTTTACGGCTTTTATCGCATTTGTCTGTAATTTTTACGGCTTTTTAATTGCCGAATACTTTACAGCTTTCATGGTCACGGGAGAAGTCCTCCAGTGAACAATTAAACATCCAATACAAACGCTATAGAATCCATAAAATAGCTGTGAATATCTAGAATAAAGAATTATACAGAGAAAAAAAAAATATGAAATCCTATATCAGCTTATTTTATCAATATAGCACAGTCAGTTAATTTTCTTATTAATATTGGCTCGTACCTAATTATCTGAGATTTAATTCAAATCGATGCTAAATCAGAGAACAAACTTTATATTTTCTTTTAAAACACATGTTTATTATCTGAAATCCCTTAGAATAATTATATCCCTGGTTCCAGTTATGAATAAAAGAAAAAACTTTTTATTTTATTTTTAAATCGAATAATCTATGGAGATATTTTCAATTCTAATCAATTCACCCTTCTTTCGAGTAGCAAAGCTCGAGTGAAATGCAATAGATAAATACCCTTACTTAACCAATCTTGCTTGAAACTAACTGCTTTGAAATATTTAATTTGAAAACACTAGTATTATTAAAAATACATAATATATTATTACAATGACATAAGCTGTATGTATATATATATATATATATATATATATATATATATATATATATATATATATATATATTTAAACATATAAATATATGTGTGTGTGATTTTACCTAGTAACGAACACATGAAGCACATCGAATAATTTGATATCGATTCTGTTTTACGACATACATAGGTATATAGTTTATTAATTAAACTTATTAATAAAATTCTTTGCTTATAAAACTAATGTCTTATTTATTATGTATTACTATTACACACAGAGGTCAACAAGAATTATGTAATAGAATCAATTAGCACATTAAATAATCTATCATTCCAATAACAATATCACATATATAAATAACTAGACAATTGTATTAATTATAATTATAACAATCAACAATTACATTCGATGATACAATGGTGTAATTATTATTATTAAATATAATTAATTCGTATAATTATTATTTATTTTTAATTTTAATTTTTTTACTTATGTGCGTAATGGTTGAATAATGACCACGTTAGCGCGCTCTTATTAAGTTGAAACTTCAGAAGATAGTTTACTATTATTATTATTATTAAATATAGAAATTATTAACGACATTTAAAAATTTCGTCCACGCTTAATAATTATAGGAAATATACTTGACTCACAATCTAACACATATATGGTTTAGAATAGGATAGAGAATACTTATATTCGCTACGTATAATATATAGACAGCTTGATACGATAATTTAATAAATAAATTATTCTATAGTCACTATTTATTCTAAATATTATGTGCCACATATATTTAAATACTGGTCAATATATAAAAAGCTGTTTTCACTATAATTGCATAGCTTTAAGAAGTTACCTTACAAGTAGTTAACAATTAAAATATCGCTACGAAATACTTCTCTTTATTCAACAAATAATATTTATTTTTTTCGCATTATACGTACATCTAAAAAGGGTACAAACAACTTGTAACAAAGGTGTTTCTTTTTTATTATTTGGACTAAAATTTTGTAAAGGTTTTTATCAAAATTGTGTTTTGTTTGAACAGTGACGTTATTCAATACATGTTTCATTATGTTGATACATATCTCCCAATTAAATTGTTAAATAATTAAGAGTTTGTAACTTTCCTCATCATCATCACAGCCCATATAAGTCCCACTGTTGGGCTCGGGCCTTCTCTGTAATGGGAGGGAAATTAACCTACTACATTGCGCTGGTCAGACATGTTGGTATAGGATTTTGTTTCGAGCTTTCCTTTTCTTGCATAGATGTTATATACGTTTTATATCTCTTAGTCGTCTCTTACGATCACCCACGGGTAAGATAGGGTGTGGTGAATTGTATTCTTACTCAGTCATCACACGGATAACGGTTTGTAACTTTATCATCAGATAAATTGTTAAATACATATAACACGTCTTATTTTTCTGTGTGGTAGCGGCTGCGAATATTAACAACTTTTACTTTGCTCGTGGATATCGTAAAAGACGTCTAAGAGCTTTATATCGATTTGGGCCAACTCTATCTAATGCCGTTTGCTCAGCAATTACGCTTCCAAGGGGCCGCCAATTAATCACGTGAGATTTGAAAGTGGGGGGGAGAGGTTTGACAAAAATCACGAAATATCACATGTTGGTATAGTAAGATATCACGTGTAATTATTTTTTCGTCAAACGCTGAGATTTCTAAACTGAAAAGCTGTTGCCAGATAACGAACGAAGTCATTTAAAGTAGGTGATCTGCATAAAAACCTTTTGGCGAAGTAGAAAAAAGCAAAAAACCAAGAACACAATGAGCTGTGGCCTACTTCTTTGTAGGTACTAAAAATTCACGTGATGTTGGGGGGAGGGGTTTCATAGTCTTAAACCTCACCATGTATCACCAAAGGGGAGGGGAGGTTAAACTGCTAAAAAAAAAGATCACGTACTTAATGGACCCCAAGGAGTTTTGATGTCACACAGGTCGGTCATAAAACTATTGACAATAACTTTTGCAATATGTACGATGGAAGAAAAGTACATATTGTGTTGACCCTAAGTAACTGATATAAGAGCAGCATAAATATATCAGAGCTCTTTAATTAATTCAGAGGAGCAATTTCCATACTCATCTAAATTATAGTTATTCAAAGAACGAGCGATGTGAATAACCTTCAGAGCTTAATCATTTTATACCCTCATTTTTGCAATGCTTGCGATTATATTAGCTTGTTCGTTTATATGACGTACATTTTATACTCCACATTTTTGCAATACTTGCGATTATATTAGCTTGTTCGTTTATATGACGTACATTTTATACTCCGCATGTTTGCGATACTTGCGATTATATTAGCTTGTTCGTTTATATGACGTACATTTTATACTCCGCATGTTTGCGATACTTGCGATTATATTAGCTTGTTCGTTTATATGACATACATTTTATACTACGCATTTTTGCAATTCTTACTATTATATTAGCCTGTTCGTTTATATGACGTAGTTTTTATACTCAGCATGTTTGCAATACTTGCAATTATATTAGCTTTTTCGTTTATATGGCTTACATTCCTTTGGTGACGGAATATTTATACGACCTGGGATATCAAGAGTGATTATTGTTCAGATATACCTGAAATTAGTACTCAGCCACTTGCGATTATGTTAGGTCAACCAGAAGTGAGTTAAAGTTTGGCAATATAACTCTATATATTTTAAACGAATAACATGATTCATAATGATATTTATAAAATATAGACCAACGAAACTGGGTCAAATTTTGAAAAGGTTCCCATACAGTATATATGCGAGGTTTAAATAAGGTATAGTATGGTAATTAGACCATCAACTGAAGGTACCCAATATAAGGGGTTGAAAATCGCTTTCTCATTTGAGATTCTTATTGTTCTCCGACCATTTCGATAGGTTTTCAAGAGAAATTCTCACGTCTGTTTATATATTTCAATTAGGCTTTATCAAGAAATTTTCTTTTTAGTTAATGTTAGTTTTGCTAATGAAAAATATTGTATTTAATTTTCAGTCTTTTTCTTGTTTATATTTCGTATCACTTTTCACTAATCTGTACTTAGCCGTGGCAATATAAGGCTGAGTGATTGCTTTTAGCTTTTTATCTATTTATTAGTTTTTATTTCGTTAATTTTTTTAAATATTGAATATAACAATTGCTTGTATTTATTTTACACGATTTACTTTCAAAACGTCACTGTACTAAACAAACATCATAATACAATTCGAAAATTGGACAAAATAATAAAACATTCAGTTTCTTCGTCTCTGGACATACTTAGTACAAGTACTAGAGATACTTTTACAATATTAATATAAGTTATACACTAAGCATTATACTTTCCGACACTGAATTTTGAGAGAATAGACAAGACTTTTTTTTATCATTTCACATTTTTGTAAACACCAAGAGAGTTTCTATATAAGTAAATTTATCACTAGATTGTGTAGATTTTGGATTTAAAAAAAAACAAGCGATGCTGGAAAACATAATATTGTAACGATGATAAATTTCAACGATACCAAAAATTTATTATTAAATTTTAGGTAATAAAAATCGAAGTCAATTAATATTGAAAATAAAATCAAAGTCAATTAATAATTTTACGAGGAAATCTATTGACGATTAGAAATCCAACATCAACACAATGAAGTACATCTTATTTTAGCACAATCTATTCGTCACTAATTTTTCTAAAGCAAATAATATGTGGACGCAACGATCCGCCTGAGGACAACCCACTATCGAAGTAACTACAAACAAAAACGATTGTATTGTCATCGTCCCTGTATGTAATGATGCAATTATAGACACAAATGCATATGGATTCTTACATAGCCATCAGAAAAGAGGCAGTAGATACATAACCAAAAGAATAAAAATATAAAATACATAATAAAAAGCCATTAAATTACTGATATTTCCTACATCAGATACTATTTATAAGGAAATACCGAAGATTGATGAATATTTGGACGATACAATTTATGTTCTTAATTCTTGGCGTTTTATAGGAAAATATTTGTGAGGGACAGGTATGCGTAATAGATAGATAAGATGCCAATCGCATATTTCAAGATGTAATTTTTGTTTTATTTAAAGAAATCGTTTGAAAGATAATCATATTTTTTTTATTCAAAATTTATGTGGTATCTGAAAACGTAGTGCCATTGGTGACGGGTGATACATTGTATTACTAAGCATAATTTTTTCAGGTTTCATAAAAACTCTAATACGAATATAGATCTTGACCTTTCAAATATTTATATGTAAAGAATTCGATGGTGTCAGCCTGAGTGTTTACTGCTGCTCAGCCATCAATTAACATCATCAAATGATGCCTGTTGTGTTTAATTATAAATATGTGCATCTAGAGTGACGTATATTGTATCATAGCTTGTAGTTTTACTAAAACTTCAATCTAGTCTGCTTTATCACCAAGAATTGAGGACAAGCGGGAATAATTTTGAATGTTGGCTTTTTAAATACAAAGGATAAATAATTTGTATAGGTTAAAACATTTAAAATTTCTGTTATATCAATATCGCAACCAGTTTAGAAGAGGCGAAACAATAATACACAATGTGTCTACGACAAAAATGTTAACAAAAGTAAAATAATTGAATTGCTGGCTTTGCAATCTCTATAGTTATAACCAAATCAATTTAACGATAAGATATTTATAGTGATTATACAAGTATAACTGCCCATATTTACATATTTTCTATTTGCCAAAATTACAACTACATTTCGTAAAATAGTGACAGATATATAATATTATCTACACCAAGCCTGACTTTAGTATTAGCAAGTTTTTATAACATTGATATCGCTATCGATTTGAGGGTTCTGAACAGACTATAAATATTAATCCAATTTTCTTGGATATTGCATACATCTTATATATTATTCATCGCATTTCACATTTCTTTTCAAAATTTACAATTTTTCAAAGCGACGGCTGCTGGGAAATAGTTCAAAAATATTTAAACGACGTTATACCATATGTCTGTTTTAAGAATTTTAAGTCAGTACTGGTAGAAACACGACCAATATAACAGGGTGATCCTAATGTACGATAATCTCAAGAAATATACAATTTGCCTAACCTAAAATTAGATTAATATTGTCTAAATTACATTCATCCATATAATAACGACACTTAGCGAGAGATTATAATATATAGTTTATCAAAAAAATAACTAACTTTAGCGTACTGATTCGTAATCCGATATGTTAGGCAATATATCTCTAGGCCACAAAATCTTATTAATTGTGATTTGTATAAATACGAAGTCTCTTAAATCGTTGAAAAATAACATCTACAATCCTAAAAATCTCAAATTTGAAATTTTAAAACAAAGTAATACAAAGTTTCCTGAAACTAAATACAAGTGAAATTCTAGTTTAAAACGCGTTCAAGATAAAATCATGTTAGCCTTTCATAGGTATCTAGTACTTAAATTTATTTCAGAGATTCCGTATTTATATCAAAATCACTCAAGCAGATATACATATATGAAACGTAAATTTAGCTTTTAAATGCAGCATAGCTATAACGATTGATATTATTGATCTGATTCATCAGTGTTCTATTCTTACCTATGTCATCGTTCTCCGACTAAACTTACCATTCGTATATAGAACTTTTAAAATTTATATTAACATAAAAATTGCTTTAAACTGCATTTTGTAAGAACTAAATTTTCATTGAATTATTAGACGAAAAAGTAATAGTAATAGTTATTAATATTGAAACTAAATCTGATTTAACAAAAATAGATGAAACTGAAATTATAAACGCAGACAAAGATACAACTGATAGCCTATCGTAGCATCATTAAGTACTTACTATACCTAACATCTAGAGATAAATACATATATTTTAAAAATCCAAGACGATAAATTGACAGCATTTCCAGTAATACTAATCATATTTTAAGATGTAAAATAGTAATTGAGACAAAAGCCTTACATCTAAAGGCAGACGATCACATCAAAATTGTTTTGATGAATGAATGTGCTGTAGAGTATAAATTTCCAAAATCAATTCTTATCGCGAAAGAAAACTATA
The DNA here is from genome assembly GCA_905163515.2 of Lymantria monacha. Classification (NCBI taxonomy): domain Eukaryota; kingdom Metazoa; phylum Arthropoda; class Insecta; order Lepidoptera; family Erebidae; genus Lymantria; species Lymantria monacha. Next base: position 19,964,179 of record LR991107.1, on the reverse strand, counting down.
AAAATCCACAGGTATACATTATTCCTAAAGTAGTAATGATTTTTAATAATATTTAGTAATTACTCAAAGATATAAATCAAAATAAAGCAGATTCATTCACCCCAACATCACACAAGTAGCAGCCACAAAGTGATAGAATACAATATCAAAATGACTAAATATTACAACAACGATTTACGTATAGAGATTTGTGATATACTAAACAACAAAGACGAGAGACTATTTGTTGCAATGAGAGACCAGAATTCTCAGGGACTTCTGTAGCCCTAATTTAAGTTTACTTACAATTTGTGAATAATTCAGAACAAATTTCGGACTAATTTAGCTACACATTAAATGTTAATATTATAGATATAATTAACGCATGCACGTTTTAGATAAAATAAATGTGTATAATAAGTATCATATTTAAAGTAATCGATATCATCTATGCTAAAATAGATAGCTATGACGATACAACTGATCACAAATAGCACATAGTTAAAAGAAATCTATTTCTAATGACACTAAAATAATCTATTGTTATTATTTAATTAAATTACCCCATATCACATTTAAAGATTTCATTGCTTTTGGAAATGGATGATTTTTAGCCTAAATTTTAATTACATCGTAGATAATAAATGGATTTTTGTTAATTGATTTCTTTTTTGCAAATTTACTATTATTTTATAACCATTTATTTTGGTTTCATGTTTTTGCTTTCTGACTTAATTGTCGTACATCGTAATTATTTTTAGTTTATCCATAAGCTATTCAATAATATATATTCATGGTCCTATTAGCAAATGTCTTCGATATATGGATAAAAACTGAGTTTTATTCTTAAATCTTCAAGTCAACAATAATAGATGTAGGTATGTGGATATCAATATTGTCGTAGAGTATTAATATTCACATATCCACATCATCTTGGACCCAGATATATATCAACAGCAACATGTAAAAACTGAATAATATTTAAAATAGTTTCTCTGTTCTACATAACTTTGAATAAGCTGACGTCTTGAAATATCATCTAAGATATTCTTCTATAAATATTATTATTATCATACCAGGTCCCTTATTAAATTAGCAATAATGACAACAATGTTGACTTTAAACAGGACAATATATATATATATATATATATTAATTATCATCATTTAGATTATTTTCCAGAAGCGCGGGATGACACATCTTATACATATAAATTTAACAGACTTATAAATAATATAAAACATCTGGAAATAACGTTTATATGTTGACTTATTCTAAAGAAATTTCTATCCAAAATAATTTTTCTAATGACATTTTCAAGACGTCTCTTTATCAAAATTGGTATTTGAAAACGTACTTACACTAAAAATAAATTAAAATCCTTTTCAAGGATAACAAGCCATAACAAGTCTGTCTTTTATAAGAGGTAATGTAACCTATAACTAGCAACTAATGAACTTTGTGCATATTTTATTGCGATTGAAATTCAAGTTTATTTAAATCAGTGTGACAGGTTGCAAAAGTTCGGGTCGCTGCAGGCCAACGAATGTCTTCCGAAAATAATTCATCGCAATAAAAATTAAAGTTCATTTCCATTTCGGTCTGATTTAAAAATATATCTAGAACATAGAATATTTATAAATATTCAATAACATCGAAAATCTTTATATTAATTATATTAAAGACATTTCACATATTTATGTTTTGTTTGCCTACCATTAAAGAATTTATTTTTGTTTTCACGTTTTTCTTGTTTACTATTTTCAGTATAGATTTCTCAATTTTTGTAGCAACGTCTTCTAATATTTCCGTAATATTTACGCATGATATTATCAGATACTTGAAAACAATAATTTGTATGGGAACTTAAAAAATAAACCTCTCTATCTAATCAAATGACCGTGTGTCCTTTTTTATTTTTGTTAAATACCAATTAGATTCACCAATAAGCAATATAGTATTAGCAGCATGTGAATTCACGGTTATATATTTACCTGTCAATGTTATTATTATAACCAAAGATAATATTTTTATCTTTCTCAGACATTTTGACAATTCAAATGAAATTCATGAACTTGAACACAGATATTTATCTATTCATATAACATTCATCAAAAAAGAAGTCACATCATCTCAATATGTTTTAATAGAAAAGCTTTTAGTATGTAAAACAGATGAGCATGAATTGGATTGGAAGACTTGAGCAATAAAGGTGGAACATACGAAGCTTATATCATGAAAAAAATTATATAATTCGCGATCGATATTATTACCGAAATATGTATAATATATTAACATACTAAATTTATATATCAAAGGCATTGAAGCTGAGTTATAGGTTTAAATAAATTCAATCATAATAGTTCCTACTTGATAGAAATTTCAATTAGTTCATAATATTGTCATATAATGACGCTACATCAGCCTAAATTATAAGTGATTCAACTTGATTTGAATTGAACTTCGTGTTGGCATTCATTACTTTATTTGTAAATAATTAAATTAAATAGTCGGAGTTTCAGTGTCTATACAGTTTATTATAATAGTTTTCCCGTTTCTTATTTCATCAGTGATGGTACAGTAACCTTCAATGGCTTCAATATACATATTTTGTACGTGATTAGTAGATGAATGCAGGGTGCAGCGGTGGGGGTGGCACTCGGGGTTGCTTGTCCAAAGGTGCACAACAGGAAGGCTCACAGCATGGCGTCGTATATGGCGCTGGAACCAGTGCGTACTGAGTCGGTGGTCCGTATAAAGCAGGAGTAGCTGAAACAAGAAATAAAGCTTACAAACTTTATAGGGGTAGAGCCATACTGTTAAGATCTTGTCTATAGCCGCGGGCCGGTCCGTCCAGCGCAGTACCACATTCACGCAGAAAATTGATGTTTGAGCGGTAGCAATGTGCTGCTGTGCTTCGTTCGGTGAGTGAGAGCTGGTGGCCTAACTTTCTAGGTGGATTTGGGGTTTTCGTTGGTAGGCAGCTACCGCTGGCGTTGTTACGGTGCATGGTCGGCAATAACAGTTAACATAAGGTGCGCTGATTCCTCGTTTGCCACCATCCGAAAGAAATAAAAATATATCGAATATAAATGAAGCTTTACATTTTATTTATTTTACCGTCAACCTGTTTTCCCTCGGGGCGTTATCAAATCGCGTGTTGTCGAAATATTTGTTTCTGTCAGGTAATAATGGATTATTTAAATATGCACGCTATGGCCATTATTATTTTGATACTCGGTTGTATATTTTAAGTAGGTGAAATTGGCCTCCTGCTGGGCAGGTCAACGAAGTCAAGGTACCAGTACTGATCATCCTCTAATTAGGAGAGAGGACATACGGTTAATTGTGCCATATGTACGCTGGGAGGCCTGAGGTCAGACCATGTATAGCCTAAAAAATTCAGAAGTTGGCCAGGACTAGATAAAATCTGATAAATCATTTTTCACTTGCAGTATATAAAATATTACTAGCACATAAAATAATAGTGCAACTTGGTCGTTCTGGATGACGTAGAAACTACGATAGGACTGTAGGTACGGATGCCGCAATCGAATTTGAAATAGAGTTTTTTTTACTATATATTGACAGATTTGTCTTCTATAAAAACCCGATTAGGGGCGAAAAATTATTGTCACAAGTGGGATTCGAACTCACACTTATTGGAAATTCGTTCCAATCATGCTGCCACTTATATCACCGTGAACTATTGTATGACATTCAATTCTCGCATCGTATTATATTTTCGTCTTTAAAGAGACGTGTGCCATCTACCAGACATTGTTTACACATTGTACAGACTTAATACTCAAACCTTGCAGTTAGAATTGTATTAAACGACGACACAACCCTGTTATTCAAATTACTGAAATTTCAGTAATTAGAATTGTCTTTATTTTTATTTTTTATTTCACCATATCGTTTTTTTTTAATTAAAAAAATCTTAATGTTTTTTTACAAACTTCAAAAATACTTCATGAACTCTTTTTAGTTTTTATGTATTTTTAGTTATAGCAAACCTAGAATTTAAGCATTCATTCTATTAAAGCAGATTATTTAAAACTTTTCAATTTGCAACTTCTACAAATACCTTTCGACAGCCAGATGTGATAACTTGTTAATCAATTTGGAGCAATCTTTCATATTCATCTAGAAAGATATTTATTTGGTAGCTGGAATATGACTTAGATCAAGATGAGAATAAAACGATTCTCGTTTAAATGAAGATTTTTCTTCAAGATATTTTTAGATTCATTTTTGGCTCCTGAAATAAATACTATAATTAAGTAAGTTTGGTAAGATTGATTTCTATAGCACTGTTGCTAAAGACTTATTTAAATTAGTTCATGGAAGGTAGATTCTTGTTCTTCTTAAATTCGCCGTAGTTTATTTTTTTAAATTTTAATATTACTGTAACATTTCTGCAGTCACACAATATTCTGCAAGAAGATATATAAACCATGAAACCTCTTTTTCTGAGGCAGGCGTTATGATCTGGACGCATCCCGCCCGTTTTGTCTAGGGTGACGGAAGAAAGCGTACAGCTTGGTCACACGACTCACCGTGGTTCTGCCCTGTCGCTATTGGGTCAACCACTGGTACCGATTCCATAAGATCCGTGACCAACCGGAGGTAATATATCCTTAAATGTTGATCATGATGAATAATGGTATATACTTACTGTCAAATGGTAGTTGGTATACCGCATAGGGTGGTGGTGGTAGTTCGCAGGGTGCACAAGCTGGTAGAGGAGCCAGTGGAGGAGCACATAGTAGCTGGTAGCATAGAGGAGCTTGCAATGGAGCTGCTTCCGTACCCAGTACTGGCAACTGGCTCATCTGTAACCAAATTTAATTATCATCGTTTCAGTATTTTGTCCTCCATTGATGAACATAAACCTCTCCTATAAATAAAGGTCATCATCACCCTGCCCTTATCCTAATTACTTAAGGTCGCCACAATATGTCTACCTCCACACAACCTATAACATATCATCTGTGTTTACTGTTTGACTAACCAGATCACCCTCGACCCTCGCAAATTCACCGCCACTGTCGCTGGTTGTCTGGAGCTGGACATTCACCAGGGTCTCATACGGCTCAGACAGACCGCCAGAGCGGTGTGAAGAGCGAGAATACCGAGGGTTCCATCAACCCCAGAACGGACGGTTCTTCTGTCGTCACGAAGAAAACTACAAACAGGGTGCCAATTGCTCTGAAATTGTTTTAACGTGTCATCAAGAGTACTTTGAAGATCACGAAGGCTTTCTAATCATGTCATGCTTCGTACATCCATTCATCTTTTCTCCGATCTTCCCTTACCCAAAAGCCTTTCCTCGCAATATTACTTTCATACGGTCTCGTCTGATGTCTAAACCATGTGAGGCATCCAATTCTGCATCTGATTTTTATTATTAAATTGAATAACTTATAGTGTGCGTATAAAAACCTTGTGTAATAACGATAACTTTCATCTCGGCTCATAAGCCACCCATCCCACTGTTGGGCTCGAGCCTCCTCTCCAAACGAAAGTGAAAATATTCTACTATACCATGCTGGTCACACGTGTTAGTATAGGGCTCAGTTTCGAGTTTTTCTTCTCTTGCATAGATGTTATATGCGTTTTATATGCCTTAGTTGACTCTTTCGATCATCCACTGGTAAAATAGGGATTGTAGAACTGTATTCTTACTCCGTCACCATACGATAATTTATAGGGCATGACTACTTTAGTTTTCCCGTAAATATGAACGCTGGCAAATTTTCGATATGTAGAGTAAGTAAAAATCAAATACAGAAAAATAATGTACTAAAGAAATAATGCTTGTATTTGAGATGTAAATCACAACCAGACTCAGAACAACAATTTTTGAATCTCACAAAATATTTAATCTTTCCGTGTGGTGACGGAGTAAGAATACAATTCACTACCCCCTACCTTACTCGTGGGTGATCGTAACAGACGACTAAGGGATATAAAACGCATATAACATCTATGCGAGAGAAGGAAATCTCAAAAGAAAACCCTATACCAACACGTCTGACCAGCGTGGTATAGTAGGTCAATTATGCTTCCATTATGGAGGAGGCTCGAGCCCAACAGTGGGACATATATGAGCTGAGATGATGATGTTGATATTTTATTCTGGGCATTGCACTTTATACTAGCATGGTATGTCGATGTTTTAACCATAATGCCATTCGTTCAGTCTTTTGTAATAAGACTATTTACTGTTGCTTTTCTCTGCACAGATGGCGATAGTGGCTTAAGATAGTGACCTACTATGCCAGGTGTCGTGGATTCTATTCCCATGCAGGACAATACTTTGTGCGATCCATAAACTGTTGTTAGTCTGTGTGTAATTTTTGTTAGTTAATTATCTGTTATTTATCCGTGTGGTGACGGTGTAAGAATACCATTTACCATCCCCTATCTTACCCGTGGGTGATCGTAACAGACAACTAAGGGATATAAAACGCATATAACATCTATGCAAGAGAAGGAAAACTCTAAACAAAATCCTATACGTCTGACCAGCGGGGTATAGTAGGTTAATTTCACTTCCATTATGGAGGGGGCCCAAGCCCAACAGTGGGACATATATGGGCTATGATGATGAATTATCTGTTTATAAAATCTCTTCCAATACAAGGATTATTTCCTTAGTGCAAAGATAACAAATCTTAAAAAAAAACAGTCTAAATAAAATAAAAACAGCAATGATAATGAAATAATAATTATTTTATTCCCTAAACAATAATGCGTATTATTTAAGTGGGAGTTATAAATATTTACCTGTTTTCTGACAGCCTGCGCGACTCGGAGACGTCCCAACGGCGAAAACATCACACCACCACTCTGAAATAGAAATAGAATTTATGTTAATACTTTTTGCCTTTCGTAAAAACATTGATGATCAATACAATACTAGACTGTCTCGGGTTCAAAGTCAGAGTATTTTTTATTGATTTTGATGTTAGGTAAGTAAAGCAGCCTGCTTGCTACCATTTCCATCTCGGTACATATAGGTCCCACTACTGGGCTCGAGCCTCATCCATAATGGGAGGGTAAATGACCTACTATACCACGCTGGTCAGACGTGTTGGTATAGGGTTTTGTTTCGAGGTTTCCTTCTCTCGCATATATGTTATATGTGTTTTATATCCCATAGTCGTCTCTTACGATCACCCACGGGTAAGATAGGGAGTGTTGAATTGTATTCTTACTCCGTCACCACACGAAGTGAAATTGTCCTACTGGTCCGACATGTTTGTATAGGGATTATTTTTCGAGTTTTTATATCCCTTAATCGTCTCATGATTACCCATGGGTAAGATAGGGTTTCTTTTTGTGTCTGTCTTTTAGCTGTTAGCCGCAGAGGGCTGTTACAGCTTAACCATGTAAGATAAGGGGTGGTGAATGTATTCTTATACCCTCACCACACGGATTTTTTTTTTAATTATTAATGGAAGTAATTGACAAATTACTTTATTTTTCTATTTTTATTGGAAGTAATTGAAAAGTAATTTTTTCCATCAATAATGGAAGTAGGTAATTGAAAAGTTACTTTTTCCATTATTAATGGAAGTAATTGAAATTTTACTTTTTTTTAATACCTTTTTTTAAATTACTTTTTTCAATTACTTTTCCAAATAATAATAATATTTAAAAACAAAACTGCCAAGGGTTCCCGAAGGATATAACAAGGGGCACGGAATCATGGATAAAAATCTAGTAGAAACTATATCGGCCGCACAATAAGCCAACTGGCCTGGTAATAAGAAACACATTTCCGTACCCACAAAGTCCTTTATATTAACTTTAAGTTGCTTTGCTATTAGCCTCAAATGGCACTATTCGGGCTAGTTCTATTCCAGTTCCGGTCAACGCCATTCACGGACCGGAATACCAAATGCCCGACAGGGTAAAAGGCTTTCAAGGCTTTGTCGTTTTAGAACGTTATTGGCAGGTACAAGATAGTTGGCCGTTTTTATGTAACAAAGTCCACTGCATAGATGGCATAGTGATTAAAATACCGATCTTCCGTTCCAATGCTATAGGTGCGACTCCTACACAGGAAAATACTTTCCACAATTTCTTTTCCAAATCTGTTGTGCTGAGTCTAGGTGTAATTTAAGTCCATTAATTATATATAAAATATATGTGGTGACGGAGTAAGAATACAATTCACCACCCCCTATCTTACCCGTGGGTAATCGTAAGAGATGACTAAGGAATATAAAACGCATATAACATCTATGCAAGCGAAGGAAAACTCGAAACAAAACCCTATACCAACACGTCTGACCAGCGTGTATAGTAGTGTATAGTAGGTCAATTACCCTCCCATTATGGAGGAGGCTAGAGCCCAACAGTGGGACATGTTATGAGCTGAGATTATGATGAATTATATATATGTAAAATCCCCCACAATACAAGAATTATTTCCTTAATGAAGGGTGGTGTCTTTAAAAACAAAAGTAGAAGTTGGAATGTATTTCCAATTTCGGTTAAAATCCTGATGTATATTGAAATGTGCCTGCATAAAGTAATGGTTAAGACACCGACCTAGCCTAGCCAGTAAGTTTGATTCTCACACAGTATAATACATTGTCCAATACGCAGATTGTTTCACTAAGTCTAGTTTATTTGTATCCATAAACTGGATGTTTGTGAAGTCCCCCGCAAAAAAGAATCACAGTACCTTTATTTGTTTTGTTTACACTTAAAATAAAACACATTATCTCTGTTTCAGCTTACAAATGAATGTTGCCGAATTATATTCTTATTTGAAATGCAAAAACTCATAATAATATAAAGTTCCTTCACAGTGAGTTTCTAATATTTAATACCTCGGGGCTTACAGAAACTCCATATTAAAAATATAATTATTAAAAGAAGCCCCAATAATATCTTTAGCTAAAAAAAAAAAAGATGTCAAAAGAAAAGTCGTCGAAATACATTTTCGTTGTGAGAGATTTCTTTTCATTGACCTTTCATATTTAATATTATATTTACAATACAGATGTGTGATGCTAAAATAAATTTCAATAGTATTTTTATGTTAAGAATTTAATGTTCGACTTTCTATGCCAGTGCCGTGGGTTCGATTCCCACGTAGGACAATACTTTGTGCGATCTACAAAGTGTTGTTCTGACTCTGGGTGTAATTTATCGGGGTTAATTATAAAGATGATATTTGAGTGATACATCAACGCCGAATTGGAACTATTAAGAATTTTATATTGAATTATATATTTTTACTATTGAAATTCAATCCCCAAGGGATGAACCATTTATTTCTCATACCTAGGCAGTGGGGAAAGTTAATCAATTATCTTTAAATGAAGTAAAAATACTTTTCAGTTAAAATAAAAAGACACCTGTTTTAGAATTTGTCAATTTTCAATATCTAAAGGTCTAAAATAAGGGATTAAATTTTGGGATAATACTTTTATTTAATAATAATATTGAATTGAAAATAAGCATAAGTAAATACAAGTAAGATAGTAGTGTCTTACTTATTTTAGACACTCACTAGAAAGGATGAATTATGAAAACCTGTCCCTCAAAAGATATGTTCTTCCCTAAGGGTGTAAATAGGGGGTGAATTTTTTTAATATTTTCGCTTTACATAATAATTACATTATACAGGGACGATGCACATGATTTCTACGCAGACTAAAAATGTTGAAGCCTACACGATGTCAACCCCACAATCGCTATGCTTAGCAGATAAATATGCAAAAATAGTGTATTAGATTCACCCGCTGATTTGTTTCCACTACCGGCCCCCTGCCTGACGTCAACCATCCTTGGGAATGCAATTATTGATCAAACTGCATCAGTTGGATCAGACCCAGGTCGATATCAAAGCGCTAAGTAGTCTTTTACAGCATCCACGACCAAAGTAAAGTTTGGTAGTATTCGTAGCTGTGGTAGCTAGCTAGCTAAAGCGATTTAATAAATAATAATTTATTTTAGTAAAAACTAGCTTCTGCCCGCGGCTTCCACTGCGTAAAAGGTTACTTTTCTAAAGTTTTTCATCCCCTATTTTTATTGTACCCCTTAAGGGTAAATTTTTTACGAAATTTTAATGTCATATTTATTTATATCTAATCAATAGCCTAAAAATAAGTTTCAAGCTTCTAGCTTACAAAATGACGATAATTCCTTACAACTTTTCATCCCCTTTACAACCCTTTTTTTGCATTAAAAAGTAGCCTATGTCCTTTTTTAGGCTTTAGACTGTCTGTGTACCAAATTTCATTTAGATGATTCTGTAGTTTTGGCGTGAATGAGCGACAGACAGACAGAGTTACTTTCGCATTTATAATATTAGTAAGGATTAATATAATAAATTATTAATATTGTATAAAGTTTTCTGTCACTTCTTTGTAAAAGTTTACAACCGAATAAGTTTCCAAATGTATATTCATCATAAAAGTCTAAGAAACTTTTTTCTTTATGTGAACGTTAACTTGGTACGAGAAAAATTTGTTACTTCATATTACTGAGTGACATAAAATATCAAGGTTATCCAGCTTTATATGAAGAAATGGAGTCGAAAATGTAATGGGACTTTTGGCAGTAATTTTTTTTTTTCGTAATAGACACCACCCTGCACTAAGGAAATAAACCTTGTATTGCGAGGGCCTTTACAAACATGCAATTAACGCAGACAAATTACACCCAGACTCAGAACAACACTTTGTGGATCGCACAAAGTATTGTCCTGCGTGGGAATCGAACCTATGGCACTGGCACGGATGGTCGGTATCTTAACCACTACGCCATCTGTGCAGTCGAATTTGAAAACGTCATGTGGTGCTCTTGTATTATATTCGATATCTTAGTGTTAAACGTATTATATTAGATAATTTTGATCGCATTTTATGTAATGTGATGCGGCGGAACTACTGAGATGTAGTGAATATCTAATAAAAGTGCTTTACAACGTTTTCGTTTTCCATCAAATTGCCCACAAGGTACCATTAACAGTATGGCCATAGCACTGTTGATGGCGACAATTTGACTTAGACAATGACATGAAAGAAGACATTTATAACTCGACACTGGCACCAATAGCTCGTATAAGTAGCTGATTACCCATACATAAGAAGAAGAAGAAAATGTAATTAGGAGAAATTCTATGTAATATTACAAGTACATAGATGACGTAGTGGTTAAGATACTGTACTTCCATACCAGTGCCGCGGGTTATTGTCTATTATTCTTGTTGGTAAACGAGCAAGCAACACCTGATAGTAAATTTTACTGTCGCCTATGGACCTTTTCAGTATCAAGGGTACAGCGAAGCCACTGCCTATCGATAACAATCCCAAACCCGAAAGTTGGGCTGCTGCCTCTCTCATTCACCGAACGAAACAAAGCAGCACATTGTCACTACTCAGACGTCGATTTCCTATTAGAGTATGGTATTACCCCGGACAGACCGGCCCGCAGCTGTGACCAGAAAACCCTCAACAGACTCACACTAATAATAATAATAACACGTATATGTATGTGTGCGTGTTTGTTTACCCCTTTAATCTATTTAAAAATGTACAAATATTAAATGAATAAATAAACGATAATAATAATAACCAGCGAGTCACCGTCTGCCACCGTTCATCTCTCAATATGGGTTTGAAGGCAGACGACAGTTAAAAATTCATAGATTTAAGATGAACCAGTCCACTAAGCACCCACTCCCATAATCAGATATTAGCTACCATAATCACACAATAGTTTTACACTTACCGCTGGCAGTCCACGTATGTTATGTGCAGACGTGGAATGTCATCGGTAGATGTCCCATTCCAATATTTAGATTAAATTTCTCTAAAGGCCTCTGCGTGTTGGATCCATATCCCCATGTAAGCCTACCAAAGGACCGGGTATCTTACCTACGGAAGATCCCGTGAATAAATGGAATGAATTTTTGTATGAATTTTTGTATCTAAAAATAATAATAAATAAGGCTTTTATTATTTCTCATTTAACATGCTAATTTTACAATGTGATAAATTATATTATAAAGTTATATTAGTGATTTATACAATTTTTATATTCTATTTTGGTTTACAAAGTTTACATTTAAAAATATAAAATTATAATTAGAATTTTAGATATAATATATTATGTCACTTTTAATGAGAACCCCTCTGTAGGGTAAAGGCCACCTCCATATCATTCCAAAGATCTCTGTTACTCGCCTTTGTCTGCCATTTATCTCCCGTTATATCTTTGATGTGATCAAGCCATCTTCTTATCGGTCTTCCCCGTTGTCTTTTCCCCTCGGGTCATTTCCATTCTATGGCATGTCTCGTCCACCTTCTATTCTCGCCAGATGTCTCGTCCATTTCCACTTCAGTTTCATAGAGTGGAGTAAGAAGACTCATACTATTAAGATTCAATTCTTACGCAGGACAATACTTAATGCGATCTAAGAACAGTTGTTCTGTCTGTGTGTAATTTGTTTGTGATCATAATATGTTTTTAACGTCCCCGGTGGACATTATAAACATCTAATAGTGGTAGGACTACGCTGTTGACAGTTCTCTGTCTACAGCCGTGGGCCTGTCCGTTCGGGGTAGTATCGCACTCTCGCAGAAGATCGACGTATGAGTAATGGCAATGTGCTATTGCGCTTCGTTCGGTGAGCAAGAGAGCCGGAAGCCCAACTGGGTGGGTTTGGGTATTGTAATGGTAGGCAGCGGCCTAGCTATAGCCATGGTTATAGCAAAAGTCCAGCGGCGGCTGTGACACTTACCATCAGGTGCGCTGCTTGTTCGTTTGCCAGCATTAGCAATAAAAAAAAAGGAAAGATGGCACACCAGCCATAGATATATTTATATAAAAAAAAACACATCAGGCGTCGTTTAAGTCTCAATAATTAAAAATCTATTTGAAATGCAATTTTATAAGTAATTTAAGAGAATTCATTCTAATTATTAAATTCTGAAGTACATGAAAATAAATTCTTTTACAGTTTAAGAGAATTTAACATTTGTGTAAGTATCTCTATTTTTACCACTGAATTATTTGAAGTAAGAAATAAATTCTTGCTCAATAGCTGTGTTTATAAACACAACACACAATTAACGAATAAATAAAAACAAAAAGCTTTATTTTCTACTTTATATTTCTCTGGTGCAACCATAATCTTTTAAATTGTAATTGGATTTTGTATTATATCGCAATTCGGAGACATCACACTAAAGTTAATTTTTATTAAAACATGTTCTACTATTTTTTTTATTAAAAATTTAATAAAGAAATAATAATAATAAACAAATCTGTTTGAGTTTCTTGCTGGATCTTCTCAGCAGCGGTTACATTCCGATCCAGTGGTAGTTTATTAAGTTAAAATTGATTATATTGTATGTGCACTGCCGTGGATTATACATCATCCTCATCATTCTCCTACTCTTATCCTAATTACTTGGGGTCGATACAATATGTACTCTTCTTTCTTAGTACATATTGTAAAAGTTATTGACAATAGTTTTATGACCGGCCGCCTGCCAGACGTCAAACCTTCTTGGGAATGTAATTGTTGAACAAGCGGCATCAGATGGAGTTGGCCCAGGTCGTTATAAGGCTCTTAGTCGTCTTTTACGACATCCACGAGCAAAGTGAGGGTTGGTAGTATTCGTAGCTCCTAACACACTGTGATAAATTAATTTGACATTGAATTGAATTTTTATTTAGACTTATTTTTATCAGATATTTAATTTGACCTTTTTGATTTTAAAAAGACTAAGGAAATAATCCTTATATTACGGGGGACTTTACAAACATGCAACTAACGGAAACAGATTACCACCGCTTGTTATGAACCATAGCTTGTCGTAGAAAAAAAACTAATAGTAAACTAAACATACATACATACATATCATCACGCCATATCCCTTGCAGGGTAGGCAGAGAGAACAGAGTGCCAGAGAACTCTATCTCTGCATACTTCACTCGCTTCCTCAACATTCATAATTCTCTTCATACACGCTCGCCGGTTTCGGAGACTCTTGACTCCAAGTTACTTCAGTACGTGACCAATCTGGTCTAGGTAGGTGAGTCTCGGTCTCCCTCGGTACCTACATCCTTCCACTTTCGCATTGCATATTTTCTTAACCAGACGTTCGTTGCTACCGAGAAGTTACCCAATGCTCCGTTCACTCTATTTCCCGCATTCACTCTTCGCTCTATATCAGTGGTGTACCGTCCATCTCGGCTAAATCCACATCCAAGATATACAAATTCATCCACTAGTAAACTAAAAGTCTATAATTACCTCCATCAATTTTAAAATTAGAATATTTTTAAATGAAAGCTGCCCATTTTGATTAACGTTATTGATTTAACTCCCCATAGACTCACCATTGTCACGTCAGCCATAATGATACTTTCATCAATCCAAGAATTTTACACTGATTGAAAATAAAGATGGCAGCTCAGAGGAGTATAAAAAAAAGAATGTTATATTTTCACATATTGTTATTTCATTTCATATACGTTCCACTCTTTGGCTAGAGCCTCCTCCACACAAGGAGGGAAATTCATCTAATATATCACGCTGGTCAGACGCGATGGTTGATATAGGTCATTACAAGCTTAAACTGCGGCCTTAGCTTGCCTGTAGATACACTTTTTTATCCGTGTGGTGACGGAATAAGAATACAATTCACCACCCCCTCATCTTACCCGTAGGTGATCATAAGAGACGACCGAAGGATATAAAACGCATATAACATTTATACAAGAGAAGAAAATCTCGAAACAAACCCTACAATAACACGTCTGATCAGTGCAGTATAGTGGGTCAATTTCCTTCTCATTATGGAGGAGACTCGAGCTCATAGTGGGACATATATGAGTTGTGATGATGAGTTACACTTCTTGGTAAGCCATATATTATTCCTCTGAACAATGCGTGTCATTTAGTCTCATTACTCATCATTCGCCTACTCTTATCCCAATCACTTGGGGTCGATACAATATGTAGTCATCTTTCGTAGTATATATTGCAAAGGTTATTGGCAATAGTTTTATGACCGACCGCTTGCCTGACGCCAACCCTCCTTGGGAGTGTAATTGTTGACCAAACGTGTCATCAGGTGGTATTGGCTCAGGTCGATACGAAACTCTTAGTCGTCTTTTACGACATCCACGAGCAAAGTAAAGGTTGGTAGTATTCGTAGCCGCTACCACACAGCGTAGTCGTAGTCTCATTACTATGATTTAAACGCTCATTTTTATATAAATTTACCATTTTTATAACAAAAGTAATGGCTAAATTATAATTAATGGCAAGCAATTAAATAACTTTTACTACATAATTAAAAAATACATTTACATGACTGTTTAAGATAAGAAAGAAAGATTATTTTTATTATACTATAAAAAAACGTTAAAATTAAAATTATAAATGTTGAAAGGGGTTTCTATGTTTTATAGAATCAACGTTCAAGGTAGTCTCGCCATTGAAGACAAGGACTTAGTACCGTTCACGATGGTCTGTCAATTGCGATATAAAGATACAGCACAACTAATGGGGTTGCATGCCATACGTTCCACCATTCAGGACGGTTTGGGCGGATTATGGCCATACTATAGCTCGCCCCAAAAGGTAGTCGGTCTCATCGAAAAATAAACTTTTGAATAAAAACAAAAATTGGTTTTTATTAATAGATATCAGTGTTTTAAATTCTTGTATTGCTTGCCTAAGCAGTGCTAATTTGCCGAGTATTTTGCTGTTTTTTGCGCACAGCGTTATGCATTACATTATGCTTTTAAATTATATATTAGAGAATTAGAGATATGTATTAGAGAATTTTACTGAAATTTGATAAATATACTTCGTGTACAACCAGAGGTTTCAGTCCTACTGTAGTGTGCTAAAAAAGTACTTGCTTACTGAGTTTTTAAGGTCTCAAGGGAAAAATTAGAAATGTACAAATATTTAATTCCTAATTGAACACCATTTGGAAGGAGTGAACAAATATTTCATTCTTAATCAGACACCATTTGGAAGGAGTGAACAAATATTTCATTCTTAATCAGACACCAGTTGGAAAGAGTGAACAAATATTTCATTCTTAATCAGATATCATTTGGAAGGAGTAGACAAATATTTTATTCTTAATCAGACACCATTTGAAAGGAGTAGACAAATATTTCATTCTTAATCAGATACCATTTGATTGGAGTGGACAAATATTTCATTCTTAATCAGACACCAGTTGGAAAGAGTGGTCAAATATTTTATTATTAATCAGACACCATTTGAAAGGAGTAGACAAATATTTCATTCTTAATCAGATACCATTTGATTGGAGTGGACAAATATTTCATCCTTAATCAGACACTAGTTGGAAAGAGTAGTCAAATATTTTATTATTAATCAGACACCATTTGAAAGGAGTAGACAAATATTTCATTCTTAATCAGATACCATTTGATTGGAGTGGACAAATATTTCATCCTTAATCAGACACTAGTTGGAAAGAGTAGTCAAATATTTTATTATTAATCAGACACCATTTGAAAGGAGTAGACAAATATTTCATTCTTAATCAGATACCATTTGATTGGAGTGGACAAATATTTCATCCTTAATCAGACACTAGTTGGAAAGAGTAGTCAAATATTTTATTATTAATCAGACACCATTTGAAAGGAGTAGACAAATATTTCATTCTTAATCAGATACCATTTGATTGGAGTGGACAAATATTTCATCCTTAATCAGACACCAGTTGGAAAGAGTGGTCAAATATTTTATTCTTAATCAGACACCATTTGAAAGGAGTAGACAAATATTTCATTCTTAATGAGATACCATTTGATTGGAGTGGACAAATATTTCATTCTTAATCAGACACCAGTTGGAAAGAGTGGTCAAATATTTTATTCTTAATCAGACACCACTTGAAAGGAGAGGACCAATATTTCCTCTACAATGGGATGGAAATTGACTTATTATACCTTTTTTGATTTCTTTTTTTCTTCGCAAGGTGGGACCATGGATGTGGTCGTGCCCCGGCAAATCGGCCCGGGGCGACGGAAGAGGCGGCACGCAACCCCATGGTCCCACCCTGCAAATACCTCTCTTCGCCGTGCGAGCGGGCCGCCGGTACCCGATCTTTGTCTTCAGTGGCCGGCCGGCGGTATACCCTTGCGGGTTCCTCACTTGTCGATGCCCCGACAGCTTTCACCGTCGAGGCGTCGTCCTCACGCGGTGGCCTCACGTCAGGTGACCGGACAATTCCCCGGTCCGATCACCCAAAGCCTTGGTTAGGGCGGCATCAGGCGCAGATATTCGCGCCTGCGCCGCCCTGGCCGGACTCGTTCCGCCGCCTCCTTCTGCGAGATGACAGCCTCGCAGAAGGCGGCAACCGCGTCCCAGTTCCTGACGCTGTCGACCATCGCTTTCGCAACAGCCGGCAGCGTCAGGTCGGCACCGATGATAGCAACGAGGTCGCGGCGCTGCTCGTCCCAGCTCGAGCATTCCTCGAGCGTAGACTTATTATACCTAGAGCTGCTCAGATGGATTGTACTGTGTAATTTCGTGTTTTATTTCTCATGAACAAATATTATCTGCACATCATATCCCATAATCCACTTTTACGCATTATAGTGGTAGGACTACGCTGTTGACTGTTTTCTGTCTACAGCCGCGGGCCGGTCCCTCCGGGGTAGTAGCACACTCTCGTAGAAGATCGACGTCTGAGTAATGGCGATTTGCTATTGCGCTTCGTTCAATGAGCAAGAGAGCCGGAAGCCCAAGTGGGTAAGTTCGGGGTTTGTATTGGTAGGCAGCGGCCTAGCTATACCTTTGGTATTCCAAAGGTCCATGGGCGGCAGTAACACTTATCATCAGGTATGCTGCTTGCTCGTTTGCCACTATAAGCAATAAAAAAGACGCTCATACACGGGCAAGAAATGGGGTGGTGAATTTTATTCTTACTCCGTCACTACACGTATTTTTTTCATATCATCATAATTATATTCTTACTCTCGTCAGTCAAACGTAGGGATGAAACGATACTATTATTTTTCGATACTAGTACTCGATAGTAGTATGGAATCAAAGTATCGATAGCTAGGGATGAAACGATACTATTCTCTCTTCAATACTAGTACTCGATAGTAGTATCGGATCAAAGTATCGATACTTTTGAGTACTCATAAATTTGCTATACACAAAGTAAACGACAGAGTATTTATTGCCATACTTTTCTTTTTTTTGGAGGTCTGCGCTTGTCAGCATACGCATCTCAACGCCGTGCGGACGCCGTGAGTCACTGCCTATACGATACCATAGTAGTAGAATCGATACCAGTACTCAGTATCGAATATTCAGTGTTATGTACTACAAGTAGTAGTATGGATTGGAGAGTATCGATACCATATGAGTACTCGGTAGTATCGATTCATCCCTAGTCAAACGTCTGTGATCGTACCTTAAATAATAAAAGAGTGAGACTACATATCCAACGGGTTGAGAGCCCTCAGCGCTCACCCACAGTCCGGGTAAAGTTGTTATAGCCATCTGAGGCTAACAACTAAGACACACAAAAAGAAAAAGAAAAGAACTACATATCCATTAGAATACATTATTATGTATTCTAATGGATATGTAGTTCTTTTTTTTTGTTATTGTGAGTATATTTACTCACAATATAAATAAAATACTAATAATACAATATTAAACCATACAAACGTTAGAAAAAAAAAGTACGTTTTTAATTTTCCTTCAACCATTTCAATCGCGTACTTTTACGCGTTATGAAAAAAAATGGAAAAGGTATAAAGGTAATATCTAAATGAAAGTAAAGGGACGCCAACCGTTTATATATTTTAATGTGAAATTTGATGCGCTTAGGGTTGCCAACAATTTCTTTTTTAAATCCCTGCACTAAGAAAATAATCCTTGTATTACGGGGTCTTTTGACACATATAATATATATATATATATAATTAACACAGACAAATTACAGCCAGACTCAGACATATTTTGTGGGTCGCACAAAAGTATTGTCCTGCGGAGGAATCGAACCTACGGTCCTGAGACGGATAGTTGGTATTTTAACCACTACACCAATTGTGTAGTCAATTCATTAATATTATACCTATGATATGACTTGCTAGCAATTTAGCAACTGATAAGACACCGACCTACCATGGCAAGTGTCATAGGTTCGATTCACACCTAAAACAGTACTTTTTTTTCGTAACGACGACGTAAGAGAGCGAGTAGGTATGAAAGAGAGTATTGGTGTAAAGATGCGAAAAGGAATGCTCCGATGGTTCGGACATGTGGAAAGAATGCCGAACGAACGTTTGGTTAAGAAGATATACAATGCGAAAGTGGAAGGATGTAGGTACCGGGGGAGACCGAGACTAACCTACCTAGACCAGATCGGTCATGTACTGAAGGAAGGTGGAGTCAAGAGTCTCCGAAACCGGCGAGCGTGTATGAAGAGAATTATGAATGTTGAGGAAGCGAGTGAAGTATGCAAAGATAGAGTTCTCTGGCACTCTGTTCTCTCTGCCTACCCTGCAAGGGATATGGCGTGATGATATGTATGTATGTATGTAACAGTACTTTACAAAAAGATGGATGGGTGATTAGAATCATCATTAATTATCATCATTCTCCTTTTATCTCAATTACTTGAGGCCGACGTACATACACACCGGGCGGGCCACCGAAGACAAAGATAGGGTACCGGTGGCCCGCTCGCACGGCGAAGAGAGAAGTTTTACATGGTGGGTCTATGGGGTCACGCGCCGGCCCTTCCGTCACCCCGTACCGATTTGTCGGGGCGAGACCACACCCATAGTCCACCGCAAAAAAAAATGGTCGACGTACATATTGCCAAAAGTTTTAAACATTAGTTTTATGGCCAGCCGTACCTGCCTGACGTTAAACTCTTTAGGAATGTTGGCCCCATTCGGTTAAAAGGTTAGTCATCTTTTGCGACATCCACGAGCAATATACGTAGCTGCTACCACACAGAACAGATGACTAGATAGAATAAAATATTCAATATGCTTTTAAAAGAAAATGAAATCTCAGAAATGAAATATCCAATAAAATAGCTTCATAGTCATTGTGAAACGTTTTGTTATTGCAAAATTGCGAAGCTTACGGACAGCGGTCCGTAAAGTTTGCTATATTGTACTCAATCGCCGCATTGTGTTACACGAACACTATGTACAAATAGATTAAAGAAACTTTACAAAATGCAGGTATTAGTAACTTTTTTATTGCAAACTGAGAAAAGTTAACCAATTTGATGGTAAATGGTTGCCACTCGTCGACATTATAATAATCAATATCGCTGCCTGTACTTTTATCTACTACTTCCAAAAGTCACAATCATCGTCTTTATCTTGATATTTTTTTATTGCTCTGTCCGTAAACGAGCTAGCACATCAGCGCCTTTCATGATCAGTGTTATTGCCGCCCATGGACCTTTGCAATACTTTTTTTTTTGTGCTGGGCTATGGATGCGTCTCGCCCCGCCAAATCGGTCCAGGGTGACAGAAGAGGCGGCGCGTGACCCCATAGATCCACCGTGCAACTTCTATCTTCTCTGTGCGAGTGGGCCACCGGTACCCGATCTCCTTTGCAATACCTGGGGTACAGCTAGGCCACTACCTACCAATAATCCCAACCCCACCCAGAAAGTTGGGTTTCCAGCTCTCTCACTCACTGAACGAAGCACAGTAGCAAATTGCCACTGCTCAGGTGTCGATTTTTTGCGAGCGTGTGGTACTACCCCGGATGGACCGCCCCGTGGCTGTAGACAATTGGATATTTGGAAAGAACTGTCCACAATGTAGTCCTATCACTATTATTATTATATTATTATTGTTGTTTTTATCCTAATAACTTAGAGTAGTTCCCTAAGTAATTAGGATAAGAGGTAATATGTGATCTTCTACTATCACAATAAAGTTTTGGCAATATATTGCCGTGTGGTGACGAAGTAAGAATACAATTCACCACCCCCTATCTTACCAGTGGGTGATCGTGACAGATGACTTAGGGATATCAAACGCAGTTAACATCTATGCAAGAGAAGGAGAAGTCTAAACAAAATGTTATACCAATACGTCTGACTAGCGTGGTATAGTAGGTCAATTTCTTTTCCATTATGGAAGAGGTGGGACATATATGAGCTGAGTTGATGAATAGTTTTATGACCAGCCACCTGTCTGATATTAAGCATTTTCGAGAATGTAATTCTTGATCAAACGAGATCAGTTAGAATTAGCACAGATCAGCTACTCTAATAAAATTCAAGTTTGTTAAAACGTACTATACGCCAGATAAATAGAGAAAATTGAAAATGTTTCATACATTATATACACAAATATAAACACGATAATATTCATAAAAATAATTACATCTTTATAGATTTTATCGCTTTTATATTTCCATTTTTTACTTTCCAATGTTTCGACCAAAAGAACAACCAAGAATGCTGAAAAGTATTCGAATATCATAAAAATGTACAGGCATAAAGACACTGCATATCAATAGTTGGAAGAAAAAAAAACGCCGTGGAAGAAGTATCATACATTTCACTATATATTATAATGTTATTACTGAAAACATCTTAAAAACAAAAACGTTTTGTTTGTTCTTAGATTTGAAATTTGAAAGAAATCCCATATACCAGGTATAACAGAGAAAGGAGCAGCTGGTCAGAAGGGTGGGAAAGTGGAAAATGTCAATTCGTTAATGAATTAGAAGTATTTGAAGTTTTCAATTTTGTCATCGCTTTTTCTTTGAAACTGAATGAAATGTACCAAGTAAATAATAAATAATCTGCTACATACTCATACTTTCTTAAACATTCATTAGAACCTAAATAAATCAATGATTACGTTTGCTAAAATATGACAAAAGTCGCCTTTACAGACAGCTGATGAGTCAATGAATGAATGACAAATTCCCTTCAAATTTTTGTTATGGGTTACTACCGTCTTTACCTACCTTTCTGACCAGCTGTTTTCTGTTATTCTCCGTTACAACCGGTATAAGTAAATAAAACAAACATTTTTTTAAGTCTTCAATTGTAATTCGTATACGTGACAACCCTACGCCAAAGTATCTGCTTTGTTCCTGAAAGCTTTTGCGGTCGCATCAAATGGCCGACGGTCTTGTTTTAACTCGTTCTGATTATACTCCCAATGTTGCAAATCGACAAATAAATATAACGACTACTTTGTGATTTTCCAAATATCCAATTACTAATTCTTTTTTTCTTAACGTGGCAAAAGATCAAGCAGTATAGGCTACGAAAAGTATTACTGTCGGACTTTTGAAATACCAGGATACAGCTAGGTTATCAACTAAGACCTATCCCAAAAGAGCTTCCGGCTCTCGCTCACTAAATAAGGCACATGCAAACACACATTGTCATTTTTCAGACATCGATTTTCTCTGAGAGTGTGGTTGGTACTCTGACGGACCGGCCCGCGGCTGTAGATAGAAAACTGTCGACTGTGTGACGGAAGAGATGGCGTGCGACCCCATAGACCCACCCTGCAATGCACGTCTCTTCGCTGTGCGAGCGGGACCCGATCTGTGTCTTCGGTGGAAACTGTGTGTCATATCATTACTAAATTTAGGATATAAACCATTGTGACACCTACCTTTCACATATCGTGTGCGATAACTAATGGTACAGAATTAATCAGCGTTTCTCCCACTGTTCAGCGTAGATATCCTCCACAATGAGGGGATAACTCTTCAGGCTATGTTGGTTACACCTGTTTTTCTATGGATGCCGTATTCCAGGTCTTTTCACAGGTGGCATAGTAGTTAAGATACCGAACTTCCGTGCCGGTACCGTGAGTTCGATTCCTACTCAGAACAATACTTAGTGCAATCCACAAACTGATTTTCTTGAGTCTGGATGTAATTTGTCTTCGTTAATTGCATGTTGGTAAAGTCCAAGCATTATTTGCTTAGTGTGTGTAGGGTAGTGTTTAAAAAATAATAATAAATCTATCTATATATATAAAAGAAGAAGCTGACTGACTTAATGACTGACATATCAACGCAGGGCCTAAACTATAAGGGTTAGAAACTTGAAATTTTGCACAGGTGTTCCTTTTATAACGTAGAGGAGCACTAAGAAAGGATTTTTGAAAATTCACCCCGTAAGGGGGTTAAAAGGTGGTGCAAAGTTAGTATGAAACTTTGCCGTTTTTGAAGTTATTTGAATGAAATTCAGTATGAAGGTTCTTCATTAACAATCATAAAATACGTGTAAAATATTTTTTCGATAATCATCCCTTAAGGAGGTAAAAAGGGAATGCAAAGTTAGTATGAAAGTTCTCTGATTATTGAAGTTATTTAAATAAAATGTTGTATTTGGGTTATAAGTTCCTAAAAATGATTATTGCCGATAATTAGATATAAATAAATATGACATTAAAATGTTGTAAAATTTACTTTTAAGGGGTAAAATAAAAATAGAGGATGAAATACTTAAGGAAAGAAACCTTTTCGCGGGCGAAGCCGTGGGCAGAAGCTAGTAGAATATAAATGAAAATGGTAACGATATTTGTAATGCATTTTCTCCCCTAATTTGAAGAAGTTTTGAGCCTAAAGTCTCAATGAAAAAGAAGATAATTAATACATATTTCATGAATGCAGTATGAAAATGAAATAATTCTTCTCGATCACATTTCGGAGTAAAATACTAAATCAGCAAACTATTATTTAAATCACAGATCATTTAAACTTACTGACATAAATTAAATTGTCTTTATAATCTTTTTTTTTTTTTTCCTTCCTGGGTGGACCATGGATGTGGTCGCGCCCCGACAAATTGATCCGGGGTGATAAAAGAGGCGGCGCGCAACCCCATGGACCCACCCTGCAAACACCTCTCTACGCCGTGCGAGCGGGCCACCGGTACCCAATCTTTGTCTTCAGTGGCGTCTTTATAACCTACAATATCTTTGGTCTTTATAAGAATATATTCAGACAAAGGGTCTCAAGAGATTTATTGTGTAGCCCTGATAAAGGGCTCAGGGCAGCATATTGGCATAACTTTTTGATTACTTCAAAAAGGCCTCGCGTTCCTAAACAAACAGGGTTTAAAAGAGTTTAATGTACTCCATATGGTATTCTGGCCTATATATATATATATATATATATATATATATATATATATATATATATATATATATATATATATATATATATATATATACATATATATATATATCTATATATATATATATATACATATATATATAACTCAAAGGTGACTGACTGACATAGTGATCTATCAACGCACAGCCCAAACCACTGGACGGATCGGGCTGAAATTTGGCATGCAGGTAGATGTTATGACGTAGGCATCCGCTAATAAAGGATTTTGATTAATTCTACCCCCAAATAGGGGATGAAAGTTTGTATGACACTTTGTCAATTTTAAACCGATCGGGCTGAGACTTTGCATGCATAAAGCTACTATGACGTAGGCATCCCCTAAAAAGGATTTTGAGATGCAGGCTATATAAGATTATTAACTTTTCAGTTTAAAATATACGAATTTCTGTATGCTAGCGCCATGTACATTGAGTTATTTTGGAGAGAACTTTGAATTAACCATTTTTGTGCATAGTGCATAGATAATATATATAGCGGATTATATCTGACGACTAGCCTTTGCCCGCGGCTTCGCTCGCGTTAAGAAGTATTATTATTAATTAGGTATAGTTTTTTTTGTTTTTACTTCTCCATTAACGTTCAGATTATCTTTAGCCATTTTAAAAAAGTCTAACCGACAAAACCTATACTTAAACCAAACGAAAACTTATCTGACATATGACAGTACGACTGACATAGTGATCTATCAACGCACAGCCCAAAAATTAAAAAAATAGTCCTAATTTTTTACACACGCTAAACAAAAGTAAAGCCGCAAAAACTATACCTAATTAATAATAATACTTCTTAACGCGAGTGAAGCCGCGGGCAAAGGCTAGTATATATATATATATATATATATATATATATATATATATATATATATATATATATATATATATATATATATACCTACATATATAAGGGATTGAGAGACATTTTACCGATTAGTTAAAAAATAATTTAATTATTTTTTTAAGGACACCACCCAGCACTAAGGAAATGATCTTTGTATTGCCAGGGACTTAACACAAACAACATCCCTTAGTCGTCTCTTACGATTTAGGTTAACTTCCCTCCCATTACGGAGGAGGCTTGAGCCCAACAATAGGACATATATGAGCTGCAATGATAACGAAAATGATGATTACCTTATATTACTTTATACTTCACGAATACAATCGCTAAATAACTTCACATAATACTTAGACTAACCATGGACTAGGTGTTAGCTAGTTGTTCGACTAAGCTAATATATAAATATTTTTTTATTTCAACCCACACCCACCAATTAACTTTTTTTATCCCTACCTTTTAAAATGTCATCGGCAAAGGTCATGTTCGTTGTAGATACTTAGAGAGTCTTTAGATTTTATTTTGCCGGGATTATCTTGCTAATGTTGGCTATTTAGTTCTGCAGTTTAGGATTATGACTGGAATATGGCTTTGAGGCAACATAATATCAGCTATTAAGTTTTATGCTTATAGTTGTTTTCTATTAGTTACGTTGGTTTTGGTTCTTTAATTGGTTATAGTAATACATCTTATATAGAAAATGTCTTTGGTCTGTATATAATGTTTTGTTTATTTTTCAATGTATGATGTAAAATCTTAAAAAATAAAGAATAATGTCCTATAATATATAACTTATTGCCCTTTTTCTTGGCCGTTAATGTCATAAAAGACCACTAAAGTATATATAGGTAAATAAAATTTGTGCAAAGGTTGAAAAACTCCACATAAAATCTCTATAACAAATCATTTTGCCAGCCAGAAAAGAAAGAAGGGAGTAATATCATTTATTACCGTATCCAAAACGTAAGAGTAATTAAAGTAGATAGAGGTTACAAGCATATACACGTAGGATACCGCAAAAGGTTTCACGTCAACATGAGCTGCATCACTAATGTTTTACAGCGCTGATTTTCAGGTGAAACCTTCAGGGAGTGAGTACGGTTCGTCGCAACATACAAACATATATATATATATATATACATATATACACATACATATATCCACACACACACATATATACAGGGTGGAAGTGGAGCGCTCCCGAAAATAAAGACAGGTGACCCTACTAGTCCTATTTATTATGATAGACTAGAAAAAAAGCGATTCAGACAAAAAAAAATCAATTCAACGACCTCGCGTGGTGAAAAAAAAAAATTTTTGTCATCCGAATATATTTTTTTCTAGCCTAACATAACAAGTAGGACTAGTAGGATAATTTCTCCTGTCTTTGTTTTCGGGAGCGGTCCACTTCCACTCTGTATATATATCATCATTCTCCTACTCTTATCCTAATCACTTGGGGTTGATACAATATGTACTTTTCCATCATAGTACATAGAGCAAAGTAAGGATTGGTAGTAATCGTAGCCGCAACCACACAGCTCCTACACACATATATACACACGTAGCAGGTATCAAGGTCAATTCCTCTCTTATTGCCGAGGTCATACAATTAACAAACACAAACTACATTCAAATTTCGAATAACAATCACATAAACTACTGTACTGCGAATCGTTCCTATGATACTTGCAATATTAAATCAGTATATCAGCCACTATGCCATCTATCGCCAGTCGATTATATCCTTTATTCTTTTTATCAGATATAAATTTGACGATGAAGTGAATCCCGTCTATATTGATGAAACCATTTCAGAGATTAGTTGACTTCGTTTCACACACAGAACAGTTCTTTATTGCGAGCCATAAGTATTTGTTCTGGGTGTGGATCTAATTTGAGTCTGTTAAATATATGTTTGTGGAATCTCTTTCGACACAATGTCTTAGCTTGGGGTGTTGTCTTAAAAAAAAATTAAAACATTTTTTTAAAGAACATCTTTCGCTAAGGAAATAATCCTTATATTGCAGAGGACTTTACAAATATAGAATTAACGAAAACAAACCGTGACAATAATTGCTGAATGAAAATATTTTACTGCGACAAAATCGAAAACGCGACACTTGGCACGGTACGTCAATATTTTAACCATTACACCATTTGTGCAGTCTTTTGCAGTTACTTTTCGAGACTTTTACTCAAGACTCTTCAATTTTGCTATGCAGTCGTTTTAGTCTTTATTTTGCTTACAATTTTTATCTAAATATTTTACTAGTAGTTAATTTACCTATTATAAAATAAATTTAAAATCATCTTAATAACTAATAATAAAGCTCGCAATAATTTCAAGCAGAATATTGTAAATTTTAGTTATATACCCATTTCTGTTTGACATTTATGAAGCTTTGATCAAAAGCAAAGCTCTAATTAAAAATCTTTGTTGCTCTGAAAATTACAAGAGAACTAAAATATTTTTTTTTTGTTATTTAGTACAAATCTTTTCTTTATACAAACGCTTGTATATTTTTTTGTTTTTATATGTAAATATTTGTGCTCGTTTTCATTATTGCCATTTAAATTTAAGGTATCGCTTTAAGTAATCTATCTATCAGCCTATAGATGTTGTTTGGGTTTCTCTCGTAGTTTACGGTAACCCCGGTTTTTAGTTATGATATACCTAGTATGTAACAGTTAACACTAAACCACTATGAACTGTTTATTTGCTTTAAGTTAGATATCTGAGTCGCACCTTTCGTAATGTTAATAGTAATACTACCTACACACGTTTGTGCATTACGGAGGATTGTTCATGACTGCTTCATATTTTTTTTTGTGTCTGTATTTTTGCTGTTAGCTGCAGATGGCTCTTGCAGCTTAACCCGGACTATGGGGGAGCGCTGAGGGCTCTCAACCCGGTAAAAAATTTAAGTGACATCGCCCGAGGGCTCCCCCTGTGGGGAACGAACCTCGGCTCGGGGCGTCGCTGATAGCAAAGTGGGCGTGCCCACGTTTAAGTTATTGATTATTACGCGTCGCGTCTTACGTCCCCGGCGGCGGGGGCGGAAGCGCGGATATTTATGTGTTATGGCCGCCGGGCGGGCCGTGTATGCTCTTTCTTGAGCGATCGTAATCGAATCGTCTGAGTCAGTCAGTTACTTCATTTTAATTACGTAGTAGTACTTATAGTACGTAAATCGCTGTGTGAGCAATTTTGGCTCGTACAGTACACGTTTGGATATACGAATCTTAATGAGGAATGATGATAATGATAAATCAATACGCTTGGTAAGTGTTTAGTAATCAGAGTTGGTGTTATAAACACTAGGAAAGTATTGCCATCTACTACCTGGTGCTCTGTCAGCCAATTCTTACGATTCATACTTTTATTTTTTCAATACTTTCTTTTTTTAAATTTTGTTGCTTATGGCAAACGAGCAAGCAGCATACCTGATGGTAAATGTTACTACCGCCCATTGACGTTTGCAATACCAAGGATAGAAGTATAAGCTAAGCCACTGCCTACCAATACAAACCTCAAACCCACCCCAGTTGGGTATCCGGCTCTCACGCTAACCGAACGAAGTACAATAGCACATTACCATTACTTAGACGTCGATCTTCTGCTAGAGTGTGGTACTACCCCGAGCGGACCATCCCCGCGGCTGTAGATAAAGGACTGTCAACAGCGTGGGTTTCTTACAAGTTCCTACTCTAAGGATCTCTACTATTGTGTGGTGACGGAGTAGCAATACAATTCGCCAACCTTACTCTTGCCCGTGGGTGTCGTTTAAGAAGACCAATTGATACTCTAACTAAAAAAATCCCTATACTAATTCGTCTGACCGCGATATTTATACATACATACATATCATCACGCCATATCCCTTGCATCGTAGTCAGAGAGAACAGAGTGCCAGAGAACTCTATCTCTGCATACTTCACTCGCTTCCTTAACATTCATAATTCTCTTCATACACGCTCGCCGGTTTCGGCGACTCTTGACTCCACCTTCCTTCAGTACATGACCGATCTGGTCTATATAGGTTAGTCTCGGTCTCCCCCGGTACCTACATGCTTCCACTATCGCATTATATATCTTATTAACCAGACGTTATATAATACGTTATTCTTACACGATATTTATCAGACATAAATAACACCTAGATTCGGAATAATCCTTTTTTACGACACATAGACGCCATGCGCTCCATCCGGGACGATAAAATAATAAAATCATCATCTACCGTATTCCCTCCCGATTTCCATTGGGCCGACAACTGGTAACCATTCGTTGACATCCGTGGCCAGTGAAACATCGTGCGTACAAATTGAACCTTTTATAGTCAGAATAGTACTTCTGTTGGAAAGTAAGGGAATACTGAGACATTGCATCTTAACTTTATCGCATCTTGCTCAATCGCTGTCTTTAATATAAAAAAAAAATCTCATAGTCAAAGATATTTTTTCTCCTCGTTTAAAACAAACACGTTGTCTGGGGCGTGTGTGGGTGTTATCTCTATCAAAAAAAAAAGTATATATTTTAAGAAATAAAATTGATAAACATTGTTATGTTATCAAAGATAAGGTATTGTGTATTTTGTAATAATCTCGACATAGACTAATGATTGCGCTTCAATGGGATAGCTTAATATGAATAATGTTCAGTTGCTAGGTGATATGTTCTCTATTGTATCTCATCATTTCATTATCCTGTTCTTATCCCAATTACTTGTGGTCGACGAAATATATACTCCTCTCTCATCGTGCATATTGCTAAAGTTATTGGCAATAGTTTTGTGACCAGTTCTACCTGATGTCAACCATTTTTAGGAATATAATCGCTGAACAAACGGCATCATGTAGAGTTGGCACCAGGTCGACATAAAGCTCTTAGTTGTCAGTTAAGACATCCACGAGCAAAGTAAATATTGGTAGTATTCGTAGCCGCTACCACACAACACAAGAATTAAAAGGATGAAACACTGCTAAATCTTTTTCTTATTTGCTTTAAATAAAATACACAAATTATTTAGTAAAAATAAATAAATACATATTTTAGTATTTAATTTTCATCCTCGAAGTGGGAAAGGAATTAAATACAGATAGATTCACACCTGTTTCATAGAGGGATAAGCATAGTATTTAATATATTTATCCTTCTATTAGTCTATAGAATTATATTGCTTGATTGCCTTTGATTAATAGAATGCATGATCGCACTTGATGCTAAACCAGAAAGAACTCAACTGGTGAGAAACTTTATCCTAGGTGACTGTTGGTTTTTACGATTTCCACAGGAAATTAAGAAGTGATGACATTGTGTAAAAGATCGATTAGAAATAAAACTGACAATCTAAATTGCTTGGTGTTTACTTAAAAAGAGATAATAAAATAAATAAAAAAACGAGAGGTGTCAAGGGACACCCGGATGGAACGAAATTCTATTTTAATTATATAATTTTTTTCTGCCTTAAGCGATTTTTATCGTTATATTTTAGCCAATTTGCAAAATATCTTTATAAATCATAGCTTATGTGTTATTCTGATGTGCAAGCTATATTACTATAAAGTTTCATTAAAATCCATTCGGTAGTTTTTACGTGAAAGAGCAACAAACATGTTCACATTCATACATTATTACAAACTTTCACGTTTATAATATTAATAATAGAAAATAGGATAATAAGATATACAATTCCACTAGACTACCAAAACTTTTGGGCCCCGAGCTCGAACGCGAGCCGGCCGCACGGCAACACGAAATTAATTTCGTTGCGCATTATTTTGATTTTGCTATATCTCTTAAGGTATTGATTTAATTTGCATGGTCTGAAGGAAAAAAAATATCTTCATAAAATGCTCAAGCCAACTAATGTATTTAAAATGATAAGGATTAATACAATATTTGTGTAAATAGCTTTTCAATTATCGTTTTATAATAGGCCATTTTTAAAGTATTAAAATGGATATAGTATGTTATCCTTAAGAGATAGACATATACCATCGCGGACTTTTTTGTAGGCCTTTTTAAGCTGTATAATACTGTAGTACTTTATTTTGATCTATTTCGTAGGATTCAGCCAGCGTTTGCAATGTAAGCGCAAAATAATGTGTTTATTTACGACATCACATTAGAAACCTCTAAAATTATCAGTGTTTCTCTACTACATTATGCATATATTATACATATAAACCTTCCTCTTGAATCATTCTATCTATAAAAAACCGCATCAATATCCGTTGCGTAGTTTTAAAGATTTAAGCATAAATATGGATATAGGGACAGAGAAAGAGACTTTGTTTTATGTTGTGTCGTTACAACTTTGTTGTGTCGTAACAACTTTTGGTCTTAACTTTTTCCGTCTAGCCCCCTTTCGCAACGGCTTTGGCAGGAGAACCAACCTCCCTTCCTTCCAGCTTCTTTCCTCCTGCCAAAGCCGGGACGGCCCCCGGATTCGCCGTCGGCCTACAGCCCACATCAGTATCCAGGCCCATATGAGGTACTTGGGTCTGGTGCTCGACGGGCGATGGTGGTTCCGGAAGCATTTTCGCCAAATTGCTCCCCCCCTGGTCGGCGCGGCGTCCGCCCTTTCTCGGCTCATGGCGAATGTGGGCGGACCCAGTTTCGAGGGCCGACGGCTGTATGCGGGGGTGATCCGCTCAATGGCCATGTACGGCGCACCCGTGTGGGCGAGGGCTCTGAACGCCCAGCTCAGGGCGGTGCTGTGGAGGCCACAGCGAGCCATGGCGGTCAGATCCATTCGCGGGTACCGCATGGTGTCGACAGAGGCGGCGTGCCTATTGGCCGGGACACCCCCGTGGGACCTAGAGGCGGAGATGCTCTCCGACCTCTACCGGCGGGTTACCTCAGTGCGCTACGAAGGTGGCTCCCCATCGTTGAGCGAGATAGCCACCTGGCGCGAGGACGGCCGCCGAGACGTCATCGCCCGTTGGGTTACGCGGCTGGAGAGGCCAAGACACGGTGTCGTTACCGTCGAGGCCCTCCGGCCCGTACTGATGGAATGGATGGAGCGGCGGCACGGAGTCCTCTCCTTTCGGCTGGTGCAGGTATTGTCGGGGCACGGGTGTTTCGGTTTGTACCTGCACACGGTCGCGTATAGGGAGTGGACTCCGGCCTGCCACCGTTGCAGCAGTGACGTGGACACGGCGAGACACACACTGGAGGTGTGTCCGAGTTGGGACGGGCAGCGCCGTGACCTCGTCGCTGTTATCGGTGCCGACCTGACGCTGCCGGCTGTCGCGAGGGCGATGGTCGACAGCGTCAGGAACTGGGACGCGGTCGCCGCCTTCTGCGAGGCTGTCATCTCGCAGAAGGAGACGGCGGAACGAGTCCGGGAGGATTCCCGTGACCCGGGCCGCCGTCAGCGGCCGGGGCGGCGCAGGCGCGAATACCTGCGCCTGATGCCGCCCTAACCGAGGCTTCGGGTGATCGGACCGGGGAATTGTCCGGTCACCCGACGTGAGGCCACCGCGTGAGGACGACGCCTTGACGGCGAAAGCTGTCGGGACGAACAGGAGAGGAGCCCGAGAGGGCATACCGCCGAGCGGGCCACCGAAGACAAAAATCGGGTACCGGTGGCCCGCTCGCACGGCGAAGAGAGGAGCTTGCAGGGTGGGTCAATGGGGTTGCGCGCCGCCTCTTCCGTCACCCCGGACCGACTTGGCGGGGTGCGACGTCCATGGCCCACCGCAAAAAAAAAAGCCCCCTTTCGCAACGCGCGATAAGGAACTTCGTTCCAAAAATACAAAGCAGTCATGAGGACTGCCGACGGAAGTGAAAATTTAAACCTATGGAAAAAAGAAACAAATACAAAAAAATAAAAATCGTGCCCCAGAGAGTATGTATGAGTGTAATCATACCATAGCCAACCGTCAAAAAATAACTATTAAAAACTATTGAATAATTGATAATAATTAATTAATAATAACAATTATTGAATATAAATAGAATATAGTAAACACAGCAACGCAGTAGTGAAGAACAGCTGACTGTATCTTTATCGCTCGAGTAAACTCGGCGGTCCCGAGTTCACCCGATCGAGCATTTCACTTTCAGAGCGTGACGGATCAGCCTCACTTACAATCTACAAAAAATCTGTGTGCGGTGCGTTAAAAGAAGATTTCACTTCAAAAAAACAAAACTTAAAACACTACTTGTAATAATTAAAGGGATTTTTAGGCGGGAACTTGAAAACGACATGTAGTGGTCTTGTATTATATCCAATATCTTAGTGTTTTAATGTGTTATAATATAATTGACATGTTATGTAATATGATGTGCGTAGGAAGTGCTAAGATGTAGTGAATATGATATAAAAGTCTTTGCCAACGTTTTCGTTTTTCACCAAAATGCCCAGAAGATACCATTGACAGTATGACCATAGGACTTTCAATGGCGACGATTTGATATACTCACGGACTATGACTAAGATGAAAAGACTAAAGATGTGAAGAACATTATAATTTGATACTGGCAACAATGGCTCATATAAATAGCTGATTGCCAATGCAAAATAAGAATAATAATAATAATCAAAGTAGGTATTTTACTCTACTAAATCCCTTTCGCTACAGTTTAGGACGTATCACTATGTATGTTGGCAAATATCCCACGTAATACTGTGAATATCAAGTTCATTGAACTTTGTAGACCGAAGGACGGTGGCAGTCTGAGTTACAGTTATCGACCTAATACCGGGAATAGCCTGGTTTTGTTGACGTACTATCGATTATTCACTAATCCTTGTTTCAATGTACAAAATAGATATAACTTCCATTATATATTATAGTGCTTCATGAAATATTATCATCGTTATCCTGCTATTATCCCAATTACTGGGGTTCATGAAATATGTACTTTTTACCATACACACATACATATCATCACGCCATATCCCTTGCAGGGTAGGCAGAGAGAACAGAATGCCAGAGAACTCTATCTTTGCATACTTCACTCGCTTCCTCAACATTCATAATTTTCTTCATACACGCTCGCCGGTTTCGGAGACTCTTGACTCCACCTTCCTCCAGTACATGACCGATCTGGTTTAGGTAGGTTAGTCTCGTTCTCCCCCGGTGCCTACATCCTTCCACTTTCGCATTGTATATCTTCTTAACCAGACGTTCGTTCGGCATTCTTTCCACATGTCCGAACCATCGGAGCATTCCCTTTCGCATCTTTACACCAATACTCTCTTTCATACCTACTCGCTCTCTTACGTCGTCGTTACGAATGCGGTCGGTCAGCCTTACTCCACAGATTTTCCGCAGAGATCGCATTTCGACCGCATTCATTTTACTTTCATACTCTTTTCTGCATACCCAACTCTCGCTTCCATACAGTAATGTTGGGACAAGCACTACGTTATGTATTGCTACACGTGCCTTCTGGCTGAGGTGGTGGCTACCAAAAAGTTGCCCCAACGCTCCGTTCACTCTATTTCCCGCATGCACTCTTCGCTCTAGATCAGTGGTATACCTTCCATCTCGGCTAAATCCACATCCAAGATATACAAATTCATCCACTTGCTCTAGTACATCATTACCTATTGTTACTCTTACATCTGTTCTGGCTTCATCTCTTTCAAAGACCATTATTTTGGTTTTGTTCACATTCACTCGTAGACCCCTTTTCTTACAATCTTCTCTCAATATGTCGACTAGGATCTGCAGGTCAGTCGCTGACTGTGCCAGCAGGACTGCATCATCTGCATAAAGCAGAGCAGTGACCACTGAGTCGCCCATCTGGACTCCCACATTCATATCGTTCAACCTTTGGTGACATCTATCCAGATATATGATAAACAGCCTGGCTGACAGAACGCACCCCTGCTTAACGCCGATATTGACGTCAAACCAAGGCGACATTCCATCATCCAGCCGCACACAGGCTCTACAGCCCATGTAACTGGACTGCACAGCCTGTAGCAGTTTACCGTTAATACCATACTCCGGTAAAATGTCCCAAAGTTCCTTTCATACAACCGTGTCAAATGCTCTCTCCAGATCCACAAAACTGCAGAAAACCCTCTGACTTAGAGCCAGATGCTTCTCCACAATGTTGCGCAGAGAGAGTACTTGATCCATGCATCCCCTTCCACTCCTGAAACCTCCTTGTGGCTCACACAGTAAACCATCGGACACCATCCTCATTCTTCTTTCAATAATTTAACCGTACACTTTTGCTGCCAAACTGGTCAAGGTTATGGCTCTGTAATTTGCGCAGTCATAAGGTGAACACTTGTTTTTAAACAAAGGCACGATGACTGCGCTATTCCAGTCCCCGGGAACCATTCCCGAGCTCCATCATAAATTAAGGAGCAACAGGAACGCCTCCCAGACACAGGAGCCACCAAGCTTGATCATCTCGGCAGACACCATATTAATGCCCGCTGCCTTACCATTTTTCAAACTTCTTATCGCCCATTCAACTTCATCCATACTGATATCATCGGAGGACGCCGCCGTCGAATGTTATTCTACTAAACCACATGCGACACAGGCGTCAACCGTAGCATCCGCATACATATCGCCAAAATATTCACTCCATCGGCTTAACACGTCTTGTGTTTGTACTTTTTACCACATGAGTAAATAAAAGTACTCTGTACTTTTATTTCTCTTTTACCAAGCTTCTAAGGAGCGAACAAAATTGTTACCTATTCTGATAGGGTTGGTACATGAAGATGAAAATAAATACACAAAACGTTTGTCAGCTTTTTTATGTATGGATATTTTTTTACAAAATGGCTTACTCTAAATAGGATATTTTGTAATTTTTGATTTTTAATAATTTGTTATATCTCTTAATCGAATGATAAATTCTAAATCTAATATAAAGTTTCTTTAAATAATCAATGGGAAAGCACTTGCATGGCATATCAAATTTACAATCTTGTATACGTTTTAGTATATCACTACCAATATTAACAATATTTATTACTAAATCGAAATATTCTCGAAATTTCTTCTCAAGCAATTCAACAAATGCGATGAAGTTGTCAGAAGGTATTATTAAAAAAAAACAATTGTATACTGCTTTCGTTAAAGTCTTTGTAATGCCTGAAAAAAGAGTCTTTTTGCCCATATTTATAGGTTGTTCAGATCTATTAACATACAATGTTATTTTCAAAAAAAAATATTTTTTATTTTTCGATTGTTGTTCATGCACACAGTACAATAAACCATATTTACACTCTTTCTAATTAATTGAAATTTCAAATTTAAACAAACACGCACGACGCGATGCACAGCGAACAGTGAGTGAGCCCTTTGTTTGAGCACTGGCTGAACCAGCCTAAATAGGTTTCGTTCCGTACGTAACGAGCCGCCAGTGCTCACGCACACACGCGCATCATACTTGTAGTGATGTACCTACCGTGGCGCGGTTGTTTGAATGTTTGTCTCTGTACGTTTATTTACTCATGTGCTTTTTACATACATATGATCACGCTATATCCCTTGCAGGGTAGGCAGAGAGAACAGAGTGCCAGAGAACTCTAACCTTGCATACTTCACTCGCTTCCTCAACATTCATAATTCTCTTCATACACGCTCGCTGGTTTCGGAGACTCTTGACTCCACCTTCCTTCAGTACGTGATAGGTAGGTTAATCTCAGTCTCCCCCGGTACCTACATCCTTCCACTTTCGCATTGTATGCCTTCTTAACCAGACGTTCGTTCGGCATTCTACAATATGTACTTTTTCATCGTACATATTGCAAAACCTTATAGCACAGAAGGTCGGCATCTTAACCACTACGCCATCTATGCAGTTTGAGGATATCAGAACTGAAATTGTATATAAAGGTAATATTAAAAATAATGATTTCTAATGTTTACGCGAGTATTACACATTTGAAATAAAACTAATTTTACGGATTCTATTGCGTTTTTATTTGATTTTTAATTTACCGAAGTTTCGGACACTTTACAGCGCTCATGGTCACGGGAGGACTAAGGTATCTTACGTCCAATAAGTCAGAGATGTATATCTACCCACTGTCTGATTTATATCTACCTACTGATAAATGAACGTTATGTTGTAATAATGCTGTAAATAGTGTCCTGACAAATCCCTTGTCTAATATCGCCAAACTGTTTTATAGAATGGTTGTTATCGGTATAAGACCACGCGCTCTGTTGAGATCGTGTCTTAGTCTCTCTGTTGTTTAATTTTAAGGGTCAAAGATCTAATGAAGCGTCATCGTCAAATTAACTTGATTGAGCTCCATAAGGAAAAAGAAATATATTTTATTTTCCTTTACTAATCCTTATTTATGCTTCCCTTGAAATATAAGGAAAACTGGAAGGAAACTTTATAGCTAAATGACGGGCATAGGATTTGGAGGTAAATTGTCTCCCATTATGGGGAAGGCTTGCGAGTCAATGACAATACGTATATGTATCATCATTCTCCAACTCTTATCCTAATTACTTGGGATCAATACAATATGTACTCTTCTTTCATAGTACATATTGTAAAAGTAGTACTGACAATAGTTTTATGACCGGTCGCCTGCCAGACGTCAACCCTTCTTGGGAGTGTAATTGTTGACCAAACAGCATCAGATGGAGTTGGCCCAGGTTGGCCTATAAGGCTCTTAGTCGTCTTTTACGACATCCACGAGCAAAGTAAAGGTTGGTAGTATTCGTAGCCGCTACCACACAGATATGCTGTTAAAATTAATAATAGTATATAAATTTAGTGATAAAAGTAATTTGTAAGCTAAAAAATCAATTAATATAGCATTTTTGTGGATATACATCAATATTGTAAGCCGATGTGCTCATACAAAGAGGGATAGAGAGATAGATATCTTAACTACCATGCCGTTCTCGTGGGTTCGACTCCCACGTTGGAGAATACTCTGGCCAATCTATAAATTGTCGTTCAGAGTCTGGGTGTAATTTGTGTTTGTTAATTACATATTTGTAAAGTCCTCCGCAATACAAGCATTATTTTCTTATTTGAAGATGTGTTTGTCAAAATAAAATAAAAAAAAACATCAGGCAGTCATGGGGACTGCCGATAGAAGTGAAAACTATTAACTTAAGACTAATTGAAATAATAATAATTTTCTAATTTTTATATAAAAATAAAAACTTATAAGTTTTTCCCCTGCAAAAACGCTCAACGTGCCTAAAGAAGTTTTCATATAGCTATAGATATACTATTAGCATTAGCATGTCGGTGACGCGAACCTATAAGTTTTTCCCCTCCAAAAACGCTCAACGCGCCTAAAGAAGTTTTCACTTCAAAAAGTCCAGTGACATATACTTCAAACAACACTTAACTGTGAAGTACTGGGTTCACATTCTACATCATTAAAAAAAAAGCAAAGAATATGACGAGCAGATCCCACACGCGGTAACCGATCATGAGTCAGTCTCTCCAGCAACGACCATATGACTAATACTTGTCATCATCATCATCATCATCTCACTACATCCCACTGCTAGGCACAAGTCTCTTTCACAATAGAAAGAAGTAATCGAACTATACTACGCTGATCAGATGTATTGGTATAGAGTGTTTTTCTATGAATGTGAGTGTATGAAGAGAATTATGAATGTTGAGGAAGCCAGTGAAGTATGCAGAGATAGAGTTCTCTGGCACTCTGTTCTCTCTGCCTACCCTGCAAGGGATATGGCGTGATGATATGTATGTATGTATGTATGTTTTTCTACTTTTCGTCAATAGATGTTATATGTATATATAATTCTTTAGTCGTCTTTTACCATGCCCACGGCCAAGATGGTGCTCAATAGTATTCTAACTCCGTCACCATAGATATTATTGCTTCGATTTTATTTATTCTTATATAAATCCTTTTTCTAACTCACTAGCAATTATTTAAATAAACGGCCGTGATTACCCTCTCTCCACCGAATCAACGCATCGTCGGCATCATCTGATCCTGATCCCATCCTGATCCCTTCTTCTCGAGAGCGCGTTTCTGGGGGAAACGAGGTCCACTGAAACCCGGGTGAGTACCTTTCTGCCCAATATTTGGTTCTTTGTATTATTTGACATTAATGTTCTTGTATAATTTAATTCTTCCACCGCATCTTCCTTTAAACCGCATCTCCATAATTATTTGACTCCATCTTTATTTAAAGCCGCATCACCATAATTATTTGGTACTAAACAATCATACAATCATTATCATTCGCCTGCTCTTATCCCAATTACTTGAAGTGGACGCGACGACGTATATATTATACTCCATTTTCCATAGTACATAATATTCCATTGCTTACGATATCAATAGTAATATCATAGAAGGTTTAGTAAGGAAAAATTTCGTTTCCAATATCACGTCTAGAGCCATGACATGACTGGCTAAATGGAAAGGTCATCTGATACAGAAGCGAGCCACGACGGAGTCAACACAAATATGCCGAGTCATCGCCATGTATTGGAAAAATAATTAGGCCGCGAGAACCACAATATGTATGCAGGAAAATAGTATAACAATGTTTCTGTCAAAATCAGGAAACCCTTTATAAAAAAATATTGGAAGGAGTGTAATGTGATTCATTTTTTCTTAAAGACGATAACTATGACTAAGGAAATAATTTTGTATTGCGGGGGACTTTACAAATAAATAATTTGACGGACACAAATTATATCCAGACTTAGAATGATAATATTTGATATGTGGATAACAATGGTGACGCAACTGTCGGGCTGTCGACCCGAGATGGTACCCGAAAGGATTACCCGCCACCGATGGCAAACATCGGGTTCCGGTGGAAAAACAAATGACGGGACAAACGCCGGGTTATGGGGTCACGCGTCACTCCTTCCGTCACCCCGGAAGGATTGGGGTGGGTGTAACTATACCATAGCCTGTTACAAAAAGAAAAGATACGACAGACAATAGAGGAAAAATATTATTTAGTTGGCACTCTTGAAGTTCTGAAATCAACAAAATTTTTCAAATATGAAATAATAATTTTTTTTTTTTGCTGGTGCTGATGGAGTTCAAATACATTTCACCGTCTCCTCTTGTCTATGGATATGTAAAAGACGACTAAGAAATATAATATGTATTAACATATTCATCATCGTCATCGACCATCGATGCAAGAGTAGGAAAACTTAAAATTAAATCCTGTACCAACGCGTCTGTTTGGTAGCTTAACTTCCCTTCCACTATGGAGAAGGCACGAGACTGTTAGAAGGACATATATGAACTGAAATGAATGTACATTGGTACGCAAACAGATATTATTATTGTAAGAGAAGGACAACTCTAAATAAAAAATATTGGAAATCTATCAGCCACCCATCCATAAATCAAGAAGAAGTAGTACTTAATATTTATTATTCTTTATTTTAAACCACGCATCAAAGCAAGAGAAGCAAAGAAATGTGTAATTTGTGTCCGTTAAATTATGTGTTTGTAAATTCCCCAGCAATATAAGGATTATTCCCGTAGCGCCGGGTCGTCTTTCTTAAAAAAAAAATGAAAATATAATTCTATACCATTCTCTTATTCTTATTAGAAATATTGTTTACCTTCAAATATAAAATTATATCATTTCTAGCATTAAAACCAATAAAAAAATATTAATGATAATAATCTAAGAACTCGTGTTGGAATATTTTTTTTACAATGACAATAAAACAAATCTGAGATTTCATTTAACTAAGCTGGTTTACCGACCTTTCTATCTGGGGCTCCCGATAAAGATTAGGTTCCACTGCTAGCGGGTCATTTAGGATTACGAAATTCGTACACCGTAATCCTAAATTACTAGGCCACCATAAGGGATGCAAATTTATCTTATTTCCATATTAACACTAAGCTAAGTATCTTCATAAGTAAACTATTAAAGTTTATACCTCAGCAGTGAGTCTGTTTTAGACAAATTTAGTTTTACTGATTGCAAAACTTCGGGTTCGTGTAAAATAGACGTAAAAGAAGAAAACCTCGAAATGAAACTAGATAGTAGATCAATTTCTCTCGAGGCGACACAAGCCCAACAAGAGGAAGTTTATGAGTTGAGTAAATCTGAGATGACGTAAGGAATTGTTGCCATAATTCTTCTTTACAATTTAGTTAAGCAAATCAACAAATTTACTCGAAGATTCTTTGATAATGTATATACAATACGCAAACATGCATATGGGAACAAATTAAGAAAATAATGTATCACCAAATTTAACTTTTCGTAGGAGTTGCGAAACCCGGTTAAGAAACCATAGGAACAAATAGCACTGACTTAAAAAATGACCGCCTCTCATGCGCGGTGATTATTATGCCCGTACTTATCTTTATACTACTCAGTATGAGTAAATCCAACAGTAAAATTTTATGGCTGATGATAAATACAAAGAAATATACGTTTTATTAGTGTAGTTGAACAGACGTAAGACAATGAACACCTATGTATGTGACATAGTCTTATTTGGGTTCAGTATTTTTAATGCAACATCTTGCATTAAGTCAAAAGTGCTTGTAACGTAGAGGACTTTACGAACATATAATTAAGGGACACGAAAATCCTGGACTCAGAAGAATTATTTGTGGATCGCACAAACATTGTTCCCCGTCGTTCATGGTCGTTGATGGCGGAGAGTATGAAGATGGCAAGAAATTAACGATAGAAGCGTGAAGCTTGTAAGTATGGTCGTTAGGCAACAATACTTAGAACAATCAAGGATAGCAAATTTATACATATAAAAGAAAGTTGTGTTAGTTACAACACTTATAACTCGAGAACGGCTGGACCAATTTTTATGAATTTTATGTTTTTGAATTTATTGTCGCCGGGCATAGGATATACGATATTAAAATATGATATTAATCAACAAAAAAAAAAAAAACGTCAGTCAAAACGTCAGTCTAAACGTTTATATGTTCACGGTATAACAAAACGCAACTGACGGCTCATGTAATGTTGTATATAATTGAAAATAACGCAAAAAGTTGAAATTAAATTTGATCGGTCGATGTGTTTCTGAGTGGAAGTTGCGACGAGTTTTATTATAATAAATCTCATTGTGTCGAAATTATTATTAACAAAAATTTGACCAAGAAAATCTAATCTTTCCCTACAAAGCCGTAATGCAGTTAGGGTTCTAAACATCGCGAATTGCGAAAACTATTGAAGAAGAACGATACGTGAAGAGCGCCGCGTTAGTATGGCCCGACTTCGTGTTTCTTAATCACAAGAGCAATGTGAGGCAGCCCGTGAAACGGCTTCGTTGACCCAAATCTCAGAGGTCAACAATTAGATAATTTTCAACACCCAAAAAGAAAAATATCGTATATCACAAGGAGCTTCTTCGTCTTGCTGGAATAACATTAAAATACTTGATTTTTCTAAGATATATATTATATATTATTATAATAAAAAAAATAACTTAATAATGTTGAATTAATAGAAATCTGCTCATTCATTGAATGTTAGGCGGAACGAAATGTGTCGGTTCGGCTAGTAGGTATATTATAAAACATTACTTTTTTATCACCACACACAAAATAAATATCATAATATTGATCATAAATAAGTTTTAAATAGTCTAATATGACTAATGCTATCTTTGTAATTTAGATTATTGATGTACTTATATTATCGTTTAATACAATTCTAACCGAAATGTATTAAATCAGAACAATGTGCAAATATGTTCTGATAGATGACGTATATAA
The DNA here is from genome assembly GCA_905163515.2 of Lymantria monacha. Taxonomy (NCBI): domain Eukaryota; kingdom Metazoa; phylum Arthropoda; class Insecta; order Lepidoptera; family Erebidae; genus Lymantria; species Lymantria monacha. Next base: position 19,921,468 of record LR991107.1, on the reverse strand, counting down.
AATCTTCTATTAACTTGATAAAGTGACTTACAATTTGATTAAAAAAAATGTGTTAGAATTTAGTTTATCTACCCACTTGAATTTAATTAGTAAGATAGTATTAAAAACTGATTCCCAATAGATAGGAAATATATTTATAATAGTGGTAGGCCCACGCTGTTGACAGTTTTCTGTCTACTCTCGCAGAAAATCAATATCTGGGCAATGGTAATGTGCTATTGCGCTTCGTTCGGTAAGCGAGAGAGCCGAAAGCCCAACTGGGTGGGTTTGGGGATTGTAATGGTAGGCAGCGGCCTAGCCTTGGTTATAGCAAAGGTCCATGGGCTGCAAATCCTGGTGTTGCAATCATTAGTTGGCCCAGGTTGATATAAAACTCTTGCTCGTATTTTACTACATCTACGAACAAAGTCAGTGTTGGTAATATTCATAGTCGATACACAGTAAAATAAGCAAGCATATCAAACACTAAATAACATAAATATAGAATAAATATTAGTAAAACAAAATAAAGTTTACGCTAGCAGTGTGACAGCGCCATACCTAACTATATTATTTACCTGCGGCACGCAACCCGTAACAAATGGATTTCATTTTGGCTGATATCGGGATCCAGATCTGCTTTTGTAAGTGGAAAATTATTTCAGATTTATTTTTATTAATGAACTAGGTATTTGGATTCGTTACTACGTTTCCCTTTTTTTAGGTATATATTTGGTCTGTTCAAAATGTCGGCCAAGATTGACAAATGATAGGTTGATATATATTTTGATTCTTAATGACATTGATTAATGAATGTTTTAACACAAATATTTGTGTTATGATATATAGAGATTAGATAGAAATTCCTTTCATATGTAATTGAGAATCCTGTACTTCTCAATGAAATTTCACTAAGGGCAGATGGACGACGAACGCAGTCGATGATATGGTTTTCCCAGAAATTTTACAACTGCCACGGGAATTTAAGGTATGGTGACACGTGTATTCTTAACCATCAATCATATGGAGAATAAATAAGCAGGTATAATCTTTATGTATCATCTCAAAAAATAAAATTTTTAAACACATTAAAGTGCTGGCTTCGTCAATTGTTTTGGCTGTGTGGTTAACGTACGTATTACATTTTATTATATTGTTTGATAACCGTGTGGTGACGGAGTAAGAATACAATTCACCACTCCCTATCTTACCCGTGGGTGATCGTAAGAGACGACTATGGGATATAAAACGCATATAACATCTATGCGAGAGAAGGAAACCTCGAAACGAAACCCTATAACAACACGTCTGACCAGCGTGGTATAGTAGGTCAATTACCCTCCCATTATGGAGGAGGCTCGAGCTCAACAGTGGGACATATATGAGCTGAGATGATAATGATATTGTTTGAGCAATTACTATTTTTATTATCTATGCAGTTGTTATGATGACGGTGATTGACTCATGTATGTGTGTGTGTGTGCCCAATTTTTACTTAACTTGATAATATTTAAAGATATTTCGCCGCTTCTAATTATCACAGCATTATATAGACTTAAACCCTTCTGGATAAACTATGACATGTCATCTTTCAATGAGGCTTGAAAAGAGCAATTTCTTCGCGTTAGGTAGCGACCCAGCTTTCTCTAGTATTGCAAAAGTCCATGAGCGCCAGTATCACTTACCATCAAATGTGCTACTTGCTCGTTTGCCATCTCCGGCAATAAAAAAAAACAGACTACTAACATAAAACAATGTTTTGGAATCCATGTGGTAGGTACTACATGGCATTCATCATCATTTCAGCCTATCGCCGTCCAATGCCGGATGCCAATGGACGTAGGCCTCTCTCATGTTACACCACAGAGTGCGGTCGCCGAGCAACTTTCACCAGGTCGTCTGTCCACCTAGTGGGGTGCGTCCTACACTGCGACGTCCAGTACGTAATCGCCACTCTAGACCCTTTTTTCCCCAGCGGTTGTCGGTTCTTCGAGCGATGTGGCCTGCCCATTGCCACTTCACCGTGCTAATTCTTCGTGCTATGTCGGTTACACCCGTTCTTCTGCGGATTTCCGTATTACGGATTCTATAACGCAAAGAAATTCCGAGCATAGCCCGCTCCATAGCACGCTGAGCGACTTTGAGCTTAATTATGAGGCCTACATTTAGTGACCACGTTTCCGTGCCGTAAGTCATCACTGGTAACACACACTGGTCGTAGACCTGTGTTTCCAGACACTGAGTTATGTTGGACGAGAAGATCCTCTTAAGTTTCCCGAATGAACATTGAGACTACATGACAATAGCGCATTCAAATAAATATACAAACTTTCAGCCTTATTATATCGCGACTCGTCCTCTGACCTCACATTTTAAATCTCTGATAACTTTAAAGACATTCATATCAATTACATAATATTTAAGTTATTTTTATCTATATTAAATGCATAATATGCTTATTGTATTTATTTGGATAAAAATAATACTATTTTATTTAAAACAGTTTCGTAAATAACTTTTTTTTAGTAATAAGGACCTTTATAAAACCCGATTACGAAGTGAAAAATGATGTCACAAGCGGGATTCGAACCCGTGCCTATTGGGATTCCGGCCCAATCGTGCTGCCACTCGTAATCGGATTTTATAAATAATTAAGCATATTAAATGCTAAATTTCGGTAATTTAAATAACACGGTTGTGTCATCGTTTAATACAATTCTAACTGTAAAGTTTGAAGTATTAATCCTATAACAATGTGTGGTGGTGGTGTAGTGGCAGCACGATTGGGCCGGAATCCCAATAGGTGCGGGTTCGAATCCCGCTTATGACATAATTTTTCACTTCGTAATCGGGTTTTATAAATAATTAAGCATATTAAATGCTAAATTTCAGTAATTTAAATAATAAGGACCTTTTTTATAACTATGTAAATTAAATCAATTAAAATTATTTATTATGCATAAGCCGGCTTAAATAAGGCTTACAGACATATCGTCGAATTTACATATTTTTTTTTAAACAATTTAAATTAATCAACCAACGCATCGGAAAGCGGCCACAAACTGAGAAATTCCGGCAAGAAACTCAGTGGGCTCGTCATTTTTAAACTATATATTTTCTCGAAAGTGATTGGTTACATGTTTAATTTGTATTAGCTTCAGTGAGATGCCCATCGAGTAAGAATTAGTTTTTAAAAGTTATATACAAAAAAAAACAAGATAACAAAAATGGCTGGACCAGATCCCGCTAGCGGCATCCGATTACGAGTTAACTACACTACCTAAAATATAACTCATTCTATAAAATCTAAAAAGTTAAAATGCATCGATTTTATTACGCGAGTAAGTCACCCCAAACTTAATCTCTGTGATAATACATCTCGAACATAGTCAAAGGCTGAAATACCTTGGTGAGTGGCACTCCAAACATATCGAGGATGCTTCAAATCTTCAGAGCGAAGTGGAATACAGCGATACAATGCTGGAGATATTTATGGGTACTTTGAGAGATACTTGCGGTTTTTCAAGATGAATTGTGTTGGTTATCTAAAGACTCCTTTTTTTTATTTAAGCTTTTAAAATGTTAGAAGTCTGTTGAGTAGCATTTGTGAAAACTTTCAAGAGCTTTTTATTTTATTATATCATTTAATCTCCGAATCGAGAATAATATCTATATACATAAAACATGAAAATTTTATCCATCTATGACCGTTATAGACTTTGAAACCACCCTTTTTTTTTTCTTCGCAATGTGGACCATGGATGTGGTCGGACCCCGGCAAATCGGCCCGGGGCGTCAGAAGAGGCGGCGCGCAACCCCATGGACCCACCCTGCAAACACCTCTCTTCGCCGTGCGAGCGGGCCACCGGTACCCGATCTTTGTCTTCGGTGGCTCTTTTTGGAACCACCCAACCGATGATCCAAATAGTGTAATTTGACCGACAATAATGCTATAGTTTTAGACCAATAAAACAATGCATTCGGACCCGGTTGATGGTGCTTTCTGTGTGCTGATAAGAGTAAGAATACAATTTAACACTCCATTAAAAGACGATTAAGGGATATAATATGTAATTAATATTTATATAGAAGAAGGAAAACTTGAAATCAAAACCTATACCAAAACAGTAGATGAATTACTCTCCTATTTTAGAGAAGGCTCAAGGCTAGCAGTGGGACGGCCACCGAAGACAAAGATCGGGTACCGGCAAACCGGCTCGCATGGCAAAGAGAGGAGTTTGAGAGTCTATGAGGTCAAATCGGTCCGTCACCCCGGACCGATTTGACGAGGCGAGACCACATCCACAGTCCAACGCAAAAAAAAAGGCTAGCAGTGGGACATATATGAGTTGTGATGATGATGAGATGATTGTGGCGCTGCGATTGATATCACAGAATCATATTCGAATAACATTTTCATATGTCGTAATTGGATCAATGTTTTAGTTTTAAGCAATCTTTTCAAGAGTGCTTAAAATAATGCGTAGAATATAGTCTCATGTCAATAACACAGATCGACAAAAAAAAAACAACAGGCAGTCATGGGGACTGCCAATAGAAGAAGACTATTAACTTAAGACTAATTGAAATAATAATAATTTTCTAATTTTTATATAAAAATAAAAAATATTATCGAACATCTAGGAATCGGTTTATCACGCTAGTAAGATGACCTTTAAACCATAATGATACTCATTTCATGACATAAAGGTTAAATATTTAAAATACAATTAAAAATAAATAATGCCATACTTTTAAATGCAAATATTGATATGAATATTGAAAATATTTGAAAATAAATTCTTTATTTTCATTATTCATTTATCTATATAAAAACACTACTCATAGCTATAGATTATACTATTAGCATTAGCATGTCGGTGACGCGAACCTATAAGTTTTTCCCCTCCAAAAACGCTCAACGCGCCTAAAGAAGTTTTCACTTCAAAAGTGGTCTGTACTGGGTGTTTGACAAAGATTTTTCGACTTATTTTTTACCGCTGAATACGAATCTGAAGTCAAAATTGGGGATCAAACTGAAAAATAAGGAGCAAAATAAAATATATAGTTTATACCATTCATCATCATTCTCCTACTCTTATTCCAATTACTTGGGGTCGACACAATATGTACTCTTCTTTCAAATGATTTGATTTGATTTGATATCATAGTAAATATTGTAAAAGTTATTGGCAATAGTTTTATGCCCGGCCGCCTGTCAGACATCAACTCTTCTTAGGAATGTAATTGTTGTGTCAGATGGAGTTGGCCCAGGTCGTTATAAGGCTCTTAGTCGTACTTTACGACATCCACGAGCAAAGTAAGGGTTGGTAGTATTCGTAACCACTACCACATAGCTTATGATATATATTATTTTAGAAATCAAAATTGTGCCCGGTTTTTTCCAGCCTCTCTCACTATCAATAAAACGTAGGAATATCAACCCAGAACCCGCGATATAACAATTTATTACTTGCTACATATAATTTACAAAAAAGAAAAAACCTCAAAGACAATTCTCAATTTCTAAAAAGATCTCATACTTTTAGTTTGATATTTTATTTTAATAGATAACGCTGAATATTTGATACGTTTACGAAAAATGTTTTCTCATACTACCCGAAAAAAAAGAGTGCTCTAAAATTAATGTAAGGAAAGAAATGTCGCTCATTTGACATCGCAAAAAGCTTACCTTTGTCGCAATATACCGTCACGGGGTTGACAGTGACGTAGGTACATTGTCAGGTATGTTTTATGTGAAATCAGGTTTGATATTTTATGGTAAAAATATATACTTGTATAAGTTCTGCTAAGGGAAAATCACAGATTTTATTTTTATCATAACTAACTAAGAAATCTGTCACAGTCCGAGTGATTACTTTTGAAGATATACTCCTCTAGGTGTGTTATGATAATATAATGAAAGTGGAATTTTAAGATGCTCGATGTAACAAGAAATTAACAGGTTGAAGTTGGCCACAAATAAGATGGGCGCATATTACTGTAACACAAAATTAAAACCGGGACTTTACAAACATAAACGCAGACAAATTACAGGACAATCCAGACTTAGTACAACACATTTTGGATCGGATAAATTATTGAGGAATCGGCACTGGCACGAAAGGTCGATCTTAACCACTATATCATCTGTGCAAAGTGTTATAATTATACATCAATTATAATAAGCAAATTTTCCGTGTGGTGACAGAGTAAGAATACAATTCACAACCCCTTATCTTACCCGTGGGTGATCGTAAGAGACGACTAAGGGCCGCCGCTGATTGCGACTTTTTGTCGACGTGACTTATTGTTACTGTCACCTGCTGTCACCCACGATGCGCTGACTTAATCTGTTCTTGGGCAACAAATCGCGTTCATTTTTGTAATTCGTCGTCATTTTTTTAACTTCTTGTTGGAAACAAGAGTAAAATACTGTTTCCTCCCATAACCTTCTTTTTAAAATTACATCGGAATATTGCTTTAAGTTTTTTTGCATATAATGCAGGCCTCTTCTCTATCTCCTCTATTAATAATTCATTGTCAATATCTTCCTCTTGCAAAGAAGACAACATCTTTAAAAGCAAAACACAGCCATACTTTAAATAACATACATCTACTCCGAACGCGTGGCGCCGGCCGAGACGCCGAGTGACAAAAAGTCACCAGTGAGTGGACTCTCATAGTAATGTACAGGGCGAGTGACAGTCACGTCACTCCGATGTTGCCTGCCGCTGCAACTATTTGTCACCATATTATCATGTCACCATAATGAGCGCACTCAGTATAGTTTTCATCACTTGAGTGAGTGACAAAAAGTCACGTCGACAAAAAGTCGCAATCAGCGGGGGCCCTAAGGGATATAAAACGCATATAACATCTATGCAAGAGAAGGGAAACTCAAAACAAAACCCTATACCAACACGTCTGACCAGCGTGGTGTAGTAGGTCAATTTCCCTCCCATTATAGAGGAGGCTCGTGCACAACATTGGGATATATATGAGCTGAAATAATGATGATGATGATGAATAGGCAATACTGTAAATCTCTCGAAACTTATTTAAACCCCTCACAAGACCAATGATCAACAGTTACAGAAGTTTGAAAGGTTAAATCTAAAAATACACATTGTCGTAAGAATTTCAACATAAGTTCGCGCGTAAATAAATAACATACAATGCTTCATGCATTGTATGTTATTTACCTCCAAAATAAAACTTGCAAAACAATTTTATTATTCAAGAATTTAAATATAGCTCTTATTAAAACTCGTTTTTTGTAAAGCTGAAAACAAAAAAATATATATAGCGTAACATTTTATGTGAACGTTTAGACGTCTGTAACAATTTTTTTTATGTTATAAATACTCGATTACGAGCGAAAAATGATTGTCATAAGTGGGATTCGAACCCACATTTATTGGAAATCCGTTTCAATCGTGCTGCCACTTACATCACCGTGAACTATTGTAGGACATTCAATTCTCACATCGTATTATATTTACGTCTTTTAAGGAGACGTGTGCCATCTACCCGACATTGTTTACACATTGTACAGTCTTAATACTTTAAACTTTGCAATTAGAATCGTATTAAACGATGACACAACCCTGTTATTCAAATTACTAAAATTTAGCATTTAATATGACTAATTATTTATAAAGTAGTGTCTTTAGTGTAGATGACTTTACGATACCTTGAAATAGAAAATTTAATTTGAATTTTAAAAAAAAGTAATGTTCTAAATTATTTAGAATCAGATTCTACCCGCTTTGTTCTCGTAAAATGTGACTTTCACAATATCAAATTTTATCACAAAATTATCCCAAAGAAACACATAATTGTGTAATAGTACATTAATCAAATGACATAGATATACACCTAATCCTACATAACTACATATAACTTATTACAGACTTTCTACCACAGATTAGATATCACAACAGAATACCGTCTATACTTTTTTTTTTTTGATAACGCAGTGGTCCGAAATGCGTTTACGCACCACCCCCCGGAATGGCGAGTGTGGGACTCGCTAGCCTCGGGGCTAGAATACCCACTAAAATGTATCCACTGCGATCGCTGTTAGCCGAGAGGGCTTTGACAGCTTAACCGGACTATGGGTGAGCGCTGAGCGTTCTCAACCCGGTAAACCGTCTACACGTTTGTATCCTCTATTTATACCCGTTGTTCGCCACGAAACCATTCAACCGTAACGCTAATGTTGCCAGAGCACACTCTCGGCATCGCCTTCTTTCGATGGGCGATAAAAATATATAGTACTCTATCTATGTGTTGTTCCAGGTAATGGTTTATTTATGCGCCAATTTTCATCCAAATCTGTTCAGGCGATTGAGTAATAAACATTCAAACATCCAAAATCTTCAGAAACTTTCACGTTTATAATATAAGTAAGAAGTAGGATAACACTATTTTCACGCATTTTATCGTGTTTAAATTTTTTTTTAACTAACGAACAAGCAGCACCTGATGGTAAGTGTCACTGCTATCCATCCAGCAAACGTCTATACGTTTGCTATACCAAGTTGGGCCAGTTGAGCCACCCAGTTGGGCTGCCGGCTCTCTCACTCACCGAACGAAATGCAATAGCACATTGCCATTACTCAGACGTCGATCTTCTGCGTGAGTGTGGTACTACCCCGGACGGAGTGGCCCGTGGCTGTAGACAGAGCACTGTCAGCGTAGTCCTACCACTATTCCCGATCACGATATTTCAAATAATTTTCAGTATGCGTGATCATTGTCCGTATGGTGATGGAGTAACAGTTGTCGTAATTATCCAACTACCAAGGGGTATTTTTGCGTACCTTCTATTTGATTTCAATTGAAATTAATTTATTACGTATAAACCCCGCGAGGGCACTTACATATTGTCAGTATTAACATTATAATTTAATCTAATAAACTACCACCGGATCGGAACTAGACCACTACTGAGAAGATCCGGCAAGAAACTCACCGGGTTTGTCTACGATGTCATTTCATTTAATTTTTTTTATATATAAAAAAAATGGTACATATAAGAAATAGCTCCAGTGTGATGCTGAATCATTTTCATTAACTTGTATCTCCTAAACGGATGTGATAACGACTACGAATACTATCAACTCTTACTTTGTCGTAAGAGGCGACTAAAAGTTTTATATTGACCTAGGTCAATTTTACCTGATACTGTCTGGTCAATAATTATATTACCAAGTAGGTTTAACATCAGGCAAATGGCTGATCAAAAAAAAAATGAAAACTAGCCAGTAACTTTTGCAATATGTCCTATGGAAGAGGAGAATACATATTTTTAACGATTATTTTGTTTATTTTTCTAAAAAAAATGGAAGGATCTCGATATTAAAGATATGGTTATATTCATCCTAAAAATCTGTAAAGTATCCTTAGATAGATATTTGGTGATGAACTTTGGCGGGAAATAGTATATAAATATATCATCACAACCCATATCTGTCCCACTGTTGGGCTTGGGTCTGCTTCGTAATGGGAGAGAAATTAATCTACTATAATACCGCGCTGATCAGACGTGTTGTTATAGGGTTTTGTTTCGAGTTTTCCTTCTCTTGCATAGATGTTATATGCATTTCATATTCCTTAGTCGTCTCTTACGATCACCCACGGTTAAGTTAAGAGGTGGTGAATTTTATTCTTACTCCGTCACCACACGGATAATATATAATAAAAATATATATTAATAAAAAAAAACAAATGCCCAAAACTATCAAGTAGGGTATCAATATAAAAGTAATTATACAAAAACATGTAAATTAATTAGGAATATTAAATTAAAATAAAACTATTTTTATGAATTTTATCGCGTTTGTATTTGATTTTTAATTTCCTAACATTTTGAACATTTTACAATTTTCATGCTCACGGGATAACTGTATACAGGATAATAGACACGGGAAGCTAGTAACAGGTGGGATCGATTTCGAATTGAATATCGGAAAATTACACCCAGACTCGGGACAATACTTTTTAGATCGCACAAAGTATTGTTTTTCGTAGGAAGCGAACCTACGGCACTGTTACAGAAGATAACTTGACCACTATGACATCTGTGCAGTCAAAAATAGGAAGATAATTGACCTACTATGCCACGTAATTGGGTTGATATAGACCTTTATTTCAAGTGTTCCTTCTTTTGCACACATTTTATACTTCGTTATACGTCTTATAAAGCAAAGTAAATATACTTTATAGTTTAATATAAAACTAGTTTTACTAATTCTATCGCGTTTGTAGTTGATTTTTAATTTCCCGACGTTTCCAACACTTTACAGTGATCATGGTCACGGAAGGACTTAATATATCGTTTGTTTTAAGCTTGTTTTCTATTCTCAATCTTGTTTTAGTCTTTTTAAGTGTATTTTAAATCTGTTTGTTTTTTAATTATTAATTTTATTTAAATAAAAAAATCTTTTCATTTATGTTTAAATTTTTTGGCTTTTTTTCTTAGTGTCTATATCACAATAGCTAATCTAATAGCGAAATTTTAGGTAACTAGTTTCAGTAGTTTGGCTCAGCATTGATCAATCAATCAACCAGTTCCATTCATCATTCTCCTACTCTTATGCCAATTACTTGGGATCGATACAATATGTACTCTTCTTTCATAGTACATATTGTAAAAGTTATTAGCAATAGTTTTATGAGACGATAACCCTCCTTGGGAATGCAATCGTTGACCAAACGGCATCAGATGGAGTTGACTCAAGTCGTTATAGGCTCTTAGTCGTCTATTACGACATCCACAAGCAAAGTAAGGGTTGGTAGTATTCGTAGCCGCTACCACTGAGTCACAATCAACCAGTTTCATTATAAATATATAAATAAATTGAACACGTGACTGTACGAGTAGGTAAATTCGTATTCATTGACATTGTATATAGGTCAAATTGCAACACTCGACAGAGGTTTTCAATTAAAAACTCCATAGCCCTCGGCATAAAGAGCGATGGCTTTTTATGAATACGAGGTCACGTTGCTATGAAATGTATGGGTTAAAAGATTCTTTTTTTATAAAATTATGAAAAGTTCATGTGGTTGACAAATTTATCTTTGAGATTGAAGAATTACCAACCCTTATATTGCTTTTGGATGTCTTTAAAGATGATTAAGAGCCTTACGTGGTCCTGGGCTACTTCATCTGATGCCGTCTGGTATTGACCGTATGTAATGACATACCCAAATTCCCTAGGAGTGTTGAGGTTAGGCGGTCGGCCATAAAAGTAATACTAAAACTTGTAATATGTACGATAGAAGAACAATACCTACATATTGCGTCGATCACAAGTAATTGGGATAAGAGATGATGATGATGATGATGAATTAGCTATTATATAATGTAAGTATAAGGTTTCTTCTATGTATGCTGTGTTTTAGCGGCTACGATTACTACCAATCCTTACTTTGCTCGTGGATATCGTAAAAGACGACTAAGAGCCTTATAACGATCTGGGCCAACTACATCTGATGACGTTTGATCAACAATTACATTCCCAAGGAGGGTTGACGTCTAGCAGGCGGTCGGTCATAAAACTACATATCGGATGTAGTTTAACATGTACCTACTATGAAAGAAGAGTACATATTGTATAGACTCCAAGTAATTGAGATAAGAGTAGGAGAATGATGATAAAGTTTCTTGTGTGTGTGAAAAATTAAAAACATATCCTCCTCCACTATCCTCACTTAGCTTCCTGTGGGAGGGTCTATGTGTTTTACGTTGCAATTGCGAAACCGCCTGCCAAACTCGGCCGCAATATCAGTGCCACTCGCGGGCTCTATCTAATTATGACATCAATAGGATCATTAATAGGATAGATCATGAGTTTTAACTATTCAAAGATTATATTGATTGAAATATTAGTGTATTATTTTTACAAGGCAAGAAAATTCTTTGTAAGTACCAAAAATTATTAAAAATGTGGGTGTAATTTATTTTTTGTTAATTGTATATACGTTAAGACAATGTAGTACCACTTGGCGTTAAAATAATAATATTATTGTAAAGATTTATTTGTACATCATCTCGCCTCATTTATGTTCCACTGTTGGACGTGTATGTACATAATTTAATCGTATAATAATGCATTCATTTTAATAATTGTCACGCTATTTCGAAGATTACTTTCCACTTTAATAATAAAAAAACATTTATTTTTAGAATAAAAAAGTAATTAATTCTGTTTCTTTTATTTTTAAATAGATTCTCTCACGTCTATTAAATTTTAAGAACACTTAATTATCTTTGAAATAGCAATTATCTATTTCAAATATAATAGATGTTCAGAATCTCGCATACGCCACCAGTGATTTCCATGAAATTCACTTCACAAGAGGTTTCGAGAAAATCAATCGACAGTACCATTTTGTCAGACTTTTCAGCCAATAAAAAAATAAAATATAAGTAAAATATGAAAGTCAATTTGATTACAATTTTCAAGATAATATATTGTTAAAGAATTGAAAAATTTAGACACATAGTATGGGTACGGTTAATATATTCTTTATTAATTGTGCGAAGTTTCGCACGAGTCTTTTAGTTAATCAATCATCATTATGATCTATATACTCTTATCTCAATTAGATACTTGATGAGAGCGCAATATGTAGGTACTCGTCTTCCATTGTACACATTATAAGTTTTGGCAATAATTTTATGACCGATCGTCACACCAACTTCAACCCTCATTGCGAATGTAATTGTTGATCAAACGGCATCTGAATGAATTGATTCAGCTAGATATAAAAATCTTAAATATCTTTTATGATATAAAGATTTCTGATCTTTAAGCGAGTATTACACATTTGAAATAAAACTATTTTGACGGATTCTATCGCGTTTGTATTTGATTTTTAATTTCTCAACGTTTCGAACTAGCACATAACTTATAAATGTTAGGGTATTATTTATACTAGGCAACAAAATTCATTGTAAGTACCAAAAATTATTAAAAATGTGGGTGTAATTTATTTTCGTTAATTGTATATTCTATCGTGTTTGTATTTTATTTTTTATTTTTCAACATTTCGAACACTTTACAGCGTTACTTTGTCACGGGAGAACTAAGGTATATCACGTCTAACAAGACATCATTATTACAGAGATTTATATCTACCCGCTACATTATTTTACGATACTCACAAGCAATGTATGAGTTGGTAGTATTTGTTGCCGCCAACATAAAACAATTTTTTTTATACCGCCCGCTTCTCTCCCTTCCAGAATTGTAATCACAACATATCATATACTAAAACCTTCTCCGAAACACGCTGCATCTTATGGTATAAGTATTATTCCAATCGGTTCAGTAGTTTTTGCAGTATAATCGAACAAATAGACCGGCTTGGCACTTCTTAGTATAAATTATGAAATATATATTGTTTTTATTTATTTATTTTTTTATTCAGATACTACTTAATTAATACAATATTTAAAACTCGAAACATGAACTTAAAAAAAAAGTAAAAATTTATTCTAGAATTTGCTGCTTGCTTGTTTTCTGTAGATCTGTTCGCCAATCGGCAAATGCCTCATCCAACCTTTTCCATTCTGGCCTTTCTTTAGCCACTCTGTTCCACGTAACTTCTGCCACCTCTCTTATATCTCCGTCCCACCTTTTCTGAGGTCTTCCTCTCTTCGTTTCACCTCTCCTGGGATACCATTTTGTCACTTTCTTGCTTAATTTGCCTTGACCTCTTATCATGTCAAATATAAATTGTACACTTTCATTAGTATTCCTCACAATATTTGTGCTATTTACATCTCTTTACATAAACACTGAATAGGAATGGAGTAATTTCCCTACGTCATTATACCCGTCCTATTACAATCTGAGCGCCTTTAAAGCATGAGTGAATAGCCATTTACCGCAGTCTAAAGAACATTTTCCAACAGTTGGCCAACAGACGCGCCTAAATTATGTCATCGTAGGACGAGGAAAGGGTATTGCTACATCAAACTCTGATACTCTTGACACATAATGGAAGATATTTTTTGTTTTTTTAAATTTGATATTTATGTTATAAATTAGTATGTTATGTAATTAAAATTATGTTTGGAATTAGGACATTACTGCAGCGGCCAGCAAAAGAGGCATTGATGGACGAACGTGTAAATGTGGGCCGAGGCGTAGCCGAGGCAATACATACGTAAGTCCATCAATTCCTAGTTGTGGCCAAGCCTTGTATAGTGCTTTTCTCAAATAATGCGCGGAAATTAAAACTAAGTAGTACTGTATATATGACGAACCATAGATAATATACTATAAATTAGTGACGAACAACATTTTTCACGTGCTAAAGGGTTCATTTGTTTCTTTTTTTTCATTATCAAATAGGTTTCTATTTCAAGCCAGTTCGAAATTTAAATAAAACTTTGATAAGTTGCCTATTTATAGTCTATCTAATCTAAGAAGTGCACTTTGACAGCTGTCAGAGTAAGTTGTCTTAGGTATGTGAACCAAATAATCGCTATCGAAAATATCCGATTTTGGTGAGAAATCGATATTGATTCTTTTTAAATTAATAATCGGTATATTTTTAGTTTTACAAAAAGAAGATGTATAAATTAAGTCCTAAATTAATACTAAACTAATTTAATTATTGCAACATGAAATCTATTCATCATATTTACTAGGATTGCGTTAAGTAAAAACAAAAACTGGATTTGAAAATAGCTATTTATTCAGAATCATTACTATTACCTGAATTATCATCATCGCAAACATTAATAATTATTTCCTTATCAATAAAATTGTCGAAATGTACATCTCTGTCAAAATCTCTATTCGATTAATAATATTATTCTAATATTTTTACCGATTATTTGGATATTCGTGATTTGGAAGTTGTCAAGCACTACTGTATACAACGTGATGACGTGACATTGTAAGATCGTCAATAACAATTACTACTTACAATGTTATTTTTATTTTAAATTACTTTTACGAGTTTCAACATTAGATTACGGTACAAGAAAGTCACCGGCAACGGTAATTATGTAAATAACTTAATAGTTCTTTAAAATATCAGATTTATTGTTCGCAATCATGTGTATACGTTTGACCAAGGTTATTGTGTATTAAAAAATGCGAAACCTCAAAATGCACTTCTTAGATTAGATGAACTATAGTTACCATATTTTGAAGTAACAAATCGTTCCATTTTTAAAATACACGATAGATATGAATTTACATACATTTTTTGCTGGTCGCTGCTCGCATGTATTTGGTCAATACAGCAATATCGATTTATCTCGAAGAATGTTGTAAAAATAAGATTCAAATTTCCAAGCAAGTTTGAGAAATATTTATTATCTGTGTAGTGACAGAGTAGGAATACAATTCACCCTTATCTTACCCGTGCGTGATCGTAAGAGACGACTAAGGGATATAAAACGCATATAACATCTATGCAAGAGATAGAAAACTCTAAACAAAACGCTATACCAACACGTCAGACCAGCATGGTATAGTAGGTCAAGGGTATAGCTAGGCCGGGGCCTTCCAATACAAACCCCGAACCCACCCCAGTTGAGTTTACGGCCTTGAAAATATTATACTGCACTTATTGAATTTGTATTTGTTTTGTAATTTCTTAACGATTTGAACACTTTAATAAATTATCATAAAATAATAATTATCATTATTTAATGCTTAATCAAATAATCATAATGGCGCAAAGGGCACAACACTGGCGATTAATCTATAAAAAAATGTAGGTCGAAATTTAACAACTATAGTAAAACTATTTTAACAGATTCCACTGCGTTTGTATTTGATTTGTTTTTTTTTTTAATTTATACTTCTTTTGGCGCGTTAGGGAAAAATGATGAGTGTAATTTTTTACGATGCGCGCGCACACCGTCACGAAAAACCGACAATCTAAAGTATAATTATAGTCAACATTTTCCTTTTTTTGTGATATTTAAATAAACTTTTTTTAACTAGATAATGTGTTATAATAAAACTTTCAATGTATTAAATACCTTTTTTACTATTGTTAGTGTCAATTTTTCTACAAACGTAGAATAAGGCGAAAGATAAATTTTTTGAAAAGATTTTTATCTTGTTACGCCAAAGAAGTTATAACTTCTAACGCGAGTACAAAAGTACACACACACTTTTTTTTTAATTTCTCGAAGTTTCGAACACTTTACATGCGTTCATGATCACGGGAGGACTAAGGTGTCTCACGTCCAACAAGTCATCGTTATTACAGAGATATATATCTACCCTCAACAGTATTAGTTATGAAATTTTTATCCACATCAATAGTGGTAGGACCACGATGTTGACAGTCCTCTCTCAGGTCCGTCCGGGGTAGTACCACACTCTCGCAGAAGATCGACGTCTGAGTAATGACAATGTGCTATTGCGCTTTGCTCGGTGAGCGAGAGAGCCGGAAGCCCAACTGGGGTGGGTTTGGGGTCTGTATTAGTAGACAGCGTCCTAGCTATACTCTTAGTATTGCAAAGGTCCATGGTCGGCAGTGACACTTATTATCAGGTGTGCTGTCTGCTCGTTAGCCACCATAAGCAATAAAAAAAAATCTTTAAAATACTGCAGTGGTAGTGGTTGCCGGGCTGGCCACGGATGGCAAGGAAGCGGTATCAGTAGCCGGCTCAATGGCGATGGGGAGGGAATAACCCATTATGGGACCACGCGCTGCTCTTCCATCGCCCCGGACGGAGCGAGCGACGTGTGTCCGGGCCAAAGCCTACCAAAAAAAAAAAGTGGTAGTGGTTAGATAATATCTTTTATAATAAGGATGACCTATTAGTTTTTAGACGTAAAACATTTTAAACCTTTCGTAATCATGTACGCTGTTAGAACGTTGGCACGACGCTTATAGTAATATTGCTGGGCTATATACATACATAGCCTCACGCCTGTTTCCCAGAGGGGTAGGCAGAGACTACGGATTGCCACAAACCACGATCCTGACATACCTCCATCGCTTCATTCACGCTCATCACAGTCTTCATGCATGCCCTACGATTACGCGTACTCTTAATCTGACCTTTCACTAACACATCTTCAATTTGATCCAGGAAAGTACGACGTGGTCTTCCCCTTGTAATCGTCCCACTCACACTCGCTTTGTATACTTGTTTAGTCAACCTTTCTTCACTCATTCTTTCCACGTGTCCAAACCACCTCAGCATACCCTTTTTTATCTTTGTCACTACTTCTTCATTCATACCACAGCGCTCTCTTATAACACTATTCCTAATTTTATCTTTCAGACTTACACCACACATACTACGAAGAGCTCTCATCTCTACAGCATTTATACTACTTTCATGTCTTCCCTGCGAAATCCAACTTTCACTGCCATACATGAGAGTGGGAACTAATACTCCCTTATGTACAGCTAGGCGTGCCTTGTTAGATACATTCCTACTTTTCATAAAAGCGTACAATGCCCCATTCACTTTATTACCAGCATTTACCCGTCTTTCAACATCTTCATCATTTTTACCATCACTAGTAAACAGTACACCCAAGTATACAAATTCTTTCACCTGTTCCAATCCCTCACCATTTATAAAAATATTACATTCCGTCATACATTTATCCTTTTCAAAGACCATTACTTTCGTCTTACTTACATTTACTTTCATACCTTTTCTTTCAAAAGCATCATGCATAGTAGTTACCATCGCCTGTAAGTCTTCAGCCGACGATGCAAGTAAAACCTGATCATCGGCATAAAGAAGACATTTGACGAGTAACTCATTCATTCTTAAACCACATTCATTATTTTTCAAATCTTGCAAACAGCTATCCATAAATAGGTTAAACAGCCACGGTGACGCTACACATCCCTGTCTGACACCTTTATCAATGTTAAACCATTCAGTGTAGGACCCGTTTATTCTTACGCAGGCTCTGGAATCCTTATAAATGGATTTCAGCGCCTGAATAAGATGGCCATTTACCCCATACATAGATAGTACCGACCACAGTTCATTCCTCCTCACTTTGTCATAAGCCTTCTCTAAATCAATGAAAGCGCAAAAGACTTTCTGACCTTTAGCCAAAAATTTTTGCGCCATGCATCGTAAAGAGAAAACTTGATCCGTGCAACCCATACTCTTTCGAAAACCCGCTTGTGCATCCCATATTTTCTTTTCGGTCACTTTCACTACTCTTTCAATCAACACTTTCGCATACAGTTTGCCGACAATGCTAAGGAGGCTTATGCCCCTATAGTTTCTACAATCTTGCCTTGAACCTTTCTGGGCTCTTGCTGGGCTATATATACCCAAAATTAAAGGACATATACCTAATTTGAACATTAGTTATTTATATCAGAAGGGGACGCTAGCTATAAAAAGTGATAAAAATTAAAAATTATATGACTATTTATAGAAAATAAGGATATGTAAAAAATGTATTAATAATAATATAATATCTTTAAACGAGAAATTCCTTTATATTTCTATATTTTAATAATCAAGAAAACAAAAGTCTGCTAACGGATTTCGAGTAGTTAGATCACAGCCGACCCGACCAGTCCAGGGCGGCAGAAGGGACGGCCCGCGACCCTATAATCTGCCAATCTGCCGTACATGTAGGTACCCTTCAACGTCATGTGAGCGGGGAACCAGTACTCGGTTTTTGTCATCGATGGCCCGTTCGGCAGGAACGCCCGTCACCAGGCACGGTAACTTGGTATTCTAACAGCATCTTTACAATCAGTACTTGCCAGTAGAAGTAGTAAAAAAACAAAAAGAAATCTCTAAAGCTATTGTGAATTTTGATTGCACTATTTGTGCAGTAACATAGTTTAAAAAAAAATACATACAATGAAACATAGAACCTCCTCCTTTTTGAAGTCGGTTAAAAATGATCTTCAATGGCGTGGGGTTCCTTCCCAACGACAGTTATTTTAAACATTTATATTGAGTCTATATATGATTTCGTGTCTGCTAAATATATGTTCGTTAAGTTACGAGGATAAAGTTCTTCATTTTTCCGAATGATGACAAAGAATAAAATTCACCGTTTGCCTATCTTACATATTGGATAGCGTAAAATACGACTAAGGTACATAAATCTTATGCAAGAAAAAGAAAATCTTGAAAACCCTATACATTTAAACAGCGTTGTATATTAGGTCAATTTCCCCTCCTATTGTGGAGGAGGCTCGAGCCCAGCAGTGGGACATATATGAGCTGTGATGATGATGATGATGTGAAAAAGATTCGATTGCACAGATGGCGTAAAGATTAAGATACCATCTCAACATGGCTCATATCGTGGATTCAATTCCCACAAAATACAAGACGATGTGCGATTCACAAATTGTTGCTGCGAGTCTGGGTATAATTTGAATCTATTAATTATGTTTGTAAAGTCCCCCAACACAAAAATTATAATCCTTAGTGTATGTTAAAGAGTATAAAAAAAGAAAATGTTTAATATTTCAATTTGGAAATTCCTCTTAGCTGGTGCCATCTTTATTTTCAATCAGTGTAAAATTCTTGGATTGATGAAAGTATCATTATGGCTGACGTGACAATGGTGAGTCTATGGGGAGTTAAATCAATAACGTTAATCAAAATGGAGGGGGATGTTTTGTTTGTGGAGGCGTTATAATGATTATATTTTAGCTGTGATATTATATATTATATTTTTAACTTATTGTTCGCCTTATCTCAATGCTGTATTTAAGCAGCTACGAATACTACCAACCCTTACATTGTTCGAAGGTGTCATAAAAGACGGATGAGAGTTTTACATCCATCAGAGCCATATAATGTCAAGCAGGCGGCATGTTCTAAAACTTTGCAATATGTACCTACTATGGAAGTACAATAGAAATTGCATCGTCTCTAAGTTGGGACAAGAGCAAGATTATGACTATGATGACAATCATTATCCCGGTCTCCATGTGGTGACGTAGGAATACAATTCATCGCCCTCTCTTAACCGTAGGTGATGTAAAAGATGGCTAAAGTATTATGATATATAGAGAACATGTATGCAAGAGAAGGAAATCGATAAAACTATAGGGTTTAAACTATAAAGCTTTATCTCTTTATGTTAGGAAAGAAAACTATAGGAATTTTTGTCTGTTGGTCTATGACACCTCTAACCGGCGTGGTATAGTAGGTTAATTTCTCTCCAACTGTGGAGGAAGTTCGATCTCAATAGTGTAAAATGTATGGATTGATATGTTCGTCCTTCATGGGAATGATTAAAAATAATTATATTGTATTCCCCATTAAAATGGTGCGGTCTATTATCTTGGTAATGCTTCAACCAGATTTTACGACTGCTAGTGGAAAATAATGTTAATATATTGCTTTTGTAACCAGCTACCAACTCCACCATAAATGGAAATTGACAGCGTAAATAATGAGATGATGCAGTTGATTTAGATAGTAATATATCATAACAAGCATCGATTATAGTAGAAATAAATGAACCTCCCCCCAAAATTTTTATACCAATCTAGCATTATATACATTATTCACAGCTTATCTTAAATATTATCAATCCTACCTTTTATAAAAACCCGATTACGAGCGAAAAATGATTGTCACAAGTGGGATTCGAACCTACGCCTATTAGAAATCCGTTCCAATCGTGCTGCCACTTACATCACAGTGAACTATTGTTCCCGACATTGTTTACACAATGTGTAAAGATGGGAAGGAAAGGTAGATGGCACACGTCTCCTTAAAGACGAAAATATAATACGATAGAGAATTGAATGTCCTACATGTCCTCATTCTAATACGTAAGGGCTCGAATCCCACTTGTAACAATCATTTTTCGCTCGTAATCGGGTTTTTATAAATAATCAAGCCTAGAATCGTACGTTTTGTTTGGAATTAATCTAATAATCTACCACTGGGTTAGTATAAGGGCCATGAGTCGAAAACATTCGGTAAGCAACTCAGTAGGCTCGTCATTTTTAACCTACTTCTAAATGCAATCATCTCGGATTCGTTTAAAGTCATGCGTAGAAAAATCTGAATTACCGACAAATAGCAACGGTTCAGCATCTTGAAGCCGATGAACAGATCACATCAGTCAATCAAATAACAATATAAGGTAAGACCTAATCGATTAGTATACACTTAAAAGATGAAAGAGTGTAGATCTTTCAACTTAATGAATTTACAACGCCATTGAATTCAAGGAACTGCAATGTGATTAAAATTCCAGGAAGCTGCTGAATTTAGTGAGGTATAAGAACGTTTTAAGGTCCACACTATATTTTAAAGAGCTAATGGATGGATGGAAATGTATTATATCGTAAGGTTTTTTTATTATATTTCTTAGTGGTAGGACCATGCTGTTGACAATTCTCTGTCTACAGCCGCGGACCGGTCTGCCGAGGGTAGTAGGTACCACATTCTCACAGAAGATCGATGTCTGAGTAATGGCAATTTGCTATTGCGCTTTGTTCGGTAGGCGAGAGAGCCGGAAGCCCAACTGGGTGGGTTTGGTGATTGTAATGGTAGGCAGCGGCCTAGCTATAGCCTTGGTTATAGCAAAGGTTCATAGGCGGCAGTGACGCTTTCCATCAGGTGTGCTGTTTGGTCGTTTGTCACCATAAGGTATATAAAAAAAAGCTAATAAGATCTGGTAAAAGAAAACGCGATTAGAAAATAGTTTGACAATAAATTTGTCAAAATGAAATGATATTATCATTAATGGACAATTTAGAGTCCTTTTAGTAAAATTGACTTGATTAGAAAAGTTTGATAATTTTGTATTCATATGTTATTACATTGTTATTTTTAACGTGTGGTGGCAAGTTAAGAACGGGTTATCAATGCATCTTATTTTCCACTAGGATAATAGGTAATTGCCTTTTTTTTCTTCGCAAGGTGGGACAATGGATGTGGTCGCGCCCCGGCAAATCGACCCGGGGCGACGGAGTAGGTGGCACGCAACCCCATGGACCCACCATGCAAACACCTCTCTGGGCGAGCCACCGGTACCCGATCTTTGTCTTCGGTGGCCGGGACATCGCTAATTGATCTATTATGCGCGGCCATTATGGTAGGCCTCGGCCTCTCCGTGTGGTGATGGAGTAAGAATACAATTCACCACCCCCTATCTTACCTGTGGATGATCGTCAAAGACGACTAAGGGATATAAAAACGCATATAACATCTATGCAAGAGAAGGAAAACTCGAAACAAAACCCTATACCAACACGTCTGACCAGCGTGGTATAGTCAATTTCTCTCCCATTATGGAGGTGCCTCGAGCCCAACAGTGGGACATATATGAGCTAAGATGATGATGATTAAGGTAGGCCATGTAGATCTACCTTTTTCTTTTTTTTTTTTAAACACTAGCCTGCACTAAGGAAACAATCCATTCCGCCGGATGCCTATTCTCTGAAAAGTAAAAGTTGGAATCTGATTGTGTTTTAAATATATTTTCTTTTTGACTGCGATAAAAATTTTTTTCTCAGTCTGGGTGTAATTTGTGTTCGTTAATTGTATGTTTGTAAAGTCCCTCGCAATACAAGAATTAGTTCCTTATTGCAGGATGTTCTTTCCCCTCCGCAGGGGTCACCATAGACAAGTACCGAGTACCGGTGGCCCTCACACATGGCGTTGAGAGGTACGTGTACGGTAGTCTGAGTTGGAGCTCTGTCCTCTCTTTCGCCCCGGACGGACCAAAAAAAGGATTATCTTTAACTTAGAAAATCTTACTATATATTATAAATGTGAAATTTTGTGAAAATGTTTGGTTATTTGTTACTCAATTACGCGTAAACCGTTGAACTGATTCAGATGAAAATTGCCACATAGATAGACTATTTGCTAAATTAACACATAGGATACTTTTTATACCAATAGTTCTTTTGGGATAATAGTACAACTTAGGGAGTTACTTTTACACGGGCAGAAACGAGTAAAAAGTATTTATAGTCTTTAAAATATAGCTTGATCTCTGTGACAGTTGCCACTAGTGCTGCACGCCTACGATGTAGGTAGTCCGTATTTTTGTCGATATAATTCCTTATTTTTTAAAGTTACTTACTACTGCAAATGAAAAGCAATGTATGAATATCTTATTGAATTTCAATCAAATGGATGGGCGAATCGATTATAAATGTAAAACAATCTATGAAAATCTTATAGAACTTAAATCAATGAATTTTATTTTATTTAAACTAAAGTAGTTAATTAATTTTCTTTATTATTCGAAAGGAGCACATCCAAGTTCATCATCGCTGGAGCATTATAATATTTTTTTAGATAACCATGATTTTTTTGCATCTGTATATTGCTAAATTAAAATTGCCGTGCGTTCAGGCGCTTCTGCCATACCTACTATTGTAATCAAACTTAAAGCCCCATAAGCTGTCATATCCGTGGTGCTGTACTGTTACGCTTTACGTATCAGTAGGTACATCCTCTTATATATTTATCTATTAGTCATTTTTTGCTTTATATATCTCTTTTGCATAGGAGGAAAGTGCAATTTTTTCAACATCTATTTTTCTTCTCTAATATTTTTTTGTAGGTTTGAAAACAATTAAAAGCGTTTCCCGGAACTTCCTCAGTATCTTTTATGAAGGACATTGTAGAGTATTTTTTTGCGGTGGACTATGGAGGTGGTCACGCCCCGCCAAATCGGTCCAGGGCGACGGAAGAGACGGCGCGCCCCATAGACCCACCCTGCAAAGCGCCAATTTTCGCCGTGCGAGCGAGCCGCCGGAACCTGATCTTTTCTGTGGCCAGAACATTGTAAATCCTGGCTTACAAGAGTTACAGTAATGGGAATGCGTGGTGGGATTAGTCCCAACAAAAAAAAATCTGTGTATTGCTACAAAGTATAAATATTTCATCATCATCAACACAGCTCATATACGTCCAACTGTTGGGCTCGGGCCTTCTCCATAATGGAAAGGTAATTAACCTACTATATCACGCTGGTCAGACGTGTTGGCATAGGGTTTTGTTTAGAGTTTTCTTCTCTCACTTAGAAATTAATACGTTTTATATCCCTTAGTCGTCTCTTACGATCACTCACGGGTAAGATATGGGGTAGTGAATAGTATTCTTACTCCGTCACCACACGGAAAATATAAATATTTAATATACTAAAAAGTTCTGCGGAAAATTGCAAGTAGAAGTTCTGGAGGCGGTGCTCATCACAGGAGTAAGATTTCCTTATATCCTATTCCACCTTGATCCCATCCCGTATTCCTTCCTTTTTTGAGGTGTACGGTATATTGATTAACCGTGGGAAAGTGGTGGGTTTTCCTTCCTCTCCTCCATTTTATAATATAAATATTTAAACAAACATGTATTTTACGCTGCAATGGTAATTTGGATACTCGTTATCTAATAATAGTCCTTGAGCCATATATAAACGCAACATTCATATCTACTTACAGACTATCTATCTTTCAACGTCAACGTGACTTTATCTTTAGTTAAAGAGTCCAATATGATAATGAAAGTTATCATCAAAATGATAATTGCGTCAAGTTCAATGGCGAATTTGATTATACCTATATATTAACTGACCCCTCCCGTGTGGTGATAGAGTAAGAATACACTTCACCACCCCCTATCTTACCCGTGGGTGATCGTAAGAGACGACTAAGGGATATAATATACATATAATATCTATGCAAGAGAAGAACACTCAAAACAAAACCCTATACCAACACGTCTGACCAGCGTGGTATAGTAGGTCAATTTCCCTTCCATTATGGAGGAGGCTTGAGTCCAAGAGTGGGGCATATAGAAGCTGAGATGATAATCTACTGACCCAACAAATGCTATTATATGTAAATTAAATCGAACGCATCAACTAAGACTAATTTGAATCTAAACCGTTCTTGAATCTACCTGAATACAAACACTTCACAAATAATTTCATCAAAATTGGTCCCTCCGTTTTGGAGTTCAGTCACATGAGATCAATTAAATATGTAAACATTAATATCTTCCTTTTTTTTTAGTAATCATACACTTCCCTAAACTGTGCCGATTTCCCCGGTCTATCTAGAAATTGTTAAAACCGGCTGAGGGATTTACAGTAGATAGAGCGGCAGCAGTCTTCTGTGAAACTTGTAACGTCAATGGCGATCATCATCATTGCGAGTGATGACTTATGGCACGCAAACGTGGTCCCTAAATGTCGATCACATGACTAAGCTCAAAGTCGCTCAGCGTGCTATGGAGCGGGCTATGCTCGGGACCTCTCCGCGAGATATGTTTCGGAATACGAACATCCACAGAAATACGAATCTAACCCAAATATCAAGAAAAAATAACACTCTGATGACAATGGTCAGGCCAAATCAGTCGATTAACCAATAACCGATGGTGAAGAAAGGTTCTGAGTGGCAACTGCGTATCGTACGGCGCAATTTAGGACGCCCACCAGGTAGACTGACGCCTTGGTAACGGTTGCTGGGCGTCTGGATGCGGGCGGCACAGGAACGCACTTTGTGGTTAAGCATGGGGGCGTCCTACACCTAGCAGTGAACGTCGGTAGGAGGATCAACAATTTGGCACAAGGTTTAATTTCCTATCGCTAACCATACCTATGACAATTAACTACCCCTTTATAGCTCTTGGAAATAAAGAAGATTACGTTGTACTTTAAACAAATCACGAGACACAGAAAAAGAAGAAGTAGGTATCGATTGCTTAGCGATGTTTTCCTTCGACGTTAAGAACAATGATTCTAATTTTAGAGGGTATTTCTATGGAATTTCTATTGAAACAAAAAACTTAAGGCATGCTTAATATACGAAATTCTTATGAAATCAGTACCATTCTAAAGATGCACTTCTCTGAATATTATTTTTAATATAATTGTAAGAGAAAAATCGTAAAAGAAAAATTCAACAACAAAGAACATCGATCAAAAACACGCAAATTTTATTAAATTCATACGAATCTCAAATTTAGAATATCTTAATTAAAACACAGTTAATTAATATCTATAAATATTAATCACTTAATTATTATAATAAAAATAATTTAAGTAAGTACTAATTGCTTAAAAAAATATTATTGTATCGCCTCAAAACATTCCCACCCATTGTCCTTTGCCGTTTTTTTTTCAGCCAAAACGCAAAGGTCGTAATAAAATGTCCAACAATTTTTAATTAACCATTATCACATCGTAAAAATTGTCATTGAAAGTATTTTAATAATGAACAATACCTGTTTCACGATCAATCTCGCGACCCTGGGACTTGCGAAGGTGACAAAACCGTAGCATTTTGAAACTCCAGCCCTGTCGTAAATCACCCTAGCTGCTGTGACAGTTGCAAAGCCCGAGAAGAACTTCCATAGGTCCTCATCAGTTGTCGTCAAAGAAAAACCACCGACAAAAATTCTATTGTGTATAACAGTCCCGAATTTTGGAGCATCTGATGGTGGTAGAGTGTCATCTGTATCATCGTCGGGAGAATTCAACAGTGCCTTCAACTTCTCATGAGGATCCGCCGTCTTTCTATTATTCGCTGTGCTTTCTTCAACCATATGAGCGCAACTAGCAGACTCACTTCTTATATATCTCTTAACACCACTCTCCATTGTTCCTTTCACAGTTTTTAACACTAATTTACCATGTTCCCTTGTTTACTAAACTAAAATCACTAGCAGCAACTAAAAGGGCACTGATAGTTCACGCGAAAAAACAACTGATTGTCTGAAACGCGAGGTTTTATCGATCACAGTGGCTTTTATATTATATATGTAGATTTTCCGAGTTGCGCGTTGCGAGCCCCAATATGACAGCCACGCCGACTTTGTTTGAGTGATGTATTAAAAAAAAATAACTAAGATAACAGTGTGTGATTTTAAAATTTTTAGATACGCACTATAAATAGTGTTTGAGCTATTGTCAACTGCTATTTTTACTAGCCGAGGGAACTAGGTCAGCGCTTGACACCTAGCGGATGAATAATCTTTAATGGTTCTTATCTAAGTTGGGTTTAGTTTGTCTGCGTTAAGTGCAGGTGGCGTTTTTGTTTACGAGGTATTCAGTTTAGAATGGAACAATTATAATCTGGAGATGTATACCTACAGAGCCATTTGATTATATTTGTGCGTAATTTGAAACGCAGGTCATGGTCAGCAACGACTAATTATATTCGGACGTCAGATCGTAAAATATCAACTTATAGTTACGAATATTAAATAGTACATATACCAAGACTATATAGATTATAACTTCTAATAATTAAAAATAAAACAATAATTGTAATAGGTTAAGAAGCAAAAATAAAACGTACTTTGACGTTTTACTAATGTTGCTAGTTATAAACATTTACCTGTTTTCTTGTAGTAGTTTGATGTAATATATGGTATTTTGTTAACATATATTATATCATATACCTACTACTTACTTTTGAATTGTTTTTTTTTTGCATATTAATGTATGTCTAATATCTTACAAATAATAATGTCTTTATCTTAGAATCTGCATTAAATCTACGATAATAATTCTACATGACACCTTAATTTTAAAAATTGCTACAACAATATTGTATTGCATTAGCATCTTCTTTGACATATAAAGGTGAAGTTTTAGCATCGTGTGGGATTTATTATTACCCTTTAACTTAGTTTACTTTTTTATATCTATATATATATAAGAAAGTTGTGTTAGTAACACAACACTTATAACTCAAGGATGGCTGAACCAAAATTTATGATTTTCGTATTATTGAGTTCACAGTCGTCGGGAATAGGATATACGATATTCAAATATGATATTAATAAACAAAAAAACACTAAAAAACATCAGTTCTAAACATTCATTTGTTTGATGATGTATCAAAACGCAAGTGACAGCTCACGTTATAGTTTGTTTGGAAAATACAGCGAAAAGTTGAAATTAAATTTGACCGGTTAGTGTTCGTTTTGTATGAGTGTTACGAATTTCTACGAATATTGTTATAATAATTCATATTGTGTCCATATGGTCCTCAACAATGCCGCACTCAATACGATCAATTTTTTCCCGACAAAGCCGAAATGCAATTAGGATTCGAAATATCAGGAATGTAACCACGGCAGAAGAATAAAAAATTGCACGGGAAGACCACCGCTTTAATATAGTCCGGCTTCGTGCTTCTCAATCACAAGAGCAAAGCGAGGCAGCCCCTGAAACGGCTCGGTTGACAATGTGAAATCGTCAAGCAAGTTTCGGAGATCAACAATTAGATAATTTTCAACGCGCATGAAAAAAATTGTCGTATAACACAAGACTTCGTTTTGTTGGCACGTTATTAAAATACTTGATTTAAATTAATTAAAATATATTATTCATATTTATTATCACAATAAAAAAAACAACTTAATACATACATAACATACATACCATCACGCCATGTCCCTTGCAGGGTAGGCAGAGAGAACAGAGTGCCAGAGAACTCTATCCTTGCATACTTCACTCGCTTCCTCAACATTCATAATTCTCTTCATACACGCTCGCTGGTTTCGGAGACTCTTGACTCCACCTTCCTTCAGTACATGACCGATCTGGTCTAGGTAGGTTAGTCTCAGTCTTCCCCGGTACCTACATCCTTCCACTTTCGCATTGTATATCTTATTAACCAGACATTCGTTCGGCATTCTTTCCAGATGTCCGAACCATCGGAGCATTCCCTTTCGCATCTTTACACCAATACTCTCTTTCATACCTACTCGCTCTCTTACGTCGTCGTGACGAATGCGATCGATCAGCCTAACTCCACAGATTTGCCGTAGATATCGCATTTCGCATTACTTAATAATATTGTACAAAATAACTTAATAATATTGAATTAATCGAAATCTGCTCATTCATAACTGTAAGGAAGAATAAAGTGTGCCGGATCAGCTAGTAGAATATAGATATATAGTATACAGTAACACAGATATATATTTACTTTAGTGGGTTGCCAAATTAATAGGGACAGTGACGAAATATTGATTTTTAGTACAATATTGGTCCATAACTAATTGAAAACGTCGTTTTAAGTTATAATTACATTTATTAATATTAGATACATATCTTTCAAATAATTTAAAGAAAAAGAAATGAATATTTAGGCAAATAAAAAAATATTAGCACATACATACATACATATCATCACGCCATATCCCTTGCAGGGTAGGCAGAAAGAACAGAGTGCCAGAGAACTCTATCTCTGCATACTTCACTCGCTTCCTCAACATTCATAATTCTCTTCATACACGCTCGCCGGTTTCGGAGACTCTTGACTCCACCTTCCTTCAGTACCTGACCGATCTGGTCTAGGTAGGTTAGTCTCGGTCTCCCTCGGTACCTACATCCTTCCACTTTCGCATTGTATATCTTCTTAACCAGGCGTTCGTTCGGCATTCTTTCCACATGTCCGAACCATCGGAGCATTCCCTTTCGCATCTTTACACCAATACTCTCTTTCATACCTACTCGCTCTCTTACGTCGTCGTTACGAATGCGGTCGGTCAGCCTAACTCCACAGATTTTCCGCAGAGATCGCATTTCGACCGCATTAATTTTACTATCATACTCTTTTCTGCATACCCAACTCTCGCTTCCATACAGTAATGTTGGGACAAGCACTGCGTTATGTATTGCTACACGTGCCTTCTGGCTGAGGTGGTGGCTGCCGAAAAGTTGCCCCAACGCTCCGTTCACTCTATTTCCCGCATTCACTCTTCGCTCTATATCAGTGGTGTACCTTCCATCTCGGCTAAATCCACATCCAAGATATACAAATTCATCCACTTGCTCTAGTACATCATTACCTATTGTTACTCTTACATCTGTTCTGGTTTTATCTCTTTCAAAGACCATTATTTTGGTTTTGCTCACATTCACGCGTAGACCCCTTTTCTTACAATCTTCTGTCGTTGTGTCGACTAGGGTCTGCAGGTCAGTCGCTGACTGTGCCAGCAGGACTGCATCATCTGCATAAAGCAGAGCAGTGACCACTGAGTCGCCCATCTGGACTCCCACATTCATATCGTTCAATCTTTGGAGACATTTATCCAGATATATGATAAACAGCCTGGCTGACAGAACGCACCCCTGCTTAACGCCGATATTGACGTCAAACCAAGGCGACATTCCATCATCCAGCCGCACACAGGCTCTACAGCCCATGTAACTGGACTGCACAGCCTGTAGCAGTTTACCGTTAATACCATACTCCGGTAAAATGTCCCAAAGTTCCTTTCGTACAACCGTGTCAAATGCTCTCTCCAGATCCACAAAACTGCAGAAAACCCTCTGACCTAGAGCCAGATGCTTCTCCACAATGTTGCGCAGAGAGAACACTTGATCCATGCATCCCCTTCCACTCCTGAAACCTCCTTGTGCCTCACACAGTAAACCATCGGACACCATCCTCATTCTCCTTTCAATAACTTTTCCATACACTTTTGCTGCCAAACTGGTCAAGCTTATGGCTCTGTAATTTGCGCAGTCATAACGTGAACCCTTGTTTTTAAACAAAGGCACGATGACTGCGCTATTCCAGTCCCTGGGAACCATTCCCGAGCTCCAACATAAATTGAGGAGCAACAGGAACGCCTCCCAGACACAAGAGCCACCGAGCTTGATCATCTCGGCAGACACCATATCAATGCCCGCTGCCTTACCATTTTTCAAACTTCTTATCGCCCATTCAACTTCATCCATACTGATGCCATCGGAGGACGCCGTTGTCGAATGTTGATCTACTAAACCACATCCAACACCGGCGCCAACCGTAGCATCCGCATACATATCGCCAAAATATTCACTCCATCGCCTTAACACGTCTTGTGTTTGTGTAAGAATGTCTCCACCTTTAGACCTTATTTTATTCATTATGAAGGCTGACCAACCTTCCCGAGACCTCTTCACCTCCCTCCAAAAGAGTTTGGTGTTACCCTCGAAGTTTTTAGTCAGCCTATCTTCTGCACTCATACTTGCTCTATCACGTTTCTCTTTCACTAAGGCCCTGGTGTCATTCTTACATTGCCGATATATTTCTTTCTTCTGTTCAGTCATACTGTCATTCAGATTCAAAGAAGAGACATAGTCCAGCCACGCTTTCTTCTTTTGCTCTACGGAAGCTGCCACTTCCGCATCCCACCATGCATCACCATTTGTTTTTCTATGCTTCTTTGAACTTCCACATACTTCTTTCGCTGTATCTACCATACTCTCTTTCAATACTCTCCAGCATTCTTCAATGTCCGATTGCGGCTGGCTTGCCATCGTCAGCCGTTCTCGGACACCCTCTGCATACTTATCTCTTACACACTCTTCTTGCAACCTTTCAACCTTTATTCTTTCAAGCCCTCCGAAGTGGACACGCTCTCGCCAGTGCCTCCACTTTCTGAACAGACCACTAAATCTCGCAATAACGAGATAGTGGTCCGTGTCGACTGTGGGGCCCCTGTAGGCTCTTGCGTCCAATATTTTGCTTCGGAGGCGACTGTCTACCAAAATTAAATCTATTATGCTTTTCTGTTCATTCCTTCTCCATGTATACATATGGATGTCCTTATGTTGGAAAAATGTGTTTGACACAATAAGGTTTCTCTCCATGCATACATCCGCTATGAGCCTACCTGCGTCGTTCACTCTTTTATCACCAAATGGACCAAGTACGTCCTCATAGTCGGGACGCTTGGTCCCCACCCATCCGTTCAAATCTCCGCATACAATCACGCGTTCACTGGTTTCTGCCATATCCAGAACTTCCCTAACATTATCCCAAAACTTCTCTAGGTCTGATGCCACCGAGGATCCTACGGGAGCATATGCTACAACCATGAATACCTTGGTGACACCTAGTTTTATACGGACCCAAAGAAGTCTGGGATCATACATTCCGTAATCCTTCACACCTGAGGCCAAGCGAGAGGACAACAGCACTCCTACCCCCATGCTGGCTCGATCGCTCTGTGGTACACCAGACCACAGAGCCATCCCGCCACCAGGAAGATCGCAGGCGTCGCTGCCCCTTCGCTTGGTCTCTGTTACACAGAGCACGTCTAGCTGTTTGTCCGCCATGACGGATATCAGCTCGTGCAACTTACCTTCCACAAAACCTCTTACATTCCACGTGCCCACCCGGCACTCCGTTCTCCTCGACTCGCCTAACTGGGCAAGGCGTGATGGGTGGCGGCCCCCATCGCCGCAACTGCCGATGTTCGTATCGACGGGGGCGGGTCGGTACGCGTCGTCTCCGGGGGACGCCCTAACCCGCATTGCGGTACGCAAAATATTAGCAAGTATATAAAAACGGTAATGAGAATTATTAGTACTTTGTCACATTTCCTTTGGCTTCTATAAGTGCCTCAATCAGCCTCGGCATGCTTTCTATGCACTGTCTGGCACTTTCTTTTATTTTGGGGTTGTGATGCCATACATTTATCAGTTTTTCAATTAGTTTTACCTTGGTAATTATCACTTCCTTGGCAATTTCCGCCTTGGTAATTGCCCATAAGTTTTCTATGGGGTTCATGTCAGGAGAATTACCAGGCCAAGGTAAAACTGGAATGTTGTGGTCTTCTAGGAACTTGGTTACGCTCCTCGCTTTATGGCATGGTGCTGAATCGTGCATAAACACGAATGCCTCCCTATCTGGGAACCAATCCTGGAGTTGCGGCAACAGGCGAGTTTCTAGGACTTGCTTGTATTGGTCCTGTCTCATGGTTTCCTGGACAATGTAGAGGCGCCCCACCCCTTTTGCGCTTATGACAGACCATACCATGATTTTAACAGGGTGTTTAACACGTTCCACTATGCAGTCAGGGTGAAATTTTTCATGTGGGCGCCGCCTGACGAAGTTGCTTTTATTGGCTAGAATCTCAAATGTTGACTCATCTGAGAAACATACCTATAAATACAGATTTTTTTTTTAATTCTTATAAATATGGTATGGTATAACATAAAATACAATTTTTATTAGAACTGACCCTGCTCCAGTCTTTAATTGTCTTCAGGCGTTGCGTACGAGCCCCAGCAAGCCGTTTCTTCTTCATCATCTCTGTCAACCGTGGTTTCTTAACTGGACGATGACCTGTCAGGCCTTCCTCTGCCAACCCTCGCTGTACAGCTCTCTTCGAAACTGATATCCCAGATTCTTGTACCATCTGGGTTAACAGTCTAGCACTTTTCTTTCGGCTTTGCAAACAGATGTTCCGGATTTTCCTATCAGATCGTGGTGTTATGATTCTTTTTCTTCCACATTTGCCTTTTCTTTTGGACGAAAGTGGCTGATTCTGGTCTAAATTTATTTTTATTTTATTGACAGCAGACTTAGAAACGCCAGCCAGTTCTGCTATCTTCCTCTGAGAATGATTTGAGTGGAGGAGAAGGGTTTTAACCTCGGCTTTTTTTCCAGCCAGTTCTGCTATCTTCCTCTGAGAATGATTTGAGTGGAGGAGAAGGGTTTTAACCTCGGCTTTTTTTCCAGCCAGTTCTGCTATCTTCCTCTGAGAATGATTTGAGTGTAGGAGAATGGTTTTAACCTCGGATTTTTTTCTTGGAGTCAAATTTACCCATCGACCTATAGTGAAAGCTGTAAAAATAAAAATAAATTAGTTTTATTCTAAAATCCGCCCCAAATTACTTTAGTTTTAATAACAGTAAAATAATACTTACTTGCACTTAATAATTATTTCACAAATTCACAAAATAACTTTTCAAAAATAACAAGTTATGTATTTCACTTTTACACGTGTGAAGGACTGCGCGTCTCTCCCGTTAGTACAATATTTTTACAAAATCAACAAATCCCTCAACACTTGAAATTCTCTTTAAATTTGACTTATAGAGATGCTGTGCACATAAACATATATTCCAGAAATACTTATACCACTAAAAGAGCAGTCAAGTGTGCCCGAAAACAAAAAAATGTTAAAAATGTGACTGTCCCTATTATTTTGGTAACCCACTTATAAATAGAATATAGATTTATAGAATAATGAAAGAATTCGCCACGCCTTTACGATAATATAATTGATTTACAGACGGGTAATTGTACGTGGGTGATCGTAAAAGACGATTAAGGGACAATATCTATAGAAATCTATGCAAGAGAAATAAATCTCATAATAAAACTCTATAGTAATTGATCTGAGCAGCGAGTGGAGTACTTCAATATCCTCCCTCTCATACTATGGAGTAAGTTCGTGCCAAATAGTGGGAGATATATGAGGTGCGTTGATTAACTTTGAGGTGTTTCTTTATTTTTCGTCATTAACGGAGAAAATAATCATTAACATAGCCCAATAGATAGCGTTTTTAGGGAATATATATTAAATAACAACGAAATAGAAACGCCTTTTAGAAAATATAAAGGTTACTTTTCATTTACAACACAGATGGACTCCGCGGCACTCTGCGAAACACTGCCAAACACTGTGTAATAGAAACAGCTAGCTGTTTCATTTAAACTATTCATTAACATTTAAATTATTCATTTAACAGTGTGTGGCAGTGCCCCACAATGCACCGCAGAGTCCCTCCGTGTTAACTAAATGGAAAGCAACCACACTTGTAATGAAAGGCATTATATAAGACTTA
This sequence comes from Lymantria monacha, assembly GCA_905163515.2. Lineage (NCBI taxonomy): Eukaryota > Metazoa > Arthropoda > Insecta > Lepidoptera > Erebidae > Lymantria > Lymantria monacha. The sequence goes on along the minus strand of LR991107.1, from coordinate 19,886,915 downwards.
AAACGCAACAGGTATATAGTATGTAAAATATGGCAACATAGTGTTTGGTAACGTCACTGTCATTCCATTTAAGTGAACTTGATTGTTTGCATTTTTTGTTGTTCAAATCGTATTAGAATGTATTATTTTTACTATTTATACAAACAATGGAAACATTACGAGTGATATTGTGATAAAATTGTTGATTGAAATAATTATAATTATAGTTTAGTGGCGTTTGTTGTCGTTATTTAATCAAATTATGTGGTGACGTTCGCTTGTAATTGAATTACCAACTTTCGCTTGATCGTCATCGCTATAGGTAAGTGATTTTATGTTGTAATACTACCTTGTAACATTTTAAAATACATTTAAGGCAAATATAACAGCGTTATTTGATATACTATAATGTATCGAATATACCGATCCAAATTGCATTTAGAATGATTTCGATTTTACCTTCGTTTTTTTTGCTTAAAATTATGCTATAGTTGCAAGAGGCCGGTTTAATATTGTGAAAACCTGTGTTTATATGGATATTGTGTTTATATAAAGTGGGTAAACCGGTATTGTGCATGCTTGAACGAGTCCGGAATATTAAGCGTGTTATTGTATCCCTTTCGTTATTGAGGTACGACATAATTTCGTAGATTTAGTTATTAAATTATTTACAAAATTAAGAGTTTATATAATATTGAATCATTAATATCATTGTTAGTTTCCATTATGTATTAATTGTTTTTTTTTTTTTTTTTTTCTTTTCTCCACCCCACATAGGGATCGGAATTGGCATCGTCTCATTTGCCAGTGTCAAGTGTATTAATTGTTAGTTTAATATATCTTTGAAATTTTGTTGGTGTTTACTGTTTTTTGTGCTATACTTGAGTGATCCTATAATAAATCTTTTTAACTAGAAGTAAGTTTACCTAACAATGGAGTATGTGCATATAGAGTTTGTAATGATTGAATGGGTGTGGAAAGTGGCTTAAATACCAACCTCTTATGCTGAGTGTGACAAGTTTGTTCCCTATATGGGACAAGTGTTTTAGCGATTTAGGATTGACTATTCTCAGTATTAACTGTGTCTTAATTGTATATAGGTGAAGCCCCTTGCAATATATTTATTTTTAAGTTAAGAGTATGTTTAAAATAAAGCTTTTTTTATAGCTTCTATCGCATTTGTTTAGATTCTATTGAAGGATAATTCTTCTGTGATCTTGAAGGACAGTGTTTCTGTGACAATGAATGCTGTAAAGTATTTGAAATGTCTGACAATTAAATATCATATACAAACTCGATAGAGAATAGTTCTATTTCTAATATGTAATACGTGCTTAAATATTATAAATCATTATAAGTATGTATATGTGTAGATTTATATTCTCTAAGTACATACATACATACATAGCAATTATCACTTGGGGACACTGTAGCATCATAATAAATGTGATAAAAATTGCTAGTGCCATTGCCGAGATTATGGAAATATAAAAATATACGAAGATTGCTAGTGCAAAGATAATGTAAAAATTGTTTGTTACATCGAGTAATCAATATAGTGTATCTATATTTTATACTTGCAGGTAATATTAATCCCATATCATTGATATTTTATTAAAATATAAGTAGGATAAAGCTGACTAGTTCATTTTGATTGATAAAATCTAAAAAGCAGTTTTTTTTTAGTAAATACACCTGCACTCAGGAAATAATTTTTTTTTTTTTTTTTTTTTATTGCTTATGGCGGCAAACGAGCAGACAGCACACCTGATGGTAAGTGTCACTGCCGCCCATGGACCTTTGCCAATGGTATAGCTAGGCCGCTGCCTACCAATACAACCCTGAACCCACCCCAGTTAGGCTTCCGGCTCTCTCGCTCACCGAACGAAGCGCAATAGCACATTGCTATTACTCAGACGTCGATCTTCTGCGAGAGTGTGGTACTACCCCGGATGGACCGGCCCGCGGCTGTAGACAGAGAACTGTCCACAGCGTGGTCCTACCACAATAATAATCCTTGTATTGCTGGGGACTTTACAAGTATATAATTAATAGATACAAATTACTCCCGGACTGAGAACAACACTATGTGTATCTCATATATACACTACCGTCCAAAAGTTTGGAAGCACACCTGTTTTCAAACAAAACAAATAAATGCCGACTAATAGCGGTAAAAATTAGCAATAATCTTAAGTTTTACAACCTTTTACGACTGTCTACACAAACACAAAAGGATTATTATCCTACATTCATCAAGTTTTATGGAATTCCTTAATATTGACGAAACACGTGTTTTATGACTTAATCCGTCGGCTACTTTATCCTATGCAATGGTGTAGTTTTATTGATAATGTTTGCTGGTTTTAACTTTTTTAGACCTTATTCAGTCGCACTTGAGCATTGGCACGTGAAAGTTGTGATATTAACATTGTCTGTATTCGAAAGATATCGGCTACTACTTTGACCGTATTTTTTCTTCTGAAAATGGCAAAACGCAAGCAAATCACGCTTGAACAGCGAAGCGCTATTTGCACTCTACGCGAGGAAGGATACAGTGAACGTCAAATCGCAGAAAGGCTCGGAATTTCTTGTAAAGGTGTCCACTATACCCTTGCTAGAAAACAAGAAACGGGGAAAAATGAAGATAGAAAGAGATCTGGTAGGCCCAAATCCACAACAAATCAAGAGGACAACTTCATTAGAGTTCTTTCTAAACGGAATCGACGCTTAACTGCACCACAGATCACTGCAGCTCTGAATGATACGCGAGAAACACCCATTTCAACAACTACTGTTAAAAGACGCTTACTGTCTGCGGGATTAAGAGGATGTGTTGCTGCTAAAAAACCCAAACTAACAAATCGACATAAGAAAAATAGACTAGAATGGGCAAAAGCGCATAAAAACTGGACTATAGAACAATGGGAAAATGTCCTTTGGAGTGACGAATCAAAATTTCAGATTTTCGGATCCAATAGACGTGTCTTTGTACGCCGGTCAAAAGAAGAGAGGGCTTCAGAGGCATGTACAGTGCCTACCATCAAACATGGTGGTGGTAATGTCATGGTTTGGGGGTGTTTTGGCAACAGTAAACCCGGCAATCTTGTGAGGATAACCGGAAAATTAAACAAGGAAGGCTATTTAAAATTCTCCAAGATTCTGCCATACCCAGTGGACTAAGTCTCATTGGTTCTGGATTCATTTTTCAACAGGATAATGATCCTAAGCATTCGTCTAAATTGTGCCAGAACTTTTTAAACAAGAAAAAAGCTGAAAACATTTTAAACATCATGCAATGGCCATCTCAATCCCCTGATCTTTCTCCCATTGAACTTGTTTGGGATGAACTTGACAGGAGGGTGAAAAGTCGTTGTCCTACGAGCTCAGAACATTTGTGGCAGCTATTAGAGAACGAATGGAACAAATTAGATAATGATTATTTTAAAAAATTGATTAATAGAATGCCCAGAATATGTGAGAAGATTATAAAGGAGAAAGGTGAACACTTTGATGAAGCTAAAATTTAATCTAATTTACCATTGTATATTATTTTTTTATTTTGTTTAAGTTAGTTTCTGTTTGTTCTTTATTTTTTTATCAATACATTTAAATTTAAATGACTTAGTTTGGTTTTATTCGATTTTACCTTGCTGCTTCCAAACTTTTGGACGGTAGTGTACCTTGTTTATTAATGAATTATATAATTATACCTTGTTTATTAATGAATTTAAACTTTTATGTGATCTTTGTTTTCCATTTAGAGTTGTTATTATTAATGTAAATAAAAAGCCCGGTTGGATATCTAAAGGTATAAAAATCTGTAGTAAAAGGAAAAGACAACTCTTATGGACATATAGACTGCAATCTAACCGTACCAATTACGTGAATTACCTATATAAAATATAGTAAAATATTAAAGAAAATTATAAAACGTACTAAACGCGCTCAGAATTGTTACAAAATTAAAACATCACTTTGTAAATCTAGGACTGCATGGCAAATTATAAATAATGCACGATTAAATATACCAAAAGAACACATACAGAGAATTAAAATTAACACTACTTATATTAACGATCCATTGACAATAGCAAATAAATTTAACGATTATTTTATTGATAAAGTTGTACCTATACCTGGTTGTGGTAATAAAACCACTTCTTATATCACTTCCAGAAGAGATTCAATGTTTATGAGCCCATGTAGTCCAACTGATATACTTAATATAATAACAGGTCTGAAAAACACAAACAGCTTTGGACATGATGAAATATCTACAAAAATAATTAAGATCGTAGGGCCTTTAATATGTCTCCTTACTTATACACAAATTTAATATATAAGCTATATATTAAATTTGTGTATAAGTAAGGGTGTATTTCCAGAAAGTTTGAAGATAGCCATAGTAAAACCGATGCACAAAAAAGAAAATAAAGAGTACATGCAAAACTATAGACCAATTGCCTTGTTATCTATAGTATCTAAGATTTTTGAAAAATATATCTATAATCAAGTATATCAATATTTAGAAAATAATGGTATACTTAGTGGGTCACAAAAAGGATTCAGACAAAATATAACTATTAATTTGGCTATTTATGACTTTCTCTATACTATCATGACTAATATGGATAAAAGAACACCTATATGTGCATTGTTCTGTGATATGACCCAGGCGTTTGATTATGTCCATCATGCTATATTGACGGAGAAGCTGGAATATTATGGGATCAGAGGCAATATCTTACAGCTAATTAAATCTTATTTATCAAATAGGAAACAATTGACGGTTGTCTCTAGGTTAGATAATCAGACTAGAGAAGAAAAGATATACTTTTGAAATGAGCGTCATATATCATTTGGAGTGCCACAGGGAAGTGTACTGGGGCCTCTGTTATTCATAATATATATTAATGACCTTCCAAATTCTGTCAATTATCCTATGACTCTTTTTGCCGACGATAGCACATTAACTGTAGCTTGTAAGAACACTGATATTTATGAAAGTGATATTAATGATGCTATAAATTCTACAGTTAGATGGTTAAGAAACAATAACTTAATTATTAATTTAAAGAAGACACATATAATGCATTTTAATAAACATATGACATTCTCAAAAACTATAATACATCACGAAACTGATATAATACGAGAAGTAACTAATACTACATTTCTTGGTCTCGAAATAGATAATAAATTGAACTGGAAAGTACATATAGAGACTCTATGTAAAAAAGTAAGTAAAACATCCTATGCATTATACAAGCTGGCACCTACGGTAAATATTGATACGTTACTCACTGCATACCATGGGTTAGTAGCATCTGTTCTTAGGTATGGAATAATGTTCTGGGGCAACTCTACAAACAGGGAAATAATATTTAAAATACAAAAGCGCTGTATCCGCTCTATGTTCAATTTAAAACTTACGGATAGCTGTAGGCCATTTTTCAGTGAGCATAAGATCCTGACATTACCCTGTCTGTTTATCATGGAAACAGTAGTATTTGTGAAAAGGAACCCTCAATTGTTGCTCCGTCTGTCAGATCACAGTGAGCGCAGTCGACGCGATGATAATAGACTTCGTATGCGCAGCGCCAAAACTGCTCATATGGGCAAGAGTGTATTTTGTATGGCACCCATTCTTTTTAATAAAATACCAAATATATATAAAACCTTAAATATAAATTCATTTAAACAAAAAGTCAAGGACCTTCTTATCAATAGAACATATTACAGTGTTCAAGATTTTTTGAATGATAATTGGCGTTGCTATCGCGTAACAAACATACAAAAAAAAAAAAAAAAAAAAAAAAATAGCGTTCGAATTGAGAACCTCCTCCTTTTTGGAAGTCGGTTAACAAGGCTATATAAATGTACCTTTTTTATTTATTTGAACATATGACATTTCACTTTACTATTATTGTTATTATTTATTTTTTAATTTTAATTGTTACATGACATAGACATACTTTTAAGTTCTAATAGGTATATATTTGAATGATATTGTAATATTAAATAATACTAATGTAATAATAAATGTAAATCATTAATGTCAATTAATGTTATGACAATTTGTATGCCTATAGTGGCAGAACATCATCATCATCATTCATCATTTCAGCCTATTGCCGTCCACTGCTGAACGTAGGCCTCCCTCAATTTACGCCACAGAGTGCGGTCCTGTGCCGCCTGTATCCAACGACGCCCAGCAACCTTCACTAGGTCGTCTGTCCACCTAGTGGGGGGGCGTCCCACACTGCGTCGTCCGGTACGTGGTCGCCACTCTAGAACCTTTCTTCCCCAGCGGTTGTCGGTTCTTCGAGCGATGTGGCCTGCCCATTGCCACTTCAGCATGCTAATTCTTCGTGCTATGTCGGTTACACCCGTTCGTCTGCGGATTTCCGTATTTCGGATTCTATCTCGCAGAGAAATCCCGAGCATAGCCCGCTCCATAGCACGCTGAGCGACTTTGAGCCTGGTTATGAGGCCTACATTTAGGGACCACGTTTCCGTGCCGTAAGTCATCACTGGTAACACACACTGGTCATAGACCTGTGTTTTCAAACACTGAGGTATGTTGGATGAGAAGATCTTCTTAAGTTTCCCGAACGCTGCCCAACCGAGTTGGATTCGTCGGCTGACCTCTTTCTCGAAATTGGATCTACCTAACTGGACTGTTTGTCCAAGGTAAACATAATGATCGACGATTTCGAGAATCGCATTGCCAACTAGGACCGGTACAGGAATGACATGGGCATTTGACATAACTTTCGTCTTGTCCATGTTCATTCGTAAACCCACTAGTTGGGATACCCTGCTGAGATCGTTGAGCATGGTGCCCAGGTCCTCCATGGATTCTGCCATGACGACAATATCGTCTACGAATCGAAGGTGAGTGATGTATTCGCCATTGATGTTGATGCCGAGTCCGGTCCAGTCTAAAAGCTTGAAGACATCTTCCAGTGCAGTGGTGAACAGTTTCGGAGAGATGACGTCTCCAGCCTTTCTGCAACTGGATCGGTTTCGTACTCTTATCCCGAATACGGACTGACATTGTGGCGTTCCTATACAAACACTTCAGCACTTCGATATAACGATGGTCGATTTGGCACCGCTGAAGGGACTGCAGCACCGCCCAAGTTTCGACTGAATCAAAGGCTTTCTCATAGTCCACAAACGCTATACACAGAGGCCGATTGTACTCCTCGGTCTTCTGGATAATCTGCTGAAGCGTGAGGATATGGTCTATGGTGCTATAGCCTTTTCGGAAGCCAGCTTGTTCGGGCGGCTGGAAGTCATCAAGCTTGCACGTGAGTCGATTGGTAATGACTCTCGAAAACAACTTGTAGACGTGGCTCAATAGTGAGATGGGTCTGTAGTTCTTTAGAAGAGCTTTGTCGCCCTTCTTGAAGAACAGCACCACCACACTCCTGGTCCACGACTCTGGAACGTCGCCCCCGAGGATAACGGAATTAAATAGCTTCTGAAGGGCTTTTAAGACCGGCTTGCCGCCTGCCTTCAGGAGCTCTGCCGTAATTCCGTCATCTCCCGGTGCCTTACCGTTTCTTAGTTGTTCGAGAGCCATTCTGATCTCGCACAAGCCAATGTCCGGGATTTCTTCGGTATAGTGCCGAGTTAGCTTGGATCTGCGATCTTGGACCAAGCCGACAACAGGATTTCGGGATGTTTTATATAACTGTCCATAGAACCTTTCGACCTCTCCCAAGATCTCACTTTGGGATGAAATGACAGTGCCGTCATCGGTCTTCAGCTTAGTCATTTGGCTTTGCCCGATAGACAGATCTTGTGCGAACACTTTTGAGCCACGATTCCGCTCTATCGCTTCTTTAATACGGAGTGTATTAAATTGGCGAATATCTCGACGCACAGACCTGGAGATCTGCCTAATTAGCTGCCTGTATTCGGACCAATCGGCTGAAGACTGTACTGTCATTTCTTTTCTCCGCTCCATGAGCTTGAGAGTCTGGTCAGAAAGTTTTTTAGGTCTATTAGCGCGGTGAGCCTTGAAAAATTTCGACCCAACCGCGTGGACAGTTTCCACGAACCTGTTGTTTATATCGTTCGGAGATTCGCACTCGTCTAGACATTCGAAGCGATTGTGTAGTTCGAGTTGAAAGTTTTCGAGGTTCTGGTATTGGACAGGTGTAGGTCGGAGGGTAGACTTCATCAAGCGTGACCGTTCGACTTTTGTGTGGATATTTAATGTGCCTCGTACTATTCGGTGATCGCTCCCAGTTTTAATCCGGCTGATCACTGAGACATCATTAAATATATGTCGTTTGTCCGACAAGATGAAGTCTATCTCGTTTTTTGTTGAACCATCGGGGCTAATCCAGGTCCATTTCCTTTGTGGCTGCTTTCCGAAGAAGGAATTCATCATAAAGAGGCTTTCCCTCTCCAGAAATTCAGCCAGTTTCTGGCCCCTCTGGTTTCTCTGTCCATATCCATGTTTCTCCACTCTCAGCTCATCATCACTCCCTTTGCCTAGTTTCGCGTTAAAGTCTCCCATAACCACCGTGAAGTGGGTTTTGGACGCGTGTATGGCTTTCGAGATATCCTCGTAAAAGACCTCCACCTCGTCGTCGGAGTATGCCGAGGTCGGTGCGTATACCTGTATGACCTTCAACGAATACCGTTTGGTAATTCTGAGTATAAGGTATGCTACCCTTGCCGACACACTCTCGATCCTCTCCACGTTGCCTACGAGAGACCTTCGAACGATAAACCCTATACCGCCTTGGGACGGGTGATCTCCCTCCCGGTAGAAGAGCAAGTTTCCAGAACGTAGGATTATCGTGCCCTCGCCCTCTCTTCGCACTTCTGATAATCCTACAATGTCCCAGCGGATTTTGCTCAATTCCTCTTCCAGCTCGATGACCTTCTCATCGGTCCTGAGTGTCCGAATGTTGTGTGTTACCAGGGCCAAAGGTCGTTTTGATTGGTAGCCGGATCGCTGCCGGAGATTCTTCGCACCCCCTACTCCATCGCTACCAGGCCCGCTACCACGATGAGCCTGTAGGATAGCGGAGCTGCCGTGACTGGGGGCCGTTTCTCTATTTGTGTTGCTCATAAGGGGTTTAAAGCCGTAATCGCCACGCTTGGCTGGCGGGTTGGCGATCGCAGTGTGGCGTAATACGTTTCCCAGGAGAGAGCTGCTGCCCACTCTCCTGGTGAGCCCTTAGTCGATTTTTACGACTCCCACGGGCAAGCAAGGGGTGGCGACACATGTATTCTATCCCGTCGCCACACGGCAGAACATGTTGAATCCAATTAATTACAGATTGTTTAAGAACTTACCTACACATGTTTTCACAAATAAAAGTTATCTTATCTTATCTTATCATAAAGTATTATCCTGTGCAGGAATCAAACCGACAGCAGTGGCACGGAAGGTCGGTATCTTAACCACTATGCCATATATGCATTCAATATTTGACCTTTATTGGATTTCAGTCATTTCAGAGATATTTTGACAGCGTGCTCTAAACTATAAGACACAATAGAACTGTCACTTTAGTATTAAAAGGAAATAGTTTAATTTTTTATTAATCACTTTTGTATAGCATATATTGTGTTACATCTCATAGCGTTTGCTGTTCTTTAAGCTTCTTCTACAATAGAAGGGAATTTAACCCTATTTTACTTGGTCATGCATGCATGTGAGTATATAAGGTTCTATTTTGAGTTTTCCTTCTCCTGTGTAGATGCTATCTGCTTATTTATTTATCGAGTCCAAAGAAACTGACAGTATTATAATTAATTTATATCATCATTCTCTTGTTCTTATCCCAACTACTTGAGGTCGACGCAATATGTCCTCTTTTTCCATACAGTCCTATCAGATGACATCTCTGTAGTCCCTCCCTGCTTATACATATGCTTTACGCAGTCAATTTAATTAATTTACAATAAGATAAATTATTAACCCTATGAATAATGTTTCTAATAATCATTAAAATATTAATAATTAATAGGTTAACCTCTTCGATGTTATATAAAAAGAAAAGAAAATGGAAAAGAATTACATGAAAGTGAAAGTTATGCTACAAATTTGGCAAGTTGAGATCAAAAAGTATTCGGAATTTAAATTAAAATATTAATATTGTTATTATTATGGCTGTGTGCTAGTGGCTATGAATACTACCAACCCTTACTTTGCTCGTGAATGTCGTAGAAGACGACTAAGAGCTTCATGACCTGGGCCAGCTCCATCTGACGCCGTTTGGTGAACAACTACATTCCCAAGAGGGTTAACGTCCACCAGAGACAAAGACCGGGTACCGGTGGCCCGCTCGCCCGGCGAAGAGAGAAGTTTTGCATGGTCTCTGGGGTGCCGCGCTGCCTCTTCCGTCACCCCGGACCGATTTGGTGGGGCTAGACAGCAACCATAGTCCACAGCAAAAAAAAACGGGTGTTGACGTCTGGCAGGCGGTAGTTCATAAAACTATTGCCAACTTTTCGCACCGCAATCCGTCGTGTACGAAAAGCTCCTGACCGAATGGCAGGAAAGGTGGGACTCATCAACTAAGGGTCGTCAATTCACATATAGGCCCCATAAGCGTTGCCGCTCCGTGGTGCTGTACTGCTGCGCTTCACGTATCAGTACATCCTCTTATCTATTGGCCTATTAGCCAATTTTTGCTTCATGTCTCCCGCTTTGCTTAGGAGGGAAGTGAAATTTTTTCAACTCCTCCTGTTTTTCTTTTCTAATTAAATTTGTTGCGGGTTCCAAGACAGTTAAAAGCGTTTCCCGGGACTTCCCGAGGGTAAAATCTCGGTGTCTTATATGGGGACCATTGTGGATCCTGGCTTACAGGAGTTACAGTGGTGGGCATGTGTGGTGGGATTAGACCCAAAAAAAAAAAAACTATTGCCAATAACTTTTACAATATGTACTATGAAAGAAGAGTACATATTGTATTGACCCCAAGTAATTGGGGTAAGAGAGAATGATGATGAATACCATTACTATATTGGTGTTTTTTTTTATTGACATAGACAAGATGACAGTGAATAGTATCCATCATCACATGAAAAAGATTGTGTTTATCATTCATTAATTTAAACAACATTAAGAAAGTGAAAAGATTGTATATCTCACTCCTCATAAGTTCGTAAGAAGAAAAACTTAAGTGATATTGCAAACCAGTCACTTAAGCTCTGCCTGAAGTAATTCATCACATAAAGCTTATGAATGAGAATACGAAAGCTTTTTGACATAATACATCTTATATCTTCAGATATAAGATGTATTATGTCAATAGTTAGCTGTTAGTTTTCTGACGAAGTAAGAATACAATTCACCATCACTTTTGTTGCCTGTATGTGTCACAAAAGATGACTAAAGGACATAAGCAGATAACAACACTATGAGACCAGGATAATTTGAAATAAAACCTGTCTGATCAGCATGGTATAGTAAAGTTAATGTCCCTCATATTGTGAAGGAAGCTTGAGCCCAGCAGTGGGACATATGATCTGAAATGATGAAACCTCAAAGAGTTTTATTACATATGCTTAATGTTTGAATAATGATTTTTCCATGTGGTGACGGAGTAAGAATACAATTCACCACCCCATATCTTACCCGTGGGTGATCGTACGAGACGACTAAGGGATATACAACGCATATAACATCTATGCAAAAGAAGGAAAAACTCGAAACAAAATCCTATGCCAACACGTTTGACCATCGTATAGTAGGTCAATTTCCCTCTCATTATGGAGGAGGCTCGAGCCCAACAGTGGGACACATTATATGAGGTGAGATGATGATGATGAATGATTTTTACATTTAGTGTTTGTATTAATAACAAGGAAATTAAAGGTGGCTTATATATGTAACCAACTTTTTGTGTAACAATGTGTGACCTTGAATAAATTACTTAAATGTTGAAACAAGTGTTCAATGTCAATTGGATAATGTTTGATCATCACAATGTTTACTATGTGGTTATTGGCTAGTAATACAATGTCAATGAAAAAAATTTGGTGTAATTTGTATGCATTCATTTCATGTTTGCCAAGTCCCCCGCAATACAAGGATTATTTACCTACTTAGTGCCCCTGCACTGGTGCATTAAAAAAAATGCTTTGTTTATTTCACGCGCTATATATCGACACTAAAAAGCATGATGATAGTAAAATGGAAAAAGTATATTAAAAAAAAAACTGTGAATCAAAAATAAAATTAAGTTTTAAAAAAAATAAATCAAAATTAGATTAGATTGTGGAAAAACAATAAAATTAAAAAAAAAATGTGAATTTGAACGTATTTTTTTGGATGATATCCAAATACGTAAATAGTAAATAAATAGTGGTAGAACCACGCTGTTGACAGTCTCTGTCTAATGTCATCATCTCAGCTGAGAAGTCGTCTTTTATGATCACCCACGGGTAAGATAAGGGTGGGGATGAATTGTATTCTTACTCCGTCACAACACGGAAAACTTTACTTGACATTACACTGTTGAAATTATTGATTATTCGTCATTATAATTGATGTCAGTGGCTGATTGCTACACTAATTTAGCGCCATGAATGAATGAATCATTTCTTTTCCTCATATCAAAAATGTTCAACGTCCATTTTTCTAATAGGTCTTGGTCCGGCGACACAAGCCAACATGCTCTAATACTACTTACCACACATTGAGCAGGCTGTCTGGCCTCCTTTACCTCGTTGATCCGTCCAGCGGTTTACCCTTTCAGATATCTACCACTGTCTTGCCAATAAAAACGAGTACATCGCCTTCTCCCAGCCGGAATTTCTGCGTTGGTAACCAACCGACCTGTCCTCCCGGTCTCGACTAGGATGCATGTACGGTCTCGTCTCAATACTTTTGCTAGACTGACAGATGGCTATAGGTTCCCCCAAACGTCAAGTCAGGTAGGCAGCCAGTCATAAAACTATTGCCATTATGTGCTATAGAAAAGGAATACAAAAAGGAGTACCTAATAAAAATTAACTAAGAGACCGCAGTCACTTTACCGCCGTTTTACTCTCGTCGTATCTCCTTGGCAGCGAGGTATATCTTCCATTTTTGCCAACATTATTCTCTAGATGTATTCAACATCTAGGTCAATACATCTGGTGTGACGGAAGGGCGCACGGCCTACCGTATAATTAGGGTTGCCAACAATTTTTCGGCGAAATACAGTATTTTTCAAAATAAGCTATAAAAATATAGTACACTTCTAAAAAAATATAGTATTTTATGGATAATTTAAAATAATAAAAAAATATTTATATTTTACTTATTTACACATACATATCATCACGCCATATCCCTTGCAGGGTAGGCAGAGAGAACAGAGTGTCAGAGAACTCTATCCTTGCATACTTCACTCGCTTCTTCAACATTCATAATTCTCTTCATACACGCTCGCCGGTTTCGGAGACTCTTGACTCCACCTTCTTTCAGCACATGACCAATCTGGTCTAGGTAGGTGAGTCTCGGTCCCCCCCGGTACCTACATCCTTCCACTTTCGCATTGTATATCTTCTTAACCAGACGTTCGTTCGGCATTCTTTCCACATGTCCAAACCATCGGAGCATTCCCTTTCGCATCTTTACACCAATACTCTCTTTCATACCTACTCGCTCTCTTACGTCGTCGTTGCGAATGCGGTCGGTCAGCCTAACTCCACAGATTTTCCGTAGAGATCGCATTTCGACCGCATTAATTTTGCTTTCATGCTCTTTTCTGCATACCCAACTGTCGCTTTCATATAGTAATGTTGGGACAAGTACAGCGTTATGTATTGCTACACGTGCCTTCTGGCTGACGTGGTGGCTACGGAGAAGTTGTCCCAACGCTCCGTTCACTCTATTTCCCGCATTCACTCTTCGCTCCATATCAGTGGTGTACCTCCCATCTCAGCTAAAACCACATCCAAGATATACAAATTCATCCACTTGCTATAGTACATCATTACCTATTTTTATTCTTACATCTGTTCTGGCTTCATCTCTTTCAAAGACCATTATTTTGGTTTTGCTCACATTCACGCGTAGACCCCTTTTCTTACAATCTTCTGTCATTGTGTCGACTAGGGTCTGCAGGTCAGTCGCTGACTGTGCCAGCAGGACTGCATCATCTGCATAAAGCAGAGCATTGACCACCGAGTTGCCCATCTGGACTCCCACATTCATATCGTTCAACCTTTGGAGACATTTATCCAGATATATGATAAACAGCCTGGCTGACAGTACGCACCCCTGCTGAACGCCGATATTGACGTCAAACCAAGGCGACATTCCATCGTCCAGTCGCACACAGGCTCTACAGCCCATGTAACTGGACTGCACAGCCCGTAGCAGTTTACCGTTAATACCATACTCCGGTAAAATGTCCCAAAGTTCCTTTTGTACAACCGTGTCAAAAGCTCTCTCCAGATCCACAAAACTGCAGAAAATCCTCTGACCTATAGCCAGATGCTTCTCCACAATGTTGCGCAGAGAGAACACTTGATCCATGCATCCCCTTCCACTCCTGAAACCTCCTTGTGTCTCACACATCAAACCATCGGACACCATCCTCAATCTCCTTTCAATAATTTTATCGTACACTTTTGCTGCCAAACTGGTCAAGCTTATGGCTCTGTAATTTGCGCAGTCATGACGTGAACCCTTGTTTTTAAACAAAGGCACGATGACCGCGCTATTCCAGTCCCTGGGAACCATTCCCGAGCTCCAACATAAATTGAGGAGCAACAGGAACGCCTCCCAGACACAGGATCAACCAAGCTTGATCATCTCGGCAGACACCATATCAATGCCTGCTGCCTTACCATTTTTCCAAACAAACCAAACTTCTTATCGCCCATTCAACTTCATCCATACTGATGCCATCGGAGGACGCCGGTGCCGAATGTTGATCTACTAAACCACATGCGACACCGGCGCCAACTCGAGTATCCGCATACATATCGTCAAAATATTCACTCCATCGGCTTAACACATCTTGTGTTTGTGTAAGAATGTCCTGAACCTTTAGACCTTATTTTATTCATTCTGAAGGCTGACCAACCACCCCGACACTTCTTCACCTCCCTCCAAAAGAGTTTGGTGTTACCCTCGAAGTGTTTAGTCAGCCTATCTTCTGCACTCATATTTGCTCTATCACGTTTCTCTTTCACTAAGGCCTTGGTGTAATTCTTACATTGCCGATATATTTCTTTCTTCTGTTCAGTCATACTGTCATTCAGATTCAAAGAAGAGACATAGTCCAGCCACGCTTTCTTCTTTTGCTCTACGGAAGCTGCAACTTCCGCATCCCACCATGCATCACCATTTGTTTTTCTATGCTTCTTTGAACTTCCACATACTACTTTCGCTGTATCTACCATACTCTCTTTCAATATTCTCCAGCATTCTTCAATGTCAGATTGCGGCTGGCTTGCCAACGTCAGCCGTTCTCGGACACCCTCTGCAAACTTATCTCTTACACATTCTTCTTGCAACCTTTCAACCTTTACTCTTTCAAGCCCTCCGAAGTGGACACGCTCTCGCCAGTGCCTCCACTTTCTGAACAGACCACTAAATCTCGCAATAGCGAGATAGTGGTCCGTATCGACTGTGGGGCCCCTGTAGGCTCTTGCGTCCAATATTTTGCTTCGGAGGCATTTACTTGGCATTATACTTTATTGTTCATTCCTTCTCCATGTATACATATGGATGTCCTTATGTTGGAAAAATGTGTTTGACACAATAAGGTTTCTCTCCATGCATACTTCCGTTATGAGCCTACCTGCGTCATTCACTCTCTTATCACCAAATGGACCAAGTACGTCCTCATAGTCGGGACGCTTGGTCCCCACCCATCCGTTCAAATCTCCGCATACAATCACGCATTCACTGGTTTCTGCCATATCCAGAACTTCCCTAACATTATCTCAAAACTTCTCTAGGTCTGATGCCACCGAGGATCCCACGGGAGCATATGCTACCACCATGAATACCTTGGTGACACCTAGATTTATACGGACCCAAAGAAGTCTGGGATCATACATTCCGTAATCCTTCACACCTGAGGCCAAGCGAGAGGACAACAGCACTCCTACCCCCATGCTGGCTCGATCGCTCTGTGGTACACCAGACCACAGAGCCATCCCGCCACCAGGAAGATCGCAGGCGTCGCTGCCCCTTCGCTTGGTCTCTGTTACACAGAGCACGTCTAGCTGTTTGTCCGCCATGACGGTTATCAGCTCGTGCAACTTACCTTCCACACATCCTCTTGCATTCAACGTGCCCACCCGGCACTCTGCTCTCCTCGACTGACTGACTCTCCTGACTGGGCAAGGCGTGATTTTTATAAAAACTATAATCTTTTTCACATCTTGCATTTTTAACAGTGTTTTGTCTGAATTTATTTCAGTGTCATATTCAATTTTTAGATTAATGTAAATCAAAAAGATTTTTTAATTAATTCAATACTACTTATGTTACTCTCTTCTCATCATTTCGAATTTATAACTGAAAAATAATATTAGGTTTCGTTCGGTGTTGAAAATATAGTATTTTTGCGTACTATACAGGGTGGAAGTGGACCGCTCCCGAAAACAAAGACAGGTGACCCTACTAGTCCTACTTGTAATGATAGGCTAGAAAAAAAATCGATAAGGATCAAATTTTTTTTTTTTCACAAATATTTTTAAGTTTTTTTCACATTCCATCGTATTAGGACAGTGCCATGTAACGATAACTCGATAAAAAATACGTAACTATACTCATATGAGAAAAGA
The DNA here is from genome assembly GCA_905163515.2 of Lymantria monacha. Taxonomy (NCBI): domain Eukaryota; kingdom Metazoa; phylum Arthropoda; class Insecta; order Lepidoptera; family Erebidae; genus Lymantria; species Lymantria monacha. Next base: position 19,870,160 of record LR991107.1, on the reverse strand, counting down.
CGCAATCTATTCAAAACTCACGATCATATGTTCAAGAGTTCAACGACCTCGCGTGGTGAAAAAAAAAAAATTATTTCATCCGATTAAATTTTTTTCTAGCCTATCATTACAAGTAGGACTAGTAGGGTTACCTGTCTTTGTTTTCGGGAGCGGTCCCCTTACACCCTGTATATTTCTCCAACAGTATATAGTACGCAGATCCGAAATATAGTATAATACCTACTATACATTATAATACGGTTGGCAACCCTACGTATAGCCTCCTCACCGCTTTTGAACTGACCCTAACATATCCCTGTATATATAAATAATAATAAATAAAAATAAAATAAATAAAATAAAATAAAATAAAAAGCCTTTTATTTCATGCATTAAATTAAATTTGACAATATTAACATTTTTGTTGTATGTTTTGCATATCTACATCCGATTCGCTTATAATAATTAATTTTATAAGATATTTCTATGGTATTTCGTGCAAACTTCACATTTGTTAATTGCATATGCTGATACTTCTTACTTAAATATCTACCTAGGTAAGAATATGGTTGCAATCGTGATACCTAATAATATTGAATATAATAATAATATAATATCGTAACAATAATTAATAATAATAATATCAGTAATAGTAACATAATAAATGCCATCAACTGAACAGTTTAAATTAGATTAATTTTGCTATTGTATAATAATTCGATTGATTGGATTGTGTACAGTCAATTAAATACAGTACATTTAAATACATTGAATTGCGCTAAATTGTTATGAATAAATTAAATTAATTTATTCAATTTATTGAATTGAATTGATTAATTAAAATAGATTTTGAATAAAATGATATTAATTATATAATTTTGAATAAATAATTTGTATATCTTGGATGTGGATTTAGCCGAGATGGAAGGTACACCACTGATATAGAACGAAGAGTGAATGCGGGAAATAGAGTGAACGGAGCGTTGGGGCAACTTCTCGGCAGCCACCACCTCAGCCAGAAGGCACGTGTAGCAATACATAACGCAGTGCTTGTCCCAACATTACTGTATGGAAGCGAGAGTTGGGTATGCAGAAAAGAGTATGATAGTAAAATTAATGCGGTCGAAATGCGATCTCTGCGGAAAATCTGTGGAGTTAGGCTGACCGATCACCTAGACCAGATCGGTCATGTACTGAAGGAAGGTGGAGTCAAGAGTCTCCGAAACCGGCGAGCGTGTATGAAGAGAATTATGAATGTTGAGGAAGCGAGTGAAGTATGCAGAGATAGAGTTCTCTGGCACTCTGTTTTCTCTGCCTACCCTGCAAGGGATATGGCGTGATGATATGTTTATGTTTGTTTGTTTGTTTGAATAAAATGATGACCATTATGATTGCCTTTATAATAATAATAGAGTTAATTATTAAAGGTAATATTTAGTTAAATTTCAATTACATTAAGATAATTATTATTTATAAAACAAAGAAAAAAATTATATAAAACCATGCATGAACCCCTCAAGTAGTGAGGGTGAAGGCCGCTTCCAGAGAACGCCAGTTGTCTCGGTCGTTTGCTTTTGCTAGCCAGTCTTTTCCTGCTACTTTTGTGATGTCGTCGGCCCATTTGGTAATAGGTCTTCCCCTTTTTCGGGTACCCGCTGGGCCTGGCCATGATGTCGTGCGGATTGTCCAGCGATCGTCACTCATTCTCGCCACGTGTCCTGCCCATCCCCATTTTAACTTTAGAGCGTAGGTGAGAGCATCTGTAACCCCTGTCTTTTGTCTGATTGTCGTGTGACGAATTTTTTGACATTTTCTAATTTTTGTGATACTTCTCTCCATGCTTCGTTGGCAGGACCTTACTTTATTTTTAACCTTAGCGGTGAACTTCCAGGTCTGACAGCCGTAGGTTAGAGTAGGCAACAGACAGGTGTTCATGACCTTTCTTTTGATTTTCATAGGTATCTGGCTTTTTAAGACTTCCTTCAGGCTCCAAAACATTTTCCATGTCGTTGTTATTCTTCTATCTACTTCGATATCATTGTTTTGTTTTTGGAAGGAAATATGTTTCCCTAGGTAGATATAGCTCTCAACGTACTCCACCGGTGTGCTGTCTAGACATATAGGGTTCTTCTTCTGTGCGGCATTTGTCATGAGTTTTGTCTTGCATAGGTTCATTTCTAGTCCTACCTCTCTGCTTGTTTGTTGTAATGTTTCTAACATTGACTGCAGCTCGGCGCTATTTTCTGATAGTAGGACAATATCATCGGCAAACCTCAAGTGGCTGATGTATTTACCTCTTATACAGATACCGGTATTTTTCCAATCAAGTTTACCGATAATCGATTCCAGTACTGCAATAAATATTCTAGGTGAGAGGGGGTCACCCTATCTTACTCCTCTTCTAATGTGGATAGGTAGTCCCGTGCTCTCCAGTTTGACTCTACTGGTATTGTGCTCATATAAGTATTTTATGACTTGTATGTACCTTTCCTCCACATTTTGTGATCTTAAGGCCTTCCATACCGCGGAATGGAGTACTGTATCGAAAGCCTTCTGATAGTCAACAAATACTATATAGAGTGAACGCTGAAACTCCTGGTACCTCTCCACAATCATTTCCAAAGAGTGTATGTGGTCGATAGTGGAGAAACCCCTTCGAAATCCAGCTTGTTCGAGTGGTTGGCTTTTCTCTAAAGTAGAGCTGATTCCCTTCTCTATGGTCGAAGCAAATAGCTTATAAAGAGAAGGAAGGAGGCTGATTGGCCGATAATTGCCTATGTTTAGTGGGTCGCCCTTTTTAAACAACAATATTATGTCGGACTCTGACCACTGTGTAGGTGTTGTAGAGGAGCTTAGTATTAAGTTGAATAAATGGGTTAAAGGGTCTACCAGGAAGGGACCTGCCAGTTTTATGGCCTCGTTCGTTATTCTAACAGGTCCTGGGCTTTTCTCTGTTTTTAGCCTTTTAATTCCCATTATAATTTCTGTTTCGTCCACTGGTTTTATCTCTATGAAGTTAACATCAATATTTAGTTCGTTTTGATCGACATGTTGACTGGCTGGAGCGCTATACAAGTTTTCGTAAAAGCTGGTTGCTATGTTTAGTATACCTTTACGGTTGTGTGTTGAGTTTTGAGCGTCGTGAAGTCTTTCTATCCATACTTTGTGGGACCGCAACTCCTTGTAAGCTTTTTTAAGGCTTCCTGTAGAGTTAATGTGCTTTTCAATAGTAGTCTCACGCTTAGTCGCGTAGTCTCTTCGAACGTATTTACTTACTAATTTGTACAATGCTTTCAGTTCATTTTTCATTGCTCGCGACTTTGGTTTAATTTTATGTAGAGCCATCCTACGTTGTATTAGCTCTGTAGTCTGGACAGATAACGCACTGCTTCTCCCTTTATCTCTGTTATATATCTGAGCTTTCTTCAGGCTAGTATCTAAAATGTTGACTATTTTGTCATAGCATTCTTGTACAGAGTTGATTTGTTGGCAGTGCATAAGATCTTCGTTACACTCGCTGAATGACTGTTTAAACCACGATATTTCTTCTTCATTTTTTAGTGAGCTTCTTGAGTTGCTAGCGTAGCTCGTTCTAGTTACCTTTAATTTCTGTATGTTGCTCTTAAAAATCTGTGGTCTGTATTGTAGTTCAGGTTAATGACTTGCATATTCTGCACATTGTTCTTTAAATTGGTTAATATGTAATCTATTTCATTTTTAATAGAGCCATCTGGAGAGCGCCAAGTCCATCTTTGGCTGTTTTTCTTTTTATAAAAACTATTCATAATAGACAGTTTCTTTTCGTACGCAAATTCTATTAGTCTTTCCCCTCTGCTGTTTCTTGTGCTATAACCATGGTTTTTCATGATCATGTTTTCTTCTGGTTTTGGTTGGCCAATCTTGGCATTAAAGTCCCCCATGACTATTAAGTTCTTTTCTGATATTTTCAGGGCTTTGTTAATAGTATCGTAGAAACGCTCTATTTCTTCATCTTTTGCAGCATCTGTAGGGGCATACGCTTGTATCAAACTGATTTTGAAGTTTTACCCTGTACAGATTATTTAATATCGGTGGCCAGCCTGATGGAGTGATTAACCCTACGCAAGCGCGACCTTTTCCCGCGTGGTGACGGAGTAATACAATTTATCACCCCCTATCTTACCCGTGGGTATCGTAAAAGATGATTAAAGAATATGATATGCATATGGCATTTGTGTAAGAAAAGGAAAACTCTAAATAAAACTCAATACCAACACGTCTGACCAGCGTGGTATAGTAGGTCAATTTTCCTCCCATTGTGTAGGAGGCCCAAGCCCAACAGTGGGGCATATGTGGGCTGAGATGATGAGATGAAGCGTGACCTGCCTCTGATGCCGCCCTAGCCGAGTTTACTGATGAGCCGGGGCCGAGCCGAGCCGAGCCCACTTAGTGAGAGCAATAAACGATGATGCGACCCAATTTTATTGACCCGAATGTCACATGTGGGACTTGAACTCACACTTATTCGAAATCTGTTCCAATCGTATTAGACAAGTGTGAGCTATCGTACGAAAATCAATTTGTCGCTTGTATCATGAGTCTGTGGTACAGTCATCAAATTTACCAAGTACTATGGAGAAGGCTCGAACCCAGCTGTGTTCTGACGTATATTGTGCCGAGATAATGATACAGTTTTATCTAGCACTTGTATTTGCATATATATTCTAACGTGTATATCAATTTCAAATAGATGCATGGTTATATTTTAAGAGCATGACTCAAGCGAATACGTTTGCCTACTATTGTGCAATGAATGTAATTATTTTGACCGGGGAATTACCTCGCTCGTGCCAACTAATGCACCTTATTGTTAGAGCACTAAGGCCAAGCTTCAATCTATTTGAATTGGCTTACATATCAAATGGTCTTAATAATAAATGACGAGTATCTCGTCCGGTTCTTGTTAAGACTTTTTTTTTGGCAGCTTATAGTCTGGACATAGCCGGTTCATTCTGTCTAAATCACTGATTTTCCTCAACGGCATTAGGATGACTACATGGCACTGATTTCTTGGCATCCGTCGCTTGATAAAAAAATCTAGTGTGTCAAGTGCTTGCAAATAAAATATAAATAAATTATTTATGATTTGTTTGTTTATAAAATATATCGAAGTTGTTTTCTTGATTTAGGGTTGTCAATAAATTGTAGTATAGAAGACGTTTCATCATCATCATCATCATTTCAGCCCACCGCCGTCCACTGCTGGACGTAGGCCTCCCTAATGGTACACCACAGAGTGCGGTCCTGTGCTGTCTGCATCCATCGATGCCCAGCAACTTTCATCAGGTCGTCTGTCCACCTAGTGGAGGGGCGTCCTACACTGTGTCGTCCGGTACGTGGTCGTCACTCTAGAACCTTTTTTACCCAGCGGTTGTCAGTTCTTCGAGAAGACGTTTAGTATGGCTAAATGTATAAGTAAACAAGTCAAAGCTTTAGAAATAATTATTAAAATTAGTGGTCGAAATTAGACCAAAATTGACCAAAATTATAATTTAAATTATAATTTTTAACATATTTTTATTGCATATCGTAAGTGTTACTGCCGCTAATGGATCTTTGCAATACCAGAGGTACAGCTAGACCGCTGCTTACCTATCTTTCTCGGTGGGTTTGAGATTATTGAATCTCAAACCCACCCAGAAAGATAGGCTTCCGGCTCTCTCGCTCACCGAACGAAGCGCAGCAGCACATTGCCACTGCTCAGGCGTCGATTTTCTGCGAGCGTGTGGTACTACCGCGAGCGGATCACTATTAGACATTACTGAGGTATATTAAGGTTCAAATGTCCAAGACTATGCTTCTATAATTACAGATATTGCTAAGGCTACATTGTTAATGTACCTTTTTTTTCTAAAATACTTATGAAGTTCAAGGGGGTTTTAGGGTTTTAAAGGCCAAAAAAATAGCATATTCTTGTGATTTATTTGCGGCGACATGAGTAATATAATTAAATTATTACATTTTATTGTACAACTTTTGAAGTATGTCAGAAAAAAATTTCAATGAAAAGTATTGATAAATAAGCCGGTGACGTTGAATATCCAGAGGCGCCTGGAAAAAAAAATGGTTTTGTGGTGAACATCATAACTCGTTACCGGATCATCTGCAACAAAAAAATCGATATGCATTTTAAAGGTGATGTATTTCTCGAGGTAATCAGGAAGAGCTTTTCTTTTTATATTTATTTTTCTATTTTTTACAGCACTTGGAAGTGAATACCACTATTTTAGCTCAAAAAATCGCGGTTAATTTGTTATTAAAATATAGAAAAAAAGAAAACTCTTCCTGATTACCTGTTGATTTATGTGAAGAAGCAATGTTCAAATTTTCAAAGGGATCGGTTCAGTAGATTTTGAGTTCTGATGTTCACGAACTACAAAAATTACGTTTTCGGGAAAATCGATTTAAAGTTTTTTATACGTGAAAATTCGAAATTAACCATCAATAAAAGAATATGAATTATACTCACATAGAGTCATCTATGCCAGCGCTCCATACAGTGAAACACTGTCATTCAGCATATCCAATGCATCTTTCCAATGCATTTTTTCTCGATCGACCCACAATATTGCCACTTTCCTGGGATCTTGCCGTGTTACTTTTTTGGAATTTTGCAAATAAATAAATTAATTATTTATTTATTTGCAAAATTATTAAGGGGAGCATAGTCCGGAGCGTGCTCGTTCGCGTCCCCTGCCAGTCTAATTAGACTGCTAATCCGGCTCGAAATGCGTACCGCAATGCGGGTTAGGGCGTCCCCCGGAGGCGACGCGTACCGACCCGCCCCCGTCGGTACGAACATCGGCAGTTGCGGCGATGGGGGCCGCCACCCATCACGCCTTGCCCAGTTAGGCGAGTCGAGGAGAACGGAGTGCCGGGTGGGCACGTTGAATGTAAGAGGTTGTGTGGAAGGTAAGTTGCACGAGCTGATATCCGTCATGGCGGACAAACAGCTAGACGTGCTCTGTGTAACAGAGACCAAGCGAAGGGGCAGCGACGCCTGCGATCTTCCTGGTGGCGGGATGGCTCTGTGGTCTGGTGTACCACAGAGCGATCGAGCCAGCATGGGGGTAGGAGTGCTGTTGTCCTCTCGCTTGGCCTCAGGTGTGAAGGATTACGGAATGTATGATCCCAGACTTCTCTGGGTCCGTATAAAACTAGGTGTCACCAAGGTATTCATGGTTGTAGCATATGCTCCCGTAGGATCCTCGGTGGCATCAGACCTAGAGAAGTTTTGGGACAATGTTAGGGAAGTTCTGGATATGGCAGAAACCAGTGAACGCGTGATTGTATGCGGAGATTTGAACGGATGGGTGGGGACCAAGCGTCCCGACTATGAGGACGTACTTGGTCCATTTGGTGATAAGAGAGTGAACGACGCAGGTAGGCTCATAGCGGATGTATGCATGGAGAAAAACCTTATTGTGTCAAACACATTTTTCCAACATAAGGACATCCATATGTATACATGGAGAAGGAATGAACAGAAAAGCATAATAGATTTAATTTTGGTAGACAGTCGCCTCCGAAGCAAAATATTGGACGCAAGAGCCTACAGGGGCCCCACAGTCGACACGGACCACTATCTCGTTATTGCGAGATTTAGTGGTCTGTTCAGAAAGTGGAGGCACTGGCGAGAGCGTGTCCACTTCGGAGGGCTTGAAAGAATAAAGGTTGAAAGGTTGCAAGAAGAGTGTGTAAGAGAAAAGTATGCAGAGGGTGTCCGAGAACGGCTGACGATGGCAAGCCAGCCGCAATCGGACATTGAAGAATGCTGGAGAGTATTGAAAGAGAGTATGGTAGATACAGCGAAAGAAGTATGTGGAAGTTCAAAGAAGCATAGAAAAACAAATGGTGATGCATGGTGGGATGCGGAAGTGGCAGCTTCCGTAGAGCAAAAGAAGAAAGCGTGGCTGGACTATGTCTCTTCTTTGAATCTGAATGACAGTATGACTGAACAGAAGAAAGAAATATATCGGCAATGTAAGAATGACACCAAGGCCTTAGTGAAAGAGAAACGTGATAGAGCAAGTATGAGTGCAGAAGATAGGCTGACTAAAAACTTCGAGGGTAACACCAAACTCTTTTGGAGGGAGGTGAAGAAGTCTCGGGGTGGTTGGTCAGCCTTCAGAATGAATAAAATAAGGTCTAAAGGTGGAGACATTCTTACACAAACACAAGACGTGTTAAGCCGATGGAGTGAATATTTTGGCGATATGTATGCGGATGCTACGGTTGGCGCCGGTGTTGGATGTGGTTTAGTAGATCAACATTCGACAACGGCGTCCTCCGATGGCATCAGTATGGATGAAGTTGAATGGGCGATAAGAAGTTTGAAAAATGGTAAGGCAGCGGGCATTGATATGGTGTCTGCCGAGATGATCAAGCTTGGTGGCTCTTGTGTCTGGGAGGCGTTCCTGTTGCTCCTCAATTTATGTTGGAGCTCGGGAATGGTTCCCAGGGACTGGAATAGCGCAGTCATCGTGCCTTTGTTTAAAAACAAGGGTTCACGTTATGACTGCGCAAATTACAGAGCCATAAGCTTGACCAGTTTGGCAGCAAAAGTGTATGGAAAAATTATTGAAAGGAGAATGAGGATGGTGTCCGATGGTTTACTGTGTGAGACACAAGGAGGTTTCAGGAGTGGAAGGGGATGCATGGATCAAGTGTTCTCTCTGCGCAACATTGTGGAGAAGCATCTGGCTCTAGGTCAGAGGGTTTTCTGCAGTTTTGTGGATCTGGAGAGAGCATTTGACACGGTTGTACGAAAGGAACTTTGGGACATTTTACCGGAGTATGGTATTAACGGTAAACTGCTACAGGCTGTGCAGTCCAGTTACATGGGCTGTAGAGCCTGTGTGCGGCTGGATGATGGAATGTCGCCTTGGTTTGACGTCAATATCGGCATTAAGCAGGGGTGCGTTCTGTCAGCCAGGCTGTTTATCATATATCTGGATAAATGTCTCCAAAGGTTGAACGATATGAATGTGGGAGTCCAGATGGGCGACTCAGTGGTCACTGCTCTGCTTTATGCAGATGATGCAGTCCTGCTGGCACAGTCAGCGATTGACCTGCAGACCCTAGTCGACACAATGACAGAAGATTGTAAGAAAAGGGGTCTACGCGTGAATGTGAGCAAAACCAAAATAATGGTCTTTGAAAGAGATAAAACCAGAACAGATGTAAGAGTAACAATAGGTAATGATGTACTAGAGCAAGTGGATGAATTTGTATATCTTGGATGTGGATTTAGCCGAGATGGAAGGTACACCACTGATATAGAGCGAAGAGTGAATGCGGGAAATAGAGTGAACGGAGCGTTGGGGCAACTTCTCGGCAGCCACCACCTCAGCCAGAAGGCACGTGTAGCAATACATAACGCAGTGCTTGTCCCAACATTACTGTATGGAAGCGAGAGTTGGGTATGCAGAAAAGAGTATGATAGTAAAATTAATGCGGTCGAAATGCGATCTCTGCGGAAAATCTGTGGAGTTAGGCTGACCGACCGCATTCGTAACGACGACGTAAGAGAGCGAGTAGGTATGAAAGAGAGTATTGGTGTAAAGATGCGAAAGGGAATGCTCCGATGGTTCGGACATGTGGAAAGAATGCCGAACGAACGCCTGGTTAAGAAGATATACAATGCGAAAGTGGAAGGATGTAGGTACCGAGGGAGACCGAGACTAACCTACCTAGACCAGATCGGTCATGTACTGAAGGAAGGTGGAGTCAAGAGTCTCCGAAACCGGCGAGCGTGTATGAAGAGAATTATGAATGTTGAGGAAGCGAGTGAAGTATGCAGAGATAGAGTTCTCTGGCACTCTGTTCTCTCTGCCTACCCTGCAAGGGATATGGCGTGATGATATGTATGTATGTATGTATGTAATTATAAAACAACACTAAACGTGTGAAAATACAACTATAAACGAACGAACAGAAACGAAAATTTAAGAGTAATTTCGAGAAAATTTTAGCTCTGTTAGAATGCACAACCGTTCAACAGAAACTGTGCCAGGAAACTAATTTATATTCGATGTACCTGAAAATATACAATATGTACAGGGTCAGTTTACATCTTTTGAGACAAGACGAAGACAAACACACAGACGGAGAAAGGGATTCGGGAAAACAAAGAAAATTGCAGCTGCTTTCTACTAGGGATATGGAGCGGCTACCGGGCAAGTATAAAAATCAGGTATCACGGCCGGTCGTTTGAAATGCTGTAACTCCGTTAGTTTCACTCGGATTGACTTAAAATTTGGACTGGGGAATAGTCCGGTCACGCGAAGTGAGGCCACCGCGTGAGGGCGACGCCCAGACGGTGAAAGCTGTCGGGGCGTCGATACGAGAGGAACCCGCGAGGGTAAACCACCGGGCGGGCCACCGAAGACAAGAATCGGGTACCGGTGGCCCGTTCGTACGGCGAAGGGAGGTGTTTGTAAGGTGGGTCTATGGGGTTGCGCGCGGCCTCTTCCGTCGCCCCGGACTGATTTGGCAGGGCGCGAGCACATCTATAGTCCACCGCAAAATAAAAAAAAAGGTTCACTACCCTCTCCTTGCCTATAGTAAGAAGTTATAATATTCACCAGTAAACCCCATAAAAACGTCCTCCTCGGCCTTAAATACTAGTTAGACACTAATAATTGAGTTACCGTAAACGGTTACCAATTATTATCTAATAAATTACGTTTACGTGATGATCGAACGATTGTTTGAACATTCAAAGGCAACTAGACTTCAATGTAGGTATTAACAATTACTTAGAAATATGCTAGATTGTTGTTTGTAAAAATACTTGTTTACGAGCGAAAAAGGAGTGGTAGGGCTACACTGTTGACAGTTTTTTGTCTACAGACCCGCGCCAGTCCGTCCGGGGTAGTACCACACTCTCGCAGAAGATCGACGGCTGAGTAATGGCAATGTGCTATTGTGCTTCGTTTGGTGAGCGAAAGAGTTGGAGCCGTGATTATTTAAATGGATTTCATTTAGTTGACAGCGTACTCCAGGTATCTATTACAAAGTTCCATAAACGGGAGTAACACTTACCATCAGGTGTGCTGCTTGCTCGTTTACCACCATAAGCCAAATAAATAAATAGTAACTGACACAAATTATATTTAGACTCAGAATAGCAATGTGTGGATCTCACAAAGTATCATCGTGCATGGGAATCGAATTCGTTACCCTCTGCTAAGTAGACAGGTATATTAATGATTGACTGACTGATCTTTGCAATCGAAATTACATAAATGGAAGGATTAAAAAGTTAGTTATTCAACCCTGTCTTTCCAAGGTGATCGCCCTGTCTCTTATCTGGTACCATGACCTTAGCTCTGCCATTTCTCCCTATATCAATTTATTGAAAGATTTATACCGTTCTGAAAGTACATGATCAAAATAATTACTTAGTTATTTTAATGGAGGGATTATCGGGTGCCCGTGGTTGTCGCAAAAGACAACTAAGCGGATATAATATGCATATAACATCTATGCAATTGAAGGAAAACTTGAAATCAAATTCTATGCCAGCTCGTCTGACGAGCGTATAGTTGGTCAATTTTCCTTCAGTCCTGGCGGAAGCTCGAACCCAGCATTAGAATGTGTATAAGCTGAGAGGATAAGGCGGGCCGGCGATTCTAGTTTTATCCACCCATCAGCTCGTAGACGTCCAGTGTTGGATGTAGACCTCTCCTCGCGAATGCTTTTTGCGAGAGAGCCGGATGCCCAATTGGGTAGGTTTAGGGTCTCTATTGGTAGGTAACGCCGTAACTATACCCTTGGTAATTGCAATAGCAAAGCTCCATGGGCGGCAGTGACACTTATCATCAGGTGTGCTGCTTGCTCGTTTACGTTTATAAGCAAAAAAAAAAATGCTACTCAGAACTGAGTTACTTGCATCGAACGGCTTCCTGCCTTAATATGTCGTTAGTCCACCTAGTTGGGGACGTACTGCGTTGTCCGACTCATAGTTGCCAATCGAGAACCTTTCTTTTCCTGCCGATTTAATCCGCGACACTTGGTATGGTATCTTCACTGCTATGGCCACCGAAGACAAAGATCGGGTACCGGTTGCCCGCTCGCACGGTGATAGAGGCGCTTTGCAGGATGGGTCTATGGGGTCGCGCGCCGCCTCTTCCGTCGCTCCGGACCGATTTGGCGCGGCGTGACCACCTCCATAGTCCACCGCAAAAAAAAAATCTTAATTACTACGCCTTCTCTGCAGTCGACTAAATTTTATATTGCTCTTACAAAGTGACTTCCTTTTGCTCACATATTTATGGAACGATGTTTGCGTACTACTTAGTCTGATGTTTACTTATCGAGAAATGAAAGTGCTTTATGTTTTTTTTTTACTAGATATTGCACGCGACTTTGTCTATATAGAAATTTTGTGTGACGTCACCGATATTATTTTCATTATTTGTATTGCAAAGTGAAGAGTTTCAAAGTAAATTAAACCCTTAGGGTGGAATATATTCGACCACCGAAGACAAAGATCGGGTACCGGTGGCCCGCTCGCACGGCGAAGAGAGAGGATTTTACGGTGGGTCTATGGGATCACGCGCCGCCTTCTCCGTCACCCCGGACCGATTTGGCGGGGCGAGACGCACCCATAGCCCACCAATAAAAAAAAAAAAAAAAAAAAAAAAAAAAAAGGGTGGAATATATTCGGAATATTGCTGTGTGATTGCGGCTACGAATACTACCAACCCTTACTTTGTTCGTGGATTTCGTTAAAGACGACTAAGAGCTTTATATAGATATTTATATTTATATTATGGGCAAACTCCACCTGATATAGTTTGGTCAACATTTACATTTCTAAGGAGTTTTGACGTCAGGCAGGCGGTCGTTCATAAAACTATTGGCAATAACTTATGCAATATGTCATCTTCATCATTACATCATCATCACAGACCATAATGTCCCACTGTTGGGCTCGGGCCTCCTCCGTAATGGGAGGGAAATCAACCTACTACACTGCGCTGGTCAGACGTGTTGATATAGGGTTTTGTTTCGAGTTTTTCTTCTCTCCCATAGATGTTATATGCATTTTTATATCCCTTAGTCGTCTCGTACGATCACCCACGGGTAAGATAGGGGGTGGTGAATTGTATTCTTACTCCGTCACCACACGAAAATGCAATATGTACGAGTACATAATACGTCGACCACAAGCAATCGGGATAAGATCAGAAGATCGTTTCTATTATGGTTCTTTTATTTTTTTTTTATTTTGTGTGTTTCTTAGTTGTTAGCCTCAGATGGCTATGACAACTTTAGCCGGACTGTAGGTGAGCGCTGAGAGCTCTCAACCCGTATATTTTATTTTCAACCAATGATAAAATATAATTAGAATATGAAGGTAAATTTAGCCGCTGTGATCAAAAATAGCGTTCATGTTGTGAACAAGTCACGCCATCTCTCGTCTGTGCCGGGTAGTGGCAACAATTGGACGCAACGATAATCATACCAATTTAACACTCCAACAATAACCGTCTTGTAACACTATTCAATGTATGCCGATAATTGTAATGCAACCAATACACCAATATCAGTTTCAAGAGTTATTTATTTACATCAAGAATGTGCATCAGCCGGCACAAATGGAATTAGCTCAGTTTGGATATCGAGCAGTCGCTTAATCCAGACCGCTCCGATTTCTCTGTAGTTTGCCTTTTTTTATTATTTTCTCTTTTTTTTTATAATGGTTTTCATTTTTTATCAATTATTTTTTAATAGCTAAATATATATTTGCCAAATAATCAAGCATATTAAATGCTTTGAGTAACAGGTTTGTGTCATCGTTTAATATAGAGGGAGAGCCTTTAATCGCTAGTCCTACCACATAGTATAAAGGCTAAAAATATTTCTGTGTAAGTAACCTACAGCAGGTAAGAAGGTTTGGATATTATGAACCTCGAACCGTGGTGGCTTTGGCAGGTATCAGGTAGCAAAGGTGAGCATAATTGCTGCCCAAAAACATTATAGCATAATGCGCAATTTTTTTAGTATGTTCTACAGGATAGTATTAGAATATCATACCATCCGTTGCCAGACACTTTGTAGGGTGGCAACCCCCTGCCAGACGCCTTTAAAGTTTAATAAATAATAATTCTACTTACGTCATAATATAAAATCTGAGTTTTATATATGTTACTTGGTCTACTATTCAAAGATGTTTCCCAAACGGCCAGACAGTTTCAGAGGTTCTAACACTCTCCCAGACATAGTTGAAGGTCAGCTCTAGGGGCGCGAGCAGAGACGGTTTATATACTATATGCAGTATAAGTATAAGTAGTGAGTATGATTTATTGGTCAATCCAATCGTACAATAATATTATTTTTATAAATTAAAAATATCTTTCAGTTGATATCAATTTAATTATAATATAAAAGAACAAGATTGTAAGAAAAGGGGTCTACGCGTGAATGTGAGCAAAACCAAAATAATGGTCTTTGAAAGAGTAACAATAGGTAATGATGTACTAGAGCAAGTGGATGAATTTGTATATCTTGGATGTGGATTTAGCCGAGATGGACGGTACACCACTGATATAGAGCGAAGAGTGAATGCGGGAAATAGAGTGAACGGAGCGTTGGGGCAACTTCTCGGCAGCCACCACCTCAGCCAGAAGGCACGTGTAGCAATACATAACGCAGTGCTTGTCCCAACATTACTGTATGGAAGCGAGAGTTGGGTATGCAAAAAAGAGTATGAAAGTAAAATTAATGCGATCTCTTTGGAAAATCTGTGGAGTTAGGCTGACCGACCGCATTCGTAACGACGACGTAAGAGAGCGAGTAGGTATGAAAGAGAGTATTGGTGTAAAGATGCGAAAGGGAATGCTCCGATGGTTCGGACATATGGAAAGAATGCCGAACGAACGTCTGGTTAAGAAGATATACAATGCGAAAGTGGAAGGATGTAGGTACCGAGGGAGACCGAGACTAACCTACCTAGACCAGATCGGTCAGGTACTGAAGGAAGGTGGAGTCAAGTGTCTCCGAAACCGGCGAGCGTGTATGAAGAGAATTATGAATGTTGAGGAAGCGAGTGAAGTATGCAGAGATAGAGTTCTCTGGCACTCTGTTCTCTCTGCCTACCCTGCAAGGGATATGGCGTGATGATATGTATGTATGTATAAAAGAACATATATATTAAGAATATAAAAAAGAACTTAATCATTATACAAGTAGTTGGCTATGTCAATTTCATTAGTGTGGAAGGTAAGTTGCACGAGCTGATAACCGTCATGGCGGACAAACAGCTAGACGTGCTCTGTGTAACAGAGACCAAGCGAAGGGGTAGCGACGCCTCCGATCTTCCTGGTGGTGGGATGGCTCTGTGGTCTGGTGTACCACATAGCGATCGAGCCAGCATGGGGGTAGGAGTGCTGTTGTCCTCTCGCTTGGTCTCAGGTGTGAAGGATTACGGAATGTATGATCCCAGACTTCTTTGGGTCCGTATAAAACTAGGTGTCACCAAGGTATTCATGGTGGTAGCATATGCTCCCGTGGGATCCTCGGTGGCATCAGACCTAGAGAAGTTTTGGGATAATGTTAGGGAAGTTCTGGATATGACAGAAACCAGTGAACGCGTGATTGTATGCGGAGATTTGAACGGTTGGGTGGGGACCAAGCGTCCCGACTATGAGGACGTACTTGGTCCATTTGGTGATAAGAGAGTGAACGACGCAGGTAGGCTCATAGCGGATGTATGCATGGAGAGAGAAACCTTATTGTGTCAAACACATTTTTCCAACATAAGGACATCCATATGTATACATGGACAAGGAATGAACAAAAAAGTATAATAGATTTAATTTTGGTAGACAGTCGCCTCCGAAGCAAAATATTGGACGCAAGAGCCTACAGGGGCCCCACAGTCGATACGGACCACTATCTCGTTATTGCGAGATTTAGTGGTCTGTTCAGAAAATGGAGGCACTGGCGAGAGCTTGTCCACTTCGGAGGGTTTTAAAGAATAAAGGTTGAAAGGTTGCAAGAAGAGTGTGTAAGAGAAAAGTATGCAGAGGGTGTCCGAGAACGGCTGACGATGGCAAGCCAGCCGCAATCTGACATTGAAGAATGCTGGAGAATATTGAAAGAGAGTATGGTAGATACAGCGAAAGAAGTATGTGGAAGTTCAAAGAAGCATAGAAAAACAAGTGGTGATGCATGGTGGAATGCGGAAGTTGCAGCTTCCGTAGAGCAAAAGAAGAAAGCGTGGCTGGACTATGTTTCTTCTTTGAATCTGAATGGCAGTATGACTGAACAGAAGAAAGAAATATATCGGCAATGTAAGAATGACACCAAGGCCTTAGTGAAAGAGAAACGTGATAGAGCAAATATGAGTGCAGAAGATAGGCTGACTAAAAACTTCGAGGGTAACACCAAACTCTTTTGGAGGGAGGTGAAGAAGTCTCGGGGTAGTTGGTCAGCCTTCAGAATGAATAAAATAAGGTCTAAAGGTGGAGACATTCTTACACAAACACAAGATGTGTTAAGCCGATGGAGTGAATATTTTTGCGATATGTATGCGGATACTCGAGTTGGCGCTGGTGTCGCATGTGGTTTAGTAGATGTACATTCGGCACCGGCGTCCTCCGATGGCATCAGTATGGATGAAGTTGAATGGGCGATAAGAAGTTTGAAAAATGGTAAGGCAGCGGGCATTGATATGGTGTCTGCCGAGATGATCAAGCTTGGTGGATCGTGTGTCTGGGAGGCGTTCCTGTTGCTCCTAAATTTATGTTGGAGCTCGGGAATGGTTCCCAGGGTTTGGAATAGCGCAGTCATCGTGCCTTTGTTTAAAAACAAGGGTTCACGTTATGACTGCGCAAATTACAGAGCCATAAGCTTGACCAGTTTGGCAGCAAAAGTGTACGGTAAAATTATTGAAAGGAGAATGAGGATGGTGTCCGATGGTTTGATGTGTGAGACACAAGGAGGTTTCAGGAGTGGAAGAAGATGCATGCATCAAGTGTTCTCTCTGCGCAACATTGTGGAGAAGCATCTGGCTCTAGGTCAGAGGGTTTTCTGCAGTTTTGTGGATCTGGAGAGAGCATTTCACACGGTTGTACGAAAGGAACTTTGGGACATTTTACCGGAGTATGGTATTAACGGTAAACTGCTACAAGCTGTGCAGTCGCCTTGGTTTGACGTCAATATCGGCGTTAAGCAGGGGTGCGTTCTGTCAGCCAGGCTGTTTATCATATATCTGGATAAATGTCTCCAAAGGTTGAACGATATGAATGTGGGAGTCCAGATGGGCGACTCAGTGGTCAATGCGCTGCTTTATGCAGATGATGCTGTCCTGCTGGCACAGTCAGCGACTGACCTGCAGACCCCAAACGACACAATGACAGAAGATTGTATGAAAAGGGGTCTACGCGTGAATGTGAGCAAAACCAAAATAATGGTCTTTGAAAGAGATGAAGCCAGAACAGATGTAAGAATAAAAGTAGGTAATGATGTACTAGAGCAAGTGGATGAATTTGTATATCTTGGATGTGGTTTTAGCCGAGGTGGGAGGTACACCACTGGTATAGAGCGAAGAGTGAATGCGGGAAATAGAGTGAACGGAGCGTTGGGACAACTTCTCGGTAGCCACCACCTCAGCCAGAAGGCACGTGTAGCAATACATAACGTTGTACTTGTCCGAACATTACTATATGGAAGCGAGAGTTGGGTATGCAGAAAAGAGCATGAAAGCAAAATTAATGCGGTCGAAATGCGATCTCTGTGGAAAATCTGTGGAGTTAGGCTGACCGACCGCATTCGCAACGACGACGTAAGAGAGCGAGTAGGTATGAAAGAGAGTATTGGTGTAAAGATGCGAAAGGGAATGCTCCGATGGTTCGGACATGTGCAAAGAATGCCGAACGAACGTCTGGTTGAGAAGATATACAATGCAAAAGTGGAAGGATGTAGGTACCGGGGGAGACCGAGACTCACCTACCTAGACCAGATTGGTCACGTGCTGAAAGAAGGTGGAGTCAAGAGTCTCCGAAACCGGCGAGCGTGTATGAAGAGAATTATGAATGTTGAAGAAGCGAGTGAAGTATGCAAGGATAGAGTTTTCTGGCACTCTGTTTTCTCTGCCTACCCTGCAAGGGATATGGCGTGATGATATGTATGTATGTAAACTTTAAAGGCGTCTGGCAGGGGGTTGCCACCCTACAAAGTATCTGGCAGCGGTTGGTATGATATTCTAA
This sequence comes from Lymantria monacha, assembly GCA_905163515.2. Classification (NCBI taxonomy): domain Eukaryota; kingdom Metazoa; phylum Arthropoda; class Insecta; order Lepidoptera; family Erebidae; genus Lymantria; species Lymantria monacha. The sequence goes on along the minus strand of LR991107.1, from coordinate 19,851,921 downwards.
TACTATCCTGTAGAACATACTAAAAAAATTGCGCATTATGCTATAATGTTTTTGGGCAGCAATTATGATCACCTTTGCTACCTGTTACGTGCCAAAGCCACCACGGTTCGAGGTTCATAATATCCAAACCTTCTTACCTACTGTAGGGTATTTACACAGAATTTTTTTTAGCCTTTATTTATTTTATTATACTATGTGGTAGGACTGGCGATCATAGGCTCTTAGTCCAATACAATTCTAACTGCAAAGTTTGAAGTATTAAGTCTGTACAACATTGTCGGGTAGATGGCACACGTCTCTTTAAAGACGTAAATATAATACGATGCGAGAATTGAATGTCCTACAATAGTTCACGGTGGTGTAAGTGGCAGCACGATTGGAACGGATTTTTAATAGGTGTGGGTTCGAATCCCACTTGTAACAATCATTTTTCGCTCGTAATCGCGTTTTTAAAATGGAGGCGTTAAAGGATGTGCGTAAATAATAGTTGTAAGGATAATAGTTGAAAATAATAATTCTATAAATAAAATATTAATGGATTTAATATTTATTAATGTTAATTATATAACATCATCGCAAGAGGAGGAAAACAGTAAATAAAACTTAAAAACTAATTCTTTATTAGGCCAGCGTGATATAGTGGAATAATGTTTCATACATATAGCGGCATGTAGCGCCGAAGAGAGGTGTTTTAGAAAATTTAAAAAGAAAACGCTTTTTATTTATCTAAGTTTTGGACCGCGAAATAAAAGTTTTTCTTTCTTTCTTTTATTAGTAACCAAATTAAAAAGTAAAAGTGATTTTTTCAATAATTTAAATTAAAACTAGATTTATTAACAAACTATATAATATATATATATATATATATATATATATGTATATATATATATATATATATATATATATTAACAAAAAATGCATTTTATTGTCTTTTTTGTTCTGTTTAACTTAGTTGTGAGCCGCAAACTTTACCCGGACCGTTGGGTGAGCGCCGAGGGCCCTCAACCCGAGATTTTATATATATATATGTATACTATCGTTTTTTGTGTCTGTCTTTTAGCTGTTAGCCGCAGATAGCTGTCACAGTTTAACCCAGCCGGGTGGGCCATTGAAGAAAAAGACCGCGTACCAGTGACCCACTCGCACGGCGTCGAGAGGTATATTGTAGGGCGGGTCTACGGGGTCTTGCGCCGCTTTTCCCATCGCCCCGGACGGATTAGCGGGGTTTGACGTGCCGTAGCCCGCCGCCAAAAAAAAAAACGAGAGGTGTCAAGGGACACCCGGATGGAACGAAGTTCTATTTTAATTATATAATTTTTTTCTGCATTAAGCGATTTTTAGCGTTATATTTTAGCCAATTTGCAAAATATTTTTATAAATTATAGCCTACGTGTTATTCTGATGTGCAAGCTATATTACTATAAAGTTTCATCAAAATCCATTCGGTAGTTTTTACGTGAAAGAGCAACAAACATGTTCACATCCATATATTATTACAAACTTTCACGTTTATAATATTAATAGGATAATAGGAAATAGGATAATAGTACATATATACAATTCCACTAGAGCTAGACTACCAAAACTTTTGGGCCCCGAGCTCGAACGCGAGCCGGCCGCGCGGCGACACCAAATTAATTTAGTTGCGCATTATTTTGATTTTGCTATATCTCTTAAGGTATTGATTTAATTTGGTCTGAAGGGAAAAAAATATCTTCATGAAATGCTCAAGCCAACTAATGTATTTAAAATGATAAGGATTAATACAGTATTTGTGGCAATAGCTTTTCAATTATCGTTTTATAATAGGCCATTTTTTAAAGTATTAAAATGGATATAGTATGTTATCCTTAAGAGATAGGCATATACCATTGCGGACTTTTTTGTAGGCCTTTTTAAGCTGTATAATACTGTAGTACTTTATTTTGATCTATTTCGTAGGGTTCAGCCAGCGTTTGCAATGTAAGCGCAAAATAATGTGTTTATTTACGACATCACAACACCCGACAACAACACCCGAGAGCTCTCCCTGTGGAGAACGGACCTCGGCTCGGAGCGTCGCTGATAGCAAAGTGGTCGTGCCCACGTTTGAGTTATTGACTATTTCTTCTTGACTATGTCTTCCTTCCCCGGCGGCGGAGGCGGAAGCGCGGATATTTATGCGTTATAGCCGCGCGGGCCGTGTTTGCTCTTTCTTGAGCGATCGATTTTTTAAAGTATTAAAATGGATATAGTATGTTATCCTTAAGAGATAGGCATATACCATTGCGGACTTTCTTGTAGGCCTTTTTAAGCTGTATAATACTGTAGTACTTTATTTTGATCTATTTCGTAGGGTTCAGCCAGCGTTTGCAATGTAAGCGCAAAATAATGTGTTTATTTACGACATCACATTAGAAACCTCTTAAATTATCAGTGTTTCTCTACTACATTATGCATATATTATACATATAAACCTTCCTCTTGAATCACTCTATCTATAAAAAAAAACCGCATCAATATCCGTTGCGTAGTTTTAAAGATTTAAGCATAAATAGGGATATAGGGACAGAGAAAGCGACTTTGTTTTATGTTGTGTCGTTACAACTTTGTTGTGTCGGTCTTAATTTTTTCCGTCTAGCCCCCTTTCGCAACGCGCGATAAGGAACTTCGTTCCAAAAAAACTGTTTAACCCGGACAATGGGTGAGCGCTGAGGGCTCTCAACCCGGTAAAAATTTTAAGCGTCAACACCCGAGAGCTCTCCCTGTGGAGAACGGACCTCGGCTCGGAGCGTCGCTGATAGCAAAGTGGTCGTGCCCACGTTTGAGTTATTGACTATTTCTTCTTGACTATGTCTTCCTGCCCCGGCGGCGGAGGCGGAAGCGCGGATATTTATGCGTTATGGCCGCGCGGGCCGTGTTTGATCTTTCTTGAGCGATCGTTATCGAATCGTCAGAGTCGGTTAGTAAGTACTATTTCAACAGTTTAAACTAAATATAGATAATCGATTTTGCTAACATGGTTGCGATTCAGAAAATTGGGATAGTGACATCTATCGAGTCGCACTAAAATTTCAGCCATGGATATCATTAAAACAACGCTAATCCTGTAGTAATAATAGAACATACTATTAAAATTATTGCATTGACATCCGTCTTTGATAAGTGTGCAATATTCCAAATTTATCTGACGTTGAGAATGGAGTCAAAATGACGTACAAAGACTCAGTTACATACAAACCAATAATAAGGTTTTGTCTCATTTGATAATACGAATCCTATCAATCAGTAGTTGCATATTTTTCTGTGAACTAACGTACAAATTAGCAAGTTCATCATCATTATCTCGGCTCATATATGTCACATTACTGGGCTTGATCCTCCTCCATATTAGGAGGGCAATTGACCTACTAAACGCTGGTCAGACGTATTGGTATAGAGTTTTATTTCGAGCTTTCCTTCTCTTGCATAGATGTTATATGATGGTTTTTGATGTTTACACAAGTATTACACATTTGAAATAAAACTACTTTTATCGTGTTTGTATTCTATCGTGTTTGTTTTTGATTTTCCCGACGTTTCGAACACTACAGGGATCATGGTCACGGAAAACTCTCGGCAGTCCTCCCGTGACCATGATCACTGTAAACTTGTAAAGTGTTCGAAACGTCGGGAAATTAAAAATCAAATACAAAAGAGATAGAATCCGTAAAAGTAGTTTTATTTCAAAGAGGTTATATGCATATTTTATCCCCTAGTAGTCTTTTACGATCGTCCACGGGTAAGATAAGGTGAATTGTATTTTTACTCCGTCACCACGCGGAAATGAAATTAAAGAGTTATTATTTAAATGTTGATAAATGATAACATCCTTATCATATTGAAGTGAGAATTTAATTTGAGGAGGGGGGTACTGTGGTCTAGATATATATAAAAAAAACGATTTTTTTTTTGCATATTTTCAAAGTACCAAAAACTTCCTTAAACGGATTTTTCAAAATTCGAATTATTTTCGGAGATTATCGGATTTTGTGACGCGGCATCTAGAGACAGCCGGAAGGCCAACTGGATGGGTTTAGGGTTTGTATTGGTAGGCAGCGACCTAGCTATGCCTTTGGTATTGCAAAAGTCCATGGGCGGCAGTGACACTTACCATCAGGTGTGCTGCTTGCTCGTTTGCCACCATAAGCATTAAAAAAATACCGCTTTGAACTGCGGGCTTCTGTTGCTTCAAAAGAATGCAGAACAGCTCGGTTGGAGAAAAAACTTCGCAAGACATTACTTATGAAAAGGAAGAAGGTCTAATGTATGGATGGTTGTCGATTAATCCAAAGTGACTGTTAAATATTGTTATCTGAGTTATTCTACTAGAATTGTTTCTCAAACTTCAAACGCATTTTTCTCAAAACTACTTTTTTGAGGTGCTTGTCATGATATCTCAAGTTCTACCTTATCTTTGAAATTTGGTGTAAATCTTTTTTATATATCTTTTCTATCGCTCCCGCCTTGGATTTTGACAAATTTTAATTGTTTTTAAAAAAATCGAAAAGATTAAAAGAAGTGGGTAAAACAAAATATTTATTTTTATGTCGACGCCATTTTGTGAATTTTTGTTTTTTTTTGTCTAAGGTCAATCCGATAGCAACATCTTTACTAGTTTTTTTTTAATTTGTTGATTTTTGATCACTACGAGGGATGGAATCATGTCAACTAGGGAGCACCAGTTTTTTGTAGCCCTTACTTCACTGGCCTGTAAATCGACGCCTTTTTTGATATTTTCCGTTTTTATTTTTAAGCTATTGCATAGCTTCTATCGCGGGCCTTGAGCGCGGGGACCGAATCCAGAAATTCCGTAACGAAAAAACCTCACGCTCCCCACTCCTACGGGCAAGGAGGTGTGGCTTGAAGGCCGTGCATCGTCTAACGTCGTTTCAGTTCGGCAGTCTTCGACACGGCGTTGTGTGATTACGTTGTTACGTTACGTTGTACGATTACGATTAGACGTATTGTACGACTCTACGTAATAAATTTCCAATTATCTTGTCTGGCGATTTCAACATTAAATTCGCTGATAAAAAATCAGAGCGGTTGACAACTTTTCTATCAAAAACATTGAATTTGAAAATGAATAATGATCCACAAGAGTCCACAACAAAATATGGGACCACCATTGACGCGGTATTTTCTAGGTATTTAGAGGATATTAAGTCGCAAACTTATGTTTCTTATTTCAGTTATCATAAACCTATAGTTTCAATGATAAATATTCGTGAATAACCAACAGCTACTGTAAAATAATAAAACCCACATGTATTGTAAAATAAAAAAAAGTGCGTGTAACCTTTACGCGCGATTGAAGTAAAACTTCTTTGGCGTTGACGACATATATCACTGAAATGATTAAATATTAATTAACTTAAATAAATAAATATTATATTTATATTATTATATAAATTTTTATAATTTAATTATATTTATTATTCATGTGCTTTACAAAGATTATCCAAATGTTATATTAATATTATTCATTCGAAACAGGTAATTGAAGCAAGTACAGTAGATTATTATAAATTTTAATATATATAGTTAAAATTTGCAAAAATTTCTATAGCGCGATTTAGACTCTAATACATGTCCTCTTAGAATCCATTAACTTTGTTACAGCGCCATCTAGTAATAAATTATGATCCTATTTAAAAAATCTGAGTTACTCCCTAGTCGCGCCTAAAGAAGTTTTACTTCAATAAAATATTTTAAATAAACAATATTAACTTTTTTTATTTATTTAATAATAGAAAAATTTGTTTTCTTATCGGTCACCACGCTCAAAAAGTGTAACTTGAATTAATATCAAAGAAAAAGCAATACTGCATGAATAAAATAAATAAATAAAAAAAAAATTATAATTACATAAGTTGATACAAAATGCTATGCAATAGCTTTACCGCGGCAGTCCCCGAGTGCCACACGTCTTTTTTTTATATTCTTCAAATATCAATAAAAAACATATAAATAAATAATGGATGGTAGAAATGTTTTTATTTTTTTTTATCCTAGTTTGAAAAATGCCTAAAATTTAGACGTTTAAACCAGAATATCCCCTTAAATAACTTTATGTAGAATTGATAAAAATTATCAATATTATATCACGTTTTAGCTATTAGGTGGAATCGCCCTAACACCGGGCAGCACCTAGTACCGGATAAAACTTTATTTTATATCAATTGGTTTATAAATAAAAAAGTTATGTTAATTTAAAAAAATGTTCGGAGAAAAAAATCTTTATCGATTCTTTTCAAATTACGTAGAAATTATCTTCAGTAAAAATAAATAAACACGTGTTTCAGCATTTATTGATTTTCAACCTCTGGGGGTGTAAATTGGGCCTGCAAAACGGGTTGGACGACTAATTAAGTCATTAGCGCCAAGCCGATATTATTGAAGCTGGCAACTTGAAATGTTGACAGTGGTTTCTTTCTATGACGTAGAGATTTACTAAGAAAGGATTTTACGAAATTATACCCCTAAGTGGGTGGAACAGAGTGGCAAAGTTCGTATGGGGAGAAAAAAAATCTTTATTGATTCTTTTCAAATTACCAGTCGAATCAAATATTCTAGGGTAATATCCGGCATTTGTCAATTTTCACCCTTTGGTTGTGTAAATTAGGCCTGTGAAGCGGCTTGAACGACTCATTATCGCCAAGCCGAAACTATTAAAGCTAAAAACTTTAAATTTTGAAGAACGTTTCTATTTATGACATAGTGATTCAATATGAAAGGATTTTATGAATTCCGACCCTAAGGGGGTGTAACAAAGCGGCAAAGTGTGTATGGGGAGAAAATTTCTTTATTGATTCTTTTCAAATTAAGCACAAATATTCTTCGGTAAAAATAAATAAACACGTGTTTCTCTCTCCCTCCCCATCCACCCCGCACCAGTGGCGTTGTGGCGACCCGTGCCGGCATGAGAGCTCATACGATACACATAGTAAACGGCAATAGGTTCTTGCCTAATGGTTTAAGATATAGGTTAAGTTTAACTTCAAAAATGTTCACTCTATAACTCAAATAATAAATCATATCTAACGAGGTCGCAACTCTGCTGGTGAAACAAAACAGTCAAATAAAGGGTGGCGATAATTATATTTTTATCCCATGGTCATACCGTAAATAGTATATTAATGGCAATATAATTTGTAGAATGGATAGAACTTTGAACCATCTTTTTCTTTAGTGACCGGCTATGGTATATAGACACGCGCGCTGTACACGTACATCTACGTTGTGCGGGCGGGCCACCGCAACCGGGTATCATCTCGAGTCGAAGCCCTCATGCAGTGAACCTCAATACAGGTACTCACGCTTACGCCGCCCAAAGCACCGACGGTAGAGCGTGTCAACCTAGAGTATTTTCTCTCGGACCCACTCTATTGCCTAATTCCGTTAGACAACTAACTCGCAGAACGCGGCGACCGCATCCCAGTTTCTGATGCTGTTCATTATCGTCCTAGCGACAAACCTTAAACACCTTGCATTGCTTTTTCTATTTAACTCTGTCATAGATGACTTCTGCGTGGACGAAGTCACGGGCAAAAGCTAGTGTTTTATATAATTGTTTAATGAAAAATGTTAAGTACCTTTTTTCTATTGCACATATTATGATGGCAAACGAGCAAGCAGCACACCTGATGGTATCACTGCCGCCCATGAACCTTTGCAATACCATTTTTTTTTTGCGGTGGGCTATGGACGTGGTCGCGCCCCGCCAAATCGGTCGGGGGCGATGAAAGGCGCGCAACCCCATAGACCCACCCTGCAAGCACCTCTCTTCGCCGTGCGAGCGGGTCACCGGTACCCGATCTTTGTCTTCGGTGGCCACCTTTGCAATACCAAGGGTACAGCTTAGGCCGCTGCCTAAGTGCCTACCAATAAAATCCCCAAACGCACCCAGTTGGGCTGCTGGCTTCGACAATAGCACATTGCCACTACTCGGACGTCGATCTTTTACGAGACCCCCGGACGGACCGGTCCGCGACTGTAGACAGAAAACTCGTCAACAACGTGGTCCTACCACTATTGAGCATATATTACACTATTTGGCTATAGCAATAAAAAACTAATTTGAGGTCGATAATATTCTTTATCTGATGTTTAGCGAATTGCCTTCCATAGATCATAGCAACAGCGCCAATCTCAGTCAAAACCTGCATCTGTTTAGTCATAATTAACTCGTAAATAATTAATGTAACCTGAATTACGAGTTACTTATGAAATGATAACTTTTCTGTGGTGTTTCTAATGCCTGTGAGGTGATGGACGTAATACAATTTGACGTAATACGAGCTGTGTGGTAGCGGTGACGAATACTAACAACCCTTTTCTCGTGGATGTCGTAAAAGACGACTAAGAGAGCCTTATAACGACCTAGGCCAACTCCATCTGATGCTGTTTGGTCAACAATTAAATTCCCAAGGAGGTTTGACGTCTGGCAGGTGGCCGGTCATAAAACTATTGCCAATAAGTTTTACAATATGTACTATGAAAGAAGAGTACATGTTGTATCTACCCCAAGTAATTGGGATAAGAGTAGGAGAATGATGATGACGTAATACAATCCGTCATTAGCTGTTTGACTGCTGTTTTCGAATGATAATACAACGAAAGGGAGTTAGAAAATAAAATCAGTAATTTAAATAACAGGGTCGTGTCATCGCTTAATACAATTCTAACTGCAAAGTTAGAGTATTAAATCTGTATAATGTGTAAAGAATGTCGGGTAGATGGCACACGTCTCCTTAAAAGACGAAAATATAATACGAGCCAAAACTTGAATGTCATACGACAGCCCAAGCTGGTGTAAGTGGTAGCACGATTAGGATTTCCAATAGATGTGGCTTTAAATCCCATGTGTAATAACAATTATTTTTCGCTCGTAATCAAGTTTTTATAGATAATCAAGCATGTTAAATGGTAAGTTTCAGTTATTTGCAAGAGAAGAAATTTTTAACTAGAAACAAAACTGCGTATCTCTTTATTTTTGAATTGATAATTTTTATAGGTTTAATGGTGTACCGATTTAATAAAATAGCTTTAATTTTTACGGCTTCTATCGCGTTTGTATTTGATTTTTAATTGCCTAACGTTGGGAATACTTTACAGCGTTTATGGTCATGGTAGGAACTGCCGTAAAAAAAAATGTGTAATACTCGCGTTAACTGTGTGCTAGTAGGCTACGAATACTACCAACCCTTATTTTGCTCGTGGATGTCGTAAAAGACGAATAAGTGCCTTATAACGACCTGGGCCAACACCATCTGATGCCGTTTGGTCAACAATTACACTCCCAAGTAAGGTTGACGTTTGGCAGGCGGCCGGTGTTTCAATACTATTGCCAATAACTTTTACAACATGTACTATGAAAGAAGAGTACATATTGTATCGACCCCAAGTAATTGGGATAAGAGTAGGAGAATGATGATGATGACTCGCGTAAACATCAAAGGTCATTAATTTAGCCATTGTGGCGCATCTTACCTATGAACGTAAGGGATGTCGACAATCCTTACTAATATTATAAACGCGAAAGTAAGGCAGCACGGTTGGGCCGGATTCCCAATAGGTGCGGGTTTTTCGTTTTGTATTCGGGTATTTATAACGCGAAAGTAACTTTGTCTGTCTGTCTGTCGCTCTTTCACGCCAAAACTATTGAACAGATCTAAATGAAATTTGGTACACAGATAGTCTAGAGCCTGATAAAGAACATAGGCTACTTTTTAATGCAAAAAAGGATTGTAAAGGGGTATTAAAAGTTGTAAGGAAGTATCGTCATTTTTAAAGTCAGAAGCTTGAAACTTATTTTTAGGCTATTGATTAAATATAAATAAATATGACATTGAAATTTTGTAAAATTTTACCTGTAAGGAGTAAAATAAAGGGGTAAAATAAAAATAGGTAATTAAAATCTTTAGAAAAGTTACCTTTTACGCGGACGAAGCCACGGGTAGAAGCTAGTATATATATATATATATTTTTCAATTTTAATATACATATAGATGGTGTAGCGGTTAAGATACTGACTTGCCGTAACAGTGTCGCGGGTTCGATACCCGCGCGGGATAATACTTTATGTTACAAATTGTTCTAAGTGTAGTTTATATTAGTTATTTGTGGTTTTATAAAGTCCCAAGTAAGGATTATTTCCCTAACTAATTACTACGAGGAAAACGTGACGTTAAGAATTTAGAGCAACCTTTGCACTTCCTACTTTGCTAGAAGAAGACGTCATTACCAACTTTAAGCAAACATTTAATTGTTATTAACCGACTTCAAAAAAGGAGGAGGTTCGCAATTCGTCTTTATTTTTTTTTTATGTTTATTACCTCATAACGTTCGACTGGGCAAAGCGTTTTTAATTATTCTTTTTTTATTTTAATAACAACACTGCATTTGAAACACGTGACTCGTAAAACTGTATGGCGATATTACTTGTTTTGAGTTGCTCGCGGATTTTAAAAGAAATACATTAAAAATTATGAAAGACCTAGCACAGTTTGTTAAAAAATGTGACATCAATGAGATGTTGGACTAATCATTTTATAAATGTCTGCTAACATATTACTAAAAGTATTTTGTCAGAAAAAGTATTTATAAAATACCAAGATACCAAACAAAAGGTATCTAAATACAAGATACAAAATGAATTTTTAGAAAGTATCTTAGATACAAGATAGAAATACGTATTTTGATACAAGTATCTGTATTTCAGATACTTGTATCTTAGATAAGTCACATCTCTGACTGTGACAAATATCAGAGCTGGTGATAACCATTGTTACTTAAGTTTAACTTGAATTTGTACGATGTTGGAATGTTTATCAGTATCCTAGGAGACCTAACATCAAATGTTGCTATAGATATGTGTAAGATGTTTCTATATCAAAAACCGAATCACCTGTATTATCGTAGAATAACTTTAGTGATTAAGAATATGATGGGGTAGGGGTGTCCACTTTGAAAAAACATCGATGTTTTTTTCGATTCGATAAATCGAGACTGTACATCGATGTCTTTCGATGTATCGGATGAAAACATCGATGTTTTTAAACATCGAGTACTTTTTCTAAAGTCATATCAAAAGTGTTACTTCTAAAATAAAAAATAAAAAAGGTCTTTTTTGTGGCATTTATACCTATTCCAATCCCTTATAAAACTGACTTCTAAAAAAAGGTCCTTTTTGTGGTATTTATACCTATTCCAGTCCCTTATAAAACAGATTTCTAAAAAAAAAAAGGTTTTTTTTGTGGCATTTACTGGTTATCATCGTTTCGATGTTTTATGAAAAAACATCGATACATCGAGTATTTCGATAGCTCTTCAAAACATCGGATCGATTCGATGTATCGCATTGTAAACATCGATGTTTTCGATGCATCGATGTATATCGAATATCCCTATGATGGGGCTAACATATTATTACCATTAGATTTTTTATTTTCCTTATTGCTGTTACATTTTTTTTTTGAAAGACCTCCCTGCACTAAGGAAATGATCCTTGTTTTCCGTGTGGTGACGGAGTAAGAATACTGTTCACCACCCCATATCTTACCCGTGGGTGATCGTACGAGACGACTAAGGGATATAAAATGTATATAACGTCTATGTGAGAGAAGGAAAACTCGAAACAAAACCAACACGTCTGACCAGCGCGGTAGATTAATTTCCCTCTCATTACAGAGGAGGCCCGAGCCCAACAGTGGGACGTTTATGGGCTGTGATGATGATGATAATTGCGGTGGACTTTACAAACATGCAATTAACGCAGACAAATTACACCCAGACTCAGAACAATACTTTGTGGATCGCACAAATTATTGTCCCGCGTGGGAATCGAACCCACGGCACTGACGCGGAGGGTCGGTATCTTAAGCACTACGTCATCTGTGCAGTCATGCACCATATAATAAAAGTCCTTAAATGTATACATATAGATTAAAAAAAAATCCAACCTTATTATAGACTAGCGACCCGCCCCGGCTTCGCACGGGGAGCAAAGTATACATGCCTAATGTTTTTTTTGTCATATAGTCGAATTCTCTGGTTGCGTCGAGTCGTCATACGCTATGTCCTAATTGGCTGTCGCAATACGACACAACTTTTGTTGTCCAACCGATCAACTAATGCGACAAAATTAAAACACATCTTTTTGAATGGAGCTGTCCTAACTGACAACTCGCACTGACGTGCGACATCGCATTTGTTGGTCGTTGTGTTTTAAATTCAAACCTGTTCTATTTTGTCGTGTCGGTCGTCCGGGCAACACGTGTTTTTGGTTGATAAGTAAAATGAATACTATGACATATATATATCTTTGACAACGACATTTTGACGACTGACGACAATGCAATTTGGACACATCATTATTGTCGTACGACCAACTTGTTGCACGGCAATGCGAACAACCGATTTTGTCGTAGAACGACTTGTCAATTAGGACGTAGCCATACTCTATGTCTTTTAATTAATTTTATTTCCAGTCCTGCAAATATTTAAAAAATAAAAGATATACATAATAATCTAAAATATTTCTTTGTATACTTATATCTTCCTGATTACGTGTAAAAACGAACATATTGTGTTTAGAAGTTACACGTGACAGGGCAACATATGATTGTCCGTGTGAGATTGTATACCTGCGGATCCTTGGTGGTTTACGTTTTTTTTTTGTGTGTCTTAGTTGTTAGCCTCAACAACTTTACCCGGACTATGGGCGAGTGCTGTGGGCTCTCAACCCGGACGCGCTTCACTTTTCTTTTTTAATTTATTTTTGTTTTTAATGGGCAATTATATAGTGCATGAAATGCTTAAGATAACTAATGTATTTTATTTAATAAGGATTAATATCCACAATATACTTTCAAATAATCACGTTATAATGTGGCCATTTTCTTAAACATTAAAATGGGTATTGTACGTTATCCGTAAAAGATAGACATATGCTATCGCGGACTCTTTTGTAGACCTATAAAAGATACACAATTCCACCTTACATTGTTTTAATATATCTCAAACGGATCAGACAGCGTTTTGGGTAAAAGCTACCGGGCGGCTTGACTTTTTCCGATCTCTTCGACAATTATCGTCATATTTCAACCAATTTATACAAAACATTGATGTGTTATACATAAAAACCTTACCCATGAACCACTCTGTCATTTGGTGAAAACCGCATGTAAATCTGTTTAGTAGTTTTTGAGTTCATCCCGTTCAGACAGACAGAGGCGGCCGGGGGACTTTGTTTTATAATATTTAATGATGTAATTAATATACGGCTGTTAAAAATCATAGCGATCGCGGACCTTATTGATACGGCCCAGGGGCCGGATGCGGCCCTCGCCACCGAAGTTAAAATCGAGTACCGGTGGTCCGCTCGCACGGCGAAGAGAGAAGGTTTTACGGTGGGTCTATGGGGTCACGCGCCGCCTTTCCGTCACCCCGGACCGATTCAGCGGGGCGAGACGCACCCATAGCCCACCAATAAAAAAAAAAAAAAAAAAAAAAAAAAAAAAAAAAAAAAAAAAAGGGGCCGGATGCGGCCCGCGGGCTGTTTCTTTGACATATCGGGTTTAAATAGTTCTGAAACGAACTTTTTAATTTGAAGGTTAAAATTAAAATAGTTTTGAAAAAAAAACCTTTTTAACGGTTTTTGACGATGGGTTGAAATGTGTAGTTTTAATAAGAACTTTTGGTAATAACTACTAAGGAGTAGTTCTAAAAAGAATTAAATACGTGCTAAAGCAAAAAATATTTTTCAAAATTACTCAACGTTGGTTACGTTTGCTGCGTAGGGAGCCGACTGCGCGAATGAGCCGCGCGTCTACCTATTATACTGATCCCGACTAGAAAAAAAGTATGGTTCAACCAGATCATGTATCTCCTGTGACCCGATCAGGATAGAATGAGGCATGCCGGATCCGGCAAACCCGATCAGGACCAGGTCTGGTCCTGATCAGGATAGCCTGATGTGAAATAACATCAAGTATGGTAAGGCATACCGGATCAGGACCAGATCAGGACCAAATAAGGATAGCCTGATGTGAAATATCATTAAGTATGGTAAGGCATACCGGATCAGGACCAGATCAGGACCAAATAAGGATAGCCTGATGTGAAATATCATTAAGTATGGTAAGACATACCGTATCAGGACCAGATCAGGACCAAATAAGGATAGCCTGATGTGAAATATCATTAAGTATGGTAAGGCATACCGGATCAGGACCACATCAGGACCAAATAAGGATAGCCTGATGTGAAATATCATTAAGTATGGTAAGGCATACCGGATCAGGACCAGATCAGGACCAAATAAGGATAGCCTGATGTGAAATATCATTAAGTATGGTAAGGCATACCGGATCAGGACCAGGTCAGGACCAAATAAGGATAGCCTGATGTGTAATATCATCAAGTATGGTAAGGCATACCGGATCAGGACCCGATCAGGACCAAATAAGGATAGCCTGATGTGAAATATCATCAAGTATATAGTAAGGCTTGTAGTATATCAGAACCAGAAACAGTTTTCGTAACACAAAAAAAATATCAATCAAAATTCAAAAAAGTGACATGATTGTCATATTTATGCCACGGCGAAATTGTATTTGCATCAGAGGAGATTAATCTGAAATCTTTAATTAATCATATGTTATAATAATAATAATAATGTTTAATTAATAATATAAAAATAATTTATATTTAAAGTAAAAAACAAAAATAAATAATATGTATATATATATATATATATATATATATATATATATATATATATATATATATATATATATATATATATATATATATATATATATATATATACCTAACATTTGAAAACATAGATAGATAGAAATATTATATTGTAACAACCATTCTAACATTTAATGTTTTGGGTCATAATAAATAGATGGAGTTAGTAAAATGACGTCATTATCTGAATCGCGGTGTTAAGATTCCCCGAAGCGTAATGACATGGCCTAATATTAAATTAGTTGTTATCGAATCAGATTAAAACGGATCGATCAAGTTATGAATGAGAAATTCAGGCGACAGTTGCAGTCGTTAGCATCTGGTGGTTGCGCCATAATCGAAACGGCTCACTGGGACTCTCTATGATAAGAATGTAGCACTGCATTCGGTGCCTACGTCATATATTAATTTATATTTTTACCTATTAAACATGTTCTTTAAGATATTCATGTTTTTTAAAAGGACCGGTCTGGGCACACTCGTTTTGGATCAGGCAAGATATTATATAACGCAGATGATTGATTTGGTTCCGATCAGTAAAATTTCATCCGGACCCGATCAGGAGCACCTGATCTGGACCCGATCAGGAATGCCTGATCTGGACCCGATAAGGTTTTCCTGATCGGGTCCAGATATATCTTCTGCGTTACATACCTTACCTGGTCCAGATCGGGCATGCCCGGTCCGGTCCTGCTAAGGAAGACGAAAAAATTTCTAGTCGGGATAATGTAGCATTCAAATGGTGAAAGAATTTTTAAAATCGGTCTAGTACTTTTTGAGCCAATTCCTTACAAACATACTTACATACAAACCTTTCCTCCTTATAATATTAGTATAGATTGATAATGATTTAATACTGATGTTATGTCTTATATTATTGCCAGGCTACAGCGTATGCAGCGCCCCTTGGTACCCGGTGGAGGTAGGTGGGTAGGTGGCAACGATGGCAGGTGGGTGTGTCTGGTGGCGGCGCGTGGCGGCACGCTCCCGTACCCTACGCTACCTCGTCAAAGATACACAGAAGGCCCTCGATGACGTCTGCGATATACTACACTTTGGTAACTATTTGTTATTCTATTAACCCGGCGTCATTGTGGTACTAAACTATTACACGGATGTTGAGGTGGGTCAATATAACCCGTGTATATAAAGTATGACATCTTCATATTTTTTTTTAATATATTTGTAATTTTTATCATTATAATGCATATTTACACTCTGATCTTAGGAATAAAAGAAAAAAATATTAATCACAAAGTATTTATTCAAAGTATCTAAATATTTACTTAAATTCTAGAAAAAATAACAATATTGAGATCCTTTTGAGTTTTATCACGTTACTATTCTAAAATATAGTCTTTTCAATCACATATCGCACTTATATCTTTAGAAAAAAGTTTAACAAATCTAATTAGAATCCTCATTATTTACACAATCACTGCAGAAAGGTATAATATGCTCAGGGCAAATATGTTTGTCACAACGACATGAGTGTTTGGTTTTACGATCCCTTTGTACAGGGAATACTTGGCATCTTTTGCGGGCATTGGGTATTTTTGCAGGAGGCTCTTCAGGTGATGCACCAGAGAACTCTCTGATTCTCTTACGCATTTCTCGTGGCAGGCGATCCAAATTCTGACGATTTTTCAAATGATCACTGACGAGCTCAAGACCTAAGCATTTCAAAAAATTACGTCTTTTTTCTGTTTGCTTATTGTTGTGGATCCGGTGTAATATAAGAATAAAATAAAAAATATGAACATAAGAAATGAAAAACTTAAATAAACACCAAAAAACAAAATTCAATAATAAAAAATTATACAAAAATAAGGTACGAAATTGTTACGATAATTGTGAGGATGGGTCATATTTACCTTTTTGACAAATACACGCATTGAGCTCCCAGCGCGGTCACCGCTTGACTGATTTCTTTTCGAAAACGGTTAGAACACAACGTTGGCTTCAGCTACTGAGAAGAATGGCAAAGTCGCGCGCGCACGTAAAATAATATTAACATTCTTAAGCACACTGGGTCATTTTGACTCAACCACAATGACGCCGGGTTAATAGTCCATCATCATAATCATCTTTCTTTTTATTGCTCAGGGTGGCAAACGAGCAACCGGCACACCTGTAAGTGTCATTGCCGCCCATGGACCTTTGCAATACCAAGGAGCTTAGGCCGCTGTCTACCAATAAAATCCCCAAACCCACCCAGTTGGGCTCCCGGCTCTCTCGCTCACCGAACGAAGCGCTATATTTTCGCACATTGCCATTACTCAGACGTCTATCTTCTGCGAGAGTGTGGTATTACCCTGGACGGACCGGCCCGCGGCTGTAGATAGAAAACTGTCAACAGCGTGGTCCTACCACTAGACAAAAATCTTAGTTCATAAACATCCTCGGGCTTGGGCTTCCTCCAAAATAGGAGGGGTATTTGTCTACTATACAAACGGCATGATGAAATTTTATTCCGAAATTTCCTTCTCGTTCATAGATGTTATAATCATATTATATCCCTTACTTGTCTTTTATAACACCCACCGGTAAGCTAGTGGATGGGAATATATATATTCTCTATCACCAAATCCAAACACAACTCGCTGCGTTGCTATGCCTGTAGCATGCATTCGGTTTTCGCCTTGATTCTCCGACGTACAATATATAAGCTATACATTGTGATGTGTGTTAGCGGCTACGAATACTACCAACCCTTACTTTGCTCGTGGATGTCGTAAAAGACCACTAAAAACCTTATAACGATCTGGGTCAACTCCATCTGATGCCGTTTGGCCGTGGGTGATAAGAGATGACTAAGTGATATAAAACGCATATAACATTCCTCCTGCTTTTCGTTTCTAATTAAATTTGTTGCGGGTCCCAAGACAATTAAAAGCGTTTCCCGGGGCTTCCTGAGGGTCAAACCTTAGTTTCCTTTATGGAGACTGTTAGTATAAATCAATGAAGTACCTCTTACTCTGGCAACATTAATTAATAGTTTTCTTTATGGTTATAATGTTTTATACAGGGTGGAAGTGGACCGCTCCCGAAAACAAAGACAGGTGACCCTACTAGTCCTACTTGTAATGATAGGCTAGTAAACAAAATCGATCAGGATGAAAAAAAAATTTTTTTTCACAATTATTTTTAAGTTTTTTTCACATTCCATCGTATTAGGACAGTGCCATGTAACGATAACTCGATAAAACATGCGTAACTATACTCAGATGAGAAAAGACGCAATCTATTCAAAACTTACGATCATATGTTCAAGAGTTCAACGACCTCGCGTGGTGAAAAAAAAATTTTTTTTCATCCGAATCGATTTTGTTTCTAGCCAAAATAATGGTCTTTGAAAGAGACGAAGCCAGAACAGATGTAAGAGTAACAATAGGTAATAATATACTAGAGCAAGTGGATGAATTTGTATATCTTGGATGTGGATTTAGCCGAGATGGAAGGTACACCACTGATATAGAGCGAAGAGTGAATGCGGGAAATAGAGTGAACGGAGCGTTGGGGCAACTTCTCGGCAGCCACCACCTCAGCCAGAAGGCACGTGTAGCAATACATAACGCAGTGCTTGTCCCAACATTACTGTATGGAAGCGAGAGTTGGGTAGGCAGAAAAGAGTATGAAAGTAAAATTAATGCGGTCGAAATGCGATCTCTGCGGCAAATCTGTGGAGTTAGGCTGACCGACCGCATTCGTAACGACGACGTAAGAGAGCGAGTAGGTATGAAAGAGAGTATTGGTGTAAAGATGCGAAAGGGAATGCTCCGATGGTTCGGACATGTGGAAAGAATGTCGAACGAACGTCTGGTTAAGAAGATATACAATGCGAAAGTGGAAGGATGTAGGTACCGAGGGGGACCGAGACTAACCTACCTAGACCAGATCGGTTATGTACTGAAGGAAGGTGGAGTCAAGAGTCTCCGAAACCGGCGAGCGTGTATGAAGAGAATTATGAATGTTGAGGAAGCGAGTGAAGTATGCAGAGATAGAGTTGTCTGGCACTCTGTTCTCTCTGCCTACCCTGTAAGGGATATGGCGTGATGATATGTATGTATGGTATAGTAGGTTAATATCCATCTTATTTGGAGGAGGTTCGAGCTCAATAGTGGGATGCGTATGAGGTGAGATGAATAAAAATTGTACCATGTAGGAATCGAACATAAGACGATATGCCTTCTATACAGTAGGTAATTATAACAGATGACATAATAATGAAATCATCTAATATGTCTATAAACGTGTTATTATGATAATAAACTTGATAATTTCTATGCAAATCAGAATATACTAGTTTTATTGAACTAGTTTATCTGCATTTCGCGTGCTTGTGATAAACTTTTTTTATTGCTCATGGTGGCAAACGCAGCACACCTGATGGTAAGTGTTATTGCCGCCCATAGACCTTTTCAATACCAAGGGTAGGTATAGCTTAGGCCGCTGCCTACCAATAAAATCCCCAAACCCACCCAATTGGGATTCCGGCTCTCTCGCTGACCGAACGAAGCGCAATAGCACATTGCCATTACTCAGACGTCGTTCTTCTGCGAGTGTGGTACTACCCCGGACAAACCGGCCCGCGGTTGTAGACAGAAAACTGTCAACAGCGTGGTCCTACCACTAGTTAATAGCCAATAACTACTAAAAATATAATTCAACACAATCTCTCTTAACCCTGGGAGTCGTATTGTCATCTCAGCAAATGAACGCCTCACTGCTGGCATTAGTTCTTTCTAGATTGGAGGGGAAATTGACTATACCAAGCTGGTGAGACCTAATAATATAGGACTGTACTGGACTGGAGACAAGTCCTATTTGTATAGTAGACCAATTTTCGTCGCATTATTGGAAGACTGTCGTGCCCAGCGATGGGACGTATATCGGCTGAAGAAAAAAAAAAAACTTTAGTTCAATCTGATATAAGCCGATCCGGGCTGTCTATGGAGTTCAAGGATTCGGTACCACTGGCTGGTCCAAGGGCGATGGGGAAGAAATACGGAGGGTTATAGCGCCACGCGCTGACCTACCTTTCGTCGCCCAGGATGGAACGGACGGCATGTGTCCAGACCATAGTCTGCCAAAAAAGGCTTAATCATATCAGTTTTTTTATTAATATCAAACGCAGAACCCCAGACAGGTCTCTAGTTCTTTAATTGAGTATTATAGTAGAAGTATTGGACAGGTTTTTTCAACTCAGCTCACATACGTTCTAATCTAGACTCGAATCTTCACTATAATAGGAGGGACATTGATCTACCACATTATGCTGACCAGGCCGGTTAGAATAGGGTTTTATTTCAAGTTTGCCTTCTCTTGCATAGATGTTATATACTTATTTCATCTCTTAATCGTCTTTTATGATGCTCACGGGTAAGATAGAGGGTGGTGAATTGTATATTTACTACGCCACCATACGGAAGATGGATGAACAGGTTTTCAGCTTACCTCAAATACTCATCCAAAAATTTCTACCAAGTATCAGTTTATTTTACAAGACTTATTTGAAGGTTATTATTTCCAAGGCAAAAATCTAAGATTTACTCTCGCTTTTCAGAGCCTGAAGTGTCGTTATCAGTTCAAGAGATAGGCAATCACGCAGCTCGTTCCACTGCACTGGTGATCTTGGGGACTTCTGGTGCAGTGCGCGCTCGTCTATTGCACTGTCTGCTTGGCCGTCAGCTCCTCCCGGATCCACCTCCTCGAGGATGCAGATGGGTTAGTAAATTAGTAATTAGCTGGTTGGTGCTAAGCTTTAGCTGCTATTTTAGAATTCAGAAGAGGAAGGGAGATCCACCACTCTCCCACAACTATACAGCCCAAAAAAGTAAGGACTGGCTAGGCGAAGATTATCGAAGATATCAAAGCAAAATTAATTTCTGTATTTTAGACCTTTAGATAAGAATGTATGATTTTCAGAATAATCCTTTTTATTAAGTCTCTGCGTCAAAGAAGTAGGGCACCCTAGTACTTATATGTTCTATTTTTTAATTCAATAAGGAATCAAGAAATGCTCACCATTAAAGTTAATCCCCTATTTTACTCCCTTATAGGATAAAGATTGACAAATATTGAAACGCATGTTTATTTATTTTTATTTATAAGTATTTGTACTTAATGGCTTATCTATGGCCTTCAAGACCATAGATAAAGTTTTTATTTCATCTCATACAAACTTTTGCCACTGGTTTCGACATCTTAAGGGTTGAATTTAGTAAAATAGACGCCCATGGATGGTTAATAAGTCAGTTAATTAGCTTAACAAGTAGAATAAATAAATTAGTACTCCTTTTCTTTAGTTATTAGTACTCCTTTTCCTAGGTACCGGGGGAGACCAAGACTCACCTACCTAGACCAGATTGGTCACGTGCTGAAAGAAGGTGGAGTCAAGAGTCTCCGAAACCGGCGAGCGTATATGAAGAGAATTATGAATGTTGAGGAAGCGAGTGAAGTATGCAAGGATAGAGTTCTCTGGCATTATGTTGTTCTGCTGTTCTCTCTGCCTACCCTGCAAGGGATATAGCATGATGATATGTATGTATGTAGTTGTATATGTATATTGTACGCATCCATCACTTTCATAGTCTAACGTAATTTGTCTTAACATGACAATGTATTGATTTTTCAGGTCCGTATACAACATGGCAGCAGTACGCAAGTGCATCTCACTCTTGGCAACTCGGAGTTCGAGTTGGTGGAAGAGTTGGAATGCAACAAGGGACCTTGGGAGACGCTGCCTGTTGAGGTGAGAACTTGGAGATTTTAACACTGGTAATTGCAATTACCTTAAATCGTTCAGGTTTGGGTTCTTATAAAATGTCTAAGGAAATTGGTCTTTGATCTGGTGCAAATACAAGTGGTATTTACATTTTTGTGGTATCTTAACATCCATCTAATAGTATTATCGTTGTTTGGACTGAATATCGTTACCCAGTCTTTGTCTTCACCACATTACCATCATCTATCATGATACAAACAATTACCAATGACTATAGTCCTTAAAATATAGCTTGATCTCTGTGACAGATAGCTACAAAACCGACGAAGTAATTTTGAATACGCGTCATGTTTACAATTTTATTTTATATCGTCTATATTTTCGTTCTTTATGTGCTAGTTATATCTCAACTGAATTATGAATATAAAAATATGAATATTTACACCAAAACTTGTACCTCATATGCTTTAAAATACTTAGTAATCATTTTATAAAAATATGATGCTTACGCAAGTACAAGGTCATACTGGACTGAGAATAAGATAAAGATGGGACAATCGATAGAAAAAATCGATAACATCTTTATTAATTATTTACGAAGCAAGTAAAACCAATACATTACCTATATAAACCACATGGTTACTCTATAAAATCAATAAATTGTGTTAATTTAGTATTCAGACATCAGTTATAACATTAATAAGACCATTTCTTTTATATTAAAGAGATAATTTCTTTCATAACATTAACATGATTATTCATGAAATAATCTGTGACTAAGCACTCGTCATCAACCTACAGGAATGCTCCAGCGATGATGATAATAGTTTCGATGAACTTGAATGTACTCCTTTCGAATAATAAAAAGAATTAATTAACAGCTTTAGTTTAAATTAAATAAAATTCATTGATTTAAATTCAATAATATTTTAATAGATTGTTTTACAATTATATTCGATTCACCCATCCAGTTGATTGAAATTTAATAAGATTCTCATATATTGTTTTTCAATTGCAATAGCAAAAATACGGTCTTACGTCGTAAGCGTGCAACACTAGTGACAACTGTCACAGAGATCAAGCTATATTTTATGGATTATAGTTTTCCTAAATGTCAAATTTCGGCCTCTTAATTATGCTCAGAGTCACTCAGGGCGATGTGTTTCGAAAAACCAAAATTAGCAAAATAGGTGTAACCACGGCGAATTAATACGCTGAAATGGCAATGGACACACCATATAGCTCAACGAACTGATAACCGCTGGGCAAGAGAAGTGCTGGAGTGGCGACACGTATCGTACTACCTAGATTAGGACGCCCCCACATCAGGTAGATGGACGATGTGGTGAAGGTTGCTGGGCGTCGTTGGATGAGGGAAACTTACGTCCAGCAGTGGATGACAAAAGTTTGAATGATAATAATAATAAAATATTAGTTTTATTTATAGAAAAAGTTAATTTATAAATAATTCTCTACGTTTATTGCGATGTATATGGAGGGAGGAAAAACAATAAGAAAATATATTGAGAAACTTACCGCTATTTTATGGACTATTTCCCCAATAGTAATTACATACTTCAATTATCAATAATATTGAGAAACTTGTTTACAAGCTAAAAATGAATGTCACACATGGGACTCGAACCCATACCTATTGGAAATCCGTTCCAATCGTGCTCCCACTTACACCAGCGTGAGCTGTCGTATTACGTTCAATTTTCGGCTCGTATTATATTATTGCTTTTAAAGGAGACGTGTGCCATCTACCCAGCAATGTTTACACATTATGCAGAGTATGCTGGTGTAAGTGTTAGCACGAATAGAACGGATTTCCAATAGGTGTAGGCTCGAGTCCCATGTGTGACATTCATTTTGCGCTCGAAATCAAGTTTTTATAAATAACCAATCATGTCAAATGCCAAATTTCAATAATTTGAATGTTGAAAAATTTTCAAGTTATGATATTATTTTCAGGATCTTCAAAGACAGAATAAAACCGATCTCACTACGATTTTGGAAGTGGAAATCAACAACCAGTTTCTAAAAGATGGCCTTCGAATCATTCTACCACCGGATCTGGACACGGATCCTGGCACCTCAAGTCATTTAACATTAAAAAAACTACACGCAGAACTTTATAGTAAAAGGGAAAGTATTTTAAGGAATTTCAATCCGATATATATTTATGCCATCGATAAGATAGGGAAGAATATATTCTCCGATAATATATCGGCTGATATTGTGACATCGAGAAGTGAAGAAGATTTTTGGAATACGTTTAATTTATATTCAATGGCTAGAGCTGGTAAAGAAGGCGGTGATACGGAGAGTACAGAAAGTAATGATGCTGATAAAAGAGATGTTAGATTAAAACGCAATGGAGAAAGTAGAGAGCCCGCTGTATTCTCTGGAGAGGTAAGAGTTAAGTTTTATAGTTTTAATATGTATTCTAAACGGCTGGACTGATTTTTAAGAATTTATTGTGTGTTCAAGACTTGTAATTAATAATTGGAGCGAATAGGTGACGCTACGATCAATTTCAAGAAATTCTATTTTTCTTTAGATTTATACAGAAAATTGTTAGCTAGTGTATGTTTAATATGGCGGGGTAATGGGAACCCCTTCTATTCCTGTGAGAGTTTTAAAAACTGCTAAGACTAAAGAACTAAGGTAAGAAAGTCGATAGTAGCGCTTTCCTTACACCTAACTCCAAATTGCTATCACCAGTACGACTGCTTTATCTAACTGATTGATAAATGGCATCTAATAAAACTGTCTAACGCAGTATTCGAAGCCAATACTTCATCATCAACAATCGCAGGCCTACGCAATGAAACAACAATTCAGTTTTGTAACAGTGGATTTAATTTTTCCTTTCAGAACTGTTTAGACCTTCATCAATTAAAAGAAATCAATCCAAATTGCCAAGTTATGTTTATATTGTTCTCTGACAGCGAAGATATGAACAAGCACGATGTGGTCAAACCTCAAGAGGAGAAGAAAGAGCGTCGAATCAATATGGATACTTTTAAATGGATATTTGGGTACGAATTTATATCTACCTAGACCGGATCGGTCATGTACTGAAGGAAGGTGGAGTCAAGAGTCTCCGAAACCGGCGAGCGTGTATGAAGAGAATTATGAATGTTGAGGAAGCGAGTGAAGTATGCAGAGATAGAGTTCTCTGGCACTCTGTTCTCTCTGCCTACCCTGCAAGGGATATGGCGTGATATGTATGTATGTATGTATGTGTAATTTATATCTAATTTCAAATTGTTTAATTTATTAAAATGTTGTGTAATGTGGGTGTTTGCGTGCGTGCGTACGAGCATGCGTGTGTGCGTACGTGCATGCGTGCATGCATGAGTACGTACGTACGTGTACTCCTTCACAGCACAGATAAATCTGAATCGCACAGTAAACAAATTCTTATCTCGCCGAAGAATGAAACATGCTATGTTTTTATGGAATACTTAAATATCAAATTTAGGGTAATTTCATTTTAAAGGGATATATTATTCCACTTTATAAGTCATTGTGAATTTGGTTTAGTGACTAGCCACCTACCACAACCAACGCTAGCCAATTGGTTTCGTTAGTTTGTGGTTTTATTTCTAGATTTCTCTGTTGTTGCGATGCTCACAGGGAGACTCAATGATGGAGTTACAACTGTATGTGTTACTTATACTGTACATGATAACAAAACAAGGACACGCTTTGCCTAGTCCGTCTGGGGCGTCGGAAGGGCGGCGTACCACCCCATAACCTACCGTATACTCCTCCCATCACTCTTTGACTAATCAGCGGTACCGATCACTCGAATTCAATGAGACCTAACACAAAATAATTAATACTATGTTAATTTTTAGACATGGACAAGAATCTCAACAGAAAAATCCAGAAGATGTTAAAATATTATATCAAGAACAGACTGCCTTCATGAACGAGCTGATGGATCAATGGGAACTGATGAGTGAGTACTTTAATATTACTAGCTTGTCTAGAGAATACAGCCTTTGTTTTAGACAATACCTTGAACTAAAGCAATTGTACTTGTATTGTGGGAGACTTTGAAAAAAATACAATTAACTCGTACAAATTTCACTCAGACTCAGAATCGCGAGAGAGCCGGAAGCCCAATTGGGTGGGTTTGGGGTTTGTAATGGTAGGCAGCGGCTTAGCTATATCGTTGGTATTGCAAAGGTCCATGAGCGGCAGTGACACTTACAATCAGGTGTGAGGCTTGCTCGTTTGCCACCATAAGTAATAAAAAAAAGGAACCCACGATGTTTGACACGGTATACTGGAATCTTAGCTACTACGCATCCAACCATCGCCGGCTCCTGCACATATTGTACAGTCGTTGAACCACTATGCTCTGGTCATGGCAGTTGTTAAAATTTATATTTATTTTTTTATTTCAATGTGAAAATTATGCTTTGAAATAATAATAAAAAAAAAATATATCAAAATCGTTTCACATATAAAAAAGTTCTGGAACACCCAAAACAGAGTACAAACGAATTGTAATTCTCCTCCTTTATTAAAATCAGTTAAAAATATATTTGTACTTTTCAGCCAGCCCTCATCAGAAGCATTACGTTAAAACCCAATGGTTGATTCTCAACGATACCGAACTGAGTACAGCAGACCAAAAAACACCAACATACTCGAGCAATGCTATACAGAATACGAAAGAAACGAACGGCAAAAATGACGAGAAGACCATAAGAAGTAGAACTGGTCTATTGAGCGCTTTGGTCAAATTCTCAACTGACTGCCTTCAAAGTTATTTGTTAGAGTACTGTACGAGATTGAGTGAGGTGTTTTTTTTTTTTTTTATATCTATACGATAATTTTAACTTTGTGATTAAGGGTTAAGAATACCATCATCCATGGTATTCACCATCATCATCACCATTCTTCATCATCATCATCACCACCATTATTCTTCATCATCATCATTCATTATAATCACCATCACCACTCTTCGTCACCATTATTCATCATCACCATCCTGCTCTTATCCCAATTGCTTATGGTGGATGCAATATGTACCCTTCTTCCATCATAAATATTGCAAAAGTCTTGGCAATAGGTTTACGACCGTCCGCTTGCCTGGCGTCAACCCTCCTCGGGAATGTAATTGATGATAGCTTCATATGGAATTCTTCTTTTACGACAGCCACGAGCTGTGTGTATTCCTAAACACCACTACTCAGCAAAATTGGTCGAACATGATAAAAATACATTATCTTTTTTTAATCATAATATTTTTAAGCAAGTTATTTACTTTGGGTAAATTTGCCCATAATTAAATTATTGAAATTTATTTATTGAGATGAAGCCAGAACAGATGTAAGAGTAATAATAGGTAATGATGTACTAGAGCAAGTGGATGAATTTGTATATCTTAGATGTGGATTTAGCCGAGATGGAAAGTACACCATTGATATAGAGCGAAGAGTGAATGCGGGAAATAGAGTGAACGGAGCGTTGGGGCAACTTCTCGGTAGCCACCACCTCAGCCAGAAGGCACGTGTAGCAATACATAACGCTGTGCTTGTCCCAACATACGTATGGACGCGAGAGTTGGGTATGCAGAAAAGAGTATGAAAGTAAAATTAATGCGGTCGAAATGCGATCTCTGCGAAAAATCTGTGGAGTTAGGCTGACCGACCGCATTCGTAACGACGACGTAAGAGAGCGAGTAGGTATGAAAGAGAGTATTGGTGTAAAGATGCGAAAGGGAATGCTCCGATGGTTCGGACATGTGGAAAGAATGCCGAACGAACGTCTGGTTAAGAAGATATACAATGCGAAAGTGGAAGGATGTAGGTACCGAGGGAGACCGAGACTAACCTACCTAGACCAGATCGGGTATGTACTGAAGGAAGGTGGAGTCAAGAGTCACCGAAACCGGCGAGCGTGTATGAAGAGAATTATGAATGTTGAGGAAGCGAGTGAAGTATGCAGAGATAGAGTTCTCTGGCACTCTGTTCTCTCTGCCTACCCTGCAAGGGATATGGCGTGATGATATCTATGTATGTATGTAAATTTAGCGTTTAACATGCTTGAATATTTATAAAAACTTTATTACAAGCGAAAAATGATTGTCACATACCTATGGGATTCGAACCCACACCTATTGGAAATCCGTTACAATCGTGCTACCACTTACACCAATGTGAACTGTTATAAGTCATTCAATCTTCGCTTCGTATTATATTTTTTTCTTTAAACAAGATGTGTGCCATCTACCCGACATTGTTTACAATGTGTAATAATTAATTCTCACAAAAACTTCATTCTGACTTCAGATCCATGTGAAATTGCTTCAGCGATTCATCTTGGCCTCATTCGATATGGCTAGAGAGCTGCAAGTGGTTCCTAAGAAGATACAGTACGTGGCCAAGCAAGAACAGCAATTATACGAGGTAATAATTTCATACTTTTAGTTAAATATTAATTAAGAATTTTCAGAATTTTTGTTTTAAGCATACCCTCCACTAAGGAAATAATCCTTGTATTGCGGTATTGCGGGGTACTTTATAAACATACAATGAACACTATGAACAGACACAAATTACACCCAGACTTGGAACATTAATTTGTGGGTCACACAAAGTATTGTCCTGCTGTTAATCGAACCCACGGAACTGGCACTGCAGGTATGTATCTTAACCGCTATGTCATCTGTGCAATTTGTGGGTCACACAAAGTATTGTCCTGCTGTTAATCGAAACCACGGAACTGGCACTGCAGGTATGTATCTTAACCGCTATGTCATCTGTGCAATTTGTGGGTCACACAAAGTATTGTCCTGCTGTTAATGGAACCCACGTAACTGGCACTGCAGGTATGTATCTTAACCGCTATGTCATCTGTGCAATTTGTGGGTCACACAAAGTATTGTCCTGCTGTTAATGGAACCCACGGAACTGGCACTGCAGGTATGTATTTTAACCGCTATGTCATCTGTGCAATTTGTGGGTCACACAAAGTATTGTCCTGCTGTTAATCGAACCCACGGAACTGGCACTGCAGGTATGTATTTTAACCGCTATGTCATCTGTGCAATTTAACTGAAATTCATATATTTTTTTACATAGAATCATTCCCTTTTTGTACTGTCAAGGAATTTGTATCAAAAATGTGAGATATCGAGTCATCACAAATATACAATTAATTACTACAAATATGATACTCAAAATCAGGAAAAAATATTTGGGAATACTACACAGAATTGTCCGGCATGGGGAGCGAACGTACGACATCTAGCATAAGAGGTCGATACTTTATCGACTGGATACGATACGACATCTAGCATAAGAGGTCGATAATTTTTCGACTGGATACTATAAGACATCTAGCATAAGAGGTCGATACTTTATCGACTGGATTCAATACGACATCTAGCATAACGCTATGTCCTAATTGGCTGTCGCAATACGACACGACTTTTGTTGTCCAACCGATCAACTAATGCAACAAAATTTAAACACATGCTTTTGAATGGAGCTGTCCTAACTGACAACTCGCATGGACGTGCGACATCGCATTTGGTGGTCGTTGAGTTTTAAATTCAAACCTGTTCTATTTTGTCGTGTCGGTCGTCCGGGCAACACGTGTTTTTGGTTGATAAGTAAAATGAATACTATGACATATACACTACCGTCCAAAAGTTTGGAAGCAGCAAGGTAAAATCGAATAAAACCAAACTAAGTCATTTAAATTTAAATGTATTGATAAAAAATAAAGAACAAACAGAAACTAACTTAAACAAAATAAAAAAAATAATATACAATGGTAAATTAGATTAAATTTTAGCTTCATCAAAGTGTCCACCTTTCTCCTTTATAATCTTCTCACATATTCTGGGCATTCTATTAATCAATTTTTTAAAATAATCTTTATCTAATTTGTTCCATTCGTTCTCTAATAGCTGCCACAAATGTTCTGAGCTCGTAGGACAACGACTTTTCACCCTCCTGTCAAGTTCATCCCAAACAAGTTCAATGGGAGAAAGATCAGGGGATTGAGATGGCCATTGCATGATGTTTAAAATGTTTTCAGCTTTTTTCTTGTTTAAAAAGTTCTGGCACAATTTAGACGAATGCTTAGGATCATTATCCTGTTGAAAAATGAATCCAGAACCAATGAGACTTAGTCCACTGGGTATGGCAGAATCTTGGAGAATTTTTAAATAGCCTTCCTTGTTTAATTTTCCGGTTATCCTCACAAGATTGCCGGGTTTACTGTTGCCAAAACACCCCCAAACCATGACATTACCACCACCATGTTTGATGGTAGGCACTGTACATGCCTCTGAAGCCCTCTCTTCTTTTGACCGGCGTACAAAGACACGTCTATTGGATCCGAAAATCTGAAATTTTGATTCGTCACTCCAAAGGACATTTTCCCATTGTTCTATAGTCCAGTTTTTATGCGCTTTTGCCCATTCTAGTCTATTTTTCTTATGTCGATTTGTTAGTTTGGGTTTTTTAGCAGCAACACATCCTCTTAATCCCGCAGACAGTAAGCGTCTTTTAACAGTAGTTGTTGAAATGGGTGTTTCTCGCGTATCATTCAGAGCTGCAGTGATCTGTGGTGCAGTTAAGCGTCGATTCCGTTTAGAAAGAACTCTAATGAAGTTGTCCTCTTGATTTGTTGTGGATTTGGGCCTACCAGATCTCTTTCTATCTTCATTTTTCCCCGTTTCTTGTTTTCTAGCAAGGGTATAGTGGACACCTTTACAAGAAATTCCGAGCCTTTCTGCGATTTGACGTTCACTGTATCCTTCCTCGCGTAGAGTGCAAATAGCGCTTCGCTGTTCAAGCGTGATTTGCTTGCGTTTTGCCATTTTCAGAAGAAAAAATACGGCAAAGTAGTAGCCGATATCTTTCGAATACAGACAATGTTAATATCACAACTTTCACGTGCCAATGCTCAAGTGCGACTGAATAAGGTCTAAAAAAGTTAAAACCAGCAAACATTATCAATAAAACTACACCATTGCATAGGATAAAGTAGCCGACGGATTAAGTCATAAAACACGTGTTTCGTCAATATTAAGGAATTCCATAAAACTTGATGAATGTAGGATAATAATCCTTTTGTGTTTGTGTAGACAGTCGTAAAAGGTTGTAAAACTTAAGATTATTGCTAATTTTTACCGCTATTAGTCGGCATTTATTTGTTTTGTTTGAAAACAGGTGTGCTTCCAAACTTTTGGACGGTAGTGTATATATCTTTGACAACGACATTTCGACGACTGACGACAATGCTGTTTGGACACATCATTATTGTCGTACGACCAACTTGTTGCACGGCAATGCGAACAACCGATTTTGTCGTAGAACGACTTATCAATTAGGACGTAGCCTAAGAAGAGGTCGATACTTTATCGACTGGATTCAATACGACATCTAGGATAAGAGGTCGATACTTTATCGACTGGATACGATACGACATCTAGCATAAGAGGTCGATACTTTATCTAGTCTGCTATCTATGTAGTCGGTAATTAGGTACATACATACATACATAGCCTCACGCCTGTTTCCCAGAAGGGTAGGCAGAGACTACAGATTGCCACAAACCACGGTCCTGACATACCTCCATCGCTTCATTCACGCTCATCACAGTCTTCATGCATGCTCTACGATTACGCGTACTCTTAATCTGACCTTTCACTAACACATCTTCAATTTGATCCAGGAAAGTACGACGTGGTCTTCCCCTTGTAGTCGTCCCAATCACACTCGCTTTGTATACTTGTTTAGTCAACCTTTCTTCACTCATTCTTTCCACGTGTCCAAACCACCTCAGCATATCCTTTTTTATCTTTGTCACTACTTCTTCATTCACACCACAGCGCTCTCTTATAACACTATTCCTAATTTTATCTTTCATACTTACACCACACATACTACGAAGAGCTCTCATCTCTACAGCATTTATTCTACTTTCATGTCTTCCCTGCCAAATCCAACTTTCACTGCCATACATGAGAGTGGGCACTAATACTCCCTTATGTACAGCTAGGCGTGCCTTTTTAGATACATTCCTACTCTTCATAAAAGCAATTGGGTGAATAGGTTAAAATATGATGATCATTTTATTTAAAAAGTATATCTCTTTGCATCAGACCATCAATGAGAAATTCTCCGAGGGTGACAAGAAGCAAGAGCTCCTGAAGATAATGCAAGAAGTTCTGCAAGAGATGAAATCTGAAGTCAACAACATGGATTGGAGCGTAGACGGTGAGTTATTTTTTCTTTTTAACATCTGAATACTAAGATATTTAGTCCATCATCATCATCATTTCAGCCCATCGCCGTCCACTGCTGGACGTAGGCCTCCCTCATGGTATGCCACAGAATGCGGTTCTGTGCCGTCTGCATCCATCGACGCCCAGCAATTTTCACTAGATCGTCTGTCCACCTAGTGGGGGGGCGTCCTACACTGCGTCGTCCGGTACGTGGTCGCCACTCTAGAACCTTTTTTCCCCAGCGGTTGTCGGTTCTTCGAGCGGTGTGGCCAGCCCATTGCCACTTCAGCGTGCTAAATTTTCGTGCTATGTCGGTTACACCCGTTCTTCTGCGGATTTCCGTATTACGGATTCAATCACGCAGAGAAATCCCGAGCATAGCTCGCTCCATAGCACGCTGAGCGACTTTGAGCTTGGTTATGAGGCCTATTTTTAGTCCAATGATATGTGTTTTCCCAAGTCTAGTCTTTAAACATCCGAACTAATCCTGGATTGTATAAGAAAATTTTGGATGGTTCCTATGAGTTTTGTTATTATCTTCATTGGCAAATGAGTAGATGTGATAGCTACGAATACTACCAACCTTTACTTTGCTCGTGGATGTCGTAAAAGACGACTAAGTGCTTCATATCGACCTGGGCCAACTCCAACCGATGCCGTTTGGTCAACGATTACATTCCCAAGGAGGGTTGAAGTCAGACAGGCGGCCGGTCATAAAACTATTGCCAAATGTAATCTGTAACTGTAATCTAAAACTGTAATCTTAAAAATCTGTCTTTATTTTTCATGTAAATCCACTGTAAAAAAATGGTTACTTTCGCTCTCATATGACTTCACTGAAATGATCGTCAATGCTAGCAAGTAATGACATAGACGCAGACGCAAATTCACACATACGCTCACTCACGGGCACGCATACACACACACACACACGCACACGCACACACGTGCACGCACACGCGCACGCACACACGCACACACACGCACACGCACGCACACACACACACACACACACACCCTTACTGATATCCCTTTTCTTTTTTTAGTTACTTTTTTATATTATTCTATTATCTTTCACATTTGTAATCTTAGCGTCCTGGCTCCTGAGATACAGGCACCAGCCTAGTTCAGGAACTATTGTAATCCATATTATGTGTTATTGATTAAATAAACGATTGATTGATATTATTCATTGATCGGAATATTAAAAAAAAAATACAATATATACAATATCTATAACTACATATTGCGTCGACTATAAATAAATAGGATAAGAGTAGGAGTCTGATGATGATTATAAATCTATGCAAGAGAAGAAAAACTTGAAATATAACTTTAGACCAATTCAGGTAACCAATGTAGACAATAGTTAGTAGTAGTAGTAATTAATATAATTTGGAAAATCCAAAAGTGCACGCCTCATAATTTTTATATTATTTATCATTTACTATTAGTCAATGCCAGAAATAAATGAAATTGCAGAAAAAGCCTTTTTTCTAAAAACAAGCTTTTATTATTTGCTAATTAAATAAAATAAAAAGTTAAAAATAAATTAACTCTAATAAGACATATAACACTTTATAAGTTCACTGTAACCTTTAACGATAATTAAGCTTCTTCGTCTACTACAAAATAATTCCATATCGTACATAATTATATACTTTTAACACTAAAACTTTACACCATAATTATTAAATCTTCTCGTTTCTGTCACAGTCCCAATTTTATAAATAAAAGCGTGTTACATTTTGATGGTATGATTAAGAACATTTAGCACCTTCTTTTTCCTATGGCCAGCTTCCAGGTCCAACATCAGACCCTGGTTACCATATAGTATCAAAGTACTCGTCAAGATGAATCAAACGAGTCCAAACTCGATGGAGTTGCGTCGTTTAATTACGGAGTTCCTATGGCCCGCTTCCAGGTCGATCGTCAGACCCTAGTTACCATATAGTATCAAAGTAACCGACAAAACAAATCAAACGAGCCTAAACTCGATAAGGTTGCGTCGTTTAATTACGGAGTTCCTATGGCTAGCTTTCAGGTCCATGATCAGACCCTGGTTTCCATATAGTATTAAAGTACTCGCCAAGACGAATCAAATAAGCCCAGTTTCGATGGAGTTGCGTCGTTTAATTACGGAGTTCCTATGGCCAGCTTCTAGGTCCATCGTCAGACCCTAGTTACCATATAATCTCAAAGTACTTGACAAGACAAATCAAACGAGTCTAAACTTGATGAGGTTGCGTCGTTTAATTACGGAGTTCCTATGGATAGATTCCAGGTCCATGGTCAGACCCTGGTTTCCATATAGTATCAAAGTACTCGCCAAGACGAATCAAATAAGCCCAATTTCGATGGAGTTGCGTCGTTTAATCACGGAGTTCCTATGGCCAGCTTCCAGGTCCATTGTCAGACCCTGGTTAGTATATAGTATCAAAGTACTCGTCAAGATGAATCAAACGAGCCCAGACTCGATGGGGTTGCGTCGTTTAATTACGGAGTTTCTTTGGCCCGCTTCCAGGTCCATCGTCAGACCCTGGTTACCATATAGTATTAAAGTAATCGTCAAGACAAATCAAATGAGCCCAAACTCGAAAGGGTTGCGTCGTTTAATTACGGAGTTCCTATGGCCAGCTTCCAGGTCCATCATCAGATCAGCTCTATGTCACAATAAAATTGCATTGTCATCCGATTTATATATGCATGCTAAATTTCAGCTCAATCGGAAACCAGGAAGAGGATAAAATTTAACTTGCAAGATTTGATTATAGACAATGGGACAGGTGAAACTAAATATATGCTTGTAATGAAAGAAAAGAAATACTTTTGAAATTTCGTGCCATTCTCGACGTAGATCTAAACATAGCTGTATAGGCTGAATGGGATTTATTTCCTTTGCCTGTCCGAATGGACGAACAAAAAAATGTAAACGAACCCAATTTTCATAAGGTATACATACACTAAAGACTAAGCAGTTTAGTTTTTTATTAATTGCAATTAAACGACAAAGAATTACCAAGCCATTTTCGAAAGGAAACAGCGCGTTGCGATTATGAAGCTTTTAATAAAAGAAAAACTTCGATACATTCATTTTTACGGTCGTGATCCTGCCAGATACAAAATATTTTCTCCGACGTCTTCAAATATTTTTTTTAATCAACTATTTTCTTACTTTAAACAAAATAATTGCTTAAATTACTGAAATTTAGCATTTAATATGCTTAATTATTTATAAAATCCGATTACGAAATGAAAAATGATGTCGCAAGCGGGATTCGAACCCGCGCCTATTGGGATTCCAGCCCAATCGTGCTGCCACTACACCACCGCGACTAATTGTAGGACATGCAAATTTCACTTCGTATTATATTTACGTCTTAAGGTGACGGTATGCTACGGCTATGCGGACGGTATGGTGTAGTGGCAGCACGATTGGGCCGGAATCCCAATAGGCGCGGGTTCGAATCCCGCTTGCGACATCATTTTTCATTTCGTAATCGGATTTTATAAATAATTAAGCATATTAAATGCTAAATTTCAGTAATTTAAATAACAAGGTTGTGTCATCGTTTAATACAATTCTAACTGTAAAGTTTGAAGTATTAAGCCTATAACAATATGTAAACATTGTCGGGTAGATAGCATACCGTCACCTTAAGACGTAAATATAATACGAAGTGAAATTTGCATGTCCTACAATTAGTCGCGGTGGTGTAGTGGCAGCACGATTGCGCCGGAATCCCAATAGGCGCGGGTTCGAATCCCGCTTGCGACATCATTTTTTATTTCGTAATCGGATTTTATAAAAAATAATTGCTTTTTAAAAATATCAAATACGTTTAAACGAATGTTTTTTCTTGACATATGTATTATAATAAACTCATTTGCAAAAAAAACGGGCGGTTTTGATTTTCATTCATATTTAAAAAGATACAATACCAAAAAGGTTTCAATCGTTTGTACACGTTACTGGCCGGTTTTAAAAATGCTGTGGTATTTAAAAAAGTACGTTCTAAATTCAATTTTTCATTTGATGTTCATTTTTACAGAAAACCCCTTTTTATCCTACATTTTTGGCGCGAAGTTCCAGAAGTTAACATCGACTTTCATAACTTTTATTCAATTTTTATCGATTAATTTCATATCCTTGACTGTCAAAGCTTTATTTAATGCTGTTTGGCTGTATCAAAAATGGTAGATAAAGTGGTAAAAGCTACCAAAATTATCGCGCTGCTTGAAGAGGGTTGCAGCCAATGTTTCGTGGCTAGGAGGCTAAATGTTAGTCGCTCGACAGTCCAAAGGACCTGGCAGCGATATCAGTAGACTGGTTCCGTCGAGAGAAGGCCTGGTTCTGGAAGAAAACCATGTACCCAACCACGGGATGATCGTTTTCTTGTGAGTCGCGCATTGAGAAATCGCAAATCTTCGTATGTGGATCTTAAGAACAACCTCCAAGAAGTAAGAAATGTGCATATTAGTCTATGGACGGTCAGGAGGAGGCTTCTCGCTGCCAATATACGCAGTCACCGCCCGGCCCGCGGCCCCAAATTACTCCGTGAGCACAGAGTTCACAGGCTTAGGTTCGCTAGAAATTGTGAATCATGGACTCAAGACGATTGGAATAGGGTTTTGTTCTCTGATGAAGCCAGGATATCTCTGTTCGGTGAAGATCGACGTCGGCGAGTGCTAAGAAGACAAGGAGAACGCTTTGCAGAGGCATGTTTCGAAGAAATCACACCTTATGGTGGGGGCTCTGTTATGTTTTGGGCAGGAGTAAATTCAATGGATCGTACAGAGTTAGTCTTCATTGAAAACGGCTCACTGACTGGGCATCGATACATAACGGAAGTTCTAATTTCTCATGCACAACCCGCATTGGCCGCTCTAGGTGAAGACTCGATTTTTATGGACGACAATGCTCGCGCCCACCGATCCCGCGATGTTAATGCGTATGTGCAAGAGGCGGCATTCGTCGTTTGGATTGGCCAGCTCGAAGTCCCGACCTCAATCCCATAGAGCATGTCTGGGACGTTCTGAAACGGCGTGTGAGATCAGTACACCCGGCTCCGCAGACCATCAGAGAGCTGAAGAATGTGATTACTGCGTAGTGGGAACGTATTCCGCAAGCAAGTATCCGGGATATACTCGCTAGCATGCCCAGACGAATTCAAGCTGTGATTTTAGCTAGAGGGGGTCACACTCGATACTAAACATTTATCTGCTTTTACTTTATTAAAGAAAAACAAACAAAAAAACTTTTTTATTTTTACTTCATGAGCATATGCACTACTAGCGAATATACACTACTAGCGAGGTTTAGCATTATTTCTCATAAATTGTATCTAAATTTTATGAAATACTGATGAAAACGATTATTTTCTTATTAATTTACCAAATTGTGTGGATAAAACTACCTATAATTATCAAACAAAGAAATATTTTGAGGCGTGCAATAGTAAGAAATTTTTTCCTATTTAGGAGGAGACTCGAGTCCAGTAGGGGGATGGCTATCATCATCTCGGCTCATATATGTCCCCCTATTGGGCTCGAGCCTCCTCCATAATGGGAGGGAAATTAACCTTCTATACCACGCTGGTCAGACGTGTTGGTATAGGGTTTTGTTTCGAGTTTTCTGTCTCTCGCATAGATACGTTTTATATCCCTTAGTCGTCTCGTACCATCACCCACGGGTAAGATAGGAGGTGGTAAATTGTATTCTTACTCTGTCACCACACGGAAGGTAAATGGCTATAATAATAATAATATATAAGCCTTTATTCAGACAAAAAATAGTTACATAAAATAATTTAAATTAGTGACTCTGATGAGTCGTTGACACCGACAACTTCGTCTGTTTGTCCAGCTTTGGCAAAGGCCTCCTCCATCTCTTTCCACTCTGCTCGGTTTAGCGCTGTCCTAGTCCATGTTTTTCCTGCTATTGCCTTTATATCGTCTTCCCATCTTCGAAACTGTCTGCCTCGTTTTCTTTTTCTATATCTAGGATTCTAAAACACTATTTTTTTGTTCCATTTTTCGAAGCCTCTTATTGTATGACCTGTCCATTGCCACTTAAGTTTTCGAACTCTGGTCGTTACGTTTTCTATTTTAGTGCGATTTCTGATAGTTTGATTACGTATTTTGTCAGATTTTCGTATATTCAACATGCTTCGTTCCATTGCTGACTGGCAAGTTTCTAGTTTTTTGTTTTGCGCTTTGGTGAGAGCCCAGGTTTGGCAACCATATGTTAGAACTGAAGAAGCCATATATAACCATATGAAGAACTGGTAGGACGCAGGTGTTGTAGAGTTTTGATTTAATGGACATCTTAATTTCTTTGTTCTTCATAACTTCTTTTAGTCGCCAGTAACAATTCCATGCTTTTCCGATTCTTGTATCTATTTCCTTCGTCATTATTTTGGTATTTGAAATTAGTTGGCCTAGATAGGTGTATTCTGTCACATACTCGATCAGTTCTCCATTTATGATGATCGGGTCTTCTAGTGCATTTGTTAGTGCTTTGGTTTTGGATGTGTTCATTGTCAGACCTACCACGCGGCTTCCTTTTTCTAGATCTATGAGCATTTTTTGTATATGGTCTTTTGTTTCAGCGAATAATATAATGTCATCAGCAAATCGTAAGTGGGACAGTTTTTCTCCGTTTATGTTTAAGCCGTACTGATTCCAATTTAGTTTTCGAAAGATGCCCTCTAAAACAGCTGTAAATAATTTTGGCGATAGCGGATCTCCTTGTCTTACCCCTCTATTTATTTTTATTTCTTTCCCTTCTTTTTCTAATTTTACTTTCGCTATACTGTTTGCGTATATGTTTTTATGATTCTGATGTACTTTTGTTCGACTCCTTGGTTCTTGAGGCAAGTCCAGATGTACTCGTGTTCGATTGAATCAAATGCCTTGTTATTGTCGCTGAAACAACAATAGAACGGCACTTTGTATTCCTTGTTCTTCTCAAAAATTTGTCTCACAGCATGTATATGGTCCAGTGTTGAATAGCCTGCCCTAAATCCAGCTTGTTCTCGAGGTTGGTTGTCGTCTAGACTTTTTGTTATCCGACCTAAGATTATTTTTGAAAAAAAAATTATAAATATTAGACATTAGGCTAATGGGTCTGTAGTTATTTATTTCTGACTTTTCACCCTTTTTATGAAGGAGAATAATTGTTGATGTAGTCCATTGCGTCGGTATTGTTTCTGTGTCTATAATATCGTTGAAAACATATTTTAGTACCGGTGCAATATAATTTCTACAGCCTAAAAGCAGTTCGTTTGTAATACCATCGGAACCCGGGGCTTTGTCGTTCTTCTGTGTAATGATTGCCTTGTGTATTTCTTCTACTAGTATGGGTGGTACATTGTCATGGTTGTTTAAGTCTGTATTTATTATTTGGCTCTTGCTGGAGTATAGGTTTTTGTAAAAATTTGTGGCTATTGATAAGATTTCTGATCTTTTAGTTT
The DNA here is from genome assembly GCA_905163515.2 of Lymantria monacha. Lineage (NCBI taxonomy): Eukaryota > Metazoa > Arthropoda > Insecta > Lepidoptera > Erebidae > Lymantria > Lymantria monacha. The sequence goes on along the minus strand of LR991107.1, from coordinate 19,812,665 downwards.
TTGTTTTACAGTGTTGGTCTTTTATGTTAGGTATCCAGTTGGTTTTATCTGTTAGGGCTTTAAGAGCCTTCTTTATACCGCCAGTCCTTTTGATATGTTTTTCAAAAGTGTTAAGTCTGGAATGTTCTCTGTCTTTTCTCATTTGTATTTTTATTTCTTTGCTCAATTTTCCAATTTGTTCTCTAATAGTTTTTGTTTTGTTTGTTGTGCTAATTAATTTTTATCTTTTTTGTAGGAGATCGTGGGTTTTTTCAGATATGTGGCTTTTATTCTTTGATTCGCTTTGGTTAGTATTAGGATTTGCTGTTAATATTTCGTGTATTATATTATATTTCTCTTGAGTGTTTAAATGTTCAAGACACGATTGTGTCACCGAGCGGAGGTTCTCTTGTATAGTATCTATTGCTGCATTGTTGCCTGGTTTTCGCTTTGAAAGGTCGACTTGATTTTAGGACAGATGATGTATTCAGGCGTGCTCTAAGCATTCTGTGATTACTATTGCAATTTAGGTTTGCGATGGTGGCACAGTCATCAAATGATTTAGGTCTGTTTGTTAGCACGTAGTCTATTTCATTTTTGTATCTGCCATCTGGTGATACCCAAGTCCATCTTCTGGATGATCTCTTCTTGAATTGACTGTTTAGTATTTTCATGTGATTCTCGAACGCCATTTCCATTAATTTTTATCCGTTTCTTGTTTATTTTGCCGCTACTGTAGGGTCCCAGGACGATATCTTCTCCATTCCTTGGTGGTCCAATTTGAGCATTAAAATCACCCATTACAATATAGTTTTTGTGTGCGTGGTCTTTAATGGCATCATTTAAGGAGAAGTAGAATGACTCAATTTCTGATTTCGTTGATTGTTCGGTTGGTGAGTATACTTGCACTATAGACCATATTTCTTTGCCAGGGGGTATTTTTATGTTCAAAATGGCTATTCTTTCTGATACGCCAATAATTTCTGAAATTGAATTTTTGAGTGTTTTCTTTATCAGGAATCCTACTCCATGACGTCCTAGTGTTTCGCCTTTATGGTATAATATGAAGTGATCATGTTCCTCAATAGCTTCGCCATATCTTCTAACTTCGCTTAAACCTAAGTTAAAGGGCTATACAAGAATATAAAGATTTATTCCTTAGACTGGTCCACAAGTTCTGTCATATCCGTGGTGCTGTTCCCGTATCAGTATATCCTCTTATCTATTGGCCTATTAGCCAATTTTTGCTTCTCGTCTCCCGCTTTGCTTAGGAGGAAAGTCGATTTCTTTTCTACTCCGGCTTTTCTTTTCTAATTAAGTTTGTTACGGGTCCCGAGACAATTAAAAGCGTTTCCCAGGACTTCCTGAGGGTCAAACCTCAGTTTCTTTCGTGTAAATAGACTCAAAAAAATCTGAGCTGTTGTCTTTATAAAATAATATTTCTTGTTCATAGATCTGCCATGGCATCGCGATACCAGCTTCATAATCTCCAATTCCATCTTCTATTCATCCTCGCGCAGTACACCGTCATATATCTCGCTGAGAACTCCGACCCACGAGTTGCCTTCGGATGGCGAGGAGGCGCTATCATCAGAAATATATAATTTCGATGATTATGATATTATACCTCATGATGAAGAGGCGACGGATGACTCCTATGGGAAGGGCAAAGTATGTATTTTGTTCTTTTTAATTATTTTTTTCTCAGTATACAGGGTGAAAGTGGACCGCTCCCGAAAACAAAGACAGGTGACCCTACTGGTCCTACTTGTAATGATAGGCTAGAAAAAAAAACGATTCGGAAGAAAAAAAAATTTTTTTTCAACAACAAATTTTAAGTTTTTTTCACATTCCATCGTATTAGGACAGTGCCATGTAACGATAATAACATAAAAAATACGTAAACTCACGATCATATGTTCAAGAGTTCAACGACCTCGTCTGGTGAAAAAAATTTTTTTTCATCCGAATCGAATTTTTTTTCTAGCCTATCATTAGAAGTAGGACTAGTAGGGTTACCTGTTTTTGTTTTCGGGAGCGGTCCTCTTCCACCCTGTATATGTATTTTTTCATTTGAGAGGTTGGAATGTGGGGTGAGGCAGTGTGAAGTTTCAATCTATATATTAATGAGTCAATTAGTAAGCTCAGTAGCACCAGGGAATGGATGTCATATCGACGGAGTGTGTGTTAATAACATCACCTACGCCGATGATATGGCGCTACTGAGTGCGTCACTGTGTGGACGGCAACGGGAAAAAAACAGTAAAAAGAAATAACAATAATAGACAAACCCGCTGAGTCTCTTGCCGGATCTTCTCAGTAGTGGTCTAGTTCCGATCCGGTGGTAGTTTATTAGATTAAATTAAAATGTTAATACTGACAATGTGTAAGTGCCCTCGCGGGGTTTATACGTAATAAAGGAATTTGTATACTAGTCTGGTCAGACGGTTGTTACATACATACATACATATCATCACGCCATATCCCTTGCAGGGTAGGCAGAGAGAACAGAGTGCCAGAGAACTCTATCCTTGCATACTTCCTCAACATTCATAATTCTCTTCATACACGCTCGCCGGTTTTGGAGACTCTTGACTCCACCTTCCTTCAGTACGTGACCGATCTGGTCTAGGTAGGTTAGTCTCGGTCTCCCCCGGTACCTACATCCTTCCACTTTCACATTGTATATCTTCTTAACCAGACGTTCGTTCGGTATTCTTTCCACATATCCGAACCATCGGAGCATTCCCTTTCGCATCTTTACACCAATACTCTCTTTCATACCTACTCGCTCTCTTACGTCGTCGTTGCGAATGCGGTCGGTCAGCCTAACTCCACAGATTTTCCGGGTTGTTACAGACTTTTATTTCAAGTTTTCCTTCTTTTGCATAAATGCTGTAGGCATGCATTTATGCAAATGTAATCCCTTGGTCGTATTTTACGATACCCATAGTCACCAGGACGATGAATTGTATTTTTACTCGGACACCACACGGAATAATTTTGTTCTTAAGTAGGTAAAATTCGATTATCTCCTTTTTTCTGTGGGCTGTGGATGTGATCGCGCTTCGTCAAATCGGTCCGGGGCGATAGAAGAAACAGTGCGCAACCCCATAGACCCACCCTGCAAGGACTCCTTTCTTCGCCGTGCGAGCGGGCCATCGGTAACCGATCTTTGTCTTCGGTGGCCAATTCGATTATCTCCTAGAGATGGGGTCGGCAACCTTTTGAGTCGGAAGTTTTTAAAGGCCCACATTGTTTTTTTTCCGACAGTAATTTGTGCTTAATCCTCGTTAATCAATTCAGAAGCATTATTAAAAAAAAAATTTTTTTCTTTGTAAAATATTTTTTTTTCGTAAGAGCCGTAATTTAAACTTCCAAAAAGCGCAATTTCACTTCCAAGAGCCGTAATTTCACTTCGAAAAAGTCGCATGCGGCTCGCGAGCCGCAGTTTGCTGACCTAGGTCCTAGAGTATGGTATGGTTTTATGGGAAGTCAGTTCCCTTAAATACCCAACTTCTGATCTAATCCTAGTACGATTGCTATCTGATCTTTAAAACCCAAAGACATGACCTGAGATACTGCTATTTATATATTAAGAATAATGCCATCGTCCACTCTGCTAATTATGTTGTCTTGAATAGAGATATATTTCCAGTCGGTAGAGTCGGAATCACCATACAATATACGAGTTGAGAATGAGTCGGAGATGTTCTCACTATCGAGCGGTAGATGGAGTGGAAACACAACTTGCACCAGCACTCGTAATATATCAGTCAAGCAGGCCTCATTGGATGTGCAGCAGACTGGTGAGATTCTTCCTATATTTTTATCACCTAATTTTCATCTATCCATTAGTATCATCATCATGCTCTTATCCCGATTACTTGGGGTTTTAATGTGTACATCATTTGATAATAGTTTTATGACCGGCCGCTTGCAAACGTTAAATCCTTCTTGGAAAGGTAATTGTTGCCAAACAGAACTAGATGGTGTTGGCGCTGGTTGATGTAAAGTTCGTAGTCGTCTTTTAAACCAACCCGCGTAGTATAAGGGTAGGTGGTATACATATATTCCACATAGCAATTAATATAATAATAATAATAAATAATCCCTTTCATCATCTCAGCTCATAATATAACCCACTGTTGGGCTCAAGCCTCCTTCGTAATGGGAGGGAAATTGACCTACTATACCACGCTGGTCAGACTTGTTAAATAAATAATCCCTTTATTTTTTATTAATTTATTCTTATTTGAGAGCCCAGTTATATTATAACTTAGGAGCTTGCACATTATACACCGTGACATTTATATCGTCTTACAAAAGAAGTGCCATAAAAGTAACCGACAAAAGAAACATATCTAATTGTTCAATAGTGGTGGTAATAGTGATAAAAAATAACAAAATAAATTAAAGTTAATATTTTGTTACAACCTGGTTATAATGTTTACATTTTAAACAAAAGCAATCATACGGCATTCCACATGATAATGATTGGCTAACGTAATTACGTTAGCCAATCACAGCTACGAAGTCCACGTGGAATGCTATTCCAAAGCGTACCTACGCCTAGGTAGTACCTACACAGTACGTAGTTTATATCGAGTAGGTAGCCTACCGCTCGCTACATGCTGTTCTCTTACTATTTTAATTAGTAATTATTTGCAATAATTTTTATTAAAAAATATTTCGGTAAATATTTTTTTAACCTTTTAATTGTACGAATGAATAGTAGATACTGGATACGTTAACTGTACTGCTTTTGTAAGATGACATAAATGTCACCGTTTATATCTACCTATCCGACACCAACCAGTTACAGTACGTTAAATTTCCCTTCCATTGTGGAGGAAGCCTATGACTAATAGTGAGATGAATATGGACTCGGTGACGTCATTTTTTTATTAACATGAGTAATCTGGTACGTAATAAAATTTGAAATATTTTAACAAATTTGTACTAAATAATATTCGTTAAGGTATTATTATAATATTAACTTTGACCTGGTCCGCATTCGAACTTATATCTCTCACTGTATGGACTGAAGAAGAAAGTAAATTATTGATTTCAACAACGACTTCTAAACTTTATTCACACCTAAGACAGTTTAAACGCATAAAACCAATCAAATCATTGGTCTTTAGCTAATGAAGTATTTCATGTTTCAGTTCTTTCGAAGTTAAGTCAAAAAATAAGTTTGAAGCTAGTCAAGTTCGTGGACTGTCTCAAGGTTACGTACTTCGGCACTCTGCAGAGGTGAGTCTATTGGAATATATCTTCTTTAATAACCACCACCCTTTTATTTTACATGGGAGTTATAAGAACCAGCTTATGGAACACAAAGCAAGTAGCCAGAGAATCTCATGCAGGAAAATACTTTGTGCGGTCCTCTAATTTTTTCAGAGTCTGGATGTGACGGGTGGGACACCGAAGACAGAGACCGGATTCCGACGGCCCACTCGCACGGCGTTGATAGATACATTGTTGGGCGGGTCTACGGGGTCGCATGCTGCTTCTTCTGTCGCCCCGGACGGATTGGCAGGGTGTAACCACACAGTAGCCCGCCGCCAAAAAAAAAGGAGTCTGGGTGTAATTTGTATTCTTAAATCCTGTATCGTGACGGAGTAAGAATATAATTCACTCTTTTCTTGCCGCTGTGTAATCGTAACAGACGAATAAGGGATATATGCAGATAACATCAAGACAAAGAAAATAGAATATAAATCCTATACCCAATCCGTCTGGCCAGCATATAATAAATCAATAATAACCCTTCTTTTTAGAGGAGGGACATGAACCCTATAGTGGGACATATATAGAAAGATAAGAAAGAAAGAAAGACAGCATTTTATTCCAGTAAAAAGACACAACTAAAATAAATAATGATCGTACTATATTTTTATATTACTCTTGGTGGCATGGCATGGCAACGAGCAAGTAGTACCTGACGGCAAGTGTTATTGCCGCCCATGGACCTTCACAATACCAACGGTACAGGTAGGCCGCTGGCTACCAATAAAAATCCCAAACCCACTCAGAAAGTTGAGTTTCCGGATCTCTTGCTCACCGTACGGAGCAGAGTAGCACATTGCCACTGGACAGTTGTTGATTTATGATTCTACTCAGTGTGGTACTACCCCGGACGGACCGGCCCGCCGCTGTAGACAGAGAACTGTCTGCAAGAAAAGGTGCTGATATATAATCTAGCTGTGATGATATATGAGCTGTGATTGTGATAATGAACTCTGTATTTGTAAAATCCCCCAAATTCAAGGATTATTTACTCAATGCAGAGAGTATTTTAAAAAAAATATATTTTAACCAGACGAGTTCTGCTGGGTGCCCTTCTTGGTAACTTGACTGGTGTTGAAGAAAAAATATTAGATGCCTGAAAAACCAAAACAACTACTATAATATATACTACTACTATAATATCCATTATTAGCAAAATTAGTATCTTAAAACATAAATTACCATATAAGACTCTCAGATTGATTTATATGGCGCTAGCAGATTCGATTGTCAGTTATGGTCTCAGTAGTTACGGCAGAACATAACCTATTTAAAACCTATTTAAAAGAAATAAATCACTTACAATTAAGATTACTAAAAATGATTGTATCTAAACATATTAGAGAACGATATAAAAATAATGAAAGTGAAATATTTAAATATTGTAAAGTGATGAATATCTTTGACAAATTAAAATTTAGCATTCTCTCTGAAATTAATAAACCGTAGTTGGTAGAGAAAAACAGACCCAACCTTCTAAGAATAATTTCTAATAGAGATAATTACAAATTACCAAGGACGAATAATTGTTATGGAGAAAGAGTCGAAAGATATTTACTTCCTTTCTTGTTAAATAGTCTTCCTGATAAATTACAGCAAATGTACAACTCAAATCCTAAACACTTTATATACACTCAAAAAGATGTATGTAAGTAATAAATAAGAATAATAGGTAATATTGATACATATAAATTGTAATAACAACGATTCACCGCAACCCAGATAAACCCTTCGTGGTTTACGTGGTACGGTTTATTATATTGGAGATTTACTTTTTAAGAATATTAGAAATAAATAAATAAATAACTATAGTCCGACGATCCATGATGATTTTTTTATTTTATCATCTGTATAGGTGTTTAGAATCTTTGGAGTCCTCGTGTCGACAGGAGCTGGGCGGTAGACCGGCTAGCGAAGCGATGAGACAGCTGCTCTCTGTGGCGCGCCAAGTGGACCTGTCGCCGTGTGCCACATTCCCGCTGCTGAGGAGTATGTTGGAAGCGCTAAGGAGGATATTGTATAAGTGAGTATTGTAAAGGACTAGGAATACAATTTACCACCACCGTGAATGTTGTAAAAGAAAACTAAAGAATATAATATGCAGATAACATCTATACAAAAGACGGAATACTTAAAATAAAACACGTTTGACCAGTGAACCTCTCACCACATTTATCATAATTCCAGCTGATATACGTCCCGCTGTTGGGCTTGAGTCTTCTCCACAATAGGAGGGGAAATGAACCTACTAAACCACGCTGGTCAGATGAATTGGTATAGGCTTTTATAATGACTTTTCCTTCTCTTGCATAGATGTTATATTCGTACTATATTCCTCATACGTTATATATTATTTTTGAAGTGAAACTTCTAATGCGACTTCCAACAAGGTTGCGTTAAACGTCTAACGCAATGGCACTCGAACGCATGCGCGTAGTATACCTGTTACAGGCTAGCGCGAGCGTTAGCAATGAGTAGCGTCCAATATTCCAATGCAAGAGGAAGAGAGAGAGAAAGATACACAAAGGTAGACAGTAGGAGAGAGAAAGAGAGTGAGTCGGTAGATCCCAAGTGCATGCGTGTGGTATTCTTACTATGCAGCGAAGTAAACAGTGGGAAATTAGCTGAAATACGTACTTGTTCTATTTGAATTTATAATATTCATTATTTTTATAGGTTTATATGTCGGCAGTCCTCATGACTGGTTTGTGTTTTATTTTTTTCAGATTACGTCTTGTAGGTGGTGAGGCGGAGGAAGCTTGCTGTGTTCTGTCACCGTTGTGGCGACGTCGCGTCGCTGCATCAGCGTTGCAACAGTTATCACCTAATAGGCTCGCAAGGCTAATCTCCGCTCAGGTGAGTAGTCTACTAATCTACAGCATTCGGACACTTTTCCTTTGAATATACGAATAACACAGACAGACACAAAAAAAAATGCGCGTTTCCCTATAGGAAACAGACTTTCAAAGCGATAGATTGTCTCCGAGTGGCATAGGTATTTGTTTCAATTTAAGTTTGCAATTGCGTTGGTTAAGTTTTAGTTTTTTGTTTTCTGTTGTCTTTAGGCAGTTAGACTTATCTTATATTATAATATATATAAATTGCGCGGCACGTTGTTTGTCTGCGATGGTCTCCTAAAGTACTTAACCGATTTTAATCAAATTTGCATAGCATATGTAGTTTGATCCAACTTAAGAGATAGGATAGCTTCCATCTCCATTTATAGTCGTAATATTGTTTTATTGCAAATTATTTGTCTATTATTTGATAGTCACAGTTATCTGTTAACTCCAAACGATTCTAACAGATGGCGGTATCTGTTGACTGGATTGAGTAAGTATTTAATAGATGGCGCTATGTTAAACGTACAACCGTTTCATATAAGCTACAATTTATTAGCATAACCACCACGTGTTGCTAAGGCTACCTTAGCCACAGCAACGCATGGCCGGGTCTGCTAGTCATAATATAAATAACTAGCTTCCGCCCGCGACTTAGTCCGCGTGGAATAGTTACTTTGGGCTAACGTTAACTTCAACTCGCGAATTCGTTTACGTAAAAGGTGGAAATATTTTTAAATAATACACACGTTAAAGCTGTTTTAGGTACCTACCTGACGCTTTTATTAGTAAGTGTAGAACATTAAACCTTAAGTAAAAGTATTGGGTCTTATCTACACTTTTTATAGATACATACATACATACACTTACGCCTATTTCCGATTACGCATACTTTTAATGTGTATGACCTCGCTGTATGGTAGTGGCTTCGAATACTACCAATCCTCACTTTGCTCGTGGATGTCGTAAAAGACGACTAAGAGCCTTATAACGACCTGTGCCAACTCCTGATGCCGTTTGGTCAACAATTACATTCCCAAGGAGGGTCGACGTCTGGCAGGCGGCCGGTCATAAAGCCAACAACTTTTATAATATGTACTATGAATGAAGAGTACTTATTGTATCGACCCCAAGTTATTGGGATAAGAGTGGGAAGATGATGATGATCATGACCTCTCGTGAACAAATCTCCAATTTGGTCCAGAAAAGTATGACGTGGACTTCCCTTGTATTCGTCCCATTCACGATTGCTTTATATGTTTGCTTCGTCAACCTCTGTCCACTCATTCTTTCTTCCACTTCGTGTCCAACCCACCTCAGCATACCAGCGCTCATTTATAAAATTATACATAATTTTATCTTTCAGACTTACATCACACACATTACGAAGAGCTGTCAGCTCTACAGCATTTATTCTACTTTCATGTCTTCCCCGCCAAATCTAACTTTCACTGCCATACATGAGGGCAGGCACTAATACGTCCTATACTTATTATTATTATTTAGGATGTGTAAAGCTGACGGAAGGTCATGAGAAGAAAACAAAACTAAAAATGTAGTGTGTGCAGAAGTACTTTGAAATAACATTAGTTTGAGTTTTTTTTTTAATATAAGATATAATAAAATAATATAATAATAAAATAAAATAACATCGCAGCAAAACAATGATCAAGTACTGACTTGATCATTGTTTTGCTGCGATGTTATTTTTAAACTGCGATATTTCCTAAGATATTCATTGAAATCAAATAATGTAAAGGGCAATTGTGTTTTAAATTAAATACTTGTGATGAATAACTCATTTATTTGGATAAGGATTAATATTATGTTTATAAAAACACCTTCGAAAATATCACATTATTTTAAAACAAATTTGATTAGCATAAAAAAGGTTATAGTGAGCCAATCTTAAAAGATAAGCATATGCTCTCGCGGACTTTTATGTAGAACTTTGAAAGGGGAACAATTATGTAGTACATAATTTTTGCAAAACTTTAACCGTTTACGCAGCGGAAGCTCTCAAAAGGAAACAAAAACCCGATTTTGAAACATTTTTTATTGTTGCTCTGCTCCTATTAGTCTTAGCGTGATGATATATAGCCTATAGCCTTCCTCGATAAATGAGCTATCTAACACTAAAAGAATTTTTCAAATCGGACCGGTAGTTCCTGAGATTAGCGCGTTCTAACAAACAAACAAACTCTTCAGCTTTATAATATTAGTATAGATTATAATAAATGTTTATGAATTTGTATGAAATATTATAGATATTGGAAAGACTCAGCGTGGCGCACGAACGTTATCAGTCGGCGTTAACGGCTCTGGAGTCAGCACTGGCTGGGAGATTACATCACACGGAAGATATCAAACTGGCTATTAGGAAAAAGTAAAAAGTTATTTTTTTTGGATGATTACTTAGTAAGAATACTATTAACCACCTCTTATCTTGCCCGTGGGTGTCATGAAGGACGTCTAAGAGATATAATATGTATATAACATCTTTGCAAGACAAGGAAAACTCGAAATAAAATACTAAACTAAACGTCTGACCAGCGTGCTATAGTGGGTCGATTTTCCTTTTATGGTGGAGGAGGTTTGAGCCCAACAGTGGGCCAACAACAACAACAACATATATGGGCCGAAAGTTAATATTTATCTAATCATATTAATAGTATTAATGTATAAACATCTTTTCTCTTGGGATTCGTAAGTAAGTTGTTACAGGGGTTTTCTATCTAACCCTTACAGTATTAGTTATTAAATTTTTATCCACATTTTAGTTGCAAATTCATTACCAGTATACAAAAAAAAAAAATCTATTATAACTATGGTTTTAGTTATTATCAAACATTAAATGTATAATAAATATCGTAGTTATTGCGCTAATTATAAAAATTTGTATCTGAGTGAATAATTATTACCACACTTGGGACTTTAACCTACGTCTATTGGTAGTTCATTGCAACCGTCTTTTTGAATTTCCAATATATTTTTCAACGGCATCGGGAATAAATTTTTATAAATAGTCTACCATGCTAAATCTCAATAAATAAGATGATTACGCTAAATTTCAACGTGAGTCTCAGTCCCCCCGTCGTTATGGACGCTGAAGTCGTTTAAATATCAGGTAAGCAAAAATAAATTTTAATATAAGTTTTAATAAAAGTAATTTCTTCCGACTTGTCAAATATCTGAAAACCAATTCGTCTGGAGCTAGGAGAGGCTAATAATCTATCATACAGGTCTTCTTAATACCATGCCAGTCTCACATAGATACTAACCATTTTTTTATCATAACCTAGATTAAAATTTATTTTGAAACTTCTGTGTGAGAGGGAAGTGATAAATCCGTAATATTTATCTTACTAAAAAAATAATTTCAGGTACGCACCGACATTCGCCCGGCTCTGTCTCGAGAGTACATCTATGTGTGACCTGCTGATGTATGGAACACCTGAGCTGGAGAGAGAAATAGGTAATTCTTTGTATATTAAGATTTTTTTCACACGAGGAATTTTACGAACATATAAATAATGGCCACAAATTATATTTTAATGTAAAATAATCCACTAAAACACAGTATTAAGGACCTGTAAGAGAAACTCTAAACCAATGGAATATCCGGTGTCGTACCACATTCGCAGACGACAACCGACGTCTAAGCAATGACAATATGCTGTTCGATGAACGAGAGAGCCGGCTGTCTCGTTCATCGAACTTTCTGTACGAATTTGGGGTTTTCATTGGTATACAATGGCTTATCTGTAATACTTGTATTGATAAGGTCCTTGGGCAGCAGTTACACTTACCATCAGGTGTCCTCCTTGCACGTTTGCCACCATAAGCAATAAAAAATTGCAAATTAATTCTCCATAATTACATTTATTACATAATCCTACCAAGCATTTTCCGTGTGGTGACGGAGTAAGAATACAATTCACCACCACCTATCTTACTCGTGGATGATCGTATGAGACGACTAAGGGATATAAAACGCATATAACATCTATGCAAGAGAAGGAAAACTCGAAACAAAACCCTATACCAACACGTCCGACCAGCGCGGTATAGTAGGTTAATTTCCCTCATATTTCAGAGGAAGCCCGAGCCCAACAGTGGGACATATATGGGCTGTGATGATGAATCTTACCAATTACTATAAATGTAAAAGTTACCAAATATTTTGATGTTTATTACTCCACTACGCATAAATCGTTGAACAGATTTCGATAAAATTTGGCATTCAGATAGACTGTTTCCGTAATTAACACTTAGATCCTTATTATCCTAGTATTGTGTTTGTTTGTTGTATTGGTCATGCTCACTAAAAGGTCTCTGCCTGCGGTAGCTACGTGAGCGGGTCTCTCCCTTCCCTCGAATGTGGTTGAGGGGCGTGATGGCTGCTTTAGTAGTTAACTCGTGATCGAGTGCCGCTTGTGGAATCTGGTCCAACCATTTTTGTTCTTTTTTGTTTTTTTTTGTTAATGGTGTATTTAACTTTTAAAAAATAAATCTTTACTCGAAGGGCATCTCACTGGAGCTAATGGGAATTAAACATGTATCCAATAATATTAAGAAAACATGTAATTTAAAAAAAAATGACGAGCCCGCTGAGTTTATTGCCGGATCTTCTCAGTTTGTGGCGGCTTTCCGATCCGGTGGTAGATTAATTTAAAAAATATGTAATATTGACAATATGTAAGTGCCCTTTTAGGACTTATGCATAATAAATGATTTGATTTGATTCCTTTTGGATAATTTAGCGATAAAATTTTATATTGTAAGTTACTTTTCATGCGGGAGAAACCGAGGGCAGAAGCTACTAACATATAACTTACTTTCTGTACCCTTTTAAATATACGAAACTCTAACACAGATGCCATCGATACCAAACCTACCATAAAAATGTGGGATCAAAAATATAAATAAAACTAATTATTTTCAGGTCGCGGACAATATGGAGTGGTGTACAGCGTCCGGGGGCCCTGGGGGGGACGGTCCCCAGTCGCTGTGAAATCTGTACTGCCTGCTGACGAGAGACACTACAGGGAACTGGCTATGGAGTTCTTTTATACAAGGTAATTTAATTACAATCATTTACAGTTTTTTTTTTTTTTTTTTTTATTAGAAAAATTGTTGGTCCACAGACTTTTGTCCGTGCCTTTTTTATGTTGTATATTTTAGTCGTTATGTTGAAGTTGAAGTTATATAATTCAATTTTTCTTGAAGTGGCATCATTTACAGTTTGGAAAACATTCTAGAGAGAATGACGTGTGGAAAGTCTTCCGTAATGACGATAATGCGAGTCATAACTTGTTTATCAGATTTACCCACACTGGTGTAATTGATAAGGCGATTGGAATGGATTTCTAATAGATGTGGTTTTCTTTTTCACTCGTAAATATTTTTATTTTTATTTTAGAACTAACCTTAGAGGTTGAACCAACATGGTTTGGCGATTACAATTGGTGTTATGAGTTGCCCAGGACAGTGCCGTTTCGGACTGAACATTGAGGTTCAGGAATTGGTACCAGTATTTAGTCTAATGGCAATGAAGAGGGCATACTTTAGGTTATGGAGGCGCGCATCGCTTTGTCGTCGCTTCGGATGGAGAGGACAGAGTGCGTCCATATCAGTAATAAGTGGAGTAAGTAAATGGGGAAAATATAATGTGAACTAAATTGTTTCCAGGAGTATCCCAGCCCACCCGCGCATAGTACGCCTTTATGGCTCAGTGGTGCAAAGGTCCGGTACATCCGGCACTGGGCCCTGTGTTCTATTGGTGTCCGAGAGGAAGGTGCGCGATTTACACGCCGCAGTGCGAGCCGGTCTCACCTTCGGTGCACGGATGAGGATCGCCGCTGATATTGTTGAAGGTCAGAATCATCATACCTCTTTTTACAGTAATTTGACGATCTGTAAATAAAATAATATGCCAATAAAATGAAATTTTATTGCCTGTAATTATATCGCCTTTGTGGTGACGGAGTAAGAATACTATTCACCACCCCATAACTTATCCGTGGGTGATCGTACGAGACGACTAAGGGATATAAAATGCATATAACATCTATGCGAGAGAAGGAAATCTCGAAATAAAACCCCATACCAACACGTCTGACCAGCGCGGTATAGTAGGTTAATGTCCCTCACATTACGGAGGAGGCTTGGACCCAACAGTGAAACATTTATGGGCTGTGATGAATTATATCGCCATGATCATTATCATCATCTTAGCCCGTATACAATCTACTGTTGGGTTCAACCCTCCTTCACAATAGGATGAAAATTTACCCACGCTGGTTAGAAGTGTAGTTGGTATTGGCCAATATTTCGAGTATTCCTTCTCTTGTATAGATCTCAAATGCACATTATATTGTCTAGTCATCTTTTACGACATCCACGAGCAAAATAATGGTTGGTAGTATTCGTAGTCGCTATCACACCAAAATTTCTCAAGTTAATGTTTTCAAATTTGTGCAGGTATCCGGTATCTCCACTCCTTAGGTCTAGTTCACAGGGATATCAAGATGAAGAACGTTCTCTTGGACTCGTCAGATCGCGCTGCCCTCTCGGATCTTGGATTCTGTGCTGCCGAAGCGCTAATGTCAGGGTCGGTGGTGGGCACCCCAGTACACATGGCACCGGAACTCCTGGCTGGAGAGTATGATGCGAACGTGGATGTGTATGCCTTTGGGATTTTGTTTTGGTAAGTATTTTAACTGTTTTGTGTGGTGACGGAGTAAGAATACAATTCACCACCCTCCTATTTTACCCATGGGCGATCGTAGAGGACCAGCAAAAGATACGATATGGCGATAATATTTGTGCAAGAAAAGGAAAGGTCCAAATAAAATCCTATATATTTCCGTCTGATCAACATGGTATCAATCTATTATAATAATAGTGGTAGCACCACGCTATTGACAGTTCTCTGTCTACAGCCACGGGTCGGTCCGTCCGGGGTAGTACCACACTCTCGCAGAAGATCGACGTCTGAGTAATGGCAATCTGCTATTGCGCTTCGTTCGCTGAGCGAGAAAAGCGGCAGCCCAACTGGGTGTGTATTGGTAGGCAGCGGCCCTAAAGGTCCATGGGCGGCAGTAATACTCACCACCAGGTATGCTGCTTGCTCGTTTGCCACCATAAGCAATAAAAAAAAGACTACATAATTATTGTGGCTTATGTCCTATAGTGGGTCTTATATAGGTTCAGAAGATGTAGTAATAATAATATTAATTCTATTCGCTACAGGTACGTTTGTGCAGGCAATATAAAACTACCCTCAGCATTTGAAACCTTCCAGAATAAGGAGCAGCTATGGAGCAAAGTGAAAAAAGGTTAATATTTGTATTTTATGTAATTTTATGGCGTAAAGGTAACATCCACATCTTTATTTATAAATTATATCACTTTGTATAACGTCATTGTCAGTCTGTAAGTCAAATTGTCAACGTCAATAGAGCTGAAGCCACACTGTTATGTGGCCGTCCATTATTTTTAGAGGAGGGGGGGTTTGATGGGTGGAGTTTGGCAAAAATCACGAAATATCACATGTTGTAGTAGGATATCGCGTGTATTTATTTTTTTGGCAAACGCTGCGATTTCTGAACTGAAAAGCGGCGTGTAGTGTGACTTTGACTTGCCGAAAACGAAGTTTAAAGTACATGATCTATATAAAGACCTTTTTGCCAAGTATAAAAAAGCAGCAAAACAGAGAATATAATGAGTTGTGGGCTACTTCTTTGTAGTTACTAAATATTCACGTGATGTTGGTGGAGGAGGGGGTCTTGGTCTTAAACCTCACCACATATCACCAATGGGGAGAGGGGGTCAAAAAATGCTAAAAAAAGATCACTTGATTAATGGACATCCCCTAATGGGTATCATCTGGGAATTTTGGTGATATACGAAAACATTTTTAAAGCACTATTATATAATATTTATTACACTCCAGCACTTCCTCCGCATAACATCCCATAAAAACCTGTCGAAATTATTTACTATAATATGTATACTAAGGATATTGACTATAAAACAAGACCTTGATGTCTGCTTTAATGTCCCAAAACTCCCAAAAGACATATTTTTTATAGCAATACTTTCTACATCGTGACGAGATAAAAATTGTCGCCAACAATTACTTCCCGTGGAGTCGTAAAAATTGGCCAATGGTCTCCCCAAGCATGTATGCAGCAGTACTCCCCTGGATATCTCGCAGCGATCGCCAATACACCTGTTCAGCGTGGCGAATATGGTACTATTCCATCACATATGAGAGACCTACCCCTTAGCAATAGACGATGATGGTTATGATAAGAATAATTGGCTATGACTCTTCTGGGATGCTATGACACCAAGTGCGATTTACCGCCTGCCAAGCATGACGATTATGGAATTATCGCCCTTAAGGAGCCCCTGGCTTCTACAGTAAACATCGTTAGGTTGATAGATGTATCATCATCACTGCTCGTGAACTTCCCACTGCTGATCTCTCCCCACCACAGAGGGAAAATGAATCTACTATACCACGCTGATCAGATGACTTGATTTATTTCAAGTTTTCCTTTTCTTGCATAGATGTTATTAACATATTATATCTCTCAAATGGTCAATCTTCTTACTCCGTCACCACACGAAACACATAGATGGATAGATAAATTCAATAATTTTCGCCACTTTCAGGTCTTCGACCAGAACGACTGCCTCAATTCCACGAGGAATGTTGGGAGATTATGGAGTCCTGCTGGGCTTCGGAGCCATCTCAACGAGCGTTGCTCGGCGATATCCAAACCAAGCTCGAGAGGATAATGGAACGGACGGCCTTGGAGGTTACTCCACATGAAGAGAACTATGGGACCTTGATATATGAGACTGATGATGATGGAAGCCTTGATATGACTGGTATTGGGAAGAATCTAGGATGATATGAATAGTTCTTATCGTGGTGATAAATATATATATATTGTATATGAAATTAAATTATTTTCACGGATTTTTTATATTTGATTTTTTAAATTTCCTGACGTTTCGAACACTTTGCAGCGTTCACGGGGGAACTAAGATGTATCACGTCCAACAAGTCATCGTTATTACAGACATTTATATCTATCCGCTACAGTATTACTTATTAAATTTTTACTCTAATTTCTTGATACAAATTAATTGCTAGTACAAAACGATTGCATAGATAGTGTAGTGGTTAAGATATCGACTTGCCGTGCCAGTGCCGCGGGTTCGATTCCTACGCAGGACAATACTTTGTGCGACCCACAAACTGTTGTTCTGAGTCTGGGTGTAATTTGTCTGCGTTAACTATATTTTTGTAAAGTCACACGCAATACAAGGCTTATTTCTTTAGTGCAGGGTTGTCTTTTTTTTTTTTTAAATAAAACAAGCTGTAAAATCTTCGAGACTTCGGGCAATTAAAAATCAGATACAAACGCGATAAAATCCATAAAAATAATTTTATTTCGAGTAAATCAGAAATCATATATATTATGTTTCAACGTCATAGCGTCTGATATTTGTCAAAAATACTACTAAATCTAACCCCTTACCTCATCATTCTCCTACTCTTATCCCAATTACTTGGGGTCGGTACAATATATACTTTTCTTTCACAGTACATATTGTAAAAGTTATTGGCGATAGTTTTATGACCGGCCGCCTGCCAGACGTCAACCCTCCATGGGAATGTAATTGTTGACTAAACGACATCAGAAGGAGTTGGCCCAGGTCGTTATAAGGCACTTAGTCGTCTTTTACCACATCCACGAGCAAACTAAGGGTTGGTAGTATTCGTAGCCACTACCACACAGCTACCCCAACCCCTTACTTACCAGTAAGAGAAAAAAATATGATATTTCTTTTATCCAGCAACCTATTGATCTCAACAGAACCCCAAAAGGGTACCATAGACCATTGCTACAATTGGCAGATGGACTGGCGAATGCCGATGGTAGTATATAGATAGTTTTCAGAAGTATGTTTAAATTCATTTACCTGATGATCCATCAACCGGTTATAGGAGTCCCATGGGCATATAAAGACTCAATACAAGATATTTTTAAATAATCCTATACAATCAACATAGATGCTTCATTGCTATAAGTATGTCAATGGAAGTGTCCCAGATCCTAATCATGGATCTAGCCAATATGTTACTTTTTCCCCGGATTTACTTCGATTTTCGAGCATTTCCTTAAAAAAGTTCTCAACGGTTATATTATTAATTGATTCAAGTCGTATTACTGTCATAATATGAACTAAAAGATCTTTATTCCCTAACTATATGGTCTACATTTGTCTGTGATGTATAAATTGTTTTATATTGGTTATCAAATTGTTGAATTAAATTCAAATATAATGAAAATAATAAGAATTAAAACATTTTAGAATAATATTATATAAAAAAGAATATTTCTGGCTGGACTGACCTATCTTTTTTAAGTTTTAAGCTGCAATTTAGACAATTTCTTTTTAAATAAAACAAATTTAAAGGATTTTAACGCGTTTGTATTTGATTTTCAATTTCACGACGTTTCGACATACAACATTCATGGTCACTCTTTTTAACCGACTTTAAAAAGGAGGAGACTGATTTTGGTTTATTCTTTTTGTTATTTGAAAGCTGGTGCTTCTCGTGTCCCATTTCAATTAAGTCTCATTGTTAGTTATAGTTGAAGTTGTTTTTTTTTGTTTTTAAATATTAATTATTCTCAGATTTGTCGTAATAAACTAATAGAGAACGTGGAACACGCCATTGCTAGAAGTGAAATTGATTTTCCCGGAGTCTGTCGAAGTACATAGCTAAATATATGCCTAATTAATAAGGGTGATACCGTGAAGGCTACGTATGGCAGAGGGGGTGGCGATTGGCTGTTATAAATTTTCTAGAGGTGCTTTTTCTTTTGACGTTTCATCACTCGGTTTTACGATTCTCTCTGCAAATTGAGGAGTAATATACTTGAAATCCTATTTATGTATATAAAATCTATGCCCTGGTTGGTCAGCGTGGTTTAGAAGAAGAAATTATCTTAAATTGCTGCTTAACACTTAAAAATTTTGTCTTTATACCATTACGATATCTATATAGACAAAATATGATGATTTAAAAAGAAGTTTTCTTCCCTAAAGGTAATAAAATACGAGATGAAATTTTGTATTGTTTATTAACTGTTTTTATTTTAATGAAATTTCTTATAAGAAAGTCTGTAAGTCTATATATACAAGGTATGAAAGTCTGTATGAAATATGAAAGTATGTATAAAGTATAAGTGTAATTTTTTGTCTGGTTACGAACTAAGAATGGAATATGTCATCACTGCAGCTTGTTAGTGAACCTGACATTACGTAAGTTATTAAATTGAAATTTACAAATTTTGGTCAAAACTGTAATAGATTAATACGATTAATGTTATTGGAGTGAGTTAATGATACCTACTTGTAGTAAGAAGATTGCAATAAAAGATATTTTCAGAATAAACGGAGTTTTGAGACTTTTCTTACAAAAGGTCAGGCGGGAGTAGTTGTAATCTTATGATGTCTTACGGTTGAGGGGAGTGGGTCAAATCATTTTTCAGAATCCCTTGCGTAATTTATGAACGGCCCCATAGACCATGTAAGAAGATAATAGTACTGAAAAAGAAGGAAACCTTAAAATAAATACTTCTTAACTTGCCAAATTTGCCATTGGGGCTCAGTATTCTCGACCAAATCTGCTCAACAACTGCAATAAATTTAATTAGAAAATTTAAACAAGAGGAGTTGGAAAAGTCTGATTCTACTTCCCTCGAGAACGGATCAGAGGAAAGCAACATTGATTAATTAATAAAATATAAAATGATTTACAAATGGTATCCAAACATCCTTTCTTTTACAGAATCAAACGTAAGAATAATTGTGGTAACGTATTTTATTCTCAGATTACACAAAGTTAAAATGATGCTCGTGCAATATTTCAGTTGACCATAGTAATAGAATGATTGCTGAATTCAAAGGATTCATGTTCTAAGGGAGCGTCCATTAATTACGGGATGTTGGCAAATATCACGATTTTTTTTTTATCAGAAAATGTGTAAAACTATGTGAAAGTTAAGTTAAATGAAAGTAAAAAACCTTTATACCCAAGTATAAGTTTTGAAAAATCTCACGTGAGTTTGGGAGAGGGGATCTGGAAAAATCTTACATCTCACCAAAAGGGGAATGGGGTCAAAAAATCCTCAAAAATGCCTCACGTAATTACTGGACGCCCCCTAAGTTTGTTATAAGGAATGGTGAATACGATGTATTTATATTAAAAATACAATGTACATAGTATTATTGTTAGTGTTATATTTAGTTTAAAAATAAGAAATATACGCTTAATTATACTCTGAAAATACACGCTTTTTGTATACTTTTGAGTTTTATTATAAAAACTATGAGCGGTACGCCTTCCATTACGCTGAGCAGGCAGGTCCTGCCAACTTACCGGTGGTCCGCTCGCACAGCGAAGAGACGAGTTGCACGGTGGGTCTATGGGATCACGTACCGCCTCTTCCGTCACCCCGAACCGATTTGGCGGGGCGAGACGCATCCATAGTCCAGGGTATAAAAAAAAATGTTCTGCCAACTTGCTGTTATGAGATTCTCAAGAGAGCAATACCGCATTATTCTACTAATGACCCCTCAATCGGATTTTACGACACCCACGAGTGAGATAGTCACACATGGTACAAGACTTATTATGGAATAAATCCGTGTCAAGCCATAAGCTTGACCAGTTTGGCAGCAAAAGTGTATGGTAAAATTATTGAAAGGAGAATGAGGATGGTGTCCGATGGTTTACTGTGTGAGACACAAGGAGGTTTCATGAGTGGAAGGGGATGCATGGATCAAGTGTTCTCTCTGCGCAACATTGTGGAGAAGCATCTGGCTCTAGGTCAGAGGGTTTTCTGCAGTTTTGTGGATCTGGAGAGAGCATTTGACACGGTTGTACGAAAGGAACTTTGGGACATTTTACCGGAGTATGGTATTAGCGGTAAACTGCTACAGGCTGTGCAGTCCAGTTACATGGGCTGTAGAGCCTGTGTGCGGCTGGATGATGGAATGTCGCCTTGGTTTGACGTCAATATCGGTGTTAAGCAGGGGTGCGTTCTGTCAGCCAGGCTGTTTATCATATATCTGGATAAATGTCTCCAAAGGTTGAACGATATGAATGTGGGAGTCCAGATGGGCGACTCAGTGGTCACTGCTCTGCTTTATGCAGATGATGCAGTCCTGCTGGCACAGTCAGCGACTGACCTGCAGACCCTAGTCGACACAATGACAGAAGATTGTAAGAAAAGGGGTCTACGCGTGAATGTGAGCAAAACCAAAATAATGGTCTTTGAAAGAGGTAAAACCAGAACAGATGTAAGAGTAACAATAGGTAATGATGTACTAGAGCAAGTGGATGAATTTGTATATCTTGGATGTGGATTTAGCCGAGATGGAAGGTACACCACTGATATAGAGCGAAGAGTGAATGCGGGAAATAGAGTGAACGGAGCGTTGGGGCAACTTCTCGGCAGCCACCACCTCAGCCAGAAGGCACGTGTAGCAATACATAACGCAGTGCTTGTCCCAACATTACTGTATGGAAGCGAGAGTTGGGTATGCAGAAAAGAGTATGAAAGTAAAATTAATGCGGTCGAAATGCGATCTCTGCGGAAAATCTGTGGAGTTAGGCTGACCGACCGTATTCGTAACGACGACGTAAGAGAGCGAGTAGGTATGAAAGAGAGTATTGGTGTAAAGATGCGAAAGGAAATGCTCCGATGGTATCTTAACCACTACGCGATCTGTGCAGCCAAATGATGATGATAGTTTTACATTTGATTAGTTTTAAAATAAAATTAGTTTGAAAAAAAATATTGACGATGAGTTTACCATAACACATTTTTTATTGAAATTTTAAGGTTATAAAATGTATGACCGCATGACTGACGTTTTTAGTTTTTTTAAAGAATTTTACAGATATCAGTAGGTTGCTGTCATAAGGAGCACAATAATAATTATAAAATATATAATTAAATGTAATTCATGTTACCTATAAGATAGTGGGATGTTTTCGTTCTATGTGCTGTTTTAAATTTGTAGTATTACTACAAGTTTTTATTTCTTTCGGACAGTACATGCGTATTGCTGTAATATTATCCTTGTTCGTTATAAAATATTTTCACCAGCTGCTTTTAGGTGTTTTACTGTTAGAAGGCATTTCATTTTACCAACAACTATATTATTTATTACAACTAACAACTATACGTTTTACATTTAGACCTAAACAACTCTACGTTTATTGGAGTAGTTTTTACATATTTAGCCGAGATGGACGGTACACCACTGATATACAGCGAAGAGTGAATGCGGGAAATAGAGTGAACGGAGCGTTGGGGCAACTTCTCGGCAGCCACCACCTCAGCCAGAAGGCACGTGTAGCAATACATAACGCAGTGCTTGTCCCAACATTACTGTATGGAAGCGAGAGTTGGGTATGCAGAAAAGAGTATGAAAGTAAAATTAATGCGGTCGAAATGCGATCTCTTCGGAAAATCTGTGGAGCTAGGCTGACCGACCGCATTCGTAACGACGACGTAAGAGAGCGAGTAGGTATGAAAGAGAGTATTGGTGTAAAGATGCGAAAGGGAATGCTCCGATGGTTCGGACATGTGGAAAGAATGCCGAACGAACGTCTGGTTAAGAAGATATACAATGCGAAAGTGGAAGGATGTAGGTACCGAGGGAGACCGAGACTAACCTACCTAGACCAGATCGGTCAGGTACTGAAGGAAGGTGGAGTCAAGAGTCTCCGAAACCGGCGAGCGTGTATGCAGAGAATTATGAATGTTGAGGAAGCGAGTGAAGTATGCAGAGATAGAGTTCTCTGGCACTCTGTTCTCTCTGCCTACCCTGCAAGGGATATGGCGTGATGATATGTATGTGTATGTATGTACTAACAACTATATTATTTATTTATTTACTTGTAAATAATAATAGATTTACTTCGAGATTTATTCATCCGTCGCATAGATAGCGCTGTTTATAAAAATCGATTTTAACGTGTAATTTATATAATCGATTTATTAAAATTCGATTAATTTATAATAATTACTATAAAAAACGATTATAAGAAAATAATAATCGATTTAAATAAAAATCGATTATTTTTTAACATCCCTAGTATGGCTACGAATACTACCAACCCTTGCTTTGGTTGTGGATGTCGTAAAAGACGACTAAGAACTCTATATCGACCTGGGACGAAGAAGAGTGACATTTCTCGAATATTTTGAAAATTTATATTATTCGTTAGGTAAAACGTTTTGTTATCGTATTTTATTTTAATAGAAAATGACACATCATCAAATTAAATGTAAAATCTTTCAAAAATAAGTGTCATTCTACGTTTAACCTATCGTCTACATTATTACATTAAAAATTATTATTGCATTATATTATTATATTTATATTATTATTGCATTATATATTATTGCATTAAAAAAACCGACTTCAAAAACTAAAAAGTACAAAATAACTTAAAATACTATCATTTGCATCTATTGATTTGAGTTCTATTAGTAGCAGGGCTTGAGTTACTCGTTCATTTGTTACACAC
This sequence comes from Lymantria monacha, assembly GCA_905163515.2. NCBI lineage: Eukaryota > Metazoa > Arthropoda > Insecta > Lepidoptera > Erebidae > Lymantria > Lymantria monacha. The sequence continues at coordinate 19,788,911 of LR991107.1, read as the reverse complement.
ATACTTAATGCTAATTTTAGACTTATATGGTTTTCTCATGGGCGTTGTCAGAACTGGACCAAATTGAAATGGGACCACACAGGAAGCACCAGCTTTCAAATAAAAAGAGAATCATTAAAATCGCATCACCCAGTCGAAAGTTATGAGGTAACAAATATTAAAAAAAATACAGACGAATTGAGAATCTCCTCCTTTTTTGAAGTCTGATAAAAAAAGAATCTTTAAATGCATGTATTGCAAAATTTTGCCTTTTTGATTAAAGTCACATATATATAGGTACATATCATCATGGCATATCCTTTACAGGGTAGGCAGAGAGAATAGATTAAAGTCACTTTTCTATTTAACCGACGAATTATATTAACAAGCAGAGTTGACGTCAGATAGGCAGTTGGATATAAAGCTATTACCAATAACATCAGCAATATGTACGAGTAGAACATATTGTGTCGACCTCAAACATGACATGTCCTTCTTCAAACGAGGTTTAAGAAGAGCTCTTCCTTCACGGTAGGCAGCGGCCTGGCTGTACCCCTGGTGTTGCTGGGTCCATATGCAACAGCATTATTTACCATCAGGTGTGCTGTTTGCTCGTTTGTCACCGTAGACAATAAAAAAAAAAAAAAAACCTCACGTAATTAGGATAAGAGTAGGAGAATGATGAAGAAATTCAAAATAGCTAGGTAACATTCAAGACATTAATAAAATTTTAAGAGATAATGGAAACCGTGCTTTGCTTTGTTCTTTTTTAAATTCCTATATATTTTTTTTTGTTTTTAATGGTGACAAACAACCAAGTAGCACACCTGATGATAAGTGTTATTGCCACTCATGGAACTTTGCAATACCAATGGTACAGCTAGGCCGCTGTATACCAATTAAAATCACAAACCCCCCAGAAAGTTGGACTGGCGGGTCTTTCGCTCATCGTAGTACAGGCCTCTTAAATATGATTTTCCATGAAATTTTCGTTTTTTTTTCGCATTTATCTCGTGAATAATAAGAATAATAGAAAAAATGTGAATGACAAACTTGTAGAACCTTCAATTTCCTACAAGAAAGGTTCTTAGTACCAAGTCGTTAAAATTAATATTTCCGGAGATATTTAATGATAAAGTTTATGTTATTTATTGACACGGGAGAACCTCTGTCTGAGAATCCTTAAAGTAGTTTTATTTCAAATGTGTAATACTCGCGTAAATATTAAACATTATTAGAGAACTTATATTCCATATTATCAATTTTTACAATTAACAATCTATCATAACATTACACGAAAATACATTTAAAATTAATCTAGATTACAAGTTTCAAACTGCGTTAATTCTTTAATAGCTCGTAAAAATATAAGCGATAGCTTGTAGCGGAATGCTTATAAAAATTTGCAAGAGTTATAAAGGTATTAAGATGAGAAAAGAATAGAATTTTCTGACTTAACTCCGAAGGATATCAGATTTTAAATTTATTTATTCATTTTTTAAATTAGAAATGAAATCTTTATAATTGATAAAAAAGTTACGACAGTCAATAATTTTACTTTCTTCAGATTTCTTCTCTTTAGGAATCTCTTTTCACATTTTGGTTACCTCCTATACTTTTCAAGTTATTCGCGAAGAACTGAATATATCACCTCTTTGCCTCAATAATATGTTCTCTTCTTGAAAAATGACATTTCAGAGGAGTCTTTTTCAAGTTTCAAAAAGTAATTTTTTCGCCACGAATATTTTTTTATCATAAATCTGATTTAAATCATAGATGATTTAATTATAGAATAATAAAATAATTAAAATCATAGATTTATACACGAAGTATAGATACACAGGAGTCCGAACGTAATGTTAAAAGAATGGTCTCAATTTAGGGGACAGAACTTTTTGCCGGTAGAGCGCGCCACTCTTCAAGAAATACTTGTTCGTTTAAAATTTTAAATCTTTACATGGGAAGTTTTGTTGCTATTAACAGCTGTGAAAAGTTTTGTATAAATGATAATGCATCATTGCTGTGTATTTAGATGTAGGAAACCAGGGAACCATTCATTTCCAAAAGAAAAAAGCTAGAAAACTATGAGAAGCAGCAACTCGTAAAGACTTTCATCCCAAAGAACATTTGAAAATATGTTCAACATATTTTAAATCCGAAGATTTCATTCAAATTGGAAAGCATTCAGGTGATTTAATCTCATTTATAGAATAACATTTACTTTTATCACCTAAAACAAGTATTTATGATTTTATTCCTAACATAACCTAAAATCTTAATTATTATTTCCAGGACTAACTAATACCAGGCGCATTTTAAAGAAGGGAATGGCCTTCAGTATTTCCATGGACTAAAATTGAAGATATAAAGTCTGAACAAAGGCGAGAACGTGATCAGCGCGTGATTCTAAACGAAAATTGTGTTTTTCATATATTGAAAAGTGTGATGGCTTAGCTCATACTCCAAGTGTTACTACAGCTACATGCAATACTTCATCCAAGGCGACAGCATTGGACTTTGGCGTCGATTGTGTTGAAGAAATTGTGATCCAAGAAAATAGTGTATATAACTTGGAAAATGTGCAAAATGATATTGGTATTGTTCGTGAATGTGCAACTCAAAAAAATTACCAATTTTACACAATAGAATCCTTTAGGAATTATGCTAAAGGTATTGGCTTTTTATACTGGATTTGAATCATAAAGCAAATTTATGTTTGTGTTTTATATTTTGTGCCCTGAAGCCTATTCAATAACCTATAAAAGAAGTTCTCTTAGGTCTGAGTGTTGAAGACCAGTTCTTTTTGACGTTAACGAAGTTGAGGAGAAATAAGGAAGACTATAAGCTATTTCGTTTTTTTGATGCAAGTTCCTGTATTGTATCAAACATATTTATTACATGCATTAACTTTTTGCATCAAATGTGGTCAATGCTGAATATTTGATAGCCTGACAGGTAATTAGTGGATTTCTACATGCCTGAAGGATTTAAAAAATATTACCCTTCTACTAGAGTCATTGTAGATTGTACGGAAATACCTATACAACAACCTGTTAATCCATATATACAAAGAGCCGCATGGAGTTCATACAAGAACCGATCTACTGTTAAGTATGAAGTAAGTCATTTTTAAGGCAAAAAGTCAGTTGCCTGGTATGACCATTGTAGCAGATTGGAAACTTTCTTCAAAGAGAATATACATTGTATGTGTTATAGGTTTAACTAAAATCTATTGTATATTCCACAATTCTGTGAATATTATATTCCTCTCTTGTCAAAAATATATTTTGTATGTGTTATGACATGTAACTTCCATGAAAATATTGTTAAAGTACAGCATAACTTCTTCTACTCTGTATTTTTTAACTTTAATAAAGTTTTCATTTACTATTTTTGTATTTTTATTTAAAACAATTTTTATAAAGTAAATAAACTCATTTATCAAAGTAAATTCATTTAATCAATAATTTAACAATGACATGTGGGTATTGCTTAACATTTAAATTATTTATAGAAACATTTGAGATACTTTAAACTTTAACAAACAGATGTAAATATCGCTTAATATTAAAATTATTTAAAGAAACAGTTGGCATACATTTTACTTTAAAAACCACATAAGTATTGCTTATTATTAAAATAAAAATTATTTGTAGAATCATTTGGCGTAGTTTTTACAGAGTACTTTGTCTAGTACCTAATGCTGGTCGGCGGGCCACCGAAGTCAAAGATCGGGTACCGGTGGCCCGCTCGCACGGCGAAGAGAGGAGTTTGCAGGGTGGGTTCATGGGGTTGCGTGCCGCCTCTTCTGTCGCCCCGGACGTTTTTGTCGGGGCGCGTTTCATCACTAATTGCATAATAATTATTTTTGCTTGTAAGGGCACTTTACCTCTAAAATCGCTTCTTTGCCAATAAGTCTATCAAGAGACGCCCCCAAATATGGCTTATTTTTACATAAAAACAATCCACATTTCTGCACCTTCATTGCAGTACTTCATAAAAATGTATAGCCCCTGACTTAGTCTTTTCCATGTAGTGATTGTTTGTATTTGAACTCTAATGTATTCAAAATTCTTTGGGCTACCTTATTTTTGCTTTTATAGAAACTGCTTTGCAACATGTATGGAAGTAACTAGCTGTTATATGATTTCTGCGAATTTTATGCCATTCAAAGTTATCAGCCTGATTTCTCGTCAATTGTTCAATATCTCTTATATTGCTGTCTGTTATATCACCAGATTGGTCACATATTGAAGGAAGGTGGAGTCAATAGTGTCCGAACCGGCGAGCGTGTATGAAGAGAATTATGAATGTTGAGGAAGCGACAGAGTGTCAGAGAACTCTATCCTTGCATACTTCACTCGCTTCCTCAACATTCATAATTGTCTTCATACAATATTATATCACAATGATGTAAGTTTAGCAAAATTTCTTTTTCCAGGTTTGCAGCATATCTATCTTACCCGTGAGTGATCGTAAGAGACGACTAAGGGATATAAAACGCATATAACATCTATTGCAAGAGAAGGAAAACTCGAAACAAAACCCTATACCAACACATCTGACCAGCGTGGTATAGTAGGTTAAGTTCCCTCCCATTACGGAGGAGGCCCGAGCTCAACAGTGGGACATACATGGGCTGTGATGATAATGATGATGGGAAACTATTAATATTTTCGATATTTTTCTTTTTCTTGAAGGTAATTTGTCAGCTTTAAGAGGAGATCCAAAATAGTTTAAAGGCCTAGGAAAACTTTGCAGATGTTGTGTACATGAAACATTTACAATAATTTTTCTTTTCGTCCACTTACACAACCATGAACAGCACAACACCTTCCCATTTCTTTTTAATATTATTTTATATTTAAATTTCAACATTCACGAACTAACGCGCGTTTACGTGTAATAATAATAGCATCGGTACGTCCACGAAGTATAGATACATACATGTATATATATATATATTCATGTGTATATATAGATATATGTATCTATAATTCGTGGGTGCGATCTTAACACTAGCGTAGCCAGTGGCAGAAAAAAGAACTAAGATCTGGGTTTATTTTTGTGACCAAAAATACTATGGAAAAGCCTATACCGTTCGGACTCCTGTGTATCTATACTTCGTGGATTTATATATCAATTATTTATATTTTTTTATCTGTTATAAAAACAATTCGATGTAGGTATTCTTCTAGATGTCATGCCAAATACAATTATTTATCGATATTATTTTTAGGAGCAATTCTAAACTAGTACCTACAGCCATTACAAACTTTAACACAACTTCTGAATACTAAACGATCGCCTTACTTATTATTGTAGGCAGAATAACAGCGCTATTTCATTAGAACGAAGTAACATAAGCAAAGCCAAAAGCCTTTTTCTCTTTCACTAATATTAAATTAATCGCTAATATTATATCTGCAGTTATTTTATTCAAGCATTTATTTTTAATTTCCTACTTTTAAATTACAAATTGTAAAACTAGAACAAAATATTTTCTCTCCATTTTCTTCGTTCGATATAAAAACTTTTATCAAAAAAAAAACCAGATCATCATCTGTAAAGTCTGTTTAAAGACTATATGAAATAAATAGAATTAATATCACTGAAATATCATTATTTTGTATAATTAAAAGAAGGAGTTAATTGAAAATTCCAATTTTCCGATAAAACGCTTAGACCATTTGTGCCACTCTATGGCTTGTACCGCGCTTCGTTTGCACGCTCGGCTCAGGCGGAACGCAACACTTTTTCGTGCGTGCAACCGGCGTTCATTGATTTTTAAGACGTTATAATTTTCAAAAAATCCATAATAAGCATAATGTTTCTAATAATGACCTTACAAATACTATTAGCCATACAAAATATTTAGGCATTACCATACTGTTTACCCCGTAATTCGTCTAACAAGTGAAACATCTCCATATAAACTCTCTCCTTCGCTACAGAAGCTCAAATTATAACGATTATAATAATTTCTATACCGTTTAACGTTTGATATCCCGAGACGTTACAAACTATTGAGTTCAAAGTGATTATTATGTAAATATTATCATACCCTTTCGTTTGGGTTAGGTATTACGTATAGCGTTTAAATAGGTATATTCAGCGATTATATAGATAAGTATAAATATCTACTAGCTACATTCACTTTAGTTTGAATAATTAAATAGTAACTATTTTTTTCTCTTGTATTTTTTTTGTGGCAATTTATGGTCTGGACACACGCCGTCCTTTCCGTTCGGGGCGACAGAAAGGCGGCGCGCGGCCTATAACCAACCGTATTCCCTCCCCGCCCCCGTCGTCTTTGGGCTGGCCACTATTTTCGTTTCCTTGACAACCGTGGCCAGTCTGGCGTATTTTCCAATATATATATACCTACATAATCCGTGTGGTGACGGAGTAAGAATACACTTCACCACACCCTATCTTACCCGTGGGTGATCGTAAGAGACGACTAAGGGATATAAAAATGCATATAACATCTATGCAAGAGAAGATAAACTCGAAATAAAACCCTATACTAACACGTCTGACCAGCGCGGTATAGTAGGTTAATTTCCCTCCCATTACGGAGGAGGCCCGAGCCCAGCAGTGGGACATATATGGGCTGTGATGATAATGATAATGATACATAAGATCTTTCATAAATAAAAAGTAACCAGCTAAAAGTGACGTGGGACTTGAAGGGATACTCATTGGGAATTCGTTTAAATCGTCCTACCATTTATACTATACAAGTGTAAGCTGGGAGACGCGTGCCATCTAAGAATGATTACACATTGTGCACGTTTTCCATAAAAAACGATAAAATAATAGAAGCCGCAAATTGATCGTCGACGATACTTTTCTAAGTGGAACGTTTGTAACGGATTTTCAGTAGTTGCGAGTTCGAATCCACAATAATTTTACGTTCGTAAACATGTTTTTGTAAAGTAACATCATCATCTTTCAGCTCTTGGGCGTACGCTTCTCTTATAAAATAAAATGGCGTGGCTATTTTTAATCGCCACGCTTGGCAATGCTTGGTGATTGATTACTCACGAGCAATGTAAGAGTTGGCAATATTCGTAACCGCCAAAACACAGCGAACTTTACAAATTAACTAATAAAATTAATTCATCATCATCACAGTCCATAAATGTCCCACTGTTAGGCTCGGGCCTCCTCCGTAATGGGAGGGAAATTAACCTACTATACCGCGCTGGTCAGACGTGTTGGTATAGGTTTTTGTTTCGAGTTTTCCTTTTCTCGCATAGATGTTATATGCGTTTTATATCCCTTAGTCGTCTTGTACGATCACCCACAGGTAAGTGTGAATAGTATTCTTACTCCGTCACCACACGGAAAAAAACAAAACAAATTAATTAATTTAATTAATTATTATGGCAATAATTAATAAGTAAATCCGCTGACAGTGATACCATACCTACACATTAAAGAAAATATAGTGAATACTGTTGTACAAAGTTCAAAATTAACATGTTTTCGTCACCGATGACCCCCGGGGCGCTAGGGCAAAAGGGGCTCGGAACAAAAACCTGACGTTTTGGGCACTGTCCCTCGTCTGTCCCTTGTCGCCGGATATAAGGACGGTACACAAATATGGTGTGATGTTACTATGTTATTGAATAGTTGATATTATTTATAGAAGATGGGATTTTCTTGGGAAATTATTTGAGATAAGCTATTTTATAAGTTCGAATGTGATTACAGATTACAAATACATTGATGAAAATATAATCACCAATTCTTTCAAATTACTGAAATTTTTAGCATTTAATATGCTTAATTATTTATAAATACCCGAATACAAAACGAAAAATTATGTCACAAGCGGGGTTCGAACCCGCGCCTATTGGGAATCCGGCCCAACCGTGCTGCCACTTACACCATCGTGAACTATTTTAGGACATGCAAATTTCGAATCATATTATATCTTACGTCTTCAAGGTGACGTATGCCATCTATACAATGTGTAAACATTGTCCGATAGATGGCATACGTCACCTTGAAGACGTAAGATATAATATGAAGCGAAATCTGCATGTCCTGAAATAGTTCACGATGGTGTAAGTGGCAGCACGATTGGGCCGGCTTCCCAATAGGTGCGGGTTCGAACCCCGCTTGTGACATAATTTTTCGTTTCGTATTCGGGTATTCACCAATTCTTTTTTTTTTTCATTTGATACCGGTCAAATCGTTTAATTTTTAATAGTTTATTTTTATAATGATTACTGATATTTACACGAGTATTACACGTTTGAAATTAAACTAATTTTATGGATTCTATTGCGTTTGTATTTGATTTTTAATTTCACGTCGCATCGTTTTCGTTCTTTTAAGATTTTCTGCTTTTGTTTTCGTTACATTACTATTCCTGACTCGTAACAACAATAGATATTATTTATAAAAACCCGATTTCGAAACGAAAAATGATGTCACAAGTGTGGTTCGAATCCACACCTATTGGGAGTCCGACCCAATCGCGCTGCCATTTACACCACCGTGAACTATTGTAGGACATTCAAATCTCGCTTCGTTTTATATTTATGTCTTTAAGGAGACCTGTGCCATCTACCCGACAATGTTTACACATTGAATTTCGACAATGTTTACACATTGAAATTACAATAGATATATTTTTTTAATATAAGTATAATTCAACTTAATAATAAGTAAAGATTCGTGTGTTCGTGGTTTTAATTAAATGTACTTCGTCGCTTCATTCAGAGCTAATGTGATTAGCATAATGTTACCTCACCCTCGTGGTCAGCTACGTAATTATATATGACACAGTAGCACAGTCGAGCGGTGATTACGTCGTATATATACATGTAATATATACGACACAATGCAACAGGGGTCTCATTATACAATTTAATATGACGCCTTTTCAAAGTTTTTAAATAAAAAAAATACACACACAATGTTGTTTAAAGCTTTTGTTGAATGTTTTATGATTTGCTAACAATGTCGCGAGTATCCTTACGTAACTTCGGTTAAAAAGAATATTGATCATCATCATCATTATCACAGCCCATAAATGTCTCACTGTTGGGCTCGGGCCTCCTCCGTAATGGGAGGGAAATTAACCTACTCTACCGTGCTGGATAGACGTGTTAGTATAGGGTTTTGTTTCGAATTTTTCCTTCTCTCGCATAGATGTTATTTGCGTTTTATATCCCTTAGTCGTCTCGTATGATCATCCACGGGTAAGATATGGGGTGGTGAATAGTATTCTTACTCCGTCACCACACGGAATAATAATTTCGCTCCCATTGTGGAGGAGGCCCGAGCCCAACAGTGGGACATTTATGGGCTGTGATGATGATGAATAAACGGACTAAATGCAAGAGTAAAGTTTTGTTATCGTTTCTTCTTCTTATATATTGGCAATCAGCTACATATACGAGCTATTGGTGCCAGTGTCAAGTTATAAATATTTTCACGTTTTTAGTCTTTCAAGTTAGTCATTGTCTAAGTCAAATTGTCGTCATTAACAGTGCAATGGCCACACTGTTAATGGTATCCTGTGGGAATTTTGATGGAAAACGAAAACATTGTAAAGCACTTTTATATGATATTCACTACATCCCAGTAGTTCCGCCGCTTCATATTACATAAAATGCCATCAAAATTATCTAATATAACACGTTAAAACACTAAGGGGGCATAGTCCGGAGCGTGCTCGTTCGCGTCCCCTGCCAGTCTAATTAGACTGCCAATCAGGCTCGATATGCGTACCGCAATGCGGGTTAGGGCGTCCCCCGGAGGCGACGCGTACCGACCCGCCCCCGTCGGTACGAACTTCGGCAGTTGCGGCGATGGGGTCCGCCACCCATCACGCCTTGCCCAGTCAGGCGAGTCGAGGAGAGCAGAGTGCCGGGTGGGCATGTGGAATGTAAGAGGTTGTGTGGAAGGTAAGTTGCACGAGCTGATATCCGTCATGGCGGACAAACAGCTAGACGTGCTCTGTGTAACAGAGACTAAGCGAAGGGGCAGCGATGCCTGCGATCTTCCTGGTGGCGGGATGGCTCTGTGGTCTGGTGTACCACAGAGCGATCGAGCCAGCATGGGGTTAGCAGTGCTATTGTCCTCTCGCTTGGCCTCAGGTGTGAAGGATTACGGAATGTATGATCCCAGACTTATAAATATATAAAACTAGGTGTCACCAAGGTATTCATGGCTGTAGCATATGCTCCCGTAAGATCCTCGGTGGCATCAGACCTAGAGAAGTTTTGAGACAATGTTAGGGACGTTCTGGATATGGCAGAAACCAGTGAACGCGTGATTGTATGCGGAGATTTGAACGGATGGGTGGGGACCAAGCGTCCCGACTATGAGGACGTACTTGGTCCATTTAGTGATAAGAGAGTGAACGACGCAGGTAGGCTCATAGCGGATGTATGCATGGAGAGAAACCTTATTGTGTCAAACACATTTTTCCAACATAAGGACATCCACATGTATACATGGAGAAGGAATGAACAGAAAAGTATAATAGATTTAATTTTGGTAGACAGTCGCCTCCGAAGCAAAATATTGGACGCAAGAGCCTACAGGGGCCCCACAGTCGATACGGACCACTATCTCGTTATTGCGAGATTTAGTGGTCTGTTCAGAAAGTGGAGGCACTGGCGAGAGCGTGTCCACTTCGGAGGGCTTGAAAGAATAAAGTTTGAAAGGTTGCAAGAAGAGTGTGTAAGAGAAAAGTATGCCGAGGGTGTCCGAGAACGGCTGACGATGGCAAGCCAGCCGCAATCGGATATTGAAGAATGCTGGAGAGTATTGAAGGAGACTATGGTAGATACAGCGAAAGAACTATGTGGAAGTTCAAAGAAGCATAGAAAAACAAATGGTGATGCATGGTGGGATGCGGAAGTGGCAGCTTCCGTAGAGCAAAAGAAGAAAGCGTGGCTGGACTATGTCTCTTCTTTGAATCTGAATGACAGTATGACTGAACAGAAGAAAGAAATAGATCGGCAATGTAAGAATGACACCAAGGCCTTAGTGAAAGAGAAACGTGATAGAGCAAGTATGAGTGCAGAAGATAGGCTGACTAAAAACTTCGAGGGTAACACCAAACTCTTTTGGAGGGAGGTGAAGTCTCGGGGTGGTTGGTCAGCCTTCAGAATGAATAAAATAAGGTCTAAAGGTGGAGACATTCTTACACAAACACAAGACGTGTTAAGCCGATGGAGTGAATATTTTGGCGATATGTATGCGGATGCTACGGTTGGCGCCGGTATCGCATGTGGTCTAGTAGATCAACATTCGGCGACGGCGTCCTCCGATGGCATCAGTATGGATGAAGTTGAATGGGCGATAAGAAGTTTGAAAAATGGTAAGGCAGCCGGCATTGATATGGTATCTGCCGAGATGATCAAGCTTGGTGGCTCCTGTGTCTGGGAGGCGTTCCTGTTGCTCCTCAATTTATGTTGGAGCTCGGGAATGGTTCCCGGGGACTGGAATAGCGCAGTCATCGTGTCTTTGTTTAAAAACAAGGGTTCACGCTATGACTGCGCAAATTACAGAGCCGTAAGCTTGACCAGTTTGGCAGCAAAAGTGTATGGTAAAATTATTGAAAGGAGAATGAGGATGGTGTCCGATGGTTTACTGTGTGAGACACAAGGAGGTTTCAGGAGTGGATGGGGATGCATGGATCAAGTGTTCTCTCTGCGCAACATTGTGGAGAAGCATCTGGCTCTAGGTCAGAGGGTTTTCTGCAGTTTTGTGGATCTGGAGAGAGCATTTGACACGGTTGTATGAAAGGAACTTTGGGACATTTTACCGGAGTATGGTATTAACGGTAAACTGCTACAGGCTGTGCAGTCCAGTTACATGGGCTGTAGAGCTTGTGTGCGGCTGGATGATGGAATGTCGCCTTGGTTTGACGTCAATATCGGCGTTAAGCAGGGGTGCGTTCTGTCAGCCAGGCTGTTTATCATATATCTGGATAAATGTCTCCAAAGGTTGAACGATATGAATGTGGGAGTCCAGATGGGCGACTCAGTGGTCACTGCTCTGCTTTATGCAGATGATGCAGTCCTGCTGGCACAGTCAGCGACTGACCTGCAGACCCTAGTCAGCACAATGACAGAAGATTGTAAGAAAAGGGGTCTACGCGTGAATGTGAGCAAAACCAAAATAATGGTCTTTGAAAGAGATGAAGCCAGAACAGATGTAAGAGTAACAATAGACAATGATGTACTAGAGCAAGTGGATGAATTTGCATATCTTGGATGTGGATTTAGCCGAGATGGAAGGTACACCACTGATATAGAGCGAAGAGTGAATGCGGGAAATAGAGTGAACGGAGCATTGGGGCAACTTCTCGGCAGCCACCACCTCAGCCAGAAGGCACGTGTAGCAATACATTACGCAGTGCTTGTCTCAACATTACTGTATGGAAGCGAGAGTTGGATATGCAGAAAAGAGTATGAAAGTAAAATTAATGCGGTCGAAATGCGATCTCTGCGGAAAATCTGTGGAGTTAGGCTGACCGACCGCATTCGTAACGACGACTTAAGAGAGCGAGTAGGTATGAAAGAGAGTATTGGTGTAAAGGTGCGAAGGGGAATGCTCCGATGGTTCGGACATGTGGAAAGAATGCCGAACTAACGTCTGGTTAAGGAGATATACAATGCGAAAGTGGAAGGATGTAGGTACCGAGGGAGACCGAGAGTAACCTACCTAGACCAGATCGGTCATGTACTGAAGGAAGGTGGAGTCAAGAGTCTCCGAAACCGGCGAGCGTGTATGAAGAGAATTATGAATGTTGAGGAAGCGAGTGAAGTATGCAGAGATAGAGTTCTCTGGCACTCTGTTCTCTCTGCCTACCCTGCAATGGATATGGCGTGATGATATGTATGTATGTAAAACACTAAGATATCGAATATAATACAAGAGCACCACATGACGTTTTCAAATTCCCGTCAAAAGTCCATTATCGTTTCTTCTTCTTCTTCTTATATATTGGCAATCAGCTACATATACGAGCTATTGGTGCCAGTGTCAAGTTATAAATATTTTCACGTTTTTAGTCTTTCAAGTTAGTCATTGTCTAAGTCAAATTGTCGCCATTAACAGTGCAATGGCCACTGTTAATGGTATCTTGTGGGAATTTTGATGGAAAACGAAAACGTTGTAAAGCACTTTTATATGATATTCACTACATCCCAGTAGTTCCGCCGCTTCATATTACATAAAATGCCATCAAAATTATCTAATATAACACATTAAAACACTAAGATATCGAATATAATACAAGAGCACCACATGACGTTTTCAAATTCCCGTCAAAAGTCCATTATCGTTTCTATTTTAATTTATAAAATGACACATCAAATTGAACGTCAAAAACTCTGTGCTTGTCACAAGTGTCAATTTGATGTTTTATATTAAACCACCATTTTGAACCATGTTGAAAAAAAAAATTGATTACGTGTAGGGTAGAGTGAGTACGGTTGAAACATTTTCACATTTATCGTCTATTGCACCGGGATTAGTTAAGCTAGCGATAACTGAAATATATTAAATAAAAGACCGTATGTCCGTCTACTAATGGGCAGTGTTATTTGAGATAACTGTATTATATTTTCTAAGAAAAATCGTATTTAATAAGACAATGCAATTTGTTTCAACCGTCCCCCGACAGGGACGGTTGAAGCAGTGCCTGGGTTCGATTGAAGGACATCCAAATAATACTAAATACAGTCAATTATCATGTTTTATGAATCATCTAAATAACATTTTATCACTCGTAATAGCAGGGTATAATATCACAATTATTGTTTTATCAATATTCAAGTCTTAGGCGATATTTATAATTTAACATTATTTTTAATCAGCCTTCAATGGTTTATATTAAGTATAAATTAAATAAAATAACGATCTTGATGACTGTAATTTGTATCAACAATATTAGTCATGAAATAGATTTTCGAAGCTCAGGTCATATATGTCCCACTGTTGGGCTCGAGCCTCCTCCATAATGAGAGAGGAATTGGCCTACTATATCACGCTGGTTAGACGTGTTGGTATAGGGTTTTGTTACGAGTTTTCCTTCTCTCACATAGATATTATATGCATTTTATATCCCTTAGGCTAAGTTCAGATGACCGCGCGGCGACGCGCGGTTGGCTCGGCGCGCGGTTTAAGATTATAGCAAATCAATGTTGTTGTGTACATGATCGCGCGTGACCGCGCGCACCGCCATGCACCGCGCGCAAGATCTTGAACCGCGCGTCACCGCGTGGTCACCACGCGCGCGGTTTGAGATCTACAATCCTGTATGGACCTGTTCAGTTGAACCGCGCGGTTTTAGGGGGACGGACACATGGAGCCACGAAAATGGAGGACGATTTCTTTTGGTGATATGCAATATCTTACAGCACCATCTGCAGGTTGCATATCCTTTTCAACGCAACCATACAAAAACTCAAAGGAATCAATCGTTATCCTAAAGTAGTTGAAAAATCGATCTTCGTGTAGTCTGTGTGGTATATAAAGTCACAAAAAGACTTAAAGAAAGTCTTTGACTGAAAATAGGGTACAACCAGTATTATCTTTGCTTTCCACCACTACGTCGCAATTTGCGGTATAAAACCCATAACCAAATAGCCTCCTCCACGTCCATTATCGCTGAATGTTCACGCTAGATTGCCGCGCGCAAGCCGCCTCCATCTGAACAGCTAAATCGCGCGGCAACGCGCGTCGCCGCGCGGTCATCTGAACTTAGCCTTAGTCGTCTCATACGATCATCCACGTGTATCATTTGGAGTCACAATTGTGGCAAACATAACTAGAACTATATATATACTGTAACACTGTATGATTTTTTTCCTTGTTCTGCTTTCTGAATATGCCAACATACCAATAAGACTGTAGTAGGTACTCCTCTTCTGATGATAATTCATGTTGTGTGATAGATTGTTTCCGGTTTTTAGCAATTCTTTTAGGTTTTCCTCCACCTAATCTTTTCTTAACTTGCTTAGCTTTTTTAAATTACTGAAATTTAGCATTTAATATGCTTAATTATTTTTTATAAAATCCGATTACGAAATGAAAAATGATGTCGCAAGCGGGATTCGAACCCGCGCCTATTGGGATTCCGGCCCAATCGTGCTGCCACTACACTACCGCGACTAATTGTAGGACATGCAAATTTCATTTCGTATTGTATTTACGTCTTAAGGTGACGGTGTGCTATCTACCCGACAATGTTTACACACTGTTATAGGCTTAATACTTCAAACTTTACAGTTAGAATTGTATTAAACGATGACACAACCTTGTTATTTAAATTACTGAAATTTAGCATTTAATATGCTTAATTATTTTTTATAAAATCCGATTACGAAATGAAAAATGATGTCGCAAGCGGGATTCGAACCCGCGCCTATTGGGATTCCGGCCCAATCGTGCTGCCACTACACTACCGCGACTAATTGTAGGACATGCAAATTTCATTTCGTATTGTATTTACGTCTTAAGGTGACGGTGTGCTATCTACCCGACAATGTTTACACACTGTTATAGGCTTAATACTTCAAACTTTACAGTTAGAATTGTATTAAACGATGACACAACCTTGTTATTTAAATTACTGAAATTTAGCATTTAATATGCTTAATTATTTTTTATAAAATCCGATTACGAAATGAAAAATGATGTCGCAAGCGGGATTCGAACCCGCGCCTATTGGGATTCCGGCCCAATCGTGCTGCCACTACACTACCGCGACTAATTGTAGGACATGCAAATTTCATTTCGTATTGTATTTACGTCTTAAGGTGACGGTGTGCTATCTACCCGACAATGTTTACACACTGTTATAGGCTTAATACTTCAAACTTTACAGTTAGAATTGTATTAAACGATGACACAACCTTGTTATTTAAATTACTGAAATTTAGCATTTAATATGCTTAATTATTTTTTATAAAATCCGATTACGAAATGAAAAATGATGTCGCAAGCGGGATTCGAACCCGCGCCTATTGGGATTCCGGCCCAATCGTGCTGCCACTACACTACCGCGACTAATTGTAGGACATGCTGTAATTACTAATTGTAGGACTAATTGTAGGATTGCTTAGCTTTTTACACTTCATCTGCTTTCATGTTCTCTTCTTATTTCTTCTTTTTAGGTGTATCTACATAGACTGTGGATGCTGATGCCGAGTTTTTTGATCCCTGCTTATTAATTGCCTTGGAAATTATTGCCTTACTTGATATGGAAATGCTTTTGGTAGTTGTCTTATATATCTCAACAGGGAACAGTGGTTCAATCATTTTTTTCTGCTGCTGTTCTTATCGAAAAGCCTGCTTGTAAAATCTTCATAAGCTAGTTTATATGTTGTTAAGGCAGTCTGATCTCTTGTAGTCATCTTTTGGCGTACCCTTAGCATCTAAGAACGAAGAAAATTAAATGAATGTACTGTTTCAACCGTACCCATATAAAATGTCGTACCCATGTAAACGTCCTCAAGCCCCTTCTAGATGCCGCGGGTGACTGGATCGGGGAATTAGTCTGTCACTCGCCGAGAGGCCGACCGTGTGAGGAAAGACCGACATCCTACCCGAGGGGGGTAAGTCGGTCGAGGAGAGGGTACTCCTCAGGGGTATTCTGTCGGGCCGACCACTGACGTCAAGTCACTCTGCTCCGGTGGTCGGCCCAACGACGAAGGCGACGTCACGGGTGGGTTACGGGTGTGCGTGCTTATGCCCCTCTGTCGCCCCGGACGGAGTGGTCCGAGGAGTGCGCCGACTGAAACCCTACCAAAAAAAAGCCCCTTCTAGATATAAAATGGCTCACAGTAAGAATGATAATAAATTTAAATGAAAACTAATCATCAATTAAAACGATACAAAACTCTCAATAACTGTAACTCTAAATAAAACAATAATAATTACAAAAATATACCAACACTGTTCCCTCTGCCTACCCTGCCAGGGATATGCCGTGATGATATGTATGTATGTTATCTCAGCAGTTGTTATGAAAACAGTATTTACGTATAACTTATAACATGCGATATCCTATTGTTATCAAATTATGATCGATTTGTTTACATTTATAAATACTGTATTTTGGCGACGGAGGCAGCGTGCCTGTTGGCCGGGAGTCCCCCGTGGGACCTGGAGGCGGAAATGCTCGCCGATTTGTATCGGCGGGTGTCGGGGGTGCGCGCGGAGGGCGGTGTGGTCTCTTTGAGGGAACTCACCGCCTGGCGCGTTGACGCCCGCCTAGATGTCATTGCCCGTTGGGCAGTCCGGCTGGAGAGGCCTCGGTTCGGTGTGCGGACCGTAGAGGCCTTCCGGCCGGTGCTGATGCAGTGGTTGGAACGGCGGCACGGGGTGCTCTCCTTCCGACTGGTGCAGGTTTTGACGGGGCATGGATGCTTCGCCAAATACCTGCACAAGGTCGTCAGGAGGGAGAGTACACCGTCCTGCCACCACTGCGATTGCGACGAAGACACGGCGCAGCATACGCTCGAGGTTTGTGCCGCTTGGGCAGAGCAGCGTCGTGAACTCGTCGCAATCATCGGTGCCGACCTGACGCTGCCGACCATCGCCAGGGCGATGCTCGACAGCGTCAGGAACTGGGACGCGGTCGCAACCTTCTGCGAGGCAGTAGTCTCGCAGAAGGAGGCGGCGGAGCGCGTGTGCGAGGAGCGTCTCCTCGACGGCGCGAGCCGCCGCCGGCGACTGGGGCGGCGCAGGCGCGATTACCTGCGCCTGATGCCGCCCTAGCCAAGGCCGCGGGTGACTGGATCGGGGAATTAGTCCGTCACCCGCCGAGAGGCCGACCGCGTGAGGAAAGACCGACATCCTACCCGAGGGGGGGATGTCGGTCGAGGAGAGGGTACTCCTCAGGGGTATTCCGTCGGGCCGACCACTGACGTCAAGTCACTCTGCTCCGGTGGTCGGCCCAACGACGAAGGCGACGTCACGGGTGAGTTACGGGTGTGCGCGCTTACGCCCCTCTGTCACCCCGGATGGAGTGGTGCGAGGAGTGCGCCGACCGTAGCCCACCCCCAAAAAAAAAAAAAAAAAAAAAATACTGTATTTATTGTACTTTTTTTTGTATTATGAGTCGTTCCTTGCAAAAGAGGTTATGTTCATCATTTGGCATTTTGTTGTCCAATGCTGGACGGAAGCCTCTTGCACATCCACCGGCAAGAAATGGTGAATTTTATTTTTATCACCAAGCATATATTAAAAGAGATTAGGATATATATTATAATAATAATAGCCTTTTTATTTCACCCATATTGATATTATCGTTATACGATAGCAGCGATGACTGAGTCATACAATCTTCATTCTCAGTTTAGTGGTACTGGGTTCAGTTTTTTGATAGCAGAAAATTCTCATATATGTATGTATAATAATATCCGTTTTTATATTAGATAATTTTTACACTGGTTTAAATTCAAAATCAAGTGTCTCGTTTTTTTTCTCTTTTTTTATGTGTTTAGCTGTTAGCTTTGTCAGCTTTACATGGACTATGTGTGAGCGCCGAGGGCTCTCAACCCGGTGAAAGTATGCTAAGCGACATTGCCCAAGGGCTCCTGTGGAGAACGAACCTCGACTTGGGGCGTCACTGGTAAAGAAGAAGTGCCTCAGTTTTTTTTTGTGTGTGATTAATGGTTGGCCGCAGATGGCAGATAAAAAAAAAAAAAATATGTGTAATAAATTATATAATTCGCTGGGTTGGTATTTCTCCTACACAATCATTAAAATTTACCGTGATGCTATCAAATAAAATGAGTGCCGAATTAATGTGCGCACTATCCGTCGTAGATAATTCTGTGTATAGAAGAAAGAAAGAAAGAAAGAAAAATGATTTATTTCTCCCTCGCAGAGGGACACATAAGTATATAACATAGTATTAGGTAATAGAAAAAATAACACGAGAGATATGTAAAAACACAAACACATAAGAACTAATGTCCCAACCGCGAGCAAGTAAAGAGGATCGCTACTCAGCATAATGTTGTGGTAGCTCATATGAGAAACCACAACGCTGTTCTTCCGTAGCGTCCTGTAGGATGTGGCGATTGACAGCAGACCCAAAAAATATAGAAAAATGTATGTATAGAAAATGACAAACAGAAAAAAAATATATATATATAAAATAAAAAAGTTTTGTGTACATATTCGTTAACACATTCATTAACGAAGACTACGTAAAAACAATAATGACAGATTTCAAAGATATTGTACCTGTGACGTTAAAATAGAATTCTTAAAATAGTACATTAAAACAAAAATATAAACAAAATTTAAAAAAATCATATCAAAACATTCTAAAAGTATAAAAATAAAATAGCAATAAAAATAAAAAATCGAAGACAAATATAAGTAACATAACAAATATATGATTAGGCTGAATCTGAATGTGATTTATTATATATGTACTTTTAGTATGTATTATATTATTATATATGTGAGTATATATGTATTTTTATTATGTGTTATGTATTCTTGTATGTATCTATCTATGTTTGCATTATGTATCATTTAAGTTCAAAATCTATTTTTTATTATTCAAATAATTTTCTCAGCACGTTCTCCTACCTTCTACCATCTCTGCGTCACCTGTGGTTGACTGGTAGAGAATGCCTTTGGCATTAAGTCCGCCATTGTATTTGTATGCATGAAGTATAATAAATAAATAAAATAAATTTATTCCCTTTGCCCATTCGAACAGACGCTATAGTTGTGTCAATGTGCTGTTGTCTAATAGATACATCGTAAAACAACAAAATTTACCCAAGAACATGTTCAATGCCATAAAATTGGTGAGATTTCGAGAAACTGTGATGGAAAGCTTATTCACTGAAGTATAGGCATCGATAAACTAAACACCTCACAACAAATGAAAAATGTAAGTAGAATTATTGTGTCACATATTACTGTCAGAATAAAGACGTAAATCGTGTGTTCAACTATTCAAAATCAGAATTTCTTTATTACAGATGTGTACTCAGTATTTAAATATAAAATCTTCGAGTGTCTATCAAAATATTGGTATGTATGAAATATTTCCATAAGACATGCAATACATATGTACACATATACACGAATTTAAAGACACACACTCAAAAACATACAGATGCATATATATCAGATTTGATACATAATTCGCCACTGTAATAAACATTGATTTATTATGTAATGCAATTAAACATATTAAAAATAATTAATTATAATAATTAAATAGGATATAATATAGGTATAAATTATCAATAAAAACGAAAGCTACTAACTTTAACAACTTTACGCGAACAATGGGTGAGCGCTGAGGGCTCTCAACCCGAAGAGAAGTGTCTCGGTTTTTTTTTGTTTTTGGTAACGCAGTGGTTAATAATGCTTTGACGCACTCCCGCCCGGGCGGGAGTGTGGGACTCACAGCCCCGGGGCTGAATACCCACTAAAAAACCAACTGCGAGCTGTTAGCCGAGGTGGCTTTGACAGCTTACTTTGCCTCGAGCGACGCCCTCACCCGAGGGCTCCCCCTGTGGGGAACGGACCTCGGCTGGGGGCGTCGCTGGAGGCAAAGTGGACGTGTCCACGTTTGGGTTGATGACTTTTGCGCGCCGTGTTTTCGCACGTCGACGGCGAGGACGAAACCGCGGATATTTGAGTGTGAGTGTCTCGGTTGACCCACCCATTACTCATATGTTTCACAGAATCCCTGCTCTTCAATACAAATCCGTCCACGTAGCGTCATTACGAAAACTAGTGGCGCCATCGTGTTTGCCAGGTACTAAATGAGTCAATTGAGCAACTTTATAAACAATATCCTATTCCACAAAATATATAACATTGGCTAATAAAACTTCTCAGTCCATACTTTCCCTAATAAAATTAATTTGTAACTTCTTAAATACACATAGCCCGTATAAAATAAAGTGCAAAAAATAAAAAGAACACAATATTCTAAAAGTAAACAAGAAACTGTTCCTTGCGAAAATCAAGCAAATCTTGTTCAAATAACCCTTGCCACCGACCCCTCGTTACGGTCTCAATGGACATAGATTAACAGAGGTGATATGTGTAGATATGATTTTCAACTTAAACTTTACCTGTTCACATAAACTGATGTTTCATTCTCGCGTTTCAATTCTTGTGATGACGGTGTAAGAATATATTTCGCCACCCCATGTCTCAGACGTGAATGTGATAAAAGATTATTAAGAGATTATCAACATCATAATTCTACTCTTATCCTAATTACTTGGGTCGAGGCAATACGTACTCCTATATATTGCAAAAGTTATTGGCAATAGTTTTATGACCGGCCGCCTGTCTCACGTCAACCCTCCTTGAAAATGGAATTGTTGACCAAACGTCATCAGGTGGTGTAGGCCCATGTGCATATAAAGTTTTTAGTCATCTTTTACGACATTCACGAACAAAGTAAGGGTTAGTAGTATACATAGCCGCTACCACATAGTGAACAATAAAATAATAAAAAGGTTATTAAGAGACATAAGACATAATATGCCTTTTTTTTTTTTTTTTTTGGCGGCGGACTTTGATGTCGTTACACTCCGCTAATCCATCCGGTGCGACGAAGAAGCGGCGCGCGACCCAGTAGACCCACCCAACATGAGATATAATATGCCTATAACAAAAGGAAACTTGAAATAATACTCTATAGGTACCTACACTAATCTATATGACCAGCGTGATATAACAAGTCCATCGCCATATTGTCGTGGAGGAGACTCGAGCCCAACAGTGTTACGTATATGAGCTGATATACTGATGATGATAAGAATCGATAAGAATTTGATTATTTAAATGAATTTAGTGAAATTGTATTCTGTTATTGGAATACCTTGTGCTAGTCAATTTTGAAAATTTTCATATAGGAGTCATAAAAAATCGACTTAGATATTAACACAACAATATGACCCTCCTGGAAAACTTTGATCACCAAGATAGATTATCAACTTGCTGCTGTACGTGACAATCTATCCATTATATGGTCTCTAAGGGTAGGTGAATTGTATATTTATTTTTTTATCAGACAAACCACACATTACAATATATTACATGTCTAAAATCAAGATACTAGCATACAAAAAATACAAATATTATAACTACCTACCTAGTACTCAATATTATAGTTGTATTTTCCTTTTCCTTTTTTTAAGGAATCCATAATCTGCAACCTTCATGAAAGGAACATAGATCTACAATACTACGCTGGTAAAACGAATGCGTCTAATCAGTGTGGTTTTATTGCAAGTTTTCCTCCTCTTGTACAGATTTGATCAGTAAATTATATCTCTGAAACGTCTTTAACGATACCCACACAAAAACGCCGTCACGAAAGGTTTAAAGATTACAGTTACTATGTACGGGTTAAAAAAAAAATATATTTACTTATAAGCATTTATAAAGACAATTTAAAATAGGCATAAAAATGACAAATAATAGTTCATATCTTTATATAATATAATCTTTGAACCTAAAGAATGGTAGAACAATAAGTGAAATTATTTTCAGTGCTATTTTTGTGCAAATATCGTCAAGAATCGTCCCACTCGCTTAGAAATGGCGTGTTGAGAGAGCGGGCGGTGCCGGAGGTCTATTGTTTACTCTCATAGCATAATGTTGTACTTGTTGATTTAGCTGATAACTAAGCTTTAGCTCCTAACGATCTTAGTCAATGAAAGTCTTTTAAGAGTTTTGCTTTTGTTATAACCTTAGCTCAGATTCAGTTTAAGAAATCTATTTTGATGTTATCTATTTAAGTAATTTTATTTAGTTTTTATTTAAGATTCATTGTTCATCATTAACCAGCTTTTATCTTAATTACAATTACGCAATATGTACTCCTCCTCCATCTTCACCATCATCATCATTTTGTCATCCACTGATGGATGTAGGCCTAGAAGAAAGGACCATACTTTGTATTGAAATATGAAGGATATTTTTCGCCACAAAGTGCGGTCCTTTCTCGCCTGCATCTTTCGCAACCTTTAGCCGCATGTCCACCTGGTTGCAACCAACACTGTGACGTCCAATAAGCAGTCGTTACTCGAGAACTTTTCTTTCCCATCGGTTATCGGTTCGTCGAGCGATGTGGCCTTCTGATTGCTACTTCAGCGTGCGAATTCATCGTGCTATGTCTGTTACACCCGTTCTCCTAAGTATTTTCCTATTACGGATTCAACGCAATATGTACCAATATAATCCAACTGACCGCTTGCCTAATGTCAACCATCCTTGGGAATGTAATTGTTGACCAAACGGCATCAGGTGGAGTTGACTTAGATCGATATAAGGTTCTTAGTCGTATTTTACGACATCCACGAGTAAAGTAAGGGTTGGTAGTATTCGCCGCTACTACACAACGATATGAGAGAAATTACCACGCTGGTCAGACGTGTTGGTATTCATATATAGAGGCCATCGATGACCATAACCTCTCGCTGTCAAGCATCTTCGAGATGATGGTCGACACAGCAGGTCTCTCCCAACGACTGCCGACAGGAGACAACACAACGTGGCCTGGGGCTCCCAGACAGGGCATACCTCCAGAGTGACAACCTGGGGCCCCTTATCTGCCAATTCTGTGCAGGTAGTTACCGAAGACCCCGTATCCTGTAAGCACCTAAGAAAAATATACCTAGTTTTTTTTTCTAAATAATAATAATAATAACATTTATACAGGTAAAACAAGGTCTTAGAATTAATTATGGTAAGCAAATCGCCATATTCCTTCTTATGGGCATGTGAATTATAAGTTTTAAAATGTTTTATTAAAGTTATCTCTGTCTAATACATGATTTTTTTTTAATTGCTAATGGTGGCAAACGAGCAGACAGCACACAGCACACCTGAAGGTAAGTGTCACCACCGCCCATGGACCTTTGCAATACCAAGAGTATACCCTATATAGGCAGCCGCCTAGCCCAGTTGGGCTTCCGGCTCTCTCGCTCACCGAACGAAGCGCAATAGCACATTGCCATTACTCAGACGTCGATCTTCTGCGAAAGTGTGGTACTACCCCGGACGGACCGGCCCGCGGCTGTAGATAGAGGACTGTCAACAGTGCGGTTCTACTACTAATAATTAATTATCAAATACAATATCAAATTAATAAAATAATATCATAGTCAATTAAATTTACTTTATATAATTATTATTTAAGTAATCGCTAACATTATAAAAGCAGCGCTTTAATTAAAAGTCCTTCAGACGTTTTTTGAACCCAATTAAGTTTGGGCATTAAGATATAGTGCCATTCATAAGATAAAAATTAATACATACCTTTAATAAATTCAATTGAATGAATTCAAAATTCAAATGAGATATATAATCTCAACATCATCTTCATCTTAGCTCATTTATGTCCCACTGTTGGGTTCGCGCCTCCTCCATAATAGGAAGGTAATATATTGTAGGGCGGGTCTACGGGGTCTTGCGCCGCTTTTCCTGTCGACCTGGACGGATTAGCGGGGTTTGCCGTACCGTAGCCCGCCGCTATAAAAAAAAAGACATATTGGTATAGGGTTTTGTTTCGGGTTTTCCTTCTCTCGAATAGATGTTATATACATTTTATTATATATCTATTAATCACTTATTTGTATTTAAACTTGTGAATAAGCTAATTGTGATGCATGCAGTATGAAATGCCGTAGAAATAACACGAGCGTTATAATATCTATGTAGGATCGATTGAACATGCGAGTTATACTGTGACAATATTAGTGTTGTATGTACTTGTGGATATAGTATGTGTAATACAAAGTATCTACGAATATTAATTTCATATTTATTTTGATAATATATGTTTATAAAATATATAAATAAGCTGTGTGGTCGCGGCTATGAATACTACCAGCCCTTACTTTGCTTGTGGATATAGTAAAAGACAACTAAGAGCCTTATAACGAACTGGGCCAACTCCACCTGATGCCGTTTGATCAATAATTACATTCCCAAGGAGGTTTGACGTCTGGGAGGCGGCCGGTCATAAAACTATTGCCAATAACGTTTACAATATGTGCTATGAAAGAAAAGTGCATATTGTATGGACCACCAAGTAATTGGGATAAGACTAAGAGAATGATGTGTTTATAAAATAAAATAAATATTAAGTTATGATGGAATAAGAATACAATTTATCTACACTTTTCTTGTTTGTTCTTCTAAGGTATAAAATACTTGCATTTATGAGCTAGAATGAAGATGATTTATGATCTGTGGTATATTGTTTTTCATCTTTTTTGAATTTTGGCGGGAATCAGAAAGTGTTATGTAATCGTTTTGTGTTATTATATTCAATACCTATTTTAGTGTTTTAATGAGTTATTATAAATAATTTTGATTGCATTTTATGTATTGTGATGTAATTAGAATGTTAAGGGTTTAATGAATATTATATAACAGTGTTGTATATATGTTTTCATTTTAAACCAAAATATCCCAAAGATATTCGTAACAGTGTGGCCATAGTACTATTATTTATATTTTTTTTAAACAAGTACTATTATTTTTATTTTTCTTTGTGCCAGGTGGGCACAAAGAAAGCAATCTTTGAATTGCCAGAGACTTTAAAAACATTCAATTTAACGGTTCAAAAATTAAACCCAGACTTAGACAATTACAAGATATATTTGCTATTTAAGAACAACAATTTTATGGATCTCACAATAGTGATGATGGTAAGTGTTACTGTAGCCCATAGATTCTTGCAAATAGTAGGGGTAAAGGTAGGTCGTTGCCTACCAATAAAAATCCAAACCTAGCCCGAAAATTGGGCTGCCGGCTCTTTTGCTCACTGAACGAAACACACGCAGCGTAGCACATTGCCACCGCTCAGACGTCAATTTTCTGCGACAATGTGTGATACTAAGGAACTAAAATATATTCAACCAAAATACATACCTAACATTATATCATATTTCTTTACAATGTATCTGTATTCGTACAATTTGAATGAATATCTAGGGTGCTACTAAAATTATAACATAGCAGTATTCACTATTATATTCATTGCCTATAATTAAATAACTTTATTATTTAATTTCATTTTCCACCTTTTAGTTATTTTCACATAAATTTTACTATGCTTATTCACTTCACTTCACTTCTTCATTTCATGGCTATGCGACTAGTTTGCGCAATTTGGCCAATTTCCGTTATGGTAGTGTCGTAAACAGAGCAGAGTATAGTGGTAAATAAAATTTAGGCGGTTTAAATTAGCGATAGAAAGTACTAACCAGAGTGATCAATTTAAGTTAAGATTTAGGGCAATATTTAGTGTAAGATACTGTAGAGCAAAGTTAAAAAAGAATGTATTATTAAAACAGCGATTACAAGTTGATATTATTCCTCTGAATAAATTGTGATAGTAATTTAAAAATACGTGGAGAGAAGGAATAGGAAAGAAGGCATTTAAAAGATACTATGCTTATTAGAAATGGCGTCAATAAATCAGGTATTATTTATTAGGTTTTTTTATTTTTTTATTGCTTATGGTGGCAAACGAGCAACCAGCACACCTGATTTATTTAGGCATTAACCAGACGTCGATCTTCTGCTCAGTGTGGTACTACCCCGGACGGACTGGTCCGCGGCTGTAGACAGAAAACTGTCAACAGCGTGGTCCTACCATTTATGACAGGTCCTACCCGGACGGATCAGCCTCCAGTTGTAGACAAAACTGTCAACAGTGTGGATCTAATACTGCTATATTTAACGTCATCTACAAGCAAGAAATGGGGTTGTGAATTGTATTTCCACGGTCACCATATGGACAGTATACATATAGATATATGGTAGTTATGTAAAAGTGACTAAAGTTAAGTGTGAATCATTTTTAATGGAAATTGTACTATTACAAATATCATGACAGAATATTCTCGTGTACAACAAGAATACGGCTCAAAATAACAAAAGAGAAAAAAAAAGCGTCATTACTTTTTATTTAAGCATAAAATTTAACAGGACAACGTGAACTACCATTTTAATTAATGTTGAAATGTTTGCTACCTTTCTCGATTTACTTTTTTAAATCTGTCTGTAAAGGTATCTTGTATCAAATCTGGATTACTATGAGAGTTTTGGCGGGAATGTGAAAATTTTATGTGGCGCTCTTAAATTTCATTCCATACTTTAATGTTTTGTAGTGTTATATTAAATTATTTTACTGGTATTTTATATAATGCTATACAAAGAAAATGCTAAATTGCAATGAGTATAATGTAACAGTGAGTTACGTGTATTTTGACTGCACAGATGCCATAGTAGTTAAAATACCGACTTACCGTACCAGTGCCGTGGATTGCCATGGATTCACACGTAGGACAATGTTTTGTGTCATACACAAATTTTCTGGGTGTAATTTGTGTCTATTAAATTATATCCTTATGAAGTCCCCCGTAATACAAGGTTTGTTTCCCTAGTGCAGGATGTAGTATTTAAAAAAAATCGAGTTCTGCCAAAATCGCAAAAGGAATCGCTATTTTAGTTGTCAACGCCCAATTAAACATAACGACGTCTCACTGACGGACAATCATCATGAATATGAAGAATTGTAATATTATTTTACAAGTTATAAAGAAAATTATTTTACGAAATATGTGAATTTAATAAATTAGATGGAACTGATGGCTGTTGCCAAAGTTTCAACAAAATAATATACGAATATCTGTTAAGTTACTATCCCAGTTGAATATTGCTTAATTGTTTGCATGTCCTAATGTTAGTTACTATTATGTGGATTACAAAATATCGTATTCTATCATATGACTGCATAATTTTTAAGTTCAGCGTGGGTTCGAATCCCATGTGTGACAAATCATTTTTCGCTAATATTATATATATAAATAATATTTTTCGGTAATCAAGTTTTTATAATTCTAAGGTCAGACGTGTCGGTATAGGATTTTGTAGCGAGTTTTCTTTCTCTTGCCTATGCAAGATCTAGCAAAGAACATCTATATGTTATATGCATTTTATATCACTTATTAGTCATCTCTGACGATCACTCACGGGTAAGATAGGGGCTGATGATTTGTATTCTTACTTCGTCACCATACGGATGTATATACAAGTCATCTAAATACAGAGATGTTATCATCCTAACTCATAGGAAGATACTCTACTTATGTTTCATTTAATGAAACCTTTACTCTTTACAGCGCGTACCATCAAATATTCTGAGCAATTGCTGCTATCATGAGTGTGGTTCATATATTAGGGGTTAAAGTATAAAATTGTTGTTTCGTACTGATAAATGAAAACTGTATATTTTTGTACATAAAATAGATTTCTTTAATCAAAATATTTACCCTCGTTATCTATACATTTCTGCCATCTAATTAGAAGATCATTTAGACCGTTGCAATAGAACTCTGGGGTCCTGGACTACACAAACTTTGTGAAAGTATTTTGTTCTGCTTCCTTGGAAGAAAATTTATTTCCATGCAAAAAATTGTCTAAATCATAGAAAAAGTGGTGCTCGGTTGGTGCGAGATCTGGCAAGTACGGAGGATGACGTATGGTTTCTAACTGCAGGTCTTGTTGTGTTAAAACAGTTCTTCGAGCAGCGTGAGGTCTTGCGTTATCATGAAGCAATAATGGTGAAGATCGATTACAATTCGGGGCTGTTTCACTGCTAGGTTCACCATTATTGTTAGGAGTTCTGCACAGTGGACATCTGCGTTTATTGCTTGACCAAATCTGAAGAAGCTGAATCTCTAAGAAATCGATCGTTGGTTCAACGTGTATTCCGAGAAAGGATTATCAAATCTCTTGAATAACTAAATAATGCCTCACAGAAGCCAAAGATGACATGTAAGGTTGGCTGGTGTCCCGAGCAGTCATATAGTGACACCAATTAAGGTGATCGTTTGATCGGGAGCAACTGGCTTAAGATGTGTGCTATGCCATAGAGAAATACATACAGAAAGAAAAGATTTACAGCTCAATTTATTAATTTTTCGTTAATTAAATTCTTTCAATTTCTTTTTTGAAGGTTACATATAAATTGAATATGAATAGTTTTTAAACAAAATAAAAACTGTTTCTAAAGATATTTATGAAATATATATGAAAGTGTTACAGTATAAACCAGAGAAAAGAATTTTGCAAATCCGTATAATAAACCAACCAACCACCAGTTGACCATTAAAATTTATAGTTATCTTTTTATAAAGTCAACGAAGTTTAGGGAACTAGGCAATTTAAACTTATGTGAGAGTATTGTGAGTTAACAATTACATAAGTTATAATGTTACTCACGTAGAGTTAACAATTAGCATTTACATACATACATACATACATATCATCACGCCATATCCCTTGCAGGGTAGGCAGAGAGAACAGAGTGCCAGAGAACTCTATCTCTGCATACTTCACTCGCTTCCTCAACATTCATAATTCTCTTCATACACGCTCGCCGGTTTCGGAGACTCTTGACTCCACCTTTCTTCAGTACCTGACCGATCTGGTCTAGGTAGGTTAGTCTCGGTCTCCCTCGGTACCTACATCCTTCCACTTTCGCATTGTATATCTTCTTAACCAGACGTTCGTTCGGCATTCTTTCCACATGTCCGAACCATCGGAGCATTCCCTTTCGCATCTTTACACCAATACTCTCTTTCATACCTACTCGCTCTCTTACGTCGTCGTTACGAATGCGGTCGGTCAGCCTAACTCCACAGATTTTCCGAAGAGATCGCATTTCGACCGCATTAATTTTACTTTCATACTCTTTTCTGCATACCCAACTCTCGCTTCCATACAGTAATGTTGGGACAAGCACTGCGTTATGTATTGCTACACGTGCCTTCTGGCTGAGGTGGTGGCTGCCGAGAAGTTGCCCTAACGCTCCGTTCACTCTATTTCCCGCATTCACTCTTCGCTCTATATCAGTGGTGTACCGTCCATCTCGGCTAAATCCACATCCAAGATATACAAATTCATCCACTTGCTCTAGTACATCATTACCTATTGTTACTCTTACATCTGTTCTGGCTTCATCTCTTTCAAAGACCATTATTTTGGTTTTGCTCACATTCACGCGTAGACCCCTTTTCTTACAATCTTCTGTCATTGTGTCGACTAGGGTCTGCAGGTCAGTCGCTGACTGTGCCAGCAGGACTGCATCATCTGCATAAAGCAGAGCAGTGACCACTGAGTCACCCATCTGGACTCCCACATTCATATCGTTCAACCTTTGGAGACATTTATCCAGATATATGATAAACAGCCTGGCTGATAGAACGCAGCCCTGCTTAACGCCGATATTGACGTCAAACCAAGGCGACATTCCATCATCCAGCCGCACACAGGCTCTACAGCCCATGTAACTGGATTGCACAGCCTGCAGCAGTTTACCGTTAATACCATACTCCGGTAAAATGTCCCAAAGTTCCTTTCGTACAACCGTGTCAAATGCTCTCTCCAGATCCACAAAACTGCAGAAAACCCTCTGACCTAGGGCCAGATGCTTCTCCACAATGTTGCGCAGAGAGAACACTTGATCCATGCATCCCCTTCCACTCCTGAAACCTCCTTGTGTCTCACACAGTAAACCATCGGACACCATCCTCATTCTCCTTTCAATAATTTTACCATACACTTTTGCTGCCAAACTGGTCAAGCTTATGGCTCTGTAATTTGCGCAGTCATAACGTGAACCCTTGTTTTTAAACAAAGGCACGATGACTGCGCTATTCCAGTCCCCGGGAACCATTCCCGAGCTCCAACATAAATTGAGGAGCAACAGGAACGCCTCCCGGACACAGGAGCCACCAAGCTTGATCATCTCGGCAGACACCATATCAATGCCCGCTGCCTTACCATTTCTCAAACTTCTTATCGCCCATTCAACTTCATCCATACTGATGCCATCGGAGGACGCCGTCGCCGAATGTTGATCTACTAGACCACATGCGACACCGGCGCCAACCGTAGCATCCGCATACATATTGCCAAAATATTCACTCCATCGGCTTAACACGTCTTGTGTTTGTGTAAGAATGTCTCCACCTTTAGACCTTATTTTATTCATTCTGAAGGCTGACCAACCACCCCGAGACTTCTTCACCTCCCTCCAAAAGAGTTTGGTGTTACCCTCGAAGTTTTTGGTCAGCCTATCTTCTGCACTCATACTTGCTCTATCACGTTTCTCTTTCACTAAGGCCTTGGTATCATTCTTACATTGGCGATATATTTCTTTCTTCTGTTCAGTCATACTGTCATTCAGATTCAAAGAAGAGACATAGTCCAGCCACGCTTTCTTCTTTTGCTCTACGGAAGCTGCCACTTCCGCATCCCACCATGCATCACCATTTGTGTTTCTATGCTTCTTTGAACTTCCACATACTTCTTTCGCTGTGTCTACTATACTCTCTTTCAATACTCTCCAGCATTCTTCAATGTCCGATTGCGGCTGGCTTGCCATCGTCAGCCGTTCTCGGACACTCTCTGCATACTTTTCTCTTACACACTCTTCTTGCAACCTTTCAACCTTTATTCTTTCAAGCCCTCCGATGTGGACACGCTCTCGCCAGTGCCTCCACTTTCTGAACAGACCACTAAATCTCGCAATAACGAGATAGTGGTCCGTATCGACTGTGGGGCCCCTGTAGGCTCTTGCGTCCAATATTTTGCTTCGGAGGCGACTGTCTACCAAAATTAAATCTATTATACTTTTCTGTTCATTCCTTCTCCATGTATACATATGGATGTCCTTATGTTGGAAAAATGTGTTTGCCCCAATAAGGTTTCTCTCCATGCATACATCCGCTATGAGCCTACCTGCGTCGTTCACTCTCTTATCACCAAATGGACCAAGTACGTCCTCATAGTCAGGACGCTTGGTCCCCACCCATCCGTTCAAATCTCCGCATACAATCACGCGTTCACTGGTTTCTGCCATATCCAGAACTTCCCTAACATTATCCCAAAACTTCTCTAGGTCTGATGCCACCGAGGATCCTACGGGAGCATATGCTACAACCATGAATACCTTGGTGACACCAAGTTTTATACGGACCCAAAGAAGTCTGAGATCATACATTCCGTAATCCTTCACACCTGAGGCCAAGCGAGAGGACAGCAGTACTCCTACCCCCATGCTGGCTCGATCGCTCTGTGGTACACCAGACCACAGAGCCATCCCGCCACCAGGAAGATCGCAGGCGTCGCTGCCCCTTCGCTTGGTCTCTGTTACACAGAGCACGTCTAGCTGTTTGTCCGCCATGACGGATATCAGCTCGTGCAACTTACCTTCCACACAACCTCTTACATTCCACGTGCCCACCCGGCACTCTGCTCTCCTCGACTCGCCTGACTGGGCAAGGCGTGACGGGTGGCGGCCCCCATCGCCGCAACTGCCGAAGTTCGTACCGACGGGGGCGGGTCGGTATGCGTCGCCTCCGGGGGACGCCCTAACCCGCATTGTGGTACGCATTTCGATTAGCATTTAAGGTTTTCTTTATATAAAAACATTACCTAGTTTTGAAAATTAATTACTATTTTTGTGGTAGCATTGTGATTTAACAATTAAGTTACAATATTACCCACGTAAAGTTAAGAATTAGCTTCACGTATCAATTTTCAATTTCATAAGAGCAACGCGTTTTGAGAACAAGTTTAATTTTTTTTAGAAACATTGTGTCTTATTCTTAATATTACCTACGTAAAATTAAAATTTAATATTTAAAGTTTTCTTTTTATGAACGTAATAACTTCGCTCTGAGAACTACTATAAATTTTTGTATGTGGAGAATTTTACGAATATACAATTAACAAAAGCCAAATTTATATGATATTCAAATTGAGGAAATTAATCTATGGATTTCACAAGGAATTATATAAACAAATACTACTCGTAGCAACAAGGAGTAGTCCTGCTTGGGCATCTAACTCTGATACTCGGTACGAATTATTTATATTTCACCGTAAATTAAACCAACACTGAAAATAGATGCGGCAAAAAAATAACCTTAACATTTTTGATTTTTTTTTGCATTACATTTTTTTTTAGTTTAAAAAACGTTTGACGATATATATTTTTTAATGACTTGGTTTAGTTTCAGTATGTATCCCTAATATCCCAAAAAAATAAAAGCTAGCTAACTTAAATATTTTAATATGGGTAGTGCTACATATGTTATACGTACAGTACAGCAGTATATCACGTTATAATCGCCAGGTGCATCTCAACGTGCCAACGACAACCAATCACACGAGTGCGACGAACATCAAAGCGATTAACCACCGCTTGTTATACACACCCCCTTGGCGACTAATCAATAGGGTTGTCCATTTAGTCTATACAGAATATTAATAATCTTTAATTTCTTTGCGTAGTTATAGAATTATTACCTTCATCATCATCATCATCATCATCACAGCCCATAAACGTCCCACTGTTGGGCTCGGGCCTCTTCCGTAATGGGAGGGAAATTAACCTACTATACCGCGCTGGTCAGACGTGTTGGTATAGGGTTTTGTTTTGAGTTTTCCTTCTCTCGCATAGATGTTATATGCATTTTTTATCCCTTAGTCGTCTTGTACAATCACCCACGGGTAAGATATGGGGTGGTGAATAGTATTCTTACTCCGTCACCACACGGAAACCTTCATCTTGCTGTTACTTTAATTCCTTGTGGTTGAAGCAATATGAATATATACCACCATGGCACAAATTGCAAGAGTCTAGGCCAGGGGTCGGCAACCTGCGGCTCGCGAGCCACATGCGGCTCTTGGATGTATAGTTGCGGCTCTTTAGTTCTATACGCAAAAAATATTTTATAAAGAAAACATTTAAAAATGGTTCTGAATTGATTAACGAGCATTATAGTTCATCTAATCTAAGAAGTGCATTTTGACGTTTCGCATTTTTTAATACACAATAAGCTTGGTCAAACGTATACACATGATTGCAAATAATAAATCTGAAATTTTAAAGAGATATTAAGTTATTTACATAATTAACGTTGCGGGTGAGTTTCTTGTACAATAATGTAATGTTGAAACTCGTAAAACTAATTTAAAATTAAAATAACATTGTAAATAGTAATTATTATGGACGATCTTACAATATCACGTCATAACGTTCTAAACAGTAGTGCTTGACAACTTCCAATTCACGAATATCTAAATAATCGGTAAAAATATTAGATTAATATATTTAATCGAATATAGATTTTGACAGAGATGTACGTTTCGACAATTTTATTGATAAGGATATAATTATTAATGTTCGCGACGGTGATAATTCAAGTAATAGATACTAATGATTCTGAACAAATAGCTATTTTCAAATCCAGTTTTTGTTTTTACTTAACCTAATCCTACTAAATATGATGAATAGATTTTATCATGCAATAATTAAATTTGTTTAGTGTTAATTTAGCAGTTAATATTTCATCTCCTTTTTGAAAAATAAAAAATAAACCGATTATTAATTACAAAGAATTAATAATAAAAAAAATAATTATGAATAAAAAAATATAATTATGAATTAATAGAAAAATCGGATATTTTCGATAGCGATTATTTGGTTCACATACCTTGACAACTTACTCTGACAGCTGTCAAAGTGCACTTCTTAGATTAGATAGACTATAGGCACAAATTATTGTTAGCAAAAAAAATATTGTGGCTCTTTAAAAACTTTAAACTGTTATAAATTCAAATTTTGGTTCTTCCGACTCAAAAGGTTTCCGACCCTTGGTCTAGGCAATAGTTTTACAATTAGTTTTTTATAGCTACCTGTATGTCTGTGAACCTTTGTGGCTTTGACCAGACGGTATTAGATTGAATTGGCCTAGGTCGATTCAAAGTTAAAGGCAAAGTAAGGGTTGGTAGTATTCTTAATCTCCATAATGGGTAAAAAATAAATTCTTGTGTCAGAATGGACTTGAATAAGCTTTTAAACTAACAGAAAATATATTAAAAAAGAAATCCAGTTTCTTATCCTTTTTTGTGGGTTGTATAAGGAATTGTATATTGTGAAAATCAAACCCACATTATGCAGCATGGTAGATCGCTACTAACAAGTGAGTTGTACATGCATTCAAAAGTATAAAAATTACAAATTCAGTGTGATATTTTTTAATCAATATGTTTTAATTATACGAATAATTCAAAATATTATAGATGAAGTATAGGTTTTTCGGCCACGAGTTACGAAATCAGTAGACAAAAGTTTCATTCTCAGTCCAAGTACAAAATATAGTAAGGTATATTATATTTTATAGTGGCACTCAAAAATATTTTATTTACCAAATCATTAAAGGTCACTAGAGACTTTATAATATCATAGACTCGGTTTTTATTAATTAAATAAATTTAAATTTCTTTTAGATTAAGTTATAAAATAATTTTATATACTTATGCTGGCAACAGATTAACTTGCATCAAAGCTTTATCATCGGACATATAATCATCATTCATCATCATCATCTCAGCCCATATATGTCCCACTGTAGGGCTCGGGCCTCCTCCATAATGGAAGGATAATTGAGCTACTATACCACGCTAGTCACACGTGTTGGTATATATTATAATGTCCGTTCAAAATTCAAATAATATACACTCATTTGCAAAAAAAACGGGCACCTAAGCAATGAACCATTTCAAATGTTAATATTTCTTTGTTTGATAATTATAGGTAGTTTTATCCACACAATTTGGTAAATTAATAAGAAAATAATCGTTTTCATCAGTATTTCATAAAATTTAGATACAATTTATGGGAAATAATGCTAAACCTCGCTAGTAGTGTATATTCGCTAGTAGTGCATATGCTCATGAAGTAAAAATAAAAAAGTTTTTTTGTTTGTTTTTCTTTAATAAAGTAAAAGCAGATAAATGTTTAGTATCGAGTGTGACCCCCTCTAGCTAAAATCACAGCTTGAATTCGTCTGGGCATGCTAGCGAGTATATCCCGGATACTTGCTTGCGGAATACGTTCCCACTCCGCAGTAATCACATTCTTCAGCTCTCTGATGGTCTGCGGAGCCGGGTGTACTGATCTCACACGCCGTTTCAGAACGTCCCAGACATGCTCTATGGGATTGAGGTCGGGACTTCGAGCTGGCCAATCCAAACGACGAATGCCGACCTCTTGCACATACGCATTAACATCGCGGGATCGGTGGGCGCGAGCATTGTCGTCCATAAAAATCGAGTCTTCACCTAGAGCGGCCAATGCGGGTTGTGCATGAGAAATTAGAACTTCCGTTATGTATCGATGCCCAGTCAGTGAGCCGTTTTCAATGAAGACTAACTCTGTACGATCCATTGAATTTATTCCTGCCCAAAACATAACAGAGCCCCCACCATAAGGTGTGATTTCTTCGAAACATGCCTCTGCAAAGCGTTCTCCTTGTCTTCTTAGCACTCGCCGACGTCGATCTTCACCGAACAGAGATATCCTGGCTTCATCAGAGAACAAAACCCTATTGCAATCGTCTTGAGTCCATGATTCACAATTTCTAGCGAACCTAAGCCTGTGAACTCTGTGCTCACGGAGTAATTTGGGGCCGCGGGCCGGGCGGTGACTGCGTATATTGGCAGCGAGAAGCCTCCTCCTGACCGTCCATAGACTAATATGCACATTTCTTACTTCTTGGAGGTTGTTCTTAAGATCCACATACGAAGATTTGCGATTTCTCAATGCGCGACTCACAAGAAAACGATCATCCCGTGGTTGGGTACATGGTTTTCTTCCAGAACCAGGCCTTCTCTCGACGGAACCAGTCTCCTGATATCGCTGCCAGGTCCTTTGGACTGTCGAGCGACTAACATTTAGCCTCCTAGCCACGAAACATTGGCTGCAACCCTCTTCAAGCAGCGCGATAATTTTGGTAGCTTTTACCACTTTATCTACCATTTTTGATACAGCCAAACAGCATTAAATAAAGCTTTGACAGTCAAGGATATGAAATTAATCGATAAAAATTGAATAAAAGTTATGAAAGTCGATGTTAACTTCTGGAACTTCGCGCCAAAAATGTAGGATAAAAAGGGGTTTTCTGTAAAAATGAACATCAAATGAAAAATTGAATTTAGAACGTACTTTTTTAAATACCACAGCATTTTTAAAACCGGCCAGTAACGTGTACAAACGATTGAAACCTTTTTGGTATTGTATCTTTTTAAATATGAATGAAAATCAAAACCGCCCGTTTTTTTTGCAAATGAGTTTATATATTTTTTAATTTTATATCGCTATTAAAATCACTGTGGTGACGGAGTAAGAATACAATTCACCACCGTCTATCTTACCCGTCGCTGATCGTAAGAGACGACTAAGGTATATAAAACGCATATAACATTTATACAAGAGAAAGAACTTAAAACTTTAAACAAAACTCTATATCAACATGTCTGACCAGCGTGGTATAGTAAGGGCTATTAGGGGCTACCGTACGGTGTCATGGACTGCGGCGACGCTGTTGGCGGGCGACCCGCCTTGGCCGTTAGTGGCAGAAGCTTTGGCGGAGGCCTACCAGATTCGCGTAGCGGCGCGGGCTGATGGCGAGCAAGTCTCCATAAGGAGATTGGGTAGAGCATTGGAAGTGGCCCGAAGCGGAGTCCTCCGGCGGTGGAGGGAAGAACTGGAGTTCCCCGTAGCAGGGCGGGGAACTGTGGAGGCGGTTGCGCCATATCTCCACCGCTGGATCAACAGAAGGCACGGCAGCCTAAGCTTCAGGTTGGTGCAAGTGCTTACCGGACACGGGGTCTTCGGTAAGTTCCTGCACAGAATTGGCAGAGAAGAGGCCCCAGGGTGCCATGAGTGTGACGCGCCGCTAGACGATGTGTGCCACACAGTGGAAGTATGCCCCGCCTGGGGGCCCCAGCGCCTCGTCCTGTCGGCGGTCATTGGGCGTGACCTGTCACTGTCGACTATCATCTCGAAGATGCTCGACAGTGACAGGTGCTGGTCGTCGATGGCCTCCTTCTGCGAGGAGGTTATCTTCAAAAAGGAGGCCGCGGAGCGGGAACGCGAGGCAATTGCGTCCGCAGACTCGCTCCGCCGGCGGCGGCCAGGGAGGAGGAGGCGCCGATATGCGCACCTTCTTCCACCGCCCTGAATGACGACAGGCCGTGGCCAGACGGCCAAGCGTTGGGGTGTCGGGGATAGAATGTCAGTAGACGATCTCTCCGGCACCCCGTAAAAGCGCGGCAGGGGCCGCTGTGGTTTTAGTGGGTATTCCGGTCGGTCATCTGGCTGGCGAGTCCCACACGCTCCCCCGTCTGTCACATGCGTTTCCACAGCGTGGAAAAAAAAAGAAAAAAAAAAAAAAAAAAAAGCGTGGTATAGTAGTTCATTTTCTCTCCCGTTATGGAGGAGTCTTGAGCCCAACAGTGGGACATATATGAGCTGAGATGATGATGATAAAATAGTTAAAATTCAAAAACTTTAGTGTGCACTTTTTGAGTGGTTAATTAGAAAAAAAAAGAATCTCGTCTTAATTCGTTGTGAGCGTGAACCATTTAATTTAAAAAATATATAATTTATTTACTCTTTGTACACAATATTTACATAAATTGATAAAGATGTTAGATCTTATTTAGTTTATGTATGTATGTCCCATTATTGGGCTCGACGTTCCTCTACAATAGGCAGGTAATCGAGTTACGATAGTACGCTGGCCAGACATGTTGGTAGAGGGTTTTATTTCGAACTTCCTTTCTCTTTCATAGATGAGATATTTTTTTTTGTAGTACGGCCCCGTTGTTGATGGTTTTATGTCTACAGCTATGGGCTGCTCCATCCAGGGTCGTACCAAACTCTCGCAAAAGATCTACGTCTGTTACATTTAATTTGGCAAGCATGAGAGTCGGAAGCCCAAATTTTTGGTTGAGATTTGGTTGGTAGGCAGTGGCCTAGATATATTCTTGGTATTGCAAAGGTTCATGAGCGGCTATAACACTTAACATCAGGTATTCTGCTTGCTCGTTTACTACCATAAGCAATGCAAAAACACCCGGTAGGTGGCGGTGCAATCGTTTTAAAGAAAATCTTTTTTTTCTATTATACAGAACAGGTGGCTAGTTATAAATATAGACAACTAGCTTCTGCCCGCGGCTTCGCCCGTGTAAAACGTAGCTTTCCTAAAGTTTTTCATCCCCTATTTTTATTTTACCCCTTAAGGATAATTTTTTTTTTCCAAATATTTAAAATCATATTTATTTATATCTAATCAATAGCCTAAAAATAAGTTTTTAGCTTCTGTCTTTAAAAATGGCGATAATTCCCTACAACTTAACCATTAACCCTTTTTTTGCATTAAAAAGTAGTCTATGTCCTTTATCAGGGTCTAAACTATCTGTGTATCAAATTTAATTTATATCGGTTCAGTAGTTTTAGCGTGAAAGAGCGACATACAGACAGAGTTACTTTCGCATTTATAATATTAGTAAGGATTTAGACTGTATATCATACTATTTCATTGTTATCTACGGAATACGGTTTGAAGTATCACCATCATAAATATAATGGCACATCAGCAACGGTTGTAGCTGAAACCTGAAATAAAACGTTCGACGTCAATGTACAGATATCGGTTAAACTTTGTGCAATTATTAAACTTCGACCGCGTTGTTATCAACTCTTTGTACAGACAATGTTTCCATTATAACACGTTTGTATTTAATTATTATCTGTATTTTAACTAAGAATACAATTTATCAAACCTTCTTTTGCCTGTGCGTAAAAGATGCTTAAGGCATCATCATCATCATCATTCTCTTACTCTTATCCCAATTACTTGGGGTCGATACAATATGTACTCTTCTTTTAATAGTACATATTGTAAAAGTTATTGGCAATAGTTGTATGACCGGCCCCTTGCCAGATGTCAACCCTCCTTGGGCATATAATTGTTGTCCAAACGGCATCAGATGGAGTTGGCCCAGGTCGTTTTAAAGCTCTTGGTCGTCTTTTACGTCATCCACGAGCAAAGTAAGGGAATGTAGTATTCGTCGCCGCTACCACACAGCTAGGTAAAAGATGATTAAGGCATACGCATATAACAACAAGAAAAAAAATAAACAACTAATACTGTAGCGGATAGATATAAATCTCTGTAATAACGATGACCATAAGCCTTGCCATATCCGTGGTGCTGTACTGCTGCGCTTCACGTATCAGCACATCCTCTTATCTATTGGCCTATTAGCCAATTTTTGCTTCATGTCTCCCGCTTTGGATATGAGTGAAGTGGAACTTTTTCAACTCTTCTAATTAAATTTGTTGTGGGTTCCAAGACAGTTAAAAGCGTTTCACGGTACTTCCCGAGAGTCAAACCTCGGTGTCTTATACGGGGACCGTTGTGGATCCTGGCTTACAGGAGTTACAGTGGTGGGAATGTGTGGTGGGATTAGTCCCCCTTAAAAAAAAAAAACGAAGACTTGTTAGACGTGAGACACCTTAATCATACCGTGTTAATGAATGCTGTAAAGTGTTCGAACTGTCAAGAGATTTAGAATCCAATATGAACTTTAAATCTAATAGTGGTAGGACCAAACTGTTGACAGTTTTCTGTCTACAGATGCGGGCCGGTCTGTCCGGGGTAGTACCACACTCTTACAGAAAATCGACGTCTGAGATGTGGCAATGTGGTGCTGCGCTTCGTTCGGTGAGCGAGAGGGCCGGTAGCTCAACTTTCTAGGTGGGTTTGGGGTTTTCATTGATAGGTGGCAGCCTAACTGTATCCCTGGTATTGCAAAGGTCCATTGGCGGCAGTAACTCTTACGATCATATGTGCTGCTTACTCGTTTACCATCATAAGTAATAAAAAAAATTATAAATTAGAAAGGCGCTAGAATTCGTAAAAATAGTTTTATTTCAAAAATGTAAAAGATAGAAAATTTTACATAAAACCGTATAGCAACATGTCTGAATAGCTTCCTTCTCTTTTTGTCTGATGTTATATCCATATTATATACTTTTAATCATCTTTTAAGACATCCGTGGACAAGAGAGGAAGAGAGAGAGATGATAAATTGTCTTTGTACTATATTCCTGAAAGTTTACGTCACGAAAGTTGCTATCACAAAATTTTACATCAGTCCGTTTCAGGAAACGAATCCATAACCACACAATCACTAGTCACATATTATCTGAACAACAAAACAGTTTAGCAAATAACCTATAAAAAAAATATATGAAAAAAATCTAAGTACAATGAAGCCGCCCCAAAAATTAACATATCATAGTTTTAGACGGTTCGTCCCACCCTCACTATTCATCTTTATAGGTATGTGTTCAACAAACGACTGTTATCTTCACGTAACAAGATAGCACCACCCCACTTATGACCCCCCTTTTCGACCCCCTTTTTATGCGGGACGCGATTTACTACCACTCTATGTAGAGAGGAAATTGATTCTTGACTTATTCGAAGGATTTCTATCATTTTTTTTGTTCGTAACTGTGGGATATATATATATCTATTTTTTTTCTTGTAATGGATGACCATATAAAAGATATCGTTTAAGAAAAAAAATAGTCCATTATTATAAATGGTTGGTTGATATTTGTATGAATAAAATGGTTTGTGTCATCAATCTTTATATACATACTAGCGATCCGCCCTCGCTTCGCTTCGGTTACAGTTCAGTTGTGTAATTTACTTTCGCTACTTAGAATTCCTTTCGGAGATTTTCTTAAAATCCTACTTCATTTGACCTTCACAGGGCAGAAAGAAAGTCTACACCAAATTAACAGTCTATTATTTTTTTTTTTGGGACTAATCCCACCACACATTCCCACCATTGTAACT
Organism: Lymantria monacha; assembly: GCA_905163515.2. NCBI lineage: Eukaryota > Metazoa > Arthropoda > Insecta > Lepidoptera > Erebidae > Lymantria > Lymantria monacha. The sequence goes on along the minus strand of LR991107.1, from coordinate 19,747,131 downwards.
CCTGTGAGCCAGGATCCACAATAGTCACTATAAATGACACTGAGGTTTGACCCTCAGGCAGTCCCGGGAAATGATTTTAATTGTCTTGGAACTCGCAACAAATTTAATTAGAAAAGTTAAAGAGGAGGAGTTGGAAAAGAGTGATTCCACTTCCCTCCCAGGCAAAGCGGGAGTCAGAAAGCAATATTGACTAGTCAGCCAATAAGTAAAGGGTTGTACAGCTACGATAAGCGCAGCAGTACGGCACCACGGATACGGGATAACTTCACGGGCCCTATATGTGAGCCTTAAGATTGGTTGCAGTAGTAGGTATGGCAGAAACGCCTAAACGCACGGAAATTTTCTCGAGTTGCTACAAGATCCGTATAGTATACTACTCCAGATGTTACTTGCAAACTGTCTAACATAAGGTCGGTCTCTCGTTACGCCAGAGATCGCACTCCCAGAGAATGTGATGTGCTGATTGTTCATACTCGCGGTTATTTGTAGAACATTGACATAGTGGTGAAGGTACGAGTTTAAAAGAAAATAATTTACTTTTAAAGTTGCCATGGCCAGTTAGAAATTGGGCTACAAAATGGTCAACCTCCAGCCACACTCTCTCTAGGCGCTCGCGGACGCATGGGAAAAATAGATAGAGGTGACGGCCCTTCGATGATGAATCCCATCTTTCTTGCCATTCAATTAAAAGTTTTTCATAGACAACGGACTGCGGTGCAAACAATCGAGCGATTTTATTACGGTCGCGCGGTAGAAGGAAATCTGTGTTCATATTTTCCCTTGTCGTGTAATACATTGATGCCCTATTATATATATATATATTAGTCTATTATATTATATATATCTATAATATCTACCAGGAGCTATATTTAAAAAATATGATTTCTCCACCCCAGTAACCCCACTTTTGGGTGGCATTTTGTAAAATCCGCTCTTAGCTGACCTCTACTCGGCGAAAGGTACCAAATTTAAAATCTGTAGGTCTTATGGTTCCAAAGTTGTCTGGCGGACATATATAAAAATGGAGCATCAGAATTTACATTTTTTTACTTATGGTGGCAAACGAGCAAGCAGCACACCTGGTGTTAAGTGTCACTGCCACCCATGGACCTTTGCAATACCAAAGGTATAGATAGCTAGGCCGCCGCCTAACCAATACAAAACTCCAAACCCACCCAGCTGGGCTGCCGGCTCTCTCGCTCACCGAACGAAGCGCAACAGCACATTGCCATTACTCAGACGTCGATCATCTGCGAGAGTGTGGTACTACCCCGAATAGACCGGCCCGCAGCTGTAGACAGAGATCTGTCAATAGCATGGCCCTACCACTATATGTACTTACTTTACGTGAAGTTGATAATTATTTTTCGAGCTTTAAAAGGTCTTTTTTTTTTTTTTTTGGTAGGCTATGGACCGGTCACACGTCGCCCGCACCGTCCGGGGCGACGGAAGGGGAGCGCGTGGCCCCATAACCCACCGTATTCTCTCCCCATCGCCTGATTTATTTTCACGGATACTGTCTAAAATATAAAAATCAGCTTAGAGAATTTACGTGAGGTAAATAATGTTTTTATGTACCTTGATTACCTGATACCTACCTGAAAATTGGCCGTCTGAGCAAACTTGCAGGCAGGCATGCGATCGTAGTACATACACTAATCGATCACCCACATTTCATTCGTCATAAAAACGTTTGGTGGTCCTGAGATTTTTCTTACTCTATTAGGAAAATGGGTCGTGATACGAATACTGTAGTCACCATACTTTATTTATCACTTGCTTGGGCTAAAAATCAACGGCTGAGGGGATCCTGCATTCCCGTGCACAAGTTGAACCTTCCCCGTAATTTCGTTCGTTCGTTCCCCGTATTACAAGGATTATTTGAACACAGTGTAGTGGCAGGTGGAGTCTTTAAAAAAGAAACATCGTCTCAGCTCATACACGTCTGACTTCTCAGGCCCCCTCCTCAATACGAGGGGCATTGACCTACTATAGTACGCTTATCAGACGGATTGGTATAGAGTTTTGTTTCGTGTTTTCCTTCTCTTGCATAGATGTTATGTGCGTATACCTTTTAATCGTCTTTTACGACAGATTCGGTATAGATGGTGAATTGTATTCTTCTTCCGTCACCGCATGGATAATTAGACACGGGCTAATTAGATTATTTTTATATATATTATTAGATTAGATTATTTTTATATATTTTAATAAAAAAGCGTATATAATTAATATTGATATTGGCAATATATTTAAATAACCGTATCTATCTATTGTAATATGTGGTGTTATTGTGTTTACTTGTGATGAATCGATAGATCAGGCTCGATATCTACATAATTGTATGTTATTTATTTAAAGCAGAGTCGCTTTTAAAAAGAGGTGGAAGTGGACTGCTCCCAAAAACAAAGACAGGAGACCCTACTAGTCCTACTTGTAATGATAGACTAGAAAAAAATCGATTCGGATGATTTTTTTTTTTACAATGAATTTTAAGTTTTTTTAACAGTTCATCGTATTAGGACAGTGCCATGTAACGATAATTCCATAAAAAATACGTAACTTTACTCAGATGAGAAAAGACGCAATCTATTTAAAACTCACGATCATATCACGTTCAAGAGTTCAACGACCTCGCGTGGTGAAATATATATATATATATACAGGGTGCCGATGTAATTAGTAGAATCCTTGAAGGGGGTGTATCAGACCATGATACACTATCCAAATCTGTTAAAAAAAAATAATACCTAAGTTTTGATTAAATTGCCATACTGATAAGCGGTCAATACACTTGTACTATAAAAATTTCATATAGGAATAAACTCATGCGTGTGACACTGAACTAGTAGGCAAATAGACCCGCTCGCGCTGCGCTCGCCGCCGCACAGCTGGTCGAAATGTACCTACAAGTCAATGTACGGTGACAAAGCTACTGTTTTGATAAGAAAAAAAACACTTTATCTCGGGATTGGACAGAGCTAGGAGTCTGCAACTAACTTTAATGTTTTTTATGGCGTCATTCCTACACCTAGATTAAGTTCTACTAATAAAATCGGTATCCTGTATATATATATATATACCGGGTTGTTTTTCTAAGAGTACCCAAATTTTTTTTATGATATTCTACATATAAATAAGGTTATATAAAAATATCAAATATTTAAAATCATTAGTAATTACGTAATTATTTACATTTGAAAATATCTAAAAATATCCATGATTTATGGACATACTTTTTTTTTTACGCACGGCCATTCATAAATAAGCAATTATCGAACGCACACAAGTTCATGTTAGAAGTCATGGACACCTATCTACCTACTACTTCCTACATTGCCAACACATGTAACATAGTACCTAAATAAGTTTACGATTCCAATTTTCTTTCATACTATTTAAAGGGCTTAGAACTTCTATAATAAACAGATACATTAAAATACTAATTTATTATTTAAAACCACATACTAATGTGCCTATTTATTAAGGTGTATTTAAAAAGTGGAATGTACTATTTATAAACTATATATATATAAAACTAGGTATTAAACTTACCTTTTCATTTACACACTTATATTACACTTGCTTAAATTGTTTTTTAATGTTATTTGTTTACACCTTTCACTTCACTTAAATACAGTAATCATTTTGCTATGAAGGGCCTCACTATACTAATTTGCAATTTTTTTACGTAACTTTCAGCACTTAGAATGTAAGCAGCACCATACAATTCTTTTATACTCGCGGTTCGAATATCTTACATCATTTGTGCTACCATCGTTGGATATAAACAATAAAATTAGCACGCGCTCATAATTAGGTCAGGGTCAAGGGTTTACTAACGAACATCGGGTGGCGTGTTGCGCGCACGCCGCACGATGTGGAGCGGGTGTACGGCAGCGTGTACAAGGGGGGGTTACGAATTTTGCCGAACGCTTACCGAAATACCGACAAAGAAATATTTGAGTACCTAAATTCGATTTATCGGGAGTGTTTCTTTGTGTGCGTGGCGTGTTTTATAATTATGAATAACTAACGTAGTGTCATCAAATTTAGTATATCTCGGAATGTTTGAAATGTAGAATGTATTTTTTTTTTAAATAAAAACATACGTTTTTATTTCACTAATCAATTATACTATCGAATCTGAACCTCCTATGAAAATTTGGGTACCTCTTGAAAAAAACCCTGTATATATATATATATATATATATATATATATATATATATATATATATATATATATATATATATATATATAATTATATATACATATCCTATTCTTAATATATATAAATTACGCGTCACGTTGTTTGTCCGCGATGGACTCCTAAAGTAAAGTACTTAACCGATTTTAATCAAATTTGCACTGCATGTAGGATAGATTCCATATAGGATAGATTACACATAGGATATATTATAGGATAGATTCCATCTCAATTTATAGTCGCAATATTATTTTACCGCAAATTATTTGTCTATTATTTGACAGTCACAATTATCTGTTATCTCCAAACTATTCTAACAGATGGCGGTATCTGTTGACTGGATTGAGTAAGTTTTTAATAGATGGCGCTATGTTAAACGTACAAACGTTTATTAGCATAACCACTACATGTTACTGGCTACCTGTCTTCTAGTATATGTATATATATATATATATATATATTTATATATATATTTCATAAACAGCATTTCAGTAAATACTACTCATTTCCTTTACTGCTCATAGTTTATTATTATATGGTAACAGGATTATTTTTGTTACGTCCCGTCCGATCCACCCGAGGCGATGGATAGGACAGCGTGCAATCTCATAAACTGCCGTAACCGTACCTCAACATCACCAGGGCGGTCTACCATTGTTTCTAGCGGGTGATTGTAAAAGGTGACTGGCAGACAAGCGCATTATATCGCTGCAAGAGGAACAAAATTCGAAATCAATACCCCATACCAAAACTTCTGATTAGCGTGGTATAATAGGTAAGTATATTTTCCACTATGATGGAAGCTCTAGATCAGCAGCGGGACTTACATAAGCTGAGATGATCTTTATTGGTAGGACCACGCTGTTGACAGTTTTCTGTCTACAGCCGCGGGCCGGTCCGTCCGGGCAGTACCTCACTCTCGCAGAAGACGTCTGAGTAATAGCAATGTGCTATTGCGCTTCGTTCGATGAGGCCGGAAGCCTGGTTGGGTTTGGGGTTTGTATTGGTAGGCAGCGGCCTAGCTAATACCCTTAGTATTCCAAAGGTCCATGGACGACAATGACACTTACCATCAGGTGTACTACTTGTTCCTTTGCCATCATAAGCAATAAAAAAAAGGATGATTAATGCTCAACGAAGTATTAAAATATATAAATTTTAGTGAGTTCCTCAAGTTTTATTTTTACTATTACGATTATAAAGATAATATACATAAAAACTCTTTGTTATAAAGATGATATCTTGAACGTCAAATACTTTTGCCTCACCGTGACTATGGAATTATATATGTAATTGGAGCTGGAAATGTACTGGGTCGGTCGTAAAGTAGGTATATTATTTCATTTTTGGCAAGCCAGAGCGCGGAACAAACGATAGCGAGACACAATCGGCCTGAGCGTTTTTTGCATTTTAAACGTGAACTATTTTGTTCTTCTGTTTATGAAATGAAGTGAAAAGTTTATATGGTTTCCATTGCTTATTATTTTTTTTCAATTCATAAAAGTATCTATGCAATTTATCATGAAAGCTTTTTTTATTATGACGTAATCACGTAAAATTATCTTTCGTAAACTAAGTTTACTGATAACCATCTGTTTTTGTTTTTTAGATAACCTTACGCATTTCGTTTTGTCGGATTATGACACACCCATTATATCTGGGGCGACAGAAGGGCGGCACATAGTCTCATAAGCTACGCTGTTCCCTCCCCATCGCCATTACACCAACTGCTGATACCGCTTCCATCACATCCGTAGCCGGCCCAGCAGATAACCTAAGGACATAATCATTGTATTTGACTTTACAAACATATAATTAACAGATACAAATTAAAACTAGAATCAGAATAACCATTTATTGATCGTATAAAGTATTGTTCTGCGTGGGAATTGAACCCATGACATTGGAGCAGAGCATAAAATACCGACGTATTTTAACTATTACGCTATCCGTTCAGTCTAATAAAGATTATACGTGTAGTGACTAATTATAAAGATACCTTTTTTTTTAATCGTTTTTCGTGGGTAATCGTAGAAAACTACTAAGAGACGAAACCATCAAAGAAATTCAAGAGAAGCAATATATAATAATAAGACCTACATACGTCTCATTTATAATGCCTCGTAACATTTAGGTAGATTGTGGTCAGACAAGAATATACGTCAGCTCATATAATTTCCATGACAGGGCTCGATCCTCTTTAAAAATAGAAGGACAATTAACTTAATCTAACAGGCTGGTTAGTTGCAGTTGATGTAGGGTTTTCTTCTGAGTATTCCTTCTCTTACAATGATGTTATATGCTTGTATACCTTAGTTGCCTCTTACGATCAGCCATAGGTAAGAAAAGGGATGGTGAATTGTATTCTTACTCATTGACCATATAAACGTGTTGATATAACGATGTTGGGATATTTGAGAACTATAACTTCTTAGTTATTCATGGCTTCTTTTAATGAGCTATGGACCGTGACCAAATCATCCAGGCCTTGCCGTATTGTAGCTCTATATCGTTATATGGACAAATTGTCTTTGGAGTTGTTCAAGCCCTAAGGAACAAAGTAATAGGTTGAAGTTGGCCGAAAATAAGATGCGCACATCACTCATTAAGTCTCGAAAAAAAGTTGCCAACAAAATAGAAGTAAAACCTCTTTCTAGTTTCTACATTCACATCACGTGTTTCAGTTACAGGTGCGAATTATATATGTGCTAATAAATTATATTCAGTAGTGATTTAAATTGAATATTTTGATTAATATTATTTACTATTCATAAATACCTATTAGTGAAAAAATAATCCTATTCTTTTCCAGTCTTTTTATTATTTTATTGTAATTAATTATTTGTATGATTTGATTTAATTTATTTGCATGCAATTAAAAACTATTTTTAATGATGCCAATGAAGTATAAATTCTCACGCGCGTACGTAAGTACACGCACCTATTTCTTTTTAATTATTTCATCTCAGCTTTTATAGGTCTTACCACTGGGCTCGAGTCTACTCCAGAATAAGAGGCAAATTGACCTATGGTACCACGCTGGTCAAACTGCTGGTATAGGGTTTTATTTCGAGTTATCCTTCTCTTGCATAAATGTTATCTGCCCATTATCCTTACGACATTCTAGTATCAAGAAAAAAAAGGGGTTTGTTAAGTATATTCTTACTCCGTCACCACAAAGAAAAGTCATGCCATACCATGCAATTCATGATTTAAGCAAACAGAAAATTAATTTTGTTTTTTTTTTTTTAATAAATTATATAACATTACCTAACTCTGGATTAGTTTCCAATCTAGATTCATAAATACCATGAACATAGAATCAGTCATACACTGAAACCATATCAGCTCAGTCGAACTAACATCTTTGCTTTGTTGAGTGTTGTTAAAAAAAAAAAACATTTTATTTTGAGTATTGTTAAAAAAAATCCTTTTTTTTATTTAACTATAAAATGAATGTGTTTAATATATTTGGTTTTTTATTGTTCGGTGTAGTACTTGGAAGTAAAAATGGTAGGTATATTTTATGTATATATTTTTTTTATATTTGATCGGGTACCGGTGGCCCGCTCGCACGGCGAAGAGAGGTGCTTGCAGGGTGGGTCTATGACAGATTTGGCGGAGTGTATATATATACGATTTCGTCTATGACAGATTTGGCGGAGCGTAGCCGCTCCATAGACCCCCGCGAAAAAAAAAAGTTATATTTTATATTTTAAAAAAAAGGGGGGGGGGGCATACTCCGGAGCGTGCTCGTCGCGTCCCCTGCCAGTCTAGTTAGACTGCTAATCCGGCTCGAATGCATACCGCAGTGCGGGTTAGGGCGTCCCCCGAAGGCGACACGTATCGACCCGCCCCCGTCGGTACGAACAGCGGCAGATGTGGCGATGGGGGCCGCCACCCATCACGCCTTGCCCAGTCAGGCGAGTCGAGGAGAGCAGAGTGCCGGGTGGGCACGTGGAGTGTAAGAGGATGTGTACAAGGTAAGTTTCACAAGCTAATAACCGTCATGGCGGACAAACAGCTAGACGTGCTCTGTGTAACAGAGACCAAGCGAAGGGGCAGCGACGCCTGCGATCTTCCTGGTGGCGGGATGGCTCTGTGGTCTCGTGTACTACAGAGCGATCGAGCCAGCATGGGGGTAGAAGTGCTGTTGTCCTCTCGTTTAGCCTCAGGTGTGAAGGATTACGGAATGTATGATCCCAGACTTCTTTGGGTCCGTATAAAACTAGGTGTCACCAAGGTATTCATGGTTGTAGCATATGCTCCCGTGGGATCCTCGGTGGCATCAGACCTAGAGAAGTTTTGGGATAATGTTAGGGAAGTTCTGGATATGGCAGGCACCAGTGAACGCGTGATTGTATGCGGAGATTTGAACGGATGGGTGGGGACCAAGCGTCCCGACTATGAGGACGTACTTGGTCCATTTGTTGATAAGAGAGTGAACGACGCAGGTAGGCTCATAGCGGATGTATGCATGGAGAGAAACTTTATTGTGTCAAACACATTTTTCCAACATAAGAACATCCATATATATACATGGAGAAGGAATGAACAGAAAAGCATAATAGATTTAATTTTAATAGACAGTCGCCTCCGTAGCAAAATATTGGACGCAAGAGCCTACATGGGCCCCACAGTCGATACGGACCACTATCTCGTTATTGCGAGATTTAGTGGTCTGTTCAAAAAGTGGAGGCACTGGCGAAAGCGTGTCCACCTCGGAGGGCTTGAAAGAATAAAGGTTGAAAGGTTGTAAGAAGAGTGTGTAACAGAAAAGTATGTAGAGGGTGTCCGAGAACGGCTGACGATGGCAAGCCAGCCGCAATCGGACATTGAAGAATGCTGGAGAATATTGAAAGAGAGTATGGTAGATACAGCGAAAGAAGTATGTGGAAGTTCAAAGAAGCATAGAAAAACAAATGGTGATGCATGGTGGGATGTGGAAGTGGCAGCTTCCGTAGAGCAAAAGAAGAAAGCGTGGCTGGACTATGTCTGTTCTTTGAATCTGAATGACAGTATGACTGAACAGAAGAAAGAAATATATCGGCAATGTAAGAATGACACCAAGGCCTTAGTGAAAGAGAAACGTGATAGAGCAAATATGAGTGCAGAAGATAGGCTGACTAAACACTTCGAGGGTAACACCAAACTCTTTTGGAGGGAGGTGAAGAAGTGTCGGGGTGGTTGGTCAGCCTTCAGAATGAATAAAATAAGGTCTAAAGGTGGAGAAATTCTTACACAAAAACAAGATGTGTTAAGCCGATGGAGTGAATATTTTGGCGATATAATAATAATAATAAATATTTATTGACGTAAAATGTACATTATAATTAATAGGATTCCTTAACACCTGCGCTAGTAAAGACTGTGTTGCAGGTGTTAGTGTCTTCCCCCTTAAACATTGACATTATGGTTACATCAAAAATTAAATATAACAGTAAGAAAACTTAACAATAATATTAAACAAAAAGAAAAGTAATTATAAAGTTAAAAAAGTGTAGGTACGTGTGTGCTTAGGTGTATGTGCGCGCGCATGTATGCGTGTGTGTTTGTGTGTGCGTGTGTATGTGTGCGTGTGTGTGCATGTGCGCGCGTGCGTGTGTTCATGTGTGCGTGCGTGTGTACTTATGTGTGCGTGTGTATGCGTATGCGCATGTGGATGTGTGAGGGTGTGTGTTTGTGCGTGGCTGAGTGTGTATGTATGAATATATTATTTTACATGCATATATAAGTGTGTGTGTATATTATAGAGATTTTATGGCACTTTTAAGAGGTTCTCTATAGCTTGAATATCTAGAGACTTTAGCCAGACAATTATAGATAATTTAAATTTAACATTGTTGCATTTATTATAAGTATGGGGAGCTAAGAAGTTATAATGTCTTTGAGCAAATGTCGATTTAACACGAGGTACAGGACATCGTCCCACACGCTTATGTGAGAAACAAAGGTACGGAACAGTTGTTTTATGGTACCTACGTAACATTTCGTTCGATATGTATGCGGATACTCGAGTTGGCGCTGGTGTCGCATGTGGTTTAGTAGATCAACACTCGGCACTGGCGTCCTCCGATGGCATCAGTATGGATGAAGTTGAATGGGCGATAAGAAGTTTGAAAAATGGTAAGGCAGCGGGCATTGATATGGTGTCTGCCGAGATGATCAAGCTTGGTGGATCCTGTGTCTGGGAGGCGTTCCTGTTGCTCCTCAATTTATGTTGGAGCTCGGGAATGGTTCCCAGGGACTGGAATAGCGCAGTCATCGTGCCTTTGTTTAAAAACAAGGGTTCACGTTATGACTGCGCAAATTACAGAGCCATAAGCTTGACCAGTTTGGCAGAAAAAGTGTACGGTAAAATTATTGAAAGGAGAATGAGGATGGTGTCCGATGGTTTGATGTGTGAGACACAAGGAGGTTTCAGGAGTGGAAGGGGATGCATGGATCAAGTGTTCTCTCTGCGCAACATTGTGGAGAAGCATCTGGCTCTAGGTCAGAGGGTTTTCTGCAGTTTTGTGGATCTGGAGAGAGCATTTGACACAGTTGTACGAAAGGAACTTTGGGACATTTTACCGGAGTATGGTATTAAGGGTAAACTGCTACAGGCTGTGCAGTCCAGTTACATGAGCTGTAGAGCCTGTGTGCGGCTGGATGATGGAATGTCGCCTTGGTTTGACGTCAATATCCGCGTTAAGCAGGGGTGCGTTCTGCCAGCCAGGCTGTTTATCATATATCTGGATAAATGTCTCCAAAGGTTGAACGATATGAATGTGGGAGTCCAGATGGGCGACTCAGTGGTCAATGCTCTACTTTATGCAGATGATGCAGTCCTGCTGGCACAGTCAGCGACTGACCTGCAGACCCTAGTCGACACAATAACAGAAGATTGTAAGAAAAGGGGTCTACGCGTGCATGTGAGCAAAACCAAAATAATGGTCTTTGAAAGAGATGAAGCCAGAACAGATGTAAGAGTAAAAATAGGTAATGATGTACTAGAGTAAGTGGATGAATTTTTATATCTTGGATGTGGTTTTAGCCGAGATGGAAGGTACACCACTGATATAGAGCGAAGAGTAAATACGGATAATAGAGTGAACGGAGTGTTGGGACAACTTCTCGGTATCCACCACCTCAGCCAGAAGGCACGTGTAGCAATACATAACGCAGTGCTTGTCCCAACATTACTATATGGAAGCGAGAGTTGGGTATGCAGAAAAAAGCATCATCATCATCATCACAGCTCATATATTGCCCATTGTTGGGCTTGAGCCTCCTCCATAATGGGAGGGAAATTGTCTTACTATATCACGCTGGTCAGACGTGTTGGTAAAGGGTTTTGTTTTGAGTTTTTCTTCTCTATCATAGATGTTATTTGCGTTTTATATCCCTTAGTCGTCTCTTACGATCACCTACGGGTAGGATAGGGGGTAGTAAATTGTATTCTTACTCCGTCACCACACGGATAAGTCTTATTCAATACCTACAAATAAAAGTAAAAGGATATGTAATGAAATCTTCTCTTAAAAAAAAATCAAACTTAAAAATTACATTTTTAGTATTTTTATTTATTATGTTAATTGAATATAACATAAAAAAGAAATAAGAATTAACGAATTGCATGAATGTTAATTAAAACAAGTTATTAATTTGTATAAATAATGAAACTTCGCTGGCGCATGCTAAAGTTTGTTGAAAATTCGATACTAATTACAATGTACCATTTGCAATCATATTGTATTACACTTTGTAAAATAATAAACCGGCGAGTGTGTATGAAGAGAATTATGAATGTTGAGGAAGCGAGTGAAATATGCAAGGATAGAGTTCTCTGGTACTCTGTTCTCTCTGCCTACCCTGCAAGGGATATGGCGTGATGATATGTATGTATGTTAATTATTAAATTTATTATATTCATCATCTCAGCTCATATATGTCTCACGGTTGGGCTAGAGCACTTAAGACGACCTAACCCAACTCCATCTGATGCTGTTTTGTCAACAATTACATTCCCAAGGAGGGTTGACGTCTGGCAGGCGGCCGGTCATAAAACTAATGGCAATAACTTTTACAATATGTACTATGAAAGAAGAGTACATGTTGTATCGACCCCAAGTAATTGGGATAAGAGTAGGAGAATGATGATGTTGGGCTCGAGCCTCCTCTATAACGGAAGGGAAATTGACCTACTATACCACGCTAGTCAGACGTGTTGGTATAGAGTTTTGTTTCGAGTTTTCCTTCTCTTTCATAGGTATTATATACATTTTATATTCCTTATTAATTTTTTACGATCCCACTGGTAAGATAGGGGGTGGTGAATTGTTATCTTACTCTGTCACCACACGAAAATTTATTATATTACAGCTACATTGTCACGTCGTTGTGTGGTAGCTAATAATACTACCAACCCTTGCCTTGCTCGTCTATGTCGTAGAAAACGATGGTGAATATATAATGGTAGAAAACTGGTGCCGCCAGGTCAACAATTACATTCCGTGGTAGAGTTATCGACCTGGGTTTGATGCCGTTTGGTCAACAACTACATTCTATAGTAGGACTGACGTTAGGCAGGTGGCCGATCATAAGTTTTTTTTTTTTTTTTTTTTTAATGTCATTAGACGATCTCTCCGGCATCCCGTTAAAGCGCGGAAGGGACCGCTGCTGGTTTTAGTGGATATTCCGGCTGCCAACTATCTATGGCCGGCGAGTCCCACACACCCCCCCGTCTGTCACTGGCGGAGGATAGTGCGTAAAAGCATTTCCACAGCGTAAACAAAAAAAAAAAAAAAAAGGTGGCCGATCATAAAACTAACTAACTTTTGTAATATGTAGGAAGAGTACATATTGCTTCGATATCAAGTAATTGGGATAAGAGCAGGAGAATAATGATAATTATAGCTACATTATTACTCTACATATAAAAACCAAATATCATCTCAGTTCATATATCACTCTCTGGCTCGAGCCTCTTCCACATTAGGGGAGAAATTGACCGTGAAATTCTACGCTGGTCAGACTGGGTTGGTATAGGGTTTTATTTCGAGTTTTCCTTCTCTTGCTTGTGCAAAACATCTGTATGTTATATGCATATTTTATCCCTTAGTCGTCTTTTACGCTCACCCACAGGTAAAATAGAGGGTGGTGAATTGTATTCTTACTCCGTCACCACACGGATAACCAAATATCATTTGCAACTAATAAAATAATATCTTAAAGATATATTATTATTATTATCTTATCTTTAGGCTTCAAATATTTATTCTTGAAATAGACTTAGATGCTTAGGGAAAAGAAGTATCTCTGAACAAAATGATTGTATTTTTACAGAAACTTACGAGGGAATTCTAACGCCTAATTGTGTAAAACATTATCATCAAATACTCGTGTCGCGGACCGTGCCACCGAGAAACTATTTATATTTTCATGAGACTCTGAAGCCAACTAAGACCTCCACTAAAGATTCTGTGGATGTAAGTAGAATTTTGCTATTATAATATATAGCCAATTTAATGACGAATTGAGCATATAAAATTCAGACTAAATTCGGCTGCACAGATGGCGCAATGGTTAAAATACCGACCTTCCGTGTCAGTGCCGTGGGTTCGATCCCCACGTGGGACAATACTTAGTGCGCTCCATAAAATATTGTTCTGAGTCTGGGTATAATTTGTCTCCGTTAGTTGCATGTTTGTAAAGTCCCCCGCAATACAAGGATTATTGCCTTAGTGTGGGGTGGTGTTTTTAACAAAAAAAAAAATAGAATTCAGTTTAATTCAATTCTAACTGCAAAGTTTGAGTATTAAGTCCGTACAATGTGTAAAAAATATCGGGTAGATGGCACACGTCTCCTTAAAGAAGAAAGTAAATATAATACGAAGCTAGATTTGAATGTCCTACAATAGTTCAAGTTGGTGTAAGTGGCAGCACGATTGGAGCGGATTTCCAATAGGTGTGGGTTCGAATCCCACTTGTGACAATCATTTTTCGCTCGTAATCGGGTTTTTATAAATAATCAAGCATATTAAATTTAGCATTTTCATTTTAGTAATTTGAGTATATAAAGTACTTCCACTCTTTGGTTTAATATGGGAATCGTGAAAACCAGAAAATTCTTTTTCTGATATAAAAATAGCCCTCCGTGTGGTGACGGAGTAAGAATACACTTCACCACCCCCTATCTTACCCGTGGGTGATCGTAAGAGACGACTCAGGGATATAAAACGTATATAACATCTATGCAAGAAAAGGAAAACTCAAAACAAAACCCTATACCAACACGTCTGACCAGCGTGGTATAGTAGGTCAATTTCCCTCCCATTATGGAGGAGCCTCGAGCCCAACAGTAGGACATATATGAGCTGAGATGATGACGATGACATATTTGACTCCACAGCGTAGTGGTGAAATTACCAATGTATCGTGCCAGTGTCGTGAGTTCAATTCCAGCATAGTACAATATTTTGTTTAATGGGTGATCGTAAGAGACGACTAAGGAATATGAAACGCCTATAACATCTATGTAAGAGAAGGAAAACTCGGAACAAAACCCTATACCAACACGTCTGACCAGCGCGGTATAGTATGTTAATTTCCCTGCCATTACGGAGGAGGCCCGAGCCCCACTATGGGACATATATGTGGGCTGTGATGATGCTGATGATGATAAAAATAGCCTAAAGTATTCCTTAAAATTTCAACTATTTAATAGGAAAAGATTTGTCAGAATCATTTTAGCTGTTTCAAAAATCATCTCATAAAAACTCTCAAAGTCACTCTACGTGATATGGAGAAGGCTATGCTCGGGATTTTTCTACGTGATAAAATCCGGGATACGGAATGGTTGGAACCTCTACGCTTGCCCATACTTACTGTATATCACGTTGTATACTTGCCTTAACGACTACCCAAGGGGAAGAAAGGGGGTGATGATTTACTATTCTTGTTCCATCATCATCATCATTCTCCTGCTCTTGTCCCAATTACTTGGGGTCGACGCAATGTATACCCCTATTCCTACATATTGCAAAAGTTATGACCGACCGCCTGCCTGACATCAACCCTTTTTTTTTTTTTTTTTTTTTTTTTTTGCTGGACTATGGATTAGCCTCGCCCCGCCAAATCGGCCCGGGGTGACGGAGAAGGCGGCGCGTGATCCCATAGACCCACCGTAAAACTCCTCTCTCTTCGCCGTGCGAGCGGGTCACCGGGACCCGATTTTTAACTTCGGTGGCCCGCCCGGCGGTTCACCCTCGCGGGTTCCTCTCGTCGACGCCCCGACAGATTTCGCCGTCGGGGCGTCGCCCTCACGCGGTGGCCTCACGTCGGGTGACCGGACAATTCCCCGGTCCGATCACCCGAAGCCTCGGTTAGGGCGGCATCAGGCGCAGGTATTCGCGCCTGCGCCGCCCCGGCCGCTGGCGGCGGCCCGGGGCGCGGGAATCCTCCCTTGCCCGTTCCGCCGCTTCCTTCTGCGAGATGACAGCCTCGCAGAAGGCGGCGACCGCGTCCCAGTTCCTGATGCTGTCGACTATCGCTCTCGCGACGGCCGGCAGCGTCAGGTCGGCACCGATGACAGCGACGAGGTCACGGCGCTGCCGCTCCCATCCCGGACACACCTCCAGCGTGTGTTGCGCCGTGTCCTCGTCACTCCTGCAGTGGTGGCAGGCCGGAGTCCACTCCCTATACACGACCCTGTGCAGGTACAACCCGAAACACCCGTGCCCCGTCAATACCTGCACCAGCCGAAAGGTGAGGACTCCGTGCCGCCGCTCCATCCACTCTATCAATACGGGCCGGAGGGCCTCAACGGTCTCCACACCGTGCCTAGGCCTCTCCAGCCGCGTAGCCCAACGGGCGATGACGTCTCGGCGGGCATCCACGCGCCAGGTGGCTATCTCGCTCAACGATGGGGAGCCACCTTCCTCGCGCGCTGTGATAACCCGCCGGTAGAGGTCGGAGAGCATCTCCGCCTCTAGGTCCCACGGGGGTGTCCCGGCCAACAGGCACGCCGCCTCTGTCGACACCGTGCGGTACCCGCGAATGGCTCTGACCGCCATGGCTCGCTGTGGCCTCCACAGAACCGCCCTGAGCTGGGCGTTCAGAGCCCTCGCCCACACGGGTGCGCCGTACATGGCCATCGAACGGATGACCCCCGCATACAGCCGTCGGCCCTCGAAACTGGGTCCGCCCACGTTCGGCATGAGTCGAGAAAGGGCGGACGCCGCGCCGACAAGCCGGGGAGCAATCTGTCGGAAATGCTCCCGGAACCACCATCGCCCGTCGAGCACCAGACCCAAGTACCTCATATGGGCCTGGATGCTGATGTGGATGGAGTTTACCACTATCGAGGCGCCGATGGGTAGCCTCACACGGGGCCCATGGAAAAGTAGGGCCTCCGTCTTGTTTAGGGCCACCCTGAGCCCCAGCGCCTCGATCCGCCTGACCATCTCCTCGGTGCCGAGAGTGGCCAGGCTCGCCGCCTCTTCGAGTGTCCTGCCCCGGGCTGTGACGAGCGTGTCGTCAGCGTAGCACACCAAGCTCAGCCCGGGGGGGAGACTCCCTCTCAACGCCCAGTCGTACCCGATGTCCCACAGGGTCGGCCCCAGAACCGACCCCTGTGGAACGCCGCACGACATGGGCGTCCGCACAATGTCCCCTGCGGGACCCGCGCAGAAGATACTGCGGCCCTCCAAATAGTCTGCCACCAGCCGCCTGAGGTACAGGGGCACTCCATGGAACCGGAGCGCCTCCCTGATGCAGCCGAATGGCAGACTATTGAATGCGTTGGCGATGTCCAACGACACCGCCAACAGCACTCCCTTCCCGGCGACGGCCTCCGCGGCCGCCTGCCTCAGGCGTAATAAGGCCCCGATGATCGAACGCCCCCTCCGAAACCCATACTGAGCGTCCGACAGATCGGGCCCCACCTCCTCCAGGTGTCGGACGATGCGGGCAGCGAGCACACGCTCCAGCAGCTTACTCACATCGTCGAGGAGCACGATGGGCCTGTAGGCCGACGGCAAATCCGGGGACCGTCCCGGCTTTGGCAGGAGAACCAACCTTCCTTCCAGCACTCAGGGAACCGTCCAGACGTCAGACAGGCGTTGAACAGCTGCCTGAGGCGAGGCTCGAAGTGCTCGAGGAGCGACGTCAGCACCCGGACTGGAATTCCGTCCGGGCCGGGGGCCGTGGTGGCGGAACG
This sequence comes from Lymantria monacha, assembly GCA_905163515.2. Lineage (NCBI taxonomy): Eukaryota > Metazoa > Arthropoda > Insecta > Lepidoptera > Erebidae > Lymantria > Lymantria monacha. Next base: position 19,729,722 of record LR991107.1, on the reverse strand, counting down.
AATCTTCGCCACGGCCACCCCCACTTCCGACTTCGTCACGGGCGGAACACTCTCGTCGTCGTCGGCCTCCCGGTCCTGATCTGGCGGAGCCATGACCGGGGGCGTGTGTTCCGACTGCCGTGGAAACAGCTCCTCGACCACCCTACGAAGGAAGTTGGGCTGGAGGGTCTCGGTGAGGGGGGGGGCCCGCGCGCGAAGCTTGTTCAGCGCCGCGCGATATGGGCGACCCCAGGGGTCACGGTCGAGACCGTCCAGCATCTCCTGCCAACTCGCGCCCTTGGCGGCTCGGATGGCCAGCCGAAAGGCAGTCCGCGCACTGCGGTACGCCTCGTACAGCTGGCCCTCCCGCTCGACGTCGCGGTGACGCCGCCGGCTGCGGGTGTAGGACCTTCGGGCACTGATATACGCCGCACGAAGGTCCGCCAGTCTTGGGGACCACCAGTAGACCCCCTGCCTCGGAGGCGGACGCCGCCGCACTCTGGGCATGGCCGCATCGCAGATCTGCGTTAACGCACTGCGAATGCGGACAGCCTCAGCGTCCACTCCGTCCGCTGGGGGTGGTGAGGACAGCCACGTACTGACAATGGCCGCCTCCGCCAGTAGATCCCTGTCAAGACGACCCACAGCCCACCGCGGAAACGCGGGAGCTCCGTCCGCCCTGTGACCCCTACCGGGTTCCCGGGGGGAGACCTCCATCCGGATGTACCGGTGGTCCGACAGGGTCTCCGCCTCCTCCAGGACACTCCAGTTCCTCACCCATGGCGCGACAGCGGGGCTAGCGAACGACAAGTCCACTATCGACCCGCCCTGCCGCCGCACACACGTGTTCACCGAGCCTCTGTTCAGAACACAGAGGCCCAGTGAAGCCGCCCACTCGTTGACCGCCCGCCCGCGGTCGTCCGTCGTAGGGGACCCCCACGCCGTGGATTTGGCGTTGAAGTCCCCCAGAACCAGGACGAGGCCCGGTGCCAGTCGCCGTATCGAGGCCTCCAAGGTGGTGAGTGAGGTCCCGAAATCGTCCATCCTCCTAGTGGGGGAGAGGTATACGCTGTAGAGCGTGACCCCTCCCCACTCCGCCGCGACAAATTCCTCGCCCCTATCCAAAAGGGACAAGGACGGGAAGTGCCGCTGCGTTGAGACGACGATTGCCGCAGTACCGTTTCGACTGACCACCCAATTGGGGCGATCAGGCACGGCGTACGGTTCCGCGACTACGGCTGCACCAATCGACCACTCCGCCATGGATTGCAGGAGGAGATCCTGCGCTCCGGCGGAGTGGTTGCTGTTGGCCTGCAGGAGGAGGTGCATGGCTGGTGTACCCATTATCGGGTTGTGTCCATGACCTCCTCGCCAGCGGGCGATCGGACCGCGCTAGGAGCGGGAGCGGCCGTGGTCGTAGGGCCGCCCCGCGCCTTTGGGGCCGAAGCTGGAGGTTTGCACGCCCCAGAGCCCATGTGGTGCTTGGCGGGCTTATTGCCCGCCGCACACGCGGGGCAGTGGGGCGGGGCGGCGCAAGATGCCGCCACGTGCCCGGTCTGACCGCAGCGGAAACACAATCCGCCGCAGTCGAAGCAATTAGTGCACGTCGGTCGAGTGTGTCCGACCGCCATGCACTTGTAGCACCTCGCGGGCAGGTGCTCAAGCACGGTTACCCGCGCCGAGCGCCAGCCCACGAGGAGCCTGCCTGAGCCGGCCAGTTGCCTGACCGACTCCACCGGGCACTGCGCCCAGGCAGCACCTACGCCACCCGGACCGGGACGAATGGCACCGACCCGGACGGTGTCTATGGGACACCCGGTTTTCGAGGCAATAGCCTCCCGGATGTCTTCCACCGTCACCGAATCGTCCAAACCCGAAATGCGCATTTCGGCGCACTTGACGGGCCTGGCGATCTTGATGCCACCCTCCACGGCGAATAAACCTCGCAGCTTCTCATCCACGCTGTCGGCCGTCTTGGCGCCCTCGGCCCCTGGGAACTCGAGAATTCGAGCCCCCGTCCGGGCCTTGCGGGTCCTGGCTTCGACGCCTCCAATATCGGAGACGTCTAGCTCCCGCCGGGCCTTCCTCAAGACGGCCTCGTAGCTGAGGCCCTTCTCGGCCGCCTCGGGCAGCACAGTGATCACCACTGCGGCCGTCTTCGGCGACTTGAGACCCTTGCGCGGTCTCTTCTTCCGTCCGGCTCCTGCCTGTGGAGCGGGGACCTCAGCGGCGCGCTTGGCCTCCGCTCTCCTTCTTTGGCCGCGACTCCTTCTGTCGCGCTCGGCCACCTGCCAACCCTGTTCGGGTACGGCAGTCGTGCCAGACGCGGAAGGTCTCGTCGCAGCCTCGCTGGTCGTCGCCGGCGGTGTTATTGCGGGCGACTTCAGCGGTCCGGCAGGAGCCGGAGCCGTCTTCCTCCTCAGGGCGGGTCCCTTCGGAGCTGGGCCGGGGCCTTTGGGCTTAGGCCCGGCCGCGGCCGCGGCGTAGCTCCCCACGCGGCCACCCTGACAAGGCAGCGGGGCGGGGGCTGGTGCCACATGCGGCCGCTTGTCTGCGGCGAGAGGTGGTCGGACACGTGGTTCTGGAGGCAACCTCGCCTCTAGAACGGCGAAGCGCGCATCGACGAGCTTGCCCACTGCGCCGATGATTTTAGCGAGGGCCTCGTCCGATATGCCTCCCACCTCAAACGGGGTCGGCTGAGCCTCCTCAGGGGCCCGTTCTACGGCGCCTGGCGGCTTTGGCGCCGCAGGGGCGCTAGCTGGCGGCAAGCGGTCCACGGGGAGAGGCGTCAACCTCACCACCGGGACAGGGAGTCTCGCCGTGGCGACTGCGCCAGCGTCAGCCGGCGGCGCGCGCTTCGCGGCGGCAGGCGTCTTCCTCGCCGCGGGGACGGGTGTGACGGTGACGCCATCACCCAACGTCGTCGGCGCCGCAGCGCGAGGCGGCTTTGGCGCCGCAGCGGCCGCTGAGTAGCCGGTCTTGGCTGGTGGCGCGGCTGGCGCAGGCGACACGAACAGCGCCACCTGCGCCTTGAGGTCGGCCACGTCGATCAGCAACTGGCGGTTTGCCCGACGCATCTCCGCCAGCATGTCGCCCAGGTTCCTGTTTCGGGTCCGCAGGCCTGACATCTCGCCTCTAAGGCGGCCCCTCTTTGGGAGGCCATGATCTTAGGTGGAGGCATGTTGGCCACGCTCCCCTCGGTTTCGGCGCTCGAGCTGCCTCCCTTACTCAGGGGGCGTTTTCGCACCTGCGAGGGGAGGGCCTCCTGCTTCTTAGTCGCGGTCGCCGGCGGCGTCTTTGCTGCTAGACGCGCCGACGACCTAGTGGGGCCTTCACCAGCCGACCCGCTTTCCTCTTTGGACGGCCCTGCGGGAATATCACCGCCCTCGTCCATTCTGACGGTAGATCCGCCGCCCTCGTCTTCGGACGGCTCTGCGACATCGCTGTCGCCCTCGTCCGTCGACGGCTCTGCTGCGAGTCTACCGTCCTTCTTCTCTTCAGCAGCGGCAGCCTCCCTGCGCGCCCGCCGCTCCTCCAGCCGCCTTTTGTGGTTCAGGCCGTTGCCCCGAGATTTTCGAGGCGACCTCCTCTTCTTCTTCTGGGTCTCCACGATTTGTGCCGGGCCCTCGGCGGACGCCTCAAGTCCTGAGGATGAGGCGTCGTCTTGGTCAGTTTTTGATCGGCTTGACCGGGCCTTGGGGTGAGGATCGCTACAATCCCCGTCGTTGTTTTTGTTTAATTTTTCTTCATCCATTATTGATCCCACGATTATGGGAGATACAATACGTCGACCCGGGCAGAGATCCCTTTACCCGGGCAAGCCTACATTTACCAACCAGGGGGTCAGCCGGTACCCTGGCTGGAGCGTGCTAAGAACAGAACAACCCATCTGCCATGCATCTTCTCTCCGCACGCCAGAACTTAAGATTCTGGGTGATTTCCGAGTCCGAATGTTACTTCGAACTCTTTATAGAGTTTGTCTTCCTCGCGGTCCGGGCGGTTAAGCCAAGACCCTCGCTCCTGAAACTAAGACAAGCAAAGAATCAGGTTTACGATGTGTGGGCGGTGGCATGTGCCTACCCAGCCCTCAAATGAATGAGTGACTGAGCCCGTCCCAAAATTTCACGTCCTATACCCTCTACTACGACTGTAGTAGAGTAAGGAGCGAAATCGCGCAGATATTCGCTACGGACGACAGTACAACAGAAGAACTGGGGACCGCCGCCCGCACCCAGGGTACACCGCGTGGAGGTTTCTGGGATAGTACCCCTGCCTGACATCAACCCTCCTTAGGAATGCAATTGCTGACCGAATGGCATGAGATAGCGTTGGCCCAGGTCGTTATAAGGCTCTTAGTCGTCTTTTACGACATCCACGAGCAAAGTAAGGGTTGGTAGTATTCGTAGCCGCTACCACACAGCGCAACATAATTTGAAATTAAATTATATTTGTTTGTTCCATCTTTGTTCCGTCAACACAATCCTTACTAATATTATAATTGCGAAAGTAACTCTGTCTGTTTGTCGCTTTTTCACGCCAAAACTACTGAACTGAACTAAATGAAATTTGGCACACAGATAGTGTAGAGCTTGATAAAGGACGTAAGCTACTTTTAACCCAAAAAAAGTTGTAAAGAGGGATGAAAAGTTGTAAGGAATTATCGTCATTTTTAAAGCCAGAAGCTTGAAACTTAGAAAATCCCTTAAGGAGTAAAATAAAAATAGGGGATGAAAAACTTTAGGA